>OY282558.1:299500148-300978996 GCA_958295665.1 Tipula vernalis
ATATATATATATATATATATATATATATATATATATATATATATATATATATATATATATATATATATATATATATATATATATATATATATATATATATATATATATATATATATATATATATATATATATATATGGTAAAAAATACGTCAAATCCCAAATTTGCTATATGGGACCGGAAGTCATGTTTAAATTTTTTATGATTTCAATTGGTAGTACTAGTTAAAAAAACATTTTGTAGAAAATGATTTTTTGTTGTTGTTTAAAATACAGGGTGTAAAATTTTGAGAAAAATGATAAACATGATGTTGTGTTTATATATATATATATTAATATATATATATATATATATATATATATATAATATATTATATATATATATATATATATATATATATTTATATATATATATAATATATATATATATATATATATATATATATATTATATATTATATATATATATATATATATATATATATATATATATATATATATATATATGCGCATATGTTTGTAAATGAACATATCACGTTCGCCTTCAGAAATTATATATAGTAAATCGAAAATTATTCCTATATGTTTAAAAAGTTAAAATCCATATAATTTAAAAATTTTAAATATTTCCCTTTCAATACATACACTTTGTACTAAAAATACTTATTTGTATTACGAAGAAGTTTTTTCAGATGCAAAAAATTACAAGAACACTTTCCCGAGACTTTGATTTTTAAGTTTAACGACATATGTATATATACACATATGTACATATGTAAGTTGTAATCAAAATATTAGGAAATCACCAAGAAAGAAGAATCAAAACTGAAAAATTTCTTCATCTGTATACTAACTTTTGTGGTGAGAAAAAAATGATAAAGGCGAAAAATAAAAAAAAGTTTTCATAGAAGAATCAACAATACTTAATATAACAACGAATATATTTGTATGAAGCACAAACATAATAAAATTTAACTGAGAAGAAGAATATTATGTATATATACGAGTATATATATATATATGTATATGAGTACGAGCATTTTACTAAACATGTAACAATGGATACACTTTTGCTGGAAGCTAAAAGAAGTTCTAACAATACTAAATACATATACAATATTTGAGAATATAATATTTTACTAAACAACATAAAGAAGTTTTCTATCATCTGTATATTACAAGGACATCACTACCATGTATATTTGTAATATTAAAGCACACAAGAATAATACAGAGATATCATAATAATAAAGCCCTAAGAAAATAATAAAATTCTTCTGCAATTTTCAAGAATACCTTAAAGCCGATAACCTATTTTTAAAATTGCTTACATTACAATAAAACATCGGTTTGAGTTTCTGATTTTCCATTTTCTTGCATTTTGAATACTCAAGCACTATCCATTATTCCATAGAGCCGGCCATAATCAGACTGGTTTGATTTATTGTAAGGTGCAAACGCGTACGAGTTGTTATAGCGAGCAGAAGCTGTTCTGTTTTCACTCCAAGTGCCTTTCGATCAAAACACTGAGACGTTTATCTAGAGCATTTCTTCTAAGTGGTGTTATTACACATGCAAAGCATAGTGGCAGATAGCATACGGGCCAAGAATATTTAGTCGCACCAATTTGTTGAATTTTCGAGTGTAATTTGAAAATGTACGGATACAAAATTCAATTAACAAGCAAATTAATGCCAACTCCGCAAACATTGTCCAAATTGAACTAAACTTAGCGTCAGAGACAATAGGCGGAAAAATAGTGGGAACGGAAAATTTGGTGTGATAGAAGTATTAACAGAGCATCTTGCAAGAGCTGTAATGTTGACAGCTGAAATAGAGTCTCAAATCAAGCTTTTTTATGGAACATATGGTATAAAAAAATGACATTATATTCAAAACTAATTTCTGAAGACAGCAACAACAATATGCTTATAAAAGTACTGCGGTAAGGAGATTCAATAACTCAAACTCTCTTCAAACTGGCATTGGAGTATGTCAGTCGTCAGCTCAATAAGGCGCAGCGCAAAAATTATCAAAGAGGAAGCTGAAACGGACTTATGGACACACTCGGTCACGGTGTCCTGCATTTTCTTATAGTAGATCGAACTATTTGGAGTAATATCATTGAGGCGGCCAAATTCCATCGGGAATGTAGCGCCTGCAGAAGCAAGATTTCGGATATTCATCCGAATTGTTCTCTTGACCTATTTCTTGTCACCGTATGTATGCTTTTTACTCACCAAATGTGCTCATTTTTACTTTCTTATACATAGTATAAAGGAAGTATAGGAATCATGAAAAATTTCGGTTGTGAGATTTTGATGGAAATACATGTTTTGGGGTCCCCTGAATACGTTGTGACTATTTTCGTAATGACGTCTGTGTGTGTGGATGTGTGGATGTGTGTCTGAATGTTCATTATCTTAAAAACGAGCAAAGACAGGACCATGAAACTTCATATTTAAAAGTTTATTAACTATGTGAAGAGCTGATTAGATTTCCAGAATAATCGCACAACCGGAAGAGGAAGTTTACTTAACATTCACAAATCAAACATTGTGAATTATTGGAGAAAATAAAAGAGATATGGAAAAAGTTTTTAAATAAAAGTTATAGGAAACAATAATCTTAAGAAAAAATGTTCGTGCATTTTTGTTCCATCTTTATCCAATTTTGAGTAAAATGTATTTATGCATTGGCATTATTAAAAATATCATATTTGTATGAAAAAAAAATATTCACAGAAAAACGCATTTGAAATGACAAAATTGTTTTTTTTATTTTGTTGTTTTATATGTATGCTATGAAACATTAATACATAAACACAGCGCTATATTCATTTCTAAATGATGTCTGTGGGTATGTATGTACATATAAATATAATGTAAGTATAAGAAAGTAGTGTGGTGGTCACACCAGACACCGGATTTTTTAATTCATGAACGTATTTGGCAAAACTCAAAGCTAACGATCGGCCGAAAATTTTGAACAATCATTGCTTATTTATTTTTATACGCTACATTCAAGCTCATTGTTGTGCTGCATTTTTAATTTTTGTTGTAATTTCTGACTTGTTTTGTGAGGGTAGTTGCATTTATTTGGAATTTTATTGATTTTGTGACTAGATTATTGTACTATAATGTGATGTTTTTGTCCGTGTCTTTTTCAGGTGTGTAAAATGAAGTAGAATTGAGCCGGCGCATTAAATTGCTGAATATGATAGAAATAATTTCAATAAACTTTCATGTTTTCTCTTAATTAATACGCGTGTAAAGAGACGTCAAACTTTAACATAAACAACTTTAGCTTAAAAGACAAAAATATTAAGAAATTTTAAAGCAATTAAATTATACAGTTTCTGTATGCCTTTACTATAAAATTTATTTTAATTGCATAACTTAAAAACTAAACAAATTTGGCTTTCCCTTAAAGCTGAATGTGCTTTCAGTTCCGCCAGCTGTTGGCTGTTGAGTAAGATCAACGCGTTGAGATCCGAATACACACGATACATTCAAAATTACATAGCAACGTGATGGGGAAGGAGGTCTACAAGCAGACGTCTAAGTGTCACGTTCCTCGCAATCACTACTTTCATTCATACCACCCATGGTCCATTGTCTTCACTTCCATGCTCTTATTATTAAACGTACACATTTATTATTTTAATGATAGTTTTATTTCGATTTTCCGATTTAATGGTTTTTTTCAATTTTTATTATTACCAAGACAAGTTTATTATTTTAGTACTCCTGCAAATATAGGTGATGTTATAAAATTATAACATTTACGTAATTTATTTTTAATAAAAACCAGACTATGGAAAATGTATTGAAAATAAAATTTGTTCTTTTATTGACAAAATTTAATTAATATCTAAGTTTTCGAAATATATAGTTTTGGTGAATGATATCATATTTACAATTTAACGCCCTTACACACTGTGATTTAATAAAACTTTATTAAACCTTTTTATTAAACCGCAATCTGGCAATGCTTTTATTTAAAATTTGATACATTTACCGGATATTCGTGCAAATTCTTACAATAAATAATTTTTGTTTTGTTACCGCATAGTGATTTTGGTCGAAGTGTTGACTATTGAGAATTTTTTATATGGCTTATTTTGTATATGAATTATTGTATACATATATACGTATGTATTGTATGTCTTTATTTACATTTTGCTATTGTGTGCCGTCAAATATTTTTATTGTGTCAGTGTATTTTCTCATGTATAAGTTTCAAAAATAGGCGAAGCGAGTGAAATCCTTGTGCAATTTTTCGCTTTCTTCTCACAAGAGAAATTCGTATTTTTGCGAAAAAAAAGTCGCTGTCCTGGTAGTTTAATGATTATTATTTTTGTTTAGTCGATTTAGCGAATTAAACATTTGGATAGGACAAATTCAAACATATTTCTTGTCAGAAAAGCAGCTTTACACAAGACTTAATATTATTTTACATGTATTTAGCAAAAAAAAAATAAAGCAAAATGTCGTATGATACTCCATCTGTCGGTCTGTCGGAGTTAAGTTTTGCCTCAAATAATTTAGGAGAAAACCATTTAGCTGGGCAATTACTTATCATAGAAACCGATAATAGAACAACCAACATTTTCTGAGCTATTTAAAAAGTGAAAAACAAATTTTCGGAGGATATAAAACGTTTTAACGATGCATGAACCTAAATGCATGTTACTATCCCTCTTCATTTAATTTTGAAATTGTATTTGCATCGATTTGCGACAGTAGCTTTGGCCATCTACCTTATTTTGCTTAAAATTTATTGTTCAATCGACCATCCATTATTGCCTGCAATCAGTGATGGCAATCATATACCAACAAAATTACCAACCTACGTTGGTTTCCGTTGGCCAACATTGTTGGTTATTTATTTTTTTTATTGTATTTACCAACAGATTACCAACATGTTGGTTAATACATTTGTTGGTTGTTTTCACCTCAATGCAGTTGGAGTTGTTTGGTTACTAATTAGTGGATTAATATTCATTTTCTTGTTAATCTACTATGATAAGTGGCTACAGGTACAAAAATTAAAAATGCAAAATTTTAAATTTAATTCAGTCAGTATTCATCTGTTTTATTAGTATCAGCTACTTTTAAACATTCGTTAATTTTTTTGATCGCTCGAATCCCAGACGATTTCTTACGTTAGAGTGGATGTAAGACCAATTTGAAAATAGTCGCTCCAGTTGCGCGGACGAAGACGGTATTCTTAATAATTTTAGAGCCAAAGAGGAAATATCTTGAAAATGACGCGCTGCAAATTCCCAGTAAGTGATTCCTGGCAATCCTATTTTTTTATTCAGCACATCAAAAATGCCTTCACTCTTAATAAATCGTTGATAGCCTTCTAAGGCGGTTACATCTAAATTATCGAGGAAAAATATTTCAACTTCTGCTAGCTGATCCTTAGATAAGCGGTTTCCACGATATAAAGGATGAATTCTATTGGCAGCCAGAGCCAAAGTTGTTAATGCCATCTTTTTCCTTTTTTCTAGAAGTTCGTCATATCGGTTAGGTAGTTCCAATTTAAGCCATTCTTCTGCTGCTTCACCAAGAGAACAAACACTTTTTTGACAGGTATTGATCAGTGCACAAATAGGATCTAATATTTTAATTTGCTTTTTTACGTTAACGATTAGGTTATCGTCGAACAGCTTTATTTTGTTTTCAGATTTTAATTTAGTTTGCGTGTTTTCTTCAATTGCGGCTAATTGTTTCATGAAACATAATTTTCTATAAATGATTGGAAACAATCTCGACTACTGCACCATCGCGTTTCGGCTGGTAATAAAACCTTGGAGCCACCAAGATCAATAAGAGATTTTTCCAGTTTTGGCTGCTTGAAATCCTTTAGAATAGGTGTTATTTGAGATAAAAGATTCTCACTTTTATTATCAACGTCTTTAGCTAACAAATTGCCAGTATGACTATTGCAATTAGAGAACTAAATATTAACCAGTGTCCATTTTCACCATATTTCTGGCATTATCCGAAACGACACAATACACTTCAGTTTTAAATTTAGTTCTTGCTATTGTAATACATTGTTCTACAACCTTAGCTAACTCCACCCTACTTTCCGACAAGCTGGTAAAATCAAAGGCCTCTAAAAATGCACGTTTATTATCACTGGTGTGTAGCATACACACAACAAATTTTGGGTATCGGTCATGGAAATCATTCTATGAACATTATCCAGCAAAGATGAAGCTAACGTTTTTCGACAAGGTGGCTTATATGCTGGGCGCAATTTCTTCACTAAATTTTTGAAATTATCCGACTCTACCGTTGAGAAAGGAATATTACATCCGAAAAAAAATCTAGCCACAAGATCATCAATCTCTTCTTTTTCGGTGGCACTTGTACTTGTCAATTTTGTTTCCAGCGTTCTGGTTTTGTTTCATTCGCTTTTTAACAACCTTTGGACTTCGGAAGTGATTTTTATTTTTCTCCCTCTTTGAAACAACTAATTCTGGTGATGGTCAGGGATTATCAGAAGGTGATGGCGTTGAAAGCGTTGACTCCGATAATGTAGATGTTAGTTGGACTAACGTGTGAGATGAAGATGGTTGTACATATAGAGATGGTGATTCTCTGATTTCTTCGACCTATTTAAACATAAATGTATTAATTTTAGGAATAGCAAATTTCATAGAAATCATTTTACGTTTCTATTCATATATGCGTCAAATAATTCTTGTGTAGAAAACTAATCATCTTCCACAAAAATTATCTCAGCCGTTGTTATAATATTTTCATCAATATTTTGATTTTGCACAGTTTCCATTTGCGTCGCCGGTTCAGTTGATGTAGATTCTTCGATTGAAATTGGTTGAATCAGAATCTATGTTTTCATTTGATATCGAATTACTGGTTGAATCTGAAGTGATATCGTTATCTAAATTAACAACATTTGTTTTTTTTGCCGATTTGTTGCAACATTTTCTATTAAATTGGAATAAAATTTAAACATAAACATATCTAGGTCATATGCACTATAAACGGTAAAAAGTAATATTTATATGAACTTACCGGTGTGATTCTAGCCTCGATTTGGTAGTATTTTTTAAAACACACGCCCAATATTTGCAAAGTGCAGCTACTCTTGTCCGTCCACTGTAAACTACCGTTATTTTTTCGTATTCACCTTCTTCCCAATAATCATGAAATGGTTTACCTCTAATTTTATTTTTTACACTCATTTCGTCGTCTCAATCGTTTAGCTAGATTTCCATAAAATATCCAACAAAATAATAACCAAAATACACAATAAAAATAGAACTTAATGAAAATTGCACAACGTTAACAGGTATCGTATAAGGCGTATAAAACCAAAAAACACATACACTTGCTTTGATTTTTAGACGTTAAATAACTTGAAAACTGTAACTGACAGATCGTATTGTTTTTTTTAATTTTTTTATTTACCAACATATTAAACAAAGCAAAATCGGTTTACCAACACTTACCGACATTACCAACATCTACCGACATTTTTGACTTACCTACTCCATATAAAATTTTAAAAAGTTGGTAATTAGTAGAAAATAATTGCCAACGTTCAAAATCCCATCACAGCCTGCAATAAAAAAATTATTTTTGGTAGCTTATTTTTGGTAGCTTCTTTTTACTGTCGAAAAAAAATTATTTTGACCCTTTCTGATTTTGGCTAAACAAAACCAAAATAAAAAATAAAAGAAAATGAAACCAACTATAGTATATTGTATAATTGGAGGGAAAAGTAATGCATTTCCGGGGGGGTCTGGCGCCTTCTGGAAGGGGGGAATAAAGCTGTGTAGTAATACCGGCTCCGTAACCTTCCCTTAGGGAACAACAGGCTGTTCTGGTCATGTTTTAGGCAGTCCTGTCTGTGGGCCCACGATCTGCGCGAAGGGTAACCTGAGCGTGATTCGCAAGTGTACGTACTACCTCCTCGTGGTGACCTCCGTTAACTGTTGGCTCGTTTACCGAACAACAGGCTAAAGTACGACGCTAAAGGATGGTATAAACCTTAAAAAAAAAACAAATCTAAGGTGAGACACGTGCGCCGAGGGATGTATAATCATGGGTTAGTTGGTCGCTAGCACCGAACTCCGGATACTAGGCGACCTCCGGTTTCAATCAGCCTTACCACCTCAAGAGGCGCTGCCGTGGTGGACCTTCCATTCCTCAACCAAATCGACAATGTATGGATTTAATTAAAAACAAAAATAATAAGGGCCGTGCTCCTTTAAACGCACCAGTCTCAGAAGATGACATGGACCATTCAGGCCCTGCTTCTGAGATCGTAATGGATAACTCTAGTACGGACGTAGTGGTGGGCTCTCCTGCACATGGCATTCTATTGCCTGAAATGGATACCCAATCCACGTCGACTACGGCCGAAATAAATAAGGACCTCGAGGAGTTGGAGCTCGAGGGAAAATCAAAGAGGAGAGCATGTCTCAGTGGGGCCGCGAGGAGACGTCTGTCCCATTTAATTCGGTCAGAAGTCATTTGCAACTCTGTCGATGACCTCAACAGAGTTGCAAATGACGTTACAGAGGCAATAATTATTGCCTAACACTCAGGCTCACCCCTGGTGCGTATTAAAGGCACAAGGGATGTTCCTTAGTGGAACCAAAACTTGGAAAACATGAGACGGAATGTCCGTAAACTTTTTAATAGGGTTAGGAGGACGAACGATTGGACTACCCATCGGAATTCGCTTACCCAATACAAGATAGCTCTTAGGCAGAACAAAAGACTCAGCTTGAGAGACTTCTGTAAGAAAATAGACAAACTACCTATGGCATTCCGACTTCAGAAGGCACTCTCCTTGGAGCACAGGAATCTCTTGGGATCTGTTAAGAAACCAAGTGGAGAGACAACCACAACCAGGAAGGAGACTCTGCAATGTCTAGTGAGAGGTCACTTTCCAAATTGTGTAGTACTGAGGGATCAGGGAGAATCCAACGCAAGTAGCGTACATCCGTATCTGGTCCCAAAAGGGGCTCACGAGCTCTCAAGGCAGTTTTTTACGCCGGAACGGATAGGCTGGCCAGTCAAATCTTTTGGCCCTTTTAAATCACCGGGAGGGGACTGCGTGCACTCCGCCTTTTTACAGCAAGGACTGCAGACTTTGCTGCCTTATCTTACTACACTCTTCAGAGCCAGCTACAGCTTGGAATATGTTCCAAAATGCTGGAGGGAGGTTCGGGTGATTTTTATCCCAAAAGCGGGAAAAAGACCCCAGAGGAGATTAGGTCTTATAGACCTATTAGCCTCACATCATTTTTACTGAAAACCATGAAGAAAATTCTGGGACTTTGTATCAGATCCAATACTCTCCAAATATACCCTCTGGACTCTAGGCAGCACGCCTACCAAGCAGGGAAATCAACTGAAACGGCCCTACACGAGCTGACATCGGAAATCGAAGATACGCTTCGGAATAAAGAGTTATTACTATGCTCCAATTCAGGAGCAATCACTAGCAAGGGGTATAGACCCCTCCACCGTAAGGTGGATTTTAAACATGTTGAAAAATAGGAGGATTACGGCCTCTTTTGGAGACAAAACCATCACCATAGCGGCTACCAGGGAGGTGTTCTCTCTCCCTTATTGTGACTGATCGTGATGGATCAATTGCCGACCAGACTGAGAAATTTAGACTTCTCGAACATTACCTATGCGGATGACCTAGTCTTGATGGTCATTAGACCTATGGTCTCTTACGCGGCGTTTGTGTGGTGGTCAAAGACGGAGCAGATTGGTGCACAAGGAATACTGGATAAAATCGAGAGGTTAATCAGTGTGGGTGCAACTGGAGCAATGAGGACTTGTTCAACGGCTGCCCTTGAGAGAATACTGGGTCTCTCACCACTGCACCTACACATTAAAAAAGTAGCCGGTTCAAGAGGTCTGAGCCTAAAAATAATAGCCAAATTAAAGCTTTAAGGCCAGGACACAACAGTATCCTACATAAATTATACTTTAAGGAGGAGTTGATCCAACTGGGGAACTTTACTATTAGTTTGCCGGATAGGGCACTGGTAGAGAATATTATCTCCTCCCTTCCCCGCCATGCGTCTGTATGGTATACGGATGGGTCGAAAACAGACAGAGGTACCGGTGCAGGGATAGTCGGGCCCGACCTAGAGCTATGCATACCACTGGGTAGCACCCCACAGTTTTTCAGGCAGAGACCTTTGCTATTGAGGTATGTGTGCTTCAATGTCTCAAAAAGAAATATAAGAAGGCCGAGATCTATATAATCTCGGACAGCCAGGCAGCTCTGCTAGCCTTAGGTGCATCAGTGTTCAATTCGAAATTGATCTGGAGCTGCTACTGTAATTTATTAGAACTGGGTAAAGTAAATAAAGTCACCCTTTTGTGGTCTCCTGGCCACTCCATCATTAGAGGAAACGAGGCAGCAGACCGATGTGCAAAAATGGGAGCAAGCCGAGATTTCCTGGGTCCCAGTCCTAGTATTGCTTTTTCCAAAACCCATTTGGCAAATGGTATAAGGGACTGGGAGCAGAACTATAGGAAATTAGTTTGGGAGTCCTCCAGTGGGATGAGACAGGCCAAGAAATTATTCAGTTATAATATTATACGTCTGGGAGAGGCACCGAGGATGGACCGCCAATCCCTAAGATCCCTTACCTGGTTTTTAACAGGGCACGGCCCTTTTAACGGCCATCTACATAAAATGGGAAGGTCCCTTACGGACCAGTGCAGATTCTGTGACTGCGGTAAGGAGACATCGGAACACCTACTATTCACATGCGATGCTATCATCCTAAAAAGATTAAAGTTCCTCAATGCGAATATAATCCAGTGGCCTAACGCCAACCCACTGGATATGCACAAGGTAGCGGCGTTTATCAAGGATATAGATCTACAGTTCACGTAGGAATCTCTAGGGATGCACAATAGGCCTCAATGGTCGCAGTGCTCTGGCTCTACCCACCCTTTTAAACAAAAAAAAAACAAAAAAATGCATTTCCGGGCGATAGTGAAATTTTCTGGACGAGAAGGTAGGTGAATCCGGCAACCACAGAAGTCTGGGAATGCACTTTTCCTCCGAATTGTACATTCTATTTTTTCTCGAATCGATCTATAAAATTAACCGAAAATAATTTTTAGTATAATGTATTAATTAGCATATTAAGAAATCAAATCAACTTAAAAAATCAAAATCAACATAAAATGGTTGCTTTTTGGTTTTGTTTTGTTATTCTTCTAAATAATCAAAAATCAAAACGGGAATACAAGTCAAATTAAAAATAAAATAAACTCAGTGGTCGTTTGTTTATTAATTCGATAGATAAAACAACCAGATTTTGCATCGTTGCGATATTAGCAACTCTACAAAATCAAAAATATGAACTTTTTTTTCAGGGAAAAACTTGGAACGGCTGGTCGAAAGCTGACCGTTACACCTTGTAGCTCTCTACCCAAACGTCATCGCCTTGATGAACTGATTGTATATTGCGTGTCATTAAATAACGAGGAAATTCGTCGAAAAATTTGCGACAAAGATGACTCGACAGGTAGCTTGACAATCGCAGAGCATCGAGAAGCAACAAAGTTGTTAGGTTTGGAATGGAGTCCTAAAACCGATAAATTTTATTTCTCAACGAATTTTGAAAATCTGACAACGCATACTAAAACAACCATGTTATCAGGATCAAGGAGAATTTTCGATCCATTGAGATGGCTTGCTCCTTCAATTGTTCGAGTAAAAATCTTATTTCAGAGCACCTGACTGCAAGCTATTGGTTGGGACGAAGAACTACCAACACCAATACGAAACCAGTGGGATGTCTAGGTGAAGATTTGAGTGATTTGCAATACATACAGATTCGACGATGGCTAGGGTGCCGTAAAAGCATAGAGTTGCATGTATTCTGGGACGCGACCCAATGGACATATGCAGCGGCCGTATATTGTCGTATCACCAATGAAGAAACAGTCATCACGTTTCTTATTGCCGCCAAGACAAAAGTAGAGACGATTAAGCAGCTAAGCATACCACGATTGGAGCTTAAAGGTGAATTCTTGCTCACAAAGCTTATGTTAGTGGTCCAAAATGCCCTGAATTTGATTATTGAAAAAACAACGTTATGGGCAGATTCAAAAATTGATCTTGATTGGCTGTCCTCACATCCCCGAAAATGGCCAACGTTTATCGCCAATCGCACATCGGAAATCCTCAATCATTTTAAGATAGAAAACTGGAAGCATATACGTTCAGATGATAATCCCGCCGATTATGCATCCCATGGAATAAACTCAAATAAATTGTCAATTGTCTCAAATAAATGTAGAAAATAAGTTGTGGTGGGATGGTCCGCAGTGGTTGAGGCAACATGATGCGTTTTGGCCACTCCAACTTGTGCGAAAGTGGAGACGTTCGGATTCAAAGTAACTGCAAAGAATTACGTCGTCAAGGTTTTCAAAATGTCTAAAATATTAGCACTGATGCTTCGGTTGTCGCGCAATTGTCGAATGTCAAAAGAGCAGGGAGGTGTTGGGCCATTACTCCGTCGGACATCAAGGAAGCATCTTTGATGATAACCCGGTTTGAACAAGCTACAACAGCTTGAGGAAGATATCAGACATCTGAAAAATAACTTAGCAGTGCACAAAACTAGCAAAATTAAATCATTAAATCCTTTTGTGGACATAATTGTGGTTTTATAGTCGGTGGGAGACTAAGAAATTCAGCAGCTCCGTATGTCACAAAGCATCCAACAATTTTACCGCATAAATCTGTAATGACCAAAGCCATTGTTCGAGACTATCACAATAGATTTTGTTATGCCGGCATCAACATAACCAGCAACATACTACGCAGCGAATACTGGATCGTACCAGCAAAAGATGTTTTTCGGGAAATTGTACACAAGTGCGTGCGATTTGTTAAAGGCGTGAGAGGGTGACATACGCTAATGCATTCGTCAATGTCGAGGTGGATTATGCTGGCCCATTTAAGGACACTCCTGTGAGAAGAAGGAGGTAGGTGTCAGTCAAAGATTTAACATCTCAAAGTTTTTTAGCAGCTTTGGGTTTTGCAGCGTTGGAGTTGAACGAATTTCTAAAATTAAACAAATCTAATATTAGTTCCTCTCTTTTAAGGCAAGAAATTGTGTAGAATTTGAACCCGCCAATAATCCACCCGGGGCTAATCAAAAAAACTCAAGCAGCATATTTGGGTTCGATGGCATCGTGATTATTTAAGCAACCTGCAAAAAAGATCCAAATGGATTAAAAAACATGAAAATATCAAACTGAATAACATCGTAAGATAATAAAGGATGAAAATGTCACCACCTCGCGTTGGGCAATCGGACGGATTGTTAAACTGCATCCTGGAAATGATGGTATTGTGCGAGTAGGTACGATCAAAATAGCAAGCGGCACATAAAAGCGGCCAATTGTTCTCCCAGTGAATTAAAACGATGTTTCAACGCCGGCGGTATGTTTTAGCAGTGTTTATCACTACAAAATTTACGTCAATAAATGTTCACCACACTAATAAAATGTAGTAATTTAAATAATTGTACTATTTTTTCGATCAAATGTGTGATCAAATGATTTTTTGTTTACGACTTTCCTATAAATATTAGCGCTAGCAAAACTACCGGTGCTATTTTAAAATAGAAAAAAATGCAGAATAATATTTTTATTGTCAACTAGAATCAATTATAATCTGGCTTCCAAAGGATAAGCAGAAAAACCAAAAAAAAAATTATTTTAATAAACGACAATCATCGTTGTAATTTATGCTAATTTTATTATCTTTCCCCATTGAATTGATAGGCAAATAAATAAATTTACAGTTTTCGAAAAGTTGCGAACAATTTATGTCATACTTCTTCGATAAGATATATGTTTATAAGTAATCCTCCATGGTTCAATTAAAGCCACCGAATTATAATACTTTAACGTACAGCATATTAAACTTTACTAGAGCAGATTCTATTTATGTACATATATACCCAAAAGCAAAAAAAATTCTGTTTTCTACAATTTTATATTTGTCGCAAATAAATTAAGATAACAAATGTAACATTTATTTATCGTATCTTGTTTATACAAGATTTCTTGTTAGTTGTAATCTGTCACATATGACACAGCGACAATAAATCATTCATCATGATTCATGACATGTGTTATTACTTACAAATTGAGAATAATGGTTAAGACATTTATACATCTTGTTTGTAATGTACGTCCTTTATAATAATTTTTATTGACATTTGACGTACATTTTATGTATTAAGTTGTATTGATTAATTCTGGAGTGATATCTCTAATAGCGGATCTTATTTAAAATAAATAATTACATAGATACTATATTCATAACCTGAGCATAAAAACCGTAAGCAACTCATAAATAATTTTTAAGAGTATAATACATTAATTAAAAAATAATAATTAAATAAAATCAGCAATATAATATTCCACATTTTAACACGACTCATGTATTTAATTATCTTTACAAAAAATATTTAAAATAATCTTTGAGACTTCAGATTTTCCTGAATATAAATAAATCTCAGCTTTCTTTATTTTGAATATTTTAATGCTCTGTTAAACAATTACAATAAACCGAAGAAGAGAAATATCAATTAAAATATGAAGATGATAAATATTTATTATTTTTATTTGCTTTGCTTACTTGAAAAAGATAAGACGACGAAACCAAAAGAAAAAAAGATAATTAAAATTGTTTATTACAACAAAACTGATTTATTTTATATCATTAATTTTTAGTTAATTAGGTAATCATAAATCAATATAATTATATTCGCCATTTAATTTTAATAATAATGACTCATCAATTAATTATTAAAAAAAGAAAAATTCGTTCAGATTATTTCAGTGAATACTTTCACAAGTCATTTGTTCTTTCAGTTTCATAACATTTGCACATATTTGACTACACACAAACTATAATAAATTTGTTTATTCCAATATTTTCTTAAATTATACAAAGCAAAAACTGAATCTTAAATTTCAACTCAAAATAAACAAAACTTTGTTATATTTATTTAATAAAACAACAGTTTGCCACTTAAAATCTACTTAACTTATTTAAGTTTATTTTTATTTTTTTTGTGTGCTTGCTTTGTTTTAATACTCGTACACAACGTACACAATTTTGTTTACATTCACGATTTTCTTTTATTTTTCTATCGTCTCATTTTATCTACTTTTAGAAGCGTTTAACAATAACAAGATAAGAAAATTTAATAAATGAAATTAAAAAAAGGAAAAGAGGAACAAAAAAAAAAAAAAATTATTACGTAAGTTTATTAAAAACAAAAGAATCAAAATAAGAATATTCTTATAGATTGAGAACGAACCTTTTGTAAAACATATTTAGAAAATATCGAATTTTTTTTAATGAATGTTAACTTTTTATTTATCTCGAGAATCTAAATTTGAAAGGAGCAAGAATGAACGAAAAACTTATGAAATAATTAAAATTTAATGTACTCTCTTGCGTTGTTATTATTATTTTAAATTTTAAGTCTTTCGAAAATCGTGACGTGAAAATTGTATTGTAAGTATATCGATATACAATGGAAATTTTAACTTTAGATGAAAAGAACGTTTTTTTTAAGAACTAAACAAAAAACATTTCATTTTCTAGTTGATTTTAATTAAATCGAAATAATTTATTTTAGATATAGAGTACATTTTAATTAGATTTAGTTCATTGGTTTAACGTAGGATCATTTGAGGTAAATTTTCAACCAAAAGTACTTACAAAATGTATAAAATTATATACATAATATGATGTTAATTAAAACTTTATAATAGACCTGATACAAAAACAAATAATAAGACGATGACCATACCATCTAAATTATACCCTAGTGTATTAGGGTTTAATACAACACTTAACACCTGATCACTTGGTTTGCTGAATCCATTTTGAAAAATTCAAAACATAACCCGTAATTTAGCGAACAAAAAAAAATATTTAGTTTACTCCTGATTCCAATAAGGAAATGTTTCGGAGTAACGGGTTAAAATAAAAAATTGTAAAATTAAATTAAAAAAAGGTTGGGTGCATTTAGATACGAATATAAATTTAAATTATTAATTTAGTGTTTAATTAAATATTAAACAATAGCAATAACAATATTTTATCATCCATTCCAACATAAAACATTAGCATACAGCCACATGATATGTAGACTCAACAGCATTCCCATGCACAACACCGATTACCTACTTAGAAGAATTAAGAACTATCATTAACATTGCTGATATGAACGGGTTCAATCAAAACATAATTCACTGATTAAACGCTAAAATAGTAACCAAGATGGAACAACAAATTTTAACCACTTTACGTGGTTGGCTACAATATTGCGTACAAAACAGACAATAAAATACAATACAAATTGAAAGCGAAACAACAAAACAGAATTGACAGCGGCATATACAAATTAGAATGTAATGACTGCCCAAAATATTATATTGGCCGAACAGGGCGTACATTCAAACAACGATTCAGCGAACATATACACGAAGCCAACAATATGGGTATATAACCCACATACTGTAATTCAAATTTTGCACAACATTTATGGACCGAGAGGCATTATAGACGGATTTTGAAACAAATTTGCACATTCATTTATGAAATAATGTAAATTCAGTTATCTATGTGTTTTCATATAATAAAATCAGTTAAAAAGTCTATTAAAAAATCTATTAAAAATTAAAAATTGAAACTTTCCATCTTTATAATAAACAATAAGACATAAACAAGCAGAGCTGTTCGCAAATTCCGGATAACTCTCCAATTCCATCGCTATGTTTAATTAATAAATAAGCTTTTAATAATTTCAAAAAAAACTGTCAAGTTACGTTGTTGTTCGAGTTTCACCAGAGCACCCTGTATTTTATAGAGCCATAATCAAAAAATCGGAGCTTTTTTAAAGGAATTAGAAACGATGAAAATATTAAACTTTCCATAGTAAAACACATAAAACATATGGGAAACCACTATTTTTTTTCAAGGAATGATTTTTAAATGAAAATTAACAAACTCTTTATTACTCACTAAGAAATAATAGCAGAAATATTTGAAATTCACCATACATGAACATTACTTAACGGTGCGTTTATGAGATAGGAAGATAGGAAGATTGACACGTCACAAGCCCCGCCTACATGCTATATAAGATATCAGAAAATTTTCAGTAGAAAAAATGAGTTTTTCTACTCACCACCAAAATCGATCGAGTTTAAAGAGCAGGCCAAATTTTTTTGAAAAATTCACCCTGATTTTGAAAAAGTGACAAAAAATACAGAAAATTATAAAAAAAAAACATAATATCTTAAAATAAAATTTAAAAATAGAATTTAATCATTTACGTTTGTTTAAAGTTCGAGAAGCAAATAATAAAATGTACTGTATGTACTACTATAACAATTTATAATTTATAAATTATAATTTAGTTGCTAAAAATCGTATGTATTCATAGTGCGCTTGAAGAGCGTTTCGCTGTAAATAAGTTAGACGATCTTTCCGAACGAGAAATACGAATAACAACAATATTAAAAACAAAAATAAACTATTAAAAAAACAACAACAAAAAATGAACAATATTAGCTGTGTTTTTTTATTCGCTCCCGATAGCTGCTATCGAGAGCCGCCAGTTTTCTACGCCTAAATTTCAATTTGACTTATTGATAAACTATGTAAACTTATTTAACATCAAACTATCTTTTTTAATTCAACTGTTTAGCGAAAACTTGATATAAAAATATTTGGCTCTAACTATTTATATGAAACGCTATCGGGAGCCACTTTTTATATGACGGCTCTCTATAACAGGTATCCGGAGCGAATAAAAAGGCACAGCTATTCATAATTTTTCTGCTGACTAATAAATATTTCAGCAGAAAAAGTACTCTGTTGTTTTAGTACTGCTCCTGGCGGTGATTAGAAAAACTCATTTTTTCTCATACTGCATCTTATACAGCATCCCGCCAAGCAAAATTTCTTACTTTGAGCAAAAGATGTCACAGAATTACCAACTAAAAGAAATCAAAATTCAAAATTATAAGCAATAATCTTGCCCTTATTTGCTAATTTTTGACAGTTCTATGAAAAAAAAAAATCCGTTTTTTTTCTAATAGAAAATAAATTTCATTATTTTTCTTTTTATTTAACAATTAATTAACTGTTCAATAATGAATTTAACCCTCGGTAACTAATAATTAATACTAAAATTATTTTGTTTCGAGGTCGCCTAAATATTTTTAGTTTTGACAAAAATTTAAGTAATAAAAATATCATGCATTATTGGAGCAAATGCAAATATAAATTTCGCGTGGAGGGATCTGGTCTTCGATTATATCAGCGAAATAATTCCAACGGGGAATTAATTCGGTGCAGCCGAAATGCATTCGTGGGTCATGTTTCTAATAGTATATTATTCAATAAGCATATAATGATAGCTGTTATTCACGAAGATGAAGTTTACCGACACGAGCCGATAGGCGAATGTCGTAAATCATCTGAGTGAATAACAGCCATTATATGCGAGTAGAATACGATACTTTGTCCACGACCGATAAAAAATTGTGTTTTATTATCAAATCCTTTAAACAAACCTAAAATAACTTCCGTCGACATTTTGACGTCTCAGTTTAATAATAATGAAAATAGCAACAGACTACTAGATAACATTTCCAAAAATGAAATTTTTATTTGGTAGTAGTGAATAATAGAAGAAGAGACTACTAGATAAACTAGCAGTGAACAATGGATATCATTATAATTATCATTATAATTGAAGAAACACACGTATAATGAGTATATTATACGTTAGTCGTGGACAAAATACTACATTGTATATATTACAAATTTTTATTAAAATTTTTTTGTCCAACCGACATGAAACTCAAAGCCTTCTCCTTATTTGATAAAAAAAATGGCGCAAAATAAACTTATTTATTTTGAGCAAATCATTAGTGACCAACTTCAACTCAATATTATGGAATTAATACTTGGTATCTTCCTATGTCATAAACACACCATAAGAAAATGATTTTCATTTTCGTTTAACAATTGGTTTATTTAAAGAAACATTTTACAACAACAACAATCTCCAGTAAATTTAATAAAAGCTTGATTACAAGTTAAAAAATAAATTTAATTATTTCAATACTCGGCAAGAGATGACAGAAAAGCTTTCAGGTATTATCAAAATTGTTTGTTCGTTCACAGAAAAAAAAATCAAAACAATGAGAGAGGAAATTATTATAATTTTACATCAATATCGGTAAGAAATACAAAGTAGCGATATAAATAAAATAAAATATGTCCAAATGAAAATTAAACGCGGTCAATCCGACCGATATGACAAAGGAATATAGCTGTGATACTACCCCAAATATCATGCTGGCTGATGTTGCACATTGGCTATCGGCAAGTTTGTTTGAGAACTGATCGGATTTAAACTTGTAAATCGTATTATTTATTTTTCAGCGTTTCCTGGAATAACAAACTGGTAAAATACGCTTTGACTCACTATCAATGACTTTCAAACACCACATTTATTGTCTCTGTGTGTGTACGTCATCGATTGGTATAAATAATTTCGAGCACTCAATTTATAAAATTCCGAGTAATAAATTAGTATGAGAGGGCATTAAATTTGAAAAGTGTTCGAATTTTTATTGGCGATGAAAAGATTCGTAATGTGAATTTGGTACTTTATTCAGGATACGAAGCTCAATTGATGATTTATTTGTTCCAAAGCGATTTATACGGGTGTGTCGGAAGTCATTAAGTAAATATAATATTTTTATAAAAATTAAGGAAATTAACTATTTGTAAATTTCTGTTGTAGTTTAACATATTCAACATATCAACTGCAAGAATTACAACAACAGAAACGCTTATGTATGTGTTTCAAAAAGCAGGATTCGGGCGAATTCATTACACAAGAAAATTCATTTAAATCAAATATTTGAACTTAATGGTAAATTTAAAAGAAAATCCTAACACAAAAATTTTATCAAGATTTACACTATTTGGGCTTTCACAAAGCCAATCCCCTTAAACTTAATTAGGGTTCAAAGCGTTACCCTAATATTATACATCTCTACCATAAGAAAATCGACATATCAAAATTTTTCTTTTTATTGGCCAACATCTGACCTTGATTTCCTATGAGGATACTTTAATCATGCTCATTCGCTAATGTTTCATATTAGGTTTACCTATTGAAATATCGATTATTCGAAAACTTGAAAAAGTTGATCTTCATGTCTAAGGAAGAAATCGATATTTTAAAACTTTCTTCTATCGGCAAACATCTCACTATGATTTTCTAATAGGCCTATGCGTATACTTTAATCATACGTATCCGCTTCAATGGATAGCCACTCTTTTAAGCCACATCATAAATTAATAGTGACATGTTTGCCGAAGTTATAAAATATTAATATTCTTAGAAATGGATAAGATCCACTTTTTCAGGTTTTCGAATAATCGATATTTCAATAGGTAAACTTAATATGAAACTTTAGCGAATGAGCATGATTAAAGTACACCCATTGAAAATCAAGGTCAGATGTTGGCCAATAAAAGAAAATTTTGATGTATCGATATTCTTATGGTAGACTTGGATAATATTAAATTTTTCAATTTTCAAACAGTGATAGGTTAACGTTTAAGGGAATTGGCTTTGTGAAAACCCAAATAGTGTAAATCTTGATAAATTTTGTGTGTTAGGATTTTTTTTAAATTTACCATTAAGTTCAAATATTTGATTTAAATGAATTTGCTTGTGCAATAAAGTCACCCGAATCATGCGTTTTGAAACACATACATACGCATTTTTTATTATTGTTGTTTAATCTAAATTTATTTACATTAATTTTAAATATTTACTGTTATATTAATTTTTTATTTTAATGTGGAATATAATTTTAAATTTATTATAACATAAATTCTTTAATATAAAATAAATTATATCAATAAATCTTAAAAAAAGTGTTTATATCAAAATCTGTTTAAGAGACATCTATGTTACGATATTATAACAATAATAAAATATAGGACTTTTCTTCCATTTTATAATCTTTTATAACAAATTTTTTCAAGCCATTATTATTTAATTTATGGCTTTATTAAAAACCACACGACAATATGGTTTTTAATAAAGTTACTGCAATGTTTTACCTGAAGCAAGGTTAAAGTAAATAAAATATTAATTAATTCAAAATAAATAATAAAGAAAACACCCTCTTATTATAAGGACATTGTTACTATTTGGTAAGTAAACTAGAGACATATTTTTATTTAATTATTTCGGCGATTAATAATTAGTTCTACCACACAGGATTCATAGATGTTTTTATTCAAGATATTGTCGTAACGTCGGTTTGATTTTAAAAGATTATTAAAATAAATAAAACAAAACTCTCTCTTTCATTATTTCTTCTACCGTCGCGCTTCGTCTACCATGCGTTAGGTTTTCAAAACACCAACATAACTTTTTATTCAATATAGTGACATCTATTATACATTAAAACAATTAAATGCAAACTCTACAATTCGGCTATACCTGACTCTTCAATCGACTCTGATTGCTTATCCCAATTACAAGGCTTCATATTAAAAGCCGCAAAGACACCATGAAAGGGTTTGTTCGACAAGCGTTGTCCAGGAACATCTTCAACTATATATCGTTCGCCTAACAATTTACGAGTAACAATGTATGGTCCCTTGAATCTGGGTAAAAGCTTATGATTAATTCCCGGCTCGTTTACAACGTTTCGTATAAAGACATAATCACCGACTTCATACTTATGTGCGTCTATATGTTTCTTGTCGAAATAAAGTTTATTTTTCTCTTGGTTCGTTCGCGTATATTTTGCAATACTGTCTCTTATTTCGTTTAGATTTCTACTCGTATTCTCATTCTGAGATTTAATAAATTGCTTCAGAACATCATTTGACTTAATTTGATTAACGCCAAAAAGTGCAATCGAAGGTGTAGTTCCTATAGTTCGGTTCTGCGTATTGTTTATTACAAATTCCGTATCGTTAAGGACAGTGTCCCAACTTTTATTAGAGTCAGAATCAACAATTTTCGAAAGTATCGGTTTAAATGTACGATTAATTCGTTCGACCTGACCGTTTGATTGAGGAGAACTCGTAGCGGTCAACACATGTTGAGCATTCACCTCATTTATAAACGTCTTGAAATTATGTGAGGTGAAACATGTACCCCGATCTGATACTATCCGTAAAGGAACGCTGAACTGATTAAAGTAAGATTTTAAATGCTTGACAACTTCGGTTGTATTCGTCGTCTTTGTCGGGTACAGTTTCGTAAATTTACTAAAACCGTCAACTACCGCAAAAATATACCTGTAACCTCGCCTGGTCATTTCTAATGGACCTTCATGATCCACATGGATCGTGTGAAATGGCCTGTCATATTTATCGTATATATGGAGAAAACCCTCTCTATGCGCTTTCGGTTCGTAAATGAGACATTTCATACATTTTTTAATAAATTCGTTAATTCTTTCCACCATATTCGTAAACCAATAATTACGTCTAATCATTTCGACGGTTTTATTAACACCTACGTGTCCGATATTATGGTGTTGTCTTATTATTTCATCGACAAAAACCTGAGGCACCAAGAACAATAGCCTGTTCTTGTATTTTCTATACACCAGATTTTCTCTCAGCTCATAGAATTTATTCTCTCCGTTTTCGTTTAGGTCATCGTAAATTATTTTGATGGCGTTGTCCGTCAACTGAAAATGCGTCAGATTTCTTGAAAGGTTGCATTCCAACATTAATATATTTGGTGCACGACTAAGCGCATCAACATGTCGCATTCTGTTATTACCACGATGCACGATCTCGTAATCATAGTTTTCCAATAACAGAGCCCATCGCATGATTCGATTATTCGTATCTTTCTTTTCCAACGTCAATTTTAATGAATTACAATCAGTTACTAATTTGATATGAATTCCATGTACGTATACATGAAAACGTTGCAGTGCATAGATGATAGCAAGCGTTTCTAATTCGTATGAGTGATAACGTGCTTCCGTTTCGGTCGTTCGTTTGCTATAAAATAAAACAGGATGGAGATATCCATCTGCTTGACGCTGTAGTAAGATAGCACCAAAACCTATTTGACTAGCGTCCGTATGTAATTCGGTAGCTGCGTTAGGATTATATAAACTCAGAGTTTGTGAGGATGTCAATTTAGACTTTAACAATTGAAATGCGTCTGCCTCAACCTTATCAAATTTATAATCAGCATTTTTTTTAACAAATCGTATAAGGGTTTAGCTAATATCGAATAATTTTGTATAAATCGTCTAAAGAAGCTCGTTAAACCGATAAAACGGTGCAGTTCGTGAACATTCCTAGGTAATGGGTAATTTTGAATTGCATCAAGATGTCGCGACGTCGGGCGAATTTCATCTTGACCAATTTCGTATCCTAAGTAATCGATTTTGTCTCGAAGAAAACTACATTTAGCAGGTTGAATCTTTAAACAATTCGCATACAATATGTCAAACATCTTTGTGAGTATTTTAAAATGCTTTTCTATTGTGTCCGTAGCCACCAGGATATCGTCAATGTAAATTATTACGTCACCTGATTCGATTAATTGTCTAAAAATTATTACTACAAACCGCTGAAACACTGAAGCCGCATTACTTAATCCGAAGGGCATTTTTAGATATTCATACTGCCCGTCCGGCGTAACAAACGCAGTATATTTCACAGAGTCTTCGTTTATCGGTATGTGGTGAAATCCACTTCGAAGGTCTATTAGTGAAAACACTTTCTTTCCTCGCAGTTTTTCTATGCAGTCGTCTATTAATGGTGAAGGAAATCTTTCCTTTATTGTTATTTTATTAAGTTCGCGGTAATCGATGCACATACGCTGAGAACCGTTCCTTTTCTTTACCAGTACGATTCTACTAGCAAAATCGCTTGTACTTGGTCGTATTATGCCACGATCAAGTAAATCGTCTATCATTTCGCGCACTAATTGACGTTCATGCATTGAAAGTCGTTTCGGAACTGAGTGGATGGTCTTATCACTATTAAGAACAATTTTAAGTTCGTATTTGGTTTCCGGTGTTGTTTTAATCGGTCGATTCTCAAAATCATTTAACAATTTATTGAATCTATCCTGAACTAAATATTCTTTCGTCTTATCGTCATATAATGGACCTATTCTATAGTCATGATTCGATTCTAATTCTAAGTCATCGTCTGAAAAATACTCAATATTTAAGATCTCGTCAAACAAATTGCATCGCAATGTCTGTTCCACTTTTTCACTCGGACTAACGCTTATCGAACCACCACCCAAATTAGTTAATATGTTACAACTTACCATTGGACTTCTAATAAATTCGCGACCGATCAAGCAATCATAACCCATTGTTTCGTCCGGTACAATATAAAACTTAATGTTAAAATTATTAAAATTAATTTTACAATTCAACTCCAATATTCCGCAAATTTGTATTTTTGAATTATTCACTCCAGTGAATTGATTTCCGTCGTTCCTTTCAATTATTATTCCCTCAGGAACAATTCCTCGCTTCATGATATTAATTGGGCTTCCCGTATCGATGATCGCTTTGACTTCGTATGATGTATTATTTGGAAATTGGATTACCATATCCACCGAAAATTCGTCATGTTTAATAAGATAAATTTTTTGAATGTCTTGTTGACAATTTGTAGGGCCACCTTTTGGATGTACTTTATTGCAACTGCTACATCTTTCTCGTCGTTGAGGCTTTGTGCATTGTGTCGAAAAGTGCCCGATTTCCCCACAATTAAAACAGCGTTTTGAATCGTATTGATTAAATCGTTTTGGATTATTATTCACTTTTGCTGTAGACGTATTCACCGTTGGCATCGAGTTAATATTTTCTTTCGTTGATGAATCCTTAGTATAATGGCTAG
The DNA here is from genome assembly GCA_958295665.1 of Tipula vernalis. NCBI lineage: Eukaryota > Metazoa > Arthropoda > Insecta > Diptera > Tipulidae > Tipula > Tipula vernalis. The sequence continues at coordinate 299,525,165 of OY282558.1, forward strand.
TTTGCAGTTGATTTCTCGTTCGCACTGGCTGCATACTATTATACCATTCGATACGATCTTTTAATTCATCGAACGTTGCGATTTTATGTGTACGTAGTGAATTCGACAAATTCACTTCGTTTATTCCCAGAATTATATATTTAATCACGGCTTCCTTTGATATATTAACTTTGTCACTAATCGTAATCATCTCGTAATAATATTCCAATAAATCTTGGTCTTTACGTCTTATAGAGTTTCTTAATTGGTCATGTATTTCCACTTCACTAATGTTTGTTTTGAAATTCTCGAAATCATAATACTTGTCTTGGAATGTCATAAACCACATTCTTGCAGTGTATGATAATTTTGATGGAATCGCTAACATTAATAATCTATCGTCGATTTTATAGATTTCTTTTAACGATTCGATTCGATTAATCCATTGTACCGATGACAAGGACTTTGCGTTACCTGGCTCGAATTCAGGTATAATGTCGATCACTTCTTTGGTAGATAATACCGATCTTTGAGGTTCCTTTTTCTCAATCAACAACTTTCGTTCTAACTCTAGTAATTCACGTTCTTTCGTAATTAAATTCCTTTCTCGATCAATTAATTCTCGTTCTCGTTCCAAATCCGCATAACCGCTAGTAAAATTCAACACTTTACTTGTATTAGGTGAAAGTTCGTCCACCTCACTTTTAGATCCATAACCATTGTGTATTTTCAGTTGTGACGTTTCGTTTTCCGAATTATCGTTCTGTGCCAATCGTTTTAGTAACACCTTCTTATTTCCGCTCGTTGAAAGGTTCTTACTTTTCAATAAGGCTCGCAATTCGTGTACGCTTAATTCATCCATCTTTTCGTCCGATGAATTGATGTTTTTTTTTTCACAAATTATTATTTTTCGATTATTCTAAATAAAACTGATATCCCACAGCTATATTCGTCAACACTTTATCGCATCCAAATCTCCTTCGTATCCCACTTCTGAAGATGTCGGTTAACGTCGGTTTGATTTTAAAAGATTATTAAAATAAATAAAACAAAACTCTCTCTTTCATTATTTCTTCTACCGTCGCGCTTCGTCTACCATGCGTTAGGTTTTCAAAACACCAACATAACTTTTTATTCAATATAGTGACATCTATTATACATTAAAACAATTAAATGCAAACTCTACAATATTTAGAATAGTTCTATTATTCTTTTTTATAAAATTTGGGCGTTTATCATTCAAAACTTTGAAGCAGAAAAACACTCTTTTTACTATGGATTCCTATGGAAATCAGTAAAAATTATACCACTAAAAAAGCTTCTACAAAATACGTCATTATGATTATGGCTCTATACTCCAAAAGGCTCTGGTTTAATAGGAAATTTGTTATACAGAAAAAGCGCTATGTAAAGGCAAAATTTTCTAAAAATTTCCGTTCTGGGTTTGACATAATAGCAATTTGTCTTATTTCTTAAAGGAAATACACTATGGACTCTTTATTGTTCAGCTACCCAGAGCGAATAAAAAACAAACTTTAGCACCTTAAAAATATACAAATTGTACATTGGTAATATCATATCTTTTACAAAGAATGGTTCAGTGTGGGTTCTTATATTTTTGAAATTTATAACGCGGAGTATGTGTTTTTGGATGTTCATAATTGGTCTGAATGAGCTTTTGTAAGTTTCACCTCAGCCAATTAAATCATATTGTATATGATAATCAATTAATTAGAAATATACCATTTTCAATATTTCAAATGAAACATACAGTCCTAACCAAAATTATACCTGCTAAATTTTTGATGCAACGTAACGCAAACAACTTTAAAAATAATATAAATAATAAACTTTTTCAATAAGAGAGAAATTGAGTACCGACTAGTTTATAATCGACCAGCACCCGAATTCCGGTTCAATGACAAATGAGAATGAGAAATGACTTTATTTTTTATTTCGCCTACTCTAAATAAAAATGCAACCGACTAGTTGAAATAAAAAATCAAATCATTTCTCATTATCATTTGTCAGCGAACCGGAACTCAGGCACTGGAATGTTACTTCATGAAATAAACTAAAATTGAACATTCTCGTTGAATAGTTGTGTAATCGTTTATTTGTTCCCCAAGTGAAACTAACGGAAGCTGTATCGACACTAATTGATGCTCTATGTTTAAGTAATAATTAAAGAATTTCCAATATTATCAAATTAAGACAAAAACGTACTAATTTGTGGATAAAATAGTTCTCCATAGTTCAATGGAATTATCTTATGATGCGTTTGTGTGTGTGCACTATAAACTACAACTGTCCAAGCCCGTAGTTCAATTTTGATTTATTTCATGAAGTAACATTTCTAGTTGACGATAAACTAGTTGATCCTCAATTTGCTCTTCAGCATATAAGATGAATTAAAGCCACGAAATTTTTCAAAAATCTTGAATATAATTATTTGTCTCGTCCAAGTTAGGGTTTCGATTCAAACGTGTGAAAGTTTATGTTAAAGTGGAAGATATTCATGATCTAACAGGACCAAAAATTTGTATAAAGTCCCAAGAAAACCGATTGGGATAAGATTATATATGTATAGTTAATGTTAACAATACATTTTTGAACCACTTGCGAGATATTATAGAGAATAAACAAAAACCCGACCAAATGCTTACACAACATGAGTGACAACATATATCATTATTTAATTAGCCAAAAATAATCTTAAATTTAATTGATTTACTGTATAATACAGCAAATAATGAGGAATTGTGAGTACAAATAAATTTGGCAAAAACTAAATTAATTGTAACCACAAGAACTAAAATTACAAACAAATTTTGATTCAAATGTAAAGCAGGGTAATTCATTTTATTGAATTAAAAAAAGTTTATTATTTATATAATTTTTAAAGTTGCTTGCGTTAAGTTGCATCAAAAATTTAGCAGGTACAAATGATTTTAGGACTGTTAGTTTTTAATCCTATATAATTTTCCATTAGCTAGTACAAGATTTTTCTTCAATGTTTCAATATGAGCCTAAAATATTTAAATTCAGGAACATTCTCTATAAACAGACAAAATTTATTACATGAAACTTATTACAGTTTAGTGAATAATATCTAACGCCCAGGAAATATTATTGTACTTTGGTTTTAGCACTTAAAAGCATTCTTTGAATACTTATGTTCTTGCGATAATAACTATCATCAACATATGACAAAGCTAATTCATCGGCGAAAAATGGATTCGATTTACATTAAAAATAAGAGGAGCCTAAGAACAGAACTCGGAGGCACTTCTACACTAATTGGTAATACATTGCCATGGATGTCGCCTATAGATTGTTTAACTGTGCAAGAGAAAAATGAAACGGTTTTGGTTGATACGGAAGCTGGCAGGAGTCTCGATTGGGCCGTTTTTCTTTGAAAACCAATAGGAAAATGCCCTTACAGTGAATGGGGAAGGTTATCGCAACATGTTAACTGGTTTTTTGGGACCCAAATTGAATGAATTGCGTGTCAACGACCTTTGGTGTCAACAAGACGGAGCGACATGCCACGCAAATCGTGCAACAGCTGGCAAGCATGATGTGTTATCCGACTTAACGCAGAGTGCCTTATGTATTGCGGAGCCGCGGTGTGGTGAAAAGGATTTAAACGTCAATCCTTCTAAAACTGATTTAGTTATATTTACCAGGCATCGAAATATTGATAGTCTAACTGTGCCCTTTCTTTTCGGGAGACCGCTTAACAGATCCGACCACGTTAAGCATTTAGGTGCCTTCTTGGACAGTAAGGTTCCCTGGAAATTTCACAGCCATTATCAATCAATAAGATAGAATCAATTCTATTCTTTCCACAGTTACATTCTTTCATTTTAAGCACAGCTTGTTCTGCTGCTTTTAGGCTAAGGAGCATAGAGATGTGGAACATTCTTGGTTCAGTCGTGGGCCACAGAAAATTTTTAAATAACTACTCATCATTAGTACCAGAAATTGATATGGTTAATGATAGACTGATGTCTGAATCAAATTTCACAAAATTATATTCGGTGGTGCGACCTTAGAGAGATCAGTGGAGATCAGTGAATTTTCTTGAGAACTTGCATGAGTCGATAGCCTTCTTTTCTGATAACTCTCGCTTCGATAATAGTTCTGGTTACGGAATGTACTGCCCTATGTATGATCTGAGTCTTTCAGGCTGCCAGCGTTGGTACTGCACAGTTTTTCAAGCGGGAGCAATTGCTCTTACGCTCTCGCTGGTTCAAATAAAAACTTTGTTTTCTCTACAGATGGCTAATCTGGCTAAATTCGCTGGATAATCCCTTGAGTGTGTCAACATTTGTTCAGGACTGTAAATACTTTATACATCTTCTCTGTTCAAATAATAAAGTGACGATCATGTGGGTTCCTGCCCATGGTAGTAAAAGCTGGGGCTGGGTTTAAATTGTTCGGTCCCGAACCAGTTGCTTTCTTACCATTTAACTTTATTAAGAAGGCGATTAAAAACTGCGCTATAAGTGAATTTTTTTTTTTTTTTTTTTTTTTTTTTTTTTTTTTTTTTTTTTTTAAAAAGATTCTTTATTCAATTATGCAATATAAACAATATATAAAAAAATAAAAAATATAATTAAATGAAATATAAATAAGAAAATATAAATATATAAATGTAATGTACATAATTGAAAAAAAAAAATTAGGTTAGTTCTTAGACATACAATGTCTGTTTAGAACTACCAACAATATGAAAATGTAAATAAAATAATGAGGAAGAGGAACAATAAAATTCAATACTAAAGATTAAAAAAAAATAATAACAATATAGCATTAACAACTTTAAAATTAAACAATAGTAAATGAAGAGAAAAATAAAAATAGCAAAAATAACAATATAAGAAAAATGAAAGGAAAAAAAAATATATAAAAAAAAATGAGAGCAAAAATAAAACAATTTTTAAAATTTAAAGCATAATTTAAACAATTACATCAAAAAGAAATTCGACACTTTCATTAATAAAAAGCCACCCTTTAACACCATGGAGAAACTTTTTTAAATTACGTTCAATTCGTATATTGAGAGGTAGTTGATTGAAAATTCTTGGAGCTGAAACTAAAAAATATTTGCGGAAATGTGTTGTATTAAATTTTGGAATAAATTTCATACATAAGTTATTTTTCCTCAATGAGTAGGCATGATAAGAATACGAACGATTACCGCAAATATCAAAGAACATCTTTAGAACCTTAAAAACGTATAAATGTCTCAGGGGAAGAAGTGAGTTAGATGCAAACAAAGGCCAAGAAGCCGAACACTTTTGCTTGAAATACATTACTCTAATAATATACTTTTGAGCTATCATTAATTGTTTAATAGTATTAAGGTAAGTACCCCCCCATGAACAAATACGATATCGAAGTTTGGAATCAACTAAGGCATGATAAAAAATTTTTAGAACTGCAGGTGGACAATGATCTCTTAAACGATACATTTTTCTAATAGAGAATGTAAGGTGCGAGACTAATGCTTTAACGTGTAATTTCCAATTTAAACAGCAATCAATCGTAATCCCAAGGTATTTAATACTTTGAACACATTCAATTGGGACACAATACTGGGAGCAACCCATCCTAGTACAACGATTATCATGATAAACGATGTCACTATTTACGCATGGGTAGCTAGTTAAATTAAAAAACATAGCTTTAGATTTAGGGCTCAAAACAAAGGTGTGAAAATTAAACCATTGGCTAAGAATCAATAGATCATGATTAATATTAGAAATAATGTTAGCATAATTATTGGACTTGTAAGCGAACGCCATGTCATCAGCAAACGCCACCACCGTGCTTTTGAATTTTTGGGAAAAAATGGAATTAATATAAATGAGGAATAAAATTGGACCGAGCACTGATCCTTGAGGAACACCAGCTGGTAGAACAGAGCGATTGCTTAAAACACCATTTATACGAACGCATTGCGAACGATTATCAAGATACGATTTAAACCAAGTTAAAATGAAACCTCTAAATCCAGCATTCATAAGTTTAACACAAAGCAATTGGTGATTGACCATATCGAATGCTTTCATAATGTCAACAAATAAAGCACCAACCGATTGATTTTTGTTAAGGCCAATATGAAGAGGGTTGAGAAATGCTAATAAAGCATCCTCAGTACTCAGACCAGCACGGAAACCGAATTGAGCATCACTAAAAAAATGTTTACTGTCCAAATATTCCACCATACGATGTTTAACAGCTTTCTCAAAAACTTTAGAAATTACCGGCAATAGGGAAATTGGCCTGTAATTTCCGACAAACAACCGAGAATCCTTTTTATGCAACGGAATAAGAATAGCTGACTTTAAACAATCGGGAAATATGCCACAAGTGATACTTGCATTAAATAGAAAACATAAAATGTCAACAATATTATAATTAATATTTTTTAAAACAATGTTGCTAAGACCAAATTCATCAATGGAACACTTTGTAGGGAGGGAATTAATAATCGAAAAAATTTCACTGGATAGAAAAGGGCGAAAAAAGAAACTAGAATCAACTGACCTTTCTTGAACTAGTAAATCAACATTCCCCGGTAATAAATGCGAGTTAGCAAGGCTAACAGTATTAGTAAAATAGTAATTAAAACTATTAGCAATATCAAACGATGAAGTAAATTTACCATTAAAATCATCCAATACTTCATAAAAATATTCAGCCTTAGTATTAGAATTCAATATCTCATTTACAACTGCCCATTGCTGTTTAATATTGCCAGACTGATGATGAAATTTAGTCAAGTAGTACTTGGCCTTAGCTTGTTTAATATCCCGTGTAACATCCTTAGAATATTTATTGTAATATTTCCGTAAGCTAGCATTCAGAGGTAGGTTATGAACTCTTCTACCCAGCTTATTTTTTTTATTAATCCGGCGAACCAGAGAAGAATTAATCCATGGTTTAATGTTAACACAATTGCTAGTCATGTTGAAAGAGCTAGTACAATCGGAAATAATGTTAGATAATCTGGAAAGAAATACCGAAAATGCCACATTAGGGTCAGGAATAGAAGTAATATTCACCCATGTCTCAGACTGTAAAATATCATTAAGCCTTAAGTAATCAATTTTCGAAATCACTTTATCCGTAGAGGGGCAATTAATTCCTGAAACTTCCTGCTGTAACTTAAAATTAGCAAAAGTGGCACAATGATCAGAAACATGTAAATCTTCAACCCAAGCATCGGATAATACAGGATTAGTCAGCCTACAAAACATATGATCAATACAAGATTCCGAATTACCAAAAATTCTAGTAGGGCAATTAATAATAGATTCGAGCCCATGACTTGCCATCATGATATTATATTCATCAATTAAATTAGAACTAGTTAGTATGTCAATATTAAAATCTCCAAGAATTAATAAATTTTTCGATTTCACAACACACAGTAAGGCATTAAATTCAACTAAAACTCAGTTATACTAACAGAATGGAACCTATACACACATAAAATGGAAAATTTTAAGCCACCAAAATTACAATCAGCCAACAATATATCAGCACTTTTTAATGAATAATCAGTATTGGTTACAACATTTATGCAAGCGGCAACAAAAACTGCAACACCACCTGCGCGAAATCTATTGTTGCAGTTCGCATATAATGTATAACCATCAATCCCATAAAGGGAAAGTTCGTGATTAGAAATCCAAATTTCCGATAAAAAAATTAAATTAGGTAAAACCGAGAAAGAATTCAAATGGCATAAAAGAGTATCGAAATTCTGCCGAAAGCTACGAATGTTTTGATGCATCACTAAGAGTTCAGATTTGATCACACTGTTACTTATACTATCATTAAAGGAAGCACGAATGGAAGAATTACTGTTGGAGGTCACATCAACAATGACCATGAAATTAGAAACGATTATAAAGCGTCAAGATCAGACAAATTATTGATGATCTTGACTTCATCTCCCTCACATTTACGTAACATAATTCTTCCATTGCGCGACCACAAATATTTATAATGCTTAGATTTTCTAATTTCTTTTGCCTTTTTAAAAATCATATACTTAATTTTAGTCATGCATTCGTTTATAAAAATTGGAATATTGTTGTTGTTATTTAAATTTAAGCACTCCGTTGATAAATTCTTTTTTTTCCGCTTGGCTTGTAGAACTGCGTTCCGAGTAGAACTGTTAATAAATTCAACAATAATTTTACCCGATTTCCTGACGTCACTTGATTTAATTTGGTAAATTGACTCAATATCAGAATCATTGACAGCTACATTTAAAGCCGATGAAAATAAATCCAAGGTTGTTTTTAAAACTTCATTATTATTTTGAAGTACCGGTACGCCAACAATATCCACTGATTTATTTTTCGCACGTTGCTCAAGGTTATCAATAGCTGATTCCAGTTGCACAATTTTTGATTTTAAAATAGCATTCTCATGTTTTAATGATTCGAAAATGCTGATAACATCATCAAATCTTGAATTGAAAGATGCTGAATAGTAACTTAACTTGTCACATATAAATTTAAAGGAACCAGGAATGTTATTAAAATCACAATCATCACTGGTTAACACAGGAACAGAATTTGATGAACCACCGTTGTTCTTTTTTACATCACAATTTTCACAAGTCCATAATTTTTTTTCCTTATGAAAGAGATCAATTTCACTCTGCGACATATTAACGCACGATGCATGGACCATTAAACTGCACTGGGAGCATTTTAGTTTTAATACATCACGGTCACGGCTCACTTTCAATTTGCACACAATACACGACATATTAGGAAAAAAATGTATATATATATAAAACTGTAAATTTAGCACAATACAAAATATGAATTATACAATTCAGATTTATTATTATTATTATTATTAAAAAATTTGTTTTGATTTTATATTTCGACTGTCCTCTTCAACAGACAAAAACAGAATTAAAACAGGAATGGCTTGCTACTGGTAGCTGCCGCATTGCGAAACTTTTTATTAGTGAACCTAACTTGAGGGCCACTAGGTTTGCTTTATCTCTCAGCAACAACCAGTTGAGAGTCTTGATCGCGACTCTTACTGGTCATGGCCATTTTAAAGTACATATTCAGCGCATGGGGCTAACTCATGATGCTGTAGGCGAGGATTTTCTCGAAGACGATGATGACTGCATTCATTTCATTTTGTAGTGCTTTCAACGTATCGTCGGGGTCTATTGCGGAAGATCAGCTGTCTTCCTTGCGTTGACAGAAAGTACTTCAGTTTATTAAGGCTGCAGCATGCGTTCGCGATTTAGGATAGAATCACTGGTTTGAACCATGGACCCTCCGTTTCATTGAGTGCGGAAGCTTTGGTGATTTTAACCAATTCTTAATAATAAAAATAATAATGTTATTCAGTCTCATCTTTGAGCATCGTAGAGCATCAAAGTTCTGTCTCGTTTTCCACATTCAAAAATATAAAGTTTATTAAAAACTTTTTAATACCACTTAAGAAATCAATAAAATAAAAAAGTTAATACAAACATTTACTATTTGCAAAACCTAATAACATCTTATAAATATACGTCATTAAAAGTTGTACCCTCGTTATCTCGTAATGTATTATCGTGCATATAGAACTAAAAGTCAAATAAAAAATAATAAAAAATAAACAAACAGCAATTTGAAACATCTTTCAATAATTCGTGCATTTATTAATTAACATCTAATCTCTTCAGTAAAATATTAAACTATAAAATGGTTGTGATTTTCATATTATTCTTTTGTTTTATTAAAGCATGTATTTATACCTACATATATTCAAAACTAATTTGTTTTCATGTATTTAAAGCTTAAATATTAAGCTTAATCGTTTCCCAACTACATTTAATAGTTTCACAAAAAACAATAAAAAATAATTAATCTTATTATTTGTCTACCGTACATGTACTCTAAACCCTTTTTCATATATGTATAACACAATATGAAACATAGTTTTTGTAAAACTGAAACTATGTGCAACATGAACATGCAATGTTAATAGTTTTTCGAGAAATGTTGCCTACCGTAAAAAATATTGTGTATTGTGTTTATCATTCGAGTACAATACAAAAATCTATGTTTCATCGTTAAACGTGTACACAATATTTGAGCGAAACATGTCTATTTTGTATAAATAATTTATATGTGTAGTTTTTTATAAATTAAAGAACTAAACTAAACTACTGTATTTCTGGGAAATTAATACTATAATTTGTTTACGCTGCATTCTCCTCTCGAATAAGAGGACTAAACCTTTTATTCGGGAAAATACAATACAACTTATTATCCCTTTTCCTACCGGCTCAGCGGTAGGTAAGTTCGTCGCGGGTTGAGAATTGTGGTCTAGACATGACCTAAATCTAGCCGCTTAGGGAACGGAGCTCATTTATATGGGTGATTTTTTGATATACCGGACAATGTCCAAAATTCACCTCTTAAATTTTTATTTTTTTCGTGTACCTCATTGAAAATAACGGATATATAATTTTTTTTGTAATCCTTCGGTTGCCCATTATTCGATATATTAGTTTTAACAGTTTTCAAAACAGACTTTTGGCTTCAACGTAAAGTGTAAATTTTTCGGTTCTAAGTACAGTTAGAAACCATACCAATTTATAAATGTGTTATCATAGGTGTTATAGACAAATATGGTAGATCAAAACAGCATTTAACAGATAAAACAGCAGTATTATAACTTCGTTATAGTGAAAAATAAATAAACTGAACTCTCCATATTAGAAAATGGATTAATTCAGTTTTTTTATTTGGATCAGTTTTTGGATCAAAGTAAGACGACTTAAGTAACTCTTGAGTGTTACATTATAACATTTTGTTTATTGAGTCATGTAATCGCAAAATTTTTATACCAATAATTATCATTTACGAATACATAACTAAGTTTTGATAGTTCGCTATCTCTAATGGCATGCTACTGTTCTTAGTTTATGGTTAAACCACAGAGTACATAATTACCCAGAGGCACATCTTTCATACTTGACCGAGGTATATAAACTAAATTAACATGAATTTATTTGAATTATTTTCAAGTATTGGGACAAAACGGGATAACGATATATACAACATAACTATGTTGATCTTTATCGATCCTATGATTTATTAACAAAGCAAATATTTTATAGCCCATCTCACTTTACATTAATATTGCAACCATGTTGTACTATGAAACAAAAAATGTATCATTGTAGGCAAAATACATATGTACAAGATTTATATACAATTTGTAAGCAAGATCACCACTCGATATACAAAAATATATAAAATAAATGCACGTGTTTATGTATGTGTGTGTCGATCGAAAAAAGAATATGAAATAATAAAAGGAAAAAATTAAAAAATCCTCTAGTGTACAAGGTGTATTAAAATAAACCATTTTTTTGTATAATAATAGACAAAAACGATTGTCGATTTCCGAAATTAACGTGCAACCTGTAGCAATACATTTTTTGTAAATATGAATGTCTCGACTGGATATGCGAAAATGTATATGTTTTTATTCTTACAGAATAGCAATATGTACTTACATACTCATACTCGTAAATATTATTTTGATCCAATTTTGTTTACATTTTGAATCCATAAATGCAATAATCATGTAATAATAAATATTTTTAGTTCTATCGATTCTAATTCTATTCTGTTATGTAGGTACTTTAATATTTATGTCAATAGGATAGAGGAGATTCTTACTCAATTTCAATGTTTCAAAATGTTAAATTTGTTAAAACAAACTTTTGAAAAAGGAATAGAAATAGTTACATAGGTGATTGATTGTTTTGATTTTTTAACCGGTCATTAACCTTTATATTTTATTGTTTTGATACTTATGTTTTTCATATTCTGCTCCTCATTTTCATAAAATCAACGTTTCAACTTAAATTACCCTCCATTTCGTCAATATATTATACACCGGGAACAAACTATGTTTTGTTAGATCAATTAAAACATTTGTTTTTAAATATGTCAACAACATCGCGGATATGTGTTTTATCTTTCGACGAAATTGCCATAAGAAAAGATTTAGTAGTAAATCCTTTAACTAATAAAGTTGAAGGTTATTGTGATTATGGTAATAATAGGTCGAATCAGTTAGCCACTTCAGCAATTTTTTTTATGCTACGTGGTTTAGTGGGGAATTGGAAACACGTACTAAATTATACTCTAATTAATAATTATATCAGTGTTAGTGAACTTTCAGAGCTTATTTTAAGTAACATAAAATTGTGTAGTGAAATCCTAAACTTAGAAGTGGTTATGTTAACCTGTGATCAGGCCCCAACTAACGTTGCGATATATAAACATTTTGGTGTTTCACCGGAAAAACCATACATTTTAGTAAATAACAAACCAATTTTTGTGCAATATGACCCACCACATTTGCTTAAATCAGCAAGAAACGCCATTATAAAACATCAGTTTCATCATTCAGACTACGGTATCACAGACTTCAACGTAGTAAAATTAATTTACGATCAAGAAAAAAATCAAAAGGTTAAAATGTTGCACAAAATAACAAAGAATCATATGGATCCCAATAGTTTCCAGAAAATGAGTGTAAAACTAGCTGCCCAAATTTTAAGCAACACTGTTTCTTGTGCTATTCGGACTACTTTAAAAACTTCACCAGAAACGTTTGAAAACCATTTGGACCATGCTATACCTACGGAATTGGTGCAATATTTAAATTCTAAGCATTCAGTTGATTTTATATTAACGGGTAAGACTAACCAAGATGCATTAGAAAATTTCTTTTCTGCATTGAGGGGCAAAGGCGGATATAATTTCACACCGTCGTGTTAAATTTTATTTAATTCGCTACATTCTAATTGTTTACCAGACGATTCAGAAAATTTAAAACTAAACTGGAAACAATTTAAAGACGAATACAATAAAAGTTTAAAATTACAAGCTCCGGAAGAAAATGAAGGATCGAATTCTATTGAAATGTTGCTGAATTTGGAAGAATTTAGTACGTTGACAACAAATGCTATTGCTTACTACGCTGGGTACTGTGTTTATAAAAAAATTGACTGTGATCGATGTACAGAAAAACTTTTAAAAACCGATGAACATATTAATGTTCACGATATATTTACTCATGAAAAAAATTATAAAAAAAATCTTCATAATTCCAATTTTGGATCTTTAAAGGCTCCATCAGAACAATTGTTTGCAGTTTCCCAATTTTTAGTTAAAGTTTTTGAAATATTTTTTAATCAAAAAAGCTACATAAACAATATTTGTGATGAAATGACTAATTTCTGTTTAGCAAAATTAAAAAGTGAATTTCCATCATTTTTACCCAGTGAATCTGAACCATGCTTTGGCCACATTACGGTCTTATTAAAATTTTTTTTACTACCACTGCAAGTGGGTAATAAAAGACCAAAGTAAAATATATTGCTATTCTGTAAGAATAAAAACATATACATTTTCGCATATCCAGTCGAGACATTCATATTTACAAAAAATGTATTGCTACAGGTTGCACGTTAATTTCGGAAATCGACAATCGTTTTTGTCTATTATTATACAAAAAAATGGTTTATTTTAATACACCTTGTACACTAGAGGATTTTTTAATTTTTTCCTTTTATTATTTCATATTCTTTTTTCGATCGACACACACATAGATAAACACGTGCATTTATTTTATATATTTTTGTATATCGAGTCATTGCCGTCTAGAATATACAAGCCATACTGCTGTCTACGTCACTCAATTTATGTCGACAGTTCCATTAATTTTCTGCAGATGGCATTAATGCTAGAAAAATGAAAGAGAACAAAACTTGAAAACGAAGAGAATAAGAGATTAAAACATGTGAAAATATAAAAAATAAATTAGTATTAATCCAAGCGCAGGAAAAGGAGGTTGTACGTCGTGTGTTTTTTTCATAATTTAAAATTATTAATAAAAAAAAGTTCATATAAATTTTTCCAACTCATATTACATTTTTAGTTAATATTTATTTATATTTATATCATTATTTCATTAATAGTTTTATTAGTTTTAAATTATGCAAACAATTAGCAGAGATAAAAATATGTACAACCTTCTTTTCGTACGCATGAGATAATACTAAATAATTTTTTTATTTTTGAAATGTTTTATTCTCTGTTTCTCTCAACTCTTTCATTTTTCGAATGTTAATTGCCATCTAGGTTATGTCGATGAATTAAAAAAAAATAATTTTTGCTTTTAGCAGTATGGCTTGTATTTGTATATTCTAGACGGCATTGATCGAGTGGTGATCTTGCTTACAAATTGTATATATCTTGTACATATGTATTTTGCTTCTGCGCAATCATTTAAATTAATCAATGATACATTTTTTGTTTCATAGTACAACATGGTTGCGATATTAATGTAAAGTGAGATGGGCTATAAAATATTTGCTTTGTTAATAAATCATAGGATCGATAAAGATCAACATAGTTATGTTGTATATATCGTTATCCCGTTTTGTCCCAATACTTGAAAATAATTCAAATAAATTCATGTTAATTTAGTTTATATACCTCGGTCAGGTATGAAAGATGTGCCTCTGGGTAATTATGTACTCTGTGGTTAAACTCAAAATATTAGGTTGGGGAAAAAGTATTGAGAGATCTTTTTTTCATTTTTGGATTAAAATTTACTTTTATTCAAAACGCATTTTATTTAAGTACATATTGGCCATTATCATCTAAGACCTTTTGCCATTTTTCAGAAAGTTTCATAATTCCATCGGTGTACACAGAACTTCTGTGATTTATCGGCGAAAAACTTGGCCAAGTGATTTTCACAGTCCTTTTTTGAAGCCAACTTTAGACAATCAAGGGAGTTTTGGCGGAGATCGAAGCAAATTCTTGTCAGAGGGAGCAAGATCCGAGCTATTCAGTCGATGCATCAAAACTTCCCAGCCAAGCTCTCTCAATTTTTGCCGGGTCATCAAAGCTGTCTCAGGTCGGGTGTTATCATGATGGAAGACAACACCCTGAATTGCTTGCTGCAATCTGGTTACATTTGCTGATAGTAGAGATGAGAATCATCCGTTTGATCAGGTTCTAGAACCTCATAATGTACGACTCGCTTCCGTTTGTGGTGGTTCACCTTTCTTTGACCATGATCTCGTATTTTACCCATTTTCCAGCGCCAGTAATGATTTGTTTGAAAAATGGGTCGATTTCGTTGCGTTTAAGTATAGCGATACCCAAATATCGAGCTTCTTTGTGTATCCAGTCTTACGCAAATGGTTTAAAAAAAACTGTTTTGTGATCGATATGAAATCCTTACCAACGTCATGGCTACTCATATGTCGGTTATGTTTCGATTTTTTGTAAGATTTCATCGACTTTTTCAGTAATTGGTCGACCAGAGCAAGGTACGTGGGCAGTAAAATTGCAAAATATAGCGAACTTTTTCAAAAATTTCACTCAACTTTACTCTAATATAACTTTCGACACAATTGACGAAATACGAAACTAGCTTCATGAAAATTGTAGACTGAAATGCCAGATTTCAAACGCGCATCAGTATGACGTAATCTGATTAGTGTTGCCCGATATATGACACCAAACACCATCTAATGGCAAAAATCTCTCAATACTTTCCCTAAACTAATATAATTTCTTTTATAGGATATTATCAAATTCAATAATGACCAGAGTAAATCATTTATTGAAGGATATTGTTACCATTTAAAGCAGAAAACAAAAACTTGAAACATTATAAGTGTACAGGTTGTGTTGTTACTCCACTTTGTGGATACTAAACACGGAATTATAAAACCTCCAGCGAATCAACCATACTCATGGTTGGATTCCAACCATTGGCTTCAGAAAAAATGTTTCTAAAGCTAATAGCGCTGTTAAATTATAATCAAAAAATTCCGATTAACTACCATCGGTTATAATGAGAGAACCGTTCAGTATAAACACTCCAACCTCAAAGCTTCGCAGATATTAATATTCCTCAAAATATTCGTTATATTAAAAAAGAGAGATATTTGTTTTGACAGAAGAAGAATTTCATGGCATATTCCGTTTATAAGGATTTCTTCGAGGGTAAGCAGTTTTAAGCTCAATCTAGTTGCTTATGGATGGAACATTCGACGAAGTGGGTGGCACATCACATTTCGAAATAATAATTCACTGATATTTTCCTTTATGATCAAACAATAAAGGAAGTGTACGATCAAATGTTTTTTAATTAAACCAGCTTACAAAATGAAATTAGGCGATTAAAAAACAATTGTATAATCGGCATTATTTATTCTCCCAAAGGCTAAATTACGGCACTAAAGGAGAAAACCTTGACAAAAATCAAAGGGGGAACAGTATTTGCCGATGTCTGAATGTCTGATAGGTTAATAAGCCCAAAGTATGCGGACTCTGGATACCAGGCACCCTCCAGTTTTATTTAGCCTTCCTGTAGTAAGGCTGGGTGACCAACAGGCGATTTGCAATTCCCAGCAACTCGTAAGAGTAAAATCAAACGGAATACGGGGCACGGGTATGAATATACGGGAGTGGGGCAGCCCTCTCGAAGTCCTTGGGTTTCAATGCTACCGTCTTTCTAGCGGAACTACATGCTGTAGTAAACATCTGGGAGGGAGAGCAATAAGCCCAGATAGTATGTATAACGTACCGACTGGCAGTATTTTCAAATTTATTAAGAACCTGAATATTGAATGGATGGATAATTAAGCAGGGTCCAGCACAATAGATCATTTAGGTCGCAGTGCGAGGTGGCTTATCGCCCACATGACCATTCAATAATAATATTTCGTTTTTATAATTTTATACTGTATTTTTCACATAGACATACAAAGAAAAAGTAAATTTGTACCATACTATTTTAATTATATTAATCAAATTACTAAATTTAAGTTATGGGTTTTAAAATATGTTATACTCAAAGGTTTGATTTAAAATATAAACCTAAGAATATTTACTATTACGAGTATTTTTCATTCATAAAATTTTAATCAAAAATGTTCAAAAAAAATCGTAAAATGTATCCCCCTTACATTAAGCTTCTTTTAAAATTGGTCTGAACTTGATGGCTTGTCTATTTAGGAATGCTTTGCAGTACTAAAACTTAGAGAATAGTTTTTATAATTTTTAGAATTTGACAGTTTAAAATGTTCCCCTGTTAGATTTGTTGTTTGTAACTTGAGCTTTTGTAATTTCCAGTTATAATTGAGCATTTTTGGAAACTGGCAAAATAACATTAAAAGCGAACAAAATTAAGAAAACGGATTTCATCTCAACTTCAAAATGTTTAAAGTTTTAAATTACTTCCAGTTCTAATGGTATCAAATTTTTTAGTACGCAACTGTGTGTAACTTCATTTTATCGATCTCATAGTCTGTTTACAATTTTAAGTTACTTATATGAACGTTATTTCATTTTCATTTGAACTCGTAAGAAAATTGGTTGTCCGGTTAAATAAAATTAAATTTAAAAGATGTATAAAAATGTATTATTAATTAAATTTAATAGTGAAAATTAGTATACATTTAAAAATATTAGTTGATTTTTCGGCATTTTTTATAGACAAATATAGTAATTGTTCATGGCAATGCATATACATACGTTTCACTGCAACGAAATTTCAATTTATTTCTTTTAGCTTGTTAACACTTTAAGAGTTGAAGGAAATGTTCTCGGTATACATTTTATTTTTTATCAGTAAGTAAAATTAATTTTCTTAATAAAATTAATTGTGAATCATTTTATATTAAATTTTTTGTAATGGGTTTCCCCATTTTATTTATAATAAAATGTAAAATAATTTCGCAGTTTTTTTTTTGTTTATTGAGAACTTATAACCTCAAAAAGATGTTTGTACATTTTTAAGATTTTATTGTATTTTTGATTTAGACACCAAAAAATGGATTATTTTTCGCTAATTAGTCCCACGGGAAACTTGGACTGAATTTTTTTCCTGCGATAGCTATTGACAAATCACAATGCAATCCATCTCCAGACATAACACTCTAGAGGCTGATTTTATACAAATTTTCTAATAATTTTTGGAAAATCGAATTTTCCGAGATTTCCCACGTGAAACTTAAACTGTATTTTTTTCCTGCGATATCTATTGATAAGTCACATCAATGCAATTCATCTCCAGACATAACACTCTAGAGGCTGATTTTATTCCAATTTTGTGGATTCTTCTGATTTTTCGATATTTTCTACGAAAAGGTTAAGCAAAGTTTAACATGTAAAACTATTTACAAAAATTTTTATTTAAATCCATGTATCCTATTTACTTTTGGCTGATAACTACTAAATTTTCTATTTTCGGCTGGAATGGAAATATCATAATCTGCATTATCGACTATTTACTTTCGGTTGGGATTTTACAATCTGCATTATCATTTTTTAACTTTCGGCTGGACTAACACAATCTGCATTATTGACTTTTCACTTTCGGCAGGCAACTTTAACTCTATGTTAGCATTTTTGCAAACAAAGTACACAGTATGAACAATTTAAGTTGACCACGAATGTACATATCTCGAAAACAAATGATTGTTCAAAAGATAAGAAATCGGTAAATATATGTTGGTTTGTGAAGGGAAACATGATCTTTAATATTAAGTTTATCTTTTTTTTTCTCATACAAATCTAGATTGCAAGGTAAAGAGGGAATAGAAATTTGCTTCAGAGAACACAAAATGAACTTGACCTGGATATAATATGTATTTTCTAATGTTAGAAACAAATTAAACTAAATTTTAATTCAGACTTATTGATAATTTTCAAAATAGTTTATTTGGCCAAATATTTTTAGTCAATTGTTACTGAAGATCGTCGTGAGAGAAAATAATTTCTGTATCGGTATATTAGCAATAAACAAATAAGAAAATTGTTGTTTTTGGGAATGCAGAATAATCTTAATTTTTTTAGAGAGATTTACATGTACTGGATATGTTCATTGAATATCAAATTGCCCATAAAACATAATGTAATATTTAATACAAAACAAAATCCCGAGCTCGAATAAATTTATTCCAATTTATGCTCTCAAATAAAATAAAGGTTTATTCATTATTTTGTTGATATTATTTAGCTGAACCGAAAATTTGTATGTATTCAGTACATAACAAATCCACATGAAGCGAAATGTGTCAAAGTAATTTTTTTCCTAAAATCTGATCTGAACAATTCCGTTTCCGAAACATTTTCCAACAAAAATCTCTTCAACAGGAAAACAGAGAAATACATACGATAACCCTCAACATATGTATTATTATGTACCCACATGTAAAAAAACCAACAAAATACCAATTCTTCTTATAAATGAATTGTTTTGGAATCTAACCTTTTTTTACCCTGCTCTTAATTCATCCTTTTTGTCGAGTTAAATGTGCGTAAACTATAACTTTCATGTTCGTTTAAACGTATAACATATTCTCTTCATTTTATACGCCGTTTTAGAAAACGTGATGGGTATTACTACAACTTTTTGTAATAATATAAATACGAAAAACATGCCTTTTGATGTATGTAAATATTTTAATTTAATTGGTTACAAAAGTTGTGTGCAGTGCAACTATCTCTGTATACTTTTAAACATTGAAGACATTCATACATTAGATAAATAAAAATAATAAATCGTTAGTGATCGAAAACGTTTTAACAAAAATTCTAGACAGATGTGTATTTAATAAATTTTCTGACGACAGTTTTATATTTAGGTGGTTGTAGAGTTTCACAATATTCATTATATGACCGTAAAAGAGATCGATAAAAGTAGAAAAATGTTATTCAATATTGAAAAACGAAATGGAATTCTCGACAGAGATATAATAAAATGTACCATGTACATCTACTAGTAAAATTATGTACTAGTTGACGAAAACGAATATACAATTTATACTTAAAAAGAAAATCTTTACATACGATATTGGTTATAATAGAAATTGATTCATTTTATATATTTATTTTCTTATATTTGAACGAACCTGTATGTACCGGTGTAGTACCTAAATACTTCAATTTCTTGCTTTATGCATATACTATACTTGAATTCAAATAAGCAAACATACATACCATGGATTAGATAGCAATATAAATCCCATATCAATGTTTTTGTTGGATTTATGAAATTGGCAAACCATGCACTAAGAACAAGAAATTCATAATAAATATTTGAAAGCTACCTTGATATTTTTAGAAAAACAAATTTTGTAAAGAAATCTCGGGCAAAATCTCCAGTTTATGGCAAGGTTATCGATGTCATTATGTTTACTGGATCTACAGAAGTTTCTTAGGACAGTCTCAACTTATATCCGATAAAACATCTTGACTAATCATTTTAAGTAAATCCGAAAGTTTACTTGGTCAGTAGCAGAATTAATGCTCAAATAAGAAGACACTCATTACAAATGTCTCGTCGATCCTGTAACAAATCACAATTAATAGAAAAAAAAATTGATGTTTATTAATCTTAAAAGACTTTTGACTACAAACGCGAGAATAGTTTTTGTTTATGCTTGTAGTTAATTAAATCAACGATTTTAATGTACTAGAATCGTCTCGATTGTTTTGATGTCATCTCTTACGTTAATTTCTAGCTGCATGTATATTTAATTCAGCTAGCAATATAAAATTATGAGGCTGTTGTCATATTATGTAAACGTATACTGGATCTATAGAGAATTCTTAAGTAAAACTGTACTTCCCAAGTAACAATTTGATAGGTAAATTGTCCTAGACAGCAAAAACCAAGCCGTTACAACGTCGTGAAATCCGAAAAGTTACACAAATTAGTTATAAATGTTAAATAGATATTCAATAAGTTTTTAAAACGTTGTGGCAATGAAAAAAAAGCTAATTAGCTTAAGTTGGTATATAAGACATTCCAGCGATTTTGTTATACGCCATAAAGCAAAACAGTCGGGAGAAAAGGAATTTTGCTGTGGTAATTAACTAAACAAGTATAACAGCTATAATACTTTATTTATTTTTTTGTGTGATTTTCAAACATATTTGCATTTAATCAAAATTACTGTTAAAATAACAAAATCACATCTTGCACCGAAGGACTATTTGATATATCTTAATTTAAAAAAAAGTCATTAAAAAATTAACAAAATAATTTGCTTTACTTGCTCTTCGGAAGTGGCTCGTTCTTCTAACCTTTGCATACCCTGTACTGCCAGCTGATACTCCGAATATTTCGCGAGCAAGCGTGCCAGTTCTGAGCACCATGAATTATCGGCTTTTTGCTCTGTAACCTAACCCTTGATATTTGAGGAACTCTTTGGTGTCCGGTGGATAATGAACGATACCATTATTTTCGTCTCCTTCAAACCAGCACGCCGGACACACAAACAATTCCTTCTTGCTTACAATTTCGGAACCACAGAAAACCTAATAATCATAAAAAACCTATTAAATAATACTCTTATAATATTAAATAAACTTAAAATCACTAGAAAAAATGATTTTATAGCAAACACTTACCATTATTAAAGATAAAATGTACTGTTTCAGTAATTATCCCGTTAATCTGACAATAATGTGGAATAATAAATTACAGAAATCTAACTTGATATGACAATTGGTTTGAAAAAGTAAAAACTGCTTAACTCAAAGCTAAATTACTTATCTAACAATGAAACTGCTTAACACACATCGAAATTTATATGAGTAAACTAAACGTGGATAAAAAAGGAAAACTGCTTAACTCAAAGCAAAATTATTTAACACACAGCAAAACTGCTTAACACACTGCAGAATCTAAATGTGTACTATGTGTAAATTTATAACTAAAACAATGTTGTTAATCCTCTAGCAGGTATTTCTGCTTTTAAAACGGAGCACAGAAAACATGAATAATAAATACCAAAATTATTATTTGCTCTTGTACTCTTTGCACAGAATTACGTTTTTATAAAATTTTATAGGTGTATGTGCGTTAACGGTTATTATTTGCGTAATTCAAACACTTCAGATAAATATTTACAGTCCCTTACTAAATGATAGCCGCACTCCTAATTTAAGATTTATTTCATTTAAAATAAATTCATTGAAACTTCTACCTATGCAGAAATAATACTCTTCACTTTACCAATCCGTACATAAATAGAAATCATTATTTTCTGCGGCGTCATAGAAAATTTAAGGAAAACCCTCATTTGGTAATAAAAGATAGCCGCAGGTATACTTTCAAATTCTTTTGAACACTGTATCATTATCTATTCGAGCTTGTTAGCGTGCAATCATCTTCTTGTGTCTTAAAATATTATTGTGTTAAATATTATTCTGATTTGTGTTGTTGTTTTAAATATGGGTAGAAAAAGTAGTTTGAACGAGTTTGAAAAAGGACAAATTGACGCTTTTAAGAAAAATAATATGAGTAACCATTTAATAGCAAAAAATATTAGTCGAAGTGAGAAGGAAGTGCGAAATTATTTCAAAAATCCGCAACTATACGGTTCGCGTAAAAGTACAGGCCGTCCGGCGGCACTTACTGATAGAGAAAAACGGTCAGTTTTACGAAGCGCCTCTAATTTTATTGGCACCGCACAACAAATTGCATTAAACGCTGGTGTTAATACAAAGATTTGCAATGTGCGGAAAGTGTTAAGAGAGTCAGGTAACATACAAATCAAAAAACTACAGAGAAAACCACAACTGTTACAAAATCATAAAGACGCCAGGTTGCGTTTCGCGAAGGAACATATGTCGTGGAAGAAAAAGTGGCAGCGCGTTAGATTTAGTGACGAAAAAAAATTTAACATGGATAGCCCTGACAGTTGCCAATACTATTTTCACGACCTTCGAAAAGAACCTCTTGTGCTATCGAAGCGCCAACAAGGTGGAGGATCACTGATGGTTTGGGGTGCAATTGGTTATAGAGGAAGAACGGAGCTGAAGTTTATTTCCGGTCGTATTAACAGCAACCGGTATAAATCCATGCTAGCTGAAACATTACCAGTTGTTGGAGTATAAATTGGTGGCACAAGCTTTATTTTCCAGCAGGATAATGCAGCCGTACACACAGCCGGGATAGTAAATGACTGGTTTACGGAGGCTCAGATACCAGTTTTGAAATGGCCAGCAAGGTCACCCGACCTTAACATCATCGAAAACATGTGGGATGAACTTAGCAGAGTTGTGTATGCTGAAGGAAGACAGTACAGTAGCGTTCATGAACTAAAGGCATCAGTACAACGTGAATGGGCTAATATTTCAAATGGATATGCCCAAAACTTGTACAAAAGTATGCCAAATCGAATTTGTGAAATAATATAAAACAATGGTGGAAACACAAAATATTAATTGGAATAAAAAATCATTTTTATAACTGTGCGTTTTATATTTATTTTCTATTACAAACAATAAAATATTGCGTGCGGCTATCTTTTATTACCATACTTAACGAGGGTTCTCCATTAATTTTCCATGACGCCGCAGAAAATAATGATGTCTATTTATGTACGCATTGGTAAAGTGAAGAGTATTATTTCTGCATAGGAAGAAGTTTCAATGAATTTATTTGTAATGAAATAAATCTTAAATTAAAGGTGCGGCTATCATTTAGTAAGGGACTGTATATGAACAAAATTGGGCAGACAAATATTTAATTGGCGCGTCACAATGTCCAAATTTACAAGAAATATTATTAGTGTTTTGTTTTTCTTGTCGTAGAAATCAGAGAATAGAAATATAGAACATTCATAATATTCTGATCTACAGTGCAGTATCTTCTTGGTGTGCTTGAGAGACACCATTCGAGTAAAACGCCAAATGTGAACAGTACTTGGGAGGAGTACTTCGAGTGCAAAGAGCTAATAATGTAAAATGTAAAAAACATCGATATGTCGTGTGAGCGATGATAGCTGACATAGCAAGGCAATAGTAAAATAGTTTGCATTGCTCAAAACAAGAAAACGTATCTCGCTTGATTTAACGCAAGTGTGCTAGTAAGTTTTAAAAGGCTTCGTTTTCAATTGAGAGATAGAGCTTTACTGAAAGGCGCAATGTACCCTTGTGTTTCTGAAATATTAGTATGCATTCGTGAGACCAAATATATTAGACTGGCGGTTGGTGCTTTTACAGTTCAACCGGGAATTAGAATTTCAATTAGTGATGTTTTAGTATTATATAATTTTGTTAATGTAGTAATATGTTAGTAATTTTAACCTGAGATAATTTTAGACCAAATTTTCGATTTTTTTACATTAAAATTACCCGACCATAATTGTCCCAGTCAGAAAAAATGACCTGTTAGCGGGTTAAAGTAAATAATATTCCATGGAAAGTCCAAAAGCTAAAACGCTTAACATAAAACAATAATGTTTTATGATGAGTGATTTTCTCATTCAAAAGCTAATTAGTAACTTTAGCTGTAATAATATTTAATTTAGAACAAATAGTTAAAATGTTTATCTATTATGCTATTTAGCTGTTACATATATTAAAGCCATCTTTTAATTTAGTTTTTCTTCTCATAAAAATGGCTGCATCATTTATCTGGTTAAAAAAGTTCGACAAAAACAACTTTATCGCATGCAAATATTAAAAAAAAAACGCCAATCTTCAGCTTTTGGTTGATTACCAGAAGCTTTTTAACAGATTTGGATTTATTTTTCAGGAAAAACAAATTTTTCGAAAAAAATTTTGATTTTAATTTTATTATTAATATCAAATATTTTTAAGTCGCGTTTTCCTTTTCTGACCTACTTTTTCAAACTGGTCGATGAAATTTGTTTCCCGTTTAAAATACACGCTTGTGATTTTCGAATAAAAATCACAAGCAAAGTCATATTTTCCTTGTCAATATTTCATAAAATATTTATCAATTTATTGAAGTATAGAAAACGTAATTAGAATGACATCATTAAAATTGTAGATGAAATTATAGAAATAGGTTTTTACCAATCATTTAGCAATAAATTGTTATTGTTACAATAATTTTCAAAATAATAGCTCTTTAGTTATTTCTGGCTGTTTTGCTATTTTGAAACCGATTCCCTTAACTACGTGTTTGCTGCTATAACATTAACTTTTCCTATGTAACTATTTTGCGTGAAGCACAGCGAAACTGTAACTATAATTTTTATGCTATTTGGGAACCTATATTTTTAAATAAATCAAACTGTTGTCTCAAAAGTAATTTAACATTTATTACGAGTTTGCTGTTTGACGTTGCTATAACATATCGGCAAGCAAACTACGATTACCATTTTTGCTGCTATTACGTCGACAAACCAACAAACTGACGTTTTTGGTTATTTTTTAAGAAGTTATTATAACTAAATTGCTGTGAATTTTAGATGGCACAATATTTTGACAACTCCAAATTGTTACTTGGGTTAGGTTTGATTAAAACTTTTTGGGTTAATCAGAAATTTTACTTCCAGCATTAGTAGCGTAAATTCAACTCCATCAATAAAACTCATTATAGATCATTTCGATAATTTCATCGACTTGCTATCATTTTATCATGTGAGTTCTATCTTGGCCTATATGGCATTTTACAAGAATTTTTAAGTTTAAACGAGAAAACATTTATCCTTCCAATGAAATTTCTAATGTTTGTTAATTTTATATGTAAATGCTTGACATTGCTTTATAAAATTCAACAAGAAAATGAAACTAGAGCAGATGCTGGAGCTTGAGAAATTGTTTGAATTGTTTTTCCAAATTTGTTATACTAAATTGTTATTCCAAGTACGACACGATTTATCGACATTGAAATGAAACGTTCCGTCGCTCCTCTAACAACAAATTGAAATTAAAAATGATGGTGCGGCGCCATCACACGACATTCCTTAAAGAATAGTTTTGAAAGATTTACGATAGACTGCAACGGTCAACTTTAATGTCTAAGCTTTTTTTCTAGTGTGCCTTAAAATCATATGATTAAGGGTTATAAAGGGGTTAAGATAATTATATATATTTTAGCTGCCTTGATACTGTTACTGTTTACTAATAAAACAGCTAAAAATTGAGGACAATCCAACAAAAACCAAAGAACTACATAGGTATTGCGCAAAGAAGAAAATTCAAATGAAATCGTAGTGATTTTGGGTACAATCGCAACCAACGCAGACCACACAAAGAAAAAATTTTCAACTCTAGAAACGTACAGTTTACGAGACCTGTTTTCTATGAACCACACTCACACGTCACACTACTCAAGTACATATTTTTTTATACGAATATATATTTATTCGTACTATATCGTATTTTTTTTTATTTACAGTAGCCATTTTAAAAGATAAATTGAATAACAATAATATAAATAATAATATTAATAATAATAATAATAATAATAATAAAATAATAAATAAAAACCAATTCTTTCTTTTTTAATTTAGGACATGATTAATTCAATGAATTGTCTTTACACCGAAGATTTCGGCGAGGATGATAGTGAAAACTATCATTTTGAATTTCTGGCAACTAATGGCCAGCCAGCAACCAGCACCCAGAAGCCCTTGTTTGAAAAGCCCCATATATTTCATACAAATAATGGTGGAGAAAGTTCGTCAAATGTAGTGGCACCTAAAATAAAATTTAATTACAGTCTAATAAATCCAAGTGCTACACAAAAATCAAAAGCATCTCAAAATGTTCAACAAAATAAATATCAACCATATAATTGTGAGAACAGTTCTTCAAACGTAGTAGCAGCTAAAAGATTTAATTACAATAATATTATAAATACAAGCGATGCACAAAAATCAGCAATATCTCAAGATGGTCCACAAAGTACAACCAACGCTATCACAAGCGACAAAAATAAACAGCAGTCGGCAAATCAATCAGGTACCACAACAACAAATATAGTATCTTGCACAAAATGTAAAAGCAACGAACAGCTTATTCTGGCGAACACTGCTCTACTTAAGACGTTAATAAAAGAGGTGAAATATTTAAGACGAGATCAACAAAATAATTCAAATCAACGAAACACAGCTTCCGGGCTTCTAGTAGATTTAAATCTTCGTGCAAGCGTGGAGCAGTTCCAAGAAATTGAAGAACAAAGCAAAAATGAGGAATACGAGCAGGCTTTGGTAAGACTAACTATTTTATAGCGAATATTTGTTTATATGTATGTACTATAATTATTAAAAAATTATTATAATTTTAGATAAAAAAAATTAAAAAAATTAATGACCAGAGCTTAGATAAGTATGTGCGAGCATGCTTGAATGCTATTGTTACAAACGAAGTTGCGCGGAGCTTTTCTTGGTTTGGCCAGGACTCAAATATAGCGGTCAAATCCTATAACATTATGAAGTATAATTAATAACATTATAATTTGTGATAATGAAATTTTACGGGTGATATAAATATACATAAATACATTTATTTATTTTAAATCATAATAAAATATTATTGTTAACTAACATTTGCGTTTTTATTTTTATTTCAAAATGAGATTCTTCGTTTAAACGAATTCAGTACGTAATAAAAAATACTTTGCAAGTGTTGCGTTTTCACTTCGTTTCTATAATAAAATTAATATAAAAGCAAATGATTTGGTATTAAAAACGTTACGTTTATGAAGAAAATGCGAACTACTACTACATAAACACTTTTAAAAATAGTTCGCTTTCATTTTAATTTTCATACGCCAGGTGAAACAAAAACGTTACATTTTTTGCTCGCCAAGGTGTTACGTTTTCGAACTCTTTCATATATACATGCGTTCGCTTACGTTACGTTTATGTTTCGCCAAGTTTAGAGGGTTATTTGTCAATTTGATTATGTACTAATTTTGAAAATTTAAGCTTGTTGTATTAGAATTTTATTTTAAATAACGATTAAATCGTGTAAATCGTCTCGAAGGAAAACCCCTGAAAGAAAGTGTTTTGTATTTTCATTTTACACAAACATGTTTGAAGTCAGGGTAAATAAATGTGTGTTAAATCAACGAAGCCTTCCCAAACGCTTCAAATTTGTCACAAATATTTTAGGGCCGATTCGATAGGATTCCAAATTATATTTAAAAGTAGACCAAGAAATTGCTTATACATCCTCTCCCATTAATAAAAATATTCAACAATTGAAAACATCTCCCGTTTTTATTAGCGTACAAATGATTGATTCGAAGTCTTTGCTTAAAAATGATGACGAGGCTGGTTCGTTCTCCGTTAGTTGTGAAACTCACAAACAATGTTTTTTCTATAAAAATATCATTATGTGTTGGAAGAAATTGCTTGCTTGAAACGTAGCGCATCTGATTTAAGCAAGGAATTGTTCAATGTTAAGAAACGATTGAAGAACAGTCAAAACAAAGTAAAAATAATGTCTATGTCTAAAAAGTGTTGAAAAAGCTCCTCTAATAATTTCGTTTTTAAGTAACCTACTCGTAGTTGTTACAATTTTCTCAATGAAACTCTAAAATTACATTTACTTTCAAGATCCTCTCTTTGTCGATGGCCATTACTAAAAATTTTAAAGCCCGGTTTAATTGGTTTGTTACTTAGCCAGCTAAAAGAAGAAATATCTGAGATTTCCATTCAGCCTGACTTAGAATATGACCAGGTTAATGATGTTAAACACGGCTTTTCACAGGTAAATAAAAACAGATTTTGGACTATTGTATATTACGTTAACATATTTATGATTCCATTTGTTTGGTTACTAAATAAGTTAAAACGGAAACAATTAAAGCGCTGTTCAGAATCTGATTTAAAGTTGTACGTTTACTTAATATATCAAAAGGAAATACTTTCTTATTTTATGAAATAATAAAATTTTTGCTTTTGTTATCCTCCATTTAATTAAGTCGATCAGAAACAATTTAATCACCACTAGTTTGTTTTGTACCCCTGACGGACCTAATAGTTGGAGAGTACAACATTTGAAGGTGAAAAATGCAAACGAATTTTCCGAAAAATGAAGATAAAGTTTGCAACACAAATATTTGGAATAGGGCCGCCGAAAGGCCGAATGTCGAACGGCCGAATTGGTCGAAAGGGTCGAAAAACTGAATGTCAAAGGGCCGAATCTCGTTAACGTTTCCATCGTAAAAATCAAATTTAACCATACTCGGTTAGGAAATATCTAGGTCCTTAAATGTACCGTTTTGTACCACATGCCATACTGGGAGATACTGGGGTTTAGGTTTCGTTATCCAAAATAAAATAATTCATAAAAAAGGAAATCCCAAAAAATCAAGTTTTTTAAATATAACAAATTTTTGACGTCTTATACCCCTAGAGGATGGGGTACTACTGTCTCCAAACATCCACTTTGACGATTTTTTGAAATTCTAACATTCATAGAAATTGTGGCTTTGGGGAGTTCTCTATTTTAGTTTGTGAATAATTATTAAAAAACGAAAATTTTTCAAAAATGTTCCTATTCCTATGTATGTTAGAATATCAAAAAATTGTCAAAGCGTTGAGGCGGCAGCCCCCATCCTCTAAGATATAAAGAGATCTAAATTACTGTTTCAAAAATTTGTTATATTTAAAAAACTTAATTTTTTGGGATTTTTGGTTCTTTTGGGATTTTTTTATTTTAGATAACGATACCAACATGCCGTAGTATATACCATATGCCGTAGTGAACTATATATCTTATTGAAATATGCCTTATTGAAACATGCCTTTATGTACCATTTGGTGTATTGTTCAATATGCCGTACTGAAATATGCCGCAATGGAACATGCCGCAGTATACCAGTTGCCTTGCTGAAATATGCCGTAATGTACTATACGTCGAATTGAAATATACCGTAATGAAAAATGCCGTAGTGTACCACATGCCGTACTGAAATATGCCATACTGAAGCATGCCTTACCGTCATATTCCGTAATGAAATAAGCCGTAACGACTGCGACCCGTTTCGAAGAATGGTCTGATCGTCTTGCCGCCATACAAACAACTATTTTTAGAAAAACATAACTCATATTAAAGAATATTTAATTATTTATGCCTGAAAAAATTACAGAAATTTTAGAATCCAGAATCAAAGAAATGTTAAAATCCAGAAAAAAATCCAGAAATTACCAGAAAAGCAATCCATAAAAAAGATTTTGTTTAAAATAAATAAAAAAAATTTAATTTTAAATGCATTTTTAGACCTTTGTCATAACTTGAAACATTTGTGGTACATGAGAGAAGTGATACGAGCGGTACAATTACTTTGATCTATGATTTCAAGGTAAACGAAGCATTAAATCCGAAATTCGGTCCAATACATTCGTCGATACCCTACTAACCCAACGAATTATGTGCACAAGGCACATTCCCACAAGGCAGTGTGCTAGGTCCACTATTATATTTGATCTATACAGCAGACCTATCAACATTAAAATACAGCAACCAGCCTGTTCACACCATGTATACAGCGCTTCGCAATATTGCAACAGTCGCGAGTTCATACGATGTTGCGTCAACCGTTGTTATTTATAACATACTAGATGAACAAAATTTTAACTATTTTGATTGGTTTTTTGTTTGTGTTAGTGAGTTGCAATTCTTTCACCACACACAATTTTTGTTGAAACGATACAACACAAATATTACCCCTCCATCAAAGATGTATGAAACGAGGAAGTGTCACTACGCACTGTATACATGGTGTGAATAGAAGAAGAAATCTAAAACATCGTCACCGAGTGTAAATCGGCGCACATTACATTCACACTCCGCACACTCATCTGTCCGCCTGTGATACTATACATACTAACCATTTTAACACAACAACAAAATGTTAAATATTTCGGCCTATATTTAGATAGAAGGCTTACATGGAGAAAGCACATCGAAGCTAAATGTCAACAATGGTATGTTAAAATGAACTTTAGCCCAACTTTAGCCTAGACTGTAAGGTTTCGCTGTATAAAATGGTACATAAACAAACCTATCTGGACGTTTGATATTCAATTGCGGGGGTCCGCTGATCCTTCCAACACAATAAAATTGCAACGAATACAGTGAAAAATAATAAAAATAGTGGTAAATGCACCCTAGTATATACGAAATCATACATACATATGTACATCGGGGTTTACACATCGAAATAGTAACAAACATTTTTATTATATTTAGAAAACTTGACTTTTCGGTATTTTTGGTTTTTTCGGAATTTTGTCATCAACCCTAATAGACACAATCAAGCAGTACAGTAAAAAGTATCGGTTGAAATTAGAACAACATCCCTTTAGTCAGGAAAATTTTTAAAAGGCCCATATATCGGCATCTTAAATAAAAGATCCTTTCAATTTAGCTATTTAATTTAAAGTACTTACTAAGTGGAAGTTAGATGAAGTCTTAATCAAAAGTTTGTATATAATTAGTTTGGAAAATTTGATTACAACTTGTGAGTTTACTATATACGAAAGATTCAAGAATAAAGCCTTAGGCTGTTAAAAAAAAATTGGGCCGCAATTTGATAATTATGTTTCTGGATTTTTTTTCGGGATTTTTTTTTCTGTATTTATTTTCTAGATAAAACTAAAATCCGGAAACATAATTATCAAAGGGTGACCGAGGTTAAAATTAAAATTTATAAAATGTCTATAAAATTTGTTTTTTGTTTTGATTTTATCTTTTCTCGGGATTAAAAATCCCGAGAAAAGATAAAATCTAAAAAATCAAGTTTTTTAAGTATAACAAATTTCTGAAATATTCTTTTAATTCGCTTTATACCTTAGAAGGCGGGGGGCTGTGCCCGATATTGCCGCTTTAACAAATTTTTGAAATTCTATCATATCATATCATTCATAGAAACAATAAAATTTTTCAAAAATTTTCGTTTTTTTAATATTTATTCACAAACCAAAATAGAGAACTCTCCAAAGCCGCTTAGCATTGAACCTTTGCGCTAGGACGACAGGAAAATGTTAACACTCATAAAAATATTTATGTTTGTATTTCACATATTGGGTATATGTAAACGTAAGTTCTGTTTTCCTAATAGATAGCATAATTGTTCTTATATGTAATGTGTGAATCTGGGAATACATGTTTTTGAAAAGTCTCTTCATAGTTTTTAAAACGTAGTATATGACATTTGATTAAAATATAAACAACACAGTTTTTTATTCGATTTAAAATGGAGAATTTTGTGCCAAATAATCGTCACTTGCGGGAAGTTTTGTTGTATTTTTTTACTATAAAGAAAAGTGCTGCTAAAAATCATCGTTTAGTTGTATAAGCTTACGATGAACGTGATAGTACGCGTAGAAGGTGGTTTATTAACATGTAATTCTAACCAAAAAACAGTACTTACTTTGCCGCTTAGCAGTGGCCTTTCCGCGCAAAGTCGACATGAAATTTTGTAGGTTCCTTTTGTCATCATTTTATAGTTAACAAAAATTTAATGGGGTCTTTCTTTTCGATGGAGCACTTGGCTTTTGTATTTTTGATGTGGAAACATCTTTAGCGGGGGTAAGTCAAAAATTTCATGTAAAAAAGGAACGGAAAATCCGGTACGAACGAAATTGCAAAATATATACATACATACGAGAAAAACGAACACAAAATGTACCGAACTTGCACACTATATAATTCGAATTTCAATTTCCGTCGGATTAAAATCTAAAGGCAAAAATGTTATGCATGTGTAGTGTAAGTGATTCAAAAACATGAAATGGAAGTACATTAGAAACAAACAGAATTACACGCATTCTTTAAGTATTATATATCATACATCTTAGCGAGCTGTGAAAATGACACTTACACATTGACACATAATAAAATAATAATTTTGAAATTGTTTAATCCGTATGCTATGTTTAGTATTGCTCATGCTGTTGCGTCCAGTCAGCGCAGGAAACAAAAACTATAAAAGTGGTAAACAGATTCGAATGACATTCTCTAAAGATGCACGCAAGAAAGAAGCTGCAGGAAGACATGCTACCGTCTTTCCAGCGGCTATGATTTTACAGTCAAAATAGCGTCTATGTATAATAGAACCTCCTTTCTCATTTAGTTCAAACTGATCAAATCGGCGATGCCACTTTGCTTTGTTCACTGGGTTTGTCGTGACCATTCACAAAACTCTAAATATGGAATCTTTAACAAGATTGCCGTGTATGAGTGTAATGGTGTACTGTATTTTAAAGCGTACAGGGCAGCTTTAGATGATTAACTTAACTGATATGTACTTTGCTCAGCTCACCAAGACATGGCTATACTGAATATTGTCGTTTGTATTTCTCGTTGTCAACAAATAAATTATAAATTTCAATTTTTAATTAAACGGTAAGGTTCGTCCTCCAAACACAAAATAACCCAATTGACAGTCGTTTATCTGCATTGGTTTCTCAGGCCCATCGAAGAGGCTTGAAATGATTCAATGAATACTAATACATAAAGGTTTTCACATAATACTTTTGCGAGTTGAGCGTGAACTCGCCCGTTGTTTTTATTTATTTTTTATTTATTTCGATTTTTTCTTTCGGGAAAGTGATGGTATCCCCATTAATATACTACATATATGGATTTATTAGCACGAATTTTCAATTAATTTAAATCCTTTTAAATTAAGAAATAATTTCAATGGTTTTAAATATTGTTTTCAATAAATTAAGTGAAGTAAAATTTCATGAACATTTGACCTTTCGACCGAAAACAGCGTTTCCACGACATTTGCCCTTTCGACACATTCGGCCTTTCGATCCATTAGACGTCTCAACATCAAACGAAATTTCTGATGGAATAGTAGTTCCGCCAGTTCTTTTGAAAAAGTTGTTCGACTATTTCACAACTTAAATAGTTTATGATTAAAACCCTCAAAAATCCGTTTTAAAAATATGTAATATTTTTCATGTTATTTTATTTTTCGAGATTTTCCAATGCTTTATTTACTTTAAGACCCCAATAAAGCTACAGAAGTTTTGCAGGAGGACATTAACATTATTCAAGTATGTAAGAAAAATGGCGGTCTAATGATAAGCGATCTAATAAGTTAATGCGAAGGGATACATATCCACCAATACAAATGAATAACCAATGAATCGACAAACGACTAACTATATGGACGAAAAGAAAGCAGCTGGGAATGAAACTGACAAAAATGTATGGCTGATAGGCAAAAAATCAAGTTTATTGCAACTGTGGGGAACGGCCAGCAACTCGAACTTGGACATTCTTCAGCGGTTCCAGTCTAAATCATAGTAGATGCGCCATATCCCCATAATAGGGGAAGAAATTAGGAATTCTAGTGTCAGGTATCACTCACGATTAACAATTGCCAATTAGGCCTTAGTTATATGTACTTTAAGACATTAATTTTTAAAACCTCTAATGAATCGAAACAATAATAGTTAAATTTAAGGGTTATATCAATTTATACTAATCGTAGCGTACTCCGATCATGACAATGTAAAAAGGCAAAAATGTATCGAATGTCTTATAGAGATACATGGATAGATTGTAAAATAAAGTGTAATATAAATCTTCATATAAAACTTGTATAGGCTGGTAGTTAATTTTAGTTGTTTTTATATCGAGTTGTTTAGGAAGAAACAGAAATTAACCTTTTCAATTGTGCCATTTTTAAGCAAAGACTCTAATCAATTATTCTTGACTTGGATGAGCCTGTTGTAACATTTCTAACTATCCACTTAGCAGAGGTGGAAGAATATAAATGTTCTTCCTTTGTTAGCTCTAATTAATTATTGACATGATTATTCCATCCATTTTTGTAGTTTATACATACGTACTTGTACATATTTAATATTTGCTTCTCAAATCGCCATGAAGATTGTTGCCACTTGATCAAATGTTGTGAAATATTGTCCAGTTATATTTAAAAAAAAATTTATTTTAGAGACTTAAATTCTCTAGGCTCGAATTGTCTTTTGTTGTATTGCCAGAAGGCAAGGCTTTTGTTTTCTAGCTTTTCCTTGTTTTTACTTAATACTACCGGGCAAAACTAATGTTTCTCACAATAAATGGGTAATGAATTACAAGAGAGAGTGCTTCGCAAACTTGAGTGCTTCGCAAAATTCATGCAGTCCCCAATTTTTGCATAAAATTTCCGTATTTACAAAGCGTACATTTTTTATTTTTAAAGGCCTGTGGGCATCGTTTGGTACTTAAACCAGCTATGCCTCATTGCCTCAGACAGCTTTTTGACCTGGACATTGATGTTTTTTGCATGTATTCAAATGTGACTTTTTTTTTTTTTTGTTTTTGATTTATCGTGACGCAAATAAGAGAGATAACATGACACGAATAAGAGGGATAACATGATACGGGATACGATCGGGAGAATGTATTAGAATGACGACTGCACTTTATTATATATTCTTGTATACTTGCACGCGTAACCTTGAAAGAAACAAAAAATTTCAAAATAAAATAAAAAAAATTAAAACGTTACAAATGTTGCCGACGAAGAATGCATTAATTAAAACCCATTTATTAATATTGCTTTTTGGGTTTTGCTTTTTGTTTGTTTTTATTGACAATCACCGGGAATTTTTTTTGGTTAAGTATATTTGGTTTTGGTTTTTTATTAACCAAACCAAATAAGTGTGCTCACTCTTCGGATAGCAAAATAATGAAAAATGATTTCACCCGCTTCGCTATGTATATTATACGCCGTGTACTTATACCAAATTAAGAAAACTCAATCCTCATTTTGAGAACAAAATCGATGTCCTGATAGCCCCTTTATCTAGGATTGCTGAAACAAGTTGACAAATAATTGTTCGGCAAAACTTCTCCAACGGATCGAATAATTCATATTGACCGGAAACTCGAATTCTGTTTCTTGTTCCAAATGGGACGGCCAGTCAGCATAAGATGATGTCCTTTGCTCTTAAAATTACAAAAAATTATAATGCCAAACCGATTTACAAAACTATTAAAAGACCAAATCGAAAATCTTGTTCTTAAAATAAAGTCAAACATTAAGTTATTACGTAACCATTAGCAGAATACTGTAAAGATAATAAATTATCCTAATCCTCGTAATACAAAAACAACACAATCATAACGAGAAACAAGGAAACCAAAAAAAAATTCTTTTTCGTAGTAATAATTTAATTAGAAATCCCTAGGAGTTTTCTAATTAAGAAAAGTTGAATCAACTTGTAAATCTTTTGATTATGCAAAGACTATTAGGACTACTGTGTATAAGACAATTATTTAACTTTTTCTTCCCGCAGTATTATAATGGTTTAACAAAAATACCAACTACCACCATTAGAAAATAGATTAAGATTTGTTTTGTTAAATTTTTTTATTGTTCACAAATCATTACTGTTTATAATTTACTTTTTGTAGTAGAGTGACAATCGTTAAATTAATCTTTTAATCTATTTTAATTATCTTCTAATACTAATACGGAATATAATGAATTTTCCGTTGACAGGGGTTTATGGAATATCAGTGATTTATGTGTTCGGTTGATACAGTGTAAAAATGACGCGAATTGAATATTTTATTAATAGCAATTTTGAATGGTATCCAGGTGCTTTGTGGTTTTAAAAAAATGGTTAAGTCGTGTTTGTTTTTTGTCTGATTATGTGGTGTTGTACTCTTTATTTTGTATAGGAGCATTGCTGGAAATGGTGCATTAAATAAGACAATCGTGTTTATAAATAAAATATTTTTCATTTAATTTTTTGAGTGTAGTACTCATTTAGTATATTGTGTAATACATATGTATCCATGATTCATCTCACAGAAAACATTTCCCCAGCACGAATACAATACAAACATTACACATAAAATATTGAATTTACAAAAATATGAAACACGAGCTTTATGTTCTTAAAAATAGTTTTTTAGCTTTATACAATTTAAAAATTGACCTGAAGCAAAACAAAATTTGACTTTAATACTAGACGTTGTTGACCTACGTTCTATACATTTTCTCTTTCCTATGTGCACAATGTTTAAATTTAATTGTGATGAAGGCAGGTCGAAAAATGCCGTCTTCAGAGATTTTGCAAGAAATATTGTTGCTTCAAACTAAAAATATTAGGTTATTTGATGTTGGGTACATCGATCAATATTAGATCTTTGTAGCTTTATATTTCGACTGGATAGAGAACAAAATTCCTCACTTTCACTTAAGTAAATAAATACTATGTACTAATACAATTGATTACGACAGAAAAATCACAAAATCTCTGAACAAATTTGGTTAATGTTCGACTTGAAGTTAAACAATTAAATACAGTGAGAGAGCCTAAATCACCCTTACAAGGTTTTAAAACTGCATAATCTTCTATAAATTATACGAGTATATAAAGTAAGTGTCTGATATTTATATAAACCTACGCATCTTGACCGATTTGAACAAAACTTTACAGAATAATTGTTTAACACCCAAGGAAGGTCACTGGGAGGAATTTCTAAAAGTTCACCGAATGAACAAATTGATAATTGTGATGATGGATGGAGGTGATGGTGATGGGGATGGTGATGATGATTACGATTGTGATCGTTTTGGTGATGATGTACGATGGTATGATGTTATGATGGTGAGATGGTTTGATGTTATAATGGAGTGGTGGTATGATTGTATGATGGTACGATTGTATGATATTATGATGTAATGGTGGTATGGTGATATAATGGTATGATGGTATCACGGTAGGATGGTATGAAGGTACGATGGTATGGTGGTTTCATGGAATATTAATATGATGGAATGATGGTATTATGAAAAAATGGTATGATCATGTTATGGTGGTATGCTGGTATGATAGTACGATGGTTTGATGTTAATCTGGTATAATGGTATAATTTTATGATGGTATGAAGGAATAAGGGTTTTTGGTTTAGTGGTATGATGGTGAGATAGTTTAGTGGTATGATGTTGAGTTAATCTGATGCTGCATACATCATCCGACCGAGAAGAGGTCTTTATCACCAGCATTAATCGAACCAACACCGACACCATCGAATCACACGACATCGCCATCAGTATCAGGGTCTATGGCAGTCATGTCCTTAAGGATCGTTCCAATGACAACTCTGGACCCCCGGCTATGGTTCCATTTGGTGGATGTACAATTCGCATTGAACAGGATAGCACTGGAGACCATAGGATACACCATCTCCTCTGCACACTCAACGATCGTACAAGTAACGAGGTGAGTGATATAATCATGGAACCGATTTCCTAGGCACCGCATACCGAGTTACAGAAAGGCATTTTGGACAGAACGGTCGAATTCTGTCAAACACAGATCCACCGACTACTGCAAGGAATTGAATTAGGCGATCTAAAGCCTTTGCAATTACTTCGTCAGTTGAAAGCTAGCAGTGGATCTACGGTAAATGACAAAGTAATAAAAACCATATGGTTCAAGCGTCTTTCCGTTTGCACTCAGGAGATTTTGACAGGAACAGAAGGCTCACTCCCATTGAGAATTACGGAACTAGCAGACCGGTAGCACGAAGCTATCACACAATCGCACATAATGTTCGTCTTATTATCATCGCCGCCAAGCTACGAGAACATCATCGCCAAATAAATAAGCGAAATTGCACGTAGACTAGAACAAATGGAATTTCACCACCAGCGTAAATGCTCACAGAGCAATCGGCACTCCTAGGACAGTCAAGCAATCGAGGTTCCTTACCCGTCAACGTCAGAACAGAGTTCTGCACAAACCATCAACAAACCCTGCCTAGGCCTAATTGCCCAAGCTGCACCTAGTACACCTAGTACAAGGAAAAGCAAACTTCACCGACGCACATTGCGACGTGCTACAGTAAAGCACACAATTATCGCCGACCAACAAAACATATCTTATAGAAACCGCAGCTGATGTATCGGTTGCACCGACCACATGGGATAATATTAAAAACCACAATGCGGATTTCTTTTTCTGAACAGCAAACGGAGCGAAATTAAAGATATGTAGCAACCAACGAATCACACTAGATCTCGACATTATGAAGCAATTTCAGTGGGCATTCGTGATAGCGGCTACCGTCCGAATGATAAACACGACCAGAGTCGACACATGGATTTTGACACTACTCTCTTGCATGTGATAGCACAAAAAGCGTTCCAGTACATGGTCGATCAAGGGATATGCAGGTGCTCCGACAGACCATGGGCCAGCTCAGTGCACCTAGTGTAAAATAAAAACGATGAATGGCGACCCTTTGGAGATTACAGGGCGCCTAACAAGGTAACGGTGCATCGATACCCAATTACCCAAGAATTTATGCAAAAATTTGAATGGAGTAGAGATTTTCATAACAATAGATTTGGTACGTGCATACCATCAGATTTCGATCGAGGAAGATGGAATAGTTTACCAGAATGACTTTTGGCCTGCGTAGCGCTAGAAATACCTTTCAGCGCTTTATGAACTCTGTTTTCCAAGGATTAGAAGTTTGCTTCGTGTATTTAGACGATGAACTGGTAGCATCCAAAACAATGGAAGAGCATGTAAAACACTTGGAGATAATTTTTTCTAGATTACGCAAAGCGGGGTTGGTAATAAACATCGAGGCCGTTTTGCAAAGTCAAAAATCAATTTCCTTGGACATGAGGTTTCACAAGAAGGAATTAAGCCGATTCTTGCGGATTATTCCCAAGGCTAGCCGAAACCAGTCTATTCTGAACGATTACCTCAAAGGCAGCAAGAAGAGACACCGGAGTTATGATCGAGTGGTCCGAAGTAGCTGAGGAAGCATTCAACCTTATGAAAACCTAATTAACCGAAGCAACTCTTTTGGTGCATCCAGCACCAGCAGCTAGGCTAGCGTTAACGGTCGACGCATCCGATACTGCGATCAGATTGAGTATACATCTCGATATAATTGCTCCACTGCCCATGCCGGAGAGCCAGCGACACTGCGTGACTTACTACTAATTGAGCGGTTCACACGATGAACCGAGGCAGTACCAGTACCGGATAAACGAGCCAAGATTGTCGCAGTAGGTGGGTTAAATAATTGGATCGCATGTTTCGGAGTCCTAACTTCTATAGAAACTGATCAATGCGCACAATTTCAGTCAGAATTACGATCAGCGTAACGAAATGATTTGCAAGCTTGAGTAGCCGAATTAGTCTAGGACGAAAATATTCGAATACCCAGCCAGCCGATTGTTGAGAAAAAAGTCAACATCCATCAGTCGGACTTCGTAAGGGAATTA
This sequence comes from Tipula vernalis, assembly GCA_958295665.1. Classification (NCBI taxonomy): domain Eukaryota; kingdom Metazoa; phylum Arthropoda; class Insecta; order Diptera; family Tipulidae; genus Tipula; species Tipula vernalis. The sequence goes on from OY282558.1 coordinate 299,565,248, forward strand.
CGAGAAAACTTTGATCACAACCATCTAGGCACGGCAGTACAACAGTATTTGGACAGACTTATGCAAAAATTCGTCTAATGTCGTCAAACGTAATTAAAAAGGGTTCATGGTGAACATCTGAGGCAAAAACAGCAAACATTTCGATCAACCGATTAAAACCATGCTTCTTCGAGGAAGACTCGATCGATACATATTAAACAAGATTCAAAGTATTTGAAGGAGAATTAACCAGTAGCAAGCAATAACACATCCGAAGAACATCTTAACTAACGGTTGTTTCATATTTTAACGAATGTATTAGGTACACAAATTAAAGCTGTTGACCCCAAACGACTTCGAGTCCGAGTTTCTCAACTACATTTGGTTTGTTTTTGAAAGGATAAAACAGATTTCAAGTGACGATTTATAACTATGGATGAGATATGGATTTACCACTATGATCATAAATTGTGATTACAAACTGCGAAGTCGACGGAGCCCGGTGCTTCTGCTCCGAAACAACCAAATCAGCAAAGAAATCTATGACAACAATTTTGTTTGGATGCAAATGGAATTTTGTTAATTGATTAACTACAAACCAATAAAACAATAACCGGAAAGTATTATTCAAACCTTTTTGGATGAACTGGAAGAAAAAATTTGCGAGACAAGAACCGGCAAGGTGTTCTTGCAATGACCAAATTGAAGGAATTACAATATGAATTGCTTGAATATTCACCTTATTCACTTATTGATGGAATAAATAAATTGGAAAATCACTTGGCCACTGAATGCTGAAGAATAAAGTTATTTTCAGAACTAAAAGCTGGTTTTTTCATTTCCGCTCCACAAACTTTTCAAATCACCTCATAAATTTTATGCTAATGGTTTTGCAGAAGCAAACAGTCACTGAATGTAAATTAGCTATTATATTGTATAAAATAAGACAATTAAAACTTTTTATTTAAATTAAAAAATAAGTTTACTTTCTTATTATGATATAAAATTTTTTTTTTTACAAAAAAATGTTTGTCAGTTTTAAGGAAAACTTGTTGATGAGCAAAATGGGCTCGAAACTAGTTTTATAAAAAAAATTTAATATCACAATAAGAAAGTGAAACTTATTTTTGTTAACTAAATAAAAAGTTTTAATTGAAAGCTTTTAATTATTTTCTGTAAATATATGGCTTTTATTTGCATAAAATTTCTGCGAGAGTACGAGAAATAGTAACCCAATTTTATTATAATTTTATGTCAACTGTAAGAAAGCTGTTCCATTAGTCGGCACGATAGTGATATATCGGTATAGATGCCGGTTAATCCAAATGCTCGATGTGCATGGAACGATTGAGTGTTTTAGAGAGGAAACTATTTAAGTTAGGTATCGTAAAATTTAAAATTTTATGCAGTTGAAGAGTAACGTATTTTTCGTTTTAACATGATTCAACCAATTTTAGCAAGTAAAATTCTGAGTTCATTTCAACTTGACCAGAATTATTTTTAATTATAATTCGAATTAAAAAATGTAAGCATCAGTTCTGGTTGTTGTAGTAGATGTTAATATCACAAAAAATTAAATGAAAAATTTTAAAAATAACTTTGAATCGACCATGTAAAACAGGTAATTGCGCAATATTTAACATTAGAATTACTTTATTGATTAAACTTTAAAAGTTGTTAAAAATAGTTCATCCAAAAGAAATGCGAAACATTAGGATCAAATTGACGGCAACATAAATTATTTACACATTACCAAACATGCAAAGAATTCGGTGGAACGAAAAAATTTGTTTACAAAACACGCAAAAATGAAAGAAATACCTTGATGTAGAATAATATGAAGCTTTGTATTATATACTCAACAAGATTCACATTAAAAAGATTTATAGGTATATATAGAACAAAATTATTGTTAAGTAGGTCAGCTGAAACAAATATCAATATAAAATTATAAAACTAATCAAAATGTTGAATATTATTATAAAGAAAATAGGTATGGGTTAAAGACATAAGTGTTTCTTCTCTGTTTGTTATAAGTGGATGCGACAAAATCGTTTTATCATAGACAGGCTAATCTCGTTAATAAATAATTTTCTTGATACAGTTTTAATATTTCTAGGATTAATGCTATTGATAAAGGTGAAATTAAAAACACGATTAAAATTTCAAACTGTCAACGTGTTCCAAACTAAAAAAATTAAAATCAAATTCCCAATTTCCCTGTTCTGCAAAGCCAACTTCAACAAATAGAGAATAAATTAATTTTTTATCCTCGTTCATACAATCGACGAAAAATAAAATCGTCGGTTGAAAATTACTCTATACTCTCGAATGCTTATTATCTATCCTTGTTCATATAATCGGACCTACATGTGAACACAGTACCTTAGAAAAACTGATTTCTGTGCTTCTATGTATTCATGAAACAAATATGGCATTATTGAAAACATGAAATATATAAGCACAATGAGATTTTGTATATTCGACTCAAATAGGATTCTTATACTTTGTATAATCGAATGGGGTTGAGTCGAATTGGATTTGTGAGCTGTCTTATACATTTCAATTAGAATGGTTTAGTTAGGTGGGATTAATAATTTTTTACAGGTTTTACAAACTGCATCAAATTGATTTTAATTTAATTAATATTATAAATTATAAATTGACTAAATATATAATATATAAATAAAATTTGGAAATATTGGTTTAAGTTGAGTTAAGATTTGATTTTTAACACAAAATGATGTGTTCATTTATGTGAACAAAGTGGAATTATGTTAAAACATTTTGGAAGGATAAATGTTTTTGAGTTTAATTGTTGACTTAATAGATTTATTGAAATTTAGATGGCGAGTTTCACACACAATCGTCATAATTACGTATATGGCACATCGATAAATTTTTAAGAAAGGAATGTTTCATTTTTTTGTTTTTGCATTGATTTATTATTTTAGTTACTTTGCGTGCTTGATTTGGCAGGGAAAGAGGTCCGTGAACTGAGCTAAAATTTTGGATATATTTATATTTATTTATTAATAAAGAGAGATCAAATTTTTGAATTATTGATTAAGTGCAGGATTTTGGTGGCAAAGATCTCTTCAATAGGTGAATGATGCTAATTGAATTTTTATTTAGGTAGTTTACTGTTTTATAACTTTTATTTTTGAGTTGCGAAAATGACTAATGTGAAGGAAATCATTCGAATATGTACACTATCAGACATAAATATTTGAACGACGTCCGGGATTGATCACTGAAGCTGATTTTGGGGTAGATGAGTTTGCTACTCGTGCAAATTTCCGCTCAGTCGGCTTAGTTAAAAGTCGTGGGCGTCCACAACGAGGCTTATTTTTTGTTGATCCTGTTTCAATAAATTTCTTTTTTATGAAACTGATGCTACCGTTTGATACTCCATATTGTAGGGATTTATTTTGATACGTTTCTTGTCGTTGCAATGCTTTTATTATCAATTTTTAACGCTTTCATCTGTTTCTTTTGAGAGGCTCACTTTCAATCCCTAAATTAAATTTTTGAATACGTAGTTAAAAATTTGGTTTTAAAATAACAAAAAATATCTTCCGCAGTGACCAATCACTTTATTAGTATTAAATTGTAATTTAAATTAATGTTGCTGCTTCGTTCAAATATTTATATAGATTGAAATATTATACTAATTAAATGAACAGCATCGTACGTTATCTAGGATAAGGGAAATTCCTTTTTTATATGATATTGTAAACTACATTGCATTGCAAAAATATTTGAGGTATTGATGAAAATGTTTCAACACTTTTTTGTCTGTTTAATTTAATTACATCAAAGTGTCATAGTTTGTTCAAGTATTTTTGTCTGATGGTGTAGTTGATATACTAAATATTCGCTGTCGGATGTTCCCGTGCCAGTGAGACAACGGGGTGGTCGAAGTGCCGAGAATATTGCTGCCGTTTAAGCATCCGTCGCAAATAAACCAAAATAGTCGATTCGCTGCTACAGAGACATGTTGCAACGTTATTTCTTTGGTCAATTGCATGAGCTAGACATTAATGATATGTGGTTTCAACAAAACGGTGCGACATGCCACACAGCGGGTCTTACAATCGACTTATTGAAATCTAAATTCGATGAACGTGTTATATCCAGAAATGGTCTTGTCGATTGGCCGCCTAGATCGTGTGATTTGACATCTCTAGACTTTGTTTTATGGGGCTACGGTAAATCATTGGTCTATGCCAACAAGCCGGCGTCGTTAGAGGAGCTCAGAGCCAATATTGAACGAGAGACACCGGCCGTTTTGGTCGAAATGTGTGGCCGAGTAATCGAAAATTGGGTTGAACGAATCGACACTTGCAAACGTTTCTGTGGTAGACATATGAACGATGTCAAATTCCATACATAAAATTTTTGATTGTACTTTGACCCAATAATACAATTTTCGAGATATCTCAAATGGTTTGCGTTTTATTTAAAAAAAAGTTGTCAAGTCCTTATTGGAAAACGGATTGACCATGTGATATTTCACATACATATAAAGCCCACATGATAGAGATACCAGAAAACATAGTTGAATATGAATCTTTTGATTTTTATTGGACGGATTTCGACGTTTAATTTGGTGCGACTGACGATATGTAATACGTTCCAATGGGCCTGTTATTTATTTGATTTTACATAAAATCAAAATATAAAACCAATGAACCAATAATTTTTTTTTTTTTTTTATATAACACTTTATTACGACAAAAATTTTAAATTTAACAAAAATAAACATAGTATTGATAAGATTAATATAATATTTAAATTATTTTAGAAACAATAACAATATATTTAAATATAGTAAATTATAATTAATTATATATAATTGTTAGATCGTCTCCAAGCTACAGAAATACTGGTGAATTCTCGCTCAACATCCAGAAACTCCAAGCATCCAGCAGTTATGTAGCGTAGAAATTGTATTGTCTTGTGATATCTATTTTATTTTATTTATCAAATTTCATTTATAAGTAAATTTCTATTAATTAAGTAGTAAAGGAATTTAGTTTTCAGAGATACCTGGGAAACTCTATTTGAGCTTTATTAGTAAATATCATATATAGGTACATGTAGTACTTAACTAAATTATTCATATTCTAGACTTTTTTGCGTAGTATTATGATTAATGTTTAAATTATATTATATACTTTTATAAATAAATAATTAATTTCAACATTATTAATTTCCTTTTTTCTAGATCTGTAGGAAATTGCCGATTAGTTTAAATTTAATAGTATGGTTAAATATATATTTTCAACTTTTTTATTTTTAAATCTAGTTACAATTAATTAACTATTTATAGGAGAATGGTAACTAATGGAACAAGTGCTGTGAATTTAAATTATAACTTAAAAATTTTAAATTTTTAAACATTCTTTTAGAATTTTAGCTTAGAAGTGGGAGAGTTGACATAAGCAATTTCATAAAATGTTAATTTTTGTAATACTTGTATGGAATATATTGCGTTTTGCTCATTAATACTATATACTATACTAAATAATTTGGTTTAAAAATATTTAAAGGTTTCTCTTCCTTAATTTGCTAATAAATAATTCAATTTTCAGAATATAACATAGTTCCAGAATCAATCTTTAATATGGGGATTAAATTAATCCTGAATTTTAGAATTAGATTTGACTTTGATATTATGGTGATTTATTAATTAAAATTAGTTTTCAGAGTTGCCTGGGAAATTATATATTGATTTTATTTGTTGATTCTTGATATACTTATAGTACGTAAATGTATTATTGATGATTCTACGCTGTTGTGGTACTGTAACATTATCATTTTTATATTATTTATTATAAATTTTATAAAAGAATTGAATTTTTAATTATTTATATTCTTTTCTTGATCGGTAGGAAATTTATGATTAGTTTAAATAAAATTGTATGTTTAAATGGTTTTAATGTTATTTTAATTCTTGTTGCCTTATGTAATAATTATTTAATTAGATATAGAAGGACCATGAAAAATTAAATAAGCGATGTTTTTGTATTCTTAGATTAGTAATTTTAAATTTTTCCTGAATATTTTTTCAGGTAAATTAATGAAAGACGGAAAGGGGGAAATTACAACATTAATAATTTTTCAGTCCTGATTTAGATTTAGAGAGTCCTGAGTATCCCGTGCTGGATTAATAATGTAGTCAGATTGTGCTGTCTTATGCTAACCTATTAACTATATATTGTACTAATAATTTACTAACTATCGATCGCATTGGTGTCTGCAACCGGGTTGAGTTTGTCCCAACTAATAATCCTATCCTATCCTTCGGTTTTGTTATTTGTGTACGGGTGTACAGCATGTGCCCGGAAGTCCGGGAGATCCTGCTATAATGCTTGGTCGTACACTCACCATCATTAGTTTCATTCGTATTGTCCATTGATAGAGTCATTTCTACTTCCGCTAACGCGTCCATAACTGGAATTTTCTTGTTTTTTATTGGAAAACTAAATTTAGAACCAAAACTCCAGATCATAGAATACTCTTCTGGTATGTCAAAATTTGTCAGGTTAATTACATTTTTCTTTTCGTATTCAAGTTCGTATTTATTCTGTTCTATAACAATTATCCTACAAAATTAATTAAAAATTTAGTTCGTAAAGCGTTATTTACTTACCAGAAAAAGGAAATAAAAATTAGAAATGATACAAAATTTGGAACATGATGGAGGTACGTATGACCTAACTTAAGCGAAAAAATTAGCAAAACTTTAAAAAGGATAATTGAAAAATTGCAAACAAAATTATTAATAAATACATAAATACACATATTCGAAAACTAAAGACAAAATTCCAAAAGATATGAAAAATGGCTTAATTTATAAAGTGGTTGTGTAAAAATTGTGAGTCTTGTTATATTGGAGAAACTAGTAAAACAAAATCCCAAAGACTAGATCAACACGTCACTAATCTAACAAGACAACACGCTTCACAACAGACTCAGTTTAGGTCGGCCTTTTCGCAACATGTAAAAGAACAGAGTAATGAATTTGACTTTAAAATCGCTATATAGACTTTGAAAAGAAAAAAGGCAAAAGACTGTTTAAAGAATCATGTCAGGTTGGCGAAAAGTCCTGTTAATTACAAAGTGGATACAAACAAATTACACAGTAACTATATTAACATAATCAAAAATTAAACAAAATAAAAAAATGTTCGTTATCTTAAAAAAATAATAATTTTATTAGTACTCGTAATCAAAGGAGTTAATATGTTTATAGGTAGTATTTTTTAAATTTATGGAATGTCAAGGATAGCCAAACAAATTTTCATTCATCCCTTTATTTTGTAACGAGCAAGTTTAGAATCAGGAGAAATATTGAACGTATATAAAAAATTGATGCCCAATTCATGTTGTATAAACATTTAATTTTTAGTTATTTAATCTTTTTTAATTTGTTATTTACATGTTTTGTATTATTTTTATTTTAGGAAAAAAAATCCTTGATGGGTGTGGTGTGGTGGTATACAATACCGAAATATTGGCAAAAATTAATAAAATAAAATTTTAAAAAAATTTTATAAAAAGTTTGATGGTCTATTCTATAATTAAATCCATTATTTTTGATAATTATAAAAACAGACCAAATATTTGCAATATATTAGTAAAATCTTTTGTAAATGTTGGAGATAAAAAGTCATAACAGTGAACACGTACATAAATTGAAAAAAAAACACCTAAAAGGAAAAATATAAAGGGCTGAAACCTCTTGGGGTGGTCAGAACTTCGCTTTTGACTAATTCAACTACCAAATCAATCCCGAAATGAATCTCTTAAGTCAATGTTCAGCTCAACCTCCAAATCAATATATAAATCAACCACCATCTCAATCGCAAGATAATTCTAAATGCAATCACCAAATTAACCACCAACTAAACCCTCAAATCATTCACCAAATCAACCCCAAATCAACTTTCAAATCAATCCTTAACCTAACTCCAAATTAATTTTTAAATAATTCCCCAACCGAACAACTCACTTAACCATACGGGTTAACAAAATTCTAGCTCAACTTCAATTCAACTTAGCTCGAACCAAATCTCAACCCTCTGCTCAACTCATACCATCATAACATCATCATCATACCACCATATCATCAAACCATCATCTTCATATACCACCATCACCATTACTTCACTATCACACAATTCTTATATACAAACCACTATCGTCAAATTTCATCATAATCAGTTAAGGAATAGTCAAGTTCCATCCTACTTATCCATATTCCAGAATTTTATCAAATTTCATCATAATCGAACTTTATCCAATTTATACAAAAATCATTTTAGCGTTTCATTTTAAACACACATGTCAAATTTCATCATAATCAATTAAAGAATAGCCAAGTTCCATCATATTTCACCATATTCCAGAACTTCGTCTAAAAATAATTTGAGAATTCCATTTCTGGAAATGCTGGATTTCAACAAAATCTACAACGGATAACTTGTTTGGCCCCGCCGGTTTCCGTTTTAGTGAGATTTTCCTGTATATAGATTGCTCAACTGCTCACTAAACCCTAATCCAACCCCAACTAAACCGTAACTCAACCCTAATTCAACTCGCAAACGGAACCCAACTTAACCATCAACTCAACCGCAAACTCAATTCTCAAACCAACATATGTATATAAAAAATTGGTCAACAAGCGACTGTATCATATCCAACCCCAACTCAACTCCCACTCAACTTCAACTCAACATGCAGATTAACCCGTAACTTAACCTTCAAATGAATCAACCCCAATTCAATAATCAAACCAGCATATAGAAAAAAATACGTAAATATTTGTACGTAAAACCCCAACTCAACTCCCAACAAATTCAACTCAAACCGCAAATTGTCGTTTAACCTATACTTCAGATTAACCACAAATTCAACGCCCGACTGAAGTAAACAGCAAATAGAGAATTTAGCTTACACGATTTGACTTGGCCAAAGAGATATATCGCACCGATATTTATTGATCTTCATCAAAATTGGCTGACATAACGCAACGAATATATAACCCCGCTTAATTGGTTCAATAAATACGACCAATGCAACGCATCTGGACACGTCAACACAGATACACAATTCATTGATTTGCGGATTTGTGAGATGGATTTAGTTCTCAACTAAATTTTAAACAAATCCAACAGCATACTCGTACATACATTTTTATTCAGAAATATAAAAAATGCCGAAAATTATTTTTCAAATTAGTAGTTTAAGTTTACATGTGAAATTGTAAAACATTTCATAATTATGGGAAATAGGAATAACAACTCCGATGATTCTGGCTCTAACTTCACAGCCCTGGTTTGTAGAAATGACACACCTTTTGTCACCGGCTGCACTACTGATAGAAGCTTTCAAAGCTAAATTTTTCGATAATGAAATTTAAAATATGCGACACATCAATAGTTGAAATATGCAATGGAGTTTCTTGCTGGAAAGAATACAAGTCACCTTATTAGAGAGGTTACGGAAACTTCTTCAAAAATTCTTCCATGTCAGTGAAATATTCCATGTTTTTAATGCCTTGAATTTCTTGTCATTACTTATCTTATTACCAGGTGGGCATCTGATAGTTGGTGAATGCGATCGTACTTCCGTCCGCTCCTTATTTTGTAAGTGAAAAAAATAAAAATGAAATGTTTAGTGCGCAAGCAAATTCAATTAAGGCATCGATCGAATTTTTGAAAAATCCACTAAATTCGGTAAATGCATTAACCTTTTGATGTGTAAACATCTTTACTCGCGCCTACTCTTATAAATGAGAAGAACGGAAATGACGTATTTCGTTTTAATATATCGTCGGCCTAACTGTGAATTAACGTATCTGACATTTTTTCGAAAGTTCTTTATTGGTACTAAATGTTTCGTCATGAGAAACTCTGTCTGAATTTTCCACCCGCGTTGGTTTACCGTTAGCACGGCGATGTCGTCCTAACAGTCAATTAACGTGGATGCAGGAATTCAGGTGCAGTTTCTCACGACGAACATTTTATTATCAGAGATGAGTTTTCGAGAAAATGTCAGTTACGTTAATTCACAGTTAGGCCGACGATATGGTACAATATTATATTACCGTGTGATTTTTATACTGCTAATGTACGGTTATCATGGCAACTTTGGAAACGTATAAATAAATTCTCTTGACATATTTTTAATAATACTTGGTTTTTCTGTAGACTGTACACTATGAATACTTCATTTTCAAAATTTTAATTTTTCAAAACATCTACTCAGTTTCTTATTGTTATTCTTCTGTAATGTTGACTATTATATCGTATTAGAAATTAATGTTAGCGTAATCACTTTCCAGTCGCACTTTTATGTTTCACCACGATTCATATACTATAGGGTTGCATTAAAACGAAATTTTATCTCACGATAAAAATAAAATCAACAACTTGTGTATGTTGCTTTATCACCAGTAACGAGTCTCGAAGGGTCATCGACTGGAGTTTCCATGTATTAACAAAGGGTTCTAATTATTAATATTCATGCACCAGAGCCTCCCGCAACGAAGACCATGTAAATAACGCTAATTCTAAGCTCCATCCAGTTCGAGAGAGATGTTCAGCGAGCTACTGGAGTGACAATATCTAAATATTTAAATAAAACTCACGAAGTCTCTTCCCACATCATCGGCCGCCAAACAACTGGTGGGACACGTAACAACACAGCCATGTACACTCCGCTTTAATTAATTACGACCACCTATTATATTGATTTCAAATGTCAATAACTTCCACATTTCTGCAATTAGAATTTTATTTTTTTTCATGCATTTGGGAGTACGTTGTTGCTTTTTGAAATAACTGTAAAACAGATAACAACAATAAAACCGTTATCTCTGTTTTGTTCGTTATTCGTAATCTTGTCAAACAAATAAGCAATTTAAATGCGTCACTTGATTATGACCAGTAGTGAATAGTTGGAGCTCATGAAAGGTACGGTAAAAAAAACTTGTGGAGCCGTTACAGCAACATTGGAGCCGTTACAGCTTGAAAAAAGTATTCGCCACTAGGTGAATCTCTGGGGATTATAAATGGTGGCGTCTTTTCCCAGGCACGGAATAGCTTGAATCTGGTAGACGGTCGAAGCGTCGTTGAGGGTTAACAGCTTTAGTCCGTACTTGTCCGGTTTTGACTTGATGTACATCCGAAATGCACACCGGCCTCTGAACCCAAGCAGCTGTTCCTCGACTGTACATTTATTACTTGAATTATATTACTTGGTGCAGTTGTTGATGTAAATGGACCAAATTTTTCTGATGGGCGAAAATCTGCCATCTGGATCTCTATTCTCTCTTGCATCGAAAAGCAAACAAGACTGAAGAAACTCAAACCTCATTCGAAGAAAGACACCCCCGTAGAAGTTGATTCCGTTTCTTTTGTCCCAGAGTTCGTTGTTATCCACCTTGGAAGACTTCCATAACCCAGCATTGTATAAAATACCGATGTAAGCTCTGATTTCAAGCGGCTCAGTGTGATGGTGGTAGGTCTGGGCTCTATCTTCAACAACCAGGCTAGCAGACACCTCCTCGATTTTCTCATTCGTGCTGTCGACGATTGCTTTGATGATCTCTTGATTAAACAAGAGATCCCAAAAGTTGTCTAACGAACCCAGATTTACAGCATCATCTGCCAAACTTTCTTCATACGGAACTTCACCTCTGCTTACACGATCGGATCTTCGTTCAGCCGATTGCGTTTCCCAGGAAAAATTATTTTTACCGTATAATTTGGTCGATGCATCTCACATGTAGACGCGGAACTTTTTTAGTGAAAAAATTGTTTGGAAAGTATCTTGTCTATTTTTTTATTTATGGGCATTTGAGACATAGAAATTGTTCATGTATTTGAAACACCCAATGTTTTTTTATTATATCAGAGAGCAGGCAGAGCAAAAAGAAAAAAAAACAATACGTGTAAAATAACAACGCAGTATTGTTTTTTTTTTGTTTTTGCTCTGTCTGCTCTCTCCGATATAATAAAAAAACATAGGGTAAGTTTACACATCGTATTTTCATTCGAAATTATTTCGAATTATTTCACATGACCAGACAAGATTCCATAACGACTAGGATTGAAAATTTTTTTTTTGTTACTAGAATATCAAAAACTAATAACTTACTTTTATTTTGTATATTGACACCACAAACCAGCCGATTTGAAAAAAAAGATCTGTGCCGAATAACGGTTGCGGGCACACTGAGGTAACTAGTTACCCCACGCTGAGAAAACGAACTATGTAATGGAGTCACATCTCACACTTTACTACCGGCAGATGCCGTTGCTTGTATCAATTTCAAAGAGTTTAGACCTCTAATTTCACTTTTTCTGAGCCTGGGGTAACTAGTTACCCCGTGTGGCCGCTAAGGGTTAAACTTAAAAAAGAAAACTACTGTACGCCGCAGAGTAAATAGGCATGATCATCCAAATTCAATTGAGGGGCGACCAAATCCCTGGGCCGCTCAAAAAATATCTCACTCCGACCAAAATATCATTGTAAATGTAATCCAGTAGCACCCATTTAGCACAGTAATAGACGTTGCACGATATTACGAAATTAGTAATAAAACCGGTCTGGAAAAATGGCATATCTCATCACAGAATGGCAGTGAAATTAAAACTGACCGATATGCAAAGGTTATTGAGGTTGAAGACCTGAAAAGCTGTTATTATATCAAGAATAAAACTAAAGGTTTAACCAAAAGTTTGTGCAAACGGTTCAAAAAAGTAGTCGAATCACTTGTGCGGTGCGGGGGTATATTATTGGAGGAGTTATTGGCGAATCATGTGAAATAACTTGCCGATTGAATGCCGTAGAATCCACAACAATTTTCGATGATGTTATGTTACCGAGCGGAAGAATATTTTTATCCGGATGGGCTATTCGAATTTATGCAGGATAACTCGCCAGTGCACAAGTCTGCTCTTGAAATAGTGATAAATTGGGAATTTATTTCAATGTTTCAATTCAAAATCATTTTGAAAGACAAAATAATATCGGGTTTTAATAATGTTACTTCATCGATGTGACCTTCTTAAAGAAATGTGTTTACAAAAATATTTATGCGAGTGTACAAAATATTTTTAACAAAAAAAATATTTGAACGAAATTCCAATGCCATTTACACATTTAAGTTGTATTGCTTTCTTTTACTCTAGTAAAATAAAGTATAGTAATCATGAAAATTTTGGACCTTGAGATTTTTAGAGATTTATTTGTTTGTAAGTAGGTTTCGAAATGGGTTTCGAAATGGTGTCTGTCTGTCTGTCAGTCTGTCTGTATCCTCTCTACAGCCCAGATGGTTTAACCGATCGAACTGAAACTTCAGATTTAAGCTTTTTTGATAAATTGGGAGGTCCCAGTGAATTTTACTCTAAATCGGCTAACCGGAAGTGGCCACTCCCTTGGTCCAGAAAATGTGTTTTGCAAATATCTTAAAAAGTATAAGGTTTACAAAAAACTACTCAAACAAAATGTTTCCAAAAAATAAAAACAAATAAAAATAAAAAATAAAAAATTTAAAAATTTAAAAATTTAAAAATTAAAAAAAAAATTAAGAAAAAAATAAAATTTCTCAAAATTCTCTGTTCGTAAAAGAAAGTCATGTGTTGGCCATACCTCAATTTTTTTTAATTCGCTCCCGATAGCTGCTATCGAGAGCCGTCATTTTTCTATGCCTAAATTTAAATTTGGCGCGCTATTTATTGGTAAACTAAACTGATTTAACATCACACTATCATTTTTAATTCAATTGTTTAGGGAAAACTTGATATAAAAAATATTTGACTCTACCGATTTATACGAAGCGCTATCGGGAGCCACTTTTTATATGACGGCTCTCGATAGCAGCTATCCAGAGCGAATAAAAAAACGCAGCATTAATCGTTCGAATTTTCCTACTAATTAATTTGAACAAAACAAAACTCATTTATTTCATTTTGACAATTATTAAATCGAATGATTTTTATAAAAATTTGTGATTAGCTTCATTTATTAATTTGTTTGGTATCAATTTTGTTGAATTGATTATGACGTTCCGATCTCAGAGATGCCCACAAAGTGTGTCAAAACGTTAAGTAGCTTGACCAATTAGCCATCGATATTGATAGCTAATTGGTCAAACTATTTAACGTATTGGTACACTTTGTTGTGGTTACAATTAACAGTCTATTTAATGTATAATGGTAAAACCCTTTGGATATCTCTGAAATCGGCCCGATAAAATTAATTGTACCAAATTGACAACAAAAACATTTTGGATGAGGCCGAATGAAATTTTATCATAAAATCATTCGAATTGATAATTTTTTCAAAATTTAATGTTAATTAATAATTTTATGGAAAATGCTACTGTTTCCTGCAAAAATAAGAACACTAGTTCTAAATAAAATAAATATAAATAAAAACTGTTTGTTACATATTGCGTTTGCAAGAACTACTATTTGTTACTTCGGTCTAAAAAGACGAGCTTTTGGAATCTGTGTGCCAAGAGGGTCGGGTATCTGCCATACGAATTGACCCAAAATACCTGGTTATACAAATATTTACCAATTACTTCGGTCTAAAAAGACCAAAGTATTGAAATCCTGTAAAAAATGATCAAAAATTTGGTTGGTCTAAAATCACTTTTCTCGACGTTTTGAAAGTCTTTGAGTCTAAAAAAGCAAAAAAAAAAAGAAAAAGAGAGTTTGCGTTTCGATTGAGGGTTGAGTTGGGGGCCGTTTGCGGGTTGAATTGGGGTTGAGTTCGGGTTGGATTAGTATTTAGTGAGCAGTTCAGCAATCTATATAAGTGAGCGTTTGTATGTACATATGTACAACATATGTGTATGATTTTTAGATTAAGTTCTGGAATATGGCCAAGTATGAGGGAACTTGCCTATTTCTCAACCAATTGTGCATTGAAAATGGGATTCTAAAATGATTTTTGTAAATTCGACTTGTGCATTGGAAATGCACTTCTAAAATGATTTTTGGAAGAAGTTCTGGAATATGGCCAAGTACGATGGAACTTGTCTATTTCTCAACCAATAATGATGAAATTCGGCTTGTGAACTGGAAATGGGATTTTAAAATGATTTTTGGATAAAGTTCTGGAATATGGTCAAGTATGATGGAAGTGACCTATTTCTCAACCGAATATGACGAAATTTGACATGTGGGTTAGAAATTCGATTTTAAAATGATTTTTGAATAGAATTAATGAAGACCGAAGTTCTGATAAGGTTTCGGCCCTTTATATTTTTTAATGTTTATTTTTGATTGTTTTACCGCTTATTTATAAAGGCCTAATAAAAGATTCTAAAAGATTCATTTTATAGCGCTTTCTCTCTCTAGATTAAAACTGTATGAGATTTAGTGGATCATAATACATATAAATAAAACTTCTTACACTACTTAACTTACAAATCTTCTCTAATTTTCGAGATAAATTGAATTACGAGCATTCCCTCATAAAGTAAATTTTCATTTACGATGCCAGCAATATACCTACTCAAGTTATTTACATATATCTATATGTTTGTACATACAACCACAGATCCAGACGTATTTATTTTTATATAATAATAAAGCACTGATATAACATATTCAGGTTTTAATAAGGAAAATAATTTCTACGTCCATTATAACGAGAAAATTAAAAAAAAAAATCAAACAAACCACAACTACAATTTCATTAGTTTGGCCTGGTAAATACTTAATGATAACAATTTACTCGTACCAACAAAATCAAGTTTTTCTATATATAAACTTTTCACTTAACCGTGTTTTATTAGTTTTCTTTGTTAAGTTAAAAACAAAAAAAAATACAACCAACTTTAACAACCAACCAACAAATTTGTGTAAAAACCAAATCTCGACTCATACTAACAGTGGAAACGAAACCGAATAAGAGAAAACTCTTTACAAAGTTATCTCGGTGAAGTATTCAAGAATATACGTACTCGTACAATACTCGTATACACAGAATCAAAACAATAAAGTGAAACTTCCTTCCTGTTTTCCTTATTAATGTTATGTTTGTTGTGGTTATTGAAGTTGTCAGAATTTTTGTTGTTGTTGAGGGAAGGCTTTAAAAAAAAATATTTAGATAAGTTTTTTTCTGGCGTGTAAACATACAATTAATCAGTTGCTTTCAATCAATAAAAATTTTATTTATATACTTCGTTACTTTGTTTTTGTTTTGTTTAGAAGTGCTACTATTACTGGTATTGGTTGCTTTTCATCAACGTAGGTATACATTTTTGTATTATATAGTAAGAAGCTTTTGTGACATTTTTCTGATAATCGATATAACTTTTTTAGGTGGTGCTTAATTTTTGAAAATTTCTCAATTACCTCGTTAAAAAAATAACGAAATAAATTCAACAATTTTATCCAGTCCTCTATAGAATTTAAGATAATAAATCATTATTACAGCTTTTATATAGAAAAAAGCGATATTAAAATTGTCAACACTTTTAAAGCCTTTTTGTTGTTAAGTTTATTCATCCTTTTATTGCTTACATAAAATACAGCGGTAGTAGGAGTGTAATAAATTACCTACCTACCCGTAACGTAATCAACCTTGGTTGTTATTACATACAATCAACGCAAATAAAATTACATATACGAGTACCTAATATAGAAAGACAGACTAATTTAACAGGAGACATAATAAATTGTTTGACTTTTTTGTGATTTTTAAATGTGAATTGAATGATGAATATAAACTTTTTAATTTGTTATGCTAAAAATGAGTGAAATCATTTAATATTCATTATTGACGAATTATAATTTGGAGTTTCAACACAACAGGTGTTTGTGGATATACCGGGTTTGGTGGATTTTCTTGTTTTGTGGCCTGCTGAGTTAATCATCTTTAACCTGAAAATTTATTTTTAAGCTTTGCGTAAAAATTGGAGGTTATAGTGGATTTTGGCCCAAATCGGCCAATATGCGAATATGATAGTTTACGAGTAATTACGTCATCATTTCGAAAAGTAAAGCGTGTTTGTGAGACAGGAAAACAAATATAAAAATTTTCTAAATTTAATTCTTGTAGTAGCGATTCAAAATTTCCCTGTGAAAAAATTGAATTTATTTCATTGTAAGAGCAAACATAATTTCACTAGAATCTAGATAAAGACAAATCTACAATTGTTCAAAGGAAACTCACTTCACATTGGTAGTTCTGGGCTTGTTTGGATCTTATTGCGATACCACTTTTTGCTCTTTTGTATTCTCGAAACATTTGAATTTTCCATTTTGGTTGACGGAACTTCTTGCTCTATGATAATATTAAAGTATGATCTTAGGTTTGTTCCAATCGGTTAAAAAGTGAAATATTTTAACCGTGGTGAAAAAATTTTAATTTTACCTCATGTTTTAACCGTTTTGATGTTCCAAATGGAACTAGATAAAAAGTTAAAATTTTGACGTTTTAGTTGTATTTATTTTTCTAATACTAATTTTTTTCGAATATGTACTAATAACTCATTTATGTGTGTTATACACAAAATTACTAAATTTAATTGCAAATTATTATAGCACAAAAAAAAATTAGTGAAGGTAATGTCAAATAATTATTATTTAATTTTAAAACGATTATCTAAAATAAATAGATTTATTTTAGCGCTCAAAATATTTGCAAGTTGGTATTGTATCAGCCACTATTGAGGCTATTTTGAATGGTAATGAACAGGAAACCAAGAAGTTATTAAGAGTAACCTACGAAACGTTTAAATTGATTTTGGAAACCATGCCTAACAAGCGTCATGGGTGGGTTGTTGAATTTGAGCTTATTATGTTTCTGTACTGGATGGCATCGGGTTTTAGCTATAGAGTCGTGGCAAACTTTTCAGGAATAACGATCTACTACCCGGAATGTAATTTGTAAAATGCTCTATTTTTTTATTATAAATAAGACATAATTAAACGCTATTGGTGAAAAGTTTTGCTCAAGGGCAAAATCATCAATATGCCGAAATGCGGTTCGAGCAATTGAGGGTTGCCATATACGAATAAAATGCCCCGTTAAAAAGCATGACGAGTATATTAATTGTAAGTATTTATTTTTATTTTTTTTATTTATTTTCCTAGAAACAAGAATATACATACGTCAATTTTATACAGGAAAACATTTTTTAAATTAGATATAAGTAAAACAAATCAATATGTATTTTAGCAGTTCATAAAAAATGTAAATAATAATAAGAAATTAATAAAAAATCAATAATAAAGAAATAACAGAAATTCACAGCAACAAACACTTCATTAGAAAAATGAACAGTGACTCAAAAATTGACAAATTAAATGTGATGCAGATTGTAATCCGCTATAAAGTTTAAATAAAGTTTGTTTTTAAGGTAATTTTTAAACCCAGAAACTTTTAGGTCCTCCTTGGAATCGTCCAATTCATTAAACAAATCAAAACCTTTGTAAAATACCATACACTATTCTGGCTAATTGTCAATTTATAGTTAGGAAGTCGATAATTTAAAGAGTTCCGTGTCATTCTCTCAGTAACTGTTTGATTTATCAGAACCGAAATATTACATTTAATTAAATCTGCCCGAATCTTAAATATTGTCATTATATATTCAAAATCAACTAACTGATTAATTGGAAGAACGCGATCGTTGTAAAGTAACCTAGTAGACGTTAACGGTGGTAAGCCCCTAAGTGCCTTTATGGCTTTATTTTGGAGAATTTGAAGATCATTTATGTGTGTTGGAGAGGCGGCGCCCCAAATATGAATCAAATAAGTAAAGTTCGAATGAATATAACTAAAATATAAATTTAAACGTAAACGGTGTGGAATGAATCGGCCAACTAGCCTCAGTAGTCAGTACACCTATAAAAGGTGAAATTTTTTGCGTTAAATGGTTTATATGAGAAGTCCATGTTAATTGCGAGTTGATGTTTAGGCCTAAGTAGACAGTGAGATCGACCCGTTTAATTATATGACCGTTCAAATTCACTTCATTTAAAATATTATGAGCTTTGTTTTTCAAATAGAAAATTAGAAAATTAGACTTGGCGAAATTCAATTTTAAGGAATTATTAGTAAGCCAATTATTAATTAGAACAAGATCATTTTCCAAGTCATGTTTAAGTTGCGCCATCAGCAAATAGTTGAGTACTACCGTTCAGTTTGAGACGAAATATATCATTTATATTAAAAACAGGGTAGGCCCTAGAATTGAGCTCTGGGGGACACCACTGGAAATATTCAATTTGTCAGATGAGTCATTATTCAATTTTACGAATTGAAGTCTATGTATATGAGTTAGGTAACTTTTTATTAGATCATTAACCTTACCATCAACCCCATATGTTTCAAGCTTATGAAGTAGAATTTTTATGGTTTACAGAATCAAATGCTTTCCTAATGTCAATGAAGAGACATGCACTAGTATGTCTGTTTTCAAGAGAACCGTAAACATTCTCCATTAGGTCAAGGACAGCAGATGTAGTACTAGATTTTTTAGTAAATCCATATTGGTGATGATTAATTATTTTGTTGTCAGTAAGGTGAGCATTCAGCCTGGAAAATAGAACTTGTTCATAAATTTTACTCAAAATTGGAAGAATTGATATAGGACGATAATTAACTAAATTAGTTTGGCTACCGGATTTGAAAATTGGGACCATACGAGCTACTTTAAAAAATGATGGAAATATTGACTGTTTAATCCATTTATTAATTGCTACAGTCAAAAGTGGAGTAACTAACTGAACCAATCGTTTAACTAGTTTTACTGGAATACCATCACAACCAGAAACGCAATTCGGATTCAAGTCATATATTAAACGAGATATTTCCTCTTCACTTGTATTTTGCAAAGCTGTAACAAGATTTTCATTAAAAAGACCAGTGGTGAGTCTAGTCACGGTAGCTGTAGCTCCCACATTGACGAAATATATAGTTATTAAACTCCTCAACAACTTTTTGAGGATCGTCAACACAGACATCATTGATATTTAAATAAGATATGGATGGTTCCAGGCTGTTAGCTTGCCGATTTGTAAGTACTTCTTTGATAAGACTCCTTAATAGATCCAATAAGGAAATCATAAAACGATTCAAAATCTGTTAATAATAGAGAGTTATCAGAAATATCACTAGAAATTTTATCATTCACTGTAATTTTGGGTAATGGTTTAATCGTTGATTTATTTTTTTAAATAAATTTAAAAAGTAAAAACCTATGATCACTCAAACTTGTGTCGCCGTAGTAAACATAAAACAACCGATCATAATTAGACACTATAAGGTCAATTATAGTTTGTGAATGAGAAGTAACTCGTGAGTAATTGTTAATACCCAATAAGGATCTAAAATTTTGCTCTGGTGTACTGCCACATTCAAGAAGATCAGGGTTAAGTCACCTGCCATTACATTGTTTTTATTTTTATATGAATGCAATAAATGATCTAACATTTCAAGAAACGATTTATAGCTTGTATGCGGTTGTTTGTGCACACCCGTGAAATACAGATTTAAAATTTTAGAATAAATCACAATAAATTCGCTCTCGTCTAAACTTCCCGTATGATGAAGGAAAAAATCTAAATTTTGATAGGTGAAGATCGAAACGCCTCCACCAGTTCTATCCAAACGTATACTATGAAAGGACTTGTAATGATTTAAGTTAACAAATTCGGTTTCCGATTTACACAAAAAAGATTCAGTTAATATAATATTATCAATTTTTTGTTAAAACCTTGACAAAAGGAATTCCAATTGACTCAATTTATTTATAAGCCTATTAACGTTTAAATAAAAAAAATGTATACTTAATAAATTGATTAGACTCCTTTGAGAAATTTTCGGGATCGAGAAAGTGTTTGTTTATACTATGATCTTCCATTACTTCCATGAATTATCTTAATTACATTAATTATAATGTATCACCTTATAAAAATCCAACGGAAATACATACAAAAAAAATTTACCACATTCCATAGTCGGGCTAGAAATGTTGTGGAATATTCTTTTGGTATAATGAAAACCCGTTGGAGGAATATTTTTTTAAAGCCCTAGAACAAAATATTCAAAATAGCGTTAAAATTGTGACTGTGGCCTGCTTTTTACACAATATTTGTATAATGGGCAAGGATTTCAATAGTAACGTGTTGGACGGTTACGATGAATTACGAGAAAATGTCGATTCAATTCACAGAAATTTTAATAACGATTCAAATGATGGTATTGCGTTCCGAGACTCCTTGTTGGACCAATTACTTTTAGAAAACCATTTATAAAACTAATTATTTATAATAAAAAATGAATTCAATTATATTTGGAAGAACATAAGAAAATAACAAAATTAAAATAAAATTAATTCCAACTTAACATATGGAAAAATTTAAAATTCTATTTTTATATGTCTTAAAAAATCCACAAAAAAAATCCCAATCACAAGTTTTGGATTTATTCAAAAAATCATATTTTAAAAATGGAAAAGAAGACGGCTCATTTTGTTTCGTTTGTTAGCAAAATTAGTACGCTTTAAAGAAAACGGCAATATGACGTTGTCGAAGGTCAATAAGTCTCTTTTTCATTAACACTACCTTTCATTTGAGTCATCAACCATTAAAATAGGTAAAGTTGTTTTTGAGAAGCATCGTAAAAATTTGAGTTTTGAAGAGAAAAAAACGACGAACCGTCCTGTTCCGAAGAAAAGTGGCGTAGAAAAATCATAGGAGTCGGGACTAGCGGTATCGATTTTCGTGAAGAATTGGCTATGATTTAGTTGCTCTATTCATGTAACTCCAGCTTCAATTTTTCTAACGGTAGAAACGGCTAATTTTTTAAACTAAAAATTGTAATAATTTAAACCATAACAATATTATGAACTGAAGGCCACTTCCAAAAAAAAAAAATGATTGTGGTTATTATTTTTCGTATATAACGGAAATCGAAAATATTCTCAACAACAAAAATAACTTTTGGATACATTTTTGGAATGTGACATAGCCTAAAAAACGAAGCTTTTATAAGGGAATTAGGAAGGAGGAAAAAAACCAAACATTTCTTAGAAAAAAAAGACACAAAACATATTAGCAATCACTTTTTTCCTAAGGCAAATTTTTAAATGAAAACGTCCCAAATTCTTAATTATGATTTCTGAAATACTTTCATAAATGTTTGAATTTCAACATATATAAATGTTGTTTAAGTAAATTGTTTTCATTTTTCTTGTAGTAATTGATTTATTTTAAACCAAAACATAAAAACAAATTCTTAACAGCATTCTGGTCAAATTGAAATAAAAGCTCGTTTGATCATTAAGTCAACATACTTTACATAGATGGCAGTGATGGCCGTACAAATTTGGTAAAATCGTACCAAAAATTACCACCCGGGGAAATTTCAAATTCAAAAATTGTAGGAACAGCAAAACAAATTCACAAAATATAGGACCGTGTGATAATTTTGTGATTACATAATTTTTTTTCAGTTGATTTTTCGGCATTTTTTATAGACAAATATATTAATTGTTCATGGCAATCCCAATATTTTCGATTTGGTAAATCAGAAAAATACAGAGGCCAATCGCTCATAATATATCTACTGAAAAAAAGTAGAAATATCTTCCCCACTCCCCGTAATTTTTGCTGAATGCCCAAAGAGTTATACCAATGTACCACTCTGCAAAAATGAGAACCCTCCATGAGTTCTTTCTGTTGGTAGTTTGTTTTCGTACTGAAAAGTATGGTCTACTCATCAGGCAGCTACGACCAAAGAGTGCTGTCGAAAGTACTACTAAGAGAGTAAATGTACTACTTTCAAATTAACTGTACTACTATATTACTCATCTGCAATCTATACTCCCCTAAAAAGAAAACTAGAAAATTCACTAACATAAAATCGAGTTCTCTCTGTTTGTTGTTTCCATACCATTTCGTTTATTACAAATACACGCACACACAAAACATTTATTTTTGCGGTTTTCTTGTTCTTAGTTTCTTACTTCTTCATTCTGCTCACTGCTGCAGAGTGCAGCATATAATAATTAAACCAGAGACAGAAAATTAAATAAAGCCTTTTCAGATTTCTCTTCTTTATTTGCTCTAAACCAAAACCAACAAAAATGTATAAACAAAATGTTTATTGGTTTTCTCTAAACAAATGAAATATGAATTAAATGGTTTGTCTTTGTCCCTTTCTATTAGTTAGTGTTTGTGTATTTGTGTACTGCAATTATTCATTTTCTATTCAATTTAATGCGGTTGCTGGTTGGTACAGTTTTAGTTTTTTCATGCACAGAAAAAATCTTTATTTAATTTAAATAATTTTAAATGTTGGTAAATTTTGTGTTCGAAATATAAAAAATGGACTAGTTTCTAATTAAATCAAAAAAAAAATACGATCGTAGACGTAGAAAATAATGTCACAGTCACAGCTTCTTCATCTAGTAATACTGCAAAATTAAATGATTCAGCATGTGAAATAACAATAACAAAGCTAACAGAGCCACTTTTACCCGGAATAACAACATCCAACTCAAAAAAATCATCATCGTTGCCATCAACTGAACAAATATGTGATTCGAATCAACTAAATTTGACACCGGAACCTACACTCAAAATACATGACACAAAATTTTATAATAAGCAAAAATTCCGGCCTGTGGCACTATTCTGGTTTTCCCGGGGAATTGCGAATTGGGAATTAATTTATTGTTGCTTTTTAGTGTATTTTGGTTTTCTTTTTTCCAAAGCATACTAATTTTTGGGGAAAAATAGTTCTATTTCATAGCAATTTTGTTGTTTATTTTTCCCTAAAAATTTGTTTGGGAATTATTTTTTCCCAAAACATGAACAAAATACCAATCGCTCAGTATGCTTTGGAAAAAAGAAAACCAAAATACACTAAAAAGTAACAATAAATTAATTTCCAATTAGCAATTCCCCGGGAAAACCAGAATAGTGCCACTGGTTGGATTCAGAAATATAGTTGGTTAGAAAAAACAATTGGTTCAGATGGACAAGAGAAATCTAAATGTAAGTTTTGTCACAAAATTCTAACAAATACGAGTATAGTACATATTTCAAGATAATGACAATTTTCATAAAAACAAAATTAAATCGTTGAAAAATCAACTGGCCGTTAAATTAAATCGTTGAAAAATCAACGACCCTACGCATAATTATGTTTATACTACAACACAATTTAGGTTTTAGCTTAGTTACCCCATTAATAATGCTAATTAAATCTGTAGCAGAAGACTCATGTGATTTTCCTAGATTCCGAGTCGAATCCGAGTTGACAACAGTTTTTTGACGTTTTAACTGGAACAGCCAAAAATCCGATTTCTGCGATTTTTTGTTTTTTATATGGTTGTGTGAATATACGTATTAATTGTCAAATTCTATTTTTATAATTAGATTGTCAAAACTGATAAATTTTTCCGTAAATTAATAAATAATTTATTGTAATCATGTTTATTTTTTATGAATTATTCAATAATCATATGAAAATAAATTTTGTATTGAAGTGAAGTAGGCAAAAACTGAAGTCAAGTAAACAAATAAGAACATTAACATAATAAACAAAAATATCGACAAATCAGTTGTCTATAGAATCAATTTTGAATTAAATTCACCACAATTTTTTCAAGTTCTTGTTTAATACTTAATGCTGAATCGACATCGTACAATAAACTAACATCACAGTTTCCCAAGTTCTTGTTTAGTACATAATGGCTGAATCAATGTTGTACAGTAAACTAATCTTTAAACCTAACTTGTACTTGTACGCTTTATATATAGAAACCTTAATAAGGTTGATAATATCAAACCAACTAAATCCGTAAAGAGATTGCCCTAATTATCGTAAAGCAATAGGGAGTTAATGGTACAGAGTTATGGAATACATTTTATGACGTTATTATGATTCCCATTGACATTTCACAGCTGCATTTGTGTCCAACAATTTTATTTTTTCATAACAAAATATTTTTTCTTGAATAACTTATTATTTGTTAATTATTTAACTGTTTTTTAAATATATTTTTCCGCATATTTATTTTGATGTTTAAATGACATTTCGATGACATTTAAATGTAATTGTGTTAGTAATCCCTCCGAAAAATTTTACCGAGCGACGAATGACAGCTGCTGTCACTTGGGTTTCGCTCCGAATCTGTTTTTTGTTGCAACAGGAAAACGACATCAGTAATAGTTAAAGATTTGAAATGTGGTAAAACAAAAGCAACTATGAAACCACCAACACACATTTGTTAGAAGAAGGGCTGAATAATATTGCAAAGCATTCAAGAAAACAAAAATTTTCTTTGATTGTCGACGAAACCACAGATGTTAGTGTTAATAAATGTTTGGTTTTAGTGGCGAGATATTTTGATTTCGTTATGGGGAAAGTATGTGATAGGTTTTTTGGTCTCATAAAACTAAATAATTATGAGTGTGAAGTTTATGCTAAGAAAAATAACAAAAAATTACACTGTTAAATTAGCTATTTTCCAATTGGAATTTAAATTATATGAAAATTTAAATTGTTTGTAATTTTGGATTTTTCGTACCACCAAACAGATTCTTTTCATCAGAAAACAGGTTATTTTCATCCTTTTCAGATAGCTGGACCATCTGTTTATATCGTTAACCAAAAGCATCCAATTGTGTTGAACATTACTATATTTCAGATAATTTAAAAGTTGACTGAATTTTGATGGTTTAAATAATTATTTAGCGCCGATCCTGGAAATGTCCCGAAGGCCCCGCATATTTCTTAGAATAGCTAAGCCATATAGCGGTCAATGTCACCAAGCCGATCCAATTATGATGAACTATAATATATTTTACAGTTTCTGGAATTTTTATAATTTTTCATTATTCTAAAAGTTGTATATCGCCGACCGCAGAGATGTCCACAAGGTCTTGCCCATACACAGTTGAAAAAATAACTTTAATTTTTAATGCAAGCCTTGCATTACGACTTATGTAATGCAAGTTATTATTAAATTGTAAAGTATGATTGCGTTAAAATGAATTTTAATGCAATTATGAGGATTTCTAAAGCAGTATTTGCATTAAAAATAATTTTAATACAGCTATTAAACATACGCTTTAAAGCAACCTGCTCAAATTTAAAAATTATACCAACATAAAATTCGCTAAAACAAGCGGACTTAAATGTGTATCTGAATG
Source organism: Tipula vernalis (assembly GCA_958295665.1). Taxonomy (NCBI): domain Eukaryota; kingdom Metazoa; phylum Arthropoda; class Insecta; order Diptera; family Tipulidae; genus Tipula; species Tipula vernalis. The sequence continues at coordinate 299,591,434 of OY282558.1, forward strand.
CACGAGTTTTGCATTACTGGTATAAAATTCACTAAATCAAACCGACTACATGACATATAAGCAGCTTAATAAATCATTAATAATTTAGTTTTCCGGATTCGAAAATATCTATTATGTTTTAATTTTAACGTAAGCTTTTCAGTTCTTAATTTATAAGTTATTATCTCTCTGAGGTTTCAACCCTCAACCTCAAGGCACCAAAAACAAAGAAAAACCCCGGAAAAACAAAAAAAATCGCTAAAATTACGGAGCTTTTAATGCAACTTGCTTTAAAATTTAATACTTCTAAAATATTTTATTAATGCTGTCTTTGATAAATTTTAATGCAGTTGATTGACGGTTCTCCTACAATTTGCGTTATATTCTAATGGAATGTTGCACTAAAATTTAATCTAATTGCTATATTACAAATCAATGCAAATTATATCAAACTAATCTTTAATGCAAGCTTTGTAGCATTTTGTAATACAGCCTTGCACTGGACCTACATGTAATGCAATTTGCATTACATAAGCAATATTTTTTCAACTGTGTAGTTTCGGATAACTTGGCCATTTGCCAGTCTACGTGGTCAACCTTATCCAATTGTGATGAACTATACTATACTTCACAAAATTTAGAATTTTTAATAATTTTATTTGTTTTACAAATTGTATCTCCGATCACAGAGATGTCCACAAGGTCTTGCCTATATTTTCGGATAACTTGACCATATGTCAGTCTACGTAGGTAACCTTATCACATTGTGATGAACTATACTATACTTCATAGAATTTCGAATTTTTAATAATTTTATTTGTTTTAAAAATTGTTTCTTCGATCACAGAGATGTCCACAAGGTCTTGTCTATATTTTTGGATAACTTGATCATATGCGAGTCTACGTGGTCAATCTTATCCAATTGTGATGAACTATACTATACTTCACAGAATTAAATTTTTTTTTAATTTTATTTGTTTTAAAAATCGTTGTATCTCCGATCGCAGAGATGTCCACAATTTTGATTTGATTGATGCAGAGAAAAGAAAATATCTCGAGACCAAATACTTTTAACCAATAAAATTATTAAAAATTCTAAATTCTGGGAAGTATAGTATAGTTCATCATAAATGAATAAGATTGACCACGTAGACTGGCACATGGTGAAGTTATTCAATAATATAGGCCAGACCTTGTGGACATCTCTGCGATGGGAGATACAACAATTTTTAAAACAAATAAAATTTAAAAAAAAAATTTAATTCTGTGAAGTATAGTATAGTTCATCACAATTGGATAAGATTGACTACGTAGACTGGCATATGGAAAAGTTAACCGAAAATATAGGCAATACATTGTTGAAATCTCTGCGATCGGAGACACAACAATTTTTAAAACAAATAAAATTTTAAAAAATTCTAAATTCTGTGAAGTATAGTATAGTTCATCAAAAATGGATAAGGTTGACCACGCAGACTGGCATATGGTCAAGTTATCCAAAAATATAGGCAAGACCTTGTGAACATCTATGTGATCAGAGATACAATTTTTAAAACAAATAAAATTATTAAAAATTCGAAATTCTGTGAAGTATAGTATAGTTCATCACAATTGAATAAGATTGACCACGTAGACTGGCATATGGTCAAGATATCCAAAAATATAGGCCAGACCTTGTGGACATCTCTGTGATCGGAGATACAACAATTTTTAAAACAAATAAAATTATCAAAAATTCTAAATTTTGTGAAGTATAGTATAGTTCATCACAATTGGATAAGGTTGACCACGTAGACTGGCAAATGGCCAAGTTATCCGAAACTATGGGCAAGACGTTGTGGACATCTCTGCTGTCGGCGATATAAAACTTTTAAAATAATGGAAAATTATTAAAAATTCCAAAAACTGTGAAATATATTATAGTTCATCATAATTGGATCGGCTTGGTGACATTGACCGCTATATGGCTTAGCTATTCTAAGAAATGTGCGGGGCCTTCGGGACATTTCCAGGATCGGCGCTAAATAATTATTTAAACCATAAAAATTCAGTCAACTTTTAAATTATCTGAAATATAGTAATGTTCAGCACAATTGGATGCTTTTGGTTAACGATATAAACAGATGGTCCAGCTATCTGAAAAGGATGAAAATAACCTGTTTTCTGATGAAAAGAATCTGTTTGGTGGTATGAAAAATCCAAAATTGCAAAAAATTTAAATTTTCATATAATTTAAATTCCAATTGGAAAATAGCTAATTTAACAGTGTAATTTTTTGTTATTTTTTTTTTAGCATAAACTTCACACTCATAAATAATTGTGATTCAAAATCTATTTATAAAGAAATTATAAAATATTTTGAAACGGCTAAAGTGCCAATAAACCATTTAATCGGCTTTGCATCTGATAATGCATCAGTAATGATGGGGAGTAAATCTGGGGTACAAACTCTGTTGAAAAACGTGCAACCAAACTTGTATGTCATGGGATGTAGCTGTCATTCGTTGCGCTTATGTGCATCTGCTGCTGCCAAGAAACTTCCCGAAAATATAGAACATATGGCTCGAAACATACATTTATTTTTCGCTCATAGCTCAAAGCGGCAACAGGAGCTTAGACAATTTCAGGAATATTTCAATACAGAAACTCAAAAAATTTTAAAAATGTCGTCTACGAGATGGTTATCATTAGAAGCGGTCGCATCGAAAATTGTGGAGCAGTGGGTTGCTTTAAAACATTTTTTTTTGATATATCAGTTGGACTCGAATGCCGATATGGCCCAAAAGATTTATGCTGGAATGACCGAAGAAAATTTAATTTATTTTCATTTTATTTCTTATATACCACTTATACAATTTTATTAAACCGAAAGTTATTAATGACAATTCTTTGGACAAAATCGATTTCACAAATTTTAATAATATTTTAAATGTTGATAAAATTTATATAGGAGTAAAGGCTATCATTATCCATGGAGGAACGGTTTTAGAAGATAGAGTGAAAATTATAAAACGCACCTGTTGTGCTTATTACAAAGAATTGTGCAAACAAATCAGCAGTCGAATAAAATTCGATGACGATATATTGGTGGCTGTTCAATGCTTAGATCCAAAGCAGAAATCTGGAAGTCTAGCACCACTCATACACTTATTTCCAAATCTTATCGATGAGAACCACATTGAAGATTTAAATGATGAATGGCGAAATTTCAATCACCAGCAGAGTGTGGATATCCAACAAAATGTTGAAGAATTTTGGAAATTGATTTTCGATTTGAAAAATGGTATGAACGAAGAAATGTATCCACATCTTCGAAGTTTTGTTGGATCGATAATGAGTTTTCCACACAGTAGCGCAACTGCAGAACGCATTTTTCACAGGTAAATCTGATTAAGGACAAAAAATGAAACTCTTTATTAACCGCAACCGTAAATGCAATTCTCATGGCCAGAGAGCTCTTAGATGGAACATATTCTAGTGAATGGAATCCTTCGAAGGAATTAATTAATATATATTACAAATAATTATATCCTGTTATTACATAGTCCAATTAAGTTTCTATTTTTGCAATATATTTTTTATTATTTATTAAGATTTATGAATCCTATATTTTACGTTGAATATTTAATTTATTTTTCATATTTTATAGGTAACTTTTGGTTCCCAATGAATGAGAACGGTAAATTACTGTGTTTAGTTTTTGTTAAGTTTTTTTGAAATAAACATAATAATAGAAAGAACGATTTTTTTGTGATTTTTAACTAAACTCCTCATTTTCCTAAAATGCTCCTCTGGCAATTGTTTGCATACTACTTTCGATTTTTACAAAACGACCGCCCTGACCAAACTGCAAAAAATTCCACTCTGCCACATACATTAAGTATCTGGCCAGAACGTACTGACATAGCGAATTATTATTCACTACATCAAATATAAAAACCCATGGAGAAACCTCATTTGTGTGTGTATTATGCCCACACGTATATTTATTAAGAATTTAATTTGTCTGTCTGTAATAAGTTGATTTTTCGGCATTTTTTATAGACAAATATAGTAATTGTTCATGGCAATCGCAATATTTTCGATTTGGTAAATCAGAAAAATACAGAGGCCAATCGCTCATAATATATCTATTGAAAAAAAGTAGAAATATCTTCCCCCCTCCCCGTAATTTTGGCTGATGGCCCAAAGAGTTATACCAATGTACCACTCTGCAAAAATGAGAACCCTTCATGAGTTCTTTCTGTTGGTAGTTTGGTTTCATACCAACAGAAAGAACTCATGGAGGGTTCTCATGTTTGCAGAGTGGTACATTGGTATAACTCTTTGGGCCTTCAGCCAAAATTACGGGGAGGGGGGAAGATATTTCTACGTTTTTTCAGTAGATATTATGAGCGATTGGCCTCTGTATTTTTCTGATTTATCAAATCGAAAATATTGGGATTGCCATGAACAATTAATATATGTGTCTATAAAAAATGCCGAAAAATCAACTGATTACAGACAGACAAATTAAATTCTTAATAATTTTTTTTCGTATTTTTCTGTAAACATTTTAGACATGTGTCGTACACTAGTAAAACTAAAGATAAATTTACCAACTATTAATTAAATTCGAAAGTTCAAAAAATATATTTTAGAAATAATTTAATTTTAATATTTCTGCAATTAATATTTATTTAATACCAATAATAGCCTTCTTATACATTGTTGTGGTTATGTTTGTGTTTATATTTCGAAATTGTATTTAAATGTAGTGGATCCGATTTAATTATGGGTTGCGGTGTGAGACTTCCGGCAAATTTGAAAATTTTGGCCGAAAGTTATCGGCAGATTTTGAATTTTTGTTAAATCGAATTGGTACCCAAAATCATAAAAAGGATAGTAATATGAGAAAGCCATTCCAATACAAGAACGGCTGGCTTTCACTCTATTTCTCTAGCTTCCGGGGAGAGCTACTACAGCTTATCATATTTATTTAAAATAACACATCAAGTGATCTCTACAATTATTCCTGAAGTTTGTGCGGCATTGATTGATGAGCTGAAACAGGAAGTGAAAATATTAATTGGAAGGTTTTAATTTATATTAAAAATATAGAACTCGTTTGTGCATCGTAATTTCCATTTCCTTATATGTTTTTATATACCAAAAACACCACAAGGCTGGCATGCAATCGCAGAACAATTTAACGAAAAGTGGAATTTTCCCAATTGCGCAGGTGCGTTTGACAGGAAACCAGTGGTTCAACTACAAGAAAACCTTTAGCATCGTATTAATGGCATTAGACGATGCAACTCATTGTTTTTTGTACGCAGATGTTGGAACTCAGGGAAGTGTAAACGATGCCAACGATGCAATATATTAGAAAACGAGGAGTTAGTGTTACCTCTCAATCAAGTACTCCCCGGAAGAGAGAAATCCATGCCGTTTGTATTTGTCGGTGATGGTGCATGCCCGCTCGAAAGCAGAATAATGAAACCATATCCTGATGTTCATTCACTATACTGCCGTGCTAAGTAAAAAAGTCACAAGCAAAACCTATTTTTATGCTTTTTTAAAAAAGCCAAATATCCTTCATTAAATGCCATAAAATCATGTTATTTAGCAGTCCAGTTTCATAGTAAGACATGGTAAACAAAATCAGAAAAATTGAAATTACTCAAAACTACAGAAAGGCAGATGTGAATTTTGTTCGTAGCACGGCAGGCTTTCAAGGGATTTGAATTTCGAGTGGATGTCGGTTCATGGTGTTTGGAGTCTTTCTGGAAAGGAGATTCCTATGTGAGTCTGAAGGAATGGTTATTGGGATTTAAAGTAATTATATTGTTTGACGCTATTCCATTTATCTTATCGATAATCCGGTATGTCTTATTAATGAAGCGGGAATGGGACGAGGCTGGCATAGATACGTTATGATAATTTGATGTTTCATCTCTATCTAACTCCTTCACCTCTGTTTCGAACATGTTATTATTTATCTTATTTGCAAGGATTTTTTGCGTTCTTATGCTTAGCGCCCTGAGTATATTAGCAAGTAATTCTCCGTATAAAAGACAATCGTCCATGATGTTGGTTCTTTTTTGGCTTATAGCATCTAAAGCAGAAGATGCTTTCTTCATATGTTCTTCCAATCCCTTATCAATGCCATTTGCTTGTTTACAGCATTGTTCCTACTGACTATACGAATTTGTAAATATATTAAAAATTTTAATTATATGGTATAAATGCCTAAATTGTAAATGTTTTACCATAAGGCGTATTATTGGAGTGACGGGATGTTTCTCTCTCCAATTCCTCCATTTCATTACGAGTATCCTAAAAAACAGCATTAAAAATGATTATTTATAAACTACATTTTATTTTTAACAAACAATAAGCTTATCTCCGTATTAAATGTTTTGCTATTACAAAAACTAGTGCATTTCCCAGAAACTTATATATACGTTCAAACGCAAACCATGTAGGTTTATATACCATATGTCACCGATCCCTGCACCCGATTTTTGTGAATTTTTCACTTTCCTTTTTAAATAACGATAAGTTGTCATCAACGAATCTTTCTTTTTTTTTGAAGAAATCTATTGGCTGCTTCATCATTAACATGTAATTTCCTTTTATGACTTGCATTTTTTAAATCCCACGATCCCGGATATTTCTCGTAATCGCTTATAAATTGTGAAATTAAATTACATGGCCAGTCGTTCTCGTTATCCATTTCGCACATTTAATTTGCAGTTTTGAATATTATTTTTGAATTTAAATTCGATCAATTTGTATTCCGCCAGATAAATACGGATGCCGTCTCGTGATAAAAATTATAATATACATATTTTATTAACAAATCGTGTGGCCGCGCAATCTATTTCTTTGAACTTTTTTTTAATACCGCCTGTTTAGTGAATAGAACACAAATATGTATATTGTATTGGTTTTCTGTCCACACGATTTGTCATTTCACAAATAGCATCATATTCGTGTATATTTGCAATCGTCTGGCCGCGGCTTTAGCCTATATACCTAAATTGAAAAAACATTCTCTTGTCAGTTTGTGCGAGATTTCTGAATCATTTTACATCTAATCATTTACCACCAGTTAATTTTTAGTAATTCAAAATCGAATAATGGAATACGGTAAAAATACCCCTATCAAGTACAAGAAGGAGTGGAATGCTCCATTGTCAAAATTCTAAGAAAGAAGAACGGAATTTTAAACATACAAAAAATGTTCCAAATATCCCGTAAACTTTAATTGCCAGTTATTGGTTTTTCTTTGAACAACCACAAAGTGATTATCATAGCTGCAAATGTAGTAGTGCGTATCTACTAAAAGCTTATTATATAGTTGAAATCGAATTACACACAACAATTGTCAAAGCTTCTACATGTAAGTAATTTGAGAACCCACCAACCCATAATTCAATTTTTTTTTTTTTTTTCAAAAAACTTAAAAAGAGGAAAAGGGAAGAAATCAAAAGCCAAAATACATTGTATTTTGCATCATTCATTTATTCCTTCTTAAAGAACAAAATAACTAAAATCAATTAACAGTACACAACTTAAAACTACTTTATACATTTTTTGTTTTAGTTTTTCAACAAGTTTTTCCTATTAGTTTTGTTCCGGTTGAACAATTTCACCTGCTAGTCACATACATAGTCATGGTACACAAATAAAAAAAAAAATTAAAAAAGAGAATCGAGCATAAAACTTTTTTTTTTTTGCTTCATTCTTTACAGAACTTTTCCTTTCGGAAACATTATAAAAATAGAGGAATATGAATGCTTTTTATCGAACATACTCGTACATCTTGTTTTACAAAAAAAAAAAAAAAAACAAAAAAATTTTATTCGTTTCAAAATAATTGAATTTTGTCATTTCAATCTTCGCAAAATGCCAGGGAGAGTTCTAGAAAAACCAAATAATTTTAACAAAACGAAAAAAACGTATAAATTGTTTGATAAAAACTTTTTGGTAACTTCAAATAAGAAACGGAAAAAAAAATTCTTTAGTAATCAAAAATTTCATAAGAAACAAAGAGTCAATGTATAAAGTTTTGGAAACCAGCTTTTCTTGTCTGAACTTTTTGTTAGTTAATTTTCATAAAAATAAATGTTAATTAGTTTTTCAAACTTGAAAATTCCTCTAATGAATTTTAATTATTCAACCTGTCTTGGATTTATAAAACTATTATCTTCTACGTGTCTGCACAAGTATACGATTATGTTTAATATTACATTCTCGAGAGGTGTAATAACGGCGACGATTTGTATACTTACATTTTACATAATGTTTATAAGTGTTTTTTAGTGAACGAACAGGTTTCATATTTAAATTGGTGTAGTGGAACTATTAATTCACGGTACATGTGAAAGGCAGTTTGTAGTTCTCTATTTGAAAAATAGTTTTGGTTTCAATTTACTATGGCGACAGTGATCATTTCATAGTTATTTGTGTATCTAGAGCACAAATTAATTTTGTGTTACTCGATACTTGTTTTGAAGAGCAATCTACAGCTGTAAACTCACACTGGGACTAGTAAACAACAAGAACCGAGAGTCAACAGCAGAATCGTGTTTTACTAAAATATACTGACGAGACATACATATTTCTACTTTCTATAAGGCCCACAAAACACTAAACTGAATTTTGATTTACATATTTTATTGATTTTTTGATTACCCTTTATTTTTTTTAACGTCCAAATGATTTAATCATTTTGTAAAAAGTAATAAATAATCAAAAATGTGTATTTGGTTTAATTTTTTCCGATTTCCTTCCTATATCCAACAATTTGACATTTGGAGAAAAAGTTCAAATAAAAATAATTTTTTTTTCACATACTTGAATTGAGCAAAATTTGAAAATTCTTCCAATAATCGCTAAATTTTTCAACAGAATATTACGTAGTCGCACTCAGCACAATGATGGCTGGTCTCCACTTGCATATTTTTCTCTTGACAAAAAATAAATGACATTCGGCTCATGCCATTTTTTTGCACAAAACATAAAAGGCCCATTACATGGTCAATATTAGTGTCATTACCATAATGTCACTACCTGCGTCATTACTCACTTCAATAATTTGTGGCATTACACGATAATTCCTACACATCAGTATTATCTTCATTATTGCGTATTTGTCACTTGTCAGTTGTAGAAAATAAAAAGTAATAAATTAAACTGAAATTAAATTAAAAGTACACAATAGAGTCTCAGAAAAAAGCTTGTATTGCAATAATTTTGGTTTTATCCATAATAAAAAATGTTCGGCGCTCACGCTGGATGAAGGATTGGCTAAAAAAAAGACAACAACTATTCACATGTAGTGCTCTTAAAAGAAATTGGTGCAACTGATTGCGAGATTATATAAAAGTAAGTGCTGGTTTGTAAGAACAGAAATGCCTATTATTATATTTTAAATTTGTTTTTTATTTTCAGCTTCCCACAACTTCTGACGAATGGGCTGAAATTGCCGATGGCTTTGGGAAATTCCTTCAATTTTATAATACCTTAGGGTCAATCGACGGCAAGCATATTGCATTTAAAAAGGTTTCCAATTCGGGTTCATTATACTACAATTACAAAGGTTTTTATAGCATTGTACTATTGGCTATTGTAAATGCAAAAAAAAAACAGTTTGTAATGGTAGACGTCGAAATGAATGGACGTTTATCTGATGGAGGAGTTATGTACTACTCGAAATTTGGGGAACTAATGCAGCAACGAACATTAAATTTACCAAAACTTCGTCAGTTACCAAATACTTATGAAAAATATCCTTACGCGTTCGTCGCGGACGAGGCCTTTGCATTAAATGTTAACTTACTAAAACCCTACTCACAGAAATCTTTAGATAAAGATCGATACGTGTTTAATAAACTCTTATCAAGAGCACGAGTAGTTGTGGAAAAAACTTTCGGTATATTGGCGTCCAGATTCGGAGTGTTACAAAAATCAATTTGCCCCTCAAAATTGAATTTATTTGAACCTCAAAAGGCAGAAATTATTACCATGGTATGTTGCTATTTGCACAACTTTCTTGCAAAAAAGTAATCAGTCGTACTTAGAGAAAGTACAAATAATTACAACTTTGTTGATGTCCAAAGTACTTTAAGCAGAAACAGTAAATCAGATGTCAAACAAAACCGAGATAAATTATGTGCTTATTACAATAATGAAGGCAAATTAGAATAGCAATTTATAAAATGTAAAAATTATTACTAAAATAAAATATACGAAACACACTTAAAATGAAATTCATATTTATTATTTATTGTGAAAAAAATTAAATTTATTTTAATCGGGTACAAAATGTGAAAAAAATTCAGAAATTGTACTCTCTGTCTGTTGTCCAGCTGATTTTAATATTTGTAATTTTTGACGGATATATCTAATGATACACGATAGTAATGACGCGAACCCTACACTATCATTATTATCGACAGTATCCCCACCACTCGCCAGTAATGATGTCTCGAAATCAGAAAATCCAGATTTCCATCACTACCGATAATCATTCATCATTACTTCAAGTTACACGATCAATATTAATGTCAATATCAGAAAGTAATGACACTAATATTGACCGTGTACTGGGCCTTTATAGGATAAAACTAATTTCTCTCTTTGAGATTAAGAAAAAAATTAAAGTGTTTAAATTAAAGTGTAAGATACTCATGATCTAAAAATACCAAAAATTTGTAGCAGGGTGCCCAGAAAACTGAGCGGGATAAGATTCTAGGAGATGTTAACAACAAATTTTTGAACCACTTGCTAGATCTTATAGAGGCTAAACAAAAACGGACCATCTGCATACAAAATATGAGTAACTATATCATTATTTAATTAGCAAAAAATAATCTTAAATTTATTTGATTTACTATTTTATTTTGATTTTTTCCATATTGCACAAATAATATTGAGAACAAATTTGTGGGTACAAATAATTTTGGCAAAAACAAAATTAACTGTATCTTCTCCTAGAACTAAAATTTAAAAAAAATTTGATAGAAATGTAAAGCAGGGTAATTAAATTTCTTGAATTAAAATTAATGTTTTCAAAAAGTTTATTAATTAAATGATTTTAATATGTTTCGAAGATTGTAAGAGAATCCAATCCAGTTTCGAACTGATGAGCTTATGATTATGAAAAAATCAATCTTCTCATCAGGCCGCGGCGACTGGACTGATTATATCACAATTTACATTCTATATATACAGAATGTGATGTGATTTAAGTACTAGCGAATCGTACTAATACAGATGAATTCTCTTACAATTTTTTTCCTCTTCACGATATGAGAAAACACTTCACGAATGTAAATTGTGATATAATCAGTCCAGTCGCCGCGGCCTGATGAGAAGATTGATTTTTTCATAATCATAAGCTCATCAGTTCGAAACTGGATTGTATTCTCTTACAATCTTCGAAACATATTAAAATCATTTAATTAAATAAATAGAATTATGTCTATTAGTCGGTTTCGTTGAATTACTGTTCGTAAATACTAATATACTTCTCGTGTTATTCGAAACACAATTAAAATGGTCTAACCACCGGTAGCATATTAGAAATTACATAAATTAATTAACATTCAACAAAAACATTGATAAAAAAGTTTATTAATTATATAATTTTAAAAGGCTTTTGCGTTACGTTGCATCAAAAATTTAGCAGGTACAAATAATATATTACACAATTTTTGTTTTATTTTCACCTACAATTTATTAAAAAGCTAAAATTTTGGCAAAAAACATGAAAATTTCATTTTAAGCGAGAACCATAGTTAAAATAAAAAAAATAACGTAAGAGAGCGAGAAAGGGGATTTATGTGTATTCGACCATACTTTAAATAAGAAACTTAAAATTTTTTTGGAGGGGAAATGAAAACTTCAGCTGTCACTTAAAAAACTTAAAAGGAGCGAAATTTTTCGTGTAAACTTAAGAAACTTAAAAAAGGTTGCACAAATTTGTAACACGGGAAATAAAAAACTAGTTTGTAAATAGAAATTATAACATTTTCATTAATTATTAATAAATAAATTAAAACGAGAGTATTTGAACATTAAATTAGACTATAATAATTGAGTATTTATAATGTATATACATTTAAAACATCAAACAAAAACTGAAACATAACCTAAAAATATTTAATTGAGATATTACATTTTTTTAAAACAAAAAACATTGCATAGTGCTTCTGTATCACTAATTAGAAACAGTTAATGTAAATTAATTAATTTTCTATGATATAAATGAATTTAATATAAATTTTCAGCTTATAACATTTGAAAAAGTTTGCACAACTTTTTACTGTAGAAAGTAAACAACTGGTTTGGTAAAAATTATAACATTTTGATTAATTATTAATAAATAAATCAGAACGGGAATATTTTAGCATTAAATTAGACAATAAATAATTGAGCAATTTTATTGTACATACATTTAAAACCCAAACAAAAATTGAAACATAACCTAAAAAAATTAAATTGAGATACATATACAATTTTTTTAAAACAAAAAATGTTGTATAGTATTTCTGAATCACTAATTAGAACTAGTAAATGTAAATTAATAATTTTTTACGACATAAATGAATTTAGTATAATTTTTCCTAAAATAACTGAAAAATCAAACAAAAATATTTCGCTTTGAACTTAAACATTTTTAAGTTATCTATAGTCGAAATGTCAAAATGAAATAAGAAAAGCTCAAATTCTTATTTTTTTTATTTTTCTTATTCCAAGTATGGTTACACCTTTAGTTGTTAAAATATTCAACATAAAATGACATGAAATTGAGCATAAAATACAATTTATGCTCAATTGGCATAACGTCATGCATGACAAAAATATTGAATATTCTAATCTTCTCCTCTCTTGACAGAATCTCAGTGCGCATGCCATTTTTGTATATGTATTTTGCAAAATGTACTAAAAAATGTCACGAGAAAAAAAATGGACTAGATTTTTTTTGTCAAGAGGAAAATACGTAACCCGCTGTCTACACTATGCAAATCCACTGATATTTTCTATCAGCAATTTTATGTTTGTATAGGTTTTTCTTTCAATGTATTGACAAATATCTATCCAAAAAATATCATAGCTGGGCATTTCTCTATCATAATATATCTTCAAATGTCAAACAAAATTGTTTCAATGATATGAAAAAATTAGTTGTCTTTTAACACTTGCCAGTTGTGGTTAGGTTAAAAATAATTTGTCCAAGAAAATTTTCAGAAAATTAAAACTTCATTTCCTAGATAAGATTTTCTATCGTCAACAACATCCACAATTAGGTGGATCCGTTCCATGCTGGAACATCGTGAGATTACTGCCAGACTAGGTGGCGAATCAGTAACCATCAAGGCCGTAAAGGGCTGTCCCCAAGGAGGGGTATTATCTCCTCTTTTGTGGTCATTGGTTATTGACAGACTACTGGTCCTTCTGAGTAGCCATGGGTTTGATGTCCAGGGCTATGCGGATGATGTGGCTATCATAATCAGAGGCAAGTTTGATGAGGTCATTTCTGATCGCATGCAAAATGCACTCAATATAATATGGCAGTGGTGTTACCAGGAAGGACTCAGTGTCAATCCAAGCAAAACTGTCATTGTTCCTTTTACGAGGAGGACAAAGCTTGCGCTTACAGCTCCCTCGTTAAACGGTACTACTATTCCTTTTTCCAGCGAGGTTAAATATCTAGGGGTTATCCTAGATCAAAGACTGAACTGGAACCAACATTTGTTGAAAGTTCAAAATAGAGCCATCAAGGCTCTCTGGGCCTGTCAAAGACTCTATGGGCGTACTTGGGGACTACAACCAAAAATGATCTACTGGTCATTTCTTACAATCATTAGGCCTATGGTCACCTACGCATCGGTTGTATGGTGGCCTAAAACTGAGCAGAAGACAACGCAAACCTTATTGAATAAGGTTCAGCGTGTAGCCTGCATCGGTGTTACGGGCTCAATGAAGTCGTGTCCAACCGCGGGGGTGGAGACACTTCTAGGACTGACACCGTTACACCTGCATATTAAAAAGGACGCTGCAAGTATGGCCCTGAAAATGCAGGCGGAAGGAAATATCAAGCCAGGCAATATGGTGGGTCATATGGAAATCCTTAAGGAATTTCAGACAGACCCTACCATAGGAATGCCTTCCGACTGTATCCCAGCTAAACTGGACTTCCACAAACCATTCTGTGTTAGGTTACCTGACCGGGATGTGTGGAGGGCAGGTGGACCATCATTTGAGCGAGGGTCCATGGTATGGTTTACAGATGGATCAAAAACGGAAGATGGGGCGGGGATAGGAATACACGGGAGTGGCACTACCCTCTCGAAGTCCTTGGGTACCAATGCCACCGTTTTTCAAGCAGAAGTACATGCTATAGAACTTTGCGCTAGGTTAGGCATAGCAAAAGGCCTAAACGATGCAAAGATTTATATTGTATCAGACAGCCAATCAGCCTTAAAAGCTCTTAGGTCTTGTACCGTTGAGTCAAGGCTGGTATGGGATTGTCTGAAGGTTATTAAACATCTGGCAGGCTCAAATAAGGTAACACTTATGTGGGTGCCAGGTCATACTGGAATCGAGGGAAACGAGGCAGCTGATGGCCTCGCCCGTGAGGGTTCTGTCTCTCCATTTTTTGGACCAGAACCCTTCTGCGGTGTCACTAAGGGACACCTTAGAGCAGCGGTAAAACGCTGGGAGGATGTTCAAAAGTCCTCCTACTGGCGCAGAATTCCAGGTTTACGGCAGGCGAAGAAATTTATATCACCTTCGTCTGTCAGGGTTAAGGAGTGTCTTGAACTTAGAAAACCTGAGTTGAGGCTGCTTACTGGCTTCCTCACAGGTCATGTCCCCTTAAGGTATCACCTTAAGAAGATGGGCCTAAGTACGACAGATGGATGCCGCTTCTGCGGTCTGGAAGCGGAATCAGCGGAACATGTTCTGTGCCATTGCCCAACCATTTTCCAGCAAAGACTGCAACATCTAGGAGGGAGAACAATGAGCCCGGATAGTATGTATCTTGTACCGGCCAGTAGTATTGTCAGATTCATTAAGAGCCTGAATATTGACTGGACGGATAATTAAGTAGGGTCCAGCACAATAGATCTTTTAGGTCGCGGTGCGAGGTGGCTTATCGCCCACATGGCCCTCCAGTAAATAATAATAATAATAATCGTCAACAACAGCGCTTCCAGATTTTTTTTTACTCTGCTTCCATAATTGTATTCCTTATTTTTCTTCTAACGTCTTCAACATTTACGGCCATTTCTTCTGCTATATTTTGTAAAATAGAATTTTTTATGTCGACCCGTCCGTAATTTTTGTGGGTTATCTTCCATAATATTTCATTTTTTCGGTACAAATAGATTAATCGCATTGTACTTTCCGTATTAAAAGACATTTTTTCAGCTTGAAAGCAATTTCAAATAGCAAAATAAAACCACTTTTTTATGACATTTCCTAATATTTTAGTAAAATAATTTCGTGAATTAGCCTCCTGATAATTTGCTAATAGTGTCAAAATGCGTATAATATACACAAACATACATTGATAAAATGTATATCATGATATAAAATATCAGTGGAATTGCATAGTGTAGACACCGGGTAAGTGGAGACCTATTATGAAACAATTTTTAAATCATACTGCAATATTATTTCTTCACGATTACATTTAAAGCAACCCTTCTGCCTTATTTTAAACAAAAATCTTAGTCGTAAGCATCACTTTCGACACGTTCGTAGAAAAAATTTTGTGGGGTGTGTTGCATATATTTCAAATCATTTTAGCGGTACGGATATCGTTCTATTAAATATTATCAGCGTATATCGGGCGGGCTCCTAAAATGATTGAAAGAAACTGTAATGCATTTTCTTTGATCAGTTGTTACCATATATGAAATGAAAAATCGTTCCACAACTTCAAAATATTTCAGGAGCGCCAAATTCATTCTATAAAGCAAAACCGCACAATATATCATTACCATGATAGCATAACAAAGCGCCTTTTTACGTTACGGCGAATACAGCCAAAAGCAATTTTAACGGTCTTTTTATACCACCTGCTAATGACTGTAATAGTGACTGAAAATTCTGCACAGTTCTTCAATGTACCCCTGTGTCAGAACAACAATAAAATAAATGAAAGCAAAAAACCAAAACACAACAAACAATACAAGAAAAGCAAAATAAAGGTTTCCTTAGTTTTTCTTGAAAATACACCAGCAAATCTTGCAAATTGTGCCAAAACCCTGGAACTACATAACCGATTTTAATGAACTACTGCTTAAAGCCATCCCGAAAAAATTCCATAAATATCGTTTGAATAGTTTCTGAGATTAGCGCGAATCAACAGATAAACAGAAGGGACACTTGCCTTATTTTATATACTATATGTATGTAAGTAGAGAAGAAAAGAAGAGAAGCTATTTAACACTAGAACTACCGAACCGTCAAACTGACGGATTTATATTTATTGAATTTATATTTTCTATTATAATGTTAGAATTATTTTAGAAATTTATGATGACTTTTAATATGACAATAAAGTAACTATTTTAAAAATCATTAAAAATTTCTAAAACAATTCTAACATAATAATTAAAAAAATGAATTCAATAAATGTAAATCGATCATTTTGACCGGTCGGTAGTTCTAGTGTTAACGTACCTATGAAACCATATTCGTTGGGGGAGGAGGTCACTTCTGGTTAAATGGATTATTTGGGGAATGGGAAGGGATACTAAAACTCAGTTTGGAGAATGTGGCCTTACAACTCTACTAAGATTTTTTTTCTTCTAAATTGTATAATTTTGTTTTGATTTCATAAATCAGTGAGTAACGAAAGTCACAATATATTGTGACCACCTTAGGGTTTTTTATATGTTGTATTTTTTATATCTCGTTGTGTCACCCCTGAAAATAGGGGAACAGTGATTTTTCTTTTTTTTCCGGGCATGAGATTGAAAAATAAAAACGGGAGTGGAGAAGATAAATTAGATATAGTCGGAACAAAACCAAAAAAACAAAAACAAATTAAAAATTAAGAATAAAACTTAGAAAACGAAAAATTTAATTATTGAATTTGTGAAAAAAAAACAACTTTTTAAATATTTATATTTTGGAAAAATTAAACATAAAATAAAATTGGAAAAAACCCATTTCATTTTTGTAAATATTTAAGTGCTAAAAACTAGTGATAAATAAAGATAAATCTAGTGTTAATTAATACAAAAATAGAATATAACATTAAAATTAAGAATATAAAAAACAGAAGGGCTTATAGCGTTTTCCTCAAACTGTAAATTGAGAAAAAACCGTGGTAATGAAATTTTCTTTAGTGATAGATTAATTAAATAAACTAGTGTCTCCAATAATTATAATACTATCTATAATAAGGTTAATATTAATTAAAATTACGATGCCATAGTTTAATAGATATAAATCCAACAAAACCAAATAAAAAAAACGGTGACCTACCTAAATTAAATTACAGTACTAAAAAGATTATTGTGTAATTTACAATCAGTAATAAATACTAACTTTAAACAAGTACGTCACAAGCTGCAGAATCTTTGGCCAGGGGAATCCAACATTTTTTCAGTTCTAATTTAAAACCACTTTTTTTTATATTCTAAATTAAATTTTAATAATATTGTTTAGTTTTTTTTTAATTTAACAACCTTACAAATATTTCGATAACTAGGATTAGGGTAGTAGGGTTTAGGTTAGGTAACTTAATTTGTACTTTTGTAAACCAAAATTTATTTTATTATTGTTTTGCCTTTTATATTTGATTAATTCCATAATTTCAATTAATAAATTATGAATTATAGAGCGAATTGTAATTCAAGAATTAAATTTCTGCCTGTTGAAATGTTGTGTTTGAGATAGACGCAGTCAAATAGTGGGGTGGAATTAGAGTAAGTCGTGTAATTGGGGTAAGTTGCACTGTCATGCTCTTTCAATTTTTTTTTCTATTTTTCCTTTATCTGTCCTTCAACGGTCTTGCACGGATCAATCAAGCTTTCAGAAACCCCACCCCCATTATCCTGAGCTCGGCCAAGATGACCGCCTGAAAGCCTCTGAATGTTCATCTTTTCTGTAGCGATAACGTTACAAGTATTTTATTGTTTTCTGTTTATTTTTTTTCCTTCACCAATCATTAGTTTCAAAACAAAATAACAAAAATAACTTTTTTTATCTTCAATAGAGTTTTCCTGGGACTTACAAAGTGTTTTGAATCCGGATCAACACGGAAGTTACTTTCGGTACACTTTTACTTTCTTTTACTCTAGTAAAATAAAGTATATTAATCATTAAAATTTTGGACCTTGAGACTTTTAGAGATTTATTTGTTTTGAGGTGCCCTGAGTCCGAAAAACGTGAGTTTCGAAATGGTGTCTGTCTGTCTGTCAGTCTGTCAGTCTGTCTGTGTCCTCTCTACAGTCCAGATGGTTTAACCAATCGAACTAAAACTTCAGATTTAAGCTTTTTTGATAAATTGGGAGGTCCCAGTGAATTTTACTCCAAATCGGCTAACCGGAAGTGGCCACTCCCTTCGTCCAGAAAATTTATTTTGCAAATATCTTAAAAAGTGTAAGGTTTACAAAAAACTACTTAATCCTAAATGTTTCCAAAAAAAACAAATAAAAATAAAAATCTAAAAATTAAAAAAAAAATTAAAAAATTTAAAAATTAAAAAAAAAAATTAAGAAGAAAATAAAATTTCTCAAAATTCTCTGTTCGTAAAAGAAAGTCGTATGTTGGCCACACCTCAGTTTTTTTATATTTGTTTTATTATTGTCATTGACTTTTTAATATTTTACAATTTGTTTTATAATTTTAAAAATTGTTTATAAAATACTTAATTAAATTCATTTTTTTATATTATTTATAATTCAAAAATTAATGAAATTACAATAATTAGAATTACATTATTTTTAAATATGAATTTTACTATGAGAATGAGCTGATATTTAGGCATGATTATCTAAATTTTTATTATTAAAGATTTGATTTCGTTTTCAGTTTTTCGTTATTTTTGGATAGTTATGTATTAAGCAAGTTTCACGTCAAACTCCACGGGCATTTATCTACTCCTAGACTGAGCTATGAAAACCAGGTAAAATGCTTGCGTCCAGTGGGGCTCTAAGTAAATTTTGTTTAGCATTAGGTCAATGCAGCCAATTCGATTGGAATAGTGCTAAAGTTACATTCTTTGTTTCTTGTAGATATCCTAAACGTAAAAACTGTTACAAAAAAAAACAAATAATCAAATTTGAAATTGATTTGGAATATTTTATTATACGATTAATTGAAACTAAGCATACGTTGAGCAACCATGCTTGAATTTGCTATGGGAAAACGTCTGTTGGCCTATATGTATATAAACTGCAACTATTTGAATATGCTTTACCATCATCGTTATCATTTTAACCGCCAATCATACATAATATCGTCATTTAATTTTGCGAACTGTTAAGCCATGTACTTAGTTTAAGGTGACTATCAGGAAATTTATATTATTGCGGTATTATAGTTGCTGCATTATAACGTTAGTTTATATTTTCCATGCTCAAATTCTACATCACAGAGTATTACACAAATCAATTCCAGTATACTGATGTGTTATCGTAGATATTTGACTGCCGAAAACATCAGCATTATTTTCTATGACGATTTGGAAATTTATAAAAAAAACAAACCTGTAATATAGTATAACATCTAATGTACATGTCTCTTTCATTGAAATTATACAATTTTTTAATGAAAGCATATACGTTTCAATTGAATTTCCAATTTAATTAAATCGTCTTCAAAAATCGCTTAAAGTTAGTTTGTCGCAAGACTGACTGCTTCTGTTTTTAGTTTTTATTTATGAGTATGATAAAAAAAATAATTAAAAACTCATTACTTATTCGTTTAAATAAAATGCATTTAAATTGAAACTATAAAAATAAAATTGAACTCAACACATAACACAGGAAGAAATGTTTTGCATAATTTATATTTCAATTATATTTTTATATAGGTTACACATATATGATTATTTTGTAAACATCATATGTATGAGCTCCGTAATATGTTTTTTTTAGATGTACAGTACCATGTTTATATTAAATAACTGGCTAAGGCAGCAAACGAATAATATGTTGTGCCATATAAGTATTCCTCAGAATAACTAAGGTGAAAAGTTATTTTTTTTCTATCACATATTCGACGGACAATGTAATTGACTGGCGCCTTGGTAAACGAATAAAGAAAACCGATTGAAACGCAAAGCGAGCAGTTCGATGTTTTCCTCTACGAGGCGGTTTGAAGAGAATAAAACACATTATGTTAATGGAACTCTTGACACCTGTAGTCGGCGCACCGCAGTGGCTCGTAAAACGTCACTAATCGAGTGACAACAACAAAATTAAGAAAGTCAGAAATTGTCCAGTAAACACACGAAATTTCCGCCCGAAGAGGCTTTTTTCCAAATGTGTGTCTCGGCAATAATTTAAGGAAATTTTCATGACCATCCAAAAAATAATTTTCAATATTCTTAAGCAAACGGTATTCATCCCGAAAAATGTGGCCCTGAAATGGCGTGTAGTATCCGACTTTTCAACACTTATGCACTTAGAAAAAACCATCCTCATTAAGAAATCACGCGGATTAATAGTGAAAATGAACCACAAGATAAATGTATTACGAAACATAATTTTTACAATGAAACACACATTTCTTAATGAGGGCGGTTTTCTCTAATTGCATAAGTGTTGAGAATTCGGATATCATACGCCATTTCAGGGGCACGTCACTGAGATCAGTGCCAGAAATTTAGAAATTGAAATTTGACCGCTTAGTGTTTATTCACTATAAATGTACATATTTTGTGTTAAAAGGAACTATCAATAAATATTTATTTTACTATAAAGCTCTTAAATCTTATTGTATACAATTTCTTTACAATTATTTTTCGGGATGAATACCGGGTGAGCAAATGCTCTTCAAAGAGAACAGACGTGTTTTTTCTCTTCTTTTCAAAAATTTAATTTAATTTAATTTTTTGTTTTATTTATATAGTTTATGTAGTGTAGTGTTATGTATATACTATATATACATACATACGTATATTATATACATTAATTATAATTTTAATTTTATTTAATTCAGTTTTTAGTGAAATAATAATTAAAGTGAAAGTGAAATAATTGTAATTATAGGTGTAGTGTAATTTTGGAAAATGCAATCCACCGGGATGCATTTATCAGGCAATGTTTTATATTTATAGACAAAGAAATCGAAATTTTTGATTTCTTGGTTAAGTACATGATTTTAACTTTTGTGTGATTGTACATAGTTTTTAATTACTAAAACCTAATAATTGGATCGTATTAAAATAGATTTTTACTTAAATTGACATACGTCGTAGTTAATTTCATATTTGATTTGATTTTTACCCATACATCAATGTATTATTGTGTTTTATTTTATGTACAATCGACACAAATACATTCTTGAAGCTTGATACATAGCAAAACCAACAAAATGTTTATACTAGCCGTCTCGTTCGCTCTTTACACAGATCGTATCAAGGAAATGTACTATATATTATTGGTTTTGTCTTATAATAGTTAAACAACAACAAAAACAGAGAGACATTTTTGTTGGTTTTGCTACAGTCATCACAAATGTTTTTCTGTATCTTGATACATAGATCAGGAATGTTTGTATGTTCGCTATAAAGATATTATCTGTATCTGTATATAACATAATGTAAAGATGATAAGTCTCCTGCTACGCATATGGAGGATTGTAGAAAAGTATTTGCTTTCAATGTGTGTTGGTGGTTTAGTATATAAGATTCTGTTATTTTTATTTTGGTGTTGTTTTCTCTCTTTGTGTTTTTTGTATTCATGAAACAACCATAGTGTTCTTAATAAAACATGAACTATACAAACATAACGAAATTTTAGTGTATTCAACTCAAATAGGATTCTTATACTTTGTTTAATCGAATAAGTTTGAGTCGATTTGGAAACCGCCTTATATAATCCATATTAAATAGTATATTTAGGTATAATAAATTTTTTACAGGGTATTATAAATTGCATTAAATTATATTTAATTAATTTTTATTAATATTAAAAGAAAGAAACTAACTAAATTATATAAATAAATACTAATTTGGAAATATTATTTTTGAGTGAATTGAGATTTGGTTTGCAACCCACAATGACGTATTTATTTATGCATGCCAAATTTTGATTAAACGATTGTGAACAACATGGAATTATGTAAAGACGAATCGTTATGCTAAATATATTCAACTTAATTAATTAACTTAATGGATTTATTAAAGTTTAGGTTGCAATTTTTACATACAAAGCCAATTTTACTGATGTGGTACACTGATAAATTTTTAAGGGAATAAAGTTTCAGGTTCCTTTCATTGATTTATTACTGTACTTACTTTGCATGCTTGATTTTGCAGGGTAATATGTCCATAAACGGAGTTGAAGTTTTATGGGGTATATAAGTAATAAATTTCGTAGATATTCATTTTTGTTTATTTTAATTATGTCAACAAGATTAGTAA
This sequence comes from Tipula vernalis, assembly GCA_958295665.1. Taxonomy (NCBI): domain Eukaryota; kingdom Metazoa; phylum Arthropoda; class Insecta; order Diptera; family Tipulidae; genus Tipula; species Tipula vernalis. Next base: position 299,614,019 of record OY282558.1, read on the forward strand.
ATTAAAACAACAATGATAATAATAATTTGCGATGTCCTGATTTAGATTTAAATAATCCTGAGTTCTGGCATTGGATCACAAAGGAACGAGCATCTAATCATGTAGTTGAAATGTGCTATCTTGTAATAACCTGTTTATCATTTATCGTTTATCATTTATTGTTCTAATAATTTGCTATTTATTAATCGCTTAGGAGACTAAATATCGGGTTAAATCTGTCCAAACTTATAATCATATTCTATTCATTGGTTTTTGGTATGCGTAAATGAGTGTACGATGTGTGCCCGGGAATACTGAAGATCCGGTTATAATAATTGCTCTGGATTCGAGAGAAATGATCATCTAATAATGTAGTTAGATTGTGCTGTCTTTTGCTAACCTATTTATTATATATTGTACTAATAATTTACTAACTATCGATCGCATTGGTGTCTGTAACCGGGTCGAGTCTGTTCCAACTAATATTCCTATCCTATCCTTTGGTTTTGTTATACGTATACGGATGTACGGTGTGAGCCCGGGAGACCGGGAGATGCTGCTCTAGTGCTTGGCCGTACACTCATAATCAATCAATCAATTATTTTTTGGGACGAATACAAATTTCCTTAAATTTTAGCCGAGACACATATTTTGAAAAAAGGACTTTTCGGGATGAAAATTCCGTGCTAACTTCTCATAAGTTCTTGATTCCAGCTGTTCAAAGATTTTTTAGCATAACACACTAAATGTTGAGTAAAATATTAGGCTACGAGATCACAAGAAGGTAATGCCCTTCCAGACAATCTGATTAATATTTTTTAATTGAGCAAATATAACGGAAGGGATAAATATTTGGCTGAACAATTTCATTCAAACAAATGAACGGAAAGCTAAACATTTCTATGTAAAAATTCTAATCACAATCAGAATTGAGTTTGCAAACCGCAATTTCATAAAGAAAGAGATAAAAATGAAAGTAATCGATGGTCAGTTCTTTCTTTTTGAAACTGGGCATTAGTGTAAAATATGAAATGAAAGATCTATCATCGATTTGTCGTTCAATTACATTAACCGGTAATACAGAGCAATTAAGACATTCAAAAGTTTCTGGGGAATTGGAGTTCTGGGGCATCTCTTATGCCAATATATGAGAAGAATATACCAATGAACAAAACTTGCAATTCAATTGGTTTCAGCTCCCACATGCTAATATATGTGAACAGCGAACCACTCAACGGAACTTCCAATTCAATTTGTTTAAATTTCGAAATAATTCGAGAACTGCGCCTCGATTTGTCATTCAATTATATTAACTGGTAATCCACAGCATATATGGCAATCAAAAATTTTTGAGGAATCGGAGTTCAGGGGGATCTCTTATGCCAATATAATTGAATAATATACCAATGAACGTAGCTTGCAATTTATATTATGTCAGTTTCGAAATAATTCGAGTTCCGTTGAATCGGATACTGTTCATGTAGATTGTTATGAACCTCCCCACAATGCTAATTCCACAAAAACTTTTGATTGCCATAATTGCGCCATAAGGGGCAGTACTCGTATTATTTCGAAACGAAGCAAATTGACATGGAATGTTAAAGTTTTGCATATAAATGAGAGTGTATTCTATTAAGATACTCGACTAAAGCAGTTTCTGTACAATAACCAGGTTTGAACGCAAATTGTTTAGCACTCAAAATAGCTACTTTTTCCATAATTTTCAAAATGGTTGGTTGCAGAGAAATAGGTCGATAATTTTGTTTGTTTAAACGATCGCTCTTTTATAACGTACACATGATATTCATTTATCTAAATTGAAGTTGGATCCGTTCTTACCTAATGTTAAAAAATGATTTTTAAATTAAGTACATTCCTGCAATTCATTGCACACAATTATCTGATGCACAGAAATTACAACATCTAAAAAAATTATTAAAAGACGCAGCAGCTACTACTTTAACAAATACTCGGGTTACCGATGCGAACTATTGAAATGTTTAAGAAAAGCTAATGAATCATGAATATACATTGACTGAAACCAAATACAAGCCAATTACGGGCTATTACCGATTCAGTAGATTAAAATATTCGTGGTGGCAGAGACCATCTTTCAATTTACATCGTGGTGCAGAAACTAGATAATGATACTTGTGATGGCTGGACAAGTTATGGAATGAATGGCTGGAAGTTTATCGATTTGCCAACATGAAACACCTTCATAACACTTTTAGAAAATATGAGACGACTTCTATCATAACTCATGTTTCTACTGCAAGTTATACGTTTTGTGTTAAATGTAACGGACATGTTTGGAATTCAAATCACTCACAGCGGTTCAACGTAAACAATTGGTTTAAATTTAAGGACACACTGGCCAGAACCTGCCATATGATTATAACACGAAAGTGTTTAATATGTAAAAAATAATGGTCTGAGTGAGAAGCACCAACAGCCTTCTGCGTTATTCAAATAACAACTATAGAAGGAATTCAAATAAGGCAGTGGCAAATGTTTAGTCGAATAATGTCTGTTGCACTGTTATAAATAACCAAGAAAATGAATTAAACCGGAATAACACGAAAATTCATACCTATACCACCCCTAAACCTGTTTAATATAATACTATAACATTCAACCTTCAACAAGCAAATATTTCAAGTGTTCTTATGGGCGGTGTTAACACCGTTTTATGTACGGCAGAAGTCCGAGTGAAAAATCACTTCGGGACCTTGCAAATATGCAGTGATTTATTGAATTCGGGCTCCCAAACAAATTTCATTTCGGAAGCATGGATCCAACGATTTCAATTAAAAAGGGTCAGTATTCAAACCACATTAGACGGAAAAGCATCACCGGGAGCTGGAACTACAAATGGTATGGTCCTTCTAAAATTATCAAATAAGTTTAATGATAGCATTATATTTTCGAGTATTTAAATCGAGGGAGAAAACATTTCCTGAGGACTTATCGATACCTTAAAGCACACAAGTGCTATGTCCATATATTGAATTTCCACAACAATGTCTCTAAATTCGAAAATATTTTGAATTTTCATTCAATGTCCTTTTAAATTTTCACTCAATGTCCTTGGAAATAGTGTTCTAAAAGACTGTACCAGCAGAAAATCGAACTATAAAAGATAAAGAATACTTTTCTGACATCTCTATTTTGTATTTACCACAAACTATAAAAGTTGATATAGCACTTGTGTGTTTTAAGATATCGTTATGATCTTGATCACAGTACACTGGTCGTTTTGTGTTAAAGTTACCATTTTAAGGTGATTCTCCTACTTTGGTTAATTTTCAACAACAAGAAGTTACACGGCTTTATGCTATGCTAAACTAAGACTAAAGAAACAGTTCGACAATTATTATGTGGCATTTACGCGGGAACAGGAACCTCTTGGCCATACGGAGATAATCAAATCAAATGATATCCAAATCAAATCATCTTCTTGTTTTAATTTACCACATCACGCGGTGATCAAAGTGTCAACAACAACGCAAACCAGACTTGTTTTTGAGGGCTCTGCGCGTATTTCGAAGAGCATTTCGCTGAATGATATATTAGTAGTCAGTCATCTAACCAAACATAATAGTAATATTGTTCAGGTAATACAAATGCGAGTGATAGAAATTTTCAAACGATTGTTAGGTGTGAATCGGAAAGTGAACCCATACACCATTACAAATTAAAAGGGGTAACCTACGGGCTCTCATGCGCACCGTTTCAAGCAACACGATCTGAGAAGGAAACCGCTATTGCCTGCAAAAATAAATCACCGAAAATATTAAAGATATTGAATTGTAGAGCATTTTAATGTAGATGATCTATTGGGATCAATCAATCAAAATCAATTAAGATAATTTATAGTGGAATATTGTATTTTTTGATCAAATACATTTTACAAACGTTAATAATAGAAATATTCACTATTAGTTTGAAAGCAAAATATTCATCAAGCCATTTTCGGACATATTCAATTTTCGAGAATCGCTGGTCAGCCAAGTAAAACGGCATCGCGATCTAAACAAACAGTAGTCGAAGGGGCCAAGTCAGGAGAATATGCGACATGCGAAAAATCGCGTTTCTTGGCTCACTAATTGTCTTTGTTCCTCTAATGCATCAGTCAATTGGATCAGTTGAGCTGGATAACGTTCAGCCGTGACAGTTTGACCAGGTTGAAGAAGGTGATTCCTTTCCAATCCCACATGACACACAATAACACTTTCTTGGCAAGAATATTGCGCTTTGCAACGGAAATTGTTACTTGAGTTACTCCTAACTGTTTTCCAATTTCTTATTGAGTTTGACATGGGTTTTCATCAAGTGAAGCTTGAAGTTTTATATCTTCAAGCTGTTCCTCAAAAACTGGACGTGGATTGTCTTCATTTCATCGCAAAACTTCGTAAACCACTTTCTAACGGTTGAAGCACCAACAGAATTATCAGCCCAAGCCGAATTAATCATTTCCGTAGCTTCAGCAGCACTTTTTTCCAGCTTAAAACAGAATAACATTGAACTAGACAATTTTGAATTGTAAGTAACGTTGGATGATCGGCAGCAGTAAATTGGTGTTCCAAAAAAAGAAAACGTTGTTTTGACTGCTGATTTCCTCTCCAATTATCCTCAAAAAAATATTGTTAAAGTTGATTCCGCAATACCAACAAAAAAAAAAATAGGGCTCCTTGATTTCCTTATTGGATATGGGCACCGCAGATTAATATTGCACCAAAATAATACAACAAAAGTACGAACGATTAGTGAAAATTAATATATTTGTGTCTATAAAAAGCCGAAAAATCATTTGATAAACAGACATACTTCTCTTAAACTTCTTAATATTGTGTGAGAATTAAACACACACAAATGAGGGGTTTCCTAGAGTTTTTTTTATTTAGTGAATATAATTCGCTAAGTCAGTGCGTTCGTACTTGATACTTTCTGTATTAAACATGAATTGTATATTTGTAATTTGGTCGTAGCTACCTGTTGAGTAGTCCAAACTTTTCAGTACGAAACCAGACTACCAACACAATGAACTCAAGGAAAGTTCTCATTTTTGTTCAGGGTTATTACACTTTGTATAACTCTTGGGGTAAAGTATGGGGGATTGATATTTCTCTTTTTTTGGGTAGGTATATTATAAATGATTCGGCTCTTGATTTTTTCTGAATGTCTCTACAAAGCCGAAAAAAATCATTTGATATTTACAAAACAGACAAACTTCTCTTAACTTTTCAAATAATTTTGGTATTTTCCGATAATCAATTTTGTAAAAATGAGCAATAAACCAAATAATCTTTTATAAATGAGTCTACATTAATTATTTTATTTAACAAATAAAGTGTCACCACTAACTAAGTGGCTTTTCTAACTTTTTTTAACAAATTTACTAGTAACGTTTATTCAAATTAATAATTAAAATGAATGTCTAGACTTTCAAATACATACCGTATTTTCAGTAGGTAACCACACATTCCAAAAATATGAGTGAACAAATTATCAAGTTCAACGCTCAACAAACTGTTTTTTATATTACCATATCTATAAAGCAATTTTTGTTTTTCCTTTACGAGGGTAATCTGAAAAGCTTCGACCCTCAACATGAAGAAGGAGTTACTCGAGAAAACCATTTTAGAATGGTATATGCTTTGCAAAATAGCTGGGAACATTTCAGCCATTTTGGATTCTTGGATGTTGTTTGGTCAATGTTTTTGTAAAGATGGGAAGAGCCGAGTTAAACGCTCTTTACGGGGACATTGCACCATCATTTGACACCGCGAAATTATTTATTATTGTCTGAAGAATTGGGCATGCGTAAGTTTGGACCAAAACCCGTTCGAATGAACGTTTACATAACCTGTTAGAGATTCAGCGAAATTCCTCGGACTTTTACACCTCTGAAGAAAAGGGTGAACCTCCACGAAAAAGACAAATACGGTTTCATTGGCTGGGAAGGTCTTGGCGGCTGTTTTGGAATATAGACATACAGCTGAACGTATAAATAAATTGAGAAGAAACCAATATTTCGCCGGGATCAAAATTCTCATGTTTCAGTTCAAATTATTGCCCACCTATTCCTGTTTAATAAGTTCAAAGTTTGGGTCGAAAGCAGTGATTTTTGTCGAACGACCATCGCTCCCGTAGGGTTTTTTTTATTCTTGAACAAGAAGCGAATTACATTTGCACATTGGAAGGCTTAAAGAGAAAGTGTATTAGTTTAAAACGAGGGCTAAAGGCTGAAAAATAAATCCGAATTTGAATTTGTTGTAAGTATTAGCTCAAAACTTTTCAGACTACACTCGTATTTATATTTTGTGATTTATTTTATTTTAAAGTAAAAAGTCAATGAAAATATTAAAAAATAATTGAAATTGGAAAATCAAATAATATTTATTCGTAGAATTGTGCATGTACATATGTACATTCATATGTATGTAGTAGATTCTGTATATAATTTCGCGAGTTTGTCCCTTTAAATTTGTAACACTGTTATATTTACTTGTGGGTGTTTTAATATCAAAAGTGGCATAAAAATGCATATTTCCCAAAATACAAATATACGGTACAAAAAACGTATAAAATAAAGATGAGCATAGCTGATACTCCTTTGTTCCTGTTGGTACATATTCATATATCGACGATATGTGTATACAAATGCAAAAAATTATTTTTCAATTTCAAAGTTTCAACATGGGAATCAAATAAACATTTTTTGTTGCTTTTTACCCTGATTTGTATTTGCCTAAAACAATTTTTTGGTTTGTGCAAAATCTATGTATATAATAAAGGTGAGGAATACTTTAGGTACATACATCTCGTAGGTGTAAATGTTAACGTTTTACATTTTTACACGATGATTGAAAATAGTTTTTATGGTGTTATGTACTTATATCACCGTTTATACATCTAAATATATTTTAACAGCACCAGATTAGTAATGGCACTTTATTGTAAATTGAAACAAGTGGAAAACATTTTTTTTTTGCTTTTGCTATGATTTACATTTTTTGCTGATATTATTTTTGTGTGGTTACGGTTTTGTAGGAGTAGGACGCAATAAGTCGATATAGCCTAAATTTTGTTCTCCGGTTTCAAAAACATTTACATTAATGTATTTTTGGTTTTAATGTGATTTTAGAGACGAGATTATTTAAATTTGTTTTGAGGTTTTTGTTTTTCATGGTAAGATATATTTCCATTTAATCTTATTATAAAAAAAAGATTTTGTATGTTATAATACATTTAATTGAATTTTTGTGAATAAATATTTGATGTTATACAAATTATCTGTTTCATAACGACGAATTTATGCCAATTTAAGTTCAAGTTCGAGTTTTGATTTGACGAATTTATGCCAATTTCAACTAACCAATTTTAGAGTAAACATTTCAATTCCGTTTGGGCAACATAGTTAACTCAAAACCCATAAAGTGTTGCGCCGATTGACGTAAAAAGCCTGTTTTTGCATATGTGTTGTAGTAAAAAATGTAAAAAATGTATAGTCAAACACTTACTAATTAAATTTTAAACCAAAATAAACAAACATTTAAGACGTATGCTACACGGTAAACCTTGTCGTTTAGTTACACCTTCATTTTTTTTTTTTTTTGAAATGTCAACCGAAATTCGAAAGCTAACCAAAATTGTTGGTTGGTACATTTTCTCGGAACTGTTAAAATAATAAAAAATGTTTACTTTAACAACGATTCATATTTTATACGAGAAATTGTTTTTCGAATAAAATACCAACATTTCTTTATGGGTTATTTAATGAATATTGTAATTTCTGCAAACAGATATTTCAAAATACGCAGCTAAAAATATTTTTTATTTTGAGCCCTTGAGCAACAATATCAGATTGTAAGCGTTAAAGAAATATTTAACCATAAAAGGGATAAGTAAATAAAAATGGATGAACGAGAGTTCGTCAAAGAGGATAGACGTGTTTTGTCTATCCTCTTCAAAAATTTAATTTAATTTTATTTTTATGTTTTATTTATATAGTAATATGTATACACTTTATATACACATATATGTACATTTTAATTTTAAATGTTAAATTTATTTTTAAACAAATTATTTTTTTTGGTATAGGGCTCTTTGTTTTTGTAGATTTAAACTTGAGCTTTCAATTCCAATTCGGGATCATTATCAAAAGCATAATGAAATTATTTTCAAAATAAGTTCCTTTTTTATATAAAAATTATTGAAAATAATTTCATTATGCTTTTGATAATGATCCCGAATGAGCCCTTTACCAAAAAAAATAATTTGTTTAAATATAAAGAATTGGCTCATTATAAATAAAAATAATTTATAAATATCTCCTGGTTGAAAAATGGAGACAAACGATAACCAAAATCAAAGTTTCTTCAGTTATATAAATGAAGAATATGGAAATCAAATCACGAAGAACATGAAATCATTTATGAATGAAAATTTTCATCTTGCAAAGCAGATTAATAAACAACATTTTCTTTTAAAGTGCCGAAAAGAAAAAGTTTTTTCAAAAACCCGAAAGTTAAAGAACCATTTTAACATAAATAAAGAAGTCTTCGAACGGTTGGAAAATAAATTTGTTTTCGGAGTGATCAATGAAGAAATTGCAGCTTACGATAAAAGAGATTCGATTCACGAAAACGAATCTGATGTCACTAAGCCGTGCTCTTCAAGATGGTCTACCCAGCAATATTTTTGAAGAATTTCATTGTAGAGCAGTTTCAGCGTCCAATTACCATTTCGATAAAATTAAGGTGAGACAAAAAACAAAATTTGATAAGATTATGCGAGAAAATTTAAATGAAATAACAAACGGTTTATTTTGTACTAGTGATAAATGGCTAGTCAATATTTCCAACATCGATCTACCTACACATGTAAAATTCGTATTAAGTTTAGGAAATACTTTGCCCACCTACCATTGGTACTGCGGTACCTTTTTCAAAATTATTTCAGACGTTGAAAGTGCCATTTTTAATTTAGAAGACAACGATCGTATTCATATTCGAAACAATTTTATACATATTTTGACAAATTACAAAAACAGCACAAACATTCAAAATTTGACACCAAAAGAAAAGAGAATTATGACATACGTAAAACAAACGAAGACGTTTTTGAAAGACAATCCGGACATTTTAGTGACAAAAGCAGACAAAGGAAACGTAACGGGTTTGACATTACGGACGGACTACACGGAAAAAATGTATGACTTACTCCATGACACCTCGACGTACGTACAAATTTATAAAGACAATTCTACGCCGATACAGACAAAAATTAACTCAGTAGTAAAATAATGGGAGGAATTTGGCAATATCGATTTGGCGACAAAGAAGAAACTTACAAATTATACAGCAGTGATTCCAAAATTATATGGGTTACCAAAAATTCATAAACCCAATGTACCATGCAGACCAATTATAAGTTCGATAAATAGCCCGACATACTCGTTATCATCATTTTTAGGCAATATTATTAAAACAAGTTTAGGAAAAACCAATTCATTTATTCAAAATTCTGAAGATTTCAAAAACAAAATTAATAACGTTACGATCCCGCCAAATTCCATGCTAATTTCTTTAGATGTTAAATCTTTATTTACAAATGTTGATAGCCAAATTGTACGAAATATTATCAGTCAAAATTGGAAAAATATAAAGAAAAATTCTAAATCAAAATTAACAAAAATTCAATTTTTTACTGCTTTAGATATCGTTTTAAACAATTCGGAATTTTCATTTGATAATAAAATTTATAAACAAACTTTTGGCTCCCCTATGGGTTCTCCCATAAGTCCCATATTAGCAAATTTAGTAATGGAAAATTTAGAAAATTCAGTGTTAAACTCTTTAGACTTTCAACCTTTATCCTACTTTAGATATGTGGACGACATAATTACTGTGATAAGTTGATTTTTCGGCATTTTTTATAGACAAATATATTAATTGTTCATGGCAGTCCCAATATTTTTTTGATTTTGTAAATCAGTAGTTTGGTCGTAGCTGCCTGATGAGTAGACCATACTTTTCAGTACGAAACCAAACTACCAACAGAAAGAACTCATGGAGGGTTCTCATTTTTTGCAGAGTGGTACATTGGTATAACTCTTTGGGCCTTCAGCCAAAATTACGGGGAGGAGGGAAGATATTTCTACTTTTTTTTCAGTAGATATATTATGAGCGATTGGCCTCTATATTTTTCTGATTTACCAAATCGAAAATATTGGGATTGCCATGAACAATTAATATATTTGTCTATAAAAAATGCCGAAAAATCAACTTATTACAGACAGACAAATTAAATTCTTAAAAAATAATTACTGTGGTACAAACAAAATTTAAAAATTCTTAAAGATACATTAGTGCTTAACCAATATCACGAAAAATTAATAAAAAATGTAATTTGGAAAACAAGAAATTTTCATAGAAATACGATATCTAGACCAGAAAATGAAATCACAAACTTTTTGGCCATTCCATATATAAAAAACCATTATGAAAAAATAAAACGTCTGTTCCAAAATTATAATTTCAAAATTGTAGGATGTGCAGCAACAAGTCTAAATGGAAACATTTTTTCCAAAATTAAAGATAAGGTACCTTTAAAAAAACAATCAAATGTGGTTTACCAAGTCCGTTGTAGTTGCAACGCTACGTATACTGGACAGACAAAACAATTTTTGGAAAAAAGAATTTATCAACACAGATATGACACCAACAAAGATCTAAATTCAAATATTAGCGCACTTACACGGCATCTGAAAAATTCAAATCATTCAATCAATTTAGATAACGCCAAAATTCTCGATAAACAAACCAATTTTAGGAAAAAATCGATTTTGGAAATGTTACATATTAAATCAAGTACAAATTTTATGCTTATATTGGCAACTCGTATGACGTATTTATATAAGTTTTTTGTCTCATACTCATTTTATTTTTATTTAATTGTACAACCTTTCTACATGGAATCACTTTAGCCAAGAAATACATTTTTTTTTTCGAAAAAATTGTCTAGGCTTTGCGTTTCTATGAAAAATCGGTTTTAAGTAACAAATGTTTGATTGTTTTATGTCGAATTTTTTTATAAAAAGGAACTCAATTTGAAAATAATTTCATTATGCTTTTGATAATGATCCCGAATTGGGATTGAAAGCTCAAGTTTAAATCTACAAAAATAAAGAGACCTATACCCAAAAAAATAATTTGTTTAAATATAAAGAATTGGCTCATTATAAATAAAAATAAGTTAAATTTATTTCTAATTAAATTCAATTTTAGTGTAAAATAATTAAAGTGTAGTGAAAATAATTAAAGTGTAATTTTGGAAAATGCAATCCACCGGGATGCATTTGTCAGGCAATGTTTTTATAATCAATCAATTAAAACCATTGATTACTTGCTTAAGTGCATGATTTTTTTTTTGTGGAATTGTACATATAATCCAATTTCAATTTTTAAATAGTAAAGTCTAATAATTGGAAAGTCTAGAAATAGATTTTAACTTTAGTATAGAAATAGATTTTAACTTAAATAGAAATACGTCGTAGTAAATTTTATGTTAGATTTTATTTTTACGCCCACTTATTTGTATTCTCTTGTTTGATTTTGTGGACAACCGACACTAATATATGCTTAAAATATGGTATATAACAGAAATAACAAAATATGTTTGGACAGCTGTCTCGTTCGCTCTTTACACAGATTCTATTATGGAAGTGTACTATTTTTTGTTGGTTTTTGTATTATAATGTACAAACAACAACAAAAAAGAGAATCTTTTTCGTGGGTTTTGTTATAGTTCGTTCTTTGTGTTATAGTTAGTTTTGATCAGGTATGTTTGTATGTGCTATAAGTTCTCCCGCTACGCACATGAAAGATGGTTGAAAATATTTACCGTCAATGTGTGTTGGTGGTTTTAATATGTAAGATTTCGTTACTTGTATGCTGGTGTTGTTTATCTCTTTGTGTTTCTCTGTATTCATGAAACAACTACATTAATCACTATTGAATTTCTCCGATTTGCTATTTAAAGTTAACGCGTCAGGTTTAAGCTTAGAAGCAACATTACCAAAATAATTTCAAAATTCATCAGCAATATCAGAAGCAGTAGTTAAATTTTCATTACTAGATGTTACAAATGAACTAATATGATTTACATCAGAAGAGCTTAACACATTATTAACCGTGCCATGTAGACTTAATAAGTTACTTATAATAAGCTTTATTTAGGTCTTTTTCAGCAACCACTTTTTACATTCAATCATTTGAATAAGGCATCAGATATGCATGGCTTAATAGAACACCTTTTACGCGGCTTCTTTTCCCTAAACTATCTAAATAAACCATAGTTCTAAAAGTTTATTAGTTGCAGTAGCTGGATCATTAATAGTGAAAATAGAGGTGGTAAAGCGGGCTGGCGTCGTCACCATACGTCGGTACCTTGCCTCTCAAGGGTAGGCAATTTGGCCTTTGAGGAGTATAAGGCTACTAGGTGTGATAGGGACTCACCCGAATGTGTTTTGTTACATTTGTGGTAAATTTGAAAGAGCTAAATGTCGAAAGACTATATCTGACTCGACTAAAAATGTATACTACGAATATTTCGGTAGATAGATCCTTAAGGAAAATATGTGGACTTGAAATATTATATGCAACGCATGCTCAACTATGCTAAAGCGGTGGAAGAATACTAAGAGTAATTCAAATTCCAAATATACAACACCCGCAATATGGAATAAACCTCTATCGAAAGAGGAATGTTACTTTTGTAATACGAAAGTGAAAGATTTTAATTTAAAGAGTAAATCAAATATAAAGTACGCAGATGTATGTACAATGACGAAATCTGTAAAGTTCAATTACTTCAACTCAAGTTTTTGAAACAATGAAGTAATGGAAGTTTCAAAGGATAACGTAGGTGAGAGTTCCAGCGGGGAAGAATTTTCAGCAGTGAAAATGAAACGGAGGAGAGTAAAGAAGAGTATATTGCATTTAAAGAAGAGAAAGTTTCAATACTATTCACTCAGAATGCCTTCAACAATTTGATTCGGAGATATACATTACATATGAAAAGTTGAAACTTGGTAGTCCCTGGAACAAAATTTTCAATTTATCGAGAAAGAGAAAAGAAATTTCGGAAGCACTTTACCAAAGATAAAAAAACTTCATTGGTATATTGCACAAATATACCAGCACTGGTGAATGATTTAAAACCTAATATTTACAAATCTAACGAGTGGAGACTATTCATTGACTCCAGGCCATTGTCTCAATCTCTATGGGAGAGAATTATGGAGATCTAGGATATATTTTGCAAAAATTCAAGTACTCATAGCACAATTGGCAAGTTTGTGGGGATTAAAAAATGATAACAAAACTGCTAGAGCAGCACTCTGGTTTTGTGAAGTACACTTGTATAAATGTCCCTGTAATAGTAGAGACCGAGAAAACCATTACGTTAAAAAAACAGTGGCTGCTAAGAGACTGTCTTCAGCCAGGAAAACCTAATGTAATTGAAGAACCTTTATTAGATCCCTCAAAAATTCTCTTACCTCCTCTACACATAAAACTTGGGATGATGAAGCAATATGTGAAGGCATTAGATAAAAAATATCAATGTTTCCAATACATAGCACAACAATTTCCAAAACTGAAAGATGCTAAAATTAAAAAGGTATTTTCAACGGGCTTGAAGTCCGGACCGTATACGAAAACTATTTCAAGACAAAAATTTGGTTAAAACCATGCAAAAAAATGAGAAAGCTACCTGGCTTAGTTTTACAGAAGTTTATGAAAACTTCTTAGGAAACACCAGAAGTATGCATTACAAAGACAATGTTACAAAGTTGATAGAAAATTACAGACAATTGGGTTGTCTTATGAACTTACAGCTCCATATTTTGGATTATTTCCTGACAATTTAGACGACTATAGTGAAAAGCAAGGGGAGCGCTTCCACCAGGATGTAAGGGAAATGGAAAGGAGATATCGGACTATTGTTGGATGCTCAAGAGAGATGAAGAAACAAATCTGAGAATATGGCGTAAAAATCAACTTCATTTCATAGGGCATTCAAGGACATGAGAGTATGTTATAAACGCAAGAAATGTCATCAATAAAATTTTGGTTGACAGCTCGTGATAGATCAATGAACAATAAGTTGATGGAAAGTAACAATCTGTAACTCAATCTTGAGCAGACAAACTCAAACTGCGAGTGAGGGGAGTTCGTTTGGGCTAAACTTTCTTAGTTAAGTTTCACTTTCCTATTGCCCGTAACTTTGTTTCAGTCACATAAGCCGTGAATTTGTCTTGTTTATCTTCTTTTTGTAACTTATACTCTCTGAATTTCAGTTTGCTTGCCATAGTTCAAGTGTGAGTTTTGCATGTCGGTTTGAGTAACAGTTTGATTGTCTGAGTTTCAGTGTAAGTTATGCGTCTGGGTTTTAGTATGAGTTGCTTTGTCTAACTTTCTAACAATGGTTTAGACAAAAGCCATTATTAACCAAAATAGAAAATTAAATTACTTTGGAATTTTTTTGGCCATTTTGACCTAAAGTTAAGTTTTTTTTGGGTTACTGAAGTGTCGTAAGTAAATTTGGATTACGGAATCCATTTTTGCGGTTAAAAATACTCCGAAAACGATATATTTGGAATAAACGGTACAAAAGATAGACTTTGGTAGTTTCTTGGGCAATTTTGACCCAAAATTGGGGTTTTGTTCCATGTATCAAAATACATAAGAATTGACATGTCAGACCTCGGGTTCATATTTTTTGTTTAATGTGCCGGTGAATCAACAATACTGTAGTTAATTCGAGACAAGTCATTGTCTTGCAATCTACAGAAGCAATGTTGTAAACGACTCGGATTACATCTTAAAAATTTTATTATCGTAATTAGTAGAGTCGCTTAAAATGTCAACATTGAAGTCACCCAAAACGATAAGGTTATTGTTACGAATTTGTCAATAAATGATGACTGCATAGTTCGCTTAAGTTCATTTCTGTAAGGGGAGACATGGTCACAATCCGCAAGTGTACGTGCTGTTTCCTCGTGGCAACCACTTGTCACTAAGGCCATTTGGCATATTTTGGCCATTTTGCATAGGATAAAGTACGGCGCTAAAGCAGAAATCCCTGACAAAAAACTGTAATTTAAGGTGGAACAGCACATGTCGGTGGATGAATGGCTGATAGGTTAATCAGTCCAAAGTATGCGGACTCTGGATACCAGGCACCCTCCAGTTTTATTTAGCCTTGCTGTAGGAAAACTGGGTGACCTATAAGCGACTTTACATTCCCAACAACTCGTAAGAGTAAAATCAAAACGGAAGACGAGGCAGGGTAGAAATATACGGGAGTGGGACTGCTCTCTCGAAGTCCTTGGTCGAAATGCTATAGTAAACATCTAGGAAGGAGAGGGGGTGAGCCCAGATAGTATGTATCGCGTACTGGCCGGCAGTATTATCAGGTACATTAACAGCCTGAATAATGACTAGACGGATAATTAAGCAGGGTCCCAGGACAAAACATCTTTTAGGTCACAGTGCGAGAAGGCTAAACGCCCACATGGCCCTTCAACAATAACAATAATAAATTCGAATTTGTCTTAAATAAATAGAAAATTCTTTAATAAAATCATTCAGAGAAACCGAATGCAAACGATACAGACAAACAAAAATGTACGTTTCATTACATATCGACAGTTTAATCTTTACCACATCAGCTGATAAAAGGATTGTAGTCTTAAATAAACAATTTAAATCATTTTTGTAAAATACTAAAACTCTTTCAGAACGGTAACCTTTATTACAACAACAAATTAATTGAAAATCATTTAACCGATACAATTTCGTCTCATCGTTATTAATCCAAATTTCACTTAAAAATATTAAATCTGGCTTCCCATCAAAAGAATCTAAGTGAGCTAAGAAATTATTGAAATTTCTCCTTAAGCTCCGAATATTTTGATACAAGATTTGAACACCCTGAAACCCATTAGGCAAATTATTAGATAGTAAAAGAATCAGAGGGAAAGTTAACGAAACGATTAAAAGATTTAAAAAAACGACTAAGACAAATTGTCCAGATCATCCACAGACGCGAGTTTCGTGACTTTACCACCGACATCCTTCCTAACCAAAATGTATCCATTTTTAAGCCAAACAAATTTACACCTTCCATCCTTTTTGGCTTTCCTAGCCGCATTCTATAGTAAGCGATATTCAGGAATAAGACTTTGATTGATGAAAATCTTATCATTTCCATTGAAACACAAATCATTAAGACGTATCAATTTCTTTTTTTTTTTTTTTCAAAGCAGTTAAGAGCACACTTTTAGATAAAGCCGAAATTAGTTTAACATGAATTGGACCACTGTTATTCTGACTTTTCTTCCTATAAACGTTCTCCATTTTATTAGCTGTGAGACTACTATGCAGACATTTATCAAATAAATCAGGAACAATTTTTGTGACATCCTCATCATTTGAACGTAGAATACCAATTATATCAACACCATTACTAATGCTCAATTGCCCAAAAACGAGTTCTTTTTCGATAGATTAACATTTTCCAACTTAAGGGCACGATTTTCTTTCATCAATAAATATCCAATGTTTTAACTTCTGTGCAAAGATTATTCAATTTTTGAATGAACTCTTGACGGAAAAGTTTAAATTCATTAAACAACTCAAGGTTATGTTGCACCGGCAAAGAAGTTTTTTGCACACCCTACAAAATGTATTATTAAGTATAGAATATATTTAAATGTACTTTCAATGTCAAATAAAAATGAAATTCGATGTTGATCGCCGCACAGCACAACAATGAATTTCAAACAACAAATTGATTAATTGACTTAACCAAATCAAATGTATGCATAATACCAATAATAATAATATTTTGAATCTCGTTAATTCGCAAAACCAATGTTTTATGTTAAAGGTTTAAGTAAACGTATTTCTCAAAGTTTAAGTTTATAATTTCAACATAAATTGTCAATTTATTTTCTCGGCTTGTAATCAACTTGGAAAAATTTTAGTCAACTAAAATACAGCAGTCGGCTCTGAACCAACTTCATAAATGTGATCCCTTGTGGCGGCTGTACTCTGAAATCCGTTGGCAGTATGAAACAATTATATATTAAAAATTCGAAAAAATCAACATAAATCAGGGGTCCTATTTGGGAATTCGATTCGAACGTGATCGAGTCTTGGATGTATTAGATTCATATTTGAATTGAATCAGATTCATTCGTTTCTTATTTAAATTAAATATGAATCTTATACATCGAAGACTCGATCACGTTCGAATCGATTTCCCAAATAGCCCCCCGAATCTAAATTACCAGTAAGAAATGCTCAATATTTTAGAAATCGAAAAATTCTACAAGAATCGTTTGTTTGTGGAAATCGCCCATATTCTTGGTAATCAATCTTTTTTCTGGTATTATTGACTCAATTTCCAAATTAAAATGTGAAATCCTTCGTATCTAAGTTCTAAAATCCGCAGAACAGTAACCTATGAATTATATTGAGAAAAGTTCCGAACAAATAAATATTGTATTTTTGAAATATTTTAATTTATTCGAAATAGCGATAGGCGTAATTTTTTGATTCGATTACATCCAGCCGTTAGAAGAAAGCCAATAATTTTCACTTCAAGTACTTATTTGGAGTTGGTACAAAAGAATGACACTGCTAAAAATCAAAACAAGGAATTTTGAAGTACTCATTTAAGAGAAAAAATTTATAACAAAACCAAAGAAGTATCTATAGCTGCGTTTTTTTATTCGCTCCGGATAGCTGCTATCGAGAGCCGTCATTTTTCTACGCCTAAATTTAAATTTGACGCGCTATTTATTGGTAAATTAAACTTATTTACCATCAAACTATCATTTTTAATTCAATTGTTGACCAAAAACTTCATAAAAAAAATATTTGGCTCTACCTATTTATACGGAGCGCAATCGCGGGCCACTTTCTATATGACGGCTCTCGATAGCGGCTATCCGGAGCGAATAAAAAATGCAGCTAAAAACGCCCTAAAAAATGTTGCATTTTTCTTTTGGGTATAATCAAAATAACCTAGATTATACAAAGCCATAGTCTAAAATCCGCAGCTTTTATAAGAGAATTAGAAACGAGGAGAAAACCAAACTTTTCATAGTAAAACACATGGGAAATTACTTTTTTTGCTAAGACAAAATTTTAAATGAAAACTTTATAAATTCCTAATTATGATTTCTGAAATATTTTCATAAATGTTTGAATTTCAACACATATGAATGTCGTTTTATTTTCAACACATATGAATGTCGTTTAAGTAAATCGGTTTACCAAGCAAACGGTGCAGTGGTTAAAGCTGCGGCGTTTGGATCGGGAGGTACCGGGTTCGAATCCCGATAGGGGCGGGATGCAAAGGGATTTTTCATCATCTGATTACGATCGGTGATGACGATGAACACTTGAGAGTGCAGAATCCATGGGCCGACCCACCTTTCATGTCAGCACTATAGGTTGGCATGAAGCAATGCAATGTGCAGATGGTTTATACAAAGCGGGTCTATAGCCGTACATCCTCGATTTGGCTACTACTGCGTAATAAAGTAGGACGGTAAAATTAACTGCGAAAGAGTTGGGAGTGCCTTGAACCCCAGAAAAGATTGTATAGATTAAAAAAAAAAAAAAAAAGTAAATCGGTTTCATTTTCTTGTAATAATTGATTTATTTAAGCCAAAATCTAATAAAAATTTCTTAACAACAGCATTGACGAATGGAAAAGTTTAAAAAGCGCCTTCAGCGGACAAAAGTGAAATATGGTATGTTGTGATAGGCTGTAACAAAAATTTGCTTTATGAAGTTATATGGAAATAGTGTCTGTTTAAATTACATTTTTATTTGTGAAAATTGTAATGATTGGAAAATTGAATTAATCCGAAATGTAGTTTAAAGTGTGATTTTTGTTTATCTGATTCATTTGGGATATTCTTATCATTTTAAATATCAGAAATGTGTACTTAAACATTGCAGAAATTTCTAAATAAGCTAGTGTTACTAAAAACATAAATGTTTTAAAAATATTAAATTTTAGATTGTATTAATAAGTCAAATCGTAGCAACTGTGGTCTAATAAAGCTTCAAAAATATTTAGTGACCCACTTAAATACATAATTATAGTGAGTTTAACATTAAATTTCTGCAATTTTTAAGCACAATTTTCTGATATCTAAAATGATAAGAATGTCCCAAAGGAATCAGATAGAGAAAAATCACACTTTAAACTATATATTGGATTAATTCAGTTTTCTAATCAGTACAATTTTCACAAATAAAAATGTAATTTAAATAGACACTATTTCCATATAACTTCATGTAGCAAATTTTTGTTACAGCCTATCACATATTTCACTATTGCCCGCTAGACTTTTCAAATTAAACTTTTCAAATTTTGAAGCTTTCGCTATTTCCTCATAGATGCTTGGTGAAAAGGCAGTTTAGGAGGTTACTTTTCGACGACTTTTCAATTTGTATGACATACAAAATACGTAGTAAGTAAATGTAATTGAATATCAAAAAAAAAAAAATTAAATAAAAATAAATTACTAACATAAACGAAAAAAAATTAATTTGGATGGTTCTGACGAGCATCAGTTTCATTTCCATGAGTCCGAAAATGCAACCCGGTTCCATTCCTGCTTCCATGACATGTGGTTTTTGGCAAATTCCAATCAGTTTGCTTTGCGTGATGCATACAAAGGAGGTTTCTTTTGGGTTTTTTTTCAATTTAAGATGCGTAGCATTGTTAATCACACGTCGAACCGTTGATACTAGCTTTGACTCCGGCTTTTGCCTTACTTTTTTACGCTGATAAGCATAAATTTGAAACTGATCGAATGATCGCCCGTTTATTCGTGGGCGTTGTGGCCTCCGCAATAGAGATGTGCGGGTAGTAACTTTTCGTTATTTAATACTCGTTACTTTTAACTACCCGAAGTAACGATTCCTTCGGTTAAAAAATATTCGCTACTTTATACCTACTAAAATGAAAACAAAAAACAAAACAAAAAATTAGTTCGCTTCATTGAGTTGAATCCAACATATATGTATAATCTAGTTCTGTCTTTTTTCTCCTTACGTTTGTGTTTTTACATACAAACATTTAAAAGTTTTATATTGGGCGAATATACATCATATTTTATTAAGTGAATGAGCAGAAAGTCTTAAGTAATTGCGGATATAAGCATTATCATTAGCAAATATATGCTTGTAAATTTCGGTTTTATTATAGTTTCGTATTATCTACAAATAAATAATAATGTTACCGTAACATATTATTATTACCGTAACATAACCTTACAAATTATGCTTATATAAAGTGTGTTCAAATTTGAGGTATCTTTTTAAATATTCCGCCATTTAGATTTTTGGTACTAGAGTACCATATGTTATTTAACAGATGACAAGTACAAACATTTCGGTTAGTTAGAAAATGGTCTGACAAACCGTGCTATTAAACTTATCATTGATAAATTTGAAGAAACTGGTTCAGTTCTAGATCAGAGAAGCAGAATTTATTATCGTAGTGGTCGTTCAAGTGAAAATATTGCAGCTGTGAGAACCAGTTTTGCTGAAGATCCAAGGACATCAATTCGTCGTCGTTTACAGCAATTAAGCCTCAAATCAACAACTTTTGTGGAGTCAATTGGAAAATATTGATGCGCAGAATTTGTGGTTTTAACAGGATGGTGTAATATGCCACAAGCGACGGAATCAATCAATCTTTTGAAAGAGAAATGTAATAAGCGAATAATTTCTCGAAGAACAGACAGCGATTTAACGCCATTGAACTTTTCTTATACGACTCGGTTTATTTTTTATTAGACGTCATTTATTTAAACGAGATATTGAAAAGCTTAGTTGGCTATAAGCAGAGCCTACTCTATAAATAAGAGCCTCCACTTTGACTCTATTTTTTACTAAGCTTAAAATAAAGTACATAAAATTTTTTCTTTACTATGAAACTATATGGGAAAATTATTGTTTTCAATTACATTTTTAGTCTATAAGAATTATGAGCTTTTACATTATTTTTATACGAAAATGTTCATAAAACATGTAATTTTATTTTATTGAAAAATCGAATCATGAAAATGTTTATTTCTTAGTGAAAATCCTCTTGGAATATAAACTATTGCTAAACTTTTTTGGAATGTTATTGTTGTAAAATACGTCATAACATAAAATTTTTAAACAATTATAACCATCTCTTTTTAGTCTCCTTTTAAAAGCATTGCCACATGACAAAAATCTGTCCGAATACAGATTCATATCATGTGGCAATGCTTTATTGACGACATTTTGTTTAAACCATAGATGTCGCCTAAATTATAAACATATAAAAAAAATCAAATAGGTGATCGAACCGGTCGGATTCTAAAATCGGTCTGATTTTTGATTCGGTTAAACATATTTTTGGTGGCTTTTCTCTATTATAATAACTAAATTGTAATAATAATTAATTTAATATAATTTTTTTATAAATTTACTAAAATTAAACCATTGCTATGAAAGAAATTATGTTAATTTTACGTAAAAAGTTTTCTTTCAAATCGTTTACTCAGCCCGAATCCCTGTTGTTTTTATTTGTGTGTTAAGTGACATCTAGGAATGGGAATAATAAGTAAGAGCTATTTTATTTTATACACCGCTCTCAAATGTTATGACAATTCAAATATTCTAAACAAAAACTTATTTTGAATGGTTCATTAATTTTTGGGAATAAAAATCGACGCCAAATATTAATCATGTTGTATTTATTTTCAGCTGTGACTTAATTTAAATAGTATTTCTAATACTTGAGAAATAAGTAAGGCATTTATATTACAGTTAATGTTTGTTGGTTATGTCGTTTATTTGTGATGCATAACAATCTGGGTTGATTTGATTTTTTTGATTTCTTGTCGCTCAATGCATATTATTATAATTTTTTCTCTTTGACTCTCTTTGATTTATTTTAATTTTGGCTGTTCAACGTGTTGTCTTTTTTTTACCATTGATTTTAGTTGTGAATAAGTGATGACGTCATTAAATAGAATATTCTCTTTTTAATACATATTGTTGTTGTTGTAGAACGTTTTTTAATTTAATTCCTTTATTTTCTTTTGATTATATCTGGAAAATGGGGAAGATTGAGAATCTGTGCTTTAAATGAGTTAGTCATTAAGTTGTTTATTAGCGATTTCAGAAAAAATTATTTATCTAAGTTTAATTTTTAATTCATATTTTTTCGTCAATCGAAATCGCGTTTTTTCATACAAACTCTATGAAAATAAATTATTTTTTAGTGTTTCTATGTCCTTTATTTTAAGTTCATTTTTTACATGCCGGCTCTATTCATATCAAGATGGTTCTGCTATAAGGCACAATTGAATACTTTTAACCTAGTGACATCTATTTAAATATTGCATGAATTGCTGGGTCTTACAAAAGTTTAGTTTGAAAAGTCTTCCGAGGCACACAGCATAAGTCAATATACATTACATAGATGGCAGTGATGGCCATACAAATTTGGTAAAATCGTACCAAAAATTACCACCTGGGTTTCAAGTTCAAAAATTGTAGGAAAAGCAAAACAAATTCACAAAATGTAGTATAGGAACGTGTGATAATTTTGTGATTAAATAAGTTTTTTTCGTATTTTTCTGTTAACATTTTAGACATCTTACGTACTTTAGTAAAACTAAAGATAAATTTAGCAAGTATTATTTTAATTCGTCAGAGCCAACTTTGATGTATTTTTCACAATGAAAGTTCGAAAAACATATATTTTGGGAATAATTTAATTTTAATATCTCTGTAATTAATATTTATTTAATAGCAATAAAACCTTCTTGTATATTGCTGTTAGAGATATGTAGAAAACTTTTATATAAACGTTTTATAATATTTTTGCTTTTTTCATTCAAAAACTTGAAGCTAAAAAACACCATTTTTACTATGGATTCCGATGGAAATTAGTGAAAAGTTATACAACTAAAAAAGCTCATAAAAAATACGTCATTTTGATTATGACTCTATACTCTAGAAGGCTCTGATAATACGCCAATAAGAGGTTGCAACAAATTACCAATAAGTATCCCTTGAATGTTGTTTTGGCGGTGTGTTATTTATCTACTCGTACATACATCAGTAACAACTCTAAGTAAGAACGCAAATATACAGAAAGTGCATCTTACTGACCAGCGAACCATAAAAAAATGTTCACGCGAAAACTGATGGATATGTTAGAATATAACAAAATGTTCACAGCACCCTTTTCTTAAAAATAATAAATTTTTCTCGTATTTTATATTGTTTATATTGTTTTATTGCCATTTTTGATAACCAAAATTATAATGTAAAAAAGTAAGTTTTTTACACGTATACCTAAGACAATTTTGAATTTTCAAAGAGCTGGAATTTTGTCTCGTGTCTTCAACCAGATTTGGCTTGTATATCGATATAAATTAGAATAAAGAATAGGTACATCCCATACTAATTTAAGACGTGAAATTTACTAATTTTATCCGATTGTTTAACCGACCGTTTAACTTCGCCGCCAGGTTTAATTCGAATTACTTCAAGAATAAATTGTTTTGTAGTTTTTAATTGACCTTATGATTAAAAATTTAATATAATGTATGTGATTTCCTGTGTGCGAAATAGTTCGAGCCAAAATCAATGTACTCAATTAAAAAAATCAATTAAAAGCAGCTTTATCCGTATAAATAATGTTTTTCTGTAAAATCATTTTTATTGGTAATAGTTTAAAATAAATAAAACTAGCAATATATGGTTTCAATTCCTATAAAAAGATTATGACGCCGAGTGTTTTTAATTGCTGATTTTTTTTTTTATAAATAAAATTAATTTACGTGCACCTATGCGGTTGCATTGTTTGTGAATTATGTGCAATTCAATGTAGCAAAAAAAATGTTGGGATTGGAAAATATTCGAAGCCAATAGACTGGTAATTTGATTGTTTCTGATATAAGGGATTATTTATCCCAAAATGGGAAATCTGATAAAACAAGTTATAAAATGAATTATATTTGCTGCGTTCCATTTAACGTTGCAAAATACTCACAAGTACTTCTGACTTCACGCAGCTACTCTTGCTAAATTTTATGAGCAGTTTGCTTTTTGAATTTATGGCGTTATCAGGACATTTAGTACAATTAATATTTAAGAACTTTTTTAAATTAAATTTTATTGTCGCAACCAATTTTGTTCGTTCCATTTACCATCTATACACAAGAACTTATTTGTACTTAACCATGTCAAATGGAACGCAGCAATTGTATATCGTAACCAACTAATTACGATCATTTCCGACTTGCATTTTGCTGTGTATTTGCACCTGTCGGTCATCTGAGACAGGAAAAGCGATTTTCAAAGTGTTGTCTGTAATCAACCCGAAAATATATATTTAAGTTTTCCATATGTTAACTTTTCCAATAGAATTGTATTCAACTTTCAACTTTATTTATTTTTTATTTTATTTAGATTATTGACATAAATTTTGCATCCCTGCATATTTTTAAAACTTTTTCCACCATAAGCTAACACATTCTATTTTGAGCAGTAGCTCATTCACAACAGACGGTGTAACCTACGGTGGATTAACAGAAAAAGAAAACATAAAAATAAAAATTCTGTGTTATATGCCGGATTATTGCACAGCTTCAAATCAACCTGGTGACATCTGTTTTTTCCTGGATCTTGATTAATTTTTGCGTGATTTTCCATCACCTCCACGTTCATCAATGATAAATAGTGCTCCTGTATGTGGCATTTCGGATTTGTCGGTAACGTGCAATTGGAATTTTGAAAATAAAATTAATTTAAGGAAATATTTGTAAAGGAAAATTAATGCGTCCGTCTGGCTCGAAAGTCAAAGCCAACAAGAAGAATAAGAATGTGGCAGTTTATCTCAATCATTTTATCAATAATAAATCTTATTTTGAAGTAACGTGAACCAATCAGTGTCGGTGTAATAATTAGTAGAGTGGTTAAGGCGAATTTCGTACTGTAGGCGACTGTAATTAACATTGAACGCATTTATTTCAACGAATTGTACAGCCAAATATTTATCCTGCTGTTACATCAACGAATTGTGCAGCCAAATATTTATCCTCCTGAAGGAGAAAACAATTATTATGTTTGAATTATTTGTTGGTTTTGTAGTATGATGAAGTTCTACGGTAAATTCTTGTTAATGGGAATTTCATTAAAATGAATACAATACTTATAATATATAATGGTATTTGATATATTTTCAATTGGTTCTGTATGTGTGCGAAAAGATTATTAGAAGTGCATTAATGTAAATTTAGCAACGATGGCGGACATACGAATAGATATGTATGTTTCCATATTCTCATTTATTATTGTATTGTTGAAAAATCTCGTTCGTATTTTGAATGTGTTGCTTCTTTCTATAATTACATACTGTTATCCACATAGAAAATTTCCGACTTTTACCTCGTTACCTAAACAAACTATGTATTTTATGTCCATAGATTGTTCGTTTTTGTTACTGTACAATAGCATCGAGCACGAATGTTTCGACATGGCTATAAAACCATTTTTATTTCGATGAAATGCGTTAATCAAATTTATATTTTTTAACCGTCCAAAATGCCGAAGTTATTATGGTTTAAATATTTTATTCGTAACATTTTTTAATTATGGGCAAGGAAATGAAACTTTGTTTACTGTCATAAAATTTGTAAATTGTCTGAATTTTAGATTTTTTAAACCTCTTTTGTTCATATTTTTTAATGGTCCAGGCTTTTACCATGAAACCTTCCTTTTTTCAGTAGCTGAATAGGCTGAACTGGTCAAGTTAGGCGAAGATGTCACTGCTCTTACAGGATTTAGATATTTTGCTGAGAGAGTGAAGAATGAAATTAGTACAAATTATTCAACCTGGTCTTCCATTAGGTGATTAGAGGCAACTGGTGTCCATAAAGTAAAACTATTCGGCATAATCAGAAACGTTTCTATTTCCTTTCCGACCTTCAACATTTCAAACATAGAAAGAATGACAAAATCTTGAAAGAAAATCTTGAATTAATTAAAATCACTTTTGATTCTGGATCTATTCCATACAACGTCACTCTATATACGACAATATTTTGATCAAATTAAATTATTTCATTCCAAACCCCCTCTTCTGTAAAAAATGTTTCAATTACGGCCATATAATAAAGAAATGTAACTCTTGAGGACGTCCACGAATGCGACAAGAAAGAGTCTTGTAAGTATTGTGGAATGGGTCATTTATCTAACTTTTTCCGATGTAACGAAAGATTTAGACAGAAGCAGATAAGGGAGCACATGGTAACTAGCCATGTCTTCGGTATCAAATAAAGAGTTTCCAAACAAATAGATTTTACCAATGATATCTCAGCAAAAAACCAAGCCTGGCCTAATAATAAATTAATTACCTAAAATAATAATATTATCATCATTACTGACTCTCAAAGCCCTTGTATTTCCTTAAAAACGGCTCTTTCACACGATACAAATAAACACTATGAAAATTAAATCATTGACACTTCCGGCCATAATCAAATTAAAAATTTTATCATTCATTGGTTCGCTGGTCACTGTGGCTTAAAAGGAAATACTGTTGCAGATGGTTTAGCTAAACAAACAGTTTTCCCCTACTCATTTTCTTGCTAATGAACCTACTCTTACAGACTTAATTAATAATATCTCCAGGGGCCCTATTCTCGAATTCTGCATCCATTTTCTACATGCGGACATCTGTCAAAATTCATCAAAATGTTCGGAAATTTTAATTCGTATATAAAACTCATAGGGCATGGACATTTTCCTATATGGGAAATTTCTTCCACCTCGGAAATATTCCCTTAGTACCGAAAAAATTCAATTTTTATGAATTTTGACAGATGTCCACATGTGGAAAATGGATGTGGAATTCGAGAATAGAGCCCCAGATGTATAAATAAAAGAGTAAGGAAATATACACATCGATGTGTAATTCATCTGGTCATTGTTATAAACAAATTTGTTCTTCTCCAAGATCATCTTTGCTTTTTAAAGATTCTAATTTTACATCTTGTCAACCCAGATTAATTTACAAATTAGGAAAAGGTTTTCCTCCCTAAAAAAATAATAATAATAATAACAAAAGATAATTGTTAAATTAAAAAAAAATTAAAAGAGGGGAAGAAAGGGGAAAAAAACAAAAGCAAAAAAATTATTATGAAATAATATTTAATTTTTAAACTTTTATTGTTAATACCATATGTATTCTTTCAATTTTCTTTTGAATCCTCTTTATTTAATGATTTTTATTTTCATTCTGTCTAATTTAATTATTGATTTTAATTTTATATAATTACGCTTTATTTACATTAATTCAATTATTTTATACATCTAATTTCAACTATAGTATATCCACGATTTCTATTCAACCCTCCAGAACCTCCCTTGAGTGGTCTCTGGAAAATCTGGGCTATTCTCAATTCGCTGGTCCTATGGATTGAAAGATCTGACCTGAGCAAATTTAAAGACAAACAAACAGAATTGTTAATTTTCTTATATTTCTTGTGATCGTATATTGCTCGGCTTAGTTGAATTATTCTTGTTGGGATAGATATTGTGTGAAATGTGCAGAGCAACTGAAATTTCTAAGTAAATACATTTTGTTTTGAATTTCATTGTATTACATGTGCATAAGGAATACTTTACTTATTATACATGATAAAAATATTATTATGTATGCTTAACAGCGGAAAGCACGTGGAGCGGGACGTCATTCTGAGTTAATTTGGATATTTTTTTTTTGTGAATTGATTTTGGTTTATAAGAATATTTTTAGTTTTTGAAAATGAAATCAGTTTCAACGATTGTACACAATAGAAAAAACACAAATCTCTACCAAACGGAGTCAACGTCACGAAATATACGCTGCGCCAAAAAAAAAACAGAACAGAAATTATCTTTTGTAAAAAATACCCAGATTTGAACGCTTCCATCTTGGTGAAATAACCAACCATTGTTTTCCATAAAATGACGTAAAATTTAAAAAAACTTAGAATTTTATTGTAGAGTGTTTAGTTTACAAGACAAAAAAATGTACTTGTTAACGGTTGTGCGCTGTTTGATACGTTTTCTCTAAACCTACAATAACTCTGTCTACAAGGAGTTGTCGTACAAAAATTTCCACAGCATCATTTTCAAGGTTTCTAAATTCTCTCTAAAATGGCTAATTTTGATTTGGGAACGAAATAACGAGCAAGTACGTTTACAGTCTCAAACAGCAGCATATTTTTTTCTTTTAGACAATTTTTATTTTACGCAAAAAAGTCATAAAAAACGGGTTCCAGTATCGAAAAGAAGATGTGGGAATAAGGATCTGCCAATGCAGGAAATTAATGTTGTAATCTCACAATTAATTTTTACAGATGTAGACGCTTAACTTAAGCTATACGTCACTGAGCTGAATATACTATTAAATACTCAAATAAATTACTCAGTTGTTTAGTATTAAATTTTGACAATTTCAATTATTTATTTTGTATTATTACATAACTTTATTATTACACTTATAACTATAGTAATTAAGATGATAATATTATAATTTTGAAGAAAAAAAATTAATTATTCACAACTATGTGAAAGTCATAAAATGGACGCGCGTCTTTTTGATATTTTGTTTATGAATATTTTATATGATGTGTACGATACGATGTGCGATCTTTTTTTTTTGTGTTTTTTTGAATACACTGTCTAGAAAACGATGAAAACAAAATTAGTTCGTACAATAATGAAGTACGCCAGAATGGTAATCGATAATTTTGTTTGTTGGTCAAGCGGTTGCGGTTGATTGTGTGTCATGTACACGAGAGCGCTGATATATGTGTTTGATATATCGCGGTGATGAAACAAAGTATGTGGATTGAGTGCGCGTCAATATATGTGGTTGATATATTGTAGCGCTGAACGAATGTAAATATTGATGCACATGAGTGAGTCGCTACAAAGACAACATTTTCTTCAACTAGAAATAGAATTTTTTTTTTTTTGAAAGGTGTTATTTCACCAAGATACAAGCGTTCAAATCTGGGTATTTTTCGAAAAAAAATTCTGTTCCATTTTTTTTTTTGGCGCAGTGTATAACTCGAAGTGGCGACATGTCGATTGGTTGGCATATACCTCTGTAAATATTTATATCATGCTTATTATTGATGTTGAGGTTGGATGTATTTTTCGATTGTTGTGTGTTTGTAAAAATATTTATTATTATATTTTTAAAGAATCTTGTTTGTTTTTCGATGTATTGCTTGTTGTACCTAATCCTGTTGTACGAATGAGCGCTCCATGAGCGATCATTGTTCAATCACGGTCATGTTCTCTTAAGAAAGAACAAAAATAATGCGAATATTGGAATTTACTTCTATCAAAGACAAATTTAAAAACCGAAAATTTTATTTGTTTTGCTTTATATTTCTGTTTCATGTTTTTAACGTGCCAATTGAAACAAAATTTCGCTATAGATCGTGTCCAACTGTCAAGAAGGTACTACTTTCGCGAACGGTGCTATCTGTTAGAAAACATGACCTTTCAGATGATGCCACTAGTTGTCACTACTAATATAATAAAAAGTAATCAAGTAGTCTTGAAGCTAGATGTCACTACTACTGATAATTTTTCTTATAATAACCCCGATTCTGCATTCCAAAATTTTATGTTATGTTTCACAGTACAAATTAAAATAGAAAGCGAGTAAATAAAATAACATAACATTTTGTTTAACGTCTCAGAATCGGACCCAATATTGCTGTCAAATTATTTTATAAAAGTGTTTTTGACTATGCGAGTGTTTTGTTGATGTTAATCATAGTAAATGTTTTGTTCCAGTTGTCTCGCCCCTCTTGCTTTTAATTCCTTTTTAATATTTTCTAAAATAATTTAATAACAATTTTATTTAGTTTAAATTATTTAATACCTAGTTTATCGGTTTATCCATTTTTGTATTTGAAAAAGAAAGGTACGATACGTAGTGATAAATGAGCGAAGAGTTTACCATTGGTGTCGTTTAGTGGATGCAGATTTTGAATTTGGGAAATTTTTGAAGGACCTGAAACAACTTTCCAGGATCATAGCAGTAAATGAACTTTAAATTGTATTGTCTTGTGCTAAATAATTTACTCAAAATATACTACTAACAAATTTACTAACTATCAAGCACTTAGGTGTCTGGAACCGTGTTGATTCTTTGTTACTAACATACTCGTACCTTCCCTTTCCTTCGGTTTTGTTATGTGTAAAGGATGTACAGAGGGTCCGGCGTCATCCGGAAGTCTTGCTTGGGCTTGGCCGTATATTTTTATCAATAATGGAATTTGATAAATTATACTTTTCATAAAGTAATAATATAGACAGACATCAAAATAGAAAAATGATTTTTATAAATGCGTTTCATGTTTTTGTTTAGCTGTCAAAATTTAAATTTTTTAATTAATTCTCACAGCAATATTTAATTTGGTAGATAAACATATTTCACCATTATAATTTGTTTCTCACCAAATTTTTAACCAAATACATATTTTTAACATATTCATACACTGCCTGAATTAGTGATTATTATGGCATTTTTGCGGAATAAATAAATTAGTGACCGTAGAATTATATTGAATTCAACAACATTTATAAAACATAAATTTTAAAACGGAATGAGGTTTAAATATTTTAATTTACACATTTTGATTGTTGGATAGTTGTCCCAGGCTATTTCTTAACAGATTACGGTCAAGTTCGACCTGTTCCATTTTTCATAAACGTTTTGTCTATGCTATAAGATAAAGGCTAGAATCCTTTATCGAAGAAGAAAAAGTAGTAGGTAGTTCACGTTGGTGGTAAGGTGTTTTTCTAAATACTATTTATTTTTGCCATCCATCATAAAAGTTGAAATGTGTGTGCGGTTGCTTGATGACCTTATTGCAAAGAAAGCTCTTTATCTTTCTACTTTCGCAATAAAATAAACTTGATTTGTTTTTTATTTATCCTACTTTTTTTTAGTATATTTATTAGCGCACGTTTATGTAATTCATTATATACTCTCAATGAAATTAGTAGTAATTAATTAAATTAATTTCTATACAATCGAATAAAAAATACTATGTCGCACTCTGCCGAAATTAATGAAATGCTTTTCGATTTAAGGTTTCATCAAATAATATTCTGCAACAAACTTAGACACTTTGTTTTCAACTAGACGTTTGTTCAAACGATCGAAATGATGGAACTGGTTAGCTGAAAATCTCTTTTATTTTTATCTATTTGTCTTCTTCATTTATTAAAAGTATATAGTGTTAAAAACAGAAAGATATATTAACCTTTTTTAAACAATAGACATCGGGAAATACTGAAAGTGAAAGAGAAAGTTGCGCAGTGCCAGTGAATTGGACATTTGAGAGTAAACTTTATTATTGTGTTTGTTTTGATATTTGCAAAACTTTAAATTCTAACATCAACCTCTGTTTCGATGTGATTCGGTTATGTTTGCATTTTGCAAGTTGCAGCGATTATCTCAGCGAACAACCCAATATTCAACTTTATTGTTTTCAACAATTTAGCATTAAGTGGTCCATCTAGCGTTTGCAATAGGGTAACAAAAATTTGTTTATCATGGCTCGATAACGCTCCCCATTGACTGTAAGGGCAGCTCCTTGCTCATTTTCGAAAAAATGGACGAATGATGCTGTCGGTCCAAATTCCACACTAAACAGTCACTCGTTGTGGATGCTTCGGCTTCGCCATGGTTACGTGTGGATTTTCTGAGCTCCAAATGTGACAATTTTGCTTGTTAACGTAGCCTCCGAAGCGAAAATGAGCTTCGTCGGAAAAGATGATTTTTCGGTAAAAATCCTTATTTTATTCCAAGCGTGCCATAGCCCAATTAGCGAACCGAAAATGTTGCGGATTGTCATTTTGCTTTAGTTCCTGCATTAATTGAACACGGTACGTTTTCATACTGAGGTCTTTATGCAAAATTCTCATCACAGAACTGCATGAAATGTTCAATTTTTGAGCACTATGGCGAGTTGATGTTGATTGACGCTCATTCTGAGCAACAGCTGCAATGTTCTTGGCTGTGCCGTGCAGGTGTTGGTTTATCCAATAACAATCCAGTTTCACGAACTCGCTTCACAAATTGTTCCACACAAATTGCCTTGTAGGTATTTCAATTCTACTGAATTTTCCACGTAAATTCTTACAATTTGGCTAGAAGACTCAGCAGATTGAAAGTAAGTTCTCAATATTTCCCAATTTTGTCCAAACGTTAATCGACCCATTTCGTAAATGTCAAACATTAAACTAATTTTCTGTCATAATACGATGACGTAACTGTTGCTTCACTCGAAATAACCGGTGGTTGAAATTCCAAACGCCAGATGGACCACCCGTTATATAGTGTTTAGCTAAGGTTGGTCCAACAACAAATGAGTCAAAACGTTTTTTTTGCACATAGCACTCTCCAAAGTGAAATTATAGCAAAGCACACTACCCACACTAAACAATTTTACGCAAAACCATTAATAACACAATGGCCTGCCTTGTTCTTGTCCAGCCCTGCACGTAACGTTTAGCTGCAGATTATCGCTCTAGTTTATAGACTTGTGCAACCCAGCACCTAAACAATACAAACTGTTGTTGGAGTTTTGTGAATATATCAATTGAAACATTTCCCTAAACATGAAGGTCTTGTACTTGCAGCCGTAGCTATAGAAACAGTAAAAAAGGGTAGCAGCGGTCAATTATGTTTTATAGAATGGCTGCTGAAACCGCCATTATTTATTAACTTTTTAATACCTTTATATACTAAGAAACTATAATAACTGACAACTCAAAATAAAAGCAAAACAAACATTTACAAAAAATATTGCACAAACTTTCCTTACACGCAACGAAGTGTCGATAGACTGGCGGAATCAAAAGCAAAAAAATCAAAACGTTTTGTCTCGCACAAGTCACTTGCACAATGTTTCAAAAATGTGCAGTTTTGCCTACATAGTCAAGTAGACTAGTGCAATTAAATTTGCCCGGTTAAACGTTAAGTCTAGGGCCGGCCTTAGATAGAATAGTAGCCCGCACCAAATTAGTCAAAATGTTTTGGGGCCAGCCAAAGAGACGTTTTGAGGAGGTAGTCGACCAGATATTGGATTAAGTGTTTTCTAAGGGTTTGTTTACCTTGAATCTAGCTAATAAATAAAATTCGACCTCTTCATTTTTATAACGAAATTTCTGAACAGTTTTTTTAATTTCGAAATTCTGTATCACACTGGTAATTCTTCGATACATTTCTTTACTCCACGGCTCTCGGTTTATTAGTACATATTTAAATATATTGTACTTGATGAATACCATCAGAAAGATGGTCTATTGCGGTTCTCTACGAGAGGAAAAATATCCATTATAAATTAATTTGATTAAATCATTATTGTGGCTTTCTGTAATCCGGTATAAATTTATTCCATTATCCATAGCAAGTGCTAAACTGCATTATCCCGCGGCTACAGCCAGCATTTGTTGTCCGATAGGAAAGGATTAATATGACTCTGCTAAAATTTGTTGTTCGAGAAAGATAAAGGGTTTATTGAATACGCCAAAATGCATCATACCTCATTCCATTCAAATCAACAGTAACTAAGTCGGTGCTACCTCAGGCGTACGAAGCATATTTGCACAATGTGAACAATTTTTTCAAGCAGTTAGAAACAATTTCCATTACAATTTTCCATGTCATTTCCATTGACCAGAAAAACTAAACTCAGTGCAAAAAAAATAAATTCGCTGCTTTTCTACGATGTCGAGTTTAGTTTTTTGCACGAGTTTAGTTTCTTTTTGCTAATCGGAAATGACATTAAAATATAATTTTTCCGATTTTGTTAAAGTACGTCTTCTCAAAATCATAATAGTGATGAAAAATTCCGTTCAACACCAGTTTGTGCCTTCTTGATGTACATAAAAAATTGAAATTAGAAAAAATCTTGTATGCAACACGTTAGGAAATGTCATTTTGTATAACGAGTGGTATATTTGCGAAACGAGCGGAGCGAGGCATTTCCTAACGGGTTGCATAAATAGCTATTGCGCAACTGTTTTGTAAATTTTATAATTAACAAAAAAGTCAGTGCCATAGTGACGGGCAATGATGCCAATATTTCAGCTGCTAATAATGCCAGTGGACTTGAAAATCTTTGATGTTTCACCAATACACTAAATTTTGTGGTGCCGTTGAGATCAATCTACGAAAACGAAATAAGGACCGTACAAAAAAAAGTTTAAAACATAGTAGAATACTTCCATAGAAGCACAACGACAACCGAAAAATTAAAGCACCTTCAAACTCAAATGAGTGGAACGACGCTCCCATTAAAGCTGACCACGATGTGACTACTGGATGGAATTCTAATATTTCAACTTAATTTTTACAATTCGTTCACTAAATAATTAATAATTTTTAATTCCAGATTTAGTAAACTACAAGAGTCCATTCAAACTAATATAGCTTTATTGTTCATCACATTAGAACTGACAAACACGATTGAATTTGAAACGTTAAAAGAACTGTGTACTATTTTAAAGCTTTTCGACAGATTGACGACGGTTTAAGAACCGAAAACAATGTTACGGTATCCAAAATGATGGTAACAATAGAAGGATTGAAACACTATTTAGTATTTAAGAAGCGTTAGGTCCACCACCATTTCCATAATGGGAGGCATTGCGTTTCAAGTCAAATAATCTGTAAAATCATCTATAAAATTATTTTTCTAAATTTATTTATTTTTTTAATCTTTAATTTACAAATATGAAACTGTGCACCAAATGCAACCAAGCTACGCTGTTCTAACCGCGTGATATTATCGGAAAAAAATACTGGATAAACAAATCACTAGCAAAGTAGTTTTTATGAAACCTAGCGTCGCCTGTTCCTTCGGAACAAATGTTTTCCAAAACAGAATCACTCTTGTGATTTTATTTAATTGAAGTCTTTAAAATAATAAATGCAAATAGTTTTTGTTTAAAATGATCAAAAGAAGATGTCTCTATTACCTTACATATTTCCATGTAAGGTTCAAATTGGCTTGAGTTGGAGTTCTTGTTCATGGAATTGAGGTTGGAGCTAGGTTTTCGTTAATTCATTTTAAACTCAAAAAAGCTATTGGAATTGAATAGACTTGAAATCCAAAAAAAAATATTTTCAAAAAATTAAGAACACAACAGAAAAGACCTAGGTGTATTTAGAATATAAGAAGTAGTAAAACTTTCTACTAAACCTAACTCACTTCCAAATTTCAATCCAACCTAACTCAACCTCGTTCATGGAAACATGATATGTGTGATGCATGTTGATGCGTTCTGAATTTCTAAAAAAAACAATTGAGAAAATCGAATTGGTTAAAGAGTTGGTTAAAAGATTGTTATTGTTAAAAAAACCAATTGATTTTGGTTACAAAATTAACTAGTTTCGCCCAACACTATCGTCTAGTGCACTGAAAAAAATATAGTGCATTTTATTTACGAATGGCGTTGATTAACCATAATTCGTAGCATTAAAGTAAAAATTACAATACAAATTTACAACAAAAAAATTTGCATTCTTAATATGAATCACTATATATGTATGTATAAATATTATGTAATTTTGATTATCAATTATGAACCCGTTCCTACATTTTATGAATTATTTTCAATATATTTAAGAAAATAATCATCATATTTGTGAATTATTTATAACCACTGTGTACTCCATTCTTCCTACATATGAATAATGAATTTCTAACATAAATGTATGAATTTATTCATTAATGTGATTTACCATTTCATTAGTATTATGAAAAATTTCATCTTATCTTCAATTTCTTACGTTAATAAGAAGAACCTATTCATCCGTTAATGCTATTAGCTGCATTAAAATTAGAACGTTTTTCGTATCTTATATGATTCGAATCATAAATACTACAACGCAAGTAGTCAAGATTAAAATAAAAGTTTTTATCTGTTTCACTAAATTAACGTATGATTTTCGTTCTATTAACGAAAGGTCGGATCGGCTCAGTTTTAACGAATTTTTCTTACTATTAATGCAGTTTTTGTCTACATTGAAGCAGGATTTTTTTTCAGTGTGCTAGCTTCCGTATTATACACAACTTATAAACAGCATATTTTCATCATTTATTTTTCGCCTCGAATCAGTCAGCGAACTTTAGATTTACAATCTTTTAGAGTGTGGTAATAGGCCAAAATAATAAGTGTGGTTCCGCAACATAGCATTAACAAATTTACTGATGGAGAAAAAGGCATTCGATTTATATTCCAATTGATTTGAAATTTTGTAAACATTCATATTTGCTGTATATTCCTTAATCACGAATATAATAGCTTAAGCCTTACACAATTTTACTTGGCTCTTTGGAAATGCTTCAATTTTAAGAAATTTTGCTACAATTTATGAGACCAACAAAATGTTCAAAATATACTGACTATTTAGTTTTTCGTATTTTAGTCGTTCGTGGTAGTTTTTTACAGTTTGTTGATCCATATATTATAGCTTGGTTGGTGGTTTTAATATGTATTGGTTTCGTTTCATTTAAACAACAATGTAAAAATACATTAAATCAAACCGACCTATAATTTTTGTAACCAACACTGTATCTTTTTTAATTCAGTTTACTGTAATAACAATATACCAAACAAAATTAGTTATAATAAAAAAAAAAAATCAGTCTATTTTTAATGTAATTAGATTTAATTAAATAACGACCAAAGCTAGTTTTTATCAATATTTGGTTTACCCATCCACTAAATTAATTTTTTTCTCTCTCGTTATTCTTCATCATCCGGAATTGTTGTTTATGTGTTTTAGTTTGCCACATCTTGTCTCTGGTTAAAATAACAGCGTACCTACATATAAGAAAAAGGTCAATCAATTCACTCAATTTTAAATTTGTTGGTCTGTTATTTTTTTTTTTATCTGTAATAATTGCCAATTTTCACAAAACTAAAGCGCTAAGGAGGGAAAGGTATACCAATTGATTTATTTTAGGTTTTAAACAGAAATTCGGTTAGGTTGACCGAAATATGAATTTCTTTGTTATTGTAGTCTGTTTGTGGTACCTTTAAAAAATCAATCAACCAATTAGTAAATCCGTTTTTTATTTTATATTTTTGTAGGCCGATCAATAAATGTTATATTTTATTTTGGTGTGGTGCGGCTTGCCTCGAAATGGGGATGGTTTCGCTTTATTCTCTTTAGGTATTATTCGTATAATTTGTTTTTAGAATAGAAAATAATGACAAAAAAAATCTATATTATCAAAAAAACAGACAAGACAAGAGAAAAATAATAATTAATCTGATAAAGTTTCGTTTTATTTTTTGATAAATATTTTGTATTGAGCAAGGTGGCCCAATAGTACGTTACAATTAAGATTACCAAAAATTTACTTTTACCACGACACTTGTATTTTATTTGTAGTCATTAATCTAAATAAAAGAGAATCTTTAAGAAGCATGCTCGCGTTACGATTTAAATCCTACGGGGATCTTGTTGTTATACGAATGTATTGCCTGGCTTAAATGAATGGATGTAAAATCTTAGGATTTAAATCTAAATTCGAGCGTCAGTCTTTACAGGATTTTTAAATGTCTTTCAGAGCAAGCTATGCTGCGATCCGTAACGAATAAGACGAATATTAATGGAGTAGGCCACAAAACACTAAAACATCGATTTTACAAAAAAAGCTTAAATTTTATTGTAAACACTTATTGGGTATCCCCTAATTTGGAGTTATTAGAACTAGATACATTTTTAATTCCTTTTATTCCATCTAAAGAAAAAAAAAAAATTCATAAAGTGCTAATGTGTAGTGCATTTAACATAAATACACATATTAAGTTGTTACAGCAATAAATAATTACAATTATAGCTTATTTTTGAGTTACACTTGATAAACCCATGAATTTATGGAGTGTAGCTGCTTGTAATGACATCAGCAAAAAATAAGAAAATTGAAGGGGGAAATTTTTAAACTTAAAATGTGTATTTATGTCAAATATGTACACTACATATTCGCGCTTCACGAATTTATTTTTTTTTTCGGTTTGCTTAGAATAAAAGTAATTTACAGTTTATCGGGTCCTAGTGCAGTTCTCATGGAATACACAGCTAAACTGATCTTATGGTTGTACCACTGAGCATAAAAATTAATAGAGAAGTAATTTTTATGAACGCCTAATGTTCACTAAAAATAAAATCGATTTTTCCTCGATTTCAATTTCGAGCTCAACGAAACAATCATATAAATTTTCTTTCTTCTTTTCTTATTTCTATCTTTCGTATTTTCTATAAACAAAAATTAAAAGGAAAATTAAAAGGTGTTACTAAATTTTACGTTGAAATAAAACCAACAAAAATGTGTAGCCAAGCCCGAATAATGCAATATATCAATACACCCTCACTCGATTTATACGGTACTTAATAATTTCTACTATATGTATATTTCGATTTACACGATAGTGTTTCGGTTTAACACGGTTTTTTTCTTTCTTTCAAAGAAGCCACACCAAGGACTCCCCAACAAACACATTGTAAATTTCAATTTTACAGCAAGCAAAGGGTGGATTGAAAATTTAAAGCGGCGACACAATTTGCACAATGTGAAAACAGAAGATGTGGCTTCTTCAGAGTTTCTATAATTTTTATCTAAAATTTTAGAGGAACGGGCATATACAGCTGACCAAATCTTCAACGCAGATGAAACAAGACTAAAAATAGATGAAAATCCTAAGCAGGACATTCATATCGAAAGCAGAGAAAATAGCCGCTGGGTTTTAAGGTATCCAAGATCGCATTACCTTCCTATTTTGTAGCAATGCATCTGGCGAGTCACAAGAATACAGATTAAAAATCTGTGAATGTTGGGGAAACGATTTTTTTACATTTTCTATAGAATTTAGCTAGATTTTTTATAGTTTTGTGTTATTTTAAATAATTCTTATTGAAGTTTTGTTATGAATTAAACATTAAACATTATTGTTATGTATTTTTTTTTTTTTTTTTGGAACCAATGCCCTAATTTATCAAGAAACACATTGCTGGCTTTACACGATTTTGATTTACACGGTGGTTTCGTGGAACCTACATAAGTAGAGACAGGCATACATTCGTTTGGTTCGTACACTCGTTTATTGTAGTATTAATAAGCAGGCCATCGAAAACACTATAAATTTTGAATACATAGATAGAAATGATTGAAATCAATGAAAACAAAATTAATTTTTCGTCACATTTCATTGTAAAAAATGCTTGCCGGGATGCTAAAATGAATTTTCGACACAATTCTGGAGTAAGAATAAAATTTGAATTAAACCGATTTCTAAAATCTTAATTAAGTTTAAATTTGGCAAACTAGGAAGGAACTTGCTGGTTTTTCCTTAACAGATGGAAATGGGATTATAAAATAATAGTTACCGACCAAATGGCACAGTGGTTAAAGCTGCGGCGGTTGGATCGGGCGGTACC
This sequence comes from Tipula vernalis, assembly GCA_958295665.1. Classification (NCBI taxonomy): domain Eukaryota; kingdom Metazoa; phylum Arthropoda; class Insecta; order Diptera; family Tipulidae; genus Tipula; species Tipula vernalis. The sequence goes on from OY282558.1 coordinate 299,653,625, forward strand.
GGGTTCAAACCCCTATAGGGGCGAGAGAGTGCGGAATCCATAGGCCGACCCACCTTTCATGTCAGCACTAAAGGTTTGCAAGAAGCAATGCAATGTGCAGGTGTTTTAAACGAAAACGAATCTATAGCCGTACATCCTCGATTTGGCTACTGCGTAAGGTAGGGCGTAAAAAGAGAACTGCGAAGAGTTGGCAGTGCCTTGAGCCCCAGAAAAAGATTGCAGAGATGAAAACAAACAACCAAAATAATAGTTAGCTGATATTCTGGGATGTGGCCATAGGCTGGAATTTGCCGTTTTATAACCGTTTATGATGATCTTAAAAATGTAGATGTATGTATCTACGATGGAAGCGGGATTCTAAAATTATGCTATGATGAAGCTCTGCAAAGGTCAATTAGGATGAATGGAACTTGGATAGTTAAACTTATTATAATGAAATTTGGCGGGTGTACCCATAAATCCAAAAACAAATCCAAAAAGTACAAAATTCAAATTATTTTTAAAATCCAGAAGCAAAAAACTAGTTAGTTTCGCTCATATTTTCTATGATATATTTGTATACCATCATAAAAAATTCTCTTCTTGTGATTTCAACTGAAATAAGATTTTAAGTGAAATTTGGCCCATAATCTTAAACCGATTATCTAATCCAACATTTTTTTTACCACATTTTAATTTTTTTGAATCTTATATGTAAATCAAATCTTTAGTATTAAGTTAAATTTTCCCTTTTCCTGAATTTAAACACGACTTATGCCACGCGGGGTTTTAAAAATCTGTATTTTAAACTTGGGCTTTAGAAATCGACAGTTATAAAAACGGGCATTCGTATCTAACTCGTTAAATCTTTTCATTTTATATCTCAAGAATTTATTTAATAGCAATAGGAGATTTCAGAATTTTAGAGAGAGAAACCTGGTGAATCCAAAAAATAATTCAAACTGTATGAAAATATTTCAGTAAATATTTTCGTAAAGGTTAGATTTTGTTCTATTCATTTTTTGGATTTTACCCTTTTTGGATTTTTCAAGTTTACAGGTTTGGAGTTTGTCTTCTTTTGTATTTTGGCAATATAAGCTTGACCTACCCCTCTAAATAACCTTTAGTTCTGAAATAAATTGATGTGGCTTGTTGGCTATGTCTTGAGATATGGTGAATCTCGACATACCCGATCAAACATCCGGTTTGATCACTAAAATGATTTTTAGAAAAGCAATAAAATATATGAATTGCAATAAATTTACTGAGCAAGTGTATACAGTACTATATTTTTACACATAAACTATTATTATTCTCTCCAGTGTGTGTTGTCACGAATACTAATATTTTCGAGGTAAATGCCGGGTACCCCTTCTAGTAGCTATAATGAAATGTACTGTCCTTATTTTCCGTTTGGGTACAATTTTCAGGAAACATATATTATCAAAAATAGATCGTAAAATACTCGTAGGCGTGATCTTATGCCAAAGACATGCAACCCAAAAACTATGTGCGTACGATGTTGAAGAGTCAATTCTCAAAAACATCCGAAAATACCTTACTCCAGAATATGCGGCCAAATTAAGTGAAAATTGCACTAAGAGATGTTAGTTTATAATATAGAAAAAATGGCAACTGGACTACATACTATAATATTTGCGAAATTAGTTTTAATGTCTATTGTGAGAAATAAATATCAAATGGTATATTTTTGTTATTTTTTTGTTTTCTTTGAGATACTTTCTTGCGAAACATACTGTAGTTCAGTTTACATACACTAACCACCATCATAATTCTCTAAGAAATAAGATGGGTAGAGTGGATAAAAACAAATAAGTGAGTAGTCTCGGTTGACAGTAGCTGTTTTTTTTATTAGCACACACTTAAAATCTCCCAATAGACAATTAAAAAACTATAAACAAAGAAAGGCAATCCTTGTTCTTCTTCCTTGTATACTTGAATGGCTATTTCCCAGCGTCCTACCAAAAGTAAACAACTTTTGAGAATTAACGATGAAAAAGTAGGTTTGTAGTGTATTAATTTATGCATGTGAAGTTTATCCTAAAAATTTCTTAAAACAAGAAAAACAATAATTTAGGAATATTTTAAGAAAAAATTCACATGCTTATATACGAGGGTGAATCAAAATGTCTTGCAATATCATATGAAAAAAAAAGAGTGAATGAGACAACTATATATTTAAAAAAAAAAAAATTTGTCGCGGTGAAACTTATGTCGAATTCTTTTCGTTTTTTCAAATCAATGTAAATTTTGTGGTGCGAAAAGTACACGAAACCAAATTGATGTTTTTTTTGACGTTACTAACAACAACAAAAATAGAAACTTCATTTTGTATTTGTCAAAGTTGTGAATATACGAGTTTTTTGTGTCTTGATTTTAAATCATTTTAATTGTTGTTTAATTATTTTAATCGTTTAAATAAAATTTTCAATATAAACAGTTTTCTCCGTCTCGATTTTTATTATCCTTTTGTTTGTTTGTTGTGTTTAATTATTTTAATCGTATGAAATGTTTTCAATATAAACAGTTCTTTTCGTCTCTTATCCTTTTAATTGTTATACTTAATTATTTTAATCGAATTAAATAAAATCAAGGCACAAAAACTCTAATTGACAACTTTGACAACTAAAAATTGACGTTTCTAATTTGTTGTTGTAGTTGATTTATGAAAAAATATACATTTCGTAAAATTGATGTACATCGAAAAAACATTGATGTTTTTTGGCAAATCGAATATGGTTTTCGATGTACATCAATTTTTTTTGATGTTTTTTGGCGAAAAGAATTTAACATTATAGAAACAAAATTCGATGTAAATTTCACAGTTAGTTTGTTTTCTTCAATTTAGTAGCCCGCGTTTTGAAAAAAATTCTAAAATGAATGAAATTGAATATCGTGCCGTTATTAAATTTTTCTGTAAAGATGGACGCAATGCAATTTATATATTCAATTACATATCAAAAGTTTACGGTGAATTTGCACCATCATATTCCAGCGTAACAAGATGGGTAAAATTGTTCAAAAGTGGTCGGGAGTCATTAGAAGAAGACAACCGCCCGGGTCGTCCCGCAGATGCTATTAGCCATGAAAACATACTTTTGGCAGAATCAATTGTATTAGAGGACCGCCCCCCGGGTTCCCCGTTTGTTGACTGCACAACAAAAGAAAATTCGTGTTCAAACTTCAAAGGCGATTTTAGAAATGTATGAAGATGATCCAGAAAACTTCTTGGATAACATAATAACAGGCGATGAAACATGGATTCTTCATTGGAATGTGGAATCCAAACAAGAATCGATGCAATGGATTAAACGTGGTGAACCACCACCAAATAAATTCAAAACTCAACCGTCTGCTGGTAAGGTTATGGCAACAATTTTTTGGGATGCTGAAGGGATACTGATAATTGATTATATGCCACCGAAAACCACAATCACAGGCATCTATTACGCAGAGGTTTTGCGAAAATTGAAAAAAACGATCCGGGAAAAACGGCCAAAGAAAGTTAGAAAAAAAACCTTACTTCTTCACGACAATGCACCAGTGCACAAGGCTAAAGTTGCTCAAGCTGCATTAAAGGACTGCGGCTTCGTAGAAATTCCGCATTCACCATACAGTCCAGACTTGGCACCCAGTGACTACTTACTGTTTCCCAATTTGAAAAAAAAAAATTAAGGGGCCGGAAATTTTCCAGTGATTCTGAAGTACAGTCTGTTGTAAATGAATATTTTATGGAGCAACAGAAAACTTTTTTTTTGGATGGCTTAGACAAGTTAATTGATCGATGCAACAAATGTATAAACCTTAAAGGAGATTACGTCGAAAAATAAAAATATTGCTGTCTCACTCACTCTTTTTTTTCATATGATATTGCAAGACATTTTGATTCGCCCTCGTACAGATGTAAAGTTTATACTATAATTTTCCTAAAACAACAATACCATAATATTTCTCGAATGTATTCGTGTAATGTAAACATTCAGGCGGTTTAAACAAAACGTCAAAACGATTGATATAGAATACAATATTTCTTATTTAAGTATCAAAATAAATAATCAGAACAATTAAATTTTTTGTAGAATTTTATCATGGATTTTGCATATTGAAATGTGCATTTTTTTTGCAAAAACTCCATATATTTGGTAGGGATGTCGAACTTGACGTAATACTAAACAGGGTTATAGGTCGTTCTCATCGGTTTCTCTAATAGGGTAGTAAGATGTTTACTAGTATGCCAGCCAACTTATCAGCGATTTGTAGAATTTTATCATGTGCATTTTTTTTTTTGCAAAAACTCCATATATTGTGAAATAGTGTGCCGTTGAACTTAAGCACGTTGGCAGGATAAACAAGAACTAGCCCAATGGTTTACGTCCTTGTTAATACTAGGCCAAAAATAACGTGCCGTAATCAACTTACGAGTGGCTCGGACACCAGCATGCGCTATATTATGTAAAGAGTCGAACACAAGTCGACGTAAAGAAGCTGCGATGTATGGGCGATTATTACCCGTCGAAGTTTCGCAGTAGACTTCAAGGCCAGGCAATTTAAATAACTCAAGCTTCATAGAAGCTGAGCGACAAACGGTACCAGAATGTAACTGCTGTAATTCTTCATCCGATTGTTGTGCTTCAATAATATCTAGATAATAAAAAAAAAAATTCATTTCTGGCTGAGTCAATATTAGTAGTTCGAGACAGTGTGTCTGCGACAACATTGTCGGAACCAAGTACATGCTGAATATCTGAGGTAAATTGACTAATAATCCAAATGGCGCGACTGCCTTGAATTTCTTTCAGTTTTAGACTGAAGGGCACTAGTCAAAGGCTAATGGTCTGTATAAATCGTGAAATTACGACCCTCAACAAAATATCTTAAATGCTTAATTGCCAGATATATCGCGAGAAGTTTTTAATATGTTTCGAAGATTGTAAGAGAATTCAATCCAGTTTCGAACTGATGAGCTTATGATTATGAAAAAATCAATCTTCTCATCAGGCCGCGGCGACTGGACTGATTATACCACAATTTACATTCTATATATACAGAATGTGCTGTGATTTAAGTACTAGCGAATCGTACTAATACAGATGAATTCTCTTACAATTTTTTTTTTCCTTCTTCACGATATTCACACTGCTCTGTGTGTAAGCTAATTTTTACTTTTTATCAATGTCTTTTTATCAATTAACATTCAACAAAAACATTGATAAAAAGTAAAAATGCGAGAAGTTCTCTATCGAGTGCGGAATATTTAATTTCAGCAGTCGTTAATTTTTTTAGAGAAAAATCCTAAGGGTTCCCACTTCTGCTTATTATACTGTTGCAGGACCGCGTCAACGGCGGTGTTCCATGCATCAGTATAGTAATACTAAATTTCGCATTTCCTAAAGGATACGACAGAAGAGTGACATTTGCCAATTCATTATTTAATGAAATGAATGCATCGTTGCATTCCAAAGGCCAAGAAAAATTCTTGGGTGTCTTAGGCAACTTAAGCGGTGCTGACAAATGCGAATGAATTGGACTTAGAAATTCAGCCAACTTTGGTATAAATCGATGATAGTAATTAACCATCCCAATATACCGCTGAATGTGTTTAATGGAACTAGGAGTAGGAGCATGTATTCATTCCTCAGAAGGTTGAATAGCATCTAGGGAAATCTTGTGGCTTAAAAAATCAAGCGAAGCTACGCCAAAAACACATTTCGGTGGCTTTATATGGACGTCAAAATCAACCAGTCTCTGAAACAACTGTTCTAAATGAACCAAATGTTGCTCTTCTGACTGGAATGCCACCAAGATATCATCAATATAAACAAAAACGAAGTCAAGTCCGCGGACAACTTCGTTAATAAAACGCTGGAATGTCTGTGCGGCGTTACGCAAGCCAAATGGCATCCGCGTAAATACAAATAAACCAAAAGGTGTTGTGATATCCGTCTTATGCACGTCTTCCTCAGCGACTGGAATTAAATGATAAGCCCTGACCAAATCAATCTTGGAGAAAATGGTACAACCATGAAATTCATGGTAAAATTTTGAATGTGGGAAATCGGATATCTATCCGGTACTGTGATCGAATTTAATCTTCGATAATCACCACATGGTCTCCAATTTAAACCCTTTTTTCTAACCATATGTAAACGACTTGAAACAAAGGATGCCGACGGACGACAAATCCCTAATTCCACTATATGTCCGTTTGTAACAATATGATGTAGGTACAACAGAGTGGCGGACATGAAACTTATTAAGGAGCGTGCCATAACCATTGTCAATGGAAAAATGCACAGGAGTCGGAGTTTCAAAACTCTTCACCATCGCATCCACTGACAATTTAGTGGTCGAATCAATCAGTTGTTTATGCTTCAGATCCACTAAAAGACCAAATTTTGCCATAAAGGTAGCACCAATGATTGGCCTGTCCACAGAAGCTGTTATAAAAGCATGTGGAAAATCTCGTTTTAAACCGAGATTGACCTTAATCAACCTTGTACCATAGGTATGAATGGTTAATCCATTTGCTGCTGTCAGAACTAGATCACTTGAGAAACTGTTTACGTTAATATGAAAAAATTTAACTGGTATATCTGAAATATCAGCGCCAGTATCGATCAAAAAATGGAGGTGTGGCCAACACACGACTTTCTTTTACGAACAGAGAATTTTGAGAAATTTAATTTTTTTTTTATAATTTTTAAATTTTTTTCTTTTTAATTTTTAAATTTTTAAATTTTTTTTTAATTTTTAATGTTTTTTTTTTATTTGTTTTTAATTTTTGGAAACATTTTGCATTAAATATTTTTTTGTAAACCCTATACCATATATTATAGAGTACTATATCCGCCATTGCGTGGACTAAACGATTTTTTATCCTCCCGTATTTTTTGACATAATGAAGTTAGTCACACAACGTTTTTTTTTTTGAAAATATTTTTAACAGTGCAATAATTCTGTCAAATAGGAACATTGTTATTGTTATTGTCATCTTTGTGGCGCATTCGAAATGATGATAAATTTCCTGTCGCAAAATATGGAAAAAACAGCAAAACGCGTTGTTTGAATTGTAGCGAGATTGGACATATTCGAGCTAGATGTCCACAACCTCGCAAAAAACCTATATGCCGTATGTGCGGTTCACAGGAACACAGGGAACCAAGATGTACCAATAAAATTTGTTTAAAAGTGAGAAACTGATTAGAAGATGAGAATTTCAAAATTAGATACCTAATAGTTTGTTTATTTTTCTAGTGTGGCGAACCAAATATAGTCTTCTCAGCGGCTTGTAATCAATGTCGTTTTCAAAATAATTCACGTTGTGGTGTCTGCAGGCAAAAAGGTCACATTTCGCAATTTTGTCCAGACTATTGGAGACGGTATCATTCTACAGTAAGTTCTTAATTTTACAGAGTCGAGTTAATATTGCTAAAACATATTTAAAATTTTGTTATAGACAAGTGATCATACGCCGCTACAAAATAAGTTCGAATATTCAAAAGAGAAGTACTGTCCAATATGTGGCGAAAAAGGTCATTGGGCGGAGTCGTGTAATAGTGCCGTAAGATTTTTAGATGCACCGCCTGCAACATCTCGAATTATTACCCACTCGCCATCATATCCAATAAATACGAATGAAGCTAAAAATAACCCACCGAATAAAAACTTACTCCAAGCATCGCTTATTAAAGAGTCGCAAGGTGAAGTGATGATAAAATTACAAAAGTATGTCTCTCTGGATAAGAATACTTTCTACGGGCGATTTGTAAACGCAATGGAGGAGCAAGCCAATGAGAAGGCGAAGAATAAAAAAAAACCGAAAGAAGAATAATATGTTGTTGAATCCGTTTCGAAATTTCCAAAACCAACTCGCACGGAAAATGAAACGAATATAGAGAGTTTTAGTTTTTCCAAAGAAATGGAAAAATTGAATTCGTCGCGAATTGATACTAACCAAAGTTTTAAATTGGATTTCTTAACACCAAATAAAGAACATTGTCCGCAAAGGTTCATTTGTTTCTGAAACTGAATGAATCAGGCTCGATCAAAAAATTAAAATTCCTGAAATAAAAACTATGCATATTCTAATAGAATAACTTTGTGTACACATTCAGTAATGGTTGAAAACCTAATCGTTCAGAAGAAGGGATGTAAGATATGCAGATATCCCATCTCGGCAGGTAAGTTAAATGAAAATTGACGATTGTTACAAAAAATAAATTTTAAATCAATTTTTAATTCGTCGTTTTCGTTTGATAATTTTCCTGCTACAGTTTTATATCGATCAAGGCTATCTGTTGCAGTTTTTAAGCTGTACGTAAGCGATTCAATTTTATCGTGTTGTTGTTTATTTTGAGCTCGTAAACACTCTATTTCGACCTCACATCGATTCAAATCCAATTCACATTGCCCCAATTTAGCTTGAGACTCCTCGTATAAATCAGGGAGCGTATCCAAATGGCCTAGTTGTTCGCGTTGTTTCTCGAATTTTTCTTTCAAAGCTTTATGTTTTTCTACTAAATCGTTGAAACGCGCTTTATAATCATAAGGAGGAATACGCCTGGATACTGATTTTGTTGCACCAGTAGTTTTCGGTGCTGTCGTATTTGAGGCCGGTTTGGGTTTATTCGTAACAGTTGATGATGCTGCGTTAGATGGTGCACTCCATGTCTTTTTTACAGTATTTGTCAAAGCTGTAAAAATAAACGGGTTAAAATTTATAAATTGTGATAACGTATCTAACCTAAACAAAATTAATTACGTTTTAGAACCGGGCGATTAGCAGTGAAATTATGGTTTGATCCGATCGTGTTCAATGAACTTGTTGAAGTGGTTAATTTAGAAGATTTCGCTGGAATACTTGATAAAGTCGGCTCCGTCCGTTTGAATAATGGGCGTGAGTAATTTTCTCTTAAATCGCTTGCTGACCGACTCCTCCTTAATTTTGCACGATTCACTGTAGTTGCGCTCTTATATAAATCCGGTGATCTATTTCTCTGTTGAGTTTGTTGTGTTATTGCACCGGTCAGCTCTGATTTTTGTCGAGAGTCGAAATTCGAGAGAGCAGCGAAATTTATTTTAGTAAACGCAATTCCAGTGGGCTTAGGTAACCGAGATCTTGTATCCATTGAAACTTTTTTTTAAATACTGTTAATTAAAATAATCAAATTGACACACAGTTTTTAAAATTATGACACGCCAGACAATAAAATTAATTTTTATTAAAATTGAAATTGCGACAAAACACAATTCATGTATAACTTTACGAGTTCTCGTAATTGCGACTTGTTGTTGTTGTTTTACTCGTACATTTTTTTAAGTACGACAGACAACTCGTAATGATTAAAAAGATTTTTGTTAAAGAAAAGTAAAGAGATTCTTTGTAAGCGTTTTGTCGCAATTTCGAGAAACTCGAAACTCGTAATGCTTACATAATCGCACCGCAGATATTTGCCCCTTCACCCATTTGTTGTATAATTAAATGTGACAACATTTTTACGGCAATGAGGCGTACTTCATTATCCTTATCATATAAATTTGTGCCGTTCACAATCCAATGATATTCGGGAAGCGGAACATGAGATCGGTAATGCCAATCATATTGTTTATTTTGACTTTTTGAATTTTACTCTCACACAGCATCGTAATTAACGGCGTCATATTTTGTTCACAGTAATCTGCGGACACGAACATAAAACGAAAAATTGCAGTAACCGCAGCCAAAAAACAACTATCTTGATTCCGTCCTGGATACAAAGATTTCAAAAATAGGCGTCACATTTTTGGAATATAATATCGTCCGAATATAGAAGAACTTTTTCGAATAATTAATTTATTGCTCCGGCAATCCGGTCATCAGCTTTGGCACTCTGACTTACTCCCTTCTAAAATTTAGTTAAAAAAAAAACATTTTTAGCGACGAACATTTTACCGGAACAGCCAAGAAATTACTATACCTCATTTGGTTCTCTTCCATGATTCCAAACTCGCTTTAATGCGTTACGCGCTGATGCGTTCATTGCCTTTCTATGAGTCTAACATTTTTTTTTTCGCGGCCCCTGTGCAACTCATGTCGGTATTTTGTATTGCTGTACACATCCATATCCAAAAAAATAATATTTTGATTGCTAAAAATTAAAAAATAAAATTATGCATTACTATATAAATAAAACAAAGACTTATGAAATAATAATTTAAAAAAAATTATAAACTTATTACCTCATTCTCCAATGACAAATATGACATTTGTAAAATGTCAAAAAACTATATTAATTTTGTACACTGTCATGTTTCGACATCAAAGCCACTGTATCGATCAAAACATGATAAAACCACTATAAACCTCCCGTATTTTCAAATGAAGGTTAAAAAAATGAGTCCAAAATTTTCCTTAGTAAAAGTGGGTAATGGCGGATATATATACTCTATAATATATGCCTATACTTTTTAAGATATTTGCAAAATAAATTTTCTGGACCAAGTGAGTGGCCACTTCCGGTTAGCCGATTTGGAGTAAAATTCACTGGGACCTCCCAATTTATCAAAAAAGCTTAAATCTGAAGTTTCAGTTCGATTGGTTAAACCATCTGGGCTGTAGAGAGAACACAGACAGACTGACAGACAGACACCATTTCGAAACCCACTTTTTCGGACTCAGGGGACCTCAAAACAAATAAATCTCTAAAAATCTCAAGGTCCAAAATTTTCATGATTACTATACTTTAAAGAAAGTAAAAGTAAAAGAAAGTAAAAAGTTAAATTAATATTGCTGTCGTGTATAAAGAGTCGACTGGTTGGGTTTCTAATAAAATTAGTCGACTCGACCCTGTGCGGCCCTACTCGTTTTTTGTATTATCAAACGATTTATCCGAATGATCTAACTTAGATTGCTTGTCACGATAATATGAGCAAGCTTGCTTACAGTAACGTGTCTTTGGGCCAAAAAGACGGTGTAACTTGCACCACGGATTGTCGCGTGTCAGTTTATTGTTACTATCAGTCTTATTTTGTCGAGAATTATCAAACGACGAATTTTGACGATACCCTCCAGACCAGGTGTATCATAAACGTACGGTTTACGAAGACTTTGCTATACTAAGGTGTTCGTAAACGTTACACTAAAACAGTACGAATATAGTACGTAATGTGTACTTTTGTCACATGAGAAGTGAAACAAATTTGCGAAGACTTGTGTATGTATTAGGATGTATAAAAGTGTTCATAATGTGTACGCTTAAACGTAATGTTTACGAACTGCTTAAGCGTAACATTGACGAACGGTTTAGTGCGAATTGCCCCATTTAATTAGAATAAAACAATTTTTTTAAATCAATCTTATCTTTTATTTGTATTTTTCTTCAAATAAGCCGCAACACAAGACACAACGTGCCAAATTTGTTAATTAATCTTTTTCTGAAATGAAATAAAATGTTTCAATCATAGATGAAGTACTTCGAGTATTATTTAAATACCTTTCAAAATATTCATTATAATGATTTTTATATGATATTATGGATATAGTGCTGCTCTTGAATGCCACGAAAAACTAACAATAATTATCAGAAGTTTTTATATTTTCACAATACGACAACTTTAATTTAATTTGTACAAAAAAAAATTGAAACTAAAACAAAGCCGCAATATATAATTGACAGCACTGTGTATAGAGAATGTAAATGTAGCAGTGTATTATAAAAAAAAGCGTTCGTAAACTGTTCGTACGCTGTACATTTTTGCTGTATACATTTTTGCGCCGGGAGGGTAGTACCTTGAGTTCCTTGAAGTGCTCCGAGACCGGCCCATATCATTATAAAGATTACTTCATACGGGCTTCTAACGAATTCAATCGAGATTCGATGGTCTTTAATGTCGCCGGCGCGTCTCGCCCATTCGACTTGGTTGGAGTTTTTCCTTGAAGTAGCAGTAATATTTGAAATATTCGACAAATTGGTTGGTTTGGAGGTTGAAACCTGACTATTATTATTTAGAACGATTGTTTCTAGATAACTGGCAAATTGTCAGTGTTAAATTTCTGATAAATAGTTGTAACAAGTCAAAATAAAGAACAGTACGGCGAACACTAGGGGCTCATACTGTTAAAATAAACTGAAATATAAATTGATTCTACTGCGAGATGCCCTCGAATATCGATGGGTGCTAGCTTTTTAAAGGTGTTTACTGCAATGTATAATGTCGACAAAACTTTAATGCGATGAATTCCGGAAATATTTAAAATATAATTATTACATATAATTTAGTATTCGTTAAATTACGGCTTATATATTGTATACTGCTATATGCTTAATCAACGACACGTACCTTTTTCTTGATACTGTGGGCCATAGATCTTTACTTCAATTCTGTATTATAATTTTTATATTGTCCTAAAACGCGACTTTATTTGAGCTTCAAATATTTTCTGTACATTAATTTATGGTTTGATAGCTGTTTATTGGCAAAACTATTTTGGAAAATAAACTCGATTTAAGCAGTTATTGGCTGTGACAACAGAAATAAGATTGAGTGAAGTATCACTTTAAATTCAAATTAAATAATTTTTTTATTTTGGTTATTTAATTAATTTAAATGTCTAATAAAATTAGCATAATTATTTCAATAAACATTTTTCACGAATTTTTTTTAAAAACAAAATTTCAGATAAAGATTACTTTCAGCTAGGACATGGATAGATCATTCGATTAATCGACTGTCCGATTAATCGGAGACTATTAATCGGTTAGTTGAAAATTTATTTTCTCGAATAAAGCGTGAACCGATTTAGTGACATTTGAGATGTGCGTTGGAAATGGGATTCTAAAACGATGTTTAGACGAAGTTCTGGAATATAGCGATGTAGGGTCGAACTTGGTAATTTCTTCAGATAAGCCTTCACAGTAACCTCAACAGACAATAGCTTTAACATTGTTATCTGTGGAGGCTTTTGTGAATCTGGCAGCTGTTGAGGCTTCTCATATTGACATGTTGATGGGTGACAGCACGCGCAGTATTAGTAAAACTTCCAGCGATAGTGTAGGGTCCCGGAATTAGAAAAACCATTTTAGAATCCTATTTCCATAGTGCAAGTCGAATTTCATCATAATTAGCTAAGGAATACCCAAGTTTTATCATAAAAGGCCATATTCCAGAAGTTTATTTAAAAATAATTTTAGGATCCTATTTCTATACGTTTGAGGTGTTTGATATGGGTTTGAGATATTTTTTTTTACTGAACCTTAGCAAAAAGCATAAAATACAGTGTTGCCAGCAGTGTTAGATATGATTAATATAAATATAATGGTATTAAAATAAAGTACATATCGTCAGCGAGAAAAAGTGTGTAAGTCCATTTTTGGAAATTTTCCGTTTATATCAAACGAAGGAGGAGTTGGAAAGTAAATTAGTGTTTGCGTATAGACAACACGGAGAGTGAGATAGTTTTCATTGTTTCCTGAAAAAAGTTCTTTTTGGACTTACACACTGTGCATTTCTCGCTGACGATATGTAATTCAAAATATTTTTCAAAATATTAAGGACTATTTCTGGTAACTTTTTCGACAGAACAAGAGTTTACAAAAGAAAGGTTTTGTAATTTACTCAGGTAAGCCCATATTAAAATAGTATTACTTTATAACATCTTACAACAAGAATAACACATTTATTTCCTTACAGAATTCACCTGCAAGTCATCTAATTGTGATTGATGTATCAACAAATAACGTCGACAACTACTTAAAATGTACCAACGGTATGATAATAGAACAACATTATGCGAAGTACGAACCACTAGACAACAAAAACCGAAATGCTCTTGCTACATTAATAATAAATTCTGAGTTCAATAATTGCACAAATAAAAACAAGTTTGTGATGAAATCAAGGCGATTTATCGAGTTAACCGGACAGATTTTGAAATAATTTCAAAACGAACTCGAGTTCTTATATTTTATACTTTTTAACCCCGAAACGCGGTCAGTTGCAACAGGAAAATTATGGGAAGCTTATAATTATTTTAAAAAAAGGTTACGTAATGTGGACAAAAAGAACGAAGTTCTTGCCAAATGGAATTTTTAGAGACATCTTTAGAACCGTTAGAGGATATTATCGAGGTTTGAAAAGTTACGTTTGATATCAAGGAAAAACTACTTGAGAATCCTATTTCATCTACCAGCATTGATCAGTATTAAAGAAGTAAAGGCGGCAAGCGAGTCAAACTAACTAAAGCAGAAATTTTAGAAAACATTTATATACACGTAAAAGTAAGTAGCTACTATTTAAATTAATTAATTCATTCAGATAGTAATTTATTTTATGAAATATTTATTAGGATGGTAATTTGCTCAAATAAACTGTTTTTGCAACATACATACTTCGAAAAACTAAAAAAGTACCACCTCACCTTCCAACCAACAGTATTTTTTGTGGGGGATACACTAGGTAAGCAGAAATTGTAGAGAATCAAATGCTCCTAATGGAAGAATGTTTTTTTTCCAGATCATATTGTTGGCAATTGATCTTTGTTTTAAGGCATTTCACGTTTTGAGCGCTAACTATCGAGAGGGCAGCCAAGGTATTTGACTTTTTATACAAAAAGTTGTGTATGCATACTGATTTCATAAGTTTAAATTCACTTATCAATCAAGTTACGCACACCTATTGTAGATTTTTTTTAAAGGACTGCCCAAAGTGGACTTGACTACCATGTGAAGTATTTAAAAAATGAAATTTTGAATACTATTTTTAAATATATGAATTTAAAATACTTAATGGAGTTTAAACCTTTAATTAGAGTTTAACTTTCGATTTTCAGTCAAAATAAATTTTTTTAAACTAAGATTAATACAGAACTGACGTTTCAGCGAAATATTTCGTTGCTATATAGTTTGTTGCAGTACAAAAATTATAATAATCTAGTTAACCGCAGGCGAAATAAAAATTTATTAACCAAAAACAGACAAACTATTGCAAAACTCATGCTAATTTTATGCATGGTTAAATTCAAGTTAAAATTTATCTCAGGTTAGTTAAATTTAGTTTAACCGTGGTAATTGAAGGCCGGCCCTTATTTGTTTAGTTTCCATTTAAGAACCTCGCCTGTGGCACTATTCTAGTTTTCGGGGGGAATTTCGAATTGATAATTGAGTTATTGTGACTTTTTCTGGTATAGTTTGGTATTAGTTCTTCCAAAGTTTACTGTGGCGATTGATATTTTTTTTTTAAATATAGGGAGAAAATTATTCTGTTTAAAAACTACTACCAATAAACTTCAAAATGGCCTATTTTTTCCTATATTTGACAAAACTACCAAACGATATAATACACTTTGGAAAAATAATTCCAAACTACACTAATAAAAAGTCACAATAAATTCCTAATTCCAAATTCCCCGCGAAAACCAGTGCACCACTGGGGGACTGTTAATGAATAAGATTCTAAAAAGAAAACGTATATGACTCTTATTTGATTTGACTTAGATTCGGTTGTTTCTTATTTTGACCAAATAACAATCTTATACATTCGATTTCGTATCATATTCAGAAATAACCTCTCTGTTGTACTAAGAAATACCTGAAAGAGACCAAAGTTTAGACGATAATGCATAGGAACTGCATAGGAACCAAGCACAAATTTTAGAGAGAAAAAAATTCGATATAAAATTTTATTTAAAAAAAAAAATTGAATGCAACCAAAACTGCTGTAAAATAATTTCATGTATGAAACCAATTTAAAGAACTCGATATATTAGAGAAAATCTTATTAGTACGTATTGAGGGTACTTATAAAATTTTAAAAAGTCGTTTGTATATTTTTAAACCAAATAAATTATTCTTTATACTTTTTAACAGAAGCAAAATTTGCATTTATATTTCTAATCCAGCTACTAAAGATGACGGACGATACATATAAATCGATAATGCAAGAATACCACTGTGCTAAAGTTTGCTAAATTAATTTAGTTAATTAGTTGAGAAACTTTTTCTGTTTATTCACAGTAAACCTATCCCTCACTTTTTTATGTAATTTCATAATAATAGGTTTTCCTTAAAGGGCAATAGACAACCGACAAAAAGACAGAACCTTTTTGGAACCTTATTGCAGAAAATTTGAATTCCGTTTTACCCTTTAATCTATCGCGGATAAATAAAAATATTGCTGGATCTGCTGAGACAATCGCCAAATTTTCAAATAAAGTTCGAGAATATGAAACACTATGCAACTTTAAATGAGTCAAAATTAAAGTCAAACGACGTTTTGCTGGTACTGGGACGTAAAGATAAAATTTCAGTTGCAATTTTTGTTAGTTCATTGGAAAGTTCCATTTTATAGATTTATTTTATTTAAATGAGACATAGCAGCATGTTTGTTTGACGGCATATGCCGGTATATCCGCAGAAGAGCTAACAATATTTGGTGCACATTGGCAAAAAGATTTTTTAAACTCTCATATTAGATACCTAAAATTTAATCAACATATTTTTAATTGAAAAAAATGACTTGGAAATATCACCTAAAAGTTTCGGTATTAAAAGTTGGTATTTTAAAAAACCATTTGTTGTTATTACGAAAATTATACGCAGAAACAAACCTCACCACCCTTTGACCACTACGATAATAAAACAAACGAATAACTCTATATGTTTAGATGTTGCAGAGGAAAATGTTATTTGCAACACAAACTGGCCAACAGAAATCAGTACGGCTCATAAAAAACATGGAACGAATAATATGGTTTTATAACGTGATTAAAGGAATTAACGTTCAATTAAAAGAACCACCCCAACAGGGAATTCCATAACTCAAACGAGAGCCAACACAAGCATGATAAAAACTTAATAAAACAAATTGCGAAGAATAAGAGCGCAACATATAGATTGCACGCAAAACAGAACCCAATTGACTTTTTAATTGCTGAATATGCAACTTCCAATTGAGGCTAACATCTAGATGTAGACCGAGCTATCTGAAGGGCTTAACAATTTCAATTCTAAAACAATCATTATTACAATTCAGGAAACTACAGTTAGAATAGTGATAGATAAATTCAGGCATATAATTCAACAAAGGGTCCCCAGATAACTTGAAAAACATATTTTTAATCTTCTCACTTAGAATCATACCATGTCGATCAAACCAAATTTGTAGCAATTTTAAATCATAATTGATATCGGTAGAGATATTATCCAAACATGACCCCGAATAACTTAAAGCCATATCGTCAGCAAAGGCTATTATTTTTCCACGTAGACCCAGGCTAAAAATATTATTTATATAAATTAAAAAAAGTAATGGACCCAAGATAGAACCCTGAGGAACACCACAATTCAATGTAAAAGAAACACTAAAGGAACTTTGAATTTTAACCTTTTAATACCTATTACTCAGATAAGAAGCAAACCTTTTTTGTGAAATACCTCTAAAAGCGATAGAATTTAGCTTATTGAGAAGCAAGTTATGGTCAACCATATCAAACGCTCGTTTAATTTCAATGAAAACAGCTCCAGCCTCAAGCTTATCATTCAAATGAAGATGAACATCATTAAGAAATTCAACCAAGGCAGACTCAGTACTTCTACCAGATCTAAAGCCGTACTGATTGTCACTTAAAAACTTATGTTTAGCAAGGTATTTATCTATTCGTGGTTTCATGACTTTTTCAATTATTTTTAAGATAATAGGTTGAAGAGCAATAGGACGAAAGTTCTCTTTGAGCAAGCGATTATCTTTTTTATGCAGTGGAATAACAATTGAAGTTTTCAAAATATCCTGGACAACATCAACAGATAAACTGTCATTTATAAGAACAGAAAGAACCGCAGAAACAAATTCGCCAACAGACTTCAACATATCGGAACTAAAACCTAATAAATCAGTACTTTTTCGAGATTTTAGACTCTTTATAATGGTTAAAATTTCATCACTGTCAACTGGCGCAATAAAAAACGAATCACCAAAATCACAATTACCACTCGAATTACAAGCATACGGTAATGAAAAATTCAGCTTCAACTCATTAACAATTCTTGAAAAATAATTAGAAAATGCATTGGCAATTAAAACAGAATCAGAAACAGTAATACCATCATCATTTAAGATTCTATCAATAGAAACTTGTCGATTATTTGATAAAATATCTTTGACCACTGACCAAACACGCTTGCGGTTATAGTAACTAAGTTTCTCAGCTTTAACGCAAGAACTAACCTTAGCCGACAACTTCAAAAAATATTCTTTGAGTCTAATGTTATTAGGATGTTTGCTACATTTTGTACTAATTCTCCTATTTTTTTTCATTAAATTAAGCAAGTTGCAAGAAACCCAAGGTTTAAGCTTGGTATTTGATTTTCGAAATTGTTAAGTCTAGCGGACGGATCACTATCTAGAGAGTGTAAAAAATTGTATGATAAAACTAACGAATCAAATTTAGTAAGATCAAAAGATATGTATGGGCCGTTATTATGCGAAGAAACTCTAATACTGGATGACAGAACTATTTCTAATACAATTAAACAATGATCAGTAATCGACCATGGAAGAACGGATGTTTTTAACAACTCAGGACATCATAAATAAATAATCGTCACTGCTGTTAGGCAAATTTAAAATGTTAATGTTAAAATTACCTAAAACAAATAAATTTTTAGTTTTAATTACACTGAAGAAGGACGACAACTCCGAAATAAAATTGGCTATCAAAAACAGACTGAAGGCGATAAACACCAACAATAATGAAAGTATCATTTTTAATTTGTACAGTTAACTTAATGATATCAGCAGACTCTAAATTGATTGATTCAAAGGAACAGTAAAGATGACAATTATAAAAAATACCAACCCCACCCGACCGATAATTATTATTGCAACAAGTAACAAAATTATAATTAGGAATGTGTAACAGACGGCTGTTACTACTTCAGGTTGGATTTTTAAAATTGTTTCGAGACGCATAATCAATCACTGCACGCGTTTACAATATAATTTCGTCGCGTAATGTACCTTATATGTAATTGTGGTACAATAACAAAGTACAACTCATTTAAATATAATACCAAACGTAAACGAAACGAGTTTAAAAAAAAAACAGTCTAGGATACATCTATTTTCCCCTTTATAAAAATAAAAATAAAAATTTTAAGCTTTATAGAACTGTGCTTCTGCTCCGGTCATAATATATTTGGCATTAAGTTAAGAACACATATAGTATATGTCTGCTCGCCAAGTTAGTTACACAAATAAATATTAAGCTAAAATTAGTGGTGGTGAAAATATATATAGTACGATAAAGTTGATCCGAGTGACTATATGTATAAAAGTTAAATATATTTTCTTGTACTAAGACTGGATACAAAAATAAACAAGGGACCATATACACATAATCTCCGCATTGCTTACTAAAGGTAATTTTGCATACATATAATATATTTATTTCGCTACGTATTTGGGCTTACAGCGAAGTATACCCGCGTTTGTTATTTCTTGGCCTTTTAGAACCGTGTCACGAAGTACCATATCGGGGCAATATCGTTCTTGGTAAGCGTACATTTTAATATTTACTATTCTCTATATTAAATAATAATAAGCACGCTAAATTGCGTATGATATTCGATAATAAACAGGTAATTCTTGTCATATTGACCGGTCCGTAATAAGCATGAGTGAGAAATATTGAGAAATGGCGTTCATCACCAAAAATTTAAAAACTTAAAAACATACGTAAATTTAAAACAATACTAACACTAATTCTAACCCTAATTAAAATACATTTTGTTCCAATAGTTTTTATAATAGTATGTAGATATTATTTGTAATACAAACAAAAATTAGAAAAATTAATTAGAAAATAATAAAATTTGTTAACCTAATAAGTGCCATGGTACCAATATACTAAATTTTAATGATAATGTAAATTATTATACACACATTTTTTTTGGTAAACATATTTATTTGCATGCATTATATTTATTTATTTATTTATCTATTTTATTATAATTGATTGTTTATTGATTTCCATATTTACAATTTAAAAATTATTACATATATTATAAGATAAAATTACAATTATTAAATGTGTTCTTAAATTAACCAAGATATTGACGTTCTTCTTAATTTTATTTTATTTATTTTTTGTGTGCAAGTTAAATGAGTTGGCCGAGAAAGTGAGGGTTCGTAGTTCGCTTCGTAAAGATTTCAATTGATTATGTGTTGTATCGTTTCGGTCGGGTTTTAGTGAAACTAGTGAAAATAAAAGTATGGAACATCATTAAGTAGTGTGAAGATGATCTAAGATCTAACTGTATCATAAGGGTGGTACCTTTTATGTACTATATTTCGGAGGTTGGGGTATAGAAGTCGTGATCAAAACACCAAAGATCACGAACATCAGCTGAAAATGGATCAGGTGAGCAGTTAAACTGTATTTTTATGTGTAAGTGTGTTCATGAACGGGACGAATAAGCAGCATTATTAGCTCTTGAAGGTTGATGGAAAGATCCCATCCCAAACGACTGTCTCCTAGCAGGCAATATGCTGCTCCATCATAAAACCGTCAAGAGATTTGTTAACGTTTTCAGACTTCCTAAGGAAACAATTTTAAAAGTAAGGTGAAGATCAAGGGAAAACGTTACAAATGTGGAAAAAAACCAGTTCATAGTCATAAATCCATATTTCAGATAAAATAATTACAACCGGTAAAGTACCAAAAGAATTTAAATGGGACACAAATTTGTCAAAATTGTCGCGTAAACTTCGGATGTTCTTGTGAAAGATTAAAAACTTTGAGCAGCTAACTGCTGCAGTATTAAAATGGTCAGAAGAACTAAAACTATAATAACTATTATCTAGATAATCGTGACTACTAAAAGCAACACTGCGGCCCTGAATAGGTATATTTTAATTAGAAATTATAATAAAGAAAAATTTAAATTACCGAAAAACTTCAAGGTCGCATAAAGCATTGATTTTATGTAGATCATTATTATTGGTTTTAACAAAAACTGTTCCGTTACTGAACCAAACACTGTTGAATTTGTCCACAGAAAAACCCAAATGTTGTACTGTTTGAGTTTTACACCCCTTTTTTGCCTGATGTAATTGGTGTCACACAATCAAGAACGCTTTCCACTAATGACACACCCAAGCAGGTTTTAAACATACTTAAAACGGTGGTTGAGGCTATGTCCCCTTTATTATACGGAAGGCCAACAACATCGACGTAATTATCATAAAGCGACTGTTCGACAGCAGTCAATCTGATTTTTAAATCCATATTTTCCTTGCGAAGAAATTTGTTCTCTTTGATCGATTTTCTTAGAAAGTGATTCATGGTGCTCTGAAATATTAAGATTAACTTTATTAAATTCCACTTTAATTTCATTTTTCAAGGCAATTAGCTCATTGAAAATATCGTATGAGCACTCAGGTGTATTATGTGGAGAAATACGTTGCAACGGCAAAATATTTGATATAGATGAATGCGTTAGCGGGCCGCAATTAGATAATGAACTAGCTGACACAGGATTAGCATTAGCAACATTATTTAACGGACAAGTGTGCTCAATACCGTTAAGATTCACACTAACGGACTGAATATATCCAGAATATTTCCAGTTAATCTTTTCCTTAACGTCATCCGCATTGAGGTCAGTGCACTTAGGATGAAAATTTTTACCACAAATTCCACAATAAAAATATTTCTCATTTTTAATAAACTTAGGTTTGCAAACTGCACACGACATTATGATTTACGGATTAACAATAATTATGGCACAGTTATTATAAAAAAAAACGAATAATATTTCAGTAAAAACACAAACTAAACACAATAAAACTGTAAACATTTTATAAATGCATCAGACATGATGATTCACAGATTCAACAATAAACACGCAATTGCACAAATTAAATGCAGTAATGTATACAGATAACAATAAAAATATTTATTATAAATTAAAATGTCTTATGTAAATTATGTTTTGATTAAAATGTTCTAGGTAAATTATTAAAAATAATTTTAATTTTTATTTTACTTAAAAAATCGTTGTTGACCCCACGACAGACAACGATCGATGATTATTTATCACTATAATTATTCAAGAGAATTGGTTGTAATCGATAATATTCGTGCATTACCAGTTATTCCAGTTGAAAATGACAATTCGTTAAATACCACCGCTAATATTCCTTCTCATATGACAGATTCAAATAGCTTAAATAGCGCTAAAGTGAGCGCATTGAACATCAAAATTTTGGATTAATTCAAGATTTGTATAATTTAAAAAATATCAACAGAAAATAAAATTACAATTATTATATTGTACAATTTTGGATTCGGTGTTCAGTTATCTAAAGTTTCTAGAATTACCCACTACAAACGTTAGTAGTTTGATTCAAACCACTTTCTGGAAAGGAAAAACATCCTGCTATGATACAGATGATATAGTTCTACTTTTAACTGTGTACTTTGACGAATTCGAAGCCAACAATGCTCTAGCTTCTAGGGCAGGTTTACAAAATTTGGGTGCTGTTTACATTTCCTTACCTTTTGTACCAAAAACAATGCAATCAAAGCTGAAAACATCTTTTTAGTTTTTTTATTTCATAGTTTACAAAGAAAAAAATACGGTAATTCCATATATCAATCCATTGTAGATGAGCTGAAATATTTGGAAAGTACTGGTATTGAAATATATAAACAAAAAATTTATTTTGTACTAGCTGCATTTGTAGGAGACAACAAGAGTCTTAATGACATGCTAGGATTTACAGAATCATTTTCTGCCTGCTGATTTTGTAAAATGCATAAACTTGAAACACAACAAAATTGCAATAAACAGTCTTTTGATATTCTAAGAAACCGAATCAATTATACCGAGGATTTAGAAAAAAATAACATCTCCGAGACCGGAATACTTACGGGATGTATATTCAACCAATTGGACCATTTCTTTGTGACTGAAAACTATTTAGTTGATATTATGCACGATCTTCTAGAAGGAATACTTAATTACGAAATAGCCTTGGTTTTAGACAATTTTATAAAGGGACAATTTAAACGGGCATACAAGAAAAAAATCTTAGCAACAAATATTAGCATCAAAAATAATAAATTGGCATCACAAATAATATTTTGGAACACGATATTAGAAATCAAACAAATATTTTTGAAGGACATAATTAAATACTGTAAGGACAAACATTGGCATCAATGAAAATACAAACAAATAATTTTCAGCGTCAAAAAAAATAGTTTAGCGACAAAGAGTAGCATCAAAAATTAGAATTAAGCAGTAAATGTAATATGTGGTTAAGGTTATATAAAAAAAAAATATTTCAGCATCAAACAAAAAATTTTGCCGACAGTAAAAAAACACAAAATTTCTTTATTTTTTTATTCTAATGACTTTTAAAGCTGTCGGAAATTCCTAACAAATAATCCACACGGAAATCGGAACGTTTTCAACTTCAAAACCGCAATTGTTTCAATCCCTCTTGTGTTATATTCTAAAAAATTACTAAACATAATACAACAACAACAAAAAAATAGTAACTTATTAGAATATAGACGCACAATATAAATTTATAACAGTCTAAGGCTGTTCTCCAAACGATACTTATTTACTTACTTATTTGTGGAACCTTACTTTTTCAAAAATAGTAATTTCTTATGGAATAAGTTAGGTTCCACAAATAAGTAAGTAAATAAGTATCGTTTGGAAAACAGCCGTAGTTAGTGTAGAATGCGTATCGAAAAACCTGAAGTCTTTTGGAATGTGCCTACCTTCACATGCACCATAATCCACTACCGAAGTGGATTTGATAATTAGCTTTCATATGATAAGATTGCTAATTTGACTGAAGCGCAACTAGTTTCATTTCGAATATTACAAATAGGTTTTCAAAAATGTATTCGTTAAAAATCAATTAAAATATGAATTTAATTAAACAAAAATAAATAATTTTCGATATACTTATCAAATTCAACTTAAGAAACATTCATTAAGATATTAATCAAAATTCCAAAAATATCTATTCAGTTTTGAGATTAATATCTGTCATTCTTTTCACACGGTAATTCAGTACCGCAGTGGACTATCTAATACCGAATTATAAAGTTTATATGATAATCCACTTCGGCATTAAATTTGCACATTTCGCACGACTATTTTTCGGATTAGGTAATCCAGTTCGAAATTGGATTATGATGCGTGTGAAAGCGACTGATGCGGTTTAAAAAAAAAAAAGATGAGAGAAGCGAAGTCAGGCGTAGAGCGCCGGTAATCTGTTTGGGGGTATAAGCTAAATCGATTGGAATGACTTTATTTACTTATTTAAAATGGCGGCAAATAAGTAAATTAGTATCAAAATAAGTAACGTTTGGAAAACAGCCTCAATGTTATATCTTAGACGTTTTCGGAAATAGATAGACAGAGCAATTCGATTCTATTTTTAGCTAATCGCGAATTCGAGAATATGTATGTAGTTATTTTTCTCAGTCTGTCACAACACGATTTCAAAGCTTTCAGGATTGCCGCGCTTCGTAGCTTGATTATCGTAATCTAGTTGTACAAACTCGATAAATATGAAATACAAAAAAGAGACAGAAAGTGCAAGTGAGATAGAATTATTTTGTTTTGATCTCATTTATAAAATGAAATTGAAATCGCCATCTGAGATTATCGCGATAATCTTTGTGTCTGTCAATGGTATATGGCCCTTTTTCAATTATGTACTAACTTATTTTTGGAACCTAACTTATTCAATGTAATTTCTTATGTAATAAGTTAGGTGCCATAAATAAGTTTGAAATAAGTAATTGGAAAAGAGCCTTAGGCTGTTTTCGAATTCGATGCTTTATCATACTTATTGACTTATTCGACGCCACCTTAAATAATTAAGTAAAACCATTCGAATTGATTTCACTTACTTATTTTGACAACAACAACCGAAATTCATTTGTTGTCCAATTTTTTGACTAAAGGACATTCCTATTCGCAACATAATACCCTTATAATACTAATGCTTGATAAAACAATGAGAGTAATGAATTTTGATGATCTCTAAATAATCAAATATCTCAAGGAATTCATTTTTTACTTCAGTGTTCGTCAAAAGCAAATTTTATATTTTTCGGTATCACGCTACCTTAGAAAAATATTCATAGGCAAAATGACAAGAAATTTAGATTTTTTTGTAAGAAAGGGATAGAGAATAAAGGCAGTGATACATGCAAAAAATTCCTTTAAGGTAAAAAATACAGCACACTGATTGGTCAATAAACGGCCATCTTGAAAACCTTTAAGGCAAAAATAAAAAATCGGACGTTGTTCAATTTTGTATACGACGAATTTTTTGTCGTATGGTATATTTACATAACCTTAAAAAAGTTGCTTTCACTTTTTTTAATGTTATGTTAATTTACCTTAAGACAAATTTGTTTCTTTTTATTTATTTTTTTATAATTCTGTTCATCTTAAAAACCGGGAATGAAACCTCAAACAGTGAGAACTATAAATTTATGACAAGTAAAATGTTAAATATCATAATATAAAAAGGTTCGTACGGCAAAATTTTACATGTATTCTCGACATACGACTTTTTTTGTGTCGTATAAGGTAATACAAATCAATCAATCAAGTATTCGTTTCGAAATCAGCCTTTCCGACAGTTATACTTATTTGCGGAACCTAACTATTTCAATGTAATTTCCTATGTAATAAGTTAGGTTTCACAAATAAGTATGTATAACTTTCGGAAAGGGCCTAAACCCCTTTTCCAATTACTTACTTACTTGGTGGAACGTAACTTAATAATAAGAAATTACATTGAATAAGTTAGGTTCCATCAAATAAGTAAGTAATTGGAAAAGGGCCTAAGTTGTAGAATGCGTGTCGAGAAACCTGAAGATTTTTGGCATGAGCCTACTTTCACGCTTATGTTTCACCCTTTGTTGATGAAAATCGCCAATAAACAACAAATAATATATATAATTTTGTATTGTAAGAGAACCGCTTTGTTCAAAGGGTAATAAACAACTAAACTCAGAAATCAGATGCCGTCTTACTTTGGTCACTGGAACAGTTATTGGTATAAAAATAAAAATGAAAATTACGCTCAAAATAAAAACCAAAAATCATTTTCTTTTTACTTTTATCAGTTGACATTAAAAATTAAATAAGAAAACAAAAAAAAAATCAAAATTATTTCTAGAATAATTCTATACCAAAAAAAAGTTAGTTTGAAACTATTCATTCCGGAATGAAAACAAAAAAAAAAAAAATTGTATTCCCATAAATTTGCCCCATATATTAATTTGTTGGCAATAAATTAATTTTGATGATAATTTTTGTCCCCATTTTATTTTATTTGGTTCCTTAAAGAACATTTTTTGTATAGAAATTTGGAATCATTATTTATTATTTTTGTTTCTAATGGTTGACTCTCAAAGCCTTTGCCCAAAAATAATTTTTTGTGTTCCCTTCCAATAGTGCCAAAAAATAATAAATGTTGCCAAATTATTATGTTTTGTTCCAAAAAATTAATTTTATAATGCCAAGAAATTTTTTTTGTTACTCATAAATTTGTGCCGCTTTATTAATTTTTTGTATCTCAAATATTAATTATTTGTTTGCCGCTTTATTGCCAGCCTTTAAAAAATACAAAAGCATATTTTAAATTAGAACAGTTAAACAATAGGATGATTATGAATACATCAATAAACTCCAATACATTTCCAATGATCATTTAAAAAACCATAAATTGCGGTACTCCTCTTCGGAAAACATCAATTTAAATAAAAATGTTAAAATCGAAGCGTCCGAAATGTGGTGTTTTATTGTTGAATTTCACTCTGTCTGTCAAGCTTCACTTGAAAGAATAATATTTGAAATAATATTTTACACAAAATAAGAGATCAACCAGTGGTCAGAGACTATTTTAATTATGACGATCGAAAGAAATATCCGACGACAGTTACAGACTTGATAACTAAAAAATAAAACTGATAAATTTAAGATTTATTTAATTTTTAAAATTGTACACAGTATGACGCAAAACACTTAACAAAAAAAAGTTCGAAAGCATTTGGTGATTCTAACAACGCGAATACTCATATTTCCATCATATCGTTTCTTTAAAATTGTGTTACGAATATTCGTATCAATATTGATGGTTTCTAAAAATAACAGTCGAAACGAATAATCAAACACAAATATTACTGATATTAAAATATTACACAATATCTTGTACGGGCTGACATTATAGTGTCCTTATAGTATCAGTAGGGTGTAGCACGAATTTAAGTATTTTGAATTACCCTAAATTATTATCTATAAGTCGGATGTAATTGTAATTGTGTTTGGTAACCTGTTTTTTTTTTTGCAATAGTGGGTACGATGGATTCAAGTGGTAAAATTTAAAAAGTAAAAAAAAGGTCAGTCGAGTCTAGAATTTAAAAGTAAATTGATTAAAGGAAAAAAAAAGAAATAAATAAAAATATCCGCGTGGATAAAGTTCATTTTGTGAAGATTGCAGAAATCCGACATTTTTTTTGAGTTTAATAAAAAAATTTTGATCGGTTTCTTTAAAAATCTTACAATTTTTTTTTCTCTTTTGTAAAATTATAAACTATAATATAAATAATTAAAATTAGTAAATAAATAAGTTATATTAGAAATAAATACATAATCATAAGTTTAAAAGTGTAATATAAAATAAAAGTGTCGTTATATAATTAAAATTCCGGTAAAGTTATCAGTTAAACAGTTAACGATAGTATAGTGAATGATCTAAGTGCTAATATGAAAATCTGAATTTTATGTTTAAGACTGTAAATAATAAAAATGACAAACATTATGAACTAAAAACAAATCATTATAATTAATTGATTATATCTAAATTAAAATTAATACGTAATAATAAAATTAAATTAATTATGTACTAATAATATTAACAGTAAAAATTTGAAAGTGACCGTAAGACTGTGGATACGGTGAAACAAACGATTTTCTAAAACTTAAAAATATCACAGCCAAAGTTAATTATTGTGCATTGATAATTCAATAAATTTAATACCTACTTATAACTAAGAATAAATATAATGAATTAATATAGTTTAGTGAAATCTGTGATTGTGTGTATGCTTAAGAACTTTCATAGCAAAATTAAGCAGTACCACATACAAGTGTTAAAGTGCGTCCTTGCATAACAGAAAACCAAATTACGAAATTGCGGGTGCAATTTTTATAAGCGGTTTATAGAAAACAAAATTATTGTTTGTTCCGTATTGGGACAATACAAATGACATATGCAACAATCAACGCCACATCACTCAACAAGCAACTTTAATCAACAAATTAATTAAGATAAGCTAAAGCGTTTATTTACATACCATATATTTCTTTATTATTATTTTTTTATTTTATTTAAATATTATTGATTTATTTGTGAACTGTCGATATTCGGTAAAGTGAGAATGATGTCCAGGTAGGTAGAATGAGGTAGGTTAAATGTCAATTAGCTGGTTTGGTTTGGTTCTTTTCATTTTTAGTGTTCCCTCTCCCAATCGAACCTCTGAATTGATAAATTCTGATTACAGCCGGTAAGAGGATTATTTTTACCGACGGTAACAATTGGAATGAGTGCAATTGAGAATTATTTTGTTACATAAATTGAACGGCATTTTTAAATCTTCACAAGATTCAGAATCGACTTCGTCTCGCATAAAAATATATGTCTATAAATATATGTAAATCGATATAAAAAAAATTATCTGCATTCCTTAACAAAATTTAAAAAAACCAATTGATATTCACCATTAACCAACAATCGCGATATAATTCATAATTATATCGTATATATACGTTTACATTTCCACGATGTTTATGTATGATGTTCTTCATCGTCGTTATGCAATAAAGTTTATATTCGATAAACGGTGAAGCGCTACCACATTCTCTTGAAATAACATTTTATCGAAATCCAATTTTCCTAATCAAAATATACTATACACGAACATTAAATGATAAGGGAATAAAACCAATCTCGTATACAATATTTACCACATGTAGAGATAAGAAATTGATTTTCCTTATTATCCCCATCGTGTTAAAGATATTTTCGATTTATAACAAATCAGGTTTTTGTTTTGTTCCAATATGATTTTAATACATACATAGATTTAAAACCCATCAAATCATTCAGTTGTAAAATCATCTTAAGAGCGCAAAAAATTGGTTTTAGTACATTATAATATTCAAGTTCATGTATACAGACAGCATCACAAAAAAAAATCGTTGATGCATACAAACCTATAAAGCAAATACGATATTTAATATACCGTACAATACAAATAATAATACAGTTTCAAGATTGTAAATTCTTAAGATTTAATGATGATGACTGTAAAAAAAAAACTAAATTTGATTCCTAGACACACACTCATAATAAAAAGGAAATAAAATTGTTAGATTTCCGAACAAGGTATAGTAAAAAACGTTAAAACAACACGTTATATTATCATAAAATCTAACTACTCACCATTGTGATATAAAATCGGGATTAATTGAAAATATAGGTGATGAACGATTTACATAATCGGTGCTATTTATATTTGCACCATTATCCACATTTCCAGTTGTATCCATAACGTGTTGTTCCGTTTTAATTTTTGTAGTTACGGTTGGGAGTTATTTTTTAAGATAGGCGCTCCTTCCAAAAATTAAAACGAATTCATATTTCGACAAACAAAAAATAAAAATTACGAATATTGCAAATAGAAAAGAGTTATGAAACTCAGTTTCAAGTTTCTATTATGTCACCTTCCTTGAATGCTATACATAGCTGATACCTGAAACAATAAAAAAAAATAAAATAAAATTAATTAGTTATACACGTTTTAATTATATTTATGTATAAATGTATATCTGTACGTATATGTACTTATGAAGATAAGAAATTTTACAAGGTTTTATCAGAAATTAAAATGAAACAAACGAATTAAAACAAAAATCACATTAAAAAAGTAAAGCACAGAGATTTAATTTTCTTGTAATAAACCACAAATATAACATGTTGGAATAAATTATTTAGAAATTTGCATAAATAATGATTACTGTTCTAAATTTTATGATTGTTGTTTTTACGTTATCTTACTGTTGGTAGTTAATTTGGTGGAAACAGAAAATGTTCAACAATAATTATGTTCGGTACTATTAGTTTTTGTAATTTCCGGAATTATTTTATTCTACGATGCTAAGACTTATATACAGCGCAATGTGGCAAAATCTTGCTACTCGATAATAACGTTGAATCCATGAAACTTTTATGTTTTATAATTTTGATGATTTCTTTTATGTTCATCTAGATTACATAAACAGCGCAGTTAAGAATATACTTATCGAAACGTATTTTTTTAATCGGGTTTTAGCAAAACAGTTTTGGCAAACACGCCTAAAATTGTGCTTGAAGATTTTCTAAATATTTCCTAACTTTCAACAAAAGTAAATGGTTGGTTTGATCAAATTCATCGCATTCTAAATTCTATAAAAATCAATAGATCTAACAATAAATCTTCAGAAATGATTCTTTTAGACTTAGAGCGGGCTTCAATACAGTTTGTATTGAAGGTCTTCTGTACAAAATTTTTAATTTTAATTTTCCGTTGTACATAGTAAAAATATTGAAGTCGTATCTCTCCCAACGTTATTTCTTCGTACAAATAAACAATTGTGCTTCGAATATTTAATGATATACCAGCTGGAGTGGCACAAGGTGGAATCCCCAGTCCACTTCTGCGGTATTCATAAGCCTTTCAACCTTTCAGTGGCGAATATCAATAAGCTTAACCAATAAATCTTATCAAGTTATTTTAAAAACTGGAATCTTAGATTGAATCCTAGTAAATGTCAAGCCATTTAGTTTACTCGCTGTAGGGCTGCTGATAAAATTCCTCAAATTCGATATATAGTACAACGAAAATAGCCTTTTACCACAGACGTAATATATCCAGACGAATTATTAACGAATAAAGACGTGATTTTCATCAAATTGACTGATAATTGCCCCAATTGTAGTGAGAAAAATGTATACTTTATTCGAGGAGCCCAATTATTAGCTATTTTGATATATTTGGCTTCTATTTACTAGTAGATGGCATTATCATCAATGCCGTCTAAAACATCATATTTTTTTATCAATGTGTGTATACTGTATAATATTATACATAAACATATGCACGTATATAAAAAAGTAAAACGCATCAAATCAAAACCAACAAAAATGAAATGTTTAGAGGAACACGAAGTACGACGATGTTTTGAGAAAAAAATATTTTTATAAAAATGCAAAATTACTTAATAAATGATTATTAATTTCAATCAAAATTGTTCACAATTTACATTTCGATATATTTGATATCAAATTATTTATATTTGTAAATAAAAATGTTGATTTAAATTGAAAATAAAGACGATATAAAAAATTGTATTTGAAAATCCCATATGATTTTTTTACGTTTCACAGAAAAATATTTATACCCTTCACACATACTACCACACATTTTTGTGTCATGGCTTTTTATGTAGTGGCATTGCACTAATAATAGGATTATGTTATTTTATCCACTTTTGATATATAATAACCCGATAACTATGCTGATTTCAAATAAAGAAAATGTGAAATAACCCATTGTTATTGTATAATCCACGCTGCTAGGGGCAACGTGAGTTATATTTGGTATAACAAAATGTTGAGTAGTCATTGGAAAATTATTCGTAGTCAAATTGAATGAAAAACTATATTCCAAAAATTAATTAAATTAATGTACACGATGACAATTTAAAGAACGGTCACTATGATAAAATGTATTTCAAAATTCAATGCTCCAGTGTGAAAACACAAAATGGAACTATTTCTTATTAATTTACGAAATTTATTTCAACAAAAGTGGATAAAACGTTGTATGGCACTCGTGAGCAAAGAGATATTATCCACTCGGGATAATGTCCCACTCGGCTATCGCCTCGTGGGTCAAACTTATCCCTCATGGATAATATCTCGTTTTGCTCACTAGTACCATAAATAACTATTGTCCACGACTAACGTATAATATACTAATTATGTGTTTGTTTCTTCAATCATAATGATATCCATTATTCACTGCTAGTTTATCTAGTAGTCCCTTCTTCCATTATTCACTACTACCAAGTAAAAATTTCATTTTTGAAATTTTATCTAGTAGTCTCTTGCTATTATAATGGCTGTTATTCACTCAGATGATTTACGACACTCGCCTATCTGCTCGTGTCGGTAAACTTCATCTTCGTGAATAACAGCTTGTCGAATAATATACTATATTGGATCAAGTTTGTTTTAAAATCAAATTCAAAATACCATTGTTATGTGTATTTACTTTGTATTTACATAGTCGTCTTATTTTGAGGTTTCGTACAGTTAACTTTTCAAGTTTTATAATTATAGAGTACTGTTTCAAAACATATTAATTTATAAAAGATAAATAAATTTTTAAAGCTTAACATGTGCTTACTCAAAGAAACAGAAGTTCGAGAACTAATTTTATTACACTTATTTGCCTTGCAATAGTATTCGCCAATTCGGATTTCGCACGTTTTTTTAATTTTTTTGTATATGTTTTTCAGCTAACCATGTACAATGTTTCCTCATTAATATTAAAATCATGAAATTTAAAGCTGCCTTATTATGCTCATGACATGGATTTTGTTCGACATACATATCTTTGCAGGTAATGCTTGTATTAACAATACAAAGTTGGACAATATTCTTCTTCAAGCTTGATTCACCAGATTTGTCCATTGAGCTCGTCAAGAAAATGACAACTTGACGGAGTTAATAACCGAGTTAAAAATATGTTATCTCTCCAGCGAGATAACATATTTTTAACTCGGTTTTTAACTCCGTCAAGTTGTCATT
Organism: Tipula vernalis; assembly: GCA_958295665.1. Classification (NCBI taxonomy): domain Eukaryota; kingdom Metazoa; phylum Arthropoda; class Insecta; order Diptera; family Tipulidae; genus Tipula; species Tipula vernalis. The sequence goes on from OY282558.1 coordinate 299,686,562, forward strand.
TTCTTGACGAGCTCAATGGATACATTTGGTGAATCAACCTTCAAATCTTTCATTTTTGCGCATTCTGAAAACATTCTGGAAAATAAATTAATTTGTTCTTTGGAAATTTTGAAATAATAATCAGTCGGTGCCTTAAGTTTGCAGAAGTTATTTTCTTCATCATAATTTTTGTTACTGATCAGATATTCCGATAGAGCCTCCAAAATTTCATCTGTTATGATAAAGATGTTTTCGCAACGGAAACATTTAATTTTTCTCAAAATTTTGCTTGCTACGTAGCCCACAAAATACCGCATTGAAACTTCTTATAAAGGTACATCCAGATTAAAAAAACTGTCGGATATATCTGATGAACATGGTCAATTTCAATGGAATTTATATTGTCTTGTTCATTTGATTGATATGGTAGATTTTCCATCATTTCAAACAGTTCGTCTGTGCCATTCTTGCAATTTGATATGTTTGAAAATGGTGATAAAATTTTAACCGTTGTGATTTTTGCAATATTATGATTAAATTCATGAACGGACGGGTTGTGATTATTTCTGTTAGCGGCTCTGATTTGGGCAAATAAATTTTCGACTGGATCTTGATTTTATCTTGACGTTAAAATGTACTCAATCCCAATATTTTCCGACAAGAAGAAAAGAGAGAAACTGTTTGGATGGCTCATATGCTCTGAATTAAACCCTTAAAACAATAAACTGTTATTTTGTTTACTAACGCAGTATTTGAAATATAATTTACCGTGAATTCCAGAAATGTATCAACTTGATTATTCGTAATAAAGGCACATCTAAATGGATTTTGTTTTTCATATTTTGTTTTGGAGTTGAGGGCAAAGTGTTTATCAATTTTCTCAATAAACTTATACGTCGAACATGCAATTTCTTTATTATGAGGTGATATTTTATTCAATTGAATCGCTGTTTTAATACCTGCCACAACATTTCTACTAAAAATCTGTGTGGCTAGTTCCACTCTCATTTTCTAAAAATTGTTTGGGAAAATGTATCTAGCTGTAAGTTTAGGGCAACATTTGGTAATTAAATTCACTTCTAAGTTGTAGAGTTCTAGTAGTATTATATTCCAACTTACCAAACCGTCAGAGGTTTTTATATCAAATTTCATTAACGTGTTCCTGACTGACTTTATTAAATGGGGTACGTCATATATACATGCTACTTCAGCATCATTAAACAAAAAATGAGTTCTCTCAATTGATATACCAAATATATTCAAACATTTTCTGTTATTTGGCCCTTGATCACAGACCACGCCTCTTATTTTTACTGCCAATTCACAACATATGCTCAAATTTTCTTGAATAAGTAAAAATAACCTATCAGCGGAAATACAATACTATTTTGGGAAACCTTATAACTTATTACATATTTCCAATTCGCTGATAAGCCTCTTATCATAAAACAGCATATTAATTTACCAACTTCAGCTTCTCGGTCATTGCCATAATCTACAAATCCATCAATTTGATCTGAATAAATATTGTAAATAAGATCGCTTCTTATATGAATTTCGTTGAATAATAATACAGCTTGTTTTGAATCGCTGCTCATAATGCTAAGCTTTTCTTTTATGTTCATAAGTGCATTGTTGTTGAAGCCGCGACTCAAATATTTAACAGGTAATAAAATTAAGTATTTATATGAGCTTGACGATCGATAAAATATTTTCTGTGGAATTATTTTTTGGTCTTCCGGCCATTTTTAATTTTTGAATCGACTAATAATAATTTAATATATATTTTCTATTTAATTTAGCAATTAATAATTTATTTATGTCGTCTTTAATGTTTGGTTTGGATTTTTGGATAGACATTTTGGTTCGTTTAAATTTTCTTGCATAATTATTGCATTTTATTTTAAGCTCTTGAATTGCACGATCTTTTGATTGAACCTTTTTTAATAAGTTATTATAGTTTAATCGATAATAGTTCTCATTTTGAATATTTCGTAGACACGTTTTACATGGTGGTGGTTCAATGTCGCTTTCAATATGCATCGCCGGTTCTGGTAGACAAATCGTCGCCACAATATTTAACTGTCGTAAGTGCCAAAACGCCATTTTTGGGATTTTTCGATAATTCTTCATAACTTTTTCTGCTCTTTCCAAAACTTCAATCTATTTTATCGTATGTGGTTTAGTTTCGGAGTTATAGAATTTTCTTTTGTCGTATGTCCATATCGTTTGTTAAATGTTTTCAATTTGCTTATCGTATCTCCATACTTCCGATTACGGTAAAATTTAGTATTAAAAATTATTTTATATTGTCGTATGTCCAACATGAATCTATTTTTATCGTAAGTCACAAGCATTTTTTAAAATACTGTTTTGTCGTAAGTCGAATAAGTAGCCAATCAAATGATCCCATTTTATCACGTGACACGTTTATATTCGAATATAATAATAGAGGAAAATTTTTATTTTTCTCATTCTTTTGGTAATAGTCATACATGTAAGGTCACATTTCTTTTAGGTAAAACGTAAAAATAAATTTTAAATCAATATGAGTTCTCAATCTGCAGATATACCAGCTAGTCTTCAGTGGTAAGTAAAGAATCGTATAATTTAACTTATTTATGTTCATAAATAAGAACGTCACTGAAACGCAAGAAATTTTGGCATCGGTTTATTTTACGGTTGGTAAGGAAAATGATAAAATAAATCATGTTCGTCAAAAACCGTTAAAAATTTTAGTGCAGTTCATATCATGGCTATTTGTTCTTATATTTTTCTACGAAAATTAATGCGTTTTTTGGGTAGTTCGAGATAACTCCGAAATAAATGAAATTATTTTATCGAGTGACTCCTGTGTGCAGCAGAATAAAAATCGTCTAACGTCACTGGCACATTTGACATTTTTAAGCAGACATCCAAAGATAAACAGGATAATACAGAAATTCCCCGAGCTTGGCCATTCAACCGTGCAAGAAATAGACGTTGTTCATAGTGCCATTGATAAACATTTAAAACATATTAATATACACAGTCCGGTTTCTTTCTTGCAAACAGGTTACATCGTCAAGAAATCTAAATGTTACATTAGACATTAACCAAATGAGAGATAGGAACTTTTTAAGCTGCGATATTGCTTCAAAAAATTTCCTTTTTCCGCCTTTCAATTCATTAAGAGCTCTCGTATACACCAAATTGAATCTTACTCGTATACAATATAAAACAACAGACAGAGATGACGATTGGAAACTTATATCATTATTTAAAAAAGTCAATAAACAGAATAAGAAATCCAGTGCCACGAAATCGGCAAATGAATTACCGAAAATTAACAACTGTAAAACCAAACCGCAATTATCCAAAGAGAAGGAAAAGGACATATAGTCGATGTTAAAATATATGGCAGACGTAGATAGTCGTGTTTTCCATGAGAACTGCACTAGAACTCGATAAATTTTAAATTCCTTTTATTCCATTTAAACAAAAAAAAAATTAAATTCATAAAGTGATAATGTGTAGTGCATTTCACATAAATACACATTTTAAGTTGTTACAGCAATAAATAATGGCAATTATAGCTTATTTTTTAGTTACACTGGATAAACTAATGAATTTATCGAGTGTAGTTGCGTGTAATGACGTCAGCAAGAAATAAGAAAATATTGATGAAATAACTGAAGGGGGAAATTTTTAAATTTAAAATATGTAATTATATCAAATACACTACACATTCACGCTTTATGAATTTATTTTTTTTCGTTTTACATAGAATAAAAGGAATTTAAACTTTATCGAGTTCTAGTGCAGTTCTCATGGAAAACACGGCTGATATAGCCTTCTACAAGTTTATTTAACAAAATGAATCATTCTATGTTATTTCAACTGTGTTACTAAATTATAAGCTACCTGTTATATTTTATATTGAAGTAGGTATTTATTTCATTTTTATTTTTTATAATTTTTTTTCTATGTTTTTACGTTTATACAACGAATTAATTTATTTTTTGGTAGAAATAAAACATTTACAAACCAAATATTGGTAGAAGTTTCCAAATTTATTAATAAAACTTATTTCTGATTACCTTATTTCCAATTATTTCCTCAAAATCGTTAAATATTATGCCATAACTCAACTAATTTGCACTAGTTTAACTTAAAAAACATGGAGAAATAAATTATCGTATCATCATACATATACGAGTATGTAAAATATTCTCTTAATGGAAAGCTTCCCATTGCTGTTTTTAAACATAAATAAAATGAATTTTAAATAATTCAAAAAATGTTTAGAACTTTGAACCTCAATATCTCGGAACCATGATGCAGGATTTACGGCAGTATAATACTGCGGCGACGACATTATGTCTTCTAAAGTCATACTACAAATGTTATCTTGTGATTATACCAATGAAGTTTGACTCATATTTTCTAAGATTATGGTTGGAACTGACGTAAATTGTCTGTTCTTACTATAACGTCAGTTGCAATTGAATTGTCTTCACTTTCCGACAAATCTTCCATTGACAAAATGGTCACCATCGAAAGAACACTATCGGAATCATTTTTTTCATTTTGAAATAAAGTTAGTGTAGGAACAGCATATTTTGATAAACCTCTTTTAGTGAAATACTTTTTTCCGAAATGTTTTTCACAAATCACAATATTTTTAATTGTGTAATCTTTTAACCTACAATTCAGTACACACATTTCACAGAACATTTTATACCACTTTTAATACGATTCATTGTAGAACGAATATTTAAACTGACGATCAATTAAATGTAAAATGTGAAAACCATTCGCTAGTAATAATTTTCCTTTACTGAAATTTATTGAAATTTGAAAAGAATAAACATGCAAACCTACAACATACAAAGCAATATTTCAATTTCTTTTATTTTGTAATTTGGTTATGTGTATGTATTTTATTTCTGTTTGTTTATGCAAGCTTTTGATGGTGTTTCTGCTTTGTAGAAATAGATGACAGTAATGAAAATGTTTTTGAAATATATTGGGTTCCTCGATTAGATTACAAAAAATTAACTAATATGAAAAATGGAGCCACTGTATTCGACCAAATCTTCCCTCCCAATAATTCGTCTGGATATATTACGTTTGTGCCTTTACAATGGAAAGTATCCGTTAAATTTGTGACAATTCAACATAATCGCTTAAGTCGAGATAAGTGTTTATGACTTATGTTGAATTTTATTTGAAACGACATTTATTTTTATTTTTTATATACTTTCAATTCTTCATTCAAATCGGACAATTTTTAAGCAAATTATGACAATAAAACAAAACCACTTATATTTTCAATCACTATTTATGATTTTTGCAAAAACCACTTATGTCATACATTTTCATAGTGCTTCTATAGTGTTGCATAAAATAAGTGATATTTACCAAAATAGTTACTCGCCAAGTCAAGTCAAGTGACATAAATATACATAGTGTTCTGAATTGCAAAATCCAGACGAACTCAGTGGCCCAGTTCGTAATAGTATTGTTTCGCCAGCTATACTTAACGAGACGAATGGTATTTATAATACAGAGGAAGGAATCCCACGATGAACTTAATGCTATGGAGGATTGTGTTACTGGACTGCCAATATGTTATTTATGTGGCATGAAGCCATTGGAGCCACAGGATGCAATGAAATTGCTTCCTGTCTTTTTGACGATTTAAAACAATTACCACAAGATGTGAAAACTGTAATTTTTTATAGTGATTCGTGTAGCGGTCAAAATAAGAATTCAAATTTAAATTTAAACACAATCGATCATAAATTCCTTGTTCCTGGTCACACACACATGGAGTGTGACGGTGATCATGCAATAATTGAAAAAAAGAAAAAAAAATACATTGCCCAAAATACAGTTTGTCCGAACCTGTGGAACACGTCGAAATTTTGTTGTAAGAGAGATCGATCAAAACAGTTTTTATGATTTTTTCACAATTTCCAAAACGAAATTTATATGGCGGAAAAAAAATAAAGACACCAAAAGTTTATATTGGTCCAACGTTAGATGGCTAAGATTTACCAGAGAGTTTGGTAAAATTTAAAATAAATATAAAATGTTAAATAAATATAATACAAAGAACCATTTAAAATATTAAATATGACTATAAACGGGGGGTAAATCGTGTGGTTATGAGCGATGTAATGCTATTTTACAGGGAACCGCTCAAAATTAATAAGGAAAAGAAGAGGGATCTTATTTCTCTTCTTCCATAGTTGGTTTTGACTTTCGTGTCAGTCAGTTCAGTTTATTTTTTTATTTTTGCTTAAAAATATTTATTTTGTAAATCATTTTAATTATATTGGTTTTTGGATATAATGCTAAAAACTCCAACCTTGTGCATCAGTGTTATCATCGCTGATATCTACGGTTCATAAGACCGATGTATACCATAAAATATCCATGTGTATGTACATTAACACATTACAAGAGAATTAGTATAATTGGACCTTTGAGTTTCATCCAAGCGGCAAAGAACTGGAGTTGAGCGGCTGTGGTGTAATTTAGGAGACAGTTTTTTATATTAATATTTGCTAGCCACTTTTTGCACACTTTATTGGGAATGAGCGTTTGCTCAAAATAGAGTGTGAGAAAGTTAATTTATGTAATTTTATGTTAATTTTTACCATGTCATATTCGAACAGGAATTTCACAATTTTTACCAAACCCTGTGCTCACAAATTAAAAATATTGACCCTGATATCATTCGTGACAGCAGCGATGACAAAGCTTAATTGTTCATATGTGGCTAAGGAATATGAATTTAAAGTTACTAACACGTTTGGTTTAATTTTTATCTTATAAACTGAATTGAACTGGTTTAAGTTTAAATAAATGATTTATAAAAAAGCACATAACTCGTTTTATATTTTGTATTTGTATTCCAAAGAATCACTTATCTATGATAAATTTTCTAAATCGTTTTACAAAATCACTTATCTCACACATTTATGAGTTTCCGGAAATCCAGTGGTTGCTTGATGTATTTTAAAGGGCCCTTTAAGGCGTTACTATAATTGCTATACCATAAACCAAACATAAATTTTATAAAGTTACATAATTTTATCACAAAAGTATTATAAGTTCGTTTATTGTCTCCTGAAAAGTTCATATTAAAAAGATAAGTGTTTATGTTTAATTGCCACATAAACATCTCGGGATGTATTAAGACAAAAGAGTTACGTTAATAGATCATACCAACAAAACAATTATAAACTGTAACAAGCTACTCAAAATGTATTAGCCAGAGATCGAATTTAAATACTATACAGAATGTATTAACAATCCTTATAGTCAAAAATGGACGAATATACGTATAAGGAAATTGAAAAAACATAATACAAAAAAATTTGTATTATGATCTTACCTATTCGCAAGACATGATTTGGAATTTCATTATATAGCGTGTTCCATTGGCACTAGCAAACTACTCACAAGTACTTGTATCTACTCGCAACTACTCATGCTCAAGTGATGGTGTAGTTGTTAGAAGTAGTTACGCATATAATTAACGACAGAGGGATTTTAGTTTAAAAAATTCTAATAGATGGCTCTATACCAATTGTGGCTGTGTGAAATGTCATTTTTTAACCCTAATCCAACCAAGGTATGTCTTTTTGGCTCGTTTGATAAATGCATCGATTTTCAAAATAATGTTAATTTAATTATAAACTTGTATGTATTTTATTTTGAAACATTTCAATACAATGTACTTGAGATCTACTCATTCTCTGCAAAAATTTAGTAAATTGTTTGATTAGAATTTGAATTTACTGATATTTCAAAAATAGGACACACAACTTCTAAACTCCCCTCTATTAGTTGCTTTGCATTTCCGGAAACCCGGGCAGATTTCCTGTTGAACTTATATTAATAAATAATAACTGATGGAAAAAATAGTAAACCGCTGCCCCTGGTTTCTTCATTCTGGAATCCTAATATACATATCTAATCCGCTAATCCAATCTTAATTTGAATTCAAATTTAAAATTAGACGTAGAGTTAACTTACTTCTGAAATAATAATATATTAAGTTTTTTGTTTTTAATAATAACCAGCTACCATCTTCTAAACCGACTAGTGCCGAAGACCACCCCCTAACCAAACTCAAGTACTATTAATTCAACATGAAATTTAAAGTTTAATTTTAAGATTTAAATGAACAGGTCTGGAACAGTCTGTAGGCTTACTAATGGGGATGCAACAATGATCTAAAACCTCTTTAAATGTTAATTACTAATAATTATTCTCCTGCAATTGTACTTCTTATTTATAAAGCAAGGGTTTTGCAGAGACTCACTTTGTAACCTTGGCGACAAATTTGGTTGATGCATTTGTTCAAATACACTCGTTTTAAAATTAAATGAAATGACGAGAGTAATCCATTCTAACTATTTTTTCCATTTTATATTTTTATTTCTCTTTTCCTTCTTTCTTTTTTCGCGATTTTGTTTAAACCCCAAAAGCCGGAAAAATTTCCGCTACGGAATTCTTGTCCGGTCCACCGAGTTTCCGTCTTTGAGCCACCACCGATAGATGCCATACGAACTCCTTTTATTTCCTAGTGTCTGTATTCGTTTTCATAACCTAAAATACCTTTACCATTTCTGTATGCAGTAATTTCCTTATTAAAGGCATTAAATTTGTGGCTCAGTTATTAGCGCACTAAATGAAAATAAGTTGAATTTCCAACAAGTTTGTTGGTACACTGAAATTCATTTCAGTTAACTTCAAAATTTACAAGTTCACTAAGTGAATATTATGAAAGTATACACCATTCCAAGCGACGGCAACTGCCTATTTAATGGAATAATTCATCAGCTTCAACTGCAAGGTTCTCAGTCCCCTTGCTACTCAGCCAGTGATCTCCGGTCTGAGATTGTTAATTTCATTTCTGTTAATCTTACTTATTATTCCAACCACAATGCTGGACTCCTATCATCAGATATACCAGCGCCGCCCAAGTAAATAGAGCACCCTATAACCCATATACAATCATAATCAAGTTGTTCTACTACTTTGAGATTTTGATTTCATATTCAAATAATCAATAATTCATTGTTCAAACAATATCATATTGGAACCAGTTTGGTTTTTTTTTTTTTTAATTTACTGTTTCTAATCGATAATTCAACGTGCATATTCATTAACGCCTGATGGTTTATATAAAGCAGTTGCTAAATTTTAAAAATTTTTCAATTTATTATTAAAAAATAAGGGTAAGAAATGTTTATAAAATGGTATTTAGATAAATTAATAAGAGATTAAATATATTATATTACCTAATTTAGAATGGGTCGTGGAAAATACTGCAGTGAAGGAATGCGTGAGGCAATTATAAAGCTTTGGCATGCTGGCAACAGCCAAGTCATAATTGCAAACCAGCTAGGGTGTTCCAGATACAAAGTGCAGAATACAATAAGGCTGGTAAAATCCATGAATTCTTACAATAATAAAATTAGAAAAAGTAGACCAAGAAAAACTAATAAAAGGCAAAATCGCGAAATGGTGCGATTGATAAAAAAAAAATCCTTTTGCTTCAAGCCGCGATGTGCAATGCGATGCGGCCGGGTCGCCAGGAAAAAACCGCTGTTAAACAAAAACCATTTAAAGGCTAGGCTTAAATTCGCCAAAGCTTACGTGAATAAACCAGCGTCTTGGTGGCATAATGTATTGTGGTCAGCAGAGTCCAAATTTAACCAGTTCGGACCTGATGGTCAAAAGTACGTCTGGCGGCCAAAGAATGCTGAACTGAACAGCAAATATACAAAAAAAACAATGAAGCATGGTGGCGGGAACATAATGGTTTGGGGTGCATTTTCATCGTGGGGAACTGGCCCAATAGTCAAAATTGAGGGAAACATGAACCAGTACGTGTATCAAGAAATCCTAGAAAGGCAAATGTTGCCGTATGCTTCGGAAGAAATGCCTCTGAGATGGAGATTTCAGCAGGACAACGACCCGAAGCATACGGCAAAATTTGTTAAAAATTTTCTACAGAAAGAAAAAGTTCAAGTTTTAGAATGGCCAAGTCAGTCGCCTGACTTGAACCCAATCGAAAACCTATGGGGTCACCTTAAGCACAACATAAAAAATGAAGATATTTCAAACAAATCGGTTCTATGGCACAAATTAAAAGATGCGTGGGATACAATTTCTCTCGAGTACTGTCAAAATCTGGTAGACTCCATGCCGCGCAGATGCGCTGCAGTAATTGCTAACAAGGGTTTTCCGACGAAATATTAAAATTTATTAGAATATTTTTTTTTTTAAATGTACGTAAAACACTTACGAAATAATTTGAATTATGTATTGTGATATTTATTAATAAAGAATTAATCTTAAATGATATATATTTTTTCCATTATTATTGGTAAGCTTTAACTTAATAAAAAAGCTCACATAAAATTAGTGCTCTATATATATAAGCGGCACTTATATGATTCCAATGAAATTTTTGTATTATGTAATGTATCCGCTTTTTTTGACGCAAAGTGTCTGTCATGCATTGTCGGTCTTAAGCTAGGTTTAAGTGATCAGCAGTTACAGTCTACTAAATAATTGTTTATATTTTTTGATATTATTATTTTCCTAATATCAGCTTATTTGTAGGTATCTATCCGACCTTTCAAAGAATGGCTTCTGGGGCGGTGCCGATGTCAGCCGCCTCTAATTTAAAGAAACTAAAATAAAATCAAAACAATTCTATAAATTAGCATCAACTTTTGATGAGTGGACAAGGTGAAGGGCCAGTAGATACATGAATTTTTATAAATTGGATTTGAAATTTATAAATTAGGATTTAATTTGCATACACGGAAATTGATTCATATTAAACGAGAGAACTAATTGATCAACGACTTAACAAATTTGGAATGGTTTTGAAAAATTATATTATATCCACAGCATGTGACGGAGCTTCTGTAAATGTTAAACTTGGCAATGAATCGGAAGCTGAAATTGTTATATGAACGACGGGCTACTCCTGGCGTTACAGACATTTTATATAAAAAAAATCATCCCGATTAGTGGAAGCAACAATAGAAACTAATGAAGTCGATGAATCTGATTGTGATATTCGATATGATGATGAATTCGGAAATGGAGAATATAATGAATTTGAATATTCTGTCGTTTCATTTCATTCCATGCATTAATTCAGTTCACAATATTGTACAATTTTTCAAACGTTCCCCCTGTATGAAATTCAATTTTACAGCAACATGTTAAGCAAAAGTTCCATGTTGAAATTGGACTAATTTTAGACTCTAAAACTCGTTGGAATACGTTACTACTTATGATCTAACAATTTTTAAAGCTCATTGCATAAAAAAAGCACTGGATGATTTACAAAAATTAAATATGCTCGAAGATATTTTTTAGATAATGCTTAAAGATACTTGTGAAGCTTTGTCATCCGTACAAGAAGCAGTGGAAATTTTGGGATAAAAATAGCTACAATAATAACGGCCGAAACTATAGTCGCGTACTCACGTTTATGTTGAATAAAATTGGCCAGATAAATACGGAAGTCAGCTAAAGTTTATTCAATTCATTGAAAAAGAGGGTATTGGAACGTAGAAATATTAATTTAATATTATTGGCGAAGTATTCTTTCGTTCACTCACTCAATCGGAAGTATCTGTTCCGTATTCGTCAAAAACCGGAATGCTTAATTTTGGCAAGCGATTATTGGAAATATTGTTTGAAATAGAATCAGAAAGTTTGCTGGATAGTAAGGCTAGTGATGTTGAAATGTCGCTTAATGATGAACTTAACTTAGCTTTTGGAAAAGAGTCTGTACAAAAACACAAAAGTCGTTAATTTTAACACTTTTAGAAAATATTTTATTTTTTCGAAGCAATTGGGAAAAGAACAAACAACTTATAATTGTTTTTCAATGCTTTTTTATTTAAAGCAACTACAACCGACTCAGAAGGAACCTTTTCTGTATCAGAAAATTTTTCCAATTAAATTAGAAGCCATTAGTTTTGTAATAAAAAAATTAATTTTTATATTTGGAATTGAAAACAAAACTATGAAAAAAAACTTTATTTAATGGCGCTTTATAGCGAACTAACACTATAAGTGCGATTTTATTATAGAATACATTTTTTTCTTTAAAAACCCGGTTTTAACCGATTAACCAAATTTAAGATTGGAAAAAAACCGTAAAACCGGGTTTTAAAGAAACACGGTTTTTTGCAAACCCTACTTGAAGGTAAGTCAATAGATTTTATTTTCATTAATACAATTTATATTTGTAGTAATAATTAATATTTGTGTAATGTAATTCTCAATTATTTTTGCATAAATATTTAATATTTAGCATAAATATTTAGGGGCTCTTACTGGGTTTACCAAAACTAAAAGGATCAATTCTGAGCTGCGGGGCTCATCATTGGACCGTAAAAAAGAAACGCTAGTTCTAGTTATGAGCCAGTGTATTTTTTCGTTGTCAATTTCGTTTGTGGACGATAGTATATACCACATAGCTCATTAGTAGTTATATTTACACTATTATAATTTAAATTTAAAACCTGTTTTAGTATTAGTTTGACTAACCCTAACAATGCCTTCCAAAAGAAACTGTAATGTGACCGATATAGAAAAGGCACTCGAAAATATTAGAAGTGGGACTTCGATTCATGCGGCTGCTAAGATGTTCAACATTCCAAGGGTAACGCTTCAACGCAGAATACATAATCGTTCGAGAAAAAGAATAATGTTAAGTAGTATTAAGTATTAACAATGTCGGAAGAAAAAGACGTTGTTAATTGGATTTTTGAAAACCATGCCAGAGGTTTCCCAAGAAGAAAACACGAAGTATTTTGAGTAGTGAAGGAATTCTTAGATTCCAATCCCAAAACGAACATGTTTGTTGATAATCTACCTAACAACAAATGGTACAACGCATTTTTAAAAAGGCACCCAGAGTTATCCATAAGAACACCCGAGGATATAACTAATTCTAGTGCCTGCGTATCAGAAAAAGACATTAAAGGCTGGTTTCAACAAATCGAAGATTATTTTATTTCAAAATATCTAAATAATAACGTGCTTAAAGATCCATCAAGGATTTTTAATGGTGACGAGTCTGAATTTTTGCTATGTCCAAAAGGTGGGACAGTCCTGGCCCCAAAGGGAGCAACCAACGTCTACGAGACAGATAAAGGTCGGGCTAAAAAAAGCATTACTGTGATGTTTAGTTTCTCTGCTGATACCATTGTGATTCCTCCGATGATAGTGTTTCACTATAAAAGGATACCGAAGGATGTAATGGATTCAATTCCCGAGGGCATTTACACAAAAACCGATTCCGGGTGGATGACTTCGGAAGCGTTCTTGGTTTACATCCAGGAAGTTTTTTTATCCTACACTTGTGGCTAAAAATATATCTTTTCCATTAGTGCTTTTTGTCGATGGTCATAAAATACATCTGACCTACGCACTTTCTAAATTATGTGAAACCTTTAAAATAATATTGATATGTCTAGAGCCTAATTCAACACGGATTCTTCAACCTGCGGATGTCGCAATATTTATACCTTTAAAATTAGGTTGGATAAAGGAAGTTCAGGTGTCGAAAAGATGTTGAAAAGGGTTACCGACAAATATGCCAAACGTGACACAAAAATTAATCGATTTCGCTCTTGTGGGCTTTCTCCCTTCAACGCAAACGCAAATTTGAAAACCACATCTGTGAGAACAATAGAATGCAAAGCTTTTTAAAAGTCATTAAGACACCAGCTCGAAAAGGAATGAGAAATGTTGAACGGCAAAGTTATATAATAACATCAACCCCGTTCTAAAATGCCATCAAAACCAAAATTGATGAGAAAGCTGCGATCGAACAACGGAAAATAGAACGGAAAAATAAAAGGCTAGAGAAGAAAATTTTAAAAGAACAAACTAAAGAAAACAAGGGTAAACAAAAGTTCACTATACCAAAGAAACGGCCACTTAACAACCCAAACCCAAAAATTGTCAGTGGAAAAAATCAAATTAAGAAAACGTGGGTTAATCCCAGCTCATTACTGGTAAATGGATATTATTTTGTTAAATTGAGCTTAAATATTGTAGTTTACACCTTGGCACACCTTTTTGGGTAAGGTGAGTTAAATGGCCAAGGTGATAATTAAATGACTCAGTTCATTTATCTTCGCTCCCAAAACCATCGTGTGTTGTACAATATTAATTTGTTTTTACTGCCAAAACTTTAAATTGGCTGAGTCTGATGGAACTTGAATATTTCTCAACTCACTATGATGAAATTTGACCAGTGCGTTGGAAATGAGATTCTTTCACGATTTTTAGATGAAGTGATGATGGCCAATTAGGATGGAACTTATCTATTCCTCAAAGGATTTTAGTGGGATTTTGACATAAGCGATGGAAATGGGATTATAAAATGATTTAAATGAAGTTCTGGAATATGGCCAAAAATGATGTAGCTTGCCTCTTCCTTAACTGATTATGATGAAATTCGACATGTGCTTTGGAAATGGGATTCTAAAATGATTTTTATATGAAGTTTTGGAATATGGCCAACTAGGATGAAACTTGGATATTTCTTATCCAGTTTTAGTGAAATTTGACATCCGCCATAGAAAGGGATTTCTAAAATAATTTTTGGATGAAGTTATGGAATATGGCCAAGTAGGATGGAACTTGCCTATTCCTTAACCGATTATGATGAAATTAGTTAAGGTTTTTGGAAATGGGATTCTAAAATAATGTTTAGATGAAGTTCTGGAATATGGCCAAACGTGATGGAACTTGCCTATTCCGTTGACGTGGCCAAGAAATTCGACATGTGCTTTGGATTATTGGATGAATTTTAGATGAAGCTCCGGAATATGGCCAAGTATTATGGAACTTGCCTATTCCTTAACCGATTATGGTGAAATTTGACAAGTGCGTTGAAAATGGTATTCTTAAATTATTTCTAGATGAAGTTCTGAAATATGGCCAAGTATGCCGAAACTTATCTTTTCATCAAGCGTTTATGATGAAATTCGATTATTACGCTGGAATTCTGGAATATAGCCAATTAGGATGGAACTTATCAATGTCTTATATTTCTTAACGGAATTTAATAGAATTTGACATGTGCGATGAAAATGGGATTCTAAAATTATTTTTGGCTAAATTTCTGGAATATAGCTAGTTAGGGTGGAACTTGGATATTGATGAAATTCGAAATTTGTGTTGGAAATGACGCCATACACTATAAGTTTTTAAACATTGCAAAATATACTCTCGGACAGCCAATACTCAGAAAACATAACCGTAAGTTTAGATGAAAGATTGGCGAAAAAAGTTCCAGCTTTACTTCAATATTATAACGGAGATAATCTCGATCGTTTAGCAATTGAAATAGTACGTTTAGGCTGCCTCAAAGAAATTTCAACGGCTGCATGATTCACCGAAACCTCAACGGACAACATTATTAAAGCCATATTAACCTATCTCTCACAACCTCATCCAAAACAAATTTTTGGGGTTCATTTCCCCCATGTGTTCGTTGGAAATGTCAAGATTCATCATCATAGGTTAAAGGTAGTGTTACGCCCTTTGGGTGTCCCATTTTGTTTTATGTGTTCAATATTGACTTTCACATTTATACCTCCCTTAAGCGGAAATTTAACAGACAATTTTTTTTTGTTATATACAACATGACCACCACAATGTTGACTTTCAGTGTACCTTACTTCGTTTCCTCTTTATCGAATTTTTTTTGGTAGTGGTTTATGATCTTCGAAATGTAATTTTTTTTTCCCCCGCTTATGGCTGAGTCTATAAAAGCTGAACAAAATTGAAAAGAAAAAAAGGTGATTCTAGTTTTTGGTTTTTTTTCTGAAAGGTTGTGCTGACTGACTTGAAGTCATTTAAAACCGAGAAAAAAAAATATATTAATATGGACTGTGTATCGATTTCTATTGTGTTAAGTTAAGTTAAGTTGCTAAAAATAATAATAAAACCAAAATAAAATTACCTATAAAAATAATTCAATAAAATAATTGTGCATAGTATAAATATCTTTAAGAAAAAGAAATAAAAAAACGTGTCCATACTAAAAATTATGTATGAGGTGTTCACGAATTTTGGACAATAAATTTTTTTTTGTATATCTAACGTAAATGTGAGAAAAAAAAACCGTTACTGATTGACTGTTGTAATTTAAATATATAAATATATTGGCAATTATTATTGTGTAAATGAATGAATAAAAACAACATAAAAACAATAAAAATATTTAAAACATTAATTATAATCTAGTGTTTTAAATTGTAACATTTCATTCATGGTAGTGAATAAATCATCACGTTAACTGATGTACATACACCTGATCATAGCAGTAAATGCGTAAGTGTTATTTTATTAACGGTAATATGTATTTTCATTTCGTTCCATGAGTCCACCATATAACGTTCTACAATTCGTTATTTAAATCCAACTCATGGTTCCAATGCTAACGTATTCATCCATATCTGAGGCTCAAAATTCTATGTGAAATTCTATGTTTCCATGTGCTTGATACTAATTTAATGAGAAACCAGAATTAGCACAACTATAGAAAGTATTATCACCAGTTATACATGGATCAAATTAATGACTTAAAATTACCTTGATCATACAAAATTTCGTGTGAAGTATCATAAAATTCATCACTCAACGTTCATCAATGAACTACAGTTGTAGATATTAATTTTGTTTTGTGTATTATCACTTTTGATTTTTTTATTCAAAATTTTTTTTTGAATTTTTCTTTAATTAATTTTCAATTTTTTTGTTAATTTCAAAAGAATTTTTTTTGTTTTGCATTACATTTCTTAAATGTTCACTTTAATTTCTGAATATCTTAATTAATTAAATTTAATTTTTTTTGAAATTCTAAAAAAATTTAAATTTATTGTAATCTAGAATAGACATGAAACATTCCCCAATTGTGATAATCCAAATCAAATTAAACATGAGTAGATAAATTTAATAGTGTTTGTTGTAAAATGACGAGGCTTGAGTGACGTTTTGGCGTACTGAATCAGTTTGTGTTTTCCTTCCTGTGTATTTTTGTTTCTTCGTACAACGGTCTAGCAAGATCTATTATGAATACTATCAAATCCCACTCCCAGCCGTCGAGCTTAAGCCAAGCAAGTAAATGACCGTGATAGACTATTCATATAGATAAAAACATATTTCTATAACGAAATGGATTGCACCTGAGCCAAAACAATAATTTTTTTTTGGTTTTATTACAATCCGGAAGCATTTGGCTTCACATTTCGTTACAGTAGCTAAGTTATATCCTAATTGACCATATTCCAGAATTTCATCTTAAAATCATTTAAGAATACCGTTTCCAACCCAACTGTCACATTTCATGATAATCGGTTACGGAATAGGCAAGTTCCATCATATTTGGCCATATTCCAAAATTTGATCTAAAAAGCATTTTAGAATCCCATTTCCATCGCATATGTCAAATTCCACTAAACCCGTTGAGAAATAGATAAGTTCCATCACAGATAAGAACAGATGATTCTTCCCTGTACATGTTAATGTCCAAAACTAAAAGCGCCAATTTTCTTCTTATAATATTTTGTATAAGCTTCTGCTGGAACCCAGCTATTATTTTTAGTTTTTCGAAATGTCATCTATAGTTTCCTAGTAAAACAAAACGTTCAAATAATATTAAAGCTGGTACTAAAATGTTGCATCCGTTACGAATCTGTATATATTTTATAAACAATTTTAATCTACTACAATTTCATAAAAGTTTTTTGATTTCACAGGAAGTGAATTTAAAGTTATTAGTTAATATATAAACAAATGAAGTTTCCACAAAAACATCTATAATTCCAAGACGAATTATTGTTTGTTATTGTCTAATAATTACTACTGAAAGTAGTATTGGTAACTAAATGACGACGGCAACATCGCATATTACTTTACATTTATTTTCATACAAACACATATTTACTTTTTATTTGTACACTCTTGACAAAAATATTGTATATATTTGAATTCATTTTTGAATAAAAAAATTATTAAGATAATTTAAATTTAAAAGGTGTCTTAATATTAAAAATCGAATTGTGTCTTAATATTTTAATATTTAACATGTAGTAAAGCATTAAAATATGTATGCTTATTTGTATTTTTTAACACAATGAAATGTGCCGTTTTTTGGTCTAGAGTATAATAAGGATAGGTTATACATCTTTTTCCTTATGTCAAAAAATATGTACGACAAACATATGACATCTTGTTTTCGTGGCCCTTGTTATATAAAAATATATTTTATCCACTTTTGATATATAATATCCCGATAACTATGCTGATTTCAAATAAAGAAAATGTAAAATAACCCATTGTTATTGTATAACCCACGCTGCTAGGGGCAACGTGAGTTATATTTGGTATAACAAAATGTTGAGTAGTCATTGGAAAATTATTCGTAGTCAAATTGAATGAAAAACTATATTCCAAAAATTTATTAAATTAAAGTACACCATGACAATTTAAAGAACGGTCACTATGGCAAAATGTATTTCAAAATTCAATGCTCCAGTGTGAAAACACAAAATGGAACTATGTATTTCTTATTAATTTACGAAATTTATTTCAACAAAAGTGGATAAAACGTTGTATGGCACTCGTGAGCAAAGAGATATTATCCACTCGGGATAATGTCCCACTCGACTATCGCCTCGTGGGACAAACTTATCCCTCATGGATAATATCTCGTTTTGCTCACTAGTACCATAAATAACTATTAACAGAGCGCTCAAGATTAAAGCCGTAAGTAATTTGTTTATAATCTCAATATTTCACGTCTAATAACCATTTTATTGCAGTCGGAGCTCGATAATTTAACGTGTCATGAGGTACAAAAACGAATCGGAGAAGTACAATCTGAACAGCAAATGTGTATACATAAGAAGCTACTGACCGAGTTCGATATTTATCATCGTATTTTGCAGTTCAAAAATTATATTGTAGCTATCATGAATAAGAATTTAGTTCCTGCTAAAGTTATGGTCCCGTTTTTGGGCGTACTGCTTGCCTGAGTCGAAGAATTCGTTATAATTTTGAGCTGATATTATTTCGAGGACCATGGTCACCATTCGAGAATAACTGGCATATAAAAGATGAGTACAAAACATCTAATCGTCGAACAAAATTGTCACAAAGTTGTCACGCCAATAATGTGTTTTGTTGTGGAAAATTTAATACTCTGTCCGTTAATACTTTTGTGGCAGTTGATGTATTTTTTTTTAATTATGGTGAGTTGATTAAACGAGAACCTGGAACTTTATGAATGAGATGCTGATCACGATATGGCCGACTATATCTACAAAATTTAACGAGTGAATTAGTTTTTTTGTGGTATTTTAACCTTTTTTGTCATATTAACCGTTTATGATGAGGATGTTGTCTAGGTCGAAAATGTCCTCACTAAAATGACACTATTAACGGCGGTTGTTTCATCTCAAAATTTTATTCCTGATGAGAATTTAATTTGTTGCCATGAACAATTGATGACAGTCGTTCGGCGTATGTCCATTATCTCCCAGTATCGTATCGTGGATTATCACATATTTACATCAAGAATACCTGATCAATTCGGACAATTGTTGCAACTCAAAGCGGTAACTACTAGTATCTTTAAGTTATATTAATTTTGTATTAAATTCATGTTTATTCCAGATTCATCTTGTTAACAAATTATAGTCCGCTAGTTACGCCATTTTTCATGTACTTCTGTTTCCGGTCACGGGTTTGGAGATTGTTGATTTTTTTCGTTTGATGTAAGTTCGTTTGCGAAATGGATGTGCGAAAACATGGGAATCCAGATTGGCAGCTCACTAAAAGTAATGAGGAGGAACAAATTACATCACAACCAGTTTGCCAAACGAATCAATATACGCAGGTTGAAAATGGTAAGACTGAATTATCACTGGTTCATTTCACCACGAAAAATGGCCATTTTGTGCAAGGATTACGAAAACATGCTCTACAAGACTTGAATATAACGCGCGGTGGTGGAGGTTTCAATACTAATAATAATACGGCGACGGACCAAAGCAAACAAATTGGTGGTGAACATTTTTCGATAATTCAATCGATTTTGCGAACGAAAAACGTTGGATCAACAATGTATCCATATTCAGTCCACCTGGATATTTACCATCAAGTATGGTGCACACTCCGCTGAGCAACATTCAAAACCCCTTTATTTACAAACACATCTTTACACCTCATGACGTCATATCCTTCGTTCTAGTTTTTTTTAATAAGCCATTAGTGACACCTACTTAAAAACTCGACTAATTAAATAAGTTTAAAAAAACAAAATGGCCGTGTAGTTTTCGTGTTTGAAATCAGATGGCGGTAATAAGAAATTGAAATAAATTCACATTTCAGAAAAACAATTCAAAATAATGTTTTAGCAAGTTAGGAGTATAATTTAGTAAATAAAAAGTTTAACGAGCATGCGGATCTATTTCATCCGAACATTATTGATTTGAAGTCGAAAAATTCGGACGATGCGTTTGTTTTCAACATTCAAAAATTGCAATAATGATTTGTATGATTTATAAAAATAAACTGTAATTCTTACCAATTAAGTACTTTTCAAATTGAGGTCGTAATCCAACGCTTTCACAAAAGATTTTCAAGTTTTGATTGGCTCTGATAAATTGTTTATTCTTTATAAACTAAAAAATATTAATAAAATTGTTGTTTTTTTTTTTCAAATAATTAATATTAATGCACATAAATTTCGCACATAAAAACCATTCTGACATTTGATTGTTCTATTAAGCATAATAAGTCCGGGGAAAACAAAATAAAACGGATTATTAATTTTTATAACTCATTCGAACAGAAATAGTAACCGAAATATGTATTTTTTGTGATAAACTACAGATGTTACTAATTGCTCACTACACTTGACAGTGTACAAAATGGAAAAGCTAATTTTTTGACATATTCTCAACAAATGGCATACTTGTCATTGGAGAAAAGTAGGAAGTTGCATTTTTTTTTTTTTAATTGTTTAAATTAATTTATTTATTTAATTAAACATCCGTACAAACGTTTTTACTAAATTTAGTACACGACAAAGATGACTCCAAATTTAGGCGATTCAGTCCAAACGACCAACTCGTGCAAACTGTTAAAGAAACTTTTGTATGACTGTATTTTGGAGCGGAAAATTTTAAAAATTTTGATCCCATTGCCGCATCCGTATTTGATTTTATTTATAAAGTATCACATTCACCAGATAAACTAACAGAGGAAATATTATATGAAATTTTACAAAAGATCGAGAAAAAATCGATTGAATGGTTTCCCATTTAACAGAATTATTGCACTGTTAAAAATATTTTAAAAATTTAAAAAAACGTTGTGTAGCCAACTTCATAATATCAAAAAAAAAAATTTGTTTTTACAAAACAAGATCTTACGTCATTGATTTCGTTTTTATAAGTTTATACTGTATTTTTCCAAATTTTTCACATAGCCATACAAAGAAAAAGTAAATTTGTACAATTTTATTTTAATTATATTAATCAAATTACTAAATTTAAGTTATTGGTTTTAAAATATGTTATACTCAAAGGTTTGATTTAAATATAAACCTAAAAATATTTTCTGTTACGAGTATTTTTCAATCATAAAATTTTAATCAAAAATGTTCAATTTTACATGGGTTCTTATGGGAAATCGTAAAATGTATCCCCTTTAAAATTAAGCTTCTTTTAAAATTGGTCTGAAGCTGACGGCTTATATATTTAGTTAAGCTTTGATGTATATAAAATAAAAAAATAAATAAAAACCAAATAGCTGGCTATGTAACTTTATTTTCTTCGCATTTTGTTTTTCTTTCAAAACATTTAAATTTTTATATTCTAAGTTTTATGGAACTTTTCATCACTTCAAATATCGTTGCGATTGCGAGAAGAGTATAATTTTAACTGATATATTTTTTACACAGGATAATTATATTGAATTTAGAATTAATTCTATTGTATTGAAACCTGTATATAATTACAGTAAACTATTTATTATTATTATTTTTTTTTTCATATTATTATCAAATACAATTTATTATATTTGAGTGAATTTTATTAGAGTTTCTTTGTATAAATTTTAATACTACAAAGCAAGTCATAATTTTTAGTTTTTCTAGTACTGTTTGGGATTTACGGATTTTGTTGTTGGTATTTTTAGGTTCCTGTTATTATTTTTTCATAAATTTCATTTGGTGTGGTATCCCTCTGTATACTAATATTGAAAATGGATCTGAATTTTATTAAAAGTGGAATTAAATGTTCTGTTGAAGGTTGTGTAAATTGCAAAAAACAAACAAAAAATATAAAGAATGGATTACTAACTGCAATATAAACAACACTACAAAAAAAAAAATTCATATCTGTTTACAATATTTTTCTGATGGCTGTTTTACTAAAAAAGGTTTAAAGTAAAATGCAATCCCAACAGAAAATATACCGAACCTAATAACCGACCCGCTTTCCAAATTAAATATTTGTACCATTTCCACCTTAAACCACCAACCGCGTAACATCGACTTCGATGACGATATCTCAATGGTCACTGTGTTATCGATCGATGATATTTCCAAAATGGATAATAATATAAATAAGTCAACTGTCTTAACAGAAACGACAAATGATTACATAAATTTTAATTTTGATACAAGAAATGACATAACCCTAGAAGATATTTCTAATTTTCCTGAACCACCAAGATATGTCTCAGAAAACGTTATTGAGTCCCCACCATGTAAAAATTGTTTGCGCAATATAAAAAATGAAAATTATTACCGTTTAAAATTTTACGATCTGTTAAAGAAAACTGATACTAAAGACTTGGAAATAAGGGAATTAAAACGAAAGTACAACAATCAAATCAGAAAAATTAGTAGAAATAATTTCAAAAAATCAATCAAAAAATTAAATTCAACATTAATAATCATTTATATAATAATAATCATTTGAATGAATTAAAAATTAACGAAAATTCTAAAAAATTTTCTAGAATGTTGACTTCAATACACTCAAAATCTCAAAAATGGCCCGAGGATCAACAAATAATTGCATAAAATATATTTTATCGATCATCCAGTGCTTACTTATATATGCGGGAAAACCTACAATTTAATTTACAATCCAAGTCATCATTAGTTCGGTGGCAACCGATAAAATATTTAAATCCTGGGTTTAACGAAAATATTTTACTTACACTAAAACGAAAAGTGCACGAAATGATGGAAGATTCGAAAGAAGCGATACTAATATTTGATGAAACATATATTAAAAGCGATTTAGTTTATAACACACATTCCGACCAGATAGATGGTTTTGTAGATTTTGGAAATTAGAGGGAAAATATGATAGGGAAATTAATATCTTGTTTCATGATAAGAGGTGTTTCTTCAAATTGGAAATATGTTCTTAGCAATTTTGTTTCCAATAACGGCCTTATTGCTGAAAAATTATTTTTAATTATCCAGGAAAATCTGAACAAATGCAAAGAACTAGGTTTAAATGTTAGGGCTATAGTATGTGATCAAGGTGCTAACAACCGGAGATGTTTTAACATATGTTAGGACTAACTATCGAGCGTCCTATCTTTAGCTATAATAACCAACAAATTGTCGGAATTTTTGACGTTCCACATTTAATTAAGAGTGTCCGAAACTCGTTGCTTAAGACAGACATTAAATGGCCTGATGGTATAGTAAACTGGAAAGTTGTCATTCAGCTATATACCCTTGAGCAAAGTTCTATAACGAAATGTTGTCCAAAAATATCATATAAACACGTTTATCCGAATACGTTTGAAAAAATGAGGGTTAAATTAGCAACACAAATTTTCAGCAGAACTGTAGCAGCAGGTATTAAAACTGCTGTTCAGCTCAAAAAAATATCAATGGGAAATATGAATTCAGCGATTGCAACCTATAAATTTATGGAAAAGTTTGACAAATTATTCGACTGTTTGAATTCAAAAACTAAATTGAATAAGAATACTTATAAATCGTCTTACACAGTTGATAACGAAGTAGATGGATTTATAGTATATAGATGGAATATATTTCGAATATTTCACTGCTTAATAAAAAACCCTTTTATAGTTTCAAAGGTTTTCTTCTAACTTTGAACGGTATTAGGGAAGTTGCTAAAATTATAATATCGAGAAATATTAGTATTGAATATTTGTTGACTTCTAGATTCAATCAAGACCCAATCGAAAACCTTTTTTCAAGCGCAAATTAGTGCCGCAAATGGAAATAACCGAAACCCAACAGTTCATCAATTTAACAATAATGTAACAAAAATAACGACAATTAAAGTTTTAAGCAAATATTCTAGTACATCAAATTGTGAAGAGGATTTTGATTTAAATTTGCTCCAATCAACAGATATGATTGGAGACTTTAATTGCGAAAAAAAAAGATTTGGAGCCCGAATCGTCGGATATATCTGAGAATTTCTTTAATTTTGATGTTCCGCTTGAGAAAGCCTCCATGCGATATTTTATCGGATATGTTGCATGTAAAATTATAAGAAAAATTAAGTGCTCCAGATGCGAACTTTTTTTTTTTAAAACTGATGAAATATTGGAAACGCCATCTGAATATTTAATATGTAACAGAAATTATTGCGAGGAAGGTGACGTTGGAAAACTGAAGGCACCAACTGACCAATTTTATAATATTTTTGAAGAACAAATTCATATTTTTTCAAACATTTGGAAAGAGCATGTACATATTAAAAAAATTAAAGAACATATTTTGAAAATTTGCACCAATAATATGAACAACAAACATAAAACTTTTTACGATACAGAAAACCCTTGTTTTGAACACAATAAAATGACGTTAAATTTCATGATTTTGGTACTCATTAGGAAACACTGCATATGGCTAGCCGAAAAATACAAATATAAGCACAAATATAATAATGCCCGTAATGCCAATTGGCGTATTTTATTACAAGGAAAATGATGAACATAAAATTGAATGTAATAAATAAGTCCTATTAAAACAATATTTTAAAAAATCGAAATTTTATTTTCTCTGGTTGGGGAAATACATCAAAACCGATTTTTACAGTCGACATCAATTGGTGGCCTTCAAAAAATAATAATTTTGTTGTTCATTCATTAGTAATTATTTGTTTAACTACGCGTATCTAAATACATATGCACTACTATTTATTGTGTTTGTATTCATTTTTCATTCGAAACCAGAACATAAATTTTGGTCGTCTCATGAGTCGGTGAGGCGAGAATTACTGGATCGTAATGGTATTAGTTATTGTGTGTGTGTTCGAATGCTCTTTAACTATTCATGCTCTTCATGCTCTTTTTAGTTTTTCGTATACTTATTTTGTGTTCTTTGTTGAGATTAGGGTTTCGTATACGAATGAAATTTTTAAAGGGACACGAAGATGACTATGTTTGAAAAAAAAAATCAATTCACTAAAATGCAAAATTGTGTATTAAAATTTTATTAATTTCAATTAAAATTGTGTACAACCTCCTATTCGATATATTTAATTTCAAATTATTTATATTTATAAAAAAAAAATTTCGTTTAAATTGATAATAAAGACGATGTAAAATAATGAATTTGAAAATCCCATATGATTTTGTTTACGTTCCATATGGCATTGGAAAAATGTATAAAATGCATGTAGTAGTTAGCAAGATAAACAGAAAATAAAGGAATAAGAAAAAAGAGTTTTAATAATAGGTACATACATATGTATGTGACGCTGTACGTAAAAAAGGTTTCGTAAAACATCATTATCAATTTCAAATACAGCTTGTTAAAACAAATTGCGATTACTCTCGATTTGTTTAAATTTATTAAATTTTCAACAGAATTTTTTGATGGCTTTAATATTAAAATGAATTAAATCAATCAAATATTGTGAAAGTACAGTTTACATTATGTATTTTGAATGTATTTCAGTGTAAGTATTTTTTAGTAACCTTTACATAATGTAAACTGTACTTACACAATATTTGATTGATTTAATTAAGTTTTTAATAAAAAATTAATCTGCTTTTGCAACACGAAATCTAAAAAATTAATAAACAAACATGTGAAGTTAAAACTAAAGAAATACATTTTTTTATTATACAATAATAGAACTTTACTAAAAGTAGAATATTCAAAAAATATTTACAACGAACAACACAGTATGTATTGTTAATTCTCCTGCTTCATAGCAAGTGAAATATTCTCACAGGTGAGCATAAGCATCTAAAAATTTTCCCGATTTCAACGGATTTCAACCGATTGGCTTATTTTTGATACTTACCGTCACAAAACGATACACTAATACAAACAACGAAAATGACAGAACACAATAACAAAATGTATCTTATACTCCTTGTACGTATACAAAATTCTCATGAGGCAGTGAGGAAATTTGGGACCAAAATTTATATACAGAAACATAGACGCAGAAAAAATTACAAAAACAAAAAAAAAAGTAAACAGAAGAAAATTCTTTAGCTATTCACCAATTGGTGTCTCTGCATTATGGGTTACCAGACGAAGTTAAAATTTTTATCATGCATGGCGCTAGCGCTTTTATCAGTCAATTTTGAAAAAACACACAAATGTTCTGGTTGAGCTATCTGATATTCTTATCTGTGGTTCCATCCTAAGTGGCCATCATCATTTCAACTGAAAATCATTAAAGAATCCCATTTCCAACGCACGTGTTAAATTTCAATCGAATTTTTCGGCTTTTTTTATAGACATATTAATTGTTCATGACAATCCCAATATTATCGAATTGCTAAATCAGAAAAATAAAGAGGCCAATCCCTCATAACATATCTACTGAAAAATGAAGAAATATCATTCCCCCTCCCCATACTTTAGCCCAAGGCCAAGCGTTATGTAACGGCTGTATATGTATTGCTAAAATTAACAGTACATTCTTCAGAGCAATTCGTTCAATATTAACGTATGAGGGGGTATACTTCTATAACTTCCAAATATTTTTGTGTTGTTGTTGTTATGGTACTGCAGAATTATTTAGTCCAAATAAAGTTGAGTTTTGTTGTTTGTTTTCACAATTTTATTTTTTTTATGACTTATATAAATTTATTTTCCCCATTTCTCAATACAATTGTATTTGTTACCAAACACCGCGAAGAGAATTTGTCAACTTTTAGGTAAATCTGTGAGTATTGTTAAATCTTACGGGTATTACACTGTATATTGTATGGGATGATGGGATAGCTGCATTTTTGTACATATCATGACTAATGTAATTTCGGTGCGTGTATACATAATATAATATTTGAATTAAATGTATATAATAGCTATGTACATAAGTAAGTAGAAAATAAAATAAAATTGTAGAGCTAATTGTTTAAGAGAGGCCACCGCGTTCAGTTCATTTAAATAATAGTCAACGCACTATATTTCAATATAAAAATATATGTGAAAAATACGTCAAATCACAAATTTTTGGAAGTCATTTTGTAGTCTTGATTAAAAAAAAAAAATTTGGTAGAACGTGATTTTATGTGGTTGTTGTTGTTGTTTAAAATACAGGGTGTCAAATTTTGAGAAAAATGATGAACATGATGTTATGTTTATGGCTATAAAAGGAAAAATAAATATCCGATATTTATGATATAGGGATCGTTTTTAAAGGTAAGTTAATACGGATTAATAAAAAATATAAAAATGGTAAGTTCTTTAATTTCTTCATTTTCAAATTTCCCGCCAAAATTTTATTTTTGAATTTTCTCAATGATCGTCCAATTTTTTTTTTTTTTTTTAAATTTGCTAAACTATTGAAACATGCTAAACAAACTATTGAACATGCTAATAACTTGCGCTAGCAAAATTTTTCCTTTTCGTACAAAATACGTTTAAGTATGACTCTACCTATTTTGAAAATTTCAAAAATCGAATGGTACATTTTTGGCCCTCTTACGTTAATTTTTTCACTCGTTTTTGTGATTCAAAATTAAATTTAAATCAAAAAATATTGACGGTAAAAAAATTTATTACAAAACAAGGATAGAAATTTAAAGATATTTATACGGTTAAAATTTACATGTTATATAATCTTCACCATTTGAATATTTTTAATAAACGAACTAGAGCACGTTTTATTTGGCATTCCTCACTTTCACTCATACTCGAAATATTCTCGTCATTGACTGTTGATGATGTCTCCGGAGTAACAGGTGAATTTAATGAATTATTAACCGGTGATACCTCGTTTTCAACTTTTTGACGTTTATTAGTCACCCGGTAATAACATGATGTACAAATCGATGAATTTTCAGTTGCATGAATCGAGCGCGGCAAACGAATTTTAATATAATC
This sequence comes from Tipula vernalis, assembly GCA_958295665.1. Lineage (NCBI taxonomy): Eukaryota > Metazoa > Arthropoda > Insecta > Diptera > Tipulidae > Tipula > Tipula vernalis. Next base: position 299,714,967 of record OY282558.1, read on the forward strand.
ATTAACATTTCTTAAACTTTTAGAACATTTCAACTCAGGAAACGGCTTACAACACTTTTTGTACCCAACCATTATTACACTTATTATTTGAAATACTTTTGATGTTATTTACATAAGCAAATGATTTAAATAGAACTTCACAAGTTAAACTAAGTTTTACAGGCCTACCTACCCCTTCTTTTATAATTAAATTTTTAAATATGCGTAATTTTGTTCCAAAAGATTACGTTACGGTTTATGTAGCTGAACGTAATATTTTGTGACGCATTTTTAGGGTTGGAACTAACAAAATAAATGACTCATACCAAAATTGTACGGGCTATCCCTAAACTACGTTACGCCTTTGTTTGGGGAAGGAGTATTGATTGTCGTCACGTTTAGGCTGGGGTAGGGAAAATTTCATAAAAGCTGACGTCATGTAATTATAAGAAGTTACTGTTATGCGATATTACACATGACACAATACAATAATTTGCAGGTATATCATTAGAGGCATATTTCTTTAACATACCACATACTTCATGTTCTTAAATGATTAAATTATTGCTCACATATTCAGTTTTGTGACGACTTGTGATGAAGGAGTGAGAGAGACGAAGTTAAGAATGGCGCAAAATAACTTGACGTAGTTTATGAACGGACTGTTACAAATTGTTTCCTCTTCCTTTTTTAATTTTCTATTAGAAGTAAGAATATACTAAAGATCGACGAAATAATTTTAAACAATTACATTATCAGGTCGAGCGTAAATTAGTTAAAAATTGAAAATAACATATAGCAAGTTGATTTTGTATTCCAATAACGGGTAAATCGTCATACTTAAACGTACTTTGCACGAAAATGAAAAATTTTGCTAGCGTTAGTTTTTAGTATGTTCAATAGAATTCAAGGACGTAAATTTAAAAAAAAAAAAAAAAATAGGACGAGCATTGAGAAAATTCAAAAATAAAATTTTGGCGGGAAATTTGAAAATTAAGAAATTAAAGAACTTACCATTTTTATATTTTTTTTATTAATCCGTATTAACTTACCTTTAAAACGAGCCCTATATCATAAATATCGGATATTTATTTTTCCTTTTGTAGCCATAAACACAACATCATGTTTATCATTTTTCTCAAAATTTGACACCCTGTATTTTAAACAACAACAACAATAACAAAAAATCATTTTCTACAAAATGTTTTTTTTAACTAGTACTACCAATTGAAAACATAAAAAATAAAAAATTTAAACACGACTTCCGGTCCCATATACAAATTTGTGATTTGACGTATTTTTCACCATATATGTATATATATATATATATATATATATATGTATATATATATATATATATATATATGTATATATATATATATATATATATATATATATATATATATATATATATATATATATATATATATATATATATATATATATATATATATATATATATATATATATATATATATATATATATATATATATATATATATATATATATATATATATATGTATAATAAATACCGGCCAAGTGAATAAAATTGTACAAATTTGCTATCGAATCGATCGTGTATATCGGGGACGCAATATATTTACGGTAAGAAATGGTTCCTTTGGTGCATATTTTTTTCAAAGTGGATTTGGAATTTTTGTTTTTATAATTATTTTTCCTTTCCTTTGGAAATCATATCAGCTGAAAAAGTTCCGTAAAATAGAAATCCTTGTCGGTATATTCCGTGGGTTGGAAGGGAGTTAGCGGGGCCTCAGGTTATATGGATAGACTTGAAAATCCCAAATTATCACCCTACAGGAAATTCACAGCTACATGGATTGTTAACCTAGAGAAGTAGTGGTGAAATCAAAAAAAAAAAATATAATTAAAAATAGCGGGAATAGCTATGTGCTTACAGTGACTGTGCTGTGAAAAATCTATTTAATTTAAGAAAATTTATTAGATTTAGTGTATTATTAACTTATTAACTACTTTCTATTGTGGGTTTTTTTATTTTTTGTTTATTTGCATTTCTTAGCATATTTTCTTATATTTAAAAAAATTCTAACGAAATTAAATTCAAAAGTAAATCCAAAATTGTGTGTGTAAGTAAGTGTGTTGGCACCAGATTTTTTTTTTCAGAAATACCTTCGTAAGAGGAGCCACGGGTACCCTTGGAAATTTTACGGGTGAGTTTTTTATATTATATAAATATACGCCTTTTTGACAGCGTATTAATCTTGTGGAACACACACACATTTTCATTTTTTTTTTATTTTTATTATAATTATTATTGATTAATTAGAGATTAGAAAACCACTATTTCCTATCGCAATTTTTTGTCATAAATGCATAAATTCTTTTTTCTAAATCTACTTAATGAATAAAAATGTTTTATGTTCATAATTAACATGAAATTATTTCTTTTAATTTAATGATGGTGGTGGGTTGATTCGTGAGTCATTAGTGAACCTATGTTTTTTTGTCATTATTTTTCATTTCGAATTTCAACACGTAAATTTTTGTAGCGTCTCACAGTAAGTATGGCGGCAACGAACCTCCCATTATCCACTGAATACTATCCAACCAGAACGTGTTGGCCGCACATAGAGTCGCGTAACAGTTATACAAATGTATTACTCTTCAAAAATGAGAACCCTTCATGAGTTCTTTATGTTGATAGTTTGGTTTCGTACTGAAAAGTTAGTCTACTCATCAGACAGCTACGACCAAACTACAAAATTAAATCTCTCGCCATTCACATTAAGTATCAGGCCAGAACGTACTGACATAGTGAAAAAATCAATTGATTTACAGACAGACAATTTAAATTCTTAATAAATAGAATAATATCAATTTCAAATCTAAAATTTTGTATTATGTTCAATAAACTTTTGATTAAATAAATGTCGACGCACGATTCACACAAAATATTCAAACTATTCAAAATTATGTTATAGCTCCCCTCCACAAACAAAATGTATTTTATTAAATTAAATATTTTTCTTACTACAATAAAACAAACTATTTTAATAAAAGAATATTTTGTTTGTAGCTTATTAAAATAAATAAAATGGTAAAAATTATAATTTCGGAATTCAAAAAATTTGACCCCATCCTAATACATGTTACGGTTTCCTTTGTTCTTGGATTATTATTAATTTTTTGAATTTTTATTTTTACTTTAAATAACCACAATTAGGATCACAATCTGGTGTCAAAGAATTTGTTATTGTATGTTTTATTAAATTAGATGAAAAGTTTTAAGAGGTTTAATTTTTTTTTTTTTTTTTTTTTATGTACAGGAATCTAAACCTTAAATAATATAAACCAAAATCTTATTGTTCTTCGCACAATAAGAGTAAACTGGTGGCAATTGTTGACTTTTTTTTCTGTTATCACAAAAATCTCGGTTCTCTCATTTTATTTGTGTGTGTATATGTTAAAAGAAAAAATCTTTATTTTAAAATTAGGTTCTAAATTTTTGAAATACGGGGTAAGTTTTTGGGTTTTTTAATTAAATTTTTTTTTGCACCAACATATTTTGGTTGTGGTTTGAAAAAGGAAAACGCATCGAATCGACTGATTTGGAAGTAGCTATGTAAGTACATTTAATCTGCTTATAGAGTACGTTAGAATGATTGACACTTACAGAAGTGTATTATAGAAAGCACATCTCTTACATATATAATATTTTCAAAATTAAAATTAGTGTATGATTATATATAATGAATTAATTAATTGTTACAATTCTCAAAATGTTTAAATAAAACGATTTTCAACTTTCCTTATCAATTATTTCGCTCTACTTTTATTTCTTCTTAATGCTATGTCATTATCAAGATTTTAATTAAAGTTTTACAATTTAATTTAAAGGAACAAAATAAAAACAATATGAAAAAGAAGTTAAGGCAAAATGCTTGTTTAACCGACAAACGAATAAAAATTCTAAAATAAGAAAAATGCTAATTTTTCATATTTTTTATTTATTTAATTTTTTACAAAAAGCAGTATACTACCGTTTTTACTCAATAAACATCGGCAAAGCAACAAACAAGAAGAAAAGTGGTACATAACAAATAAAACACAGACAGAAGACGTTTCTGCAAAAATAAAAGAAGGAAATTTTCTCTTAAAACTTTATTTCCCAATGTTACACTTTTTAAATGAAAAAAACGTTCCCTTTTTTTGAATTTGCTAAAACACCAAAATAAAGGAAAAAACAGAAAAATAAATAAATTATTTGTTGGCAAACTTTATTTATTTAACTTAATTTAATTTTTCTCTCGCAGTAGTTATTTAAAACATATTCAACAAGAAGAAGGAAATTAAAATACTTGTTTTTTTTCCTTCTGATACAAAAGTAGGAAAAGTCATTTGCATTTTTTTTTTTTTGCTAATTTTGTTCTGTTAATTTTTAATTATTGCTGTTGTTGCTTTTTATTCACTACTATGCTCGTCGGTAGATTAATTGAAAGCATCAGTTTAAAGTTTTTTAACACCTAAGTTGTGACCAGTGTACATTGGTGACAAAAAAAAAAAAAAAAAAAAAAAAAATAAGAACGAATTTTCTATACCGCTCCGCTGTTACAAAGTATAAAAAATGCCAGTGTCGATGTAATTAAAATTTATCTGTGTAATGCCTGGAGCAATTTAATTTTACAAACCATTTTAAATTACAGAAACATGTAGTTATCTGTTGCGAGAGGGGTGAGATTTGATGCTTAACCCCATCTCTATGGATATTTCTATCACAAATTTGGTAGTTCTTTTCGCTGTGGTTTGGTGGACCACAGAAATTGGTTGCGAAGTGTCTCTTCATTTGTTACATAAAAGGGGTTCCCGGTTTACAAATAAACCCACTATTAAAAAAATCAGCTTTCTTGATATTTAAAAATAGGAGAAACTGGGGGCCGTGCCTTTACTGCGGGTTCGGGCAGATAATGTGAATACGTACACAAAATTCGCGAAGAGATCGCTCTATTGTCATTGGTATCAGAAAATTAAAGTGCTTACACGATAAATCAAGTTTCTGAAGAACGTTTAATCAATACAATACTTGAGTGAGAGTTTCGAAATAAAATATATTGAACTTGAAGTCCAGTAACGACTTGTGTTGCAAAAGACATTAACGTTCAAGTTGTCGATGGTTATTACTGAGATCTGGCTCTTAATCAGGTATACTCTTTTAGTTTGGTATAAGCGCAACAGAAACAGTTTAATGTCTATTAACGCTGGACCGGGATGAATTGTGAATAGTCATTTTCTATTCGTATCGCACGGTTTAATCCAGACATGCTCAACTCAAAAAATTAAATAATACATTGCCGTTATAAATTCCCGTTATTTGTTTGCTGAATTTATATAAAAACAATTTATTCAGCCTTCTCTATTCATTTATCGTGCAAGGATCAATTCTCGTGTAACGTACAGTTGTACACTACCAGTGAATGAAGGGTTTTAGTAGTGTTATTTATTTAAAATAAAAAATGGACAGTCATTCGAGAAAGAGTTTTTGCGTGGAATGGGAATACGAATTTATCTTCATAGAAAATAGCCAAAAAAACCGCAATGCCTAATTTACAGAGCAATACTGGCTTCACTGAAACGTAGTTTCAGAGCAATACTGGCTGGCAATGTTGCAGTCTTTCGGCAATGAAGCACAATTAATGGCTGCACATATACAAAACATTCCATTGGCAAGGCATACCATAACAAGAAGAGTTCAGGACATTAGTGAGTATCAGAATCATTAACCCTTGACGAAAGTACAGATATTACTAATGTGGCACAAGTAATAATATTTATTAGATTTATAGATAATAATTTTAATGTAGGAGAGGAACTTCTTAACGTAGTACCAATGTACAACACGACAAAGGGAGCTGATATTTTCCGAGCTGTCGAAATTAATAAATTAACTAAGTGCAGTTTGTACCGACGGAGCTCCAAATATGAGAGAGGGCGAATCCGGATTACTTTGGCAGTTTAGAAAACGCATTTTACACCAGGAGGTCCTTTGTGCTAAAACAATTGGTCGTGGCGGCCGCAAAGCATTGACACATCGCAAGTTCAGGTTACTGTTGTATACCCCTGATTTGTACAGTCAATATAAATTCATTGTTATGAATTAAGAATTATCTCTGTAATTGTAATTATATCTATTTTATTTAATCAATACTTATGTACCCAAAAACTGTAATATAAGCATTGCATTGGATTAGGTAAGCAGTCAGAGATCGAGTGCAAAGCTAATAGGTACTAAAACATAAAATAAAAGTGTATACAAAAATAATAAATAAATTATAATTATTAAAATATCCTAAACTAAAAATTAATACCTAAAATTATCATAAAAATCATGATAAATAAAATAAATCTTAACGATATTTTATTAATATTAAAGAAAATCACAACAATATTTGGTGACAGCGGTGGGATGGTAGTGGTACAAAAATCATCCTCTACCGTCTTGTGAAAAGTACTCGCGTTATGGTTTTTTTTTAAATTTATTGACAAAATATCGGGCAGTATAAAATTTTACGTGCACTGTAAAAATTGAAACTTTAATAAATACCTATATTTAATACGAAACATAATAGTAAACCGATCTCGTTTGTACCTGTAACTCAAATTATCATAAACTACAAAAATTCGTGCGTATAATTATTTTAAACGCAAATTCAACCAGTAGTTTAAAATTATATATCAACCAAATTTGAGACCACGCTTATCCTGATCAAGATTAGCCGATCATATCAACCGTTTATCATCATTCAGACCAGCTAATCGCAAATTCGTACTTGCCGGTTTATAAATAAACGCACCTCACCGTTCGTTGGTAATTAAGCCGATCATTTAAAAAAAAAAATAAAAAATTTTCATCAGCCGTTCATCATACAGAGAAATAAAATTTACATCAGCCGATCATCATCAAAAAAAAAAAATAATAATAATACATCAGCCGATCATCAGCGACCTTGATGACAACTTATATTGCTACTCGTCCGACAAAATACAACCGTAAGTTTTATTAGCTTCCATTAGCGGAAAAAAAAATAAAAAATTTTTAAACAAATAAAAAATCATTAATTCATTGATAATTATTATGAACTAAATTATTCAATTTATTATTTCTTTAGTATTACATTTAATATTTCTTATTATTATTTAAAATTGATGAAATAACCATTCAATCAATATAATGAATTACGCATTTAAATCTATTGTACCTATACTTATAATAACTGTTTATTATCAAATTCAATTTAATGATTATATCCTTTTACTTATTTTGATTAAAATATTATATACTCATATCATTTAAATTATTCGAACTATATAAATACTCGTATATCCAAATTTTGATCGGTATTTTCCAAAATAAATGAATGAAAATTCTGGGGATTATAAACTCTTGCGAAATAGAAATATTAAAATTGTAGAACAAGAAAGTCATAGTAGTAATTCTGAACCAAAGTTAGATAATGAAACTCTATCTATTGTCAGTCCAGTAACGTCAAGTTTACCGTATGTTGAACTACCGCAAATAATTGATACGAAAAATTTTAACAAAATATCCGTAGAATTTGGTCCACCAACTATGTCGACTTTTAACTTTGATAGAGCCATTAAACTAATACCCGAGTTCGATGGAACTCCCGATAAATTACACAGATTTTTGCAATGTTCTAATCTGATTTATAAAGACGTAAAAACAGCGGAGGAGATCTCACAGTTTGTAGAATTAGTACAAATTAAGTTAATCGACAGTGCGTATAATAAAATTGTAGTAACTGGATCATATGCCACGTGAGCTGAATTACAAAAAGAGCTTAAACAAAAATTTTTATCCGTTAGGGTATTAGAAAATATACAGGTAGACCTCGTACAAGCTCGTCAACGCTTTGACGAAAGTGTTAAAGATTTTGGAATTCGCATCGAAAACCTTCTCGCTGACCTTAATACTTCATGCATTTCTGCTACGTCCGAGAAAGGGATTCTTGATGAGAACATCAAAAATATAAATAATAAAACAGCTTTACGCGCATTTGAAGACGGCCTTAAAGATCCTTTAAAGATTTTAATCAAGGCTTGTAGATTTACAAATTTAAAAGATGCTGATAAATCAAGAAAGGCTTTTCTTTCCTGAAAAGCAGCAGCAAAAAATATGTTAACAGCAGCAGCAGCAAGACAACAACTTAATTACAGCAGCAGCAGCAGAACGATAGTTATAACGCGCACAAATCACAATATCTCATCACCGGATAAGAAAAAAAAACACAAATTGACTTCTTTTAATATATTAATTTATAAATTATAATTTTTATTTTTAATCATTCAGTTTGATGGTCATAGCAAAACTGCTCAAAAATGTTTATTTTTTTATTTTCGTTAATTACAATAACGTTAATGTTAATAACGGCAACTTAAGATAGAAAAAAATTGAATTGTACAATAATTACAACAAGAGTACAGGGATAGAAAACAATTGAATGACAAGAATATAAATAATACATGAAACAAAAACAAACAATATGGCAAGTAACATAACTCTGTTGCTTCAGGTGTTGCGATGCAGCTTCATTCTCCCCCGCGTTGAACTGGTTCAATAGCAACAGGTAGAATTGCAAGCTTTGTGATGGATCTAGTAAGCTCTCCGTTTTGCGTTTTGATTGTCACTACTCGTATATGACCGTCAGAACCTGGGTGAGTTTTAATGATTCGGCCAATCTTCCATTTTAACGGTGGCAAATTTTCTTCCTTTATGACAACAATTTCTCCTTCTCTTACATCAGGTTGCGCGGTTGTCCAAAATTTGCGTTGTTGAAGTTGTTGCATGTAATCTTTCGACCAAGATGTCCAGAACTGTTTGTGTAGATTTGTCACCATTTCCCATTTCTTCAGTATTGAAATGTTTGGCTCGAACTCGGCCGTTTCAGGTATTGATCTCAGCGGACGACCTATCAAAAAATGAGCAGGAGTAAGAATTTCTATATTATCTGAAACAAGCGGCACTAAAGGTCTGGAGTTTAGCACAGCTTCAACTTGTTTGATCAATGTGGAGAATTCTTCGAAGGTGAATCTCGTGTTATAAGTTAGTCGGCGAAGATGATGTTTTGCTACTTTTACTGCTGCTTCATGTAAGCCGCCGAAGTGAGGTGAACCAGGCGGAATGAACACCCATTCTACTTTGTCGCATATGGTGACTTCGTTAATTGCTTCACATAGTTTAGAACTATTAAGTAAATTGTACAGATCATGCAAAGGATTATTTGCGCCGATGAAATTGGTTCCATTATCAGAGAGAATTTGTTTGGGTAATCCTCTCGTTGCAATAAAACGTTTTAAAACACCCATAAACGATTCCGTTGTCATTGACGATGCAAGTTCCAAATGGACTGATCGGGTTACCATGCAGACGAAGCAAGCCAGATATGCCTTAGTAGATGTTTTACCACGCAAGTTGTAATAAACCTGAAACGGTCCACAATAGTCAACTGCAGTAAAACAGAATGGTAACGCTTGGTTAACGCGTTCGCTTGGTAAGTCGGCCATAATTTGTTTCAGCATTATTGGTTTAGCTCTAGTGCATACTATACAAGCTCTATAAATCGCCTTGCATAATTTTCTACCATGTATTGGCCAGTAGTTTTGTCTAACAATTGCTAATAGCCCTTGCGGACCAACATGTAGATTCAATTTGTGCAGAAACGCAATTAAAGTTGTTGTAAAGAAGTGCTTCGGATGTAGTAATGCAGGGTGCTTTGATGTATATGACAACGCAGCAAACTTGAGTCGCCCTCCTACACGAATTATGTCGTCATCATCAATGAACAATGATAATGACTTGAGCGATGAATTTTTAATTATAAAATTTGGAGACTTCAGGCCCTTATACTCCTCAGGAAAACACATCTTTTGAGTTTGACGAACGAATGTTTTCAGAGCATCTTTGATTTCACTGCAACTTAACGGTCCGGATCGTCGATGCGATGGGTTAATCGTGTTGTGGATAAAACGCAATATGTATGCCATGGAGTTTTGAATAGTGAGAAATGATGCCTTGTGCGTGAATTTGTTCACAATATCATCCTTTTCATTAACGTCAACATCACGAAAACTTGCTGCAGTGAGTAATGGTAACGATTCTTTTTTCATCTCTGGCATATTTTCTGAAATATTGGCAGCAAATGGGTTATACCAATGATCGTCATCTTGTGATAAGAATGTGGGGCCTTCCCACCACAATTGTGAATCAAATAGTGCTCGTGGCTGAACCCCTCTTGATATCAGGTCGGCAGGGTTATTTTTGGAGTTGACATGAAGCCATTGTGCTGGTTCAACCATTGATTGAATTTTTTGATCACGGTTAGCGACGAATCGAGACCAACGCGATGGATCTGAATGAATCCAATGAAGTGTTATGGTTGAATCGCTCCAGCAATAAATCTGTGAAATAGTGTAATTAGATATAGACTTATATTTAGTAATCAATTTAGCGAGAAGTGCAGCAGCACACAATTCAAGGCGAGGAAGGGTCGGTTTGTTTTTCAGAGGAGCCACACGCGATTTTGAGCACAATAAACGAACACAGAAACCAGACATTGATTTTGATCGTACGTACAAAACCGCGCCATAACCCTTCTCGCTCGCGTCAGCAAAACCGTGTAGTTGAATATGATCCGGTGTAGAAATTCCATCGAACACATGACGTGGTATATACAAATGTTGCAGCTGTTCTAGTTCATCACGGTAATTATGCCAGGCAGTATGCATTTGAATTGGTAGGCTTTCGTCCCAATCGTACTTCAATTTCCAAATATCCTGCATAATTAATTTTCCAATTACTACTACCGGAGACACAAGTCCTATTGGATCATAAATTTTTGCTATCTCGGACACGATCATCCTTTTTGTAACCTTGGTTGAATGAGTTGTTGGTGAAACTTTAATTCGAAAGCAATCTTTTCCGGAATGCCAGTAGAGATCCAAAGTTTTGATATATTCTGTTTCTTCGACACTAGCACCCTTTCTCGGTTCATTGAATCGATGCCATCTAGTGCTCTTTCATCATTAGAACACCATTTTCTTAGAGAGAGTCCAGCACTTTCAAGAATTGCTGAAATATTTAGTCTGAGTTGAATAGCCTCGTTTACAGAATTTGCACCAGTCAATAAATCGTCCACATACATATCTTGTCGAATAGCTTCGCTGGCAGCAAAATCCTTACATTTATATTCCTCAGCTAACTGCAGCAAGCATCGGGTGGCCAAAAATGGAGCTGAAGTCGTTCCATATGTAACGGTTTGTAGCTTATACGTTTGCACGGGATCTTGGGTATTAAATCTCCAAAAAATGTATTGGTAACGCTGGTCCTCTGGATGTATCAATATTTGTCGGTACATTTTTGTTATGTCGGCACTGATGGCAATTTTATGAGCTCTGAACCGAAGAAGAATGGTTGACAAGTCGTTTTGGACAACCGGCCCATTTTGCAGTAAAGAATTTAACGATTCGCCATTCGATGTTTTAGCGGAACCATCGAATACAACTCGCAATGCTGTCGATGAAGAGTCTGGCTTGAACACACAATGATGCGGCAAGTAATAATGATTGCGGGACAGTTGCACTTCTAGAGACATGTGATCTAATTCGAGATATTCTGCCATAAATTGATTATATGCAATTCGTAAGTTTGAATCCCTTTCTAATCGACTCTCAAGGTTTAGGAAACGTCTTAGTGCCATCTCTGATGACTCTCCCAACTCAGGTTTTGACTGAGTGAATGGCAAGCGGACCACAAAACGACCATCGTCGTTTCTTTGATGTGTTGACATAAATATTTTCTCGCAAGGGTTGGTAGAAATGTCTGCATCGTCATCCATCTCTTCAATTTCCCAAATTCGTTCCATCAGTCTATTGAGGTATTCAGGAGAGTTGAGCTCGACGAGATGACAGGAGACTTCTTCTTTATTTGACATTGCTACACTTCCGGACACAATCCATCCAAGTTGAGTTTTTTGCAACAATGGAAGACCTGGTCCTAGTTTTAGTTGACCCATGGATTGCAATTCGTAAAATGACTCGGCACCTATCAGCATGTCTATTCTTTGGCAGGAATAAAATCTTGAATCAGCTAATTGTATATTACGCGGAATGTTCCATTGTGAAATGTCGAAGTTGAAAGCTGGTTGATCGTTGGATATTTTGCTAAGTATATGCGCTTCAACCTTGGTAATGTAGCCATTGAATTTAGATTTAATTGTCAGCGAAGCAGCACCAGACAAAGCCAATGACGAGCCTCCAATGCCTTGAACCACTGCCGATGATGGTGTTGGTTGAATACCAAGTTTAGAAGCCAACGACTTGGTGATAAAGTTTAGTTGTGAGCCAGAGTCGAGCATGGCTCGTGCAGTAACAGTGGTACCACAGTTACTGGAGACAAGAACCTCAGCAGTAGCAAGTATGACGTAGTTCGAGGTTGTACTTAACATTGCAGTAGTTTGAATTTGTGGGGCCGTAGTTATACGCGCAGATGTAGACGACTGAACGTTGTTCGACGGCGTGGGTAGTGTAAGTACATTTGTCGTAAGCGGAGTGCGATTCGAGGATGGCGTGATTGTAGAGGATGGTGTCACGTGCAATAGTGAATGGTGTTTTAATCTACAATATCGGCAAACTTCTTGATTAGGACAATCCTTGACGTTGTGATTTACTTTAAGACAATTTTCGCACAAGTGATGGGTTCTTATAGTGTTTATTCGATCATCAATCGACATTGCTATGAATTGATTACATCGCATAATAGTATGTCCGTCTCTTTTGCAGTACACGCATGAAAATCGATTGTTAGCATAAAATGATGTACTAACATATGGCTTTGATTGTGGCTTAAATGAATTCAGTGATCTTGGTCTAGAATTCTGAACAGAACTCTGAGTTGGAGGTTGATATTTGTCCTTGGGAGCCCTTGAAATCGACGACATATCAAGAGATTGCCCTTCTAATGAATGACTCCTAATTTTAATAAATTTGATTATGTCTGCTAATGTGGGCAGCGCATTAATTGGTGCTTCTTCTCTCCATTTTGCCCGTGTACTACAATCAAACTTAGAAACGATCAAATAAATCATGATGTCATCCCAATAATCAGTTGGACGACCAAGATTCTTGAGTGAACGTAAATGTGAATTGAATTCATCGAGCAGATTTAACAAATTTTGTGCAGTTAATCTTTCTATCGGTTTTATGTTGAATATCAAACGAATATGTTCTTCGACCATATAATTTTCTCTGTCAAATCTATCTATTAATAGTTGACGAGCTTGTTCATAATTCGACGACACAAAATCCAAATTTTCCAAAACCTTTGCAGCAATTCCCTCTAACGAATTTTTTAAATACTGGAATTTAGTCAATTCAGATAACCGTGAATTGTTATGCACGTGAGTATCGAACGATTCTAAGAACGACTTCCATTTTGTTATATCCCCAGCAAAATGGTCAAGCCTTATTTCGGGTAATTTTGGACTAAAATTTAGGTCTTCAATCTTATGGGAAATTTGAGTCTTTCTTTCTCCTTTCAACTCATCAAGCCTGTCTACTAATGCAGGTCTCAAATAATAATATAATCTATCGACAGTAGCACGCGTGTCTGACTCAAGCTCATTTTCATCCAATGACTCTAACGCTGACTGATTTTTAATAAATTCAGTCCGCTTAGACACTAATTCATCTAGACGAAGTCTAATTTGATTTGGCTTACCCGTATTCAATTTATTTTCCACAAATTCTTGTAATTCGTCAAGAAATTTGAGAAATATTTTAATCGCGCCTTTAACCCGTTTTGTGTCCTTCTCAGTCATATTTATTATTAATAATGAAAATTGTACTCACAGTAATCCAATTATAATGCAATAATGCAAAATCAATCACGTATTGAAAAAGGCGCCGCCAATTTATAAAGCCGCAATAACTGGTCACTCCTGGTAACGTTTATTGTAGTATTCAATCCCTTGAATTTGGTCCGTTAATTTGTGTGCACCACGAGGTAGATTTTACCGTAAGCTAGCGATGATTTCGTAGATTTGAATATTTAGAATTATAAGAAATAAACTATTGGCAGTCAACAGAAGATCAGCAAAAATCCGAATTGTATTAAATGTGCCGCAATAACACGTGTCTCTTCGGAGGCGTGGATTTGTATCCCACCGCTGTCACCAATGATAAATCAAGAAAGGCTTTTCTTTCCTGAAAAGCAGCAGCAAAAAATATGTTAACAGCAGCAGCAGCAAGACAACAACTTAATTACAGCAGCAGCAGCAGAACGATAGTTATAACGCGCACAAATCACAATATCTCATCACCGGATAAGAAAAAAAAACACAAATTGACTTCTTTTAATATATTAATTTATAAATTATAATTTTTATTTTTAATCATTCAGTTTGATGGTCATAGCAATACTGCTCAAAAATGTTTATTTTTTTATTTTCGTTAATTACAATAACGTTAATGTAACGGCAACTTAAGATAGAAAAAAATTGAATTGTACAATAATTACAACAAGAGTACAGGGATACAAAACAATTGAATGACAAGAATATAAATAATACATGAAACAAAAACAAACAATATGGCAAGTAACATAACTCTGTTGCTTCAGGTGTTGCTATGCAGCTTCAGATGCAATTGCCAAAAGTATTGAAGAAGAAATTTTAAATCGATCTCATACACCTAAAACTAATCAATCTTTCGTTTCAAAAAATCAACCAGTCAAATGCCAAATTTGCTCTAAAATTGGACAAACAGCTTCACATTGTTTTAATCGTAATTCCAATCTTGTACAATTCCGAAATAATTCATCAAATTTAACCTACAACAGCAATAGGCCAATTTCTACACGAACTTTTTCACAAACTCCAAACTTTTCTAATAATAACGTTTCTCCACGAATTAATCATATCGCTTATCCATGTGCATATTGCAAAAAGTTCGGCCATCACATCAGCGTTTGCCGAACTCGTCAAAGGTCAAGTCAAACGAGGAACCAAAATATTGAAAAAAATCCGTCAACTTCCGAATTACATCAAGCGGAAAACGCAATCGAACTTCACCGAGAAACGAAGGATGTAGGGGTGAAAGTTCAGAATCTTTAAGTCTACATCCGATTTCTGCTATCGATCAAAATCATTATACAAACAATTTGGTAAACGATGTCAAAGCAAACAAAACATTTTGTTTCACAATTAATTTCCATAATGACAATATAAAATTTGTAAAACTTAATCTTGAGATTTTACACGAACCTCAATTCTTTTTAGTTGATACGGGGGCGGACATTAGTGTTATCAAGAAAGGATTGATCAAGCCAGACACTCCTTGTTTCCCTAACCCTAAATTAACTATTACTGCAGAATCTATCGAAACCCTGGCAGTATGTACTTCTAAAATTTATATTCCGAATCAAATAACGTCACATGATTTCCATATAGTACCCAACGAATTCCCTATAAATTGTGCTGGTATTATTGGAAGTGATTACCTTCGGAATAATAAGTGTAAAATTGATTACTCAAGAAACTTGATACAATTACCTATAAATATAGAAAACACTAAATTCATTGATATAAACCTTTGTTCCAATAACCCCGAAATCGTAATACCAAGTCGAACAGAAAAGATCGTTAATATGAGATTTAAAACCGATGGTGACTACGAGTTTCTGTGTCCTTCACAAATGCTTAAACCAGGCGTTTATCTAGCTAATGCAGTCATTCAAACCATCAACTCGTTTGCTACAGTAAGTGTTATTAATACGAACGATTATCCAGTCAATTTAGATGATTTACATAAAAAGCTAATTGACGTTTTCCAAACTTTTCGCAAATTTAACTTAAAACTGCAACCAAAAAAATGTCACTTTGTTCGTAACGAAATTTGTTATTTGGGTCACATAATTACAAACTGCGGAATAAAACCGGATTCTTCGAAAGTGGAAGTCATTCAAAACTACCCAACTCCAAAAAATCAAAGAGAAATAAAATCTTTTCTGGGTTTAATAGGGTATTATCGGCGATGTATCGATAAATTTTCCGAACTAGCAAATCCATTGAATGCTTTACTTAAAAAGAATGCACAATTCAATTGGGATGCCTTTTGTGAAGAGAGTTTTCAGAAACTGAAGGAAAAGTTAATCCAACCTCCCATCTTGCAGTAACCCAACTTTAAAAAATTTTTCGTCACGACTGATGCTAGTGATACAGCACTTGGGGCCATTCTTTCACAGCGGAATAACGATGATGATGACTTGCCTGTGGCTTATGCTAGCCGGGTACTTAATAAATCTGATAAAAACTGTTCCACTGTCGAGAAAGAGTTGCTCGCAATTGTTTTTGCTGTAAAACGTTTCCGTCCGTATTTGTACTGATGCTAGTGATACAGCACTTGGGGCCATTCTTTCACAGCGGAATAACGATGATGATGACTTGCCTGTGGCTTATGCTAGCCGGGTACTTAATAAATCTGATAAAAACTGTTCCACTGTCGAGAAAGAGTTGCTCGCAATTGTTTTTGCTGTAAAACGTTTCCGTCCGTATTTGTATGGCGTTAAATTTACCCTAATAACAGATCATAAACCCCTAGTGTGGCTTAATAAAGCAAAGAATTTATCATCCCGGTTAATGCGCTGGAGGATAGAGCTTGACGACTTTGATTTTGATATCATTTACAAACCTGGCAAATACAATACTAATGCTGATACGCTGAGCAGAATTGAATTCCAACCTGCCGATCAGAGTAACAACATTAATATTGTAACTCGCTCGCAGACAAAAACTAACGTTCCGTCATCGAATCTTAACCAATCACTTAAACAAACTAATTCAAATTCTGATGCAACATCCGATACAAATTTACCTCAGACCGTGAATTCTGAAACTTCTATTACTTTTCTCGACAATGATGTCGATATTCTTAACATAATCAAAAAATTTCACAATTGCCCACTTGGAGGACATAAAGGCATACAACGTACTTTTAAGAGAATTAAATCGTTCTATTATTTCCCTAAAATGTTAACTAGAATCAAAAAAATTGTACAAAAATGCGAACAGTGTCAGAAAAACAAAATATCAAGATTAAATAAACTCCCGATGGTCGTAACAACAACTTCAAAGCGACCCTTCGAAAAAATATTTTTGGACGTTGTAGGCCCATTAAACGAATCAAATGATGGCTATCGTTATATACTCACTATGCAGGACGATTTATCGAAATTTTCTTTGGCAATTCCAATCGAAAACCAAGTAACTGAAACAGTTGCCAAAGCATTGGTTGAATATTTTATATGTAGATTTGGCGCACCATCTTACATTCTCACGGATCAAGGTACAAATTTTGTAAGCGAACTATTCCACAATATTTGCAAGTTACTAAAAATTAAAAAATTTCAATCTACGGCTTACCACCCGCAGACAAACGGTGCTTTGGAGAGGTCTCATCGTACCCTTGTAGAATATCTACGAAACTATTTTGACAAAGACCCTAATAATTGGAATCATTGGTTACCATTTGCCATGTTTACCTACAATTCGACACCACACTCTTCAACGAATTTGATGCCATTTGAGATAGTACATGGATTCAAGCCCAATATACCTTCTTCACTTAGACATAATTCTAGAGTCTTTTATAATCCTGATGACTACTTGCAAAACTTACGTATTAAGCTCGCAAGCTCGTATGAAATGGCAAGACAAAATCTAATTGCAACTAAAGAAAAGTCCAAATTTTCTTACGATAAGACAAGTAGTAGTGTTGAATTTAAAGTTGGTGAAAGAATGCTCCTAAGAAATGTAAAATCAAAAGGAAAACTCGAGCCACTTTGGACGGATCCTTATGAAATAACAAGAATCAAGTGTTAATTCTTCTATTCGCATAGGCAAACAAATAAAAGGATGTAGTACATAATAATCGCTTAAAACATTTTATTGACTTAAAAAAAAAAAAAAAAAAAAAAAAAATTGTATATTATTTATTATGCTTAGTAGCTTTACTACAAACAAACAAAAAAAAAAAAAAATCTAATAAAATTTACAAAATTTACAAATCTAAAACAAAATGTTTCTTAATAAAAATATTTAAAATAAAATAACTATTTGTTAAGATTAATAAATTTGTAATTATGAATATTTCTTTACTATTATTCTACTATTATATTATTTTTAATTATTTTATTTTTTTTCTATACTTATATTCATTATATTATATTTTTTTTATATATTTACTAAATATTACCGAATTTTATATTTAAGTTACTATATATAGATAATTAATAACATTTTGTAATAATTATAAAAAAAAAAAAAATTTATTTTTTTTTTTATTATGGGGTAAGGTGTTGTGTACCCCTGATTTGTACAGTCAATATAAATTCATTGTTATGAATTAAGAATTATCTCTGTAATTGTAATTATATCTATTTTATTTAATCAATACTTATGTACCCAAAAACTGTAATATAAGCATTGCATTGGATTAGGTAAGCAGTCAGAGATCGAGTGCAAAGCTAATGTATACAAAAATAATAAATAAATTATAATTATTAAAATATCCTAAACTAAAAATTAATACCTAAAATTATCATAAAAATCATGATAAATAAAATAAATCTTAACGATATTTTATTAATATAAGAAAATCACAACATTACTCTTAGCAGAACTTGATGCTTCATACTTACGGATGTATACAGAGGTACACTGGTTAAGCAAAGGAAAATGCCTTCAACAGTTTTTCGAACTTCGTGCAGAAGTGCTGACATTTCTTGAGCAAAATGTAATAATGCAAATGAATATGAAAAATAGTCAATTTTTAAGAGAATTTGCATTTTTGACGGACATTACAGTAATTCTCAATTCACTGAATTTACAACTGCAAAAACAAGGACAAACTATAATTGATTTAGTTTCTAAAATAGATGGATTTAAAAAAAAAAACTAGGCATATTAAAAAATCAATTAGGAAATGACAATCTGTGCAATTTCCCATCCTACGTCATCAGCAAATCTGAGCAAAAGAGTTTTCGGCGTTTTGACGATAATTTGAAGCGTTTGCAAGAAGAATTCGACAAACGATTCAGTCACTTTGAAGATATTAAAAAACTAATGCCAATGTTCCTAACACCTAAAACATGCGACATTTTGAGTCAACACCAAAAATTTCAGATGGAATTATGTGACTTACAATCAGAAAGGTAAGATGGGTTAAATTAAATTAAACTACATTTGTTTAGTTTGATTTTGTTTCGTTTGCTTTTGTAGTGGTTTTAAGTTGTTTGGTGTTGTTGACATAATTTTTTTTTCTAATCAAAGAATTGAAATGTGATATATAAGTGATGTATTGTGATGTTTATAAGGATAATCTTTGTTAATGCGTCGTAATTGTTCTACTGGTAATTGTTTAAAAACTGTGTAGTATGTACTCTATACTATGTTTCATATAATATTTAAACAACAACAAAAACAAAGTGTAAATATACAAATATAGGGTATTTTTTTTATCTTAAAGGGTGATTCACCAGATTTGTCCATTGGCTTGTCAAGAAAATGACAAAAACAAAGTTAAAAATATGTTATCTCGCTGAAAAGAAATTTTGTGTCCAGCGAGATAACATATTTTTAACTCGGTTTTTAACTCCGTCAAGTTATCATTTTCTTGACGAGCTCAGTGGACAAATCTGGTGAATCAACCTAGTGTTCATACTGTATGGCTTGTATAGACATTTTTGTTGGTTTCGCTACATCACTTATTCCAGAAGATTCTTTTTTCAAAAATATGTGTTTTGGTTTTTCTAATAACATTTACTACGTTTCCATGACAGAGTTAACCCGAATTAATACCCCTATTCCCTTGGTCGTGTCACTTCATTCGACGTGACAATTGTCGTGTCACTTCAACTTTAAATTGGTATTTTCTTAGTCGATCGAAGTGATAATATAAGAGAATGCGACGTAAAACTATATCTGTCACTTCAAACGACAATTGTCGCATCGATCGACTAAGAGAATATCTAAATTTGATTGTCGGTACAAGTGACAAGTGACACGACTAAGGGAATAGGGGTGTAAGAGTTTCGTTGAGTTAATAACATGGCGGGGCTAATCCATATCGTTTCCATGGAATTATAAATTCTCGTGTAATTTAACATTTCACAACAATTAAATGTCACTTCCCGAAATTTTATTTGTTTGGTGAAAATTTTTGAATTTAGTATTATAGGATAAGTAATAATGGAGAGAAAAGTTGATGTAAAGTTAAATAGTTTGATGAAAAACTATTTCATATTTATGGAAAGGCGAAAAAAATATTCTTAAGGAAACTTCGTAAAAGAAGATTAGAGTCTATAAAACTGTACAAAGCAAAGGCTAATAGTTTTTTGACGTTTTTAAACCAATTGCCGAGAAGAAAACCGCCAGTGGTATGGAAAAAAGACAGAAGCAGCCAGAAAGCAAGGTGGTGGACAGAAATTGTGAATGGTAATAATTTTGATGAATGGATAGAGAACTTAAGAGTTGATAAAAAATTAAAGAGAATTAAAACCAGATTCGTTTTGTGTGCGAGAGCCACTTACAGTGGAACTCAAAATCGGTATGGCATTATATAAATTGGCTTCCTGTGCAGAGTATCGGGTAATCGGGAACCAGTTTGGTGTCCATAAAACGTCGGTTCAGTTTTGTTCAGCACCAATCAAAATATTGCTTCGTGAAGAAATTCACATGCAAAATATTGAAGAAGCGAAAATCAACTATGCCAAATTCAAAGAAAAAAGGTTTATGCCTCTTGTTCTAGGCGCGATTGATGGAACTCATGTGCCAATTATGCCTCCCGAGATAGGATATAGAGACTATATAAATCGTAAAGGCTGGCCGTCTGTTATGTTACAAGCTGTAGTCGATGCCGAATATAGGACAAAATTATAGGATAAATTAAGTATTTGTATGTATGTATCTAATAATATTTTTTTAGATTTATAAATATCACTATAAAACATCCTGGATGCACACATGACGCTGCAGTGGTTAAGGATTCATACTTATATAGAAATATAACTAATTGCGCTAGGGTAAGCAAATTTTAATATTTAATTGCAACATTTTACTTTAATTTTTATTTTCTAGCCTTCTGAAGTTATAAATAGCAAAGAAATTAAAACCTTTTTAATTGGGGATCCAGCTTATTATCCATTGTTAGAATGGCTTATGAAAGGCTATGTTTCCCCAAAAAACACGGAAGAAATTTCATTTGGCGTATATTGGAATAAAGCAAGCATTGTCGTCGAAAATGCTTTTGGTCGTCTAAAGGGCAGATGGCGAATATTGCAGAAACGGATGGATGTAAATATCTCCCTTGTAACCTCCATTATCGCTACTTGCTGCATACTACATAACATTGTGGAACGGAAAAAAAGACCATTTCGACAGCAATGGCATACTGAATTAGCAGATATTAACCAACTGTACCCACATCCACAGCATTTCAATACACCAAACGTATTAACAGCAAATGAAATACGGGACCACCTAAATAATTATATGGCTGAACATTTTCCAATAAGTGAAAGCAGTAGTATTTAAATTCCATTAATGTTATTTATTACTATGTATGTACATCAATTTCTTAATTATTTTCGAATAATCATAAATTCATTATTTCTTATTTATAGATTGCAATATTCTTAAAAACAATAATAATATTAAAAATTGATATCAACAAAAAAAAAAAAATCTTTTATTTCTTAACTCGTCGAGTTCTTTCTGTATCGACTTTACATTTGTAGAGCATCTATAGTGGTTTCGGTGTTCTTACTTTCGTTTATTATAGATTTAATTTAATGTAAAAAGTGATTGGTGTCTTCAAACATTTTTTTTGTTTCCTTGCGGAACTTTTCCATCAATTTGTCTTCTTTTTTTGAGTAAAAATCACATTCGAATTGTACTAATTTTTTTTTGTTTGATTTGAGTTCACTATCTCACTCGTAATATTTTCCACATCTTTACGTTTACGACGGCTTTTATTACGTTGGCTAGACGAACTACAGGCAGGCTCTTCGGTGCCAATTGGCTCGTTAACAATTAAATCAACTTCAACAATTCCGGTTAAAATTGAATCTAAAATCAAAGTCGAATAATTTTAATATGCGTTTCCAATAATTGCAATTATACGTATACATCTCTACCAAAAATTGAAAACCGCTTATGTGCATTTTATACAGTTTGAGAAAACAATATTTGAAAATTTAACCCTTAATTTGAGAAAAGTGTGATGACATTTGGGACAAGTTACAGTTTTATTTGAAGGGTTTAATAGCATTATTATCATACATTGTGATACTACCAATATTAAAATAGAATTGTTTCATTAAATTGCATTTTGTTGCAGTTAAGCTGTTTTGATATTTTACAATTTTCTAATAAAAGTCACTTATGTTACTTAAGTCATTTTTTCATTTTTATTTTTTACAAAATTCAATGCTTATAGTACTTCAAGTCATTTTTTTGAATTCAATGGTAAAATTGTCAACATTTTTAATGACTTTAAAAATAATCAATACAATATAAAAAATATTAAAAGTAATCAAAAATAATTTAAATGCAGTAGGTACATATTTAAAGTTAATTCTCCAAAATTATTCAGAATCAATGTCACTCTGTGCTGCGTTTTCTTCATCTTCCAAATCAGGATCTATATTTGGTATATTTTGTCCATCGTTCAATTGTAAATAAAAATTGTGATAAACTGAGTTTATTAGGGGAAGTTGATCTATAAGATCTCTCTTTTTTAAGTGGTTTATGGGTAAAACACCTTGGTAGCATTTTGGCACATCTGCAATTGATAATTTATTAATTCCCCGGCGAACAATACTTAGCAACTTAAATGGCTCATCTTCTTGAAGGCTATTTTTATATTGAATTCTTCCAAATTCTGGAGTAAATCGTAGCCATTTAACCTTAGCCCATTCAAATGTAGCCCCATTTGTGTTTGTATTACGCCACATGCATTTTTGTTTGACGGTTAACGAAAAGTCGAAGATATCTCTTTGCTCCATCTCTGTTACCTTAAACCGATTTATTGAACGTATAAATTGAAACCATTCACGCGGGTGATGTATTTGCAAGTTAGTGCGTTTCTTTTTCCGCTCAATTATGGAGTGGTCTACATCACACTACATGTGAGTGTGTCCTGGCTCAAGGAATTTATGATCGACTATTTTGATGTTGTGATCAGATGATTGCATAAAAATTGTAAACATCATAGCTACGTGTGAATTTTTGTTTTGACCTGAGCAGCTATCACTATAGAAAATCAAATGATCAACTGCCGTGGTGTAACGACGTTGGGTGACGTCGTACTCAAGTTAAGGTTGAACTACGCTGTCTGTGTGGTTTGCTTCGCGTCTGTTGGTGGTGAAGGAGAGGGGAAATGAACGAAAAATAAATGAGAGAAAGTGAACGAAGTAGAAGAAGATAATTTGCAATGATTTTTTTTTTTGGGGAGTCGAGTTTTTTGGAGATCAGTTTTGAATTTTTGGTCAGACGGTGAAGTCTTTGGGTCTCCGTTGGAGACAATAAATTTTTATTTTTATTGATGACTTTGTGATATTGTTGAAAAAAAAAAATGAATGTCGATTTTTTTTTGTGTTCAAGTGGAAGGAGGAAAAAAAAACTTCTAAAAAAACCAAGTGGACAAAATTATGTAAAAAGAAAAAAATATATATGTAGGATGAGAATTAAAACAATCTCGTTAAATATAGTATGTATTAAAAAAATAAAAAAAAAATAAAATTAAGAAAGAAAACTGTAATTAGTAGGAATAGATTAATGAATTTATACTCTGTTGTAATTTTTTTTTTGTACTAAGTTGTAAATAATAATAAAAAAAAAACATTTTATTTTATTATCTAAATCGATTTGTACAAATTTATTTGAGTTTAAATTAAAACAAAAAAACAAATAATCAAAACATTGTGTGCATTTTTTGTTGTTGTGGTTAATAAATTGTGAGAGCCATCCGATCATGGATATATTTAAATGAAAACGATTACTGTTTTATCGTTTTTGTTGGTGATCACGGATTACATCGAATGATCCAGAGTGTTTACTGTTGTTAGTCATACAAAAAAAAATTTTGGATACTATTATATACAACCAGACATCGAGTTTGTGGATACAATATATCATTGCTATTGATCTACCAAATAGTAAAGATACAATATTGGAGGGTTATTTTTTGGCTTATTCGAGAGCAAAATTTATTTTACAAAGTGATTAGCGTGATACACCATCATACACGTGGAAGTTGTCTGTAAGCAGCCGGGAGGAAAAAAAATTACCGTTCGTAAATTTTATTTTATTGTTAATTTTTTTTTATTATTATCATATTTTTTTTTGCTGATCTAAAGGTCATTCCATAGACCTTTTTTCTTTTTTTTTCTTTCAAGTTTATATAACGTAATTTACCCATTCTGATTGTGTTAAATTTTGAATTTCCATTTTAAATCACAGCGAAAAAAGAAAAATTATTTTCTTTTCTTACATGTCACTTTCTGGTTGGAAGTTTTTTTTTTCACTTCTTTCTACTTTATTTTGATTTTTTTTACTTTTCAACAATTATATCTTGCATGTTTAATATTTCATAAATTTTTTTTTTTCTCTTTCTTCTATAATTTAATACATTTTCTTTCAGCTCTCTTTTGTTTTCGATCATTTTTTTTTTCTCCAGTAACTTTATCTCGATTTTTTTTTCTTTTGATTTTGTATTTATTATGATGGAAGGCTAAAGGCCTCTATATAGGGAGAATGCTGAACATGGGGTAAAGGTCCACGTGTAACCGTTTCCATGGTTGTGTTGGGTGAAAGTCATGCATATGGTAAAATTTCCAATCAAATTGCTGTTTTTTTTTGTATTATATTTTTTATTACGCGGTTATTCAAGCTTTGGATAATTCCCACCCCAATACCCTGAGCATTAGCCTGCACTTTTTGCCGCGTTCCAGAGCCTCTGATGGGAGATTCTTTAACGACATTCTGGTACACTTGGAGTTTAAATGGTCGGTGCTACTTCAGTTTAAGTTTCGTAGCACAGCCAAACCCAAGCTTACTGGAGTGTCGTTACAGTGGGTTGTGTTAAGCAGTGTTTATACAGGCAAGATGCTATTTCGTTACCTCCTCGTTTACCTATACATTCGTACCACATGTAACAATCAGCACCATTCGTCACACAATCATGAACGGTGAGGTTAAACGTCCATAATTGGCGTTTATAGAAACAGATATTTGCAGTAAGTAATGGCGTTGCGAGGCATTGCTGAAGGTCAAACGTAAACATATTCACATTTCCGTTGGCTTTTGCGTATTCCTTATCTGCTGCTTTTTGCTGGTATGCTAAATCAGCCGCTTTATGGTGCTCGATTTGCAGTTCGCTGGTGATTGCTTTTTCATGTTCTGTTTGTGCCATATCGATTTTTATTTTGAATTTATCACATTTGGAACATGTGTCTTTTTTCGGCTGCTTAAACTTTAAACCCATTCCTGAAAATGCATCATAATTAATATAAGTTAATTAAAATAATCATCAAAACAGGTACCTTTAAATATCTCCGCGTATTTTGTAATTGAGACGGGTTTAGCTTGTGATGAGCAATACATTTTGTATAATAATGACAGGTTTAAATTTGACTGCAAATATTTCTTTGCCGTTCGTTGCCGGGTGTAGTGGCTTTCATAGGCCGAGTATGAGTTAATGTGCTCCATGACTTCTCTGACTTTTTCTTCCGTCAATTTAGTAACAGGTGTCCTTTTTCCGCGGTTATCCGCGATAGAGATGTCGGATAATTTCTTTTTGGCTACGGTCTTTAAAAAACTTTCAGTCTCACCTAAATTTTGGCGAAAGCATTTCTGACAAACTCTTAGTTTAACTCCGTCAACTTCCAAATTGTAGATATAAGAGTGAGTCCTATTCCGAGGTACTGCTGAAGATTTTTGAGTCGAACAGCGCTTCTTGTCTTGTACTTGAATCAAACCGGCCACAAACAACGCTTTCGTTTGGTATGATGGCAATTGCCAATACTTATTGAATATAATAAGTTGTTGGTCGTATGTAAGTTTAGATCGGCACTGCAATTTGCACGACCCAAGTTTGATGCACTCTCTTACTTTAGCTTTTCCCTTCTTATACTTCGGTGGAATGATTTTCTTCGCGGACGTAGAGGGTCCAGCTGCTACTGTTTCATTGCAAATGGACGTTGATGTTTTGTGGCTGACCAATATTTCGGACGGGAGAGCAATGTTGTGCTCTATTTCTCTAGCCATTCGTTGCAGATCTGGATCT
Organism: Tipula vernalis; assembly: GCA_958295665.1. NCBI lineage: Eukaryota > Metazoa > Arthropoda > Insecta > Diptera > Tipulidae > Tipula > Tipula vernalis. The sequence continues at coordinate 299,741,338 of OY282558.1, forward strand.
TCTTCTGATTCACTCCTGGAATCATCACAATTAGACGGCTGGAAATCCGGATCAATATCGCTGTCATCAATGGTGGTATCAAGACTGTTATCAGAGTGAGAGTTGTTAATCATTTCAGCCGTTTCGGGCAGTAAAGATTGAATGGTTTCTATTTCATTCTCCTGTCAGTTTTGTAACCTTAGAAGAACATGGAGCTTCATTAGGAATACAATTTTGTAACAAAGTGCCCTTTGCGTGAATTTGCATTATTTCTGCAGGTTGTTTATTGTTTCGATTGGGCTCCTCATTGACTGCTAATGATAGATATTTTTTAGCAATAATAAAAAAAAAATTATTAACCCTATTATGTATACCAAACACACTTACCTTCATCAAAATCAGTTTGTCTTTTTCTTGAATTACTGTGTTCTGAAGTTTTTAATACCATTTGAAGCATTTTTAGACCCCTGGACGGTTTCATTTTTCCCTTTTCAATATATTTTAATTATCTTAAGTTACACGTATAAAATATTTCACACATGATAAAATAACCTAAGATCACTTAAATTTCAGGTTTTTTAACTGCAATAAACAAAAGAAACACTTAAGTGATGTTAAGAAAAACACGAACAAAAACAAGTTAAATTTGAAAAACAAAAATATCGCTTAAAATACTATTGCATTCAAATGAAGTATAAATACAATTTGAAAAAATCGCTTAAGTGCCTTTAGGCGAATTTAAAATTACAACACAATGATTTTAATAAAAATACACTATTACGAAGAACCGCTTAAGCGTACTTTATTGACTATAGATTTTCGTTCGCACATTTGGTAAATCAATTTTCGTCACATAAGCGATTTTTTCAAATGCAATAAAATACAAAATCATTTAAGCGATTTTAAATTTACTTCATAACTTTTTTATTTTTTCCTCGAATTTAACCAAAATTTTATAGGTAATAGACAATTTAACGGACAATTTTTTCATGTAATAACCAGAAAAGTCACTTAAGCGATTTTCAATTTTTGGTAGAGACATACCTGAATTGTTTATTTCACCACTATCAAATGCATTCACAATAAGCGAAGATGATGGATGGTCTATTCCCAAAGATCCTATTTAATTCATCGTAATTTTCGCATGTGTTATTTTTTTCTCCACTACACTTATTTTGTTTTTGCTGTCGCAACATATTTTTTTTTTAAATTTTTCCATTTACTTTTCATTTGTGTGCGATTTTTATTATTAATTCCTCTTTTTCGTAATTCACTTTCAATTAAGTTATAAATTTCATCCGACTGATACTTTTTCCCGTCCATTAAACTTACGATATTTTTTTTCTTTGGCTATTTCAATTAACATTTTTTGTTCGTATTTGCTCCAGAATACTCGCGACGCCATTTTGAATTGGTATAATTGTTTTTTTTCCCTTTTAACAGATATAATCCCTTCTACTTTCGTTAAGTTAAGTTGGATTAAGAAACTTAACGAAAATCCTAAGCTCGACATGTTTCCATAACGGTTAACTCCGTCATGGAAACGTAGTAATTGTTGCAGTTGCGCTTGCGTATGATTCGTTTGTTTATGACAGATTTTACTCTCTTTTAGCTTAGCAGTAATCGATTCTTTATGGTTTCTACACTGCATTCACAACCATACATATACACGATGACGTTTCACTAAAACAATCAGGGTGGTCATTTTGTGGTGCTATATCACACCTTTATATCACTAGTGGAGACTTTTTTTGTGTGATATAAAAAAATGGAGAAAGTCTACAAACACATCCCTGCAAAATGAATTTTAAGGGGAAAATGATGAATCAAAGTGATAAGTGGACATTGCCACATAACCTCAAATGACATTATATAAAAATTTTATATGAAGTGCTATTTATGTGGTGATAAAGTAATACTTTAATGCAAAGATGTTTAATATTTAAATAAAATGGTAAAAATATAATAATCAGTCGTTTGTCAATCAACAGTTTTATTTTGCACTTAGTTTCAAGATAATTTTCATTCATTTGTTTAAAATCCCAATTTAGTTGTTTTCCATCAAACTATTTGAAGTTTGATCAAAAACAACTAAATTAAAGTTTCAAAAAAATGAGTGAAAATTATCATGAAACCAAGTGCAAAATAAAATTGTCGATTGAAAAAAGACCAATTAATATATTTTTAACATAACAAAGCTAGAAAAGCCTTTGGTTTGTCAGAATTTGATGTTTAAACATTGACCAATATTTTCATTTTGTGGGGTTATGTCAGATCCTTTGCTATTATGAGCTCCCGATGAAATTTGTTATTCTAGGCAACTAGAATGTTATTTTCAACAAATAATTTAACTAAACAAAATTAAAATAATTGTTGATTTTTTTATTTCGTTTTTCTTGTAAATTTAACAATAAGCCATTAATTTTATTTCAAAAATATATAAATGATCATTTTGTTAATAAATATCATTCATTTATATTTCGCGTCAATGTAAATTTCATTCATTTTTTGATATTTTTATTAGAGCTTTTTTTAACTAAATTTCATATAAAACAAATGTAAACAAGAAAATAATTGTTTTTTGTTCCACTTGTAAAAGTAAGACGGAAGAAGTTGTGGTCTTTTTCATTTAAATCATTATGTGACGTGACGATATTCATCCATGACAACACCATAGTTAGCTACGACAATTTATTTTTCGCACAGTATCACCAAATGTGATATATTACCATAAAATGACAACACTGCAAAATGAATTTTAAGGGGAAAGCAATGAATCAAAGTGATGATTTGACACGTAACCTCAATTGCTGATTTTTATATTGCTATGTAATATAAAAATCAACAATTATTTAAGTTTTGTGTATTAAATTGTATGTTAAAAGAACCATTCTAGTAGGCTAGAATAACAAATTTCACAAAAACAATCATCCTCCTAACAGAAATGGACAAAAAATAAGCAATTCTTAAACAAAAATCAACATAAACCATCTGACATAACCTCACAAAATGCAAATAATGGTCGGTGTTTAAACATGAAATTCTAATAAACCAAAGGGTTTTCTAGTTATGTTAACTTAAAAATATAATAATTAGTCTTTTGTTAATCAAAAATTTTGGTAGTTTGCAGTTCGTATCACAGTAATTTTCATTCATTTTTTTAAAACTTTAATTTAGTTGCTTTCGATCAAACTTCATGTAATTTGATATAAAAAAATTAATTTAAAACTTTAAAAAAATGAATGAAAATTACCATGATGTCAAGTGCAAAACAAAATTGTTTGTTAACAAAAGACTAATTATTATATTTTTAAGTCAACATAACTAGAAAATCCTTTGATTTATTAGAATTTCTTTAAACACCGACCATTATTTGCATTTTGTGAGGTTATGTTAGATGGTTTATGTTAATTTTCGTTTAAGAATTGCTTATTTTTTGTCCATTTCTAATAGGAGGATGATTGTTTTTGTGAAATTTGTTATTCTAGGCTACTAGAATGGTTCTTTTAACATACAATTTACTACACAAAACTAAAATAATTGTTGATTTTTATATTCCGTTGAAGTTAAGTCTGATTCGATGGCATATGACATGGTAAACTTCAGTCTAATAAAATTATTTATTGATTTGTTTCTGTCCCAAATTACATTTATCATTAACCGGAATTTGACCAAATCAGTATTTTCTAATTTGTGGAAAATAAAATATAAAATGCGTGAAGTTATGTGAACTGCAGGATACGTGAACATCAACATTTTGAACGAACATTGCGGTTCCTGCTAATAGTATATAATACTCTGCCATATATGGTTGAGCGTCACTAATATTCGCTAAATAAACGAACGTGTAGTTTCCGACAAATAACAAATACTGTAGATGTATTGGTAAATTTTTTACAGTAGACAAAAAAATAGTTATTTCACTAATACAATATGGTAAATCGAAATGTGTTTGATTAAAAAATGTAAGGTTTCAATATACTGCAAAGAAGCCTCGATATGATAATAAACCAAATGGTAAGTAAATAAATTGACTCAAAAACTTATTAATAATTGGTAAAACCAATGGAATTGGTAGAAACAATTTGTTTTACAAATCATAGTTGTAAACTTTATCGAAGATTGGCCAGCTCAAAGAGATTTCGCAAGGGCAAGGCATACATGACTAATTGGGTAAAGGCATGCTCTACAAAATAAAATTAGCTCCATTGTGATACGATGGGGTTAGACCTTTTGTTATTGACTTGGTACTTAAGCAATTTTTATGAAATTAATCAAAATGGGGGGTTCATTTTAACGCGGATTGGCCAGCTCACAGAGATTTCGCAAGGACAAGGCATACCTGATTAGTTAGGTAAAGGCATGCTCTACAAAATAAAATTAGCCCTATTTTCCTACGATGGGGTTAGACCTTTTGTTATTGACTTGGTACTTTTATACTTTTAATGGAATGAGCATGGCCCAATACATCCGGACGAATTACAACTGTATAGAAAATCACACAAAATTTAATCCAAAAATGACACCCATATTCATTTGCTGTTCACATTTCATAAATATCATTACTGTGCAGATAAAAAAAAAATCCCCAAATAAAAGCCGGTCACCGCAATTTAATTTTAGATTTTTTCTCTGTCATGCTAAGCGCTAAGTCTGTAAGCTGCGTGGATGAGTTATTTAGACAATTTTGCTTGATAATGTGTTCACCTAAAATAAGTAAATGCAGCAAACTTGCATATAAAATGTTTAGCGAAAAAGTAGGGAAATTATATAGTGACCACTATGCTGAGTTTGAGGGGTGTAAACCGGAAGAACTGGTTACTTCTAATATTAATATTTGGCCAGAAGACTCTACAAATCCATTTTATACCAAATACCAGTCAATTTACCAGAAGGTTCAAAGGGAAATTTTCAAAGGGCGTGGTACAAAACCTAATAATTTCTACTGTGACGAGTTTGTCCAGTTTGTAATTAAAAAATATATGACTTACGTCATATTATGGGCCAATTTTTTTTCAAATATGTTTGATGTCAAAGGCAATATTTCAAATGCCGTCGTAGAAATTTGGTTTCATGCCGTAAAAAAACGTTATTTGGCAAAAAAAAAAAAGAAAATAGGTCCCGTAGTTAATATTTTAAAAAATAGGTGTGAACAAAAATTAAAATCTATTAAAATGTCTGAACCGCTAATACAGACCCCAAAAAATTCTAAAATGAACCCCGACAACATGTTTCAAGAAGAACAGTGGAACAAAAAAGTTAGAAAAGTAAATAAGTTCCCAAAGCATTTTGGTAAAAATGTGTTAGTTAGACACTCAAACAGAAAACTTTTTGATGCTGAAGAGAAACCCACCATGCATATAAAAGGTTTTGATGTGGAAAAAAATGCCTTTACTCAAAAATGGATTTTCAAAATTGTATGGCGAAGAAACTATGTATATCGGTAACGAACACGTGTGGATTTGATTCACTAGCCCAAATTTTTATTTGCATGGGTACTGATATCGAGATTTTAAAACAGCGGTTTAGTGAAATAAATACCGATGTCTTTAAATTTATTACTCAAATAATAACTTCTAAAAATCTTCGTTCTGAAATATACGATATCCGTACAAATTTATTATTCGATGTGTTCAGCGAAATTAACTGCGTACAACATTTTGCTAATACAACACAATTAGACGTCGAGTGTCAAATAACTTATCTAATTGATAAAATGGTACCGAAACCTACCTCGGTTTATCAAAAATGTATCGATGAAGGGTCGGTCGAATTCGAAACACTCACAGCTGCTACCTACCCTTCGATATTTTTTCAGTAGACGAAAATACGATTCGTGATGTTGCACATTCAATTTCATTCGGCTCTTTAACATGCTCAGAGTGTGGGGGTAAGTCGGTAATAGATAAAATTGTTAGTCATTATGGGCTAGCAATAGCCGATGTTCAATCGTTTAAAAATATAAATTATAATATAAAACTATCGGATATCCAGGACTTTATTAAATTAGATACAGACGATTTTTACATAAAAGCGATTATTAATTACAACCAATTACTGAAGCACTATACTGCCATAATTAAGAGACCCAATAACAACTGGGAAATATACGATGACCTTAAAAAATTTCCAACCGCAACAACAGACCAAACACGTGTCAACCCCGCAATTTTATTTTACACCAAAAAATAAACAGACAGTCACTCAAAATTCCTAAATATTAAACTCGGATCCCCAAGAAAAACACACACATATAAAACCCACACATATAAAACACACACGGATGGTGAGAGGCGAGGGGACTCACCTAAAACAAGCACCCCAATGGTAAGAGGTGAGGGGACTTACCTAGAATAAACACCCCGATGGTGGGAGGAGAGGGGACTCACCTGAAACAAGCACCCCGATGGTGAGAGGCGAGAGGACTTACCTAAAACAAGCACCCCAGAGGGGTTACGCTGAATGTAGTTTGTTGAAAAAAATAAACATGCCTGACTTTAATTTTCTATTGCAAGTGCATTTCATTCAACATCCGCAAAATTTGAAAACAGTGGGTTGATTAAAATTCATTTATTATTTCACCAAAACTCTGAATCTTCAATTAAGGAATAGAAGTCATCGTTTAAAATTCAAACTCTGTGATGTTCTATTACTGGCCGTATAATACCCAAGATATGACCCAGGGGGCTACTGATACACTACCTAGTATCAATGCATATCAATGCCCCATCAACAACAAAAGGTCTAACCCCATCGTATGAAAATGGGGCTAATTTTATTTTGTAGAACATGCCTTTACCTAACTAGTCATGTATGCCTTGTCCTTGCGAAATCTCTGTGAGCTGGCCAATCCGCGTTAAAGTGAACCCCTAATTTTGAATAATTTCATAAAAATTGCTTAAGTACCAAGTCAATAACAAAAGGTCTAACCCCATCGTATGAACATGAGGCTAATTTTATTTTGTAGAGCATGCCTTTAAATAACTATTCATGTATGCCTGGTCCATGAGAACACTGTGTTTTATATAAATTGATCATATTTTTTAATTATAAATTCATTTTTGAAATTTGTTTTGTAGTCCATTCTGGTACACAAAGAATATCTTATCATTACATTTATTAAAATACTTTTTTAAGTACCATTATAATCTAAAATTGCTTTTGCCGACTGTTTTACCGATACAAATACATTTTTTTGTTATTTCGACAAATTTTGTGTACATATTTGTTTTTCAATTTGTCGGAATTTGTCGGAAACTTCACATTCGTCAATGTTTGTGTAATAATAAATCGGTAAAAGACGCAAGTCATTTATGTAATAATTTATGATATAGTTTTTAAAGTTCGTTTTATAATTAATAACAATAATTATGACATTAACTCATATGTGATTACCTCCTGAATTTAAGCATATTAATAGGAGGGGAAAAGAAATTAACTAAGATTCCCTTAGTAGCGGCGAGCGAAATGGGAAAAGCCCAGCATTAAGTCCTTTTACTGATAACTAGCAGAATGAAAATTCAATGTAAAGGAGTACCTATCATCTTATGCATTTTGATTATATGTTCAAGTCCATCTTGAATGGGACCATTTACCCATAGAGGGTGCCAGGCCTGCTATAATCATGTATTAAAAGATATCTCTAGAGATTCGTGTTGCTTGATAGTGCAGCACTAAGTTGGTGGTAAACTCCATCTAAGACTAAATATAACCACGAGACCGACAGCGAACAAGTACCGTGAGGGAAAATTGAAAAGAACTCTGAATAGAGAGTTAAACAGTACGTGAAACCACTAAGAGGTTAAACCCAATAAACTCGACCTTGTAAAAGAAGAGATTCATTGATATAATAATTGATTTTTCAATAAATTATATTATGCACTTTTCTTCTAATATCGCATTGCGATGTGTTATCAATATACTACATTTGTAGATGTTTGTCAATGATTTTATATGCAGCTCCTTTCGCATTCACTTGTGAATGTTTCTTAAGGAACTATAAAAATATCTGCCAATATGATGACACATGTATCTGATCGTACGGGCATAATTTCAGCGTAATTCGAAACGGTTTATGTTAAATAAATGCAGTATGAGTAATCGATCTTATCGGCAATGAAATGATTTAGGATACCTTTGGGACCCATCTTGAAACACGGTCCAAGGAGTCTAGTATATGTGCGAGTCATTGGGCTTTAAGTATATGATTTTAATATGTTGCGAAGATTGTAAGAGAATTCAATCCAGTTTCGAACTGATGAGCTTATGATTATGAAAAAAATCAATCTCCTCATCAGGCCGCGGTGACTGGACTGATTATGCCACAATTTACATTCTATATATACAGGATGTGCTGTGCGTTAAGTACTAGCGAATCGTACTAATACAGACGACTTCTCTTACAATTTTTCTTCTTCACAATATTCACACAGCTCTATTTCTGTGTACGCAATGAATTCTCTTACAATCTTCAGAACATATTAAAATCATATATGTAATTAAATAAATAGAATTCTGTCTATTAGTCGGTTTCGTTGAATTACTGTTCGTAAATACTAATATACTTCTCGTGTTAATCGAAACACACTTAAAATGGTCTAATTACCGGTAGCATATTAGATATTACATGAATTAATTAACATTCAACAAAAACTTAATAAAGGGCGTATGCACTAATATATAGGATTACATGTGATTTTATATAATTGCATCTTCATCCATGGACGTTTTAATCAACTCATATTACTTTTATGAGTTAAAGCGTACTGTAAGCATATGAACTGTGACCCGAAAGATGGTGAACTATATCTGGTCAGGTCGAAGTCAGGGGAAACCCTGATTGTGGATCGTAGCAAATCGATTGTCAAAATTGGGTATAGGGGCGAAAGACCAATCGAACCATCTAGTAGCTGGTTCCCTGTGGGCCACTTTTGGGAAGCAGAACTGGCGCTGTCGGACGAACCAAACGTTATGTTACGGCGCCAAAATTAATGACTTATTCAAATATCATGAAAGGTTTTGCTTGCTTAAGACAGCAGGACGGTGGACATGGAAGTTGTAACCCGCTAAGGAGTGTGTAACAACTCACCTGCCGAAGCAACTAGCCCTTAAAATGGATGGCGCTCAAGTCATATGCCTGTACATAACTGATATAGGAAATTTGATTATACTAATAAGATCAAGTCATATCGAGTAGGAGGGTATAATGATATGCATTGAAGTGTTTGGTGTAAGCCTGCATGGAGCTGTCATTGGCACAGATCTTGGTGGTAGTAGCAAATAATCGAATGAGATCTTGGAGTACTGATGTGGAGAAGGGTTTCGTGTGAACAGTGATTGATCACGAGTTAGTCGATCCTAAGCTCTATGCGCAAGCTGTGGTAAACTAGAATATTTTTTATTATTATAACATAAAAAAAAATTCATTGAGAGCGAAAGGGAATACGGTTCCAATTCCGTAATCTGTTGAGTATACGCTTTTAAGATTGGATATTAACATGTTATGATGAATATTCATCCTGGTAACAGGAAATGCCGTAGAGACGCCGTCGGGATATACCGAAAGAGTTTTCTTTTCTGTTTCATAGACATACTACCATGGAAGTCTTTCGCAGAGAAATATTCTTCCTTCGGACCTAGAAAATCTATGGAAGGGTTACGCAAATTCTCAACAGACCATACCGATATCCGCAGCTGGTCTCCAAGATGAAGAGTCTCTAGTCGATAGATTAATGTATGTAGGTAAGGGAAGTCGGCAAATTAGATCCGTAACTTCGGGATAAGGATTGGCTCTGAAAATTGAGATGGCTCGGGCTTGATTAGGGTGTAATAATATGACTGATAGTATATTTTTCATTTGAGTGGAGGTATTATATGTACTATCGTCAGATTCGAAGGAATACGCCAAGTCGGCATTGCGGAATATGCTTACTAAATATGAGGATAAATTATTTTATTCTTAAACGACCGTCATTTAACAATTAATTCAGAACTGGCAGGGATCAGGGGAATCCGACTGTCTAATTAAAACAAAGCATTGTGATCGCCCTAGCGGGTGATGACACAATGTGATTTCTGCCCAGTGCTCTGAATGTCAACGTGAAGAAATTCAAGCAAGCGCGGGTAAACCGCGGGAGTAACTATGACTCTCTTTGGGAGTAAGGTTTATCAACAAACATCTTCAGGCCTAATATCTGATCAAACGTTTGATGCTATTAAGTCAGCTAGGTGCCATCAAGATTATAAACATCTTATCATAGCGGCGTGCCAGGACCTTGAGGTTTCCTCGTTGTCTAGCAGCAATGTGGAGTCTCGTGATAATCTTCCAAACAACCCCGACCATGTCTTTCTAATCGGGGGGCCGGCTGCAGCTGGAGTGACATGTATGGTGATATATATAACGCAATAAATAACCTTATTGTGGTGGCCAAAAACATCAATGGCTACGACGTATCTTCACTTGTTTTTGGCAGCCCAAAGCTGTCTGGCGGGTGTTGATGTCTCAGAAAGTCTCCATACGTGGTTGCTCAAGGTGCTTCCATCAGCACCTCGGCGCAGACCAGTTACACCATCAGGTAGTGTGGGCCGTACCGTAATGCCCGCGTGGAGGAAGCGTCTTCGGGAATATGCCAAAATGCAAACACTATATCGTAAGGATATTAGCACAGCGGCCAAGTTAGCGTTAGACGGCTCCGTTGACATAAGTGTTCCTGATTTGAACCGTATGTTGGGATTCTAGGGTCCGGTTTTTGAACACCTTCCACAACTATCAGCAGTCATGTCGGTAGCAGTGGGAACCAACGTCAGAATACTGGCTTAATTTGGCACCCGGTGACATGTGAGGAGGTCACTGCCATCAAGATCCCTCTTTCCTCGGCGCCTGGTTTGGATGGAGTCACATCAAGGCAATGAAGATCAGTGCCTGCTAATCTTGTTGATGAGTGGCAGAATTGCCTAGACGATGGCTGCGCTGAGAACATCTCGATGTTAGCTTCATTTTTGGAGGACTCGAGGCGATAACTTAGGGAGCTACATATACTTTATTACTTTTTTGTTGAATATTAATTAATTCATGTAATATCTAATATGCTACCGGTGGTTAGACCATTTTAATTGTGTTTCGATTAACACGAGAAGTATATTAGTATTTACGAACAGTAATGCAACGAAACCGACTAATAGACAGAATTCTATTTATTTAATTATATGATTTTAATATGTTCCGAAGATTGTAAGAGAATTCAATCCAGTTTCGAACTGATGAGCTTATTTTTTTTTTTTTTTTTTTTAAATCATCTTTATTGATATGGCTACTACAATCTTAAACATTATTAATTCATTAGTAAGGTTGACATTAGTACTTATGAGATAAGCATAAACTTGTGTGGGTCTGCTGGACCAGTATCCAGTTCCCTTAAGATATAATATTCATACGGTTAGCTCATGTGGTTTGATTCGTTTGAGCCGCCTTATTTCGTTTGTACTGTCCAGTAGTTGTACGGCCTCAACGTTGGTGTGGTTAAGAAGCCTCTTCTCATGTTTAATGGCACATTCGCGGATGACGTCGTCTATCAATTGTATTTTTAGATCATTGTGTATTTCTCTGTTAGTCACAAATCGGTAAGCGTTGGTGACCATTCGAAGAAATTTATTTTGGCTACGTTGTATAATGTCTCTATTGGATGTATGAGTACAACCCCATAGCTGCGCACCATACATCCATATTGGTTTGAAGATAGTCTGGTAGACTAGTCTTTTGCAATACAGGTTCATTTTGGAATGATGCCCAATTAACCAGTACATTTGACGTTGTTTTAATCGTATCTGTTCAGCTTTTTGTCTCACATGATGTTTCCAGTTGAGCCTTGAATCTAAATGCAGACCAAGGTATTTAGCCGATTCAGCCTGCGGCACTTGCACCCCATTGAGGTATATGTGTAGACTGTTATTTTTGTGTCGGAGCGTAAATGTCACATGGGTTGATTTGAGCTCATTAAGCACTATTTTCCAGTCAATTGTCCATTTAGTAACGTCGTTCATTGCTCGTTGAAGATTTTCCACTGCCCTTGGTTGTGATTCGTCTACTGACATAATTACAGTGTCGTCAGCGAACGTGCCGATGAACGTATTATTCGTTGTAGGTATGTCCGCAGTGTAGATAAGGTAGAGGAGGGGTCCCAATACGCTTCCCTGCGGAACTCCCGCTAGAGTTGGATAAAAGTCAGAACATGTTTCTTCATGGATGACTCTGAATTGGCGATCAGAGAGGTATGATTCAAGCAGCTGGCAATAGTTTTGTGGTAGCATTTTGCTCATCTTGAATGTCAATCCCTCGTGCCAAACCCTATCAAAGGCCTGAGATACATCCAGAAATACGGCGGGGCAATATTTCTTTTCTTCTAACGCTTGCTTTATTACCGTAGTTATTCGATGGACTTGATCTATTGTGGAGTGGTTATTCCTGAATCCAAATTGAAAATCAGGAACGTTTACCATTGGCTTTAGACGTTTTAGTAGTAGTTTTTCAAACAGCTTTGATAAGGTCGGAAGCAGTGAAATTGGTCTGTATGATGTTACTTCTTCATCTGGTTTACCTGGTTTCTTCAACATAATTATTTGAGCCGTTTTGAAGCATTTGGGTATATACTTCAATCTCATACAGGCATTAAATAAGTATGTGATCATGATGATTGCTTTGCGTGGAAGTTCCTTGAATAGACCCGGTGATATTTCATCAATTCCTGGTGCCTTTTTTTGACTAAGACTTTTGTCGATTTCTTCAGCAATTTCCATTGGCGTGACCCTTTTAAAATCCTGATTTGGTTGATAGACAGGTGTTACGTCAATGTTGGATTGAATGTCATGGGGTTGAAACACTGTTGCTAGTTGTTGAGCAAAGAGTTCCGCTTTTTCTTTGTCATGTCGAACCCAATTGCCTTGAGCATTTCTTATAGGTGGTACTCGAACTACAGGTCGTTTAAATTTTCTGGTTGCTTTCCATAACGAGTAGTCCTTATCAATTTCTGGACCTAGCCCGCTTAAGTAGTTGTCGAAGCAATCCTGTTTGAAGCTTTTGATTAGCCTATTGACTTTGTTACTTATTCGATTGAAGGTGGTTTTGTCAGCGGGATTTCTGGTGAGATGCCATATTCTCCTTGCCTTTCTCCTTTCCTTGATTTATTCCCTGATTTCAGCCGGGTATTTGACTGCAATCTCCGCTTTGTCCTTTAATTCTGGAGTAGCTAGACTGGCGGCCATACGAGTGTATTCAATGAAATTGTTTGTTTGTTGTTCCAATTCTTCATTACTTTTAATACTAACTTTTAATTCAACTAGCTCTTCCAGTTTTTCTCTGAAGAGGTCCCAATCCGTGAATCTATTAGTAAGGTTTTGCTTCTTTTTTTTCTTGATGACTATAGCGCTTACTGACAACAGTACAGGAATGTGATCAGATGTTAAGTCGTTAATTCCTTCGACTATAGTGTAATTGGATGAAATACCTTTTATGATGAAGAAATCAAGCAAATCTGGTATTTTTCCTGCATCCGTTGGCCAATACGTTGGCCCCCTTGGAGACAGATATTCACATTTGTTTTCATGAATGGCATTGAACAAAGCATTTCCTTTCCCAGGAGAAATTAGCCTGGAACCCCAAGCTGTATGTTTTATATTATAGTCCCCTCCAATAATAAATCTTGGACCGAGCTTATTAAAGACGTTATTAAATTGTAACTTCGTTGGTGTATGCCGTGGAGGACAGTATGCTGCCGCAATATTTAGATCTGCGCCATTATATTGGATTGAGATAACAGTTGCTTGCATGTAGCTTTCTCGAATATCCTCTTGTTGATTATGTTTGATATTATTTTTAATTAGTACAGCTGAACCACCTCTGGCTCTTTCACTAGGATGGGTTGTCCAGTAGGAATTAAATCCCTTTATTCTAAAAAAGCTTTTGTTGGAGAAGTGCGTTTCTGAAATAAGTGCAATATCTATGTTGTTTGTATGGAGAAATATTTCCAGTTCTTGGGCTCGTTGGTTGAGCCCATTAGCGTTCCAAGTTACAATGCGTAGGAACGAGTTAATCATTTGTGTGTATGCTGACTTTTTTTGCTAGGCGGATAGAAATTAATTTCTAGTTTTGCCACCCTTTCTGTTAAGTGACCAAGTGTCTGTTGAATTTGACTAAGCTTTTTAATAATTTCAAAGTTATTAGACTCGTTATTAACTTCTATATGTTTGTTGTTTTGGTTTGATTCATCAGCAGATAACTTGGTGATTTGCGCATAGGATAATCCAACTGTGGATGGTGTGATTGTTGTTTGTGGCTTAGCAGCTTTGGTTTGTAATCGCTGTACTACTCTTGTTCTATTATTCTGTTGACATTTAATTTTGTTCTGATATACACAGCATCCTTTATAATTTGCAGTATGTCCTTGTTGTTGACAAAGAGCACATGAAGGCGCGATATCTGGTTGTTTTTTGCATTTTGTCGTGTGATGATCTCCAGCACATTTAACGCATTTGGTTTGACGATAGCAAAAACTCTTGGTATGTCCAAGTTGTTGACAATTCGTACATTGTGGAATGTCCCTTGTCTTGTTAGGTGGCTCAATTTTAACTATACAGCACGCAAGTTTCTTGATGTTGTATACTTCTTTATTATTGTCTTTTTGTTTTAAGTCGATGTAAAACAATGGAAAGTGTTTCTTGTCTTTTACACCATTAGTTGTGACCATTTTGTATATGTTAGTAATACCTGCGACTTCATGTCCCATTTTTTCTAAGTCTGCTTTAATTACATCGTGACTAATGGAAGATGGTAAGCCTCTGATAACTACTCTATAAGCCTTTTCGCTCTTCAGCTGATAGGTGTGATATTCTATATTTTCGGATTGGTTGCTGGGTTCTTGTTTTAATTCTTCCAGTAATTTTTTGACATTTCTGTAATCATTTTCATTTTTAAATGTAATTTTAATGTGTGTGATGAGCTTATGATTATGAAAAAATCAATCTTCTCATCAGGCCGCGGCGACTGGACTGATTATACCACAATTTACATTCTATATATACAGAATGTGCTGTGCGTTAAGTATTAGCGAATCGTGACTAATACAGATGAATTCTCTTACAATTTTTCTTTTCACAATATTCACACAGCTCTATTTCTGTGTAGGCTAATTTTTACTTTATTACTTTTTTGTTGAATATTAATTAATTCATGTACATATAGCTTCCCTGGACTTAGCTAAGGCCTTCGGCAGTGTGAACCACTTTGCTATTACCGATGCATTGGTACGGCGCGAATTGTCGGAAAAGTTTGTCAGATATATAAATAAGGCTTACAGTAACAGCTCTACGGTACTAGAAATTGGTAGTGTTGAGGGGGGTCCGACAAGGTGATCCTTTGTCATCTAACATCTTTGCCCTTGTTGTTGATGATGTCCTGGCCGTGGTGCCACGCGAGGTCGGCTACACCATACAGAGGGCATTGGTTAACGCAATTTCGTATGCTAACGATCTCCTCATTGTCACATCTACGGTGTCTGGCATGAAAATCACCCTTTCAAGAGTCCAGGCGAGAGCGGAGTTAGCGGGACTAACACTAAATACAACTAAGTGTTCAGCGTTATTCATCGTTCCTGCTGGCAAACAACCTGTGGCGGTTCCTTGGTATTGACTTACGACCTATCGGGCCAAAGAAAACCAGCAGCGACTGCAAATTGTTCGTTGCTTTTTAATTCCGCGGTTTTACTACCAACTTATCCTGGTCGGCGTGACCTTAGGGAAGCTAAGGGCTATGGATAAACAAGTTCGCCAATACGTTGGTAAGTGGCTCGGACTCCCACCGGATACACCGGTTGGTTTATTTCATGCTTCTATAAAGGATGGGGGACTTGGTTTACCTGCATTTAACACCACAGTGCCTGCTTTAGTTTATTCTCGACTAAGCAACCTCGTGCACTCTTCCTCCCCGGCTGTCCGAGCAATTGCATACTCTAGTTGTGTTAGTAGTACAGGCTCAACTGGAGCCAAACAGTTCTCACCAGAGATGGTGAGTTCCTTAACATCAAGGACAAAAGCGAGGGCTGGTGGGCTGAGTACCTCTACCGGTCTAATGATGGGCTGGAAATAAGAGAGGAATGCAAGACTAGCCTTTCAACATCTTGGGTGAATTATGGCAGTCTTGCCATCCCTGGGCGGATTCAATATATTCACGTCCGCATCAACTCGCTGCCTACGCGAATACGAACCTCGCGTGGTACTCGGCGGTCCCAGACTACTGTGCAATGCTGTGCCGGTTGTAATATTACCGAAACAGCTGCACATGTAATACAATCATATCACCGCACACACGGGGGACGCATCAAACGTCATAACGCCGTGTGTAAAGTGCTTGCATCGGGCTTGCGGGATAACGGCTATTAGGTTGATGAAGAGCCACGAATACGTACCGACTCTGGGTTGAGAAAGCCAGACATAATTGCCGTTAGGGATGGGCGCGCAACAGTAATCGATGCCCAGGTAGTTAGTGGGTCGACGCCCATAAACGAAGCGCATGAGAGGAAACGTATGTATTTCGCTTCCAATGATGGAATTGCAGCCGAAATGACATCCCGGCATGGAATTATGAGGAATAATATCTTCTATTCCACGTGTACCCTTTCATGGCGAGGTATATGGTCGTCTCGATCAGGAAAACTTAAACTGGAATAGGTGGAACAAAATGACGACATGGTCTGATTATCGTGATGGCGTGTGGAAACGAACAGGCGTTGGGTGATAAAGAGTGATGGCGAAAAGAGCATAAGTAGGTTAATCCTACTAGGGTACCTGCACCCGCCGGAAGAACACCTTTCCTGTCTAAATCGACAGCAGGAAATAAAGCTGTGATGGGTTTGTGGTCTATGGTCAGTAATAATCTGACACTATCATGCAATAACATCGCATGGTGTCTTTTGAAGATTTTCCACCTCCCATTTAAAAAAAAAATAAAAATAGCCAAATGCCTCGTCATCTAATTAGTGACGCGCATGAATGGGAAAAAAATACAATGAAACTGAAATGACCGTCGTATTTGTAAGTCCTGTTTAATTGCAACATTGGGGGATACGCCAAAATGTATTCGAAATATTACCAATAAACTCTTCATTGATGGAACAATAATTAACACAGATTTACGCGGGAGGCATTTCAATACTCGTACATGTTCCGAAGAAGTGATTAATGAAATTAAGAACCACATAGTGAGCGAGATAGTTCGGAAAAATATTTAAAATGCTGACTTAACCTTAACACTGATGTATAAACTTTACACGGAATCCCACAACAAACCGGTTTCTTTATCAAAATATTCATCGGTATTTAAAGAAATGAATTTAAAATTTAAACCGCCTAAAACCGATGTTTGCTATACCTGCAAATGTAAGATTGACGTAGCTACTGGCGCCGAATTTGAAAAGTTGATAGACGAGCAAAAGGAGCACCACGATGATGCTGATAGATCGTATAAAATGAAAAAGTTGGACAAATCATTAGCTAAAGACGATAAAAATAATATAGTTTGCACATTTGACTTGGAACAGTGTCGTCCAACACCATATTTGAAAACGTCGCTGTCATTTTACAAAATACAACTATGTACTTATAATCAGTACATGAAAATTCATCATCCAAGAGATTGGTAGAATTTTGTTCGCTGTGTCGGGAACTAAAATACGAATTTTCGAAAAATAAGATAAACCGGCGAAAAACTGACACTGATGGAAATCCGTTTTCTTGGAAACAGGTATGGATGCGATTCGAAAAAAAATTTGATGTGATTAAATTTAAAACGTCACTCGACTTGGAGGAACCATTTAGAATTCCGAAAATTTCTCAGCCTTAGCAACTGCTATACTGACACTGTGCTAATAGATCACGAGAAGAAGAAAGATCTCCTTGATTTATTACCGTTGTTGGATACGCATTCTCATGAATTTTACAAAAATTTGCCTACTAACAAGGAACCTAACTACGATCCTGACGTCGGTCCCAGTGATATACAATAGAATAAATTGTTTTCTTGAAGCTTGAGCACGATGTTACTGTGCAATAAATAAAACATGAAATGAAAGGCACAAGTAATAATAATAATAAAATGAATTTTTAATAAATGATTTAAGTTGAGTTAATCAAAACGTTTTTTATTCTATGATTTTATTAAAAGGTCATAATTTACGATATATGCCCTTTATGTAAAAGTCGTTAAAGTTAAATTTTTCAAAAGGGCACAAAATGCAAATTCTGAAGTTTTCCAGCTACAAAATAAAAATCAGATGAAAATATATGTGTATCTAAAGTACGTACCGAGAGCCGTTGGAATAAATAGAATTTCATGTTTCGTTTTCTTCACAGCTCTATTAAAAGTTTTAAATTGGTCTCCTGAAAAATTCGATTTTACGACTTATGCCTCTTTGATTTGTGGCCGCAGATATGTAATACTTTTTGCATATCTATTTGCAAGCAACGGACGAAAAGACAACTTGTCCAAACCAAAACACATGAAAATGTTCAAAAATTTTGTTTGGGGTATCTATTGTATAATCAAATTAAAACGTGTTAAACACCCCTGTGCTACCTGTTAAACAATTAATTCAATACAGGTGACAACTAATAATTAAATTACATCACCTTTACAATAATAAGAAAATGGGAAAAATAATATCCTGCTTTTACGCTTGAACACAAATTGCTTTAAGCATTTTGTTTTTCTTGTATTCTCCGGCAAAAACAGTAAAATTCACAAAACCTCTCACCTTTAATAAAAATATGGATACCCTCCATTCCAACATTTTATTGTTATAGTTTTTACCATTAAATTAGAATTTTTAGAAATTAGAAAATTTATCGAGAAACTCGTGTAATGGAAATCAGTTAATTAATTAAATAAATTAAATTACCAAGAATTGAGAAACAGATAAAGAAATTTTAATTTTTTTTTTTTTTTTTGTATATTTTTAAGTGAAATGAAAATTTAATTACGAATCGTATGTTTTTTTTTTGGCAGGTTAATGAAGTAGCGAATTTTATAATTTGTACGACGAAAAAAAAAATAAAAAATTTAACATTTTATAATTTGGATTAAATTGAACGAACAGGTGATCTTTTTTTTATTATCTATTTCACATTCGAATGAATCGGGGATATTTTTTATTTCCACACCAATTTGTATTCTTTTTTTTTGTTTCACTTCATAATTCAATCTTTCCACTGAGTTGTACTAAAAAATTAGAATGTTTTTTGTTTGAGTTCCACACAAAAAAATTTTATAAAAAAATGTAAAAAACCAAATTTTATTGATAAGAAACAGAGATTTTGAGGTATAATATAATGGAAATTGATAACTGATAATTTTTTTGACCGCAATTTATTGAACAATCTGGTTTCAGAGACCTTGCATTTTAATGATAACCATTTTATCTGTATAATTTTACTGTGGTTTTTAGTTTTGTGTTCGTTTAGTGAACTAATGTTATTATTATTAATTCAATATTTCAACCACTGGCTTTGCTAACTAGTTTATAAAACCATATTTACACAATTTATTATGAAAGATACGCCCAATGCCCCCTCTAATACATATAATGTTGCGAATAAGACCTAAAACAATCATAAAATATTATCGATACAATAAAATAAAATGATACTGCTGCTGAAATATTTATAAAATGAAATCTCAGCACATCTTAAGAATTAACTAACATTTATTGTTTAAGATCGAAAAGTTTATCGTTTTTCTAAATTTAGAATGTAAGTAGAATTTTTATTATAATTTGTATCAACTAACACATAATGTAGTTGATTTTTTATACGCTATTCATACCTTTAATTTATTCATTTACCAGGCAATCCGACCATAAAATCCAGTGCCGATTGCCATATCAAATAACTTAACATAAAGAACTTAAATCTAATATTATAATTAAAAGTAAACTTTTGAAAATCATAAATTTAAACAATACTAGTATATCAGTAAAATCAAATTAAAAAATTTAAAAATTAAATTACACTTTAAAGTGCAACATATCTTTTGTACATTTTTGAATCTGTAAAAGATTCTTCTTCTCAAGTTATAATATTCACACCGACATTAACCAGTTCATTAACATTCATCGAATAAGAAACGTCCATAACTTTTAAAACAAATAATTGTTCAAGTGGAAGAATTTCCAATGATTGAAATAATGGCCAAGATTTTGTTAATTTCGGTTTTTTACTCATAATCCTTATGCTGTGCTTCTAGGCAATTACCACTGGTAAAATTCTAGCGAACTAAGTACCTTCCCAACAAGCCAAACCATAAGACAACCTCGACTCCACAAGCGTAAAATAAACATTCTTCAAAACACCAATACGACAAACAACCCAGCAAACGTTATTTCACTACTTTAACAACAAAGTAGGTCAACACTATAATAATAATGTAGTTGCATCTCGTTTTTATCGTCGCCGTACTGCTAAAGTGGTATGTAATGTGGAGTTCGATTGAGCAAAATAAATCATTTTATTGTCAAAAATGGGTACGATTGCGCAGAATAAATCATTTATCTGTTGATTTCAACAAAGACTGTGCCATGATTGATGTTGGCATTGATCGGTTACAAGTGTTTAAAAGTTCCCGACATGTTTTATATGGCACATAATTGGAAGTTCCTCCGAATTCCCGAATAACAGAACAATATTAGTCGGACGCTACTCAGGCTTTGAAAAGTCCCATTCAATTAATGCATTTTTGAAACTCTTTGTAGATGAAATGGAATTTCTTATCAAAAGTGGTATCAAAATATCGCAGTTGGAAACTATTAGACAATTCAACATTAGGTTATTTGTATGTGACAGCCCAGCACCCAGTATCATACTGGAAAAAACAGTTGTCCAAAATGCTGTCAAATTGGAAAATAAAGAGTTGTATTTGAAACAGAAATTGGAACTGAAAGGACGGATATAGTATCTTACAGCATCAGAAGGGATCAGAATTACAATCACCGGATTTTTTTACACAACGAACATATATTAGAAACAATTGGCGTTGGTATGGTATCACAATTTCCTCTCCAGCCCATGCTCCTGGTCGATTTAGGAGTTGTAAAAAAAAATATTAAGCCATATTACAAAAAAGAAACTTCCAAGCATAAAAGTAAATCCCGACATTTTAAACGAAAGAATATGACTATGTTATTCATGAACCCGATCAGAATTCGGTCGAAGCTATAGAACACTTCATGATTTAGCCTTATGGAAAGCCACTGAATTTCGACAGTTTTTACTATATACAGGAATTATAGTTCTCGTTCATCATTTTTACTTTCTTTTACTCTAGTAAAAATAAATTATAGTAATCATGAAAATTTTGGACTTTGAGATTTTTAGAGATTTATCTGTTTTGAGGTCCCCTGAGTCCGAAAAAGTGGGTTTCGAAATGGTGTCTGTCGGTCAGGCTGTCAGTCTGTCTGTCTGTCAGTCTGTGTCCTCTCTGCGGCCCAGATGGTTTAACCA
Organism: Tipula vernalis; assembly: GCA_958295665.1. Taxonomy (NCBI): domain Eukaryota; kingdom Metazoa; phylum Arthropoda; class Insecta; order Diptera; family Tipulidae; genus Tipula; species Tipula vernalis. The sequence goes on from OY282558.1 coordinate 299,762,854, forward strand.
ATCGAACTTCAGATTTAAGCTTTATTGATAAATTGGGAGGTCCCAGTGAATTTTACGCCAAATCGGCTAGCTGAAAGTGGCCACTCGCTTAGTCCAGAAAATTTATTTTGCAAATATCTTAAAAAGTATAAGGTTTACAAAAAACTACTTAATACAAAATGTTTCCAAACATAAAAAACAAAAAATTCTCAAAATTCTCTGTTCGTAAAAGAAAGTCGTGTGTTGGCCACACCTTCATTTTTTATTACTACAATGCGCTATAAGGCTATTGTCGGACCACAAAAACTACAGGGAAAAGGCTGATGCAGCTTTAATTTAAATAAAAAAATTTGTTGACACATTTCCATTAATTTATGGAGAGGGCAAGATCAGCTTCAATGCTCATGGGCTGCTTCATTTACCTGCTTGCGTTAAACACTTTGGTTCGTTAGATTCATTCTATGCTTATAAATATGAAAACTATGTGTGTACATGCAATTTATAAAAAGCATCATTAAGAAACCAAATAAGATTTTGCAACAAATATACAGACGCACAGAAGAGATCGAAGCTGCTGGTACAATACAACCAAAGTCCTCAAAATTTGATATGTTTCATTTTTCAAATGAAACTGAAGCTGACTGTTACTGTCTAACTGTCGAAAGACTGTCACCTGTCTAATCACTAATTCTACATTTTTATATTAAAATTTAGACATTTCAATACTAATTCCAGATTTTCTGAATTGAATAGTAAATTAAAATGGGTGATAAGGCAAATAGTACATATTTTTACACAATATTTAAGATTAATAAATTAATTCATTTATTGATATGTTCAAATACAGATATTATATTGTTACTTATCATCGACAATTAGGAAAACTTGGACAATAGCGAAAATGTTTCTCAAGGATTTATTACTTCTAACCAAAAGCCACAAAAAGGCAAATCATAGAATGAGAGCATTTGTGAAAGTAGCGAAACATTTGATGCGTCCGAACTGCTTCTTTTTGAAAATGCGCATTTTTGGATTAAATTAAATTTCATTAAAATCAATAAATTAATTAAAATTGGACAACTCTGAATTAAAAAATCAATTAATACGAAAAGAAAAATGAACATTTAGCGAAGACACATTTCAAAAAGTTAAATGCGATATAGTTTTTATGTGCATTTTTAATTCGTTGTTTGATGTTAATTTATATTTAAATTAATTATATTTATCGATTTATTAATTCAGAGTTGTAGAATTTCAATTAGTTTAATGATTATAATGAAATTTAATTTAACCAGTTAATTTAACCCTCCTAAGAAAAGGCAGAGATTCGAAAGCAATGAAACCGACCGAACAACACCAGTGGTGACAGAGCAAGTAATAGAATTAAAAATCAGTCCATTTTGGAAGATACATTAAACTAGTTAAATGGACCATCAACTTCAGGTGGATCAACTGATCTTCCACAAATACAAAAAAGTTTGACGCACCAGGTAAATAATATTTTATATATTCTTTTGTATTGACTTTAAACAATTATATGATACATTTATTAAAAACTGACCCATCATTTCTCTGCAAATTTCAGAAAATATTCTGTCGGATAAAATTAACACAATTATTAACCAAATTTCAAATTAGGAAAGGAGCATAGAAAAAGAAGAAAAAGAAAATCAGAATCATCGCAATGCACACAATAAAACAATTATGGAAACTTTGATTCATGTGAAAAAGCTGAATCAATCATTGTCAAAACTGGTTGGCGAACAAGAAGACTCCTCTATTGAGTTTAAGACTATTTTTCCAATTAAATCAATAGCAGAACTGAGTGATATGGAATTGCGTGATACATTGCAAAACTGATATGTAACCATTTTAAAAATATGCTGGTCCCAACTAATCAAATTTTAATTGTTAGGAATGTTTCTGAATAAATTAAAGGGGTCGTCCAGCGTGGAGAGTGTGTTGCGGCATATGGCAACGGACAACATAGTCATATCACTAAAAGAGCTTGAAACTCTCTAAAGCTATTCAATGCAGTTCTGTTTGGTAAAAACCCATGTACAATTTCAAAAATATGTACGTATCTTCTTACCTTTTTGTATTTATATCGTTAGATGCCTGAAGTGGACTACTTGGAAGAGAGAAATTTGAATTTTTTTTTTTTTTTTTTTTTTTTTTTTTTTTTAATAATTTTATTTATGATAACAATAAAATTTTTTTACAAAGTAACTAGTCATTTTTGACTAACAGCGTTTGACTCTGACAATATAATAATAAAGCACTCATATGTGTTCTTTACATAAAGTGTTGTTTTGGTTGATGTTGCATTGTGCGGACTATTCAAGCAACTCAAAAGGTTTTAGTCTTTTGAGTCTTCTTCTTATACCCTCTTGATGAAGTAGTCTTGCAGCTTCGATGTTAGGGTGATGATGGAGCCTCTCCTGGTGTTTTTGAGCACATTTCTTTATTTCACTTGCGACTGTGTCTATTCCGAGATCTCTATGAAGGTCACTATTACGAGTGTACCAAGGGGCATTTACAATTCCTCTGAGGACTTTATTTTGAAATCGTTGAACTATCTGTTGATTGCTGATTTTGGTGCATCCCCATAGTTGAATACCATATGTCCAGACCAGCTTGAGTACTTGTTTATAAAGCATAAGTTTATTATGAATGGATAACTGAGAGTTTCTTCCAATTAACCAGTACATTTTTCTATATTTTAACTGAAGCTCTTCTGCTTTCTTTTTCACGTGTATTTTCCACTTTAACTTTGCATCAAGGTTCATACCAAGGTATTTTGCTTGATTGGCATGTGGTACAGAGATATTATTGAGAGTCACAGGTAGTGGTTCTATTGATCTATTAGTGAAGTTAATGTGAGTAGACTTCGATTCATTCACTTTAATTCTCCACTTAGCTAGCCAATCTTGTATATTATTTACGGCTATTTGTAGTTTGAATGTAACTTCACCGATTGTATCACCAACAGCTAGAATTGCAGTGTCATCTGCAAACGTGGCGATAGTTGTATTGCTCGTCTGCGGTATGTCGCTAGTAAACAGCACGAAAAGGAAAGGCCCTAAGACACTCCCCTGCGGGACTCCTACTTTAGCTTCTTTAATACTGGAGTAAACTCCTTCCTGTTTAACTCTAAAATATCTCCTTTTCAGGTATGACTTTAGCAGTTCGCAATACCCAAATGGCAGAGTTTTCTCCAATTTAAATATTAAACCATCTAGCCAGACTTTGTCAAATGCCTGCGCTATGTCAAGAAATATGGCTGAACAAATCTTTTTTTCCTCTAAGGATTTTTCTATTATATCTGTTATTCTATGGACTTGGTCGATTGTGGAGTGTTCCTCTCTAAATTCAAACTGATGGGACGGAACAGCTCCTGATTTTAGAACTTCTGGTTTAATTCGTTTTAATAACAATCTCTCAAATAGTTTTGACATAGTTGGAAGAAGTGATATTGGCCTGTACGAGGCCAGTTCACTTGGTGGCTTACCTGGCTTAGGTATAATTATCACTTCCGCAAATTTCCAAGATAGAGCGATATAACGGAGTCTGAGGGAAGCATTAATTATGTCCGATATTTTTTTAATAGCTTTATTAGGTAGTTGTTTTAGAATCTCTCCAGTTATCAGGTCATATCCTGGTGATTTTTTAAGTACTACATGGTTCTTTATTACTTGTTTTACTTCTTTAGCATTAGTTAATGGAATTTCCTGTCTCAGGATAGTTGTTTGGTTTTCGAACAATATATCCTGTTGGTTAAGTGTTGTTAAATTTGGCTGAAAGGTACGCTCGAGATATCCGCGAATTTTTCTGCTTTTTCTTCTTTGCTTTTAGCCAGGTGACCTTTATTTGTTCTTATTGGTGGTATATGCATAACTGGCCTTTTCAAATATTTGGTTGCTTTCCACAATGAATAATCACTACCTTTATCATAGGTGAGAGATTGTAGGTATGAATTTATTGATTTATTTTTAAATTCCCTTATTTCTCTACGTATTCGTTGTGTTAAATTATTTAATCTATTTTTGACGGTTGGGTCTCGTGTACGTTTCCACTCCCTACGGGTACTTCTCTTCTCTATAACTAGTGATTTAATTTCCATTGGATAGCATTTGCCAGCTATTTTTTTGTTTGTTGTGTTAGTACTTTTCCACGCCGCTACCTGTATGTCCTTGACGAGCTTCTCCACCTCCTGTTCTAATGTTTCTTCTGATGAAAGTTGTGTGTTTAAAATGATGCTATTGTTTAGTTCATTCCTGAACTTTTTCCAATCAGTATATTTATTTGTTAACAGTGGCTGTTTATCATTAGTAATTATTGTATCACTTATTATCATTAAAATAGAGGAGTGGTCAGATGTGGAGTCCAATCCTTCCTGCACTTGTATATAATCAACCGGAATTTTTCTTGTTATAAAGAAATTTGAAAATGAATTGAGAAGATGCGTTCAACATGCCTTTAATAGATTTTTTTTAAAATTAGAAATAAATATAAACTAAGTAATATTAATCAAAAATGAAATAAGATATATTTATTAAGCATATAGGTAGGTTATGTTATGTGTACACAAAATTATAGTATTATTAAAATTAAATTGAATTAGGTACTATATACAAATATTATTAAATGTTATATATTATAATAAATTTGCGTAATTTGTTAAGTGTTAGGCATACTCGTATATATTTTTTATAATTAATTGAACTAAGTGGTAGTGATGCTATGAGAGATCCAGCGCAAAAACACATGTAATCGTACATAAAGGTTCCAAAATGAAAAAAATCCGTCATCTTGAACTTTCTAATTTGTTGAACGTTGAATATAGAATACATATCGTTTTCCTAAATGATTTTATTAGGTATTAGGCTACAAATGAATTACTGTCCAAACATTATTGAATTAATACAAAATATTAATAAATTTTGCAAATTAATCAATATTTTAGTATTTTATCGTCAAAGTTAAAATGATCAACATTTATGGACTCGTATGTACAGAAACTTAAATTCAGATTTACTTATAAGTTATAATCAGAGAGTGAAACCGGAACCGAACCATAGACCGAAACCCGAAAAAAACCTAAATTTTTTATGAACCGAAAACTGGAACCGAAACGAAATAAATAAAATGTAGGGAACCGTAACCGGAGCAATATTTTCATGCGATTTATTTCGTTCTTTTTCGTTTCGGTTCAAGTATTTTCTGCACGAAAATTTCCATATCTCTTATTGTAAAAACGGAAAAACCTTTAAAAGTTTAAAGTTCAATTCGGAATAAAAACACACCTTAAAAACAGTTTTGTAGTTCAATTTATGATTTAAAAAAAGTATATATTTGCCTATAAAAAGCTAAAAAAATTAAAATTAATGAACAATTCCGATTATTTGGTTGTTCGTCTAATACGTTCTTCAAAGGACCGACTAAATTCGGTTGATAAAGCCAAAACAGTCGTTACATCCATTTCGTTTTATAGACCATTTACATTCACTGAATTTCTGCTTACCATAACTTATGCAAATTTTTTAGATTTGTTTTTCGGGTTTCCTTATGCCGTTTGATTTTTTAATTATAGCTTTTCTCTTTGTTTCTTTTACAATTTTTGTATATTACATCTGAATCGTCAAAATTTCATTGAACGTAAATGGGCTGTTAACCAAACGAATAACTAAATGTTTAAGTCGTTATATGCCAAATATCGTTAAAAGCAAATGTCATTAGCTCAAACATATCTTAAATTGAGGTCTCTAGCTAATGGTGTTGTTCTTAGATACAATTTAAATGGCATCGCTACGAGCGATATAGTGTGTGTATTTTTGTGTATCAAATTTTGTGTAACAATTTTTCTGTATTGAACCTTTACTGATTGACAAATGGACGAATCTGATGGAAAATAATCTACAAAATATTTTATTGATGAAATTAAATAATGAATTTAAAATGATGATTAAAGTGGAGATTATATCGTTAAAAATTTATATTTTTATTATACTAATACTACGAGTAATTCAGTAAAAAGAGCCTCATGAGAAGGAAAAACTTCTAGGTACCGGAAACTTTTATAAAAACATCTGCCATTCGTCGGAGGCTGTTTTCTTCCTGTTGAGGGATATAAACGGGTCAAAATGGTATTTTACAAATTTTCCTGAAACTACGTAAAATATCAAAATCTTTTCGAATAAGAGTTGATGTTGACAATATTTTCTTTTATTTGGTTTCTGTTGTATTTTTTTAAAACAATAATTGATTCAATTACGGACATTTTAATTTTCAGTATACCTATTAACGGGAAAACAAAACATCACTGCGTATAGAAAAATCGTTTTATAAGCAAAGACTGCTAATTACATTTTAAACGAAACGCTAAATCACTCAGTATTCAATACCACCATATTAAAATAGCCTTTAAAAATTAAATTAACTGGCTCTCTGCCATACCCTTAAGTGATTTAGTGTTTCATATTGCCTGATTACCTCAAATTTTCTGGTTCCCATAATTGTCTGAGCGATCAATTTTACAATGGGGTTGTCGTCCTTCGCATTGATAACCTTTCCCTACAAAACAAACAATACAGAATCACTCAATCATTACAGAGAATTTTAATTGTGTACTACTGGAAATTGGAAATGGTAGCCGCCAAGTAGCCTGACAAACCTGAACTCTTTGTACCATTGGGTCCATTTGCCAACTTTACTGAAAAATACGGATTAGCCTAAAGTAAATCCACCAATTAACAATTATATCGGACATAACAAATCTCCGTTTAATTGGTTTCACCATTATTTTCCATTTTCTTTTTCAAATCTAAGTCATGAATAAAATTCAGTAGCGTTGGGGCGAAATTTAAACTATTCTAGATTTTCGTAATATTGTAAATGACAATTATCATTTTGCACTAAAATTGGATCTAACTTTACTCGATAGTTACTTATACGAACGGCTAATGGTTACAAGAACAAACATATCTATTCGGAATATCAAGGGTATTGGAATCTCCATATGTAGAAAAACCAATGAAAACTTTAGAAAGAGGTCATATGAAAATATTCTACTGTTCAGTTTTACACTATGTAAATTTAAAATATTATATTTCGTTTAATTTTTATCGCTGAAAAATTAAATCTAAACCAAATTAAAGCATGAAAAACACCCTTTTGTTCTAGCGACTCCCTCTCCCCCTCCCCCCCAAATATGTCTGCAAACCGTGGATGCTGTAGGAGCTATGTAATGGTATGATTTTATAATTACTAGTTAATATACATATTTAAGTGATGCTATGTTGAACAGGTTTTAAACCCGAACCGAAACGAAACTAGAAAAAATTAACAAACCGAAACAGAACCGAAACGAAAAAATAAATTTGGGAACTTAACCCTAAACCGGAACGAAAAACATTTCGGTTTCACTCTATGGTTATAATATAACTGAATTATAGTTGCTAAATATCGTGATCTTTTAACTGAATATGAATTATTATTGTAGTAAAATATAAATATTTCAATTTTATTTAAAAGAAATCGTTTATTAAAATACCAGTTGTAGAAGAACTTTCAATAATGTACTGAATAAGAACTACTTCTAAAGTACTTCCACGGAAGTAGTACGGAAGCACTTATAAAGAGGTAGTTTTAAAGTACATTTTATATGCGGAAAAATAATCAATTACAAAGAGACAAATATTTTTTTTTTGTAATAAATCCGAAAGAGAAAGATAGATATATTTTTTTTACTGATGAATTTTTCCCCTCTCTCCTATCTTTTTTCGCAAGAAAAGAAGTACTTCTTTTCACTACTTCTGCATCAGTTCTGGAAGTACTTCTACGTTTGCTGGGAAACCATGCGAACGATGTTTATCCTAAATTAATGTTAGATTTTACAACAACAACAAAAATGCGACTGTATTTGCAGAAGTATACATTCGGGCGAATTTATTATATGTACAAAGAAAAAATCATTTAAATTAAATATTTGATCTTATGCTAAATTAAAAGAAAATCTAAATGCACAAATTTTATCAAGATTTAAACTATTTGGGATTTCCCAAAGCTAATCCCCTTAAACTTAATAACGGATCAAAGACTTAACCTATTAATTGATAATGTTTGACAATTTAAAAATTTAATCTTATTCATGTCTAACTAAATCGCCATCTCAAAACTTTCTTTATCGGCAAACATTCCCTATGATATTCTGATAGGCCCATACGTGTACTTTATTCATCTTTCATCATAAAAAAGTAGAAATATCATTCCCCCCTCTCCGTCATTTTAGCCCAAGGGCCAAGAGTTATGCAAATGTATTACTCTTCAAAAATGAAAACCCTCCATGAGTTCTTTATGTTGGTAGTTTGGTTTCGTACTGAAAAGTTGGTCTACTCATCAGGTAGCTACGACCAAACTACAAAAATTCAACCATGGAGGGTTCTCATTTTTGAAGAGTAACACATTTGTATAACTCTTAGCCATGGGCTAAAATTACAGGGAGGGGGGAATGATATTTCTACTTTAGGGTTTGGCCTCTGATTTATTTTTCTGATTTACTTAAGATCCAATTTTTCAAATTTTCGATTAATCGTTATTTTAATAGGTAAACCCAATATGAAATTTTAGTGGATATGCATGACTAAAGTACACACATAGGCATATCAGAAAATTTTAGTGAGATCATATAGAACAAAGTTTTTTTAAGATATCGATTTTCTTAAACGTGCTTAAGATCGATATTTCAATATGTAAACCCAATATTAAATTTTAGCGGGTTTGCATGACTAAAGTATAGACATAGGCCTGTCAGAATATACTGGGATATTTGACGATAGAAAAAAGTCTTGACAAGTCCATTTTCTGAAACAAACATAAGATTAAATTGTTAAATTGTCAATCATTGTTGATTAATAGGTTAACGCTTTGATCCGATATTAAATTTAAGGTGCTTAGCTTTGTTAAATCCCAAATAGTTTAAATCTTTTTAAACAAATACTAACGCAATTTTGTTGTTGTTGTAAAATCTAATATTAATTTAGGATAAGCTACACTCGCATGTATTTTACTAGAAAGTCGCCGGTGACTTTTTCCGAATGAATTTCAAGAATATGGGCCCCGGTCGAAATAAACATACAGTACAAGCACATTGAATTAGCAACTTTTATAAAACAGTTTTTCGGGAAATTCAATATCATAGCATCAATTTATTTACCAATATTTAATTGAAATTGTTAAATTAAGATTTAATGAATATAAAAAAATTAAATAAAAGTTTAATAGATCTATTATTTAATATTTAGTCCCCAATCCACATTCCTTTATTCTTGAGCAACACTTCGACTCTTTGTGGAATAGTCTGGAACGAGTTTATTATGGTTTTTTTAATAAGTGGGTCGTTGAATCATATGTTTTTAATTTCCTCAATCAATGTTTGTTTGTCTGTGATGTGTTTTTTCGATAACTGCGTCTTTAGAACCGTCCAAACATTTTCTATTGGGTTCATATCCGAAGAATTCCCCGGCCAATCTAATAGCGGTATGTTTGACGAACTCAAATAGTTTTTAAACGACTAGGCGGTGTGACATGGAGCTCCTTCCTGCTGAAAGATGTACCTTTGCCGACGGCGAAATAATTGGGGGAATTTTGGTAAAAAAAACGATATCCAACATCTGAATACATTTTCAGCATTCATAATGCCATCTACTAAATGAAGAGGGCCAGGTACTTTTGCGGTGATACACCCTTAAACCATGACAGATGTTGGATGTTTAACGTTTTGTACAACATAGTCTTTATTGAAACGAAAATATTTCTCTCGGCAATAATTTGGATCGAAGATTCATCCAAAAAACAAACCTGAAAATTTGGCCGTTTAAGAAAATTTGTAAACACGAAACGGCAAACAGGAATTTTTGCTTACATTAGACCAATCTGACACTGAGAAGTGCTTGTATTTCCGTCCCCATGCAATTCGTTTAATTATCATGTTGGACGTTAATTTTTGTTTAATGGTCGGACGATACTGTTTTAGTCGAAATTGTTTAAAGGGCGTCGCAATGTTATATTCGAGATGTTGATGTCGTATTTCTTTATAATGTCATTTATTGAAGCTGTTGATCGTTTACGATTCTGTAAGGTTAATTTTGAGATGATTCGCTCTTCTCTTTCGGATGTGTTTTTTTTGTTTTCTGCAATTTTCCCTGTGCGGTGGAGTGATGATATCGCCATTTTGGAGTGATTTCTTAATTCTAGACACAACATGTTTACTGGTTCCAACTATTTTGGCAATTTCCTATTGTTTTAGTAATGAATGGTCCAATAAACAAGTAATGCGTTGTTTTTTTTATCAATGTAATGTCAGCTTTTCATCCAATTATGACAGTAACACGAAACTCTCAAAAATCACTTACTAAACACACCAAAGAACCACTAACACAATACTTAATAAAAAAATAATGACACCTCATTTATTACACTATATAAGTACTACCGTTATCTAATGTTCATCAATCGCTCGCTCGGCGAAGGCCAAAATTTAGAAAAATATTCAATAACAAATTCAAGAGAAATAACGGTAAATAATTTTGTGCGTCATAAACGGTGCTAGACTTGTGCTATAAAATAAAGTGAAATTTTCCGGAAATTGCTTGTAAGTATTAATAGTACAATTTTAGAAAATTAAAATTTGCTAATTCAATGGCCATGTACTGTATGATATAACTTAAGGTACTGTGGCATCTCATCCACCACAATAAATTATTTACAACATAAAACATAAATTCAACTTTTTTATTTATTTTTGGAATCGATCGAAGCAAGTGCAATTCAATTCATTCATTTAAATATTAAGCTTGCCTCCCAATTTTAAAAAACCGCACGTATGGTTTTTATCTCAACTTTCACAAACGACATCTTTCGAAAGAAAAATGGAACCAGACACCTTGCGTTCACAGTATGCGTACTCAAGAACAAGAACAACAAGAAAAACGTCATGATGTCTCTTTTGTTACGCGTGTATAAAATAAGATCAGTGGTGGTGAAATTTAATAAATTAACATTAAATGAATTAAATTAAATAAAATGATAATTAAATTTAAAAACTAAAAAACCGTTTTTGTGAACAGCACGCAGTATTAAAATGCAAACCTTATAACCGATTTTGATGAAATTCAACTTGAGCAACGGAAATGGTATTCTAAAGTTATAAGCAAAAAGCAATTTTTGAATGAATTTTTATTTAACGTGTGGTTAGGTTACATGAAAATACCATTCTAACCGAAACCGTATTATCTAAGACTTGTGTTTCTTGCAAAATAATAGTAAAATAAAAAGATTCAAACCCCCTAATAAATTCCAATCCATTCTCTACTGTCTAATATGTACGTACTAGAGCAAATGGCCCGAACTACACAAAAATTAGCGGCTCAAGCTCAAGCATATCACTTTGAAATTTTTTTTTTATTAGGTTTTACTTTAAATTAAGACGTAAGAATGATCTTACCATATTTTAATGTTTTACACTATACTTGAGCGCGAGCACCTGACGTTTTCGACCAATTCGTTCGTTTAACGACTTACTTATCCAAATATCTTCTACGATATTGGGTACATTTCAACAACTTCACGCTATTATACAGAAAGAGGGAAATGTTTGGCTGCTAATCTATGGTAAGGTTGTAAGAAAATGTTTTTACTCAATTTCCTATACAAAAGACTTACCTCATAACAATATGCCGGTCCGACATTTTAAATTTACTTTTCTAATTTTTCACAAAATTTATATTCGTTCAACGATGAAATTATTACAAATTACTTAGAATTTATGAAAACCAACATACAAAGTTATAAAACTTTCATTAAACAAATTGAGCTTTTATCCAACAAAATATGAAATGTATTTTCTTTAATGGTAATTTTGTAATTTTAACAAATTTTTTAATTAGATGACTTTCATAATTTCGTCGTTGAACGAATAACAATTTTGTAAAAAATTACAAATGTCGATTTAAAATGTAGGACCGATAAGTTTTTATGGGGGAGACCTTTATGAGACAGACAGTTTTATTATTTCAAATTAATATATATTAACTGAAATGTTAACACTGGCAGCTTAATTTGCTTTAATCGAACTAATTTAAATGCGAGGTAGCGTTTTAATAAAGCGTTTAAAATTCGTTGAATGGGTTCCTAAATATATTTTCAGAATTTTTGAATAGTCTGCATTTCTGATCGAAAGCTCCTTTAAAGTTTATATGTATATTTGGGATTGGCTACTACGAAATATTTGCCTAATCTGAAAGGATGCAGAGTGAAGTCGAAGCCGTGTATCTCGTACATTTTCTTACACCACGGCTCCCGGTCTGTAAGGTTATGTTTTAAATTGAATTTCCTTATCATTTCAATATGAAAAACTAAAACTGTCATTTTCTTTTTTTTTTGCACCAATTTCCTAATTTAACATGATTTGCACGGGTTCCAAATAACGGAGTTTTAAACTTGTAGAGACCTATCCGAGAGTAGGTATATTATGTACATCGAGAGCATGTTATTTTGTTTTCAAGTTTCCGCTACGCATTTATAGCTAAATTTATATTTGTTTGTGCAAATAGCAGTCCAACTCCAACCCTATCATTCAAAGAAGTAGTGTTGTGCTGTCTAAAATATGGTGGGTAGGGCTCAGATTCTCTTTTTATTTCGTGAAGCCCGAAAACGAAAGCTTGCCTAGGACCTGTATTTTCCTTTATCCGCCCTGGTAAAACAAAATAGAATTTTCTTAAAATATTGGAATATCTCAGATGATACTAAACTACTATAGGCCATTTGTATGCAAAAGCAACTATGACTTTGTGTATTTGGCCAATATGTTTCACTCATTTGTGCAATGTTTTAGGATTCTTAGGATTCTAATGTGGAGTTCTTTCAGCCAAAAAAAAAAAAAATGATGTACATCAATTGTGCGCTTTTTATCAGCCAACAAAATTGATGTTTTTTTGATAAATTTGTCCTCCAGCAAATACTAACACCAACAAACATAAATGTCAAATATAAAACAATAACAAGCTTGACGCCATTTTTTGAATTTACCATTCGTGGATTGTTTCTTGTAATTGTTGTTAGGTGATTTTTTGTAAAATTAAAAAGAAACTTTGTATAATAAACAGAAATTCTGTGTATAATTGTACAAATATTTTGTATTTGTGTGATTTTGTGTATAATTTTTTATTAAAATGGAAGAAATATTAGCAGAGATGTTGTCGTCTTCATCTTCATCGTCGTCTTCATCAAATACATAGCTTATGATTTTATCATGATCAGATGAAGAAGACTTTTTAAAAATTAATAAAAGTTTATTTAATCGGGAACCGCAGCATCGTGTTCAAAATTTTGTGGAGAGCGTGGTTCAAAATTATTCAGAAAAAGAAGTAAGTGTTGAAACTACACTTTATAAAAGATATGTGATAACACGCATTAATTAATGTAAATATTTTTTATTCATAGTTTCGAAGTCATTTTCGTATAAGGGTGAGCGAATGTTCGTCAAAGATGATAGACGTGTTTTTTCTATCCTCTTCAAAAATTTAATTTAATTTAATTTTTATTTTGTTTTATTTATGTAGTTTATGTAGTATATACAATTTAATTATAATTATAATTTTAATTCGATTTAATTCAGTTTTTAGTGAAATAATAATTAAAGTGGAAGTGAAATAATTTAAAGTGTAATTTTGGAAAATGCAATCCACCGGGATGCATTTATCAGGCAATGTTTTATATTTATAGATAAAGAAATGAAAATTATTGATTTCTATTGGGTGAATGTTTTTAACGTGTGTGTGATTGGATTGTACATGATTTTATTACTAAAACCTAATAATTGGATCGTATCAAAATAGTTTTTAACGTAAATTAACATACGTCGTAGTTAATTTCATATTCGATTTTATATTTACGCCTAATTGAATGCGTTCTTGCAAGCCAAACAAAGGTGTTTATACATACATACGTATAAACATTTTTGTGGGTTTCGGTATGGTTTTGGTTCTTGGTTTTTGTGTTATGTACAAAGTAAAATAGACAGAAATACATTCTTGAAAATTGATACATGACAAAGCCAACGAAATGTTTGTACGGGCCGCCTCGTTCGCTCTTTACGTGGATCCTATTAGGGAAATGTACTATTTATTATTGGTTTTTGCTATGTTTAGTTAAGCAACAACAACAAAAACAGAGACTTTTTTGTGAGTGTCCCAATATTTTTCTATATCTTGATATATAGATCAGGGGCCCTATTCTCGAATTCCACATCCATTTTCCACATGTGGACATCTGTCAAAGTTCACACAAAAACGTTCGAAAAATGTAATTCACATGCGGCATGGACATTTTCATATATGGGGAATTTTTTCCACCTGCTTATACCCATTCGGAAATATTCCCTTAGTACCGAAAAAATTCAATTTTTATGAATTTTGACAGATGTCCACATGTGGAAAATGGATGTGGAATTCGAGAATAGGGCCCCAGGATTGTTTTGTATGTGCGCTGTAATGGTATTAGCTGTATATAAAATAATGAAAACATGATAAGTCTTTTGCTACGCACATGGAAGATTGTAGAGATATTTGCTTTTAATGTGTGTTGGTGGTTTAGTATATAAGAATCTGTTGTTTTTATTTCATTTTGTTATTTCCCCTCTTTTTGTTTTTGTATTCATGTTACAACTATAATGTTCTTAATAAAACATGAACTGTACAAACTCAACGAAATTTTGGGGTATTCGACTCAAATAGGTTTTTATATTTTTGTATAATCAAATAAGTTTTGAGTCGAATTGGAATCCGCCTTATATAATTCATATAGGATTGATTTATTTTAGATATGAGTTATTTTATTTTTTTACAGGATATAATAAAATGCATTAAATTATTAAATTTATTTAATTAATGTGAAAAGGCTATAAATTAACTAAACCATATAAATAAAATGCTAACTTGGAAGTGTTGTTTTCAGTTGAGTTGTGATTTTGGTTTGCATCACATAATGACGTATTCATTTATGCATGCCAAATTTCGATTAAAAGATGGTGAACGAGGTGGAATTATGTGAAAACATTTTCGAAAGGCTAAATGTATTGAACTTAATTATTAACTTAATAGAATATGATTGAAGTTTTAGGTTGCAGTTTTTCACAGTAAACGTCAACTTTGCTTGTATAGTACACCGATTAGTTTTGTAGGAGAATAATGTTTCAATTTTATTTCATAGATTTATTATTTTACTTACTTTGCAGGCTTGACTTTGCAGGGTAATATGTCCATAAACGGAGTAAAAGTTTTATAATAATTAATAAATTTCGTAGTTTTTGATTTTTTGTTTTATTTTAATTATGTCAGCTAGATTAGTAAATTAAAACATAATAATAATAATAATTTTTTGATGTTCTAATTTAGATTTATAAAATCCTGAGTTCTGGCATTTAAATTATATTATATACTTTTATAAATAAATAATTAATTTGAACATTATTAATTTTCTTTAATTTCCTTTTTTCTAGAATTGTAGGAAATTGCCGATTAGTTTAAATTTAATGGTATGGTTAAATATATATTTTCAATTTTTTTATTTTTAAATCTAGTTGCAGTAGGTAAACAATTAATTAACTATTTACAGGAGAATGGTAACTAATGGAACAAGTGCTGTGAATTTAAAATATAACTTAACAATTTAAAATTTTTAAACATTCTTTTAGAATTTTAGCTTAGAAGTGGGAGAGTTTACATATGCAATTTCATAAAATGTTAATTTTTGTAATACTTGTATGTAATATATTGTGTTTTGCTCATTAATATATATTAATTAATTTAGTTTAAAAATATTTAAAGGTTTCTCTTCCTTAATTTGCTAATAAATAGTTCAATTTTTAGGATATAACATAGTTCAAGAATCAATCTTTAATATGGGGATTAAATTAATCCTGAATTTCAGAATTAGATTTGACTTTCATATTATGGTGATTTATTAATTAAAATTAGTTTTCAGAGTTGCCTGGGAAATAATATATTGATTTTATTTGTTGATTCTTGGTATACTTATAGTATAGTAAATACCTAATTGAATTATTGATGATTTTAGGCTGTTGTGGTGCTGTAACATTATCATTTTTAATTTATTTATTATAAATTTTATAAAATAATTGAATTTTTAATTATTTATTCTCTTTTTCTTGATCGGTAGGAAACTTCTGATTAGTTTTAAGTAAAATTTTATGTTGAAACTGGTTTTTAACGTTTAATCTAATTCATGTTGCAGTACCTAATAATTAATTAATTAGATAAAGAAGGACCATGAAAAATGAAATAAGCGCTGTTTTTGTAATCTTAGCTTAGTAATTTTAATTTTTCTTAAATATTTTATCAGGTAAATTAATGAAAGGCGGACAGGGCGAAATTACAACATTAATAATTTTTACAACATTAATAAGTCCTAATTTAAATTTAGGGAGTCTTGAGTATCCGGCCCTGGATTCCAGAGAAATGATCATCTAATAATGTAGTTAGATTGTGCTGTCTTGTGCTAATCTATTTATTATATATTGTACTAATAATTTACTAACTATCGATCACATTGGTGTCTGTAACCGGGTCGAGTCTGGCCCAACTAATAATCCTATCCTATCCTTCGGTTTTGTTATATGTATATGGGTGTACTGTGTGTGCCCGGGAGGCCGGGAGATCCTGCTTTAATGCTTGGCCGTACACTCTCAATCAATCAATCAATAAAATGTTAATTTTTGTAATGTGTAATATATTCTGTTTTGTCCATTAATATATTTTAATTAATTTAGTTTTAAAATACTTAAAGGGATCTCTTTTTTTAATTTACTAATAAATGATCCAATTTTCAGAATAAACATAGTTCTAGAATTAATCATTATTATGGGGATCAAAATTAATCCCGAATTTCAAATTTAAATTTTAGTTTGAATCAACCCTCCAGGATTAACAAGTAGTGAATAAGCTGTAGTTTAGAAATTGTGTTGTCTTGTGCTAACTATTTTTACTATATAATTACTAACAATTTACTCTTATCCTTCGGCTGAGGATGGATAAATGGGTGTACGATATGTGCTCGGGAGTACTGAAGATCCAGTTATAACAATTATTCATTTAAGTAATAAAATTTGTTATTATGATGTTTATTAATTAAATTTAGTTTTCAGAGTTGTCTGGGAATTTGTATATTAATTTTATTTGTTGATTCTTAATATACTTATAGTACCTAATTGAATTATTGAATTATTAATAAATCTAGGTATTGTGGTGCTGTAATATTATCATTTAAATCATTTTATATAAATTTTATAAAATAATTGAATTCATAATTATATATTTCCTTTTCTGGATCGGTAGTAAATTGATGATTAGTTTTAAGTAAAATATTATGTTTAAACGGTTTAATGTTTATGTTAATTCTTGTTGCAGTAAGTAATAATTTTTAATTGAATATAAAAGGACCATTAATAAGGAAATAAGCGTTGTTATTTTAAATTTTTATTAATTATTTTATCAGGTAAATTAATAAAAGACGGACTAGGGTGAAATTACAACATTAATAATTTTTTAAGCCCTGTTTTAGATTTAGGATTTAGGGAGTCCTGAGTATCCGGCCCTGGCTTCCAGAGAAATGATCATCTAATAATGTAGTTAGATTGTGCTATCTTATGCTAACCTATTTATTATGTATTTTTCTAATCATTTACTAACTATCAATCGCATTGGTGTCTGTAACCGAGTCGAGTCTGTCCCAACTAATAATCCTATCCAATCCTTCGGTTTTGTTATATGTGAACGGGTGTACGGCATGGGCCCGGGAGTTCGGGAGATCCTGCTATTATGCTTGGTCGTACACTCATAATCTATCATAAAAGTTTAATTTCAACTTTATTTTATTTAATTTTATCTTTATTTTGTTATAATGATGTTTTTTATAATACAGTAGAATCCGTTTATACCAAACCATGTATATAACGAACAAAAGCTTATAATGATCATATGGTTTTATCATATAGTTGTGTGCCTTGAATTTGCACGAACATAAACAAAGAACTACGTTTATAAACGTAAACGAATATTTGATTAAAATGAACAGCCGGCTATAGTGAACAAAATTATGCCCCTTGAGTGTTTGCTATAAGCGAATTCTACTGTAATTATAATTTTAGCTTAGTAATTTTAGATTTTCTTAAATAGTTTATCAGGTAAATTATTGAAATATAATATAATATAATTTTTTTATATAAATATAATTGCCTGGTGTCTGTAACCGGGTCGAGTCTGTCCCAACTAATAATCCTATCCTATCCTTCGGTTTTGTTGTGTGTAAACGGGTGTACGATGTGTGCCCGGGAGTCCGGGAGACTTGCTATAATGCTTGGCCGTACACTCACAATCAATCAATCAATCAATAGTTTCGAAGTCATTTTCGTATATCGAGAGCAGTTGCAGACCACTTAACATATTATTATGAAAATTCGAGTCATTTTAAATCATGATTGATTGGTGGTGGACAAAAGGGTGGAAGCGCAGAATCGCAATGTTTGGCTTTCTTGTGGTAATAGTTTATTGTATCTTCGAAACATTTCATACATAATTAACGAATTTTATTTTAAGGTTTGCTGGTAACAAGCAAAGCTACAGGGAAGTTGCAAATTTATTTAATGTAACAAAATCAGCTACTTACACACATCTTACAAATTTTATGGAGTTCTTGTTCGACATATCGACAGAGCACATAAAATTTCCAACCACGGATACTGAAAAGGCAGCTAAAGCCAGAGGCTTTGCTCAGGTAATGCAATAGAATATTTAACTTGTTTTAAATTTACTAATATTTGTAAAATTTCAGCTCGCTGCTTTTCCGAACGTCATTGGCTGCATTGATGGATGTTATATATACATAAGGAAACCTGTGAAAAAAATCAGGTCAACTTATGTAAATCGACACGGGTTAATTTCATTAACATTGGAAGGAATCTGCGATGCGGATAAAAAATTCCTTGATGTATGTAATGGATCGCCCAGCAAAATTCATGACTCCAGAATTTTAAAATTATCACCGATCTCTTCAAAATTTCCTGAAATATGTGGGGAACAGTACCATATTTTAGGAGATGGTGCATATCCTATAAGGGATTATTTGTTAACCCCGTACAAGGATTATGGGAATTTAAGTCCAAACCAAATAAAATATAATAAAAAGCAGTGTACAACGAGAGTGAAAATAGAAAATAAGTTTGGTCTACTCAAACAACGCTTTCGACAGCTCATACGCTTAGATTTCTTCTCAGTCAAAAGGATGTGCAAGTTTGTTTTAGGATGTTGTGTCCTCCACAATCCTTGTATTGAAAACAATGATATATGGGAAGGGGATGAATCATTTAATGACGAACCTCATATTGAAGGAGAAAATAAGACATCACAATCAAATGAAAATTTAGGGACACTGTCTGAAGCTGTATTAAAGCACATGGGAGAAATAAAACGAATTGGAATAACTGAAAGTTTCTAGATTATAAATTAAATTTCATTTTATTAAAAAAAAAAAACAAAAAAAATGTTAAAACTCTATTTTTAAGACAGAAGACTTAACAGAAGACATTAAAAATATTTACGCAATCAGCGAAATACTCCATATGAAAGTGCAAATAGAAGCAGTTAAAAAATCTAAGCTGATCCCACAGTGCAAAAAGTGCCAAGTCTACGGACACACGCAAAACTTTTGTAATAAGGAGCCCAGATGCGTGAAATGTGTAGGAAAACACCGTACGGCTGAATGTACGAAACTAAAAGACACCCCACCAAAATGTGTTAACTGTGGAGAGACACACCCAGCCAACTACAGAGGTTGCATTGTTATAAAAGAGCTGCAAAAAATTCGCAACAAAACAAGGGACACTTCAATAAGTTCCAGGCCAGAAATTAACTCAGCCTCAACAAGAATACCTACAAATTTAAGGCCACACCAAACATTAATCCAGCCATCAAGAACTAATCCAAATGTAACATTTGCTGATGTACTATCTACTGGAAGTTCGAGAAGACAACATAGTTCTCTTTTATTAAATGATTCAAATAATAACCAAACTAATAAAATACTACAAGATATTCTTGATAGACTTAGTTCACAAGAAGAAAAACAAGAAAAAGCCCTTATATCAATCCTACAAAGGCTCACTCTACTCGAAAAACATGGCAAATAATTTAAAAATTCTTGCATGGAACTGCAATGGTATATTGCAACGACAAAATGAAATACAACTATTTCTTGATTTAGAAAAAATAGATATATGTTTATTATCTGAAACACACCTTACTACTCAAAGTCATATAAAAATCCGCGGCTACGAAGTTCACTCAGCAGTTCATCCTAATAATAATGCACGAGGGGGCAGTGCCGTGATTATAAAAAAAGATATTAAATACCATCTGCAACAAAAACTTGAAAGTGATGAAATACAAGCAATTAGCGTTAGCATTAATACCCGCAACCACAAGTTAGTGGTATCCGCAATATATTGCCCACCTAGATATAACATCAAAGAGAATGCTTATACTCAGTTCTTCAAGCAGCTCGGTGAAAAATTTGTAGTCGGGGGTGACTTCAACGCTAAACATACTGACTGGGGATCAAGACTAACCACAACTAAAGGGAAAGAGCTTCATCAAGCAATAATTAAATACAATTGCAACTGGCATTCTACTGGAAAACCAACTTATTGGCCCAGTGATCAAAATAAAATACCAGACCTAATTGACTTCTTTATAACAAGAAAAATCCCGGTTGATTATATACAAGTGCAGGAAGGATTGGACTCCACATCTGACCACTCCTCTATTTTAATGATAATAAGTGATACAATAATTACTAATGATAAACAGCCACTGTTAACAAATAAATATACTGATTGGAAAAAGTTCAGGAATGAACTAAACAATAGCATCATTTTAAACACACAACTTTCATCAGAAGAAACATTAGAACAGGAGGTGGAGAAGCTCGTCAAGGACATACAGGTAGCGGCGTGGAAAAGTACTAACACAACAAACAAAAAAATAGCTGGCAAATGCTATCCAATGGAAATTAAATCACTAGTTATAGAGAAGAGAAGTACCCGTAGGGAGTGGCAACGTACACGAGACCCAACCGTCAAAAATAGATTAAATAATTTAACACAACGAATACGTAGAGAAATAAGGGAATTTAAAAATAAATCAATAAATTCATACCTACAATCTCTCACCTATGGTGATTATTCATTGTGGAAAGCAACCAAATATTTGAAAAGGCCAGTTATGCATATACCACCAATAAGAACAAATAATGGTCATCTGGCTAAAAGCAAAGAAGAAAAAGCAGAAAAATTCGCGGATCATCTCGAGCGTACCTTTCAGCCAAATTTAACAACACTTAACCAACAGGATATATTGTTCGAAAACCAAACAACTATCCGGAGACAGGAAATTCCATTAACTAATGCTAAAGAAGTAAAACAAGTAATAAAGAACCATGTAGTACTTAAAAAATCACCAGGATATGACCTGGGGTGCTATTCTTGAAACATTACGAAAATTTTCGTAACCGAAAATTTTCGTAATGCTATTTTCGTAATAGTAATGGTGAAATCATAATTTAGTATTCTTGAAACCATTACGAATATAACGAAGAGAGGCAAAAAGAAATAATAAAATTTCGAGAGAGAAGATGAAAATGTAAGTTACTAAAATGGTATTCTTGAAATCCGGATTACGAAAATTTTCGCAACGGAACGTTACTAAAATTTTCGGATGGTTTTTTTGTTCCTTATTGCATTTCGTAATGAAATCATTTAGATTTTTGTTTTAATTAAATTCATATAAGGACGTTCATAAAACTCAATAATTTCTGTTGATGGTTAAAAATAATATGTATTTACATTTCGCTAAATATTTATTATTTTATTACCACAAAAAAAAGGGTACCTATTTGTTTGTGGTATGTTTATTATTTTCTTAAAAATAAGGGTAATAGCTACAATACTAATTGACAATTTGGGATGTATTTTTAAATGTCGCGTGTTGTAATTGGAATTGGATTGATAAACCGTCACAGGCGGCTAATACTAATGGTACGTAAAGTCATACAATCATACCATCATACCATAATAGTATCGTACGACAGTACGATCTAAAATCATATCGCCATAGAATCAAAGGACAATGCCACTACATAAACAGCCGTGACATCAGTCTAAACAGTCAAATCCCCAGGCGAATAAAGATTTTTATTTTCCTATGAAACATAAACAAAATCATATTGGAATTATTTTGTGTTGTCTTTATTTTAAATTTAAATGAACATTTTTATTGATAATTATAAAAAATTTTAAATTAAATATATCGAATTGCAGCTTGTCCACAATTTTAATTAAAATTAATAAAATTTTAATTCACAATTTTGCGGTTTAGTAAATTGATTTTTATTCTCAAACATCGTCAGCCTCCGTGCTTTTTTTTTAAATTTCATTTCGTAGATTACTAGATTAGTTTTATTACTTTACCAATGCTACTACATAAACAGCCATGATTTATAATAAAACTAATCTAGTAATCTACGAAAAGAAATTTAAAAAAAAACACGAAGCCTAACGATTCCCCTAAATTTCTCTAAAAATCAATTTACTAAAATGCAAAATTGTTAATTAAAATTTTATTAATTTCAATTAAAATTTTGTACAAGCTGCAAGATATACAATGTGTTTGGTCACAGAAGAAAGATTAACCAGAATAGACATTGCGTGGATCAAATTTTTTTTTCATCTTACCTTCTTTTTTGGACATTGAAGTATAATTATTTTCGAATATTATGAATTTTTTGAATATTTAATATAAATTATGCTGTCAAAACAAAACTTGTCATATAATTTCACTAACTATACTGTTAAGGATTCTTAATTTTTATTATTTCAAATAAAAACCAGTAAACCAAAGAATACATAACCCAACTTTCTCTTACCTTCGGCAAATCAAGGTCAAAAAAATGAGTCCAAATTTTTCCATACAAAAACAGCGTTATGACTGTTCTGGTTAATCTTTCTTCTGTGGTTTCGTCGTGAAGTGACCGCCCGGAAAATTCTGAATATTTAAGTAAAATTATCGCAAAAAATCCTTTAAGGTGGGTGTCTCATTTTCAAGTTATGGGCTCGATTATAATTCTGTTTGCGGTTTTTGAAAAGATGAAGTTTATGAGTCACTTTATTTGATAGTTTGCGCACTTTTTTTAAAGAATGTAAAAAAGTTTTTTTAAAGAATGTAAAAAATTTCGGGAAAATAACATTTTTTTTAGTAAAGAAAACCTCAACTTTTTAAAAAACTGAACTGTAAACCGTGAAAATGTCCCATTAAGTTAATTATTTTAATTATTATTATTAATCTACAGCATAATATCTACAAATTGACAAAACTTTCTTACTAGCTAACTCTTAAAAATACCGCGCAAAAGTCACCTAGAGAAAGTAGGGAAATTAAACAAAAGAGTTATTTAAATTAAAGTCAAAGAAATAAAATAATACTATTTTATTAATAATCAATAAAAACAATTTTTATTACAAATTATTAAACATTTTTAATTAAATGACATATTCGAAATGCTCTCCACTCTCTTGTAAACAAACAAGGGCTCTCCTGATCACACTAGTTGTTGTTAAGGGTTGCCTCTTGTTTCTGCTGCAGCAGCGAAAATTCTTGCTGCCAGAAATAAAAATCTAGAGGCGTAAGATCAGGGGACCTTGGCGGCCAGGCTACAGGACCTCCTCTACCGATCCACCGTGGATTATTTTCATTCAAATTATCACGTATTATCTTTGCAAAATGTGCTGGAGCTCCATCCAATTGCAGCTGCATTCGCCTTCTCCTCAACAATGGCACTTTTTCCATGACAACGTGATTCCTGAAAATTCTAATAATACGTGTTGATCAAGCCTGTTTATTACCATATAAGGTCCGATAAGTTAATCGTGGATCATTCCCGCCCATACATTTATAGCAAATTGGCTCTGGAAAGCTGTCTCCCTTACGACGTTTGGGTTTTCGAAAGCGCAAACATGGAGGTTTCTATAATTTGTTATACCCGCCCTGGTGAAAGTAGCTTTATCTGTCTACAATATTCTCCTTATAAAATTGACATCACTTCTTTGCTGTGAAATTATCCAGTTACAAAAAACTGATCTGGCACGATGGTCCACATTTCCTAGATGTTGAGCACGACGAAAGTGATAAGGATTAAGGCCTTCTTGACCTCGATATGCCTAATCTAATAGACAGGCGGCTGATACTTGTCGTAGGTTCAGCGCGTATTAATCGTAATAAATCCTCTTCCAACGTGTACGTTAATATTCACGCTGGACTCGTGTTGTTGTTGGAATAATCCTTGTTTGGGAAAACGTCGATGTATTGCAATGAATGTCCTATACCCAAGTACTGGCCTGTTGGATATCGACGCCTGTATTTTTTCGACAGCAACGCGTGCATTTCCATTAGAGAACAGGTTTACAAAATGCATATTGGCTACATGAGAAGGTGGTGGATCACGCAAATGTGTCATTGTAATGATTAAGCGTTTACTTAACAAAAACTGTCCTTTTAATTTTCACACAAACTTAAAATTGTTAAAACACAAAACATTGAGAGTACATGTGTGAAAGTGTCACACGATTAGTTAGCGAACAACTGAACTATTTAATATTACTTACCAATTTGAGTTTTCGATCATTTAAAAGATTTGGTTAGATAACATCACTATACCTAAACGGCTACAAACGCCATTTTTTCGACAAATTGGTGTTCGAATATTTTATGAGTTAGGTAGTAACAATGTTTTAATAATTATAAATAAAATAACCATGCCATGGGACATTTTTTCGACTTACAGTTCATTTTTTTTAAAAAGTAGAGGTTTTTTTAAATAAAAAAATCGTTTAAGTAAAAAAATGTGATTTTCCCATAATTTGTTACATTCTTTACAAAAACCTGGCTTAGTGTGCAAATTAACCAATAAAGTGACTCAAAAGCTTTAAAAAACCGCAAACAGAATTAAAATCGAGCCAATAACTTGGGAGATATGATGAAAAATGTGAAAATCTATCACCAACACACAAGGGGTCACTTGCCGACGAAACAGATTGTATTTAATTTAAAATTATTTCTATTTATCAATAAAAATTTTCATTTAAATTGAAAATAAAGGCAACACAAAATCCCATATGATTGTGTTTACGTTCCATTGGAAAATAAAAATCTTTATTGCCTTAACACCACTACAAGTTTTTTTTTCATGGCTTTTTATGTAGTGGCATTGCATAGGATCATATCGTCGTACTACCATACCATCAAACCATCATGCCATCATACACGACATAACATTATATCATCGTTCAATCGTACCATCATACAATCATATGTACCGCCGTACCATAAAAACAGATTTTTGGAAAAAAAAAATTTTAAATCGGATAAGCGATTCTCGAGATATCATGTCACATCCAGACGTCCAGAAAGACGGACAGACATTTTTTTTTTCTTTTTCGGACTCAAGGATTTTCAAAACGTCGAGATAAATGATTTTGGATCAAACAAATTTTTGGCCATTTTTGACAAGATTTCAATACATTGGTCTTTTTAGACCGAAGTAATTTTCCCTTTAAAAGAAAAAGTAGCATACACAATCATTTTTAATATATTTAATTTAATATTAAATAAATAAGCCATTATTGACAAAAATTCACAACAATTTATAATTTTAAGTAAAGAAAGCGTCCGCTTCGCTTAATATTCTCAGTTAAACTAAACCAAACTAACATTTTTAATCATCTCTTTCGAAATCTTCTTAGTTTTTTATTCCTCTCTTCGTAGTTTTCGTAATGGCTTCAAGAATACTAATTTATGATTTCACCATTACGATTACGAAAATATTGTGCATTACGAAAATTTTCGTAATGTTTGAAGACAGGGCATTTAAAATGATAAAACAAAATTGTTCCAAATGAACTAATGAATGATAAAAATCACACTTTAACTTACACATTGCATTAATTAATTTCCAATCATTACAATTTTAACAAATAAATATAAAAGTTAAATAGGCAATATAGCTTTAAATAACATATTTTTGTTGTATTGAATCACATATTATATTCTTGTCCGCTATAGCCAATTGTCAATTACGAAAAAATCTCATACCCTTACACGTATTGTTTAAAATTAGAAAGTGGTCAAGCATTTAAAAAAATATCCCAAGATTTAGGTATACGACATGTAAATACAAAAATTTAGAAGAAAATATCCTTTTGTTCTAGTTAGGTAGTAAACAAAACCGAATGCATAGTTATGTACATCGTTATCTCGAAATAAATAATACATATTTTTAAGAACACGTGAAGCAAAGAAAAAAAAGGTACGCTTTTGTTTTCACTTTTTTATAAAATATTGAGAATAGAAAATATTAAGTTTTATGAACATCCTTATCAATATAATTAACACAAAAATCCAAATGATTTCATTACGAAATGCAATGGGAAACGAAAAAACCATTACGAAAATTTTAGTAACGTTCCGTTGCGAAAATTTTCGTAATTCGATTTCAAGAATACGATTTTAGGGTTTTCGTAATACTTTGACACTAACTCGCAATACGAAAGTTTTCGTAATGTTTCAAGAATAGCACCCCTGATAACTGGAGAGATTCTAAAACAACTACCTAATAAAGCTATTAAGAAAATATCGGACATAATTAATGCTTCCTTCAGACTCCGTTATGTCCCTCTATCTTGGAAATTTGCGGAAGTGATAATGATACCTAAGCCAGGTAAGCCACCAAGTGAACTGGCCTCGTACAGGCCAATATCACTTCTTCCAACTATGTCAAAACTATTTGAGAGATTGTTATTAAAACGAATTAAACCAGAAGTTGTAAAATCAGGAGCTGTTCCGTCCCATCAGTTTGGATTTAGAGAGGAGCACTCCACAATCGACCAAGTCCATAGAATAACAGATATAATAGAAAAATCCTTAGAGGCAAAAAAGATTTGTTCAGCCATATTTCTTGACATAGCGCAGGCATTTGACAAAGTCTGGCTAGATGGTTTAATATTTAAATTGGAGAAAACTCTGCCATTTGAGTATTGCGAACTGCTAAAGTCATACCTGAAAAGGAGATATTTTAGAGTTAAACAGGAAGGAGTTTACTCCAGTATTAAAGAAGCTAAAGCAGGAGTCCCGCAGGGGAGTGTCTTAGGGCCTTTCCTTTTCGTGCTGTTTACTAGCGACATACCGCAGACGAGCAATACAACTATCGCCACGTTTGCAGATGACACTGCAATTCTAGCTGTTGGTGACACAATCGGTGAAGTCACATTCAAACTACAAATAGCCGTAAATAATATACAAGATTGGCTAGCTAAGTGGAGAATTAAAGTGAATGAATCGAAGTCTACTCATATTAACTTCACTAATAGATCAATAGAACCACTACCTGTGACTCTCAATAATATCTCTGTACCACATGCCAATCAAGCAAAATACCTTGGTATGAACCTTGATGCAAAGTTAAAGTGGAAAGTACACGTGAAAAAGAAAGCAGAAGAGCTTCAGTTAAAATATAGAAAAATGTACTGGTTAATTGGAAGAAACTCTCAGTTATTTATTCATAATAAACTTATGCTTTATAAACAAGTACTCAATCCGGTCTGGACATATGGTATTCAACTATGGGGATGCACCAAAATCAGCAATCAACAGATAGTTCAACGATTTCAAAATAAAGTCCTCAGAGGAATTGTAAATGCCCCTTGGTACACTCGTAATAGTGACCTTCATAGAGATCTCGGAATAGACACAGTCGCAAGTGAAATAAAGAAATGTGCTCAAAAACACCAGGAGAGGCTCCATCATCACCCTAACATCGAAGCTGCAAGACTACTTCATCAAGAGGGTATAATAAGAAGACTCAAAAGACTAAAACCTTTTGAGTTGCCTGAATAGTCCGCACAATGCAACATCAACCAAAACAACACTTTATGTAAAGAACACATATGAGTGCTTTATTATTATATTGTCAGAGTCAAACGCTGTTAGTCAAAAATGACTAGTTACTTTGTAAAAAATTTTATTGTTATCATAAATAAAATTATTAAAAAAAAAAAAAAAAAAAAAAAAACTCTATTTTTCTAAATTTCCCTCAGAATTTCGAGTTTTTCTTTGTGTCTTCTTTCTTTAGCCTCCTCCTTTCGTTGATTTCTTAGCTCCTTTTTGGTTGCCATTTCGTTTAAAAATTCCTCCATTTTGTTATTTTTTGCTGTCTTTTCGGTCAAAAATTTCTCACAAAAGATTTCCTGCACGGATTTTCTCACACGTTTTTTTGGTGCGGAAGTTTCTTCAGAACCTGTAAAAATATCCGAATCAGTCGTTAAATCTGGTTCTGAATTTATTGGTGTCGCTGGTGGTTCTTCATGCATTGTTGTTGTTCGTAATTCTGAACAATAATCTGAATGTGAATGTGTAGATGGTTGTGGGCTCTTAGACCTGAATTTTCCGGTTTTTTGTGGATTAACGGTCGTTGTATAATTAATAGGGGGCCGGGATATTGCATTAGTTGTTTCTGACCCGCGTTTCTCGATAGTTGATCCCGGTGTTAAGATGCGATACGATTTCCCCTATCTCATCTTCAAATTCTGGCTCGATATATGGTTTCCCGCTTGTTGTATTGTTGTCAATAATTTTTTTACTTATTTTCATCACACATCTATAACGCGTTTCGACTTGTAATGCTGACACAGATAATTTGTATTGTTTATTTATCTTTGGGCCACATGTCTTTTTTTTTTTTTTAAATTTTTTTTTGGCCCAACATTTGAAAAATTTTTGCTGTATAATTGCAGTAAAAAGCGAGTTTGCCCATCTGTCGATTTTGCTAAAATAAAAAATAATCAGTAATTGTTGAAATTTCGAAGTGGAATTTACTGTACAATTCTCTTGAGGCGACTGTTTTTCCAACGGGCCATCATTTTGATGCTGGCACGTTAATTTGTCCGGATCTTCTTAAATAAATGATCTGAAGTCCAGTTCCATGAATTCAGGTTGCTGCCTGACAGGATCACATCCAACCGCTTCAATTTGGGCTTTAACCGGAGGCTGTGTCATTTTGACATTGTCTGGGGCTGCAATAACAATTTTTATTTTATCAAAGATTTCATTAGGATATTTCGCGTTTACCTTTTTGACAGACAATTTCTGCTGCGTTGCTTATGCCATAATAATCTGCAACTTGCCCGAAATCGCCTTTCAAGATGACGCCAGCTATAAAATCAAATAAAAATTAAAATTATATAGACACTATTCCATATAAATTCAGATAACAAATTTTTGTTACATGAAATCTTCACTTTTGTCCACTAGAGAACATCCTCCATTCACCAATGAATTAACATTTTTATATTTAAAAATAAACAAAAATCTTATTTGTTAAGTTTTCTAATAAAACCATGCCATCCTGCAACATAGCGACATTGTTACTATCCTTGACTACTCGGTAGTCGCAAAGATTTATTGTTGTCGTCATATTAACACACAAAATAACTATTCTGACTCTATTTAAATTTTAAACACAAAAGACGTTGAAAACTAAACTTCAAATCAAAAATATATTGTTTGGTTACCAATAACACGATAAAAAACACCATGCAGCCTTGTCGTTCTTTCAGCCTCGTTCAAAATTGATGGAATTGATAAACCTTAAAGAACTCCACATTAACATGAGATGGTGTACTGAAATATAATACATTTTCCCGACCTAACACAATATCTTAGTGGCCTTCGCGAATGGTCCTAGAGTAGTTTAGTTTTTATCGGAAGTTTCAAATTCCAATACAATATCCAATATCTGATACGTTCCATTTATCTAATATCCTATCCCCGGCTTAAAATTCTAAAAGTTTGCACTGATGCATAAGAGATAATGTCCTAATGCATAAAAGATAATGGCTTTTGTGTACAAATGGTGTAAAGTAATTTAGTATCCATCAGAAGATTTAAATTCCCTTACAAAATCCATTTTCTGACGTTTTCCAATACTTCAATACCCTATCTCCAGCTTAGAATTTTAAAAGATTGCACAAATGCGTGAAACATAACCTCTTAATACAAAATCATACAGGCCTTTGCGTACAGACGATCTAGAGCAGTTTAGTCTTCATTAGAAATTTCAAATTCCTATACGATATCTATCATTTTCCAGTATTTCAATACCACATCCCCGGCTGAAAATTTTAAAAGATTGCAAAAATGCAATATGCATAACGGTCTAATACAAAATCATATTGGCTTTATCGTACAAATGTCCTAGATTGGTTTAGTATGCAGCAGAAGATCCGAATTTCTATACAATATCCATTATCTGGCATCTTCGAATATTTCATTATCTTGCTCCAGCTTAGAATTATAAAAGTTTGCATAAATGCGAGAACATAACGGCCTAATACAAAATCACAGTAGCTTTCGTGTACAAATGGCATAGAATAGTTCATCAGCTTTTGCTACAATATTGTACAACTGACATTTTCAAATATTTCAATACCCTATTAGCTTAGAATTCTAAAATTTGAAACATATCGGCCTAATATAATACCATAGTGGCCTTTGCGTACAAATGGCCTAGAGTAGCTTCAATATCTGACCTTCTCCAATATTTCAATACCTCATCTCCGGATAAAAATTCTATAAATTTTCACAAATGCGAGAAACATAATGGCCAAATATATGGCCTTAGCCATAGCTTCAAATATTATGGCCAAGTATAAAATCATAACGGTTTATATGTACAAATGGCCTAAGGGCGTTGAGTATTCACAAATCACAAGAAGTTCCAAATTTTTATATTTATATAATCCTTTTCACAAATATAATTAGCCTAGTTAATGACTCATCCAACTATGAATAATACTTGTTTGTACATGTGCTGCAGAAGCGTATTTAGGTAAATACAATTCAACTTCAACGCATAACTTGTCGAGTTAAAGATGACGAAACTATCACAAACTTTCTTTACTTATCCAGCTATACACGACGTGTTGGACCCCTTTCAACACTTCCCAAAAATACTTCTCGCAATTATTGATTGACATTTGGACGTCATTTTGGAATTGTTTATTATACCCAGCAGTTTTGCCCTCTTTTCTTTCTTTCTCCTCTCGTCCATCTAACTACCAGTTTTGCTGATCAGTGTCCGTATGGAAAACAAAAAAAAAAATCAAATTACGTGCAATTGTAACCGGGAAAACTTTCAAAATAGGATCATATGGATCATGTATGAATTTCAAATGAAGTCGGTTTTTAAGTATTCAATGGAAAATGCTGGTTGAGAAATATTTAAATTAAAATACTTTTTCAAGAATATTTAAGCACACGTAATTCAAATATAGAATATTTGGCAGTTTATACAATATTTTAGCAATAAACTCGTTAAAATAATATCCTTACAAAACAACTACCAACTGTGACTTTTGAATGAATCACAAATGTACAAATCATATAATTCAATAACGCGAATGATATCGTGCAGTGAATCATTTTCGGAAAGAGCGTTCCTCATTTTATTCTACTATTCCATGAAAATCACTTATTTAAATTTTCCGGAATCATTGAATTATACAGTTTCTGCTTAATATTTTCAAAGCTATTTACACAAAGAAACAGGCAAAAATGTAACCTAATACCTAACCCAATTTCACATTCCGTGTTTTTTATTTTGTACTGTTTAATATAATTTTTTGTGAAAAAAACATTCCAAACACACAAAGAGCAATCTAGCTATAAACGAAAATTTCTGTCAAATATTCATATAACAATGACTAAATACCAACCTAAATATCCTACTAAGCATAAACGAAAACCGTAGAAATTTTACTGAAGAATTTTCTTCTTTTTCTAAGTGTATCTCTTTGGCTGTAAATCTGATAAAATTTTATCAATTTTTATCTAAGAAAAAAAAAAAAAAAAATTGCCAACCATTTTACGTTTTGTGAAATTATTTTGTTCTGGTGTGTATTTGTTGTTGGTACAAAGTCGAACTGAAACAAACGTATAATTTGTTTTAAGCTTTTTTCTACATAAACTAATTTCCTTGTTCACAACAATCACAATAAGAAAAACAGAAAACAAAAATTAAGATTTTTTTTTTTTTTTAATGATTAGCAGAATAGAGTAGCATCAAAATACAAAACACATAAAACTGATAATGTGATATCTTATCTTCTCATTTGGATTTTTATGTGCTAACGTTGTTGTTGTTGCAAAGAAAAACAGAAAATTTATAGGAAAAACATATTTCCTGTTTTATACTATACAATATACTCGTATACATATAAAGGAGGGATATTTACCTAATGGCTATGAAATTTAAAATTTATTTTTAGTGATGGGAAATAATTTGGATTTCTATTTGGTTTTCATTTCGTAGATCTAGAATTCTACAATAATATTATACGTACAATAATAGCGAGAAAGAGAATGGTTCGGATTTTTCAAGGATACTTATTCAATGACGACAACAACAACAAATGATACCAGACTCTATTATACTTGAGTGTAAAAAAATTTCATTTTTCATTAATATTTTTCTGAAGTTTTGTCATTTTGAAAAAGCAGAGTTTTATTTAATAGAAAAAAGGGTTAGTTGAATTTCTGTAGCATTTTATATTCGAAGTTTTTCAATATTATGACAAATCTTCACATGGGGTAATGACAAAGAGATGCAAGAATTCATCTTTTTAGTGAATATTATTTCTTGTGCTGGTGCATCCCATCTACCGATATTATTATAATCTAAATTATAGTACATTCCGGAGCTAAAGAAGAAAATATGATCTTGTTATGTCGAACTATTGTACATTTTGCCCTCCGACTAATAAAGGAATCTGTAGCTTAGATGCCATATAAATGACCTTTACCGAGCTTTCACTGAGATCCATCGACCTTACTTTATTGCTTTGTGTAAACTTAGTAGCCTAACGAACGATTTAACATACAGTCGCATTTTTATGTACTAGCTTTCTATAAAGGGAATATGTTAACTAAATTGCAGAATAATAAAGTTTACATATTAGATGCATAATTAATTACAAAAATACCGTTTAAATTTTAGCTTTTTAATATCGAGATTTGTTCCTTAACTTTTGATAAGCTTAGATATTAAAATTTTATTATTTGTTTGATTATTACAGCGGCGACAATGTATGTATATAGGGACAAACTATAATTAGAAATTTCACCTAAATCCACCACTGTATAATCTTTATAATTTACAGTTATTTTTGTTTTAGTATTTTATATATAATATGCATAATAGAGAAAAATCTAGTACATCAGGAGATTTCCAAATTTTGAGTTGAAAACAAACGTTAAAAGGCAAAAATTATGAGAACAAAAGTGAAATTTAACATAATTTTTTTTTAATTTCGAGTTAAAAGTGAAAAGTTTCTTAATATTGTTATTGTAAATTAGGTCGAAATTTTTATAAATTACTAATTTATTTTAAGGAAAACAGTTGACCTTGGTGGAGCGCGGAAAAATTGTTGCTTTTTATGAAAGTGGCTTGACATTACGTGAAATTGCTAGCAGAATATGTACAAGTAAAACCCTTGTGTATAATTACGTATCATTACGAGACAATTATGGCATTAAAAAGTGTTGTGGTCGTAAATCAACGATAACTGATCGTAACAAACGAGAGATAAAACGACTTGCAGTTAAAGAATCAATGTCTCCTGCACAGACAGGGCAGTATCTTCAACTTCAAATTAAAAAAAGGCAACAGAACATCTGAAATAAATGAAACGACTTTTACCAAGGCATAAAATCGCTCGGTTGAGATTGGCTGAGGTTTACCAATTTTGGGAAGAGGAGTGACATAATGTCATCTTTAGCGACGAGAAAAAGTTTTCTCTTGACGGCCCTGATGGTTGGCAATGGTATTAGGGAGATACTCGTCAGAACAAGAAATTTTGGGTGTGGCTCGCTGATGGTATGGGGTGCATTTTGTTACACAGGGCGTGCTCCAATTTGTTTCATATCAACTAAATTGAATGCTGCCAAGTATGTAATTCTTTTGGAAGACATTTTAGTTGATTTTGAGGATAACGTTAGGTATTCCAGCAAGATAATACGGCAATACATTCAGCTCGACATACAAAATCATTTTTTGAAGAACGTGGTATTGATGTTTTACAGTGGCTTGCGATTATTCGGGATCTGCGTTACTTTCTAACCGCATTTACAATAATGACCGCCAATTTGAAACGGTTACCTAAGTACGTAAAACCTTTGTCACAGAATGGAAAAATATTGATCAAGGTTTGCTGCAAAACAATATCAACTCGAAACCGCGTCGTCTCCAATAAGTAATTATAAAAGCAAGACGTATTACTGATTATTAGATTAATAATAAGGTGCTGATATAATACAGCTTAGGAAAATGCCCTTCCAAGTATTTCCTTCAGAAATTTTTTGTTTTTTTTTTGTTAAAGACGTTCACTCAAAATCCAAAATATGGCATAATTATTTGAAGTTCCTTTGTTATGCATAATAACTAAAATAAAAAGTAATATGAATCCTTCTTTTAAATATTCAGTTTTTTAATTAAAATGTTGTCCCTATATATATTGCCTCCGCTGTAAACGTTTAGTAGAGCCTTTATCTCGATTTAAAGTCGATTAAATCTAAAATATTTCAATGTATCTCAAAAAATGTGAGATACTACTACATAACGACAAACCATTTACCGAAGTATCTTAAGTTAAATTGGCCAACTTTTATAGTGGGACACACATACACTCACCGGCAGAGAAAACGGGCCACCATACAAACAATTGTATTTTTTGATGCGAAAATCTTTTGAACCGCACTAGCTGGAAACATAAAACAAAAACCAAATTCAAGGTTATTCAAAACAATTTTAGAAAATATTACCATATCAAACTTTGTCTAATCATGTGGCAGTTTGTTTACTTATCCCACAACATGGCTTACAATTAAAGTTGATGCGAATATCTTTTGAACCCAACGAGCTGGAAATATGAAACGAAAACCAAATTATAGGTCATTCAAAACAATCGTAGAAAATATTACTGTATCATAGTTTGTCTAATCATGTGGCTAAGTTTTTTTACTTATCCCACAAAATGGCTTATAACTAAATTTTGAAATGTGAAAACACAGACCAAAAACCAAATTCTAAGTCATTCAAAACAATCTTAGAAAATATTCACACCAACTTTGTCTAATAATGATGCTGAGATTTTTACTTATCCCACAACACGGCTTATAACCCAATTTTCAAATGTGAATACCTCTTGAACCAAACTAGCTGAAAGCATGAAACAAAAACTAAATTCTTTTCCATGATTTATACATACGAGTACATACATCCAAGCCAATTGTTTTTTAATTACCTGCCATTTAATAAACAACAAATCAAAGCTGATCAATCAATAAGTTGAGACTGCCGAAATAATTTTGGGGACATTCAACCTCTCAACATAGCTGCAATGTTCAACCTCTATCAGAAGAAATCCAATATAAACCGTAATTTCGTCGAATCTCAAAACAGTGGAAGACAATACAACAAAAATCATCTGCCAACGAACAAAAATACAATTCAGATGATTATTACAATTTGCGTGGGCAACATTACCGTATCGAAGAACGATCATGAGTTCAATTTAATTACTAAATTTATTATCTCCAAATAAATTACAATTATATTGATAGAATTATTAAAATCAAACGGAGTCATTGCACTCACTGGGTCAATTGGTCATCATCATATCATTTGCTATACATCACACCAAACTTATATGTAAAGGTTTAAAATTTTTAATTTTTACTTCCATTTAAAAATACTTCGTTTTTGCATTAAAATATACATATAAAAATAATTTCATAAATATTTTATTAATTAAAAAGTATTTTTGAATCCATTTTGTCATAATTTATGTTTAGTTCGGTTTCCGATAAATTAAATGTACTAAGCGGTCTTGAAATTCAGAATAATATGACAGAATTACACGCTAGCTTAGCGTAAGGAATTATGCCTGAAACGCTCATTTGAGTTTATTCAATTAGAAAATATAAAGAACCTCCTAAGTCAATCTTCAACTTAACCTCCAACTCAATTTTCAACTCAACCTCTCTCTTAATCGCAATACAATCCTAAGCGCAATCACTAAATTAACGGCCAACCATTGTGAACCAAAAATTATTTTTAGACGAGGTTAGGAGCAATATGTATATGGTTTCTATAATGTTGCCTAATTAGGTTTCTGTGAATCATGCAGCTGTTGAGGTTTCTTTAAGACAGCGTAAACATACTGCATATTTCAATTGCTAAACGATCAAGATTATGTCCGTAATAATTTCCAAGTTCCATTAGAAACTACCAACAATTTCTTGGGTTATGTTTTTTGAGTATTTACTGTCATAGCTGTCAGCTTGCCCATGTTTAGAAAAATATAATGTGTAGCGGACACGCGCCTCAGAGTTGAAACTACTAACGGTAGTGCAGAGTTTTCGCATTAGAAATATTATTTTAGATTCTCATTCCCAATCTCGAATTTCGTTATACATAATCGGTTAAGGAATAACAAAGTTCCATCCTACTTGGCTATATTCCAGAACTATATCTACAAAATCATTTTAGAATCAATTTTCCATCGTACATGTGAAATTCCATTAAAACCAATTAAAAAATGAACAAGTTCTATCCTAACTGCCCATATACTCAAAAATTTTATCTAAAAATAATTTTAGAATCCAAATACTAGTCTACAAATCAAATTTCTTCATAATCGGTTGAGAATTAGGCAAATTCCGTCCTAATTGACCATACTCCATAACTTCATCCAAAAGTCATTTTAGAATCCCATTTCCAACAAAATGTCAAATTTTATCATAATCGGTTGAGTAATAGACAAGTTCCCTCAAGTTTTGCCATATTCCAGAACTTCTTTCAAAAATCATTTTAGAATCAAATTTCCAACACACATGTCAAATTTCATCATAATCGGTTGAGAAATAGGCAAGTTCCTTATCATAATTGGCTAAATTCGAGAATTTCCATCCAAAAATTATTTTAGAATCCCATGTCCATCGTGGATGTCAAATTTCTCTAAAATCCGTTAAGAAATAGATAAGTTTCATCCTAATTGGTCATTCAAATAATTTGATAAAGGTTCAATTTGAAATGTTAAAGGTTCCATTTGAGGTTTGAAATATTAACGGAGACCTTTCTTAATCTTAAACAAGTGTAAGTTTGGTCCAAATCGGCCAAGGCATCTGGATTTGTTTAAATATTTTACGCATATGATGTACTAGGTTGGGCCGAATTTTTTTTTTTTTTTTTTTAAATTTTTGATTTTGAATTTTTTAATTTTTTATATATGCGCATGCATATTATTAATTTAGTAGTGTTATGGTTGTATTCGAGCCCAGTTGTGTCAAATCATTTTACTCGTAAGATATCGTTTGTGTTAAATTGTAATTATTTTAAATTTTATCGTTATTTTGTGTATTGTTGTGTGGAAAGTAATTTAATAATGGCTATGGCTAAAGCTTCTATTAATACTTGGGCCAACAGAAGATGTTATGTTTTTGGAATGATAAAACATCTTGATTCTGTAACATCTTTTATGCTCCCGACGTATAAAGACATGATGAGAATATGAGATGCTATCAGTGTATTCATTTAGAATTGAAAGGCGTTGATAGCAAGGACCCTCATACTGCGGAAATTTCGAAAATACTAGCACAGAAAATTATTCAAATTTGTGGATATGATTACAGCTTACCACAATAAGTATCCAAATATTATTAAACCTCTGAAAAGTAGAAATACCTTCCCTCTCCTAGTTTCGGGATTCGGTTCATCTGAAAAGTCTATATCAAGTGATGATGATGACAGTGGAAGTGATGCGGACAAAGATTTCAAACAGGTACATACTTTGAAGAAAAGAAAATTGAACGAGGCAACACAATCTTCTACCCAAATGAGAATGTCCTTGCTGAAAACTGCAAAAGCTGCTGACCTTACAGGCGCTTCAAATAGAACGGTTGCCAAGACTACAACAGCTGTTCTTGAAGATTTCAAGCTGGTTTCGGTACTTGATCCAAAATATGTTGTGGACAAAAACAAAATCCGACGAGTAATAAAAAAAAAACAGAAAACAAATACAGGCAAACAACCTTACAGGTTTATTGAATATTTCTTTTAAATAAGGATACGACTTTAAAACAATAAATATTTCATAAACTCACTTTTATAACTTTTAGATATAGCAGCTCGTTCAATCAAAGGTCTTTATTTAGATGGTCGCAAAGATCAGACTTTAATTCAGGTGGAGGGACGTCGAGAGATAAGATGCGAGGAGCACATTTCACTAGTGGAAGAGCCGGAAAGCAAGTATTTGGACATGTGGTAGTTCAAGCTTCACTGAACCATCAAATTCTTTTCAAACTCTTGCGGGTTTCGTAGTAAAAGTGTATGCACCCATGTGGTTTCAAATCAAACAAAATCCTATGTGCCAACATGGTGCCAGATATTTGCGAAAGATGATTGAACTTTCTCGCCAGTTTCCAGTTGATGTCAGAGAAATAATTCACAAAGTGATTTCGACCAACGTTTATTTCGCACACCCGGAAAATTTGTTACTTGCGATGATTACAGAATCTGAAAATTGTAACATTAGGGACTTGGGCATTAGAAGAATAGTCAAAGCTAGGCTTCCGCATGGAGTCCGTTTCTTTAAAGTGCCTAAAATAATTGGCAAGAATTTCCTGTAACTGAGCCGCCACTTACCATGAGTATAAACGATGAAGATTTACAGGTAATGTTGAGCGAGAAGAATGTTCTCGTTTTATTTATAGACAATTGGTAACGGAAGCATCTTCTAGAGTATTTGGCGAGGAGTCGAGAGACGGACACATTCGGGCAAGGTTAGAAGCCAGAAAAAATTTACATTCGTTTGAGAACAAGGGACAGTACTACTCTAGTGCTGAACAATGATTCCGATCAATTGTGTTATTAAGATATGTGAATTAAATTACTTTCGAAATATATAAATTAAATAAAAAACTTTGGTATCATTTCTTAATCCAACTTAAGTTAGGCAAGCGGGGCTCGGATAAATAATTTGCTACACCATTAGGATTTCTTATATATGCTAAGGAACAAATTGCGCAGATATTAAACGCTACCGCAAACTAAAAAAAAAAAAAAAATCAAAAAAAAATCTAGGGAGTCAACTCGAATTCCCGGGGGGAAATTATGAATACTTATCACACCTCTCAAACACTACCCATGTTTAGATTTCGAAAAAAAATTTGTTTTCATCCTTTTTCAGCTCAGCGTAATGTCACTAAACACTAATCCAACTCCAACTCAACCCCACCTCAACCCGCAAACGGCCTCCAACTCAACCCGCAACCGAACCGCAAGCTCTCTGCAATTCAATCCCCAAACCAGTTTATATAAAAAATTGGTCAACTGCTCACCAAATCTTAATCCAACCCGAACTCAACTACAACTCAACTTCAGCTCAACCTGCAAATTGAACCCCAACTTAACCTTCAACTCAACCCCAAACTCAATACCCAACTCAATGTTCAAACCAGCATATATAAAAAAACTGGTAAATATTTCTATAACCTTTATGGCAAGTACCCGACCCTCTTGATGCACAGGTTCCAAAAGTTTTTTAAATCTCGGCCTTGACTATAGAAACAGATTGGCAAAAAAAAATTCTAAATCGAACAACCCGTTCTCGAGATACTATGGGTACAGACATAGAGATATCCATACAGACGGACGGACATTTTTTTCGCATTTTTAGACTTAGGGACTTTCAAAACGTCGAGAAAAATGGTTTTGGATCAACCAAATTTTTGATCATTTTTGACAGGATTATAATAAGACTAAAACCAATTGAAGATATAAAAACATTTTCAAATCATGCTCAAAATCTGATTACTTCGGTCTAAAAAGTTCAAAGTATTGAAATCCTGTCAAAAATTACCAAAATTTTGGTGGGTCCAAAACCACTTTTTTCGACGTTTTGAAATTTCCTGAGTCTAAAAAAGCAAAAAAAAAATGTCCATCCGTCTGTCTGGACGTCTGGATGTCTGTACCGATGGTATCTCGAGAACGGCTTGTCCGATTTAGAATTTTGTGCGCCAATCTGTTTCTATGGTCACGGCGGAGATTTGAAAACCTTTTGTAACCTGTACGTCAAGAGGATCGCGTACCTGCTATACGAATTGACACAAAACACCTGGTTATAGAAATATTTACCGATCGGTGATGAAGATGAACACATCTATGACCCCCTGTTGAGAGTGCAGAATCCATGGGCCGACCCACATTTTATGTCAGCACTACAGGTTGGCATGAAGCAATGCAATGTGCAGGTGGTTTTTCAAAGACGGATCTGTAGCCGCCCGTCCTCGATTTGGCTACTCCAGGCGTAAAGTAGGACGGTAAAAAATAAATCAAGAACAAACAACAACAACAACACCTGGTTATAGAAACATTTACCAATTTGTTATGTTTGCTGGTTTTAATATTGAGTTACGTATTGAGTTTGGGGTTGAGTTAAATGTTAAGTTAAGGGTCAATTTGCGGGAGTTGAAGTTCAGTTCGAGGATTAAATTGAAAGAGAGTTTGCGTTGGTGTTGAGGGTTGAGTTGGGGGCCATTTGCGGGTTGAATTGGTGTTGGATTAGTGTTTAATGAGCAGTTGAGCAACCTATATAAGTCAGTACTTGTACGAGTATATAGATATGTATGGCATATGTGTATCATATTTACACAAATCCACACGCCTTGACCGATTTTAACAACACTGAACACAAATATTGTTTAAGACTTAAGAAAGGTCATTGTTAATACCTCAAACTTTAAATTGAACCTTTAGTAAATTATATGAATGGCCAATTATAGGATCTAACTTATATATTTCTTAACGGACTTTAGTCTAATTTGACATCCGTTTTGGAAATGAGGTTCTAAAATGTTTTTAGATGAAGTTATGGAATGGCCAAGTATGTGGGAACTTGCCTATTTCTCAACCGATTATTATGAAATTTCACATGTTCGTTGGAAATGGGATTCTAAAATGATTTTTTAATAATGTTCTGGAATATGGCCAGTATGATGGATTTTGCCTATTTCCCAACCGATTATGATGAAATTTGATATTTTCGTTGGAAATGGGATTCTAAAACGATTTTTGGACGAAGTTTTGGAATATGGCCAAGTATGATGTAACTTGCCTATTTCTCAACCGATTATGATGGAATTTGACATTTTCATTGGAAACGGGATTTTAAAATGATTTTTAGATAAAGTTCTGGAATATCGCCAAGAAGGGCGGAACTTTGATATTCCCTAGCCGATTATAATGAAATTCGAGATTAGGAATAAGGATTTAAAATAATATTTCTAATTCCGAAACTCTACACTACCGTTATTAGTTTTAATACTGAGGCGCGTGTCCGCTACATACAATATTTTTCTAAATAAGGCCAAACTTACCGCTTTGACAGCAAATACTCGGAAAACATAACTCAAAGTTTCTAATGGCAAGAAAAGTTTCTAATGAAACTTGAATATTATTACGGTTATAATCTCGATCGTTTAGCAATTGAAATAATATGTTCAGTCTGCCTTAAAGAAACCTCAACATATGCATGATTCACAGAAACTTAAATCAACAACATTATAGAAGAAATATTGACATATTTCTCACAAACTCGTCTAAAAATAATTTTTGTTCATATTTCCTTCTATTCGCTGGAAACGTCAAAATTCATCATAATTAAGTAATACGAGTAGCTAGGTTATGTTCTTACTGACCATATTACAGAATTCTATTCAAAAATCATTTTAGAATACCATTTCCAACATAATCGGTTAAGGAACAGCCAATCCCATCCTATTTGGCCATTCATATAATTTGTTAAGGGTTCAATTTGAAATGTAAAAGGTTCAATTTGAAGTGCAAAACCTCTATAATGGTATAATGGTATAATGGTATGATGGTATGTTGGTATGATGGTATAATGGTATGATGGTATGACGGTACGATGGTATGATTATAGGGACGGTATGAAAGTACGATGGTGTAGTGGTTTGTATTGGATTGTATGATGTTACGATGGTACGATTTTATGATATGGTCGTATGATGGTATGAAGGTGTGATGGATATATCGACGTCACTATGGTATGATGCTACGATTGTATGATGGTTTAATGGTATAATGTCATGATGGTATAATGGAATAATGTTATGATCGAATGAGTGTTTAAGGTTATGATGGTACGACGGTACGTATGCCGGTATGATGTTTGAGTTAAAAGTAGGGTTTGAGTTAAAATTGAGTTGGATTTGAAAGAGAAGCTCAGTTGTTGATTAATTTGAGGTCGAATTTAGGATTTAGTGGGAGGTTAGATTGAATTGATTTCATGCACGCATGTAGCTTTCGAATCGAGTCAATTTTGGGATTGGGTTGGAAAATAAGTGTAGAGTTGAGCAGAGGGTTGAGATTTGGGTCGAGCTTAGTTGAGTTGACGTAGAATTACGATTTAGTTAGTTTGTATTGGAGTGTGAGTTGTTCGATTTGGGAATTATTTAAGGGTTGATTTGGGGTTAGGTTAAGGGTTGATTTGAAAGTTGATTAAGGGGAGATTTATGGCGAGGTTAGAGGTTGAGTTGTAAATTGAGTTGAAGGTTAAGCTGAAGATTGACTTAAGATAACAGCAAAAACAAAATATAGGGCAGTCATTAGTTAATGAATTAATCTTCTCTATTAATCTCAATATAAAGTCTGAAATGTAGTTTTAAGTTTTATATGATATTAAATTTGACGTACTCGTAAGGAGTTATTGTTAATTAACATTTATTCAATTAATCCAAACAATAACTAAATGACAACATTTATTAAAAATTTCTAAATATAAACCAACCATAAGTAATAGTAGTAGCAGTTATCCATTTTTACGCTTTTTGACTTTATTGTTAACAATTTTGCTGGCCCTATTCTACTAGTTATATACAAATAATAGATTTAATGTATCGTACTAAACTTTTCGAGCCTATTTCTATTTTTTTGTGGGGTTATTTTCAAATAAAGGATAAGCTAACATTCATAAAAGGTATAATAATACTGAGAAAAAGACAAAATACTAAAACAATTTCATAAAGTAATTTTATTTGCCAAATGTCACCATAATTTGATGTCTGTATCTGTATAATCTACATGAGCACATACAAAGACAAAACAATTTAAAGATACTAAACTGTGGGATGTTTGGACAAAAAATTATCTCCAGAAATACACATTATACAAACATTTATTTTATACACTGAACCGTCTATAATAAATACCCAGTTCGTTTTTTTCTGGTTCGAGTCACAATTTTGTTCCTGTGCAAATATGTA
Source organism: Tipula vernalis (assembly GCA_958295665.1). NCBI lineage: Eukaryota > Metazoa > Arthropoda > Insecta > Diptera > Tipulidae > Tipula > Tipula vernalis. The sequence goes on from OY282558.1 coordinate 299,806,407, forward strand.
TTCCTCCACAAAAAAAAAAGCAAAAAAACATGTAACGAAGGATAAATCATTTGAATTTTGCTCATTATTTTCAAAAAAATCCACAAAATATTTACCTTATTTAAATATCCTTAATTTTATTTTATTTTTTATGTTTTGTATACAATTTGATATGTATTCACAAAATAAAAGAAAATCATTTTCAGAGAAATAAGGAAAATTGACAATTTTATTATACCTATGTATATGTACATACTATATGTACGAGTAGAACGTAAAAACGTAAATAAAGAATTACAATAAGATGGTAAAATTTATTGAATTTGACATACGAGATATGTGTGTGCAGAAAATTGAATAATATTTTAAAACACCAACTGAACATAAAAGACATATTACTAAGGATTCTGCTACATAGTATTTTACATTTTTTATATACAAGGCCTTTGGAACGACAATGAAGATATAGATACACAATCAAACATAATAATTTCCCTTTTTATTTGATTTTATTCGTCTTATTATATTCTCGTCTTTTCCCAATTTCTTTATATCCCTTTATTGTTATCATCACTTCGTTGCCATGTTGTTGTTGCCAATATATTATTTAAGATTAAAGGAAAAAAAAATGTGTTAACATGAATTGAAATGAAAATTATATTTAAAATGTATTTCTGATTAAAGGAAATAAATAAATTAAAAGAAAATTAAAAATTGGGTTTGGTTTTGTTTTTTGTACAAAATTTAAATTTTAAATTTTTTATGTCTGATTTCCTTAATTTTATGCGAATGGTGGGTGGCAAACTTCAATTTTTATAATGTGAACCATTAACGTGACGTGGCTTCTTTATAATCCAACGGAATTTATAGCATTTATTTCAGCAACTTAACGATGGGTTCCGCAGCTTAATAATCTAACTTTCTCAAATAAAGAAAACCAGCATTTTTGAAAATTAAGAGTAAATAGCATAAATCCAAGAGAATTCTTGCTTCTTGAACAATAATAACACATAAATTTCTAACTTTAATATTTTTATTCTTAAGTTAATTGAGATCAAATTAATCTCAAAAGTAAAAATAATATGCATTATATTGTTAACAAAAACATGTCGGTATACGTACATACATATACTGAACATTTAGAAAATCTAGGTCTAATTTAAAAATGTATAAAATGTCACTTAATACAACTCTTTACTTAATAATTTTAAATTTGTTTAACAAATTGGTTATGTAACAGTGTAGTGAACAACCCTGTGTTAAAGTGTGGAGCCCGAATTAACTCCGCGGAATTTTATTCCGCTGAAAATTTTTGTATGGCCAAATTAAAAGTAAGTGAAGTTAGCCCGAGCCGAACTTTTGGTTAATTTCTCGGATAAAATGTAGCCATCCCGAAAAAGTGTAAATTTTGTAAAAAGTGTAGGCTCGTCCCGAAAAAAATATTATAATTAAAATGTATCTGTTAATAACGAAGCAATCTAAAATAAAAATAGTCTCTTAGGCTCCGAAAAAGAAATGAAAATAAAGAAAAAATCTAGAGGCCTTAGGATAATTTTGTTGGTTTAGATCGAGAGACTATCTTGAACTTTTATGTTCGTTTAGGGAATTCAAATAAATTCAGAATACGGGTAAAAAGAAAATACCGTTAGGAAATAAAACTAAAATTTGTTTTAGTAATATTGGAATTTAAACTAAATAGGTTTTAGTTCAACTAATTAAATGTACACATATGAATTTGTACAAATAAAGAACACAAACAAAAAAGTACTAAAACCATTTAGTTTAAATTCCAATATTACTAAAACAAATTTTATTGTTTTTTATTGAACAATAAAGAGTTTAAAGTGCACGATAAAAAACATGTCGTTTGGCTCAACAAAGAAGCTGACGCGTACACCGTTAGGGAAACCACCGAAAAATAATGTTAACGATGAAGTCTGGGAGAAGCATGTCGATCCGCTGAGTGTATCGCGAGTATTCCAATCGACCGTCGAACAACAAGGTGAAAAAACGGCTCAAACGCTAAAAAATAAAAAATGTGCAATTAAATCTCAAATAGAAATAACGAAGACTAAACACGCCATGTCATTACGGTCAGCTCCTGTAAGGACAGTGGCTATAACGGTACCGGATAATAGTAACAATAACGGCGATAGTAGAAGTCTAAACGTTGAATTAAAAAGCCCAATAAGAACGAGTAATCTCGGGCCTCAAAACACAGAAAAAAAAAAAAAAAAAAAAAAAAATACCGTTAGGAAATAAAACTAAAATTTGTGTTAGTAATATTGGAATTTAAACTAAATGGTTTTAGTACTTTTTTGTTTGTGTTCTTTATTTGTACAAATTCATATGTGTACATTTAATTAGTTGAACTAAAACCTAAAACATTTCACAATTATTATATATTGTAACAAATTAACAGTAATTCTACTAAATTATAAATTCTTACAAATTTTAGTTTTATTTCCTAACGGTATTTTCTTTTTACCCGTATTCTGAATTTATTTGAATTCCCTAAACGAACATAAAAGTTCAAGATAGTCTCTCGATCTAAACGAACAAAATTATCCTAAGGCCTCTAGATTTTTTCTTTATTTTCATTTCTTTTTCGGAGCCTAAGAGACTATTTTTATTTTAGATTGCTTCGTTATTAACACCGCTTGCGATCGGAGATGTAGTGCTTATAGTCGATGAACGAAATCCAAGAGGAAATTGGCCGAAAGGCGTGATAACCGATGTTCACTGGGGTAAAGGGGGTCAAATTCGTAGTGCGGTAGTAAGAACAACAACCGGGTTATATACTAGACCATCAACAAAACTAGCCAAACTTGATATTAATGGTGAAAATTCTTTAACGTCAGCATATTCACCAGGTGGGAGTGTTAATAACGAAGCAATCTAAAATAAAAATAGTCTCTTAGGCTCCGAAAAAGAAATGAAAATAAAGAAAAAACCTAGAGGCCTGAGGATAATTTTGTTCGTTTAGATCGAGAGACTATCTTGAACTTTTATGTTCGTTTAGGGAATTCAAATAAATTGAGAATACGGGTAAAAAGAAAATACCGTTAGGAAATAAAACTAAAATTTGTGGCTTGCACGATCCACACCGGAGTTATTATTCAAATTTAGAGTCGATATCTCTTGTGAGTATTTGTCCCATTGAGCTCGCTTAATGAGCTGCATGGTGGCATGTTGAAACTCTTTGTATGTTTTTGGCCCTGCCATTGGTTTGGAGCGTTTAATCAGCGACAGAAACATATGACGGGCTCTATTTATGTTTACTTGGGCTCGAAGTAACTTTGCCCATGTTGAACAATTGTCTGGGTTAATAGCTATTGGCGGCTCCACGGATATGACACGATGATAGTTCATTCGAAATTCCTCGGTGGGGTTGGCATCTTCATTTGGAGCTATTGGCCATTCTATCTGGGGTTCTTTTAGAAAGGCTGGGCCTTGAACCCACCTTGAGCCCGTTTCGTAGTTTGGTAAGCTCCCAGTCCATTTGGTGGCCTCATCCGCGACATTTTCTTTCCCTGCCAGCCAGTGCCACTCGTTTTCCTTGGATTTTTCCAGACATTCGGTTATCCGGAATGCCACAAATTGCTTATAGTTTCGGGCCTCAGATCTCAACCAGCCAATTACCGTTTTTGAATCTGCCCAATAGTGCTTTGACCCGATACTAATGGAATGTGATTTTATAATTGATGAACCCAAACGAGCACCTAGCACTGCTGCCATTAGTTCGAGACGTGGTATGGAGATCAGCTTGTTGTTCGGGGCTACGCGAGTCTTTGATGCAACCAGCGCAGTAGTGACTCCATTAGCTGTTGTTGTGCGAATGTAAGCTACCGCTGCGTATGCGTTCTGACTCGCATCAACAAATACGTGCAATTAGTACGTCACCGGTCTTGATCCCAGATCATAGCAACACTGGGTGTCTCACCCAAATTTTCCATCTTTCATTTAACTTGTCTTTAATCGGTTCATCCCAATCAGTTCCGCTACGCCATACTTCTTGCAAGATCAACTTGGCATAGATGAGGAGATTTGATATTAGACCCAAAGGGTCAAAACACTCATCAGAACTCTTAATATTTCCCTTATAGTGGGCGTTTTACTTCCATCTAATAATGCTGCATCAATTCGATTGATATTTAGTACGAACCGAAAGTTATCATTTTTATGATCCCACCACATCCCAAGGACTTTATCTCCAATAGTACCTTTATGACGTATTTCATTAGACTGCTCTTTCACGTCTGTTCCAATCGCTTGCAGTAAGTCGGGGGAGTTGCTGATCCATCCTCTCATAAGGAATCCCGCATGTTGATGAATGGTTCTTACATGTAGAACCGTCTGAATTGCCTCGTCCATGCTTCGAAAACTGTCCAACCAATCATCGACGTAATGTCGATGCTGAATGGCTTCGACTGCTCTTGGATATTGCGATTTAAATTGTTCTGCATTTTGATCTTTAATAAACTGGGCGATTGATGGAGAGCAGGTTGCTTCAAAAGTCATGACCTTCATGATGTAGGTATCCGGTTTTCGTGATGTATCTAAATCTCTCCATAAAAATCTTTGGGAGTCGGTGTCCTTTGCCGTTACAAAGATTTGATGAAACATTTCCTTGATATCACCCGTAACAGCAATTCTTTCTTCTCGGAATTTGAATAAGACACTTGGTAGTGGCGCAAGTTCGTCGGGCCCTTTCATCAGTTTGGAGTTTAATGAAACTCCATCGACTTTGGCTGCAGCGTCCCACACTAATCGCACTTTATTCGGCTTATTTGGGTTTTGCACTACAAATATTGGTAGATACCAAGATCTACTTTTCATGACCGTCTCGTCTGGTTCGAGTTTTCGGATATACCCCTTTTCCTTATAAGTCTGGATGAGGTGTTTGACTTTTGAACCTAGTTCTGGATTTTTCATAAGTTTAGACTCGAATGAGTCTAGTCGTCGTAACGCCATCGATATGCTATTTGGAAATTTTATATCTTCAAACTTCCAGAGTAGTCCACTTTGATACCGATCACCTGTGTACTTTGTTGTTTTTTGCAATATTTCGCGAGAGCGCTTATTTTCCCATGGTTCAATCAATTTATTGTGTTCGATTCCGTAATTATCTAGTGTATAAAAACTGTTCACTAGCTCCTGTAGGTCGTCGTCGTAATCAACACTTTGCTTGATTTCATGGTTGTATAGTTCCACTTTATGGTTGGAATGTTTTCCGTGCACAGACCACCCTAATTTGGTCTTAGTAGCAATTGGTGAGTGTCGACCATTTTGTCGTACCTCAGTTGGTACGGTTAGCCATGCCTCGTCGGACCCTATCAAAATTGTTGGTTTAGCTTTTTTGTATTCCGCTATCGGCAACTCCTTAATATAATCAGGCAATGATTCTATTGCTAGACTTTGGCATGGTAGTGCCAGTGACTTGGCTGTACGCACCGATTCTAATATAAACTGCTCGGCATCTCCGTCTGCCCCGGATATTTTCGGTGAAACAGTCATTGAACCTTCCTCCATGGTTGTAATTTCTTTTGTCCATTGAAGGCATACGTCAACCTTTGGTCCTTGTAGGCCGAGGTATTCCGCAACCCATTCTTCCATTATTGTTCCATTGGCACCATCGTCCAAAAAAGCAAACGTTTTTAGTTTCTGGCCATTTAATCCGTACAGATTAACAGGTACGATTCGGTACAGAACTTCGCTATTTCCGTCCGGGTGTAGGCTAATTTTCATCACGGTTGACGATGCTTCATTATTAACCGTCGATATTTTTGGCTGATTTACGATCGTTTCAGTTCCATGCAATAGATGGTGATGTGCCCGATTACATTCGTCCACTCGACAACGTTGTTTATTGAAGCAGCGTCGAAAATTATGAGGCTGAATACACTTCCCGCACCAGCGATGGTTTCTAATTAATTCCCATCGCTTGGTGCAATTCATTGCTAGAAATTTAGCGCACTTTACCAGTGGGTGTTCCACCTGACATATTATACACATACTCTTGTCATTTGTCATCGTTTTGACTTGATGAGCCGCTATACCCATCGGTTTATTCCCCGATTTGTTTACCGACTTCTTCTCATTAGGTATGAATTGTGACAGGTCAATTTTTGACACTTTTACCGCCCCCTCAGTGATTTCGTTTAACCAACATGAAAATTCTGATAGGTCGATGCTCCCCAGACGTTTACTGTGGTTACCCCATTCCATACCTAAATGGTACGGCAATTTATCGACGAGCTCCTCTATTAATGTTGGATTATTCATGTATCCCTTTAGCTGAGATGCTTCCGCGAGTCCGCACAAATTATCTACTTCTGCGGCGAAATTAATTAGTGAGGCGTATTTGTCGGTTTTCACTGGCTGTAAGTTACGTACTTGTTGTGTGAGCGCGCGAAGTACTACCTCTGGTCTTCCATAGTATGCGCGCAGTTTCTCTATAACACCAGGAACAGTTTCTGGTACGATTAATCGATTTCGCACGAGATCGTACGCCGGTGGTTTGAGGGCCCGCTGAAGGCGCATCAGATTATCCACATTGGAATATCCACATTGTTTGGTTGAGAACACATAGCTCGATATGAATTTTGGCCATTCCAACGGGTTGCCATTAAACGATGGCAACTCTTTCGATGAGAATGCCAGCCGTGATGCGAATTGCTCTGGTACGAGAGTCGTATTTGCTCTAGCTTTCGGTAGTTGGATATTCCAGCTAGACATTCCCCGAGGCCCAATTTCTTCTAAATTGGGCAATTGTTCTTCTAGTGGTGTTGATCTGATAAATGGTTGTCGTGGTGTCAAACGACGCTCGAAATTGTTGTTGAAAACTGTCTCAAACACAAGCCCTTTGGCTGCTTTTCCATCACTTCGTTGAATTTGTTGTACCTCTAACTCGTTAGCGCCGTTTGCGTTACTCTCAGGTTGCACCTCTTGTTGTGCATTGCTGGTTTGGTGGGATTGAATTTACTGGCAAGTTCTATTCATGATTTCATTCGATTTGACCGAACTGGCACAACGGGATGATCTAACTCCCTCACTTTCTTTCAAGTAATGAAGCTTTTGTTTTGCGAATTCTATTTCGCGATCTTCTCGTATACGCTCCAAATTTCGGATATTCTCCATTTGGTCCCATATTTGGTTTCGTACTCGTGTTGTGCATGTATTTCTATTGCTCTCACTCAAGCCTGAACGGGATTGTGTTATTTCTCGATGTTTTTCTGTGTTTTGAGGCCCGAGATTACTCGTTCTTCTCTCAACGTTTAGACTTCTACTATCGCCGTTATTGTTACTATTATCCGGTACCGTTATAGCCACTGTCCTTACAGGAGCTGACCGTAATGACATGGCGTGTTTAGTCTTCGTTATTTCTATTTGAGATTTAATTGCACATTTTTTATTTTTTAGCGTTTGAGCCGTTTTTTCACCTTGTTGTTCGACGGTCGATTGGAATACTCGCGATACACTCAGCGGATCGACATGCTTCTCCCAGACTTCATCGTTAACATTATTTTTCGGTGGTTTCCCTAACGGTGTACGCGTCAGCTTCTTTGTTGAGCCAAACGACATGTTTTTTATCGTGCACTTTAAACTCTTTATTGTTCAATAAAAAACAATAAAATTTGTTTTAGTAATATTGGAATTTAAACTAAATGGTTTTAGTACTTTTTTGTTTTAGTTCAACTAATTAAATGTACACATATGAATTTGTACAAATAAAGAACACAAACAAAAAAGTACTAAAACCATTTAGTTTAAATTCCAATAGTATCTAACACGAAAAAAAGTCAAGTTTAAACAAGTTCTCAAAAACTACGTGTAACAAAAAATATAAATTTCTTTAAGAGTAAAGCCGTTCAACATATTCTACAAATTCGTATATAAATTTATGTTCTGCTGGTAGAGTACTCATTTACTATGAAGAAACCTTAAATTGTATACAGCCAATACTAGAGATATAGCTTAATGGTTTTTTATATGGACAGATAGGCTATGCTACTAGCTAACAGCCAACATCCCAGGTTCACATCATGGGGATAAACATATGTTTTCGAAAAATTTGTATTTTTAGTGTAGCATGTGTGATATGGAGAAATCTTAAATTATATATAGCCAAACCGATTATAGATTAACAGATAAGTTCATTGAGATTGCTACTTGTGATAGACCGATATCCTAAATTAATTTTATCTTCGGTCCCAATCGCCTGATTTATTCGCGTTATCCAGGTAGCACCACGAGGAAGAAAAACTAGGGGGCCTATTATGAAATTTTTCGATTTCGCATTTTTACGATATCGAAAAAATCCGCCCTATTATGAAACAAAAAATGAAATTCGCAGCGGATTTTTTTGAACGTACATGGCAAAATTCGACTGCTATTTAGTTGGCGGATTTTTTAAAATTTATGGTATTTTGTGGAAAATTCATTTTCTGTAAAGGATATATTTAATTTTAAATAAATTAAATATTATTTATAATATTATAATATTAATAATAATAAATATTATTATGGGTGAGCGAATGTTCGTCAAAGAGGATAGACGTGTTTTTTCTATCCTCTTCAAAAATTTAATTTAATTTAATTTTTATTTTGTTTTATTTATGTAGTGTTATGTATATACTCTATATACATATAGTATATAAAGTTTAATTATAATTATAATATTAATTCTATTTAATTCAGTTTTTAGTGAAATAATAATTAAAGTGGAAGTGAAATAATTTAAAGTGTAATTTTGTTTTATATTTATAGATAAAGAAATCAAAACGATTGATTTCTATTGGGCGCATGTTTTTAACGTGTATGTGATTGTACATTGATTATATTACTATAACCTAATAATTGGATCGTATCAAAATAGTTTCTAACGTAAATAAACTTACGTCGTATAGTTAATTTCATATTCGATTTTATATTTATAAAATAATTGAATGCGTTCTTGCAAGCCAAACAAAGGTGTTTATACATACATACGTATAAACATTTTTGTGGGTTTCGGTATGGTATTGGTTCTTGGTTTTTATGTTATGTACAAAGTATAATAGACAGAAATACATTCTTGAAAATTGATACATGATAATGCCAACGAAATGTTTGTACGAGCCGCCTCGTTCGCTCTTTACGCGGATCCTATTAGGGAAATGTACTATTTATTGTTGGTTTTTGTTATGTAATCGTTAAGCAACAACAACAAAAACAGCGAGACTTTTTTGTGGGTGTTAGTATAGTTGTTCCCAATATTTTTATATAACTTGATATATAGATCAGAATTATTTTGTGTGTGCGCTGTAATGGTATTAGCTGTATATAAAATAATGAAAATATGATAAGTCTTTTGCTACGCACATGGAAGATTGTAGAGATATTTGCTTTTAATGTGTGTTGGTGGTTTAGTATATAAGAATCTGTTGTTTTTATTTTATTTGGTTATTTCCCCTCTTTTTGTTTTTGTATTCATGTTACAACTATAATGTTCTTAATAAATCATGAACAGTACAAGTGTTAGAGATTGATCCAGTAATGCATACTAAACAAGTTCCTGAAAAGAAAAACAAAAACAACACAAAGAATCATCGCAACAAAATAAAATTACACGTAAACACTTATCTGAATTATCCCAGCTGATCATCATATCCAGCTCACCCAGCTACGATTTCGTATAAAATATATGTCTGTGTTGATTATTAATTCACCTAAAATTATAATTATATTTAAATTTATTATTAATTAACTATAATTGCATTATATAACTTGCCTTTAACCTTATATTTCCAAAAAAATGTCTTTTGTTTACATTAAAATTTGACAGGTCTCAAAAAGAGAAATCATTATGTAGTAGATTTGACGATAACCGTGAACAAATGTTGTACCAAAACGATAGTAAAATTAGCACTTCAAAAGTTAGATGTCACTGTTAAAAAATAGTATACATAATTGAAAATTTGTAATAATCACACTACTCTGAAAAATACTCTCAGGTGTGACTGATCAAGATATTTCATTTAATTATTCTATATATTTTTTAATAAGTACATGGTGTTGTGATAACCATTAATTAACAAAAAACAAAATAATCAGTTTGTGAACGGAGTTTGTTATATGTATTTACTAAATATTTCATTGCAATAATAAAACAAATAAATACAGAAATACTGTTTGTCATCTAATTTTTCTTAAACATTTTTTCGTTGTGAAAACTAAAAGAAAATAAAGTGGAAAATTGTGAATTAAGTTTATTATATGTTCTTAAACATATTTAATGGTGCCGAAACCCGGGAAATAAACGAAATATTTTTGGTGAAATAACAAACAACGTGATTAACAGTAAAAATAGATAACGGGATGGATCGTACGATTAGATTGAGAAATCGCACGATAAGTCAAATCGACGCCATTTTGACTTTCGCTAAAAGAATAGATGATTCCACAACAGAGAACGCTATTCGACCACGTTTGTTGCATCTAGAAAAGCATTATGATCAATTCAACGAGCTAGAAGTTGCCCTTGCTGAGTTTCCGGACTATCAATCAATGGTTGCGACAATTGATGACCAATATTATGAAGCAAGAGCATTATTAGACGATGCATTAGTCAAGCGAACAGGTGTAGCACGATCCAAAGCTAAAACGGGTGAAGAATTAAATGAGACATTAGAAACATTTGTGACGCAACAGAAGACGTTTTACGAAAATTTAAATACCACATCAACCGTGAAACTACCCAAAATCAATGTAGAAGCTTTTAGTGGTGACTACAAAATGTGGCCGTCATTTAGAGATCTCTATGTTAATGCGGTTCATAATCATCCACATTTAAAGGGGTCTCAAAAATTGCAACAGTTGAAAAGTTTATTGCGTGGAGAGGCAGCTGGGTTAATTCGTCACATAACCACTACCGACGACAATTATGAAGAAGCGTGGCAAAAGTTAGAAACCAGATATAATAAGCCGAAGCCAATTGTATCCAACCTTATTCAATCGTTTCTCGATCAACGCGCATGTAAAACAGCAAGCTACAAAGATCTACGTAGGCTATACGACCATTCTGATGAAATCGTGCGTGCGCTGAGAAGCATTGGTACAGAAGAAGAATCTCGTAATCCCTGGCTGATACATCTGTTGTTACAAAAGGTCGATAACGACACGAAACAGCTATGGGCCAGAGATTCTGTAGACAAGGCGCATCCTACATTTAGCGAATTTTTAGAATTTTTGAACATTCGCTGCGATACATTGGAGTCCTGTAACATCCAAGAAAAGAAAAATTATCCGGCTCAATCAACAAAGTCATTTCTAGTCGAACAATCATTGCCAACACAATCCGCGCAAAGAATTAGTTGCTACGCATGCGCGGGTGATCATCTACTTTACAAGTGTCCATCATTTCGGAACAGTAGCTTAGAGGCGCGAATTAGATTAGCCAACGAACAGCGTTTATGCCATAATTGTTTTCGAAAGGGGCATATTGTTACCCAGTGTTTATCTAAGACGTCTTGTTTAATTTGTCGAAGACGACATCATTCATTGCTGCATCCACACACGGAATCTGCTTCACATTCAAAAACAGTGGCTAACGCAGCATTCATCGATCAATTCAAGTTGAATTGCCAAGCAACCAGCGATCCATTATCAACATCGAGCAAACAATCCGTTATCACACACCAATCATCACCTGATCAGACACAAACAAGTTCATCAAACGGGACAAATAATCCAAATGTAACAACCCAGTCATATATGCAGCAACAATCGATTGCTCAAACCATCTTACCTACTGCTATAATTCGGATACGGTCACGCAGTGGAGAATACATGTCAGCACGCGTTTTATTGGATTCAGGATCCCAGTCATCTTTTGTATCAGAAGCATTCGTGCAACGCCTAGGCCTATTACGTGAAAAATCTAATGTTCATATTTACGGTTTAGCAGCAGTACCTGCGGGTATCACAAAGGGAAGAACGACACTTTGCATACAATCACGTGTAAATCCTCTTTACACTATAGTCGTCAACGCCTTAATAGTAAAGTCCATCGGTGCCAAGTTACCAGACAGTCTGATTTCTGTCCCTCAACAAAATCAGTATGCTACACTTGGACTAGCAGACCCATTGTTTTATCAGCCAGGACAGGTTGATGTCCTAATTGGAATCGAATTTTTCTTTGAAATCATTGGACACAAACAGTTACACGTACCACATTTACCACCGCTGCAAGAATCGCAATTTGGTTGGTTAGTCGCTGGTAACGTTACATCAAATATCCCACAAACCAACTGCTATATATCCACTAATGAATCGAGTGGAGAATTCAATCATGACGAATTAAGCAATTTATTACGAAGATTTTGGGAAATCGAGGATTTACCAACTCGAGTACAACCAACTAGAGAGGAACAGTTTTGTGAAACGTTTTATAATAATACTACTGTAACTACAACGAGTGGTCGTGTTCAGGTGAGGTTACGTTTTAAAGAAGAACGAGAACAACTTGGTGATTCGTACAACAATGCCAAAAGACGATTATTATCAATGGAACGCAAATTTCACCAGGATCCGGAATTGAAAGCACAATATATTGATTTCATGACTGAATATATTACCATGAATCATATGACACGGCTAGCATGGTGCAATATTCCAGAGGATAACAACCAACGATATTTCATACCGCACCATGCGATCTACAAAGAAAGCACAACAACTCGGCTACGCGTAGTATTTGATGCATCCTGCAAAACCAGTACGATGAATTCTTTAAACGATGTTATGTATACCGGAACCAAATTACAAAATGATTTAGTAACGATTCTCTTACGTTTCCGAAAACATCAAATCGTATTCGTCGCCGATGTAGAAAAGATGTACCGGCAAATAATGGTACATAAGGACGATGCAAATTATCAACTGGTGCTGTGGCGAGATAATGTCCATCACGATATCCAGGTGTATCAGCTTCAAACGGTTACTTATGGGTTGAATTGTTCACCATATCTCGCTATCCGAACGCTAAAGCGAATTGCAGATGAACATTCAAATCAGTTCCCATCAGCATCGAACGCAATATCACACGATTTCTACATGGATGATTTGCTATCAGGCGCAAATTCAGACGAGGAAGCACTTCGATTAAAAGCAGAAATCACATTAATACTCGAAAAAAGAGGGCTTCACTTGCGTAAATGGCGATCCAATTCACAAATAGTTCTCGATTCATTTGATGCTAAGGACATCGAGCTTAATCCAAAATTAATTGAAGAAGAAAGCAATGCTAAAACCCTAGGCATATTGTGGAATTCACGGACAGACACATTCTCATTTAAGGTACAACTCAAGGAAATCATCACATGGACTAAACGCAAGGTATTGTCCGAAACGTCACGGGTATATGATCCTTTGGGATGGATAACTCCCGTTATTATGGTGTTTAAAATTATACTTCAAAAATGTTGGGTATTAAAACTGGATTGGGATTCCCCACTATCGAATACATTACAAAATGAATTTGAGGCCACATATGCTCAACTTCACCATTTAAATCAAATTGAAATTCCACGGTGCTACCACAAATCCACAGTTACTAATTCGATTCAATTACATGCGTTCTGTGATGCGTCGGAAAAGGCATACGGATGTGCTGTATACGTACGCGCTAGTGATTCAAATGGAAAAATTACGACGAATTTAATATGTGCCAAGGGAAAAGTGGCACCAATAAAGCAAATCAGTTTGCCGAGATTGGAGCTATGCGGAGCTTATGTGTTGGTGAAACTAGTGAATTTTGTCAAAACGGAATTGTTTCCGGAAGATCGTGTACAAATTTTCGCCTGGACTGATTCTACGACGGTGTTGAAATGGTTGTCCGATATTCCCCGACGTTGGAAGTCTTTTATTGCCAACCGCACCTCTTACATATTAGATATTGTTCCACGACATCAATGGAGTTATGTTCCCTCAAAGCAAAATCCGGCTGATATGATAACTCGAGGTATGCCACCACAGAAAATATGCACGGAACGATTGTGGTGGAAGGGACCAGAATGGTTGGAAATGGATGATAGTTGGTGGCCAGAAGAACCACCAGAACCAGTTCCAAAATTTAACCCAGAACTATTAGAGCAAAGAACGCAAATGTTCGCAATTCAACATACGCAACAGGATCCTCTCGAACGATTATTCATGTCAAGTTCATCATTTTTTAAGCTGAAAAGAATTTTGGTTTATATACTACGGTTTGGAAGAAGATCATTGATTGGCAGCAATAAAATAAATGGACTGATACAACTTGATGAATTACTGAGAGCAGAAGTAATTATTTATAAACTCGTACAGCGTCATAATTTTACTCAGGATATAGCAGAATTACGGAAAAATGGTCACGTTAGTAATACTTCCAAGTTACTGACATTAGATCCGTTTATTGATGAAAAGGATATACTTCGTGTTGGTGGTCGCTTGCGACATTCCGAATTACGATATTCGGCAAGACACCCAATCATATTACCGAAGAACCATCGCATTAATGAACTAATTATAAAAGAGATACATCATGCACTACTACATGGGGGGCTTACATTAGTATTAAATACGATGAGACAACGATATTGGATGCTTGATGGTCGTCGTACCGTCAAACGGTACATCAATCACTGCGTTACTTGTATTCGACATCGTGGTGCCACATTGAGGCCTAAAATGGGAAATCTACCAGTAGAACGAGTTTTGCAAACACGTCCATTTCAGAATTGTGGTATCGATTATGCTGGTCCGATTATGATTAAAACAAGTAATCGACGAAATGCTCCACTTGAAAAGGCATACTTGGCGATATTTGTATGTCTTTCCATCAAGGCAACACACCTAGAAATAGTTACAAGTATGAATACAGATTCATTTCTCGCGGCACTTAAGCGATTTGTGGCCAGACGAGGACTTCCAGACGAAATATGGTGCGATAATGGCTCCAACTTTATTGGTGGCAATCGCGAGTTAAAAGCCTTACGTAATCAGTTCCTTGGTCAGTTTGAATCTGACGATATTCTCAGTTTTTGCTTGCAGAGATCAATCCGGTTCAAGTTTATTCCACCTGGTGGTCCCAATTTCGGAGGACTGTGGGAGGCCGTCGTCAAATCCACAAAATTCCATTTAAGACGAGTGATGGCGGGTTCCAATTTCACATTCGAGGAGCTCTGTACTTTGGTGGTCCAAATTGAGTCTATCCTGAATTCTCGACCCCTATGTCGATTGAATGATACCCCAGATGAACTACAAATGCTAACACCAAGCCACTTCCTCATTGGTGAACCATTAGTGGCAATACCAGAACCAAATTTAGCAAAGGTGAGCGATAGCAGGCTCGATAAATGGCAGAATGTACAGAAACGAGTCCAGGGTTTCTGGAAATGCTGGCAGCATGATTACTTAACATCCCTGCAAGAGAAGCATAAATGGCAAAACAATAGTATAAATCTCCAACCCGATGATATTGTGTTAGTAAAAGAAAATAACTTACCACCCAATAAATGGTTACTCGGTCGGATTATACAGATGTTTCATGGTGTTGATGCCATTTGTAGAGTGGTAAAAATCAAGACCGCAAATGGGGAACTTCTTCGTCCAGTAAATAAACTAATCAGGTTACCACTCAAAAACGTAACCACAAATTGAGGAAGTAGAATAACGTTCAATTATTATTTATCAATTCAAGTACACACAATTGCTTTAAATTAGAAATTAGTTAAGTTCATTATTCAAATAATTCTCTTAACGTGAGGGACTATGTTAGAGATTGATCCAGTAATGCATACTAAACAAGTTCCTGAAAAGAAAAACAAAAACAACACAAAGAATCATCGCAACAAAATAAAATTACACGTAAACACTTATCTGAATTATCCCAGCTGATCATCATATCCAGCTCACCCAGCTACGATTTCGTATAAAATATATGTCTGTGTTGATTATTAATTCACCTAAAATTATAATTATATTTAAATTTATTATTAATTAACTATAATTGCATTATATAACTTGCCTTTAACCTTATATTTCCAAAAAAATGTCTTTTGTTTACATTAAAATTTGACAGGTCTCAAAAAGAGAAATCATTATGTAGTAGATTTGACGATAACCGTGAACAAATGTTGTACCAAAACGATAGTAAAATTAGCACTTCAAAAGTTAGATGTCACTGTTAAAAAATAGTATACATAATTGAAAATTTGTAATAATCACACTACTCTGAAAAATACTCTCAGGTGTGACTGATCAAGATATTTCATTTAATTATTCTATATATTTTTTAATAAGTACATGGTGTTGTGATAACCATTAATTAACAAAAAACAAAATAATCAGTTTGTGAACGGAGTTTGTTATATGTATTTACTAAATATTTCATTGCAATAATAAAACAAATAAATACAGAAATACTGTTTGTCATCTAATTTTTCTTAAACATTTTTTCGTTGTGAAAACTAAAAGAAAATAAAGTGGAAAATTGTGAATTAAGTTTATTATATGTTCTTAAACACAAGCACAACGAAATTTTAGGGTATTCGACTCAAATAGGTTTTTTATATTTTTGTATAATCAAATAAGTTTTGAGTCGAATTGGAATCCGCCTTATATAATTCATATAGGATTGATTTATTTTAGATATGAGTTATTTTATTTTTTTACAGGGTATTATAAAATGCATTAAATTATTAAATTTATTTAATTAATGTGAAAAGGCTATAAACTAACTAAACCATATAAATAAAATGCTAACTTGGAAGTGTTGATTTCAGTTGAATTGTGATTTTGGTTTGCATCACATAATGACGTATTCATTTATGCATGCCAAATTTCGATTAAAAGATGGTGAACGAGGTGGAATTATGTGAAAAAATTTTCGAAAGGCTAAATGTATTGAACTTAATTATTAACTTAATAGAATATGATTGAAGTTTTAGGTTGCAGTTTTTCACACGTAAACGTCAACTTTGCTTGTATATTAAACCGATTAGTTTTGTAGGAGAATAATGTTTCAATTTTATTTCATGGATTTATTATTTTACTTACTTTGCAGGCTTTGTTTTGCAGGGTAATATGTCCATAAACGGAGTAAAAGTTTTATAATAAATAATAAATTTCGTAGTTTTTGATTTTTTGTTTTATTTTAATTATGTCAACTATATTAGTAAATTAAAACATCAATAATAATAATAATTTTTTGATGTCCTAATTTAGATTTAAAAAATCCTTAGTACTGGCATTTAAATTATAATATATACTTTTATAAATAAATAATTAATTTGAACATTATTAATTTCCTTTTTTCTAGATTTGTAGGAAATTGCCGATTAGTTTAAATTTAATAGTATGGTTAAATATATATTTTCAACTTTTTATTTTTAAATCTAGTTGCAGTAGGTAAACAATTAATTAACTATTTACAGGAGAATGGTAACTAATGGAACAAGTGCTGTGAATTTAAATTATAACTTAACAATTTAAAATTTTTAAACATTCTTTTAGAATTTTAGCTTAGAAGTGGGAGAGTTTACATAGGCAATTTCATAAAATGGTAATTTTTACAATACTTGTATGTAATATATATTGTGTTTTGCTCATTAATTTATATTAATTAATTTAGTTTAAAAATATTTAAAGGTTTCTCTTCCTTAATTTGCTAATAAATAACTCAATTTTCAGAATATAACATAGTTCCAGAATCAATCTTTAATATGGGGATTAAATTAATCCTGAATTTCAGAATTAGATGTGACTTTGATATTATGGTGATTTATTAATTAAAATTAGTTTTCAGAGTCGCCTGTGAAATTATATATTGATTTTATTTGTTGATTCTTGATATACCTATAGTAAGTACCTAACTGAATTATTGATAATTTTAGGCTGCTGTGGTGGTGTAAAATTATCATTTCTAAATTATTTAATTAAAATTTTATAAAATAATTGAATTTTTAATTATTTATTCTCTTTTTTCTGATCGGTAGGAAATTGATGATTAGTTTTAAGTAAAATTTTATGTTTAAACGGTTTAATGTTTATGTTAATTCTTGCTGCAGTAAGTAATAACTTTTAATTGGATATAAAAGGACCATTAATAAGGAAATAAGTGCTGTTATTTTAAATTTTTATTAATTATTTTATCAGGTAAATTAATAAAAACGGACAAGGGTGAAAATACAACATTAATAATTTTTTAAGCCCTGTTTTAGATTTAGGATTTAGGGAGTCCTGAGTATCCGGCCCTGGATTCCAGAGAAATGATCATCTAATAATGTAGTTAGATTGTGCTGTCTTGTGCTAACCTATTTATTATATATTGTACTAATAATTTACTAACTATCAATCGCATTGGTGTCTGTAACCTGGTCGAGTAGTCCCAGTTAATAAGCTTATCCAATCCTTAGCTTTTGTTATAGGTGTGCGGGTGTACGGCATTGGTTCTAGAGTCCGGGAGATCCTACTATAATGCTTGGTCGTACACTCATAATCAATCATAATCAATAAATTTTATATATGAATACTTAGTGAAGGTCAACATTAATACTTATAACTATTTTTATATTTTTATTATTATATTTAAAGTTTAATTTCAACTTTATTTTATTTAATTTTATCTTTATTTTGTTATAATGATGTTTTTTATAATACAGTAGAATCCGTTTATAGCAAACCATGTATATAATGAACAAACGCTTATAATGATCATATAGTTTTGTCATATAGTTGTGTGACAAAGAACTACGTTTATTAAAAAATATTTGATTAAAATTTTGCCAAAACAAACATAATGACCATCTGATGCCTTTGGGTATTTAAAACCTGAACCGTCAGTAATAAAACTAATAACCGACTTCACATGATATTCTTTATTGTTAATTTTTAAGTTAGTTGCTACTTCGGACAACTTTATATTTTTCTCTTCAACCGCTTAAGTGTCTGTACAAACAATTTGCCCATACATTTCGTTTGAAGGGTTCATGGACTGAAAACAGTCTTTACAAAACTTTTGGGGAATTTCCTAAAAACAATCCTCAATATTTGAAACACCTAATTTTTTGTATAATGCTATGTCCAAATAAATTATTGGTCGCTTTTCTTGCTCTTTGTTAGAACATTTAGAATTGGAACATTTTAATGTTACCTCTACACGTGGAAATTTGGTAAATAATTTCCTACCCGAGGTTCCAACCAAAATTTCCTTTCGGATTTCGTATACCTTTGCTAAATTTTTGCATATTAAGGATTGCAACAAACGCTTCGTTCGATTGTTTTCCAGATTTGCTTAAAAATGTGTGTCTTGTTGTATAGATAAAGCTATTGCCTGGAAAACAGAATATATAGCACAAGGATTCTTATAAAAGCTGCATGTGGGAGCATTTCGAATTAATGGTAATGTAGTATTTTGTTGTGTAAAAATTGATTTTAGGTTCATCGGTTTTCCTTTTTTGGGTGTTTAATCAAAATGTTGACTCAATGTTGCCATTGCAGCAATCTCATGCTCACTGGTCGTTAATTTACTACGCGATTTCACAATGGTAAAATCAAAGCTAGTTTTTTTCTGTTTAGAGCTTGTAGGGGTTGAATATGAATTTTTCCTCTTCCACAGTGAGGTACTTTTTTGAATATCTACTAGACTTTGATCACAATTTTCCGTTAATTTGATTTTTGGGTCAATTTCTTGTTTACCTAACGACAACTTTCCGACATCAAAAAATATTTCCTTAGAAATTTTATTGTTTCACCGATTTATTTCACGCACGAATCGGCCAATTTT
This sequence comes from Tipula vernalis, assembly GCA_958295665.1. Taxonomy (NCBI): domain Eukaryota; kingdom Metazoa; phylum Arthropoda; class Insecta; order Diptera; family Tipulidae; genus Tipula; species Tipula vernalis. The sequence goes on from OY282558.1 coordinate 299,826,193, forward strand.
GAGTGGCACCTTACCTCATTCTTGGGTACGACTTGTGGCAGAGAATCTTCTTTTGAGGGTCGCAAAGTAATTTTCCACATGTCGTTGTTAATATACTGGCATATTTTTTTAAAAATGTGTTTTGAAAATTTAAACTATAAAAAATATTGAGGGCTCCTTCATCGCAATCTTCCGATATAGATAATTCAATATAATCACTTATTTTTTGCAAATCACTGCGTAAAAGGGGCTTTGCTTGTAAATCGGACAAGAAAAAACTTTTTTAGTTAATTCTTTCTCAATTCCTAAATCTGCCGGACAGTCAGTTTCGCTTATATTTAATTTGTTTGCATTAATATTTAAAGCAATTAAGGCAACTAGGTTACCAAATGCTTGCTTTACGGTAATGGTAATATATGTACTTTGAATTTAATAAGACTGCAAACTCACGCCAAATTTGTTTAATTTCCTCATAATTTTTTGCCACAATTATAGAAGCCATAATCTCCCTCACAAATTTATAAGCTTGTGGAAAATTTTGGTAGTGTTTGTTATAACATCTTTAGCAATATTATGCGATATGTGTGAACAACACAATCGATCTAACAACACAGCTTACTTTCGTTGCCCACATATGGGTAGTCTTTACGTCTTTAGGTATTCCACCAAGTCCATCCGATTAAACGCATTCGATTCTGGATGTATTTCTGCGTAAGAAATATCAACTATAACGGTTCTAAAAATTGACCATTTTTTAGGGTTTGTTCAACATATAGGCGATATTCTCTAAGACAATTCCCTATGGTTCGAGTGTTATGGCTGGAACTTATCGTATCGCTCAGTGGATATGGTGTAGCGGTGTCTTTTTGCTGCGATTTGGCAGGTACGACGAGAGCATAGTACATCACTGACTTACAAGTTTTATACGGTTTTCTAACAAGCCCACCTGTAGCATCTAAATATACCATGAGCTCTTCATTTCCGCTCCTTTACCTTTTTAAGCACCATACATTATGTTTTGGAGCATGTCGTTACACAAAATGGGTTTTTACCCACCTGGTTAATACACGATTCATCTGGATTCAAATTACTTTTTTGTTTTTCCAAATGAACGTCTTTGATGTCGTCGGAATAATTGTCTTTAGATAGTAAAGCTTCCGATCTAATTTTGCTTAATACTTGCCTGTCTTTTAACAGTTGTAACGAATAGACCTTGCGCCTAGTCATGGCTGCCAATGGGTTGAAAATGCATTAAGACAAGATAAAAGATGTTCATCTTTGATAATTTCCCTTCAAAAAATTAATTCTGAAATAAGTTAAATAAAAATAAAGTTAAACTTAATATAAAAAAAAAATAAAATCAACGTAAAAGAAAAATCAACTCGAGAAAATTACCCGGATAATCCAGGAAATCAGTCACTAATACTGTGCTTATAAATATTGTATTCTGATACGGAATAGCTGCTTGTGTTAAAGTGGGATATGGTGTGTAATTTACCAAAAATTGGTACACATCAATAATTCGTGCCGTCAAATACCCATCATAAGCAACCGCATCTGTATTATACGCCGATATCAAACAATCGGTGAATTTTATTTCGAAGTGGAAATCGAGCGATAAAAAAATTGGAACGTGAGACGCGAGGGCGTGGTGAAACCGAGCTACGGAGAACGGAAAAACAAACATAGTCAACGGGATTATGCGTTGCTGAATTGTGTAGAGTCACCACCAACGCAGGGGTCGATTCATGGAACCGTAATAACGGGTAGTTGGGGATTAACTGATATCTATCATTGAGGTCATTGCTACAACTACGCGGTTTTCTTTTGTTATTTTTATTGTACACCATAATTAATTCTGTATTAATCTTATAATTTTTTTTTTGTATCTTGTTTTGGGTGCTTCATTGTGTCGTTACAGATTTTCGTTATCGAGTTTTGGAGGGCTCTGCTGACTCATAAACTGGACCGTGGAGTAATTGTGGATTTTTTTTTAGGTAGCCATGCTTGTGTGCTGCTTACTAGAAAAACGAGAAAAATGTATAAGATTCCTAGTATTGTTAACGTAACGATTGTGTATTTTGTTATTGTAAAATTATTATTTTTTTGAAATTAAAATTGTATTGGTTGTAGTAATGGAATAATGAAGTGTTAGATTATTGAATTATATTTCAGGAGGTGAACGTGATGGCATGTGAGTGTGTATAAGATTTTTTGTTGGTATGGTTTCACTAAGGCAGCACTTTTGGCCCAGAAAGGGCACCATCACAACCGCACACCCCAGATTGTGCGATTGCCGGCATAATGCTGCAGGTGGTGACTACTGGGCATCTGTTAACGGACGGCCGCAAGGTCGGCTATTCGTTACACAGTTTTGCCGTATTTGTTTTAGCCGAGTAAATTAAGTTTTCCGAGACTATCTCAACAGTATTCCGGAGCAAATTTTCTTTAAATATGTCTTTTTGATATTTAGATGTATGTTGGAATGTCACCATCTGAATACTGTAGAGGCAATATAACCTTATTAATATTATTATTTGGTACTTCAGAATCCATTGGCTCTTCCGTAACCAATACTGGATTTTCTGAATTACCAAAATTTTGAAATTTATCGAAATGTATAATAATATCGGAAACTATGCCATTTTCTTTTACGGCAAGCATCTGTATGGATAGTTTCATTTCAAGCCCAGGTAATAACGTATTACTACGTATCACAATCACTGTTATATTTGACAAGCTTGCTATCAGTTTCAGTCCGATACTTTTCATTTTCATTCTTACTATTCAAAAAAATATTATAATTATCATAGATCGGTCGGGTGCTACTTATACATGATTTAACAATAGTATCATTTGGTTCAGCATAACTGAATCCGTTAATATTTAAATCGTCCTTACTACGATCCACAATCTTATAAATTGCCAGTGACATCATGTTCTTAGTACAACATTTCTTAGAAACATCTCTAAAATCGTTTGGGCCTACTCTAAGACAACTTACTGAATTAATTTTTTTTGTTAACAGGCATGTTGGTATCGAAACTAAGAGAAGATTTTAATTTATTTAACTTCAAATACCAAATATTATATATTAACCTTCGGTTTTCCTTGGTATATCTGACACGAGGTTCTTGGCACAATAGCTTCATTTTCTCTGTATCAGATCTAGTTAAATCTTGGTGCGAAAATGATAATGTTTGCAGAGCTTTTTCAACATTTTGAAAACTAACACTGTTCCTTTTCTTCTTGTTATTATACCCGTTCGAGCTCATTATATACATATATAATAAAAATACTAGATAAATAAAATATTAAAAATCAAAATCGACCAAAATCATAATTAGGTATTATGTTTACATAGTAAGAACAACAAGTTTATTCCTCATACTACCTTGATTAACAAGTTCCCGGAATAACCACCGTGTGGCGCAGTAGTAAATAAAAAATAACACACTTACTACACAAACTTACAGCAATAGCCAAAAACCAAATGATTTTTTATTTTTTTATTTTATCCGATTAGCTGCATTTTTTGACGCATAGTGATCCGGATCAGATCAAAATTTACATGTGAAGCAACAACAACATTTGGATCACAAATTGTGATTATTTTATGTTTTTATTTTTTAAGAAATTATTAGTATTCATTTGGTTTAAACTTGACTTTCGTGTTAGATACATTTTAATTATAATATTTTTTTCGGGACGTGCCTATACTTTTTACAAAATTTACACTTTTTCGGGACAAATTAACCAAAAGTTCGGGCTCGGGCTAACTTCATTGGCTTCAAATTAATTTCGGGCTGTATAAATTCAAATTAATCGGCGAAATTATTTCATTTTCCTACTAAATTTAACTCCACCTAAAAATATGAATTTATTCCGATACAAAAATTAGCGGAGATCTGGTTGAAATGAACGACTTGGAATGAACTCGAACTGAATTATTACACATTCATTACGCCTTCATGAAAAAGTACTACTTCAACAATATTAATTGAAATAAATTTAACTTATTGTCAAACTAGTACAAATAAATTAGACAAACAGCATTAATTGCGAAATTAATAATTTTACATGAAAATTTAATATATAACTAAAAATGAATTAATTTCGCGCTGATTTAATTCAGTTCCAAAAAAATGATATCGCGGAATTAATTCATAGTTGAAAATGAATTAATTTCGCGTTGAAAATGTCGCGAAATTAATCATCTTTGCAGCGGAAGTAATTTCTAAGGAGCTTTATCAACTTTATCTAAGGAGTAGTTAAAATCAGGGATACCGGCTCCGACTCCGACGCTAGTATAATTAACAGTATGTTATGTAAAAAGAACTAGTGAAAATTCATTGTAGGTTATCTAGAGAAAAAACATACAAACAGTCAAAGGGCTAGATACTCGATACTCTGGCAATTCACAATTCACAAATCGGTAAATATGACGGATTTGTGAATCATAAATTCGTTTGCGTAATTATGTAGATATACTCGACTATATCACTCATTAAATTATAAAAATCAATGTATGCCTGGTTTTTCTAATAGTTAAAATATAGTAACTATGGTTACATCGATTATATAAGCCTTTGTATAATCGATTATATAAACATTTGTAAAATGTAGTAGCATAATTAAAATCGTGTAGGCTTAGCAAATTTGAAATTTGACAAAAGAAAAAACAACAATTCTGTTTATATATGTCAGTTTCCAGTTATCGACTTCAATAAATCCAAAATGGATCGTTTCGGGAATAATTCTTTACAAATAATTGATGAAATGATCGAAAACAACAAGCCGGCAAATACAAAAAAAACTCACGAATATGTTTTAAGACAATTTAATCAATTTTGTAATGTGCGAAAGTACCAGTTGGATGAAAATACAACCAACGAAGAACTCGCCCTAATTCTAAAAGATTGGGCTTTCAACATGCGGAAACAAGATGGCACGGAGTATAAGGAAGGAGTAGTTAAAACAATTTGGAATATTACCGCTAAAATGGTGCACCAGAAATATTTTACGCAATTTAAGCGAACCATTGACCCATTTAAAGATGTAGTGTTTCAAGCCGCGGTAAATGCGAAAAATTCGAAAAGAAGAGTACTTCAGGCTATTCCGACGAAACGAAAAATCAGCTCAACGGCGTTAGTGGCTGATGAAATCAGCAAAATTTTGGATACATTTGACGAAAACACGCCCTCCGGTCTGCAACGTAAATTTTATCAAATTGCTGCTGTGGAACTCGCTTGGCGTGGAGGTGAATCAGTTTCGTGCCTTTTAGACTATTTTACAGATGAAAAAGATAATTTCGGGAAAGAAACAGGACGTATCGAATATAACACGGTTTTCTCTAAAACCGCCTAAGGAGGAAATCAGCGAACAGCTGAAAGTAAATGGTTAACTACAAATGCAGAAAACATAAATCATTGCCCTGTCCGATTATATAGAAAAATGATGTCGAAACGGACCAAAAGCATTAAAACTAATCGTTTATTTCTTACTGTGAATAAAGACTGGAATAAATATCCGGATAGTTGCTGGTACAAAAATATTCCGCTCGGAGTAAACGAACTCAGTAAATGGACAAAACAAGGTGCAGCATCTATAGGAATAGACACAAAAAGAGTAAAAATAACCAACCACTCGAATAGGTCAACCGCTGTTAGCGAATTATCAAGTGCTGGCACAAGCGTTCAGGAAATAATAAAAATTACGGGCCACACCTCAGCCAATTCCATTTAACCATACCTTCAACTAAACGAAAAACATCACAACAGCATAATTTCAAATTTAAGGAAAGATACAACCTTAATTAAAGAAGAACCGCCTTCTTCCGTAGAAGAACCGTCTTCTTCCTTAAAAGAACCGTCTTCTTCCTTAAAGGAACCGTCTAATGCAGCAACAAATATCTATAATAATTGTACATTTATTTATAATTATTAAAATTGTAACTTTTCTATTTAAATTTATTGTTTTCTTTATTCAAGATATAGTCTCCTGTATACCACACGACAATGGATAATTTTCTCTTATTTCGACGTATTGCCTTTGCAAAACACCACTCGACCTTCGGTCTCGTGGTGTTTCAGGCAATACGTCTCGTATAATCGAAAATTTTCGATCGCCTTGTGGTATAACATACGATTATTTAAACAAAGCGAACACATATTTTTGTATTCAGCAGAAACGTCAAGTGCTTAATATAAAACATAACCTCAAATGAATTTAAATATTAAAATATAGTATATTATAACTAGCTAGTGAAACAAGATTTAAATATGAATAAAAACAATGAAACCTAATTATACTCGGGAGGAATTATTAATTCTATTTCAAAAAATAAGAAAAACAGTGAAGCTAAATTGTCTTGGGAAACTATTGCGGCAACCAGATCGTCCACTAGCTAGACCAGGAGAGCTGGCAAGGAAGTAAATCCCAAATTTGCTAATTTAAAGTCGAGTACCAAGCAAAAATGTATTACGATTAATAAACACGCAAAAGGAACAGGTAGATCTGAACCAAAAGACCTTAAAGAAATCGAAAAAATGGTGCTCAATCTAACAGGGGAGAACTCTAACCTTGCCCTGGAATGTTATTTAGATACTTCGGCATCTGCGTCACAGGTGGATGGGTTGCATAGCAGACCAAAGGGAATTGAACATTTCGCCGGTTCCTGATGAAGCCGTTTTATCGAACGTTTTGGAAGCTGAACCTTGCATACCAATATCAAAAAAGGAGGCAAATTTGGAAACTGGTTTGTTGAAATTTTAAAATTTGATCTTACTCAATACTTAGATATTTAATTCTACAGATGAATTTGAAAAGGAATATTTAATAAGGCTAGAGAACAGGTGGAAGTTTTAAGAAATGGCCTTTTGCAACACGTCAAATCTAAATCGTTCTTAAAAAAATATTTTAAGAATTTACCGGAACTGGTTAATTAAGGTTGATGTATGAATTATCATGATGAACTAAGACTAAGTTATTGATTTTAACGGTTTTCTTTTTTATTTAACATTTTATTTTATTAAATTATACGTTTATACAATACGATTGTTGTTGTTTTAATTATTGGAAAAATAGTCGATTCTATTTGATGTCGTACAGGAACCCCCTTTAAGGGTCACAATGTTGTGCAAGAGAAAGCACGCCGAAATTATTTTGACACAATTGTCTACGCGATATAACATATTTCCTCCTGATGCACGAATGATTCGAAAATGACTTTTAAGGACGCCAAATGCCTTCTCAATAATATTCATGGTTTTTTTATGGTATAAATTTTATGAGTTTACGGCCTCCGTAAAAGCGTTTAGTAGCGGTGTTAGTAGAATAGAATCTAGCGGGTAACCATTGTCACCTAAAAGAAAAGTAGTTGATGGGCAAGTTTCAGAATGAGCATCATGGATTGACCCCGGCCAACGACAAACTATCCGTTACATACCTAAAAATATACGTTTAATGAAATTAATTTTTTGATGAAATGAACGCGAAATTCTTACGGCTTGAACACTGATGGCATACACATTTTTCCTATTGATAAATGTATAGCTGTTGCTATTAAATATTTTCTTAAGATAGACCTAACAATTTCTTCTCGGCTGCTGAAGGTCCGGCATAGAAATACAAATGCATTTAGATTCAAACAGATATTTAGAGTTAGAAGAAAATTTGCTAAACTCGTTTGAAATCAAAGCTTTCGACATCAAAGGATAAGGATTTTAGTGTTTATTCATTTATTTGTAATATACATTTTGCACTCGAAGTTTTTCTCTTTTACAAATCAAATTAAGCATTTAGCCAAACAAATTCTACCTTTTACAGATCAAGTTTTGATTAAAAAAGGTTGTATTTGATTGTGACTGACAACAAATTAAATTTATTTTGCATAAGGGTAATAATTTGATTTGAAAAAGGGAGCAATTACTCATTTGCTTTGCTACTAAGCATCTTGCGAAGTATCATTTTGATGTTCATAAAAATCAAGAAGAAATTGTTGAACCTTTCTTCTTAGAAAAATATCTAACCGCAACTGAAAACCATTTCTTGTTTCCTACATTCAGTGCGCCCTTGTCTTTAGAAAACGAATAAACATATACTTGAGCCAAACCAGTCAGTCTCCGTCAGTCACCATTTACCGGATCTTTTGATTACCTGTAATCGGTAAATAAAAATAAACCCTATAAAATCGGTTCATTTTGAAAAACTATTTTGAATACATACTATATAAGGAAAATGCAAATTCCAAATTAATTTTGAAATTAGTGAATGTATTTTTTCGGTTGTTTTTGGCGGGGTTCTCCAGATTTTGGAAATTCCCGTCGCTTCCCGATTTAATATCCTTTTAACTTTTACTTTTGATCCATTTTCCTTCGAGGTTTTTGGAGTTTAGCATGGAAATGAGATGCTATTTGAGGGTTTCAGTCTTATTGGATATCGTTTTGTTGAGCTTAGCCCTGAATTGCTTATGTCCGGTTTCACAAAAAATAGGCAATATCTAGCTAAATAATATTTTCTCCCTTTCTTCTTTTATTAAATTGCGATTTATTTCATAATAACAATTCAACGCATGCTAATTTTATTTCTTTTTTCATATGACCAGTTTAACTGGAGAACTAAATGTTTAACCGCCCAATTTCATCAAGCTAAATGCTAACTATTTCTATGTAAAAAAAAGCATAATCAACTTGCATAGAATTTGTATTATGAAACAAAACGTAATTTTATAAAAGAAGAAAGGGAGAAATACTATTTAACTAAGGACTGAATTTCCGTAAGTAAAATAAAGTATAGTAATCATGAACATTTTGGACCTTGAGATTTCTAGAGATTTATCTGTTTGGACGTCCCATGAGTCCGAAAAAGTGGGTTTCGAAATGGTGTTGTACCCAGATTGTTTAACCAATCGAACTGAAACTTCAGATTTAAGCTTTTTTGATTAATTGGGAGGTCCCAGTGAATTTTACTCCAAATCGGCTAACCGGAAGTGGCCACTCCCTTGGTCTAGAAAATTTATTTTACAAATAGCTTAAAAAGTATAAGGTTTACAAAAAACTACTTAATACAAAATGTTTCCAAAAAATAAAAAATTAAAAAATAAAAAAAGAAAATTTGGAAATTTAAAAACAAATTAAAAAATTATAAAAAAAAATAAAATTTCTCAAAATTCTCTGTTCGTAAAAGAAAGTCGTTTTTTTTTTTTTTTTTTTTATGTTAAACCGGGCAAAAGTAGCATTTTGCTTAGTAGTATTATTAACATTAGGTTATATTTACACGAATTTTCCGAACTTGACGACATTTTCGTGGGGTTTCTACATTTTACAGGCTTTCTGAAACTATTCATTAATATCCAGATTTTTCGGTATTATTGAAATTGTTCGAGATTCACATAATAATAAAGAGATTATTCGAATTTTTCTGAGGTAATCGAGATTTTTCCGCAGTTCTCTAGATTTCTTAAGTTTTTCACATTTCTAGGATTATTCGAGATTATGTTTAAGATTTTCAAATTTATTCGAATTTTGAATGGCAACGATCTGCGCTTAGCTTTGAGAACTTAATAAGTAATATTTAGTAAATTTTTCGAGATTATGACAAAATTTCGCTATTTCTCCGATTTTCTACTACTTAGAAAATTAAACATTTTTGAGATTATTTCGAAATTATTGATATTTTTCAAATTAAATTCGAAATTTGTGAAGCTTCATCGATATATTTAGAAAACGTCGTAACACTGAGTTGCAATATGTTTCGTTTTGTTTGAGGCTATTGAAAAGAATCACTTTCTGTTTCGTCTACTCTCGAAATCGGATACATACTTAATTAATACGAGGCTTGATAATATAATTTGTTTATTGAAGAAACAAATACCTATAATAAAAAATACTTACGATTAAATGAGCCGAATTTGATTTGCCATGCTTGGTATCCCTTGTAAGGTCTTCATTAAATTGCTCTATTGCGATTTCCATTGTGAAACGATAACGGTTTAAAAGATCGTGATCCTTACATTCAAAACGATTTTCCCGATATAAAAATATTTTCTCAGGTGCACAATAACGATTCCTTCGTCTCCGAAGAACTACAGCTTTCATTCTTAATTAATTATTTCATAAATAAGATACTATAACTTTTAAATTTTTTTTTTTTAAATTTATTTTAAAAACACAACTTATATAAATATAATTATTTTCAATAAATATTCTGCACAAATCTTTACAAATTGACAATTAACAATAGGTGCGGATACTTTAAAATGCTCGCCAAATTTCTACAAGTTGCTGCTAACCAAGAAAAACTATCGAGAATCGCATTTTTTGAAATTCAGCAAAAGGTTGGGGTTGCTAAATTATCGTGTTTACGATTTCCAGCAAATTAGCAAAAAATGACTGCTTATCTGCTTGCTTGAGTATCGAGTATCTATCTGAAAGAATCCAAATAGAATTTAGAAAAAAGAATTTTACAAAACAAATCCAAAAAACGAAAATCCAAAAACACATCAACGTGCAGCCCGAATTAAAATTAAAATTTATAAAAATTCAATCATCGTATATAATTTTAAAATCTATGAATCCTTAAGAGTTCTTATTGTTTTTGGTGCTGGAAATCGCTTCGTCAACCTTGCAGACACAGATCAAAGGAATTGTATCGTTCCAATCGCTTCTTCTAACGGCTTGGTTTTTTATTGCAATGGAGAGACCAGGATGATAATATATCTGAAAGACCTTTTTCAGATTTTAACACACTAAACTATATTAGTCAACCACTGTTTTATAACAAACCATGAGCAAGAAAATTGGTTACCTACCACAACTAATGTACATAAATTAAATTTAACGTTAATACTCAAGAAACAGTTAATTCAATTAATTAAAATTATTTACAATAAACTTTAAAAAACTAATTTACCAATGTATCAAATTGTTTCTCTGTATTAGAACAAGTGATCGCTAGTACTCCATTAAAACAATATATCAGCTGCTAAGCAAAAATATGATTTAACTGATTCGGATTGATGCAATTCAGTAGTTTGTTAAAAAACTGCTCTAACTTGAAATGTAGAGGGTTTCACTTGTCTCTAAATTAATGGAACCACTTTGGTTAACCGGATTAAGCTTAGGGGAGACAGATTTATATTATTCTAATATTAAATACGAGCAGGGACTAATTATTATCTATCCACCAATTTAAACCACTTCACGACTGCGCGGGTATAGGTCACAAGCCGCTGAAAATGACGCAGTTCTGATCGCTTGATAAGGGGGCCAATTGATATATCGTTGAAGTACAAATATCGTCATCTAAACTTGTACTGAAATGCCACACATACTCTACACTAATACTAATTGAAATGAATTCAACTTATTGTCAAACTAGTACAAAAACAAATAATAACAATAATAATGCTTTTGTCCGCGAAATTAATTCATAATTAAAGATGGATTTAATTTAGTTGTAAAAAAATTGATGTCGCAGAATTAATTCATAGTTAAATGCGAATTAATTTTGCGTTGAAAGTGTTGCGAAATTAATTCATTTTTGTGGGCGGAACTAGTTTCCGCGGAATTTATTCAAGGAGCCGTATGTACCTCATTTTAAGTAGCTGAGTAAACTTATACGAGGTTAAGAAGTAAAAGAACGAAAAAATCGAACGAGTAAGTGTTTGTAATTTAAATAATTATAGTAATTTGTAGGAATTTTTAATTTAGTATTGTATTAGCAAATTGTCCTATCGGAATTTTATTTTCTATAAGGAAAGTGTTCTGTGAAAGATCTAAAATGTTCGTTGTACACAATTACACATACTTTCGTCCAACCCGAGCAAGAAAATTGTCTTTCTAAACTTTTTCTTTCGTTATAATTGTTTATAATAATTGTAGATGTTAAATGTTGCGCTAAAAACACTTTGCACAATTTCATTTTATGTAAATGGCTGCTCTTATTGGAACTCCTCTATTTATTTATTATAGACTTTTGCTTAGGTAGCAAGGTAAATTTTGAAAGAGAAATGAGAAAGTGTATAAAAATGCTTACATTTTCAACAGTATAGTAATAATTCAGCTACTTTGATCAAATTTTGGTATTATCTCAAAACTTGGCTTGATCAAATTTTGGTATTCTCTTAGTCGATTAAATCGTCATTTGACTTCGATCGACTAAGAGAATACCAATTTATAGCTAAAGTGATACGACAATTGTCACGTCGAATAAAGTGAAACGACTAAGGGAATGGAGGTATTAATAATATAATTTGGTGGAAAACTTGCCTTATAGGACTTCATTTGCCCGCGATTTTAAGGCGATGCAACCAAACAATTTTTCTAGGTTTGATACATTTTTTTCAAAAATTCAAATATATAATAAAACATTTTCCAACTGAACAAAAAGTAAGATGCTTCATATTAAATAACATAATTTAAAGGATTTCTCATACATTTTTTGTAACGTTCACGAGAAAACCTCTAAGTGACAACAATAAGTAGTAATAGTTTGTGCCTATTACTACTTGCTGGAGGAGGAGAAGCGATTTTATTATTTAATTATAATTAAATGTATTAGCTATGTATTAGGCCTCTACGTTTCGACGGTATATTCTGTCATCTTCAGGACGAAATATTTTATAAAAAAAAAAAAAATCCATACCGTCTTTCCAAAGTTTTTAGAGTAATGTCTAAAGTATCTAAGTTTATGACCAAAAACTTTATATAGTACAAAGTTTAAATTTAGAAATAAGATTATTACAGAAAAAATCGTAAAAGCGACCGATTTTACGACACATTTTATTTTTATCATCATCCTTTATCTCTGAAATAGTAAAAATTTCCCAATTTCCCGTCGCCATAAAATATGTTTATTTATTCTTATCTCTCATCATTACCGAGTAAATGGTAATATTTTTAGAGAATAATCTTACATAAACCCAAAGATTGTAGACGAGATACTACGCTAAATAAATCTACCTTTTGTTCGATTTGCATAGCGATGATACATGCTTATGTAGGTATTCATTGAAATATTTCAATATTTCATAATAAGAAATAAATTTGTGTAGAGCATCTGATAAGAAAATCATGACAAAGGAATAAACTTTTGAAATACAAATAGTTTTAGTTTTACAATCTGTATAAATTATTATAATATTGGTGTAAAAAACTTTAATTTATTTCATTTAATCTGATTCAATATCAGATGAATTTTGCACAAATCAAATTGAAATGTTTTCTTTTAGTCAAATGCAATTGATTAAACATTTATTGAATTTTCACGGTTGTATAATATTTCCAGGTTTCTTTTACAAAATCTATTAAAAGTAGAGCTTCAACTTTTGTGTATAGGGTTAAAAATGTCATATTAAAAACATCAGTCAATCATGATAAAAGGGAGGGGAACTTGAAACCCCCATCGACCGCGTACCCCCGTATGGAAATAAAATACCACCCGCGGACCAACAAGACTATATGCAATGCCAACCAAAACAGCGAGATTTATTACCTCAGGTGGTACTCTAGTTGGCCGACTGAACAATCCATCTTCTTCGGAGGCTGGCTCTTAAGCGAAGAAATGGAGTATCTAAAGCTAGAAAATGAACTTCTAAAAATGAATCGGGATTCAAAAGAACATAGCAAAATATAGGGAATTGAACCAGAGAAATTCAACTATTTCACTGATGAGGATGAATTACTGAGGGAGACGGACTGAATCCTAACAAATAAAAAACAGTCCAGGAAGAGTAAGAAAAGAAAAGCTGAATCGTCGCCTGAGGCTGAACAATTAAATGATAGTGGAACTGACAGTACCGAACCGAAAAGAATTACAGACCCGAGGTCAGTCAACCAAAAGGTATAGTAAATCTACCAAGAACATTGCACCAAAAACTGGTGCAATTTAAAGAAAAACCACACCCAGAAAATCAGCCACAAAAAACGACGTTTGGAAAATGAACTCAGATTCTTATAGAACCTTATCTATGAAGTTGAATGCTGAAAAGTATCAGTGGTTCACCTATGAGGGCAAACAGGCTTGACCTATAAAATTTGTGGCAAGAAGTTTGCATCACACTTGTTCAACCAAAGAACTAATGGAAGACTTACAAAATAAAGGTCTTAAAATACTAAATGTGTGAATAAAGAGAGAACATAAAATCAGGAAGGAAACCAAACTTTCAGTAAAAGGGAACTCCCTCTTTTTATGCTGGTATTTGATAACAAAGAGAATGTTCAAAACATTTATGGTATAAAATGAATTCTTCAAATGAAGGTAAAAATTGAATCAATGAGGCGAACTACTACCCGCATACCCAATGTGTCAGGGATTTAATCACACCCATAGGTATTCCAGCCGGTATCCGAGATGTGTAAAATGTTCAGGTAAACGTATTACCCAGGCATGTACAATAGGGATAGAAGTGCCTGCTAAGTGTATAAATTTTAAGGGTCAACATTCGACTAATTATCGAGGCTGTGAGGTTGCTAAACAACTACAAAAATTAAAAGATAAAATACGAAATCAACCGCAAAATCACGAAATTCGAAGGATTCAAACTTCAAATCAGATGGATCAAAATCCATAACCAAGCAACGCAGGGCAAAGTAGAACATTTGCTCATGTAGTGAAAGCTTCGGGTTCAACCAAATATATGGGCTCTGAAAATAACCGAATTATGGAAAACATTATGAACAGCATCAAAGCTATTACAAAGCAGTTACATGACCAAAGTAATCTGAACAACACGATATTTGATCAGTTAATTAAGAACACAACTTTCAGAAAAGCAATCTGGAATGCAAATGGGCTTATGCTACATATTCCAGATGACTTGATTACTTGGCAAATTATCAAAGGGCTATGTGACAAAGGATTTCGTAAGCTATTAAACACAATCAATGCGACCTTTCGGGTAAAATATGTTCCGCATCAAAGGAAAGTAGCAGAAGTAATCATGATACAAACAAAAAATTAAAGGGTCACCACTACACCGAATTGGTGTTACATAGTGTCCCACCGATCGGATATTTAAAATTTAAATCCAATCGGATATTTGAATAAAAATGACATAAAATACATTTGGATAAAAACTTTTACACCTCATAAAAACCAAACAGAAATATTCATGTTTAGGAACACACCGAAAGGTGTATTTTATTAGGAAAACACTGAAAGGTGTATTTTATTAAATCCAAAAGAAGTTTTTCTAAAAATTTATCTTTTCGGATAGTTAAAAATATTTATCCGTTGATGCGTGCTTAATTTTATTCGGTTGGGCAAAAATAAAATACTTTATCGGATAAAAAACAAATTAACACCGCATATTTTTTTGAGTGTAGCAAAGCCTGGTAAACCACCTAACGATAAAAAATCCATTTTCTTTGCTGCCAATTATGCCAAAACTCTTTGAAAAATTATTACTAAAGAGATTTAAACCAATAATTTAGGATCGACAACTAATTACTCCACATCAATTTGGATTCAGAGAAAAGCATTCTACAACTGAACAGGTGCATAGAATCACAAACATAATTGAAAGAACGTTAGAACATAAAAAAATATGCTCACGCATATTCCTGGATTTCGCGCAAACTTTCGATAAAGTTTGGTACAGTGGTCTAGAATAAAAGTTACATAGAGATCTGCCGAGGCAATTCTATGCGATACTAAGATCTTATTTATCCAATATATGTACATTTCCGGGGAGGAACGAATGCGGTTTGTAACTGGACAAAGCGTTGACGAATCAAGCTTAATGAGACAAAATCCACGCATATTAACTTTACATATAAAAAGGTTTACCATCTACCTATAGAAATTAACTCGCAACACGTCCCATATGGAAGTACAGCTAAATACCTTGGCATGACCCTCGATGAAAGAAGAGAAAACCTAAAGTTCAGAAAAATGCATTGGCTGATAGGTAGAGGCTCTGTGTTCACAATTCACGGCCAATTCTGAAGCCGATGTGGACCTACGGTATACCACTCTGGTGATGTACCAAGCAAACAAACGCCAAAATGATACAGATATTTCAAAACAGGGTTCTTCGTAGCGTCGTCATTGCTCCATGGTACAGAAGGAATGAGGACCTTCACATGGACGTACGGATGGAATACATCAAAGATGAAATAAGGCTCCGGGATCATGGAAACCCCTGTATTCGCCATATGATAGAAATCTCTGTCGTTGAAAGAAGACTCCGGCCGTTTAACCTAGAGAACTTACCAAATTAAAATTAGTAAATAGGTTTAATTAATAATGGGATTAACCATTGGGTTACACCCCAACAACACAATGCTCACAATTTAATTACCTAAGATTATATTTTTAAGTATTAACCTAAACATTTAATAAATTTACAGGTTCACAGGTTCATCAGTCCGAGTGGAGCTGTTCTTTTCAGCCGCCTAAACGGCGGCTGTTTTAGTATTTCCCTGGCCAATTCGTTGGGATGTGCTTCAAGTTTTGAGTAATATTTCGAACTGAATTCTTTAATTGCTTCTTTAATGGTTTTAAATCCCAAGGTCGTCATGCATATTACTATTTCGAATGTACAGTTGCAAGAGTTCCCTGTTTCAAGCGCTAGTGAACCTTCAAACAATACAACTGAGATTTTCTAACTATCAGCCAATACATTTTGGAAAATATAATTTTTATTTGGTTGCGCTTTGTTTCAATATGATTTTTCCACGTTAACCTTCTATCCTGTGCAAACCTAAGGATTTTACCTTCGTTTAAATTAATTTCACTGGGGGGCAGGTGCGTATTTTTAGCGTGAATGTGACATTCACTTTTGTTCGGCATGTCTTCATGCAAATAGCACACACACAAACAGCCGTCCTATCAAGTGCATAGTACGGATATTCGAGAAAAATTTTGTTTGGTTTCTTTTTTGAACAAAAATCGTCACTTAATTGTGTCATAAGTGTATAAGGTATTGTCTTCATTATCCACATTCAGGCGTATAGTTTGTATTACCACTCCTGGTAAATACGTATACGTGAAATTTCTGTGGTTTTTTGAGAAATTAGTTAACTGCCAAAAGTAAATTTTAAAGAAAACGCATTTGAAATAAAAAGCTACAGTATAGGTTTTAGTAGTAATTACTCATTTTTATTTAGATTCTCCGGAGAAATGGAGGAAAATATTGAAAAACTGAAATTTTGTTTTGAAGCTTGAGTTATTGAGTTATTTTCATCCTTAACTGAAAATCGACAAAAATTTAGTTAACTAGCTGCTAAAAAAATAAATTTTGTTATATCTCATCATTTTGCATTGGGTACATACATAAATAATTACCGCTTTGTCCACCTGACTCTTTTTTTAATCGAAGTTTCATTTATTGTGTTTAGTTTGAAAATTTGACCGTTACAATATTGTCATCGACCCTTGCTAAGCATTTGTGAAATTTCTCGCATTGCTAACTTCGCTTCATTTTGTGAATCAGCACCTGATAGGCAGTCGTCCCCGTAAAAATCCCTTTTAACGATCTGGGAACCTGAAGGATGAGTAGTGAGGCTACTGATGCAGCGGCGATCATCGGCGATTTGATGCATATGTGTCATATGTAACTATATTCAGTCGGAAAATCTTAATTGGTTCGGATGCAGGCGTTCCCCATAAAGTTTTTGGATAATTTTGGTCCATCTAGTTGACTTCAATCTGTCGGTATGTCTTTCCCTAAACAACATTAGTATTAACACTAAATCCTTCTGTATTGTAGGACCGACTACCAATATGTCCGAATGTTGACTTGCAGGAACCGTCGAACACGAAGCGTATAGTACTGATGTCGCTCTTGAGGACAGCATGATGCGGTAAATAAAAGGAATCTCTCTCTTGGCCAGTTGGATCACTGGGTTTCATCTCGGTCATGTGTCCTAGGCTCACGAACTCATTCTTGAACTCACGGTACTGCTCATGAAAGTCTGGGAATTTGGTAAATTTTCGCTCCTTCGCCATTAATCGATTAAATGCCGTAGATTTTGACTGACATAATTTAAGGGTAGTCACACGACGTACCTGCCGTCAGATTTTCATAGATGGCTCTCTGTGAAGTGACGTTCACATATTAATTCTGCTTATGATAAAACTGACGCGGTTGGAACTTCTTCCAAAGTTCAGAATCTTTCCAACAATTTGTTTGTATCGTCTTCCTGTATCGTTGCTGTGAATGATGTTGAAGTAATTGTTTCTCCAGGTACTGCTCCGAAAATAAGCCATCCGAACTTACTTGATTGAGCAATTAGTTGAGTTTTGAATTTTAATTTATCAGCTCAAAGTGTTTCAGAGAATATGTCTGCTCCAAGGAGGATGTAAATCTTATCTGGGATGTGGTATGCGTGATCTGCTAACTGAAGATTTTGTTCCTTTACCTCCTCTATTCATTGAGCTTCAATTTAAGATTGAGGAATACTGGACGGTAATTTTCTTAAAATTAGAGCTTCTGTTTTAAAGCACTCACTGGTCTCATGGTTCGATGCTACCCCTTGATGTCTCAGCTTTTGTCTTTGATATACCTGCCTCTTGAACATTTGAGAAGAATCGTGCAATCTTCAATTTTTTAACGAGAGTTTCGCTGATTAATGTGGACCGGGATCCTGAATCCAATAATGCACGAGCTAGATGAGAATTTCCAGTGGCGTCATAAACGTATATTAACGCAGTTGTTAAAATAGCGAGATGCGAAGTGCGGACATTGAACACGGTAGTAGTTACACTTGAACTGGACGATGGATGACTTTCTGCTTCTAATTGTTGCGATTCTGATGTTTATGTGCCAGTTTTGATAATAGTACTAATTGATGATGACTGCTTTGGTATAACGGATCCAACTGTCTGATGAAGCAAAGTACTATGTTTTTCGTTGAAAATGCGGCACAAATAATCTATCAGTATGAAATACTACTAAATGCAACCACATCATGTGGATGCAACTACACCATGTCAGTGGATAATAACGGAACAAAAAATACATAAATTAATTGAAATGTGGCTATTCTAGGTTACAATAAAGTGGCGATAAGTTGTTTGCAACAAAACCTAAGTTGAAATCTAGCCTTGATACTTTGTGTTTGTGTTTTTTAACCCTTTTTTTTGTTTGTTTTCAGATCAGCTGGTTTGACATTACGTATTCTAAAAAAGCTAAATACAATTTTTTAAAAACGAACTATAGTGTTGGTGGTTTTACATCAAACTTATATGTCATTTTCTAAATTTACATTTTATGAATTTGAACCTGGCATCAATCCAGAATCATATTACCTGAGTTTTTCATTATCGATTAATCAAATTCCGACTAGCAAACAAGCTGCTTATTTAACTGTTGGTTAAACATGCCAGATAAGCGGATATTTACATAAAATTAAATTTTGACGCATTTTACATTTATCGTACGAAGAATTTATTTTGACTATTAACATTTAAACTACTAACTGAAATGCCGAAATTAATAAAATTCCTAACGAAAGTTTTTGTGCGTGTCCCTCTATTTTTAAAATAGCTCCACTATCCAAAATTACGTTAAGTAAATCCTTTCAATCAACAACTGTTATATTGTTGTTATGTTTATAAAAATTATTACCGTTGAGCACCCTTCAAAAAATCATTAAATATAATCATCTCGAAAAATTCGTTTTTGGCGACAAATTTATGAATGGAATAAGTTAAAGATTATTATCACAAGATTTATGTGCCTTTGAGCAACAACACACACAAATATTTAACTTAAAGCACTACAAACAACTAATAATTTATGTCGCATAAAATATACCAGTAAACGCGACATATCGTGTGGCATAGAGTTACTTTGCTTATCTAATTTTAATTTAAAATTATCTGCTTTTTTAAATGTTGCTGTTCCTTATTGCTGCTTTTATGATATAAAAAAATATGAAAAACACAAAACATTGAATTGTTACTTTTCTTGTGCGAGCTTTTATTTTAATTAATGCTGTTTTTCCTTAATTGAAAATTCTAACACCCAACCGGTTAGCCAAAAACCAAACATTTTTTGTTTTTGTTTTTAACCAAACAATGAAAATATGAAAAATGTTGACTGTCAAATTTTTCTGACACATTTTCATTACAAAAAAAATAATAAAAAATAAAAATTAAGTCAAGAAAAATAGGGAAAAAATTAAATTTTGGTACTTGGGACGGAAATAATAACAATAAAATGAGTAGAAGGCATTGTTTCTGAAACAATTTTTTTTTTTTATATTTAATTTTAAACTGATCATTAATTATTATCCCTTATTCTTATTTTGTTAAATAACAAAAAAAAAATACTGTTTATGTTTCTTCTTCTGGCCTAAATCGAAACCAAAAAGGCATTAGGATGAACTGTTTAAGAAATAAAAGATAGATTTTTATTAATAAATTATTTTCGAATGAATAATTTAGTGACGCTTTATGGTTTTAAATTAATGAACGGATTATTGAAATATTTACGATAAAATATTAAACCACTCAGCATCATTTCAAGTGGGATAAATCCATAAAAAACTTTCAGAACTAACAAGCTATTTGATTAAAGATTCTCCGTTAAAATTAAGAAGATTGAACTTTTATCTACAACTGATACTGGAAACTTCTTTTCTTCTTTTTTTACTTGTTTGCACAAAACTTACTTAAAAAGATACGAGCTGGAGGGACTTAGAACTATTATACATTTGCCGGTAACAACCGGTTAAGGTTAAACGATTAAAATGATTGTTATCAGTTGATTTTTCGGCATTTTTTATAGACAAATATATTAATTATTCATGGTAATCCCAATATGTTCGATTTTGCAAATCAGAAAAATACAGAGGCCAATCGAAGGCCCAAAGATATGTACCAATGTACCACTCTGCAAAAATGAGAACCCTCCATGAGTTCTTTATGTTGGTAGTTTGGTTTCGTATTCGTACTGAAAAGTTGGTCTACTCATCAGGTAGCTACGACCAAACTACAAAAAATTCCACTCTAACCACATACATTAAGAATCTGGCCAGAAATTACTGACATAGAGAATTATTATTCACTACATCAAATATACAAAACCCATGGAGAAACACGGGTGTGAAGTTTTCAACAAATAACAAAATGTTTAAATGAATTAGTGAATAAATGCAACAGCAGGCAAATAAATTGTTATTTCGAAATATTTAAGAAAATTAACTAAAAATAAAATTATTAAAATATAAATTTCCCAATTTAAAAGAAATATATATGTTCCTCAATTTATATTTTCAATTTACTTCGATAAATTCAATGAAATAAGATTAAAATTTAAATGGTAATTTTTGTAAAGTTCATTGTATAGAGGATTATCCAGCTCACAGAGTTTTCACCGGGATTTGGATTATGTTAGTAACATATTAAGGGGTGTTCTTTCAAATAAAATTAGCCCCATTCCGATATGATGGATTATAGACCTTGTTATTGAGGTTGATAAATGGTAATTTTTGTATTTTGTATGTGGATTTAAGTGGTTTACTGTATAGAGGATTGGCTAGCTCACAGAGTTTTCACCGGGATTTGAATTATGTGAGTAACATATTAAGGGGTGTTCTTTCAAATAAAATTAGCCCCATTCCGATATGATGGATCTTTTTTACCTATATGTTTTGGTGATATTAGTCTCATTTTTTTACTCCACTGCTCTTCATTGAGCATGTCATCGGGAAGATATTTTGTCTTTCTGTTTCGTGGTGTAGATATTAAAGGCTCGGGCATCTGTATAGATTTAAACTTTTGCTCACACTTAAATTTTAGAATATTTACTACTCGTCCAATTTTCAAGCGCTTATTTTGTAAATATTGGTTTTTCACCGCATGAAACCAGTTTTCAACAAGTGCGTTAGATTTATTTCCCTTCACACCTAACTTGCATGAAAAAAAATTGGCCTCAAAATGATGTAGGAGAAGTATTTTTTGACAATGAATTGTATAAATTCATCACAATGAAATTTATTTACCTCTGACCCACGATCTTGATGTATTTTATTTATGATTTGTTCATAAATACGCTTATATTTTAAGTAAAAGGGATTTGCGGTATCTTCCGGCCATGCAATAATATTTGTATTTATATTCTCTATAGCCTTACTATGTTCAGAGTCGGCATAGTTATCGCTCTAAATTTTCCCAAGAGTATTTACGAAAGTTTCATAGGCATGTTTACTCCTTCTTGTGACTTTCGGCGAACACATTATAAAGCATAGCTGTCGAAATAGTTCGTCAACACATTCAACCGATTTGGCGCAGAGAATTGCACAGAAAAAATCTAAAATTAAATTTTTATGTTCAGCATCTATATTTGGAAGTTTTTTCTTTATTTGCACGGTAATAAATTTCACAAAATGAGAGCAGCAGATATAAATTGGAGTAATAGATTTTTTCCACGGTGTACCCTTTTCTAAGAAGTTAAAATTAATTTCAATGTATTCCGAGACACTGAGACAATTAAATGTGGTTGTAATGGCATTTAATAGTGCCCACGACCAATCAATGACGAAATAGAGTCCGCTCATTTTTATTTTACAAATTTCCATTTCTTTTCTAGAATCCATGAGGAATTTTCCAATAGACCACGAATCGTGTTGGCAAGTTATAAACTCTGCAACAGGGATTATATTATAATTAATTTTAACAACACATGTGTAATATAAAATTTTTTTATATTTATGTTGCTTGTGGCATGTCGGAATTTTTACAATACCACCTGTTGCGTCGAAATGGATCGCTCTGACATCATGGTGTTGCAAAAGTCCAATTTGGCACTTTCTTATTAAGGCCACTTGAAACGGTTCGGTTACAGAATATATATATTTATTGTTTTGGGGTTGCATACAACATTTAAAGTATATATCGACTAAATCGCAATCCCGAACCAGATCGTCCTTCTTATAATATTCTGATATAATTTTGCGTAAAACATTGGGAGTCGTCATGTCTTGAGTGTTACCTTGCTTGTACAGTTCTATATCTGTAGCGCTCACTAAATCTAGATAGACATTATGAGCACTTTTATTATCAGAGGCAAGTTTGATTTGATCTCGCCGCATACCTCGATACTGACGAAACACTTTCTGGGCAGAATGGATAACTTCAAATTCGGTGCTTGGATATACATTCGCATTTGTTTAGATTTATTATCAAGCTCAAATATAAATTTTTGCTTATGTAAACTATCCTTGCACGAACCGTACACTAACGTCTTTTGATGCCTTTTAATCCCGGTGAAAACTCTGTGAGCTGGCCAATCCTCTATACAGTAAACCACTTAAATCCATATAAAAAAAACAAAAATTACCATTTATCAACCTCAATAACAAGGTCTATAATCCATCATATCGCAATGGGGCTAATTTTATTTGAAAGAACACCCCTTAATATGTTACTAACATAATCCAAATCCCGGTGAAAACTCTGTGAGCTGGCCAATCCTCTACTTGAACCGTACTGAGTTCTTAAGCTCGAAATTCCGGCGGTTCACCAATGTTTGTAATAAATAAATAATATTAATATGAATTATGAAATATATTTTTTTTGTGGTCGAGGCCAAACATAATTTTTGTTATAATTTTTTAAATTTTATTTTATTTTCGTAATGAAAAGTTATTAGCAGTAATGATTTTATTATATTTTTAGCACGTTGCTTGATAACAGGCCGAGGTCGTGGGCCGAGTAACTAGCGAGCCTATTAAATCAGTCAAATTCGAATCACATGTACGAAATATACTAATTAAAACCATAACAGCTGATAATGCTCTATGGTATTTTTCAGTCTAATGTTATTATGATTAGTTTATTTTGTATACGTAACTCAACAAAGACTGATTTAACGGCCTTGCTATTTTAACAAAAAAATTCTCAGTAATAACTTTGTTTAAAATTTAGCAAGTTATTTTAATTTACAAAATTGCTTTTACCGACTGTTTTACTAATACATGTAATTTTTTTTGTTAATTTAACAAATTTCGTATACGTATACGTTTTGTTATTTTTTGTTATTTGTTGAAAACTTCACACCCGTTGGAGAAACCTCATTTGTGTGTGTATTAAGCCCACACGAATATTTATTAAGAATTTGACAGGCAAATTAAATTAAATAATCTAAAATAATCTAACATTATTTGTGAGCCTGTGATTTAACATCTTTTAAGGACCTTGCCTGCCCGAACGGAAAATATTTCTAAAATATAAATGGTTGGTTTGGTGATCTACAGTAGACGCTTTGTGGGAAAAGTGTCGTCCGAGTGGGATAGACCTATATTTTTTTTTTTTCATTTTTTACTTAATATTAAATCGAATTTAATTTTAGTTTGTACATATTTGTTCGGTTTTTTCTTGCAAAATGCTGATAAAGCGACCGAGCCTTAAAAATTATTCTTCTATATATTGATGCTTAACTAGATTAAACCAATTTCCAGCGACTGTGTTTAAGATTTTCTGCGATTTTTTACTTCAGGTATTTCCAGATTACTCCACAATGAAAGGTACGAAAAGTATTTTTTATCAATCTCGCGAAGAGTTTTACAGTATATTGTCATTTAGCACATTGTTTGTTAGTAAATATGGCCTATCCCAGGTAACGGCCATTTGATAATTGTTCCATCAAATGGATACTACTTACATTCAAGAAAAATTATTTGACTTCCGTGACTTTTAATTTTTGTTGAACAAATTTCGTCGGCAGAAAATCGTATAATATTTCATGATAATATTGCTTGTTATTTATATGGCCAACACTAGGGACCGACCATTTGATAAATGTTCCATAAAATGCATACTACGGACATTCATTTAATGAGGTTTTTCATGGCAATATAATGTAAATCATTGATCATTTCAAGATTTGGACATGTTTTTATTTACTGAATTAAAAGACCAAATTCCTATAGAGTTACAATCAAATTTAATATATAAATTAAAATGTTCGTGTGCGAAAGAATATGTGGATCCAACTAAGCAAAATATAAATGTGTAGTATGGGTAACCGTCACGCAACGCATTATCGAATCATCTACGTGGATAGTGGGCAATAACAGATTAATTTGGGAAAGCATTTAAATCAAAAAACATCAAAATGTTTCTCAAAATTATTTAAATATCCAGGAAGTTTCAAAGTACCTAAAACCACGATTTGCGTCGTTCCGATTTTCGAAGTTGTGTCATTCATAAATTTTCGTCAGTTCTGGAAAAATTATTGTGACGGTGACACCTAGGATGTGATAGAATAAGTAAAATGAATAGCTCAATGTTTTACTGTACTAAAATGGAATTTTCCATTATAAAACAGTTCTAAATGTTTCTACACTATTAGTACTGGAAAAGTCATGAGCTTTCTAGAAGTTTGGTTTGTGTATATAAAAAGGCGAACGAAATCAAATTAGATTATTCGAAATTGGAACGCGATAGTGTAAACTTGTAAGATTATTATTAGTATTTGATAAGCGATAGTTTGAAGATTAAAAAGGAATTAAAAAGTGATTTAAAAAGTGTTCTTGTGCGAAATAAAAATTATAAGTGTACAGTAAAATTATGTAAAAATTTATATAAAATGATTTTTATTAATAAACTGTGTTGTTATAATTTTTGTGTGATATAAATAAATTCGTTGGTGAAAAATTGAATTGATTTTATTTTATTCACAATCCAGTGATACGAACCTTGAGTGACAAGGCAAAAACGTAACAATTAGTGACAGCGGTGGGATTGTGAATAATAATATAAGGAAAGTGATTCTCAACGAATTAAAAGTTCCAGAATTAAAGAGGGAACTTGAGAAACGGGGTTTGAACACTGATGGTAGTAAAGTAGCTTTACAAGCGCGACTCCGTGATGCCATGGAGAAAGAAGGGTTAGATGCGGATCAACATGATTTTGGTGAGAAAGTCACAGATGCGGCAACTATAGAGAAGACAATAGATAAACAACCGTCAGCCGAAACAACACAACCACCATCTAGAAGTTTCGATTTGTCGCAGTTAATCGCTGCTATGAACCAGATGATGGGAAAAATGAGTGTAATGAGACAACAAAATGAACGATAGATGGAACAACAAAATCAGTCTAACCAAGAAACTAAACACGAAATGAAATAACAAATAGAGAAAATTGAGCAGTCAATCCTAAAAATGGAACAACAAAATATGCGGCAGTTGGAAACAACAAACCAGTCAAACGAAGAACTTAAACACCGGATGGAGAAACAAGGATAAGAAATTAAAGACCAAATAACAGATGGTCATAAGAGAATCGACGATAAACTTCTCGAATTATCAACTAATATACACGGGAGAAGCTGCAAATGGAGATCCAACAAGTTGACCAGAAATTAGAAACAAAGGTTCAACACGTTGAAGAGAATTTTCAAACGGATATTCAACAGGTGCAACATAAATTAGAAGCAGATGTCCAACGTCTCGAGAAAGAGTTGACTGATGTCAAGGCAAGTGAAACAACGACGCAAGTGGTAAAGACTGTCCAGTCGATTAAATTAAAGCCACCAACATTCGACGGAACGACATCTTTCGGCATTTTCAAATTTCACTTTGAAACGGCAGCCAATCAAAACCGTTGGAACGATGAACATCTTGTCGCAGCTTTAATAGTGGCTCTCAAAGGCGAAGCAGCAGATGCTTTACAAACCATTCCTGAAAAGGATCGCAACAGCTATCTTGAAATTATGAAGGCGTTAGATCGGAAGTACGGCAGTGACCACAAGCGGGAAATTTATCGCATGGAACTGGAAAGCCGCTACCAAAAGGTAGGAGAATCACTTCAACGAATTTTCATCGGCAATCGAGCGACTAGTACATCTAGCACTTACCAGTACGTCGGCTGATTATATAGAAAGGCTAAAAATTGACGCATTCATTGATGGCATTCGAGATCCAGAGACACGCAAGACGGTGATGTTATTACCTAAAACGACCTTCGCGGAAACCGTTGCGTTTGCGTTAACGATCGAGGCTGTGCAGAACGTCACCACACCGTCATTATTTAGGTGCCAAAACTGAACGGTACCAAAATTTAGAAGCGACAAGCTTAGGTGTTGGGAATGTGACAAGTTAGGTCACATCTCATTGGACTGTCGGAGTGTTATACAGGGAGAGAGAAAATCGCCACCTTTTATGCGGGCAAACGCCGAACGGTCGGGACAAAGATCTAGAGGCAGCGAACTAAATTGATGGGTATGTAACAAGATTGGCCACATCTCGCGAGATTCTTGGGAAGCAAGAGGAAAACGGCACGGATCATCAACTTCTGTGAAAAGAGCACTAAGAGGAGAGCAGAAATCGGATGAACGCATGGCAACAGTCGGTAAATTGGAAAGGTTAGAAGTCAGTTTAAAGGAACCGAAGCTGGCTTCGCCGTCTGGTTGCCCCATAACATTCATCGCTGTTACGAGTTTAGCACGAGGCGGAAGCAGCGTAACAATCAAGGGCAATGTTGATAGGAGGAAGTGTATCATTACGCTGGATACCGGAGCAGCCCACACAATTGTTCGGAAAGACTTGATCGCAGGAGTTGTGCAGCTGGCTGATGGGTTAAAATTAAGAATGGCAAATGGAGAGAGTGCAATGATTAAAGGGAAAATGATCGTAAACATAAGGATCGGTTAAACTCTTTTCCAACACAAAGTTGTGGTCGCAGATATCATGGACGAAGGCATTTTGGGAACGGACTTCATGCGGGTGAATGCCTTTGTGATAGATTTTGGACAAGGAATATTGAGTAGCGATAACATCGAGCTTCCACTTAAATTTAATGGTATGGATGCGACATTAAGACGAGTAACAATCAGCCATTGCGTTGAGGAAACGAATGAACACCAGGTTAAGCAGATATCGGATAGAAGGGCCGAGTTGTGCGAAGAGGAGTCCTAGTGTCCGGTGGCCGGATGAGGGATCGTTATGGCAAACAAGCCAATGGCGGAAGATTTGATGAAAAGCGCCTGAAACGGAACCGCGTTCTACAATGGAACAAGGATTCGTCGTCGAGTAGAAATACTTCCCTGGAAAGCTGAAATGTTTTTCGTTTAAAGTATTCAGAACGACAGCACTGGTCTTGACTGATGGAAAAGTAAACCTCTGTCGAAAAAAAAACTGGTTTTACTCCTAAAATTGATTTACTATAAAAAATATCTATTTACTACATATTTTTCGCTTTATCTGCTCCATATTTTGTTCGTGGAAGTGGTAGCACTCTTTAATAATAATCGGTACACTAATACTCACGTTAAGTCTCCGGTTGTGCATGTACCCATTTTTTAAAATGATTATTTGACATTGAAGAGGATAAATTTTCTTCGGAAAGTGGATCAAATGCGCCTTGACAAAAAGAATATAAATTTATTTGGACACAAAACGGTAATAGTTTACTTCAATTATAAGGAACTTGATTAAATTATTTGATATTTTCTTTAAGAAAATGTTAATTTTGTCTAATATTCCAAAACTACAAGACTAACTAATGCTAATGACCGTCTATTTAATAATCATTTAAGTAACAATTGTAATGTTGATTTATCTGCAGATCATACAAATTTTTTAGTGCTTAAAACAGAAGAAGTATGAGGAGGAATTTTGATACTTTCGCGTGCCATTTAGATTCCCTTGATTAATATTCTTAACAGAAATTTGGATTAATTCCGAAGAAGAAATTCATTTTAATTTACAGTCATGGATGCTGCGATAATTTCTATATGTCGAAAGGCGTGGCAGTTTCTGTCCACGGTTATAAAATGGATTATGAGGTGAGTAGACTTCATATTGATTCAGGTAATTGTTTGACTTTAAACAACATTAATTTTACGTTTTTCTGTATGTATAGTTTCCTTTTCCTTTTAACAATTCAATAGCTTTAGAATATGTATTATTAACGTCTTTTTTTTGGTCTAAAATCTTACTGCAATGATCCTTCTAGAATAACAAATGATTCTGGGTCTTACATTGATCAGGTATTTTGTAGATTTTCTCACCATCAAGTGGATTTGATTTTATAATTTACTGATTAAGAGACTTTTTGTAATTTTTTGATTTTGATTAAGTATATATTGTCAATTGTTATCTATGACCTTTTGCTATATGGGAAGCTTCATAATTTTATTGGTATTGAATTTCTGTAGTTTCTCGGCGAAAAACTTGGCCAAGTGATTTTCACAGTCCTATTTTGCAGCCAAGTTAAGACCATCAAGGCAGTTTTACAAAGATCGAAACAAATGGTAGTCAGCGGGTGCAAAGTCCGGCATATACGGTGTATACATCAAAATTAACCAGCCAAAGCTATCTACCATATTTTGCGGGTGATCAAAGATCTGTGCAGTCTGGCGTTGTCATAATAGAAGACAACACCCTTTGAATGGAAGCCAACACCCTTTGAATGAAAGCGTCACCGATTTCTTTCAGAAATTTAATTCATTTTCACACTAATATAACTTACGACACGATTGACGAAATTCAAACCGAAAATGTAAATTTTTCTTCAACCAAATTTAATTTTCTTTGGTTAATATGGAAACTCTTTTTTACATGGGAAATGCCGAATCAATAATAGTAATAATTAGTAAAAAAAAATCAGATAATAAATGAAATCTTGACAAAAGGCTAATTGTGGAGAGTATTTTTATAAAATAACATCATAATTCATCTCAAAATTATTAAACGCCCAAGTAGATTCCACATTTTTTGTTCAATTATTACGACACGATTTTGTTAGATTTTCATTTACAAAACATTTTTTTTACTTGATTTATATAATTTTCAAATTGATTTTATTATTTTCATTTTTTCTATGTTTTTGGAAAACTATTTTTATTCACTATTCCTCATTCCGTCCAAATGATTTTATCCAAAATTTTAGGAGCAAAATGTACAGTGTGTGTATACAGTTTTTCGAATATACCGAAGACTAAACAAGTTACCAGTTTCTCGCGTCACCGTCATCATCTAAAGTTTTTGCTATTCCTACTTTCACTTCTAATTGGTATGAATCGATAAAACTCATTGAAAATCAATAATGTTCCGGAATCAATCTACGTATAGAAATCCTATTTCAAACCAAATAATTTTTTTAACAAAGTTAAAAAAGCAAATCAATTTCAAATGGTTAATAAAACGGGTCAATTATAGACCGACTTTGCAGAAAAAACTGTGATAATATGAGTGTTCTAGGAGCGAAGATTGGGACATACATCTAAATGGATGTGAATATATTGGTTCGATTCACCGTAAAATTAACTCATTCTTCGAATCCCTTACACAAAAGTTTATGCTATAAAATTCAGCCAAGAACACTATTATGATATCAAATTTTGTCGTGCTCTAAAATATAAAAATTAAATTATCGGTGAAATATTTTTTTGTCGAATTCAATTTGAGTATAGCAAAAAATATTGCAAGAACGTAATAAATGTATAGACATGGATGTACGTACTTGTACATATTCAATTTAAATTTTTATATGTACATACATTATATATACAATAATTTTTTTTTTTTTTTAGAATTCCTATCTTCGCGATCAATACCAAATAATGTTTCATTTCAACATATGCTCGATGAGTTGGAAATATTTTATGTTATCAAAATTTTTATTCCTCCTCTATATAATATAAGTATAAGTTTGCTGTATCTATTTGAATCACGTAGATTTTGGCTAGCCAAATACATCTTGAATTCAATTTTCTAATAAGACAATATTGAGTTAAGTTGCAGAAAACTTGTAGAGACAAAATACATTTAAAAAAATTATATTGCCCCATTTCCTATACAAAAAAAAAATATATTCCATTGAATTCTAAATTTAAAAACCACACAATGTCAATCACTATAAGCAAAATTACAAGTTAAGACTAGTTCGTGTAAGTAAAATTAAAACGTTTGTTCAAATTTTAGGAAAAAAAAGTTTTTGGAAGATCAATATTTACAACAAAAAAAAAAATAATTATCAAACAAAATTACAACAATACCACAAGACAAGAAAAATTATAAAACTAAAGAAAAATAATGTTAAAAGTTGAAATCTCCTGGGTATCGATTTTGGTCGCAAAATGAGGATTGAGGATTGAGAATTTTGTATATGTACACGGCGTATAATATACATTTTGCTATTGTGTGCCGTCAAATATTTTTATTGTATTAGTGTGTTTTCTCATGATGGTAAGTATCAAAAATAAGCTAAGCGGGTGAAATCGGTTCAACTTTTTTGTTGCTTCCGCTCGCCTTGAGTTATTTTTCCCTACCTTTTAACATGAGGAATTCATGTTTTTCTATCTATTGTTGTTGTAAACGAGACATTCATTTTACTTCGTTACCAAAAATCCAAAACAAATATACGCAATCAATTGCTCGTGGTGATCTTCAATATAAAAAACAAAAAGCAGCATAAATAAATGGTTTTTAATTTTTACATTCTTCGTCGACCACATTCATAATATTTTTAACTTTTTTTTTTTTTTTTTGAGTTATGTGAGAATAAACATTTGAAAAATAAAAAAAAAACAATTCAGTGTTATCTCATGCGCACGAAAAGAATGTTGTACATATTTTTATTTCCAGTAATTTTCTGCAAAATTTAAAACTAATAAAATTGTTAATTAAATAATGATTTAAAGATAAATAAATATTAACTAAAAATGGAAAATAAGTCAGATAAATATTGATCAACTATAATTTTATTAATAATTTAAAATGATGAAAAATCACACGACGTACATACACCCATTCCTGTGCTTGAATTAACACTAAGCCAAAATAACTAATTTACTTCTTATTTTTTCCACATTATATTTTATATCCCTCTTTTTCGTGTCATTTTATCTCTCTTATTTGCATCATGTTAAACAAAAAACTTAAAAAAACGCCCATTAGACATTGTCAAATATGCGTATTTTTTAGTTTTTTTTTAATATAACATGGCATAAGGTTTTTTTGTTTAACATCGGATAAGAGAGATAATGTGAAAAATATAAGAAGTAAATTAGTGATTTTAACTTTTAGTGTTGATCCAAACGCAGGAAAGGGAGTATGTACGTCGTGGAATTTTTCTAACTTAAAATTATTAATAAAATTATAGTTTATAAATATTTTTCTGACTTATTTGCCATTTTTAATTAATATTTATTTATCTTTAAATCATTCTTCAATTAACCATTTTATTAGTTTTAAATTTTGCAGAAAATTACTGGAAATAAAAATATGTACAACCTTTCGTACGCATGAGATGACACTGAATTGTTTTTTTTTATATTTCAAATGTTTATTCTCTGTTTTTCTCTATTCTTTGAACACCAATACAATTTACCAATACTATTGCCTTCCGGTAATTCTCAACTCAATCCTCAAATTGCGACCAAAATCGCTGTCCTGGACACTGTACGGCCGACGAGTAGAAGTGAGAAATCATAAATCCAACAATATAATAAATAAATATCACCTGATCTCCCGATGCAAGATGACGATGAATTTCAATTCGGTATTCCGTTTTGGTTTTCGCCTTCTTCTTCATAAATTATCATCAAAAAAAAAAAAAATCTGATTCTTTTATTTCCTTCTTGATGATGGTACCGTTGATTTTCTTTTTAGAAAATCATCATCAATTCCATAAAGTCGGAATCCACATTCGTTGCGCCACTTTCACAACGAAAAAAATACTTAGAGTTCGGTCTGAATTCCTCAATACACTGAAGCTGAGTTTATACTTCAATTTGTTCGTTCATTCATTCATTCATTCGTTCAGTAATTTTGTTTTGACGATTCATACTATGGTAAAATCACAGAACGATTTTGTCGCCATCTACTATTGAACATTTTTTAATTTTTGTTTTTGTTTGATGGAAAATTCAATGATATTTTATTTTTGATTTTTTCTGTTTGAAAATTTTTCATTTTTGTAATCCATGTTGTCTCTTTCACTCTTTGTTTGTTCAGTCAAAAAGTTAAAGTTAAACTATCTCTTTGATTGATTGATACGAATGCACGGCCAAGCTTATGAAGCAAGAAATCCCGTGTTAGTGATGTGGTCATTAAACTGTCAAACCAACTTTATAACACAGGTGTGAATGCTTTCCATACTGAAGATACCTAAGCACCATTACCACAAGGAGAGCACAACCACCCGCGATATCACATAAATGTGACAGCATTTTGTCCACCCCTGGCCGGGTCCCACCGTGCACTCTTTCACACATAACAAAACCGAAGGATAGGATAGGATAGTTAGAAGTGACAGAATCGGCCCGGTTACAGACACCTAGGTATAGCCGATAGTTTGTAAATTGTTAGTAATTATATAGTAAAATAGTTAGCACAGGACAACACAATTTCTAAACTACAGCTAATTTACTACTTGTTGATCCTGGAGGGTTGATTCAAGCTAAAATTTAATTATGAAACTCAGGATTAATTTAATCCCTATAATAATGAATTATTCTGGAACTATGTTGTATTCTGAAAATTAGATTATGTATTAACATATTAAGGAAGAGACCCCTTTAAATCTTCTTTAAACTAAATTAATTAATATACATTAATGAACAAAACACGATATATTACACATTAAAATAAATAAATTAGTTAAGTTAAAATTAAATTAACTTCTCTGAAACAAATTATAAATTAATCCCTATATACTTACAACTATAAAAATAAAACATAAAAATAAAAATAAAAAATAAATATTTAGCAATAAAATTAAACTAATTAGCAATTTAATATAAATCTGGAAAAATTAAAATTAATATTTTCGACAGCCATGACGTCAGACTAAAAAAGTCAAATCACTAATGTAAAGAGGGAAATAAAAATGTTTACCAGGAACTAAATATATCGAACTGCAGCCGGCACACAACCCTAACTAAACTCAATAAAATTCCAACACACAATTCTGCATTTTAGTAAACTGACTTCCTTTCTCAAACATCGCTAGGCTTCGTGTCCCTTCATAGATTAGCTTTACTATGAAAATCAAATGTTCAAAGGAACACGAGGAACGACGATGCTTTAAAAAAAAATATTTTAATAAAAATGCAAAATTACTCATTCAATGATTATTAATTTCAATCAAAATTGCTCACAGACTACATCTCGATATATTTAATATCAAACCATTCATATTTGTAAACAAAAACGTTCACACAAACTGAAAACAAATGCTGTGTTTCCCATTCAAATCCGTAGATCGAACAGATTTTGAAATCTGAAATCAGCTCGATCTAGTGTGTGACAGAGAAAGAGACCAATTTTGTCCTTGTCTTTAAATTCGAATTTTCGAAAATCAAATTCCAAATTTTGATTAAGGTCAGTAGAATAATTTTATGGTATTACATTTATTTTCAGATCATCTAAATCATAAATTTTCTCAAATATCGGTTGTTAAATAACTAATCCTTTTTAAATAAATACTAGGTAGTACTGGAAAGGTATTCAGTTTGCAAAAATTTAGTATTAATTATTATTTTAGTGTATTGGATGTGTAATAAAAATATGTTGGTTGGAATAGGGTTAAAACTGTTAGAAATGTTATATAAACCATTCTAACGATTAAATCAGCTTCATTGTTGAAGAAAATCATAAAACATATGTTTATTTTTAAATAGCCAAATTTCCAATCATTTGGAAATTCCCATAAGTATTTAAAAACAATATAGTCTATCGTCCGTCGTCCTTATTTTATTGGTAGTCATAAAGGTAATATTTTAGTTTAGGTTTTAATTACGGATTTAAATAAACATTCTTCCAAATTTTGTATTGTAGCTAAGATAGTAGGTATATAAAGAATATATGTACATATATATATTATATATACGAGTATTTTGTAATATTTAAGAAGTCGATGTCTTTGTTTTTAAATCATTCCTGTATCGTTTGTAGTTCAGTGCCATTCGTGAAATATATTATTGTGTTGAATTATTGTGTTTGTGAATTTTATTATTATGAGTTAAGTTTTTAAGAATTTGATCTAATTGTTATTTAATATAATTAACAATTTAAAAATTGCAAAGATGGAAATTTTGGGAAATTTGAAAAATAAATTCAAATCAAAAGAGAACTGTGTCGTGCCAAATTGTGAAACGAAGCGAAATAAAAAGAATTCTCAGGTCACCTTATTTTCGTAACTACATAAAGTAAAATTTTATTCTTTAAATTGAAAAATTATAATTGCATTTGGAGCGATAATTTGGGAATCACTGACTATTGGATGTTTGCAAAATATGATAAATTGCGTGTTTGCTCTCTACATTTTTCATCAGATGCTATAATTTGGGCTGGCAATAGATTTATTTTGACTTCCAAGGATGTAGTTCCAAATAAAATTCCTAAAAAGGTAAAATTAAAATTTATTTAAAATAAAAATGTTCAGGTACTAATAACAAAAAAATTTAATTGGAACAGGAAATTTGTGAACCCTTGGCTGTGGTAGTGGCGCAACCTTCGACATCTTATGATTCACAAACTGTGCTGGATCAGCCTTATCCAATTTGTAATCCTGACGCTTCGACCGAAACGCATGATAACTCAGAAAGGCAGCTCTGCGATGTAAGTAATTGTTTATTCACGAAATTATCCATAGTTTTATTCGATTTAGTTAGATGACGGTTGTGTTTTTATATTTTTTAGGAAAACTTATTTGAAATGGATGAAACTACTGCATTTGGTGAAAAAATGGATTTATCCAGTATAAGCGTTTTGACGTTTCACTCGAATTTTATTTTATTTTTCAGGGGTGCATTTCAAATTTCAAGGGAGAAATGGTAATTAATTTATCAAATTATTGAAAGAAAATAGGTAAAACCAAATTTTATTGATCAAAACTTGATATAACTAATTACATTGATTTTAGTAATATATTATAAAATATTTTTGTAATTTAATTACAAAATTTTATTTCTCGAAATTTAATTTGTACGAGTACAGCACTTTTTCGGAAATAGGTTTTTAGAGCAAGAGGAGTATATAAAAAGACCGGTAAAACTATATAAAAAATTTGTTCCATTTCTTGTTGTTGTTTTCAATGTTATTTTCGTTGCATACTGCATCCACTCCACCAGAGATCAATGGGTCGATCCGAAATAAGAAACAGGTTGTAGATTCTTCAGATCAAAACAATTTTCAACCTTCAAAAATTTTCAATTTAATAAAATTATCGACCTTCGTCCACATAATAATTAAAATTTCCTTCTATTTTCATTTAATAACGTTTACATAAAAAAAAAAAAAAAAAAAAAAAATTGATCAGATCGATCTGAGCTGAAATAAGAAACAACCCCCCAGTACTCAGACTGACTAGATCAGAAATAAGAAACACAGCATAAGACGACACAAAAAAAATGCCTTTGAAAATCTCATACGATTCCACCAAGCCCCACAGGAAAACAAAAATCTGTATACTTAACAAGCACCACTACCACCGATCACATACAAGATGTATACAAATCCTAAAATAAAATTGAATTAAAATGTAATTTAAATAATTAAATTAAAAAACAAAATTAAATTAAATAAATTCATTCAGCAAGAGAAAATACGTCTTTCCTTCACTCGACAATCTATCGTTCTACTTTGAATTAAATTAAATTTAACCAAAATTAACATTAGAATATATATATACATATGTATATAAGGTATATATCCCTGTTGACATAATTAAATAAAAATGAATATTTCCGAAATTTATCATTACTACATTTATCATTAGTACTCCCACATAATTTCAACTTTGTTTATGGTTATGCTGCGCTGCAAAATCGAGCATGCACAAATAATTTGTATATAATATAGGAAATTCACAATCAATATTCGAACACATTCAATCACACAAAACACAAGGATCCAATTTGAATCGAATCCATGCATGTAGTATACAATTCTAAAAAATTTCTAATGGTACCAAATAAAGAATACATTTATAATACATAATATAATAAATATATACTGCAACCTAAACTCTGTTTAAAGTATTAATTTAATTAAAAATATTTATTATTTCCAAGTTTATTACATATTTATAAAATGTAATATAATCTTAATGTTGTTTATGTTACGCTGCGTCAATAATTGAGCATGTACAAATGATTTTGTTAATTGCTGTATGAGTTATTTTCGAATAAGACTCGAACGTATTCGATAATACGTAGTATAAGAATCCCAAAAGTTAAACTATCTCTTGTGAAAAAATTCAGAAGAAAAAAATTTGTCATTTTTGAGCAATCCGTTATTCTGTGAACTTGTTCTATCGTAGAGTGATTTTCTCTAAATCCAAATTGGTGTGGTGGAATCAAATTTCTCTCTTCTATTATTGGCTTGAGTCTCTTGAGCAGTAATTTTTCAAATAATTTTGAAATTACAGGAAGTAGTGAAATCGGTCTGTACGACATTTTATCGTTCGCTTGTTTGCCTGGTTTGGGGATCATAATTACTTCAGCAACCTTCCATTGCCGTGGGACATATTGACGATAGAGCTATTCTGGCGACTGGAAAGTGTATATCAGAAGCAACGACCAAACTTCAAAGAGCAACCGACACAGTGAGTAGTTGGACAAAGAAATGGCGCATTAGCCTAAACGAAGCAAAGTCGGTTCACGTAAACTTCACAAACCAGAAAGTTAACTGGATTCCAGTGAAACTTAATTCAAGGCCGGTTCCAAATGCAAATACAGCCAAATACCTCGGCATGACTCTCGATTGCAAGCTTAGATGGAAAGAGCATGTTAAAAAGAAAAAAGAAGAATTGAACATTAAATATAGGAAAATGTATTGGCTAATAGGTAGAAACTCTGAGCTTACAATACATAACAAATTGCTATTATATCAGCAAATACTTAAACCAATATGGACCTACGGTATTCAACTTTGGGGTTGTACCAAGAAGACAAATGTACAAATGATTCAATGTTTTCAAAACAAAGTGCTGCGTGGCATTGTAAACGCACCATGGTACATTAGAAATGATAACCTCCATAGGGACTTAAACATGGAATATGTAAGTGAAGAAATACAAAATCATGCGAAGAAACACATTCAGCGGATATCTCGGCACCAAAATGCAGACATACGAAGTTTTTTGGATACCACCAATGCAGTAAGAAGACTTCAAAGGCAGAAACCTTTGGAATTGGGCAGTTGTATTTAATTCGGATAGAGAAAAATAATTACTATGTAACCATTGGGCTACTGCCCGTCAAATGTGAATCGTCATTTAAGAAAGATAAATTACTAAATGATTTGTAAATCAGTTGTAATATTAAATAAAGGGAAAAAAAAAAATTTTTTTTGAGCAATATTGGTCGGAAAAATGTTTGAACGAATGAATGATCGAACAAATTTAAGTATGAACTCAGCTTGAGAAAACTGTTTATTTCACAATTCTTATCTTTTTATTTTATTTCAAATTATTTGTTAATAATAATAAGCAATAAATTTTATTTTGTTATTTTGTTTTTTTTTGTTATTTTATTCTTGTTAAAAAAAAAAATTAGATACACAATTACAATTTTATTAGGTGGATTATCAATTTATGAAAGAATTTTTCACAAGTTATGAATTGTTCATTAACTTCACAAAAAATTTTTTTTTTATTTTTTTTTTTTTTTTTTCAATATTTAACAATTTTAACAATTTTGATCTACTTTACAATTTTGGTCTTCCAATAAATTTAAATCCTTCCAATATATAGACTTTTAATTGTAACGTTTATTTTTGTTCTAATTTCCAAACTTGACTGACTAAAACCAAAAAAAATTGTTCTTCTTTATTCCTCCCCGCTTTTCAATACCCCAACCGACCTCATCATCGTGAGAAAAAAGAAATTAAAATCGTACGACCACATCAATTAATAGTATTAGTAGGCCGACGTGCATGTCCCCCTCACAATTAGCACATTTTTATCCAGCACAAAAAAACAACAGCAGGCGAAAAATATGCGCGGTACCATTAATCGTTACAGGGCAGGTACAAATAAATGAGTATTACGCGAATTATTTGTGAAGATTAACCGATGAGAATAAAAAACACGAAAAGAAATGATTATACTTCATTGTTTTATGTCCATTGCATGATAAGTCCCAAGTTCCTTATTGTTTTCGTCTAAAAGTAGATAATTAACTTGACCTATCTTCGCTTTGATGAAAGCTTTGCGAAACGGAAACGAGAATTTACTCGTGAATTTATTTGCGGCATCACTGAGTAAGTGCTGTTTTACAAGAACTTACTGACCAATTGTAAAATTCCTTTCTCGAGAACGTAAATTATATCGATTGGCACTATCTACTATAGGACTGAAGCAACTTATTTTTGACATCATCATGTATAATTGATAAACGATCATGTACATCCATCCAGTCTACCGAATTTTCTCCTAATAAATTTATTTCTCGAAGTATTTTATAGTCAGCAGCGTGAAGTATTTTATGATACCCAAACATTAAGAAATGAGGAGATCGTGCCATGCGGAAGTACATTCGCCATAGAACGCAATACCCCAAAGAGTCGTTTAACGATTTTATTCTGGAAACTGCCGCCTTCCAAATGCATTACCCGATGATGAAATCTTAGAGCTACTTATCGACAACATGAATCCAGCCTTAAAAGCGCTACAGCAAATATGAAGTTCCAGATAATTGAAAGCTTAAAGAAAGTGTGTGACAATCTCGAACGATTATAGCAAACTTCTGGTTTTGATCCTCGACAGTTAATAAGTACAAGGCGCAACTCGATGGTTCCGGATTATTCAAATTACAACGGAGCAGACCGAAGACCTAACCGCAATTTAGTCGAAGAGGTTAACATAAACTACCAAGAAGCTTCAGGTTCTTCTACTTCACAGCTTTTAAAATTTGAAGAACGCCAAGAATTATGCCGGAGAGACTTCGAAGGATAGCTAGCACAAGACAAAGCACCCGAGATTTGCGCAATAGATTGTTCCGCATTTGTAGTTTGTTGGAACTAAAAAGACCTTGGCTACAGGTTCAACACTTGCACGTTGGAGCGT
Source organism: Tipula vernalis (assembly GCA_958295665.1). Taxonomy (NCBI): domain Eukaryota; kingdom Metazoa; phylum Arthropoda; class Insecta; order Diptera; family Tipulidae; genus Tipula; species Tipula vernalis. The sequence continues at coordinate 299,866,144 of OY282558.1, forward strand.
ACTCACAAGTTTTGTGAAGGATGCGGACTAGCTGGTTTTATAAAGCAGGATTGTCTCCGGTGTCAGAACAAGAGGCTGGTAAACCCAAATCCGAACGTCGTGACTTGTGCGATAACCCGTTCGGAGAAGACTCCACATCCCAGAGACCAATTCCTGAAAAAATAAATATTATTAACTCACCGCCCAAACCAATAGCGCCTAGCAGCTTTGATTCTAAGAGAACTAAGCGGTATAAAAAAATATCGAATTACTGGAAAGAGCGTAAGATGTTTACTCGCTGCTGTGCATTATCAACAATTAGCGAGACCAAAACTAACGATCCTCGTCCGTATGCTAAAATCAACATCGCCGGTAAATCTGTACTAGGGTTGTTAGACAGTGGGGCAAGCGTAAGCGTTCTGGGCAAAGGAAGCGAACATTTTTTAAGAGATCTGGGAGTTAACTATAAAAAGCTAAAGACCTACATCCAAACTGCTGATGGGTCAGTTAATAACGTCCTTGGTCACATACAACTACCTGTAACTTATCTCGGAGTTAAAAAAGTTATCAAATTTTGTGTTGTCCCTACATTACAATCAGAAGCATATCTCGGGGTGGATTTCTGAAGACACTTCAATATAGCACCAAATATTATTTGTGAGATATCCGAGCAAAACTTATCTTCAACGGCCGAATCGAATCAGCACAATTTAAATAAGACGCAGGGAGAAGAATTGCAAAAGGTGCTTGAATTATTTCCTTCCTTGACTGTAAATGGATTAGGAAGAACTATTCTAGCCGAACACATCATTGATGTGTCTCACATATTTACCAGGAGCAAGACCGAATGATATCCCTCGGAGTGAAAGAAGAAAGTATGAGCCCATGGAGTTCACCAGTTGTGTTAATAAGAAAGGAAAACGGGAAGCCTATGCTTAGATTCCAGAAAAGTAACTGAAATAACCAAAAAGGATGCATACTGCATATCCACTACCCATAATAGATGGATTGCTTGGACGACTTCATCAGACCAACTACATAACAGTTTAGACCTAAGAGATGCCTTTTGGCAAATACCTTTATCGCAAAGTTCAAATGAAATTAGTGCTTTTACTGTTCCAGGCCGTCCTCTCTACCAGTTTCGCGTCATGCCGTTTGGGCTGAACATGGACTGCGTATGGATCCTTCCAAGATAGACGCGATTAGAACTTTTCCACCTGCTAGCTCTGTTAAATAAACTCGCCGTTTTTTAGGTTTGGCCGGTTGGTATCGACGGTTTATTTCGAATTACTCAAACGTAACTGCACCAATCACAAATCTGTTACGTAAAGGAAAGAAGTTTGAGTGAACCGAAGATGCTAACCTTGCATTCGAAAAATTGAAACTCCCTTTTAATGAATGCCCATTCGGTACTGCACAACCCCGATTTCTCGAAACCTTCTCCGTACTGCACAACCCCGATTTCTCGAAACCTTTTTTCATTAGATGCGACGCAAGTACTCAAGGGATTGGTAGTGTATTATTCCAAAATGATGATGAAGGGACAGAAAAGCCTATCGCTTTTACGTCACAAAAACTGAATGCTGCACAGAAGAACTACACTATCACTGAACTTGAGTGCTTTGCGGCAGTGGTTAGTGTAAAAAAATTCAGAGCGTACATTGAAGGATATCATTTTACAATTATAACCGATCACACGAGTTTAAAATGGTTAATGTCAAAAACAGAGCTTAGTGGTCGTCTTGCTAGATGGAGCCTAAAACTCCAATCCTACGATTTCTTCATAGTACATCAGAAGGGCAAGGACAATGTGGTCGCTGACATTGTGACGGATTATTGGAACTTGATTCGGAAATTCCTCTTCACGACTTAAGTCAGTTCGGCACAGAAGCAGTTACTGACCCTGTTTTTATTGAACTGCGTAAGAAAATTGAGTCTGATCCAAATTCTTATCCAAATATGCGCGTCTATGCAGGAAATATCTTTATTAGAATTGAACCTAAATGGCAAATCGCATTATCAGATATTCCTTCATGGAAATTGTGGATTCCAGAAGGCACACGAGCAAGCTTATTGCAAAGAGAACATGATAGCTCAGATGGAGCTCGCGGTGGAATCAACAAGAGCCATAAAAGACTAAGACGATTATATTATTGGCCGAAAATGACTCGTCAAGTCCACGATTATATATCAAATTGCGAAATATATAAACAAAGTAAAGCAACAAATCAATGTTTAAGCCCGCCTTTAGGTAAATTAACGATATCGGAGAGGCCTTGGCAAAAGATATATTGATTTGTTAGGTCCTTATCCGAGAACCTCTTCTGGTAAGACAGTAATTTTAATTGTTCTGGATAACCTCACAAAATGTGACATAAGTTATATCCTAAGTGGCAATTCATATAATTTGCTAAGAGTTCAATTTGAAATGTTTACGGTTGAATTTGAGGTTTGAGATATAACAGCGACCTTTAAGTCTTAAACAATATTTGTTTAAAGTTTCGTTCAAATCAGTCAAGGCGCGTGAATTTGTTTAAATATTTTACACATGTGCTGTACATACATATAAACACTCATTTATAACAATTCAAGCCGCAAACGGCCCCTCACTCAACGCTCAACTCCACCGCAAACTCTCTTTCAATTCAATCCTCAAACCTGCATATATAAAACATTGGCCAACTGCTTACCATATCTTAAACCCAACTCCAACTCAACTTCAACTCAATCCGCAAATTGAACCCTAACTTAACCTTCAACTCAACCCCAAACTTAATGGCCAACTCAATATTCAAACTAGCGTATATAAAAAATTGGTAAATATTTCTATAACCATGTGTTTTGGGTCAATTCGTATGGTAGGTACCCGATCCTCTTGACGTACAGGTTCCAAAAGCTTTTGAAATATCCGCCTTGACCATAGAAACAGATTGGCGAAACAAATTCTAAATCGGACAAAACGTTGTCGAGATACCATGAGTACAGACATCCAGACAGATGGACGGATATTTTTTTGTTTTCCTTTTTGAGACTCAGGGACTTGCAAAATGGGGAGAAACGTTATTTTGGACCTAGCCTCCCCCCCCCATCTCCCGCCCCTTTTGATCATTTTTGACCGGATTTCAATACTTTGATCTTTTTAGACCGAAGTAACGTTCGTTGTTGAATGGTGTACCCCACATCTTTCGATTTAACTGGGGAATTTGGTAAACTAGTTATGGATGATTTAATCAAAAAATGGGCTGTAGTTAACGCTCAGTATGATTCGTCGCTTTTTGATGATGTTGTGATGGGTCGAGAATTTAAAATTGCTTCTATGTTGCATACTAATGTAATCAACATACGTAAAATTTATATTTCTCGTTCTTTGCCTTCAAGAAGTGTGTTTTTCCTGACTTTACCGCCGATTTCCAAATACCAGCAAAGTGAGGTGCTAGTGGCGCGCCAAGATTATTTCCACGTTACATTATTTCCACGATTGGAAGTTTGATTCATTTGTTGCAGTTTCCTGTCTGCTCAAACAAAATTGGACCCATTGTGAGGACAAGCACTCCTCGCGCATCCTCACGAGTTTACTCCGATTAGAGTTACAACTAACGCGTCGGGTATAACAATAGGTGGTGTATTGGAGCAGCTTATTAATAGACGTTGGCATCCTATCGGATTCTATTCCAGAAAACTATCCATTTCCGATACTTCGTCGAAGGCAGCATCTTTTACATTCTAACCGCTCACAAACTATTGACAAACGCGATGTCGTCGAAATCAGAACGTAGTCCCCGTCAGTCCCGTCAGCTCGACTATATTACGCAGCTCTGCACTGATATCCGCTACATCAATGGTGATAGCAATGTTGTAGCAGATGCTTTGTCTCGATATGATAAACATCAGGCTTCCGCTATAGCTCATACAGCTCTTGATATGGAAAAAGTCGTTTCATTGGAAGAGTCGGATGACGAGCTCAAAACTCTCATCCAGTCGACATCAAATTCCATTAGTTTAAAGCGAAAGCTCGAATATATACGAGATCCTAATTCCGGCCTATCGATTTGACGTGAAACTTCTTTGGGAAACAACCGATCATACGTTACTAGCGATTCGGTTCCTTTCATCCGGGAACTCGAGCAACTCGTAAGATTATAACGTCAAAATACTTCTGGCCAAGCATGAACATTGACATTGGATATTGGTCCAAGTCTTGTATTGCTTGCCAGAGATCGAAAGTTGGTCGTCATACACGTTCGGAATATGGTCACTTTGCGATTCCTTCTGGCAGGTTCAAGCATATCCACTTGGATCTTGTAGGACCATTGCCACGATGGTTATAACTATATTATGACGATAATTGACCGATTCACGCGTTGGCCAGAAGCCATTCGACTACCCTAGTACGTGCATTCGTAAGCCAGTTCGTCTCAAGAGTTGGGGTCCTACTTGAGATTACGACTGATCAATGAAGTCAGTTCGAGAGCAATCTGTTTCAGGAGCTAACTTAACTTTTAGGTACTCACAGAATACGGACGACGACGTATCACCAACAGGCCAATGGTATGGTGGAACGATTCCACCGCCATTTAAAAGCCACGTTATATGCTCGATCGACTGAGGAAAAAATCGAGAAGATTATTCAACAAGGCTAAATGCACCGGTGAATGAGGCGAGTATAAGATGGCCTTGACGGAATATAATCCCGAACTAAGAAGATCCAAAAGGGCTACCTGGAGGAATTTCTGTGAGGGAATCAATGAATTGCCCTTTGAAGCTCGTCTCCAGAAAGTCCATTCCAGGGATCATTCAAATGTTTTAGGACTTCTCCAGAAGCAAGATGGAAGGTTCACTGAAAACCAAAAGGAAACCTTAGAGATACTGCTAGAGACCCACTTTCCGGATTCAGTAGTGGTAGGAGTTCAAGAGGACTCGCATGATCCCTCAAGTGAGGTGGCCTATTCGCCTCAGAGTAGGATCTGGAGTCTCTCTGGGAAAATTTTCACACCCAGCGAGGTGCGATGGGCTATTGGGTTTTTCAAAACTTTCAAATCCGCTGGAGGGGATAGTATCTTTCCAGCTTTACTTCAAAAAGGTATTGAGGAAATACTCCCCAACTTGTTCCAGATGTTTCGGGCAAGTTATGCTTTTAACTATATTCCGAAACTGTGGAGGAAAGTAAATGTGGTTTTTTTACCAAAGGGCGGGGGTCGTCTAGACACCCAGGCCAGGGCATATCGGCCAATTAGCCTCACATCGTTTCTATTGAAGACGATGGAAAAAATCCTGGACTATCAAATAAGAAGTGAGGTCCTTGGAAAGAATCCGCTGCATCGGGACCAGTTTGCGTATCAAACTGGTAAATCCACGGTGATGGCCCTTAGTGGTCTAGTCACGAGGATTCAAAAAGCAGTGACATATAAAGAAATTGCCCTTTGTGCCTTTGTGGACATTGAGAGGGCGTTTGATAATACCTCCTATGGATCTATAGAGAGGGTAGCAATGGGAAAATGGGTTCCGCTTTCTACAATTAGGTGGATCCGGTCCATGCTGGAACATCGTGAGATTACTGCCAGACTAGGTGGCGAGTCAGTAACCATCAAGGCCGTAAAGGGCTGTCCCCAAGGAGGCGTACTATCTCCTCTTTTGTGGTCATTGGTTATTGACGGACTACTGGTCCTTCTGAGTAGTTATGGGTTTGATGTCCAGGGCTATGCGGATGATGTGGCTATCATAATCAGAGGCAAGTTTGATGAGGTCATTTCTGATCGCAGTGGTGTTACCAGAAAGGACTCAGTGTCAATCCAAACAAAACTGTCATTGTTCCTTTTACGAGGAGGAAAAAGCTTGCGCTTACAGCTCCCTCGTTAAACGGTACTACTGTGCCTTTTTACAGCGAGGTTAAATATCTAGGGGTTATCCTAGATCAAAAACTGAACTGGAACCAACATTTGTTGAAAGTTCAAAATAGAGCCACCAAGGCTTTCTGGGCCTGTCAAAGACTCTATGGGCGTACTTGGGGACTACAACCTAAAATGATCTACTGGTCATTTCTTACAATCATTAGGCCTATGGTCACCTACGCGTCGGTTATATGGTGGCCTAAAACTGAGCAGAAGGTTCAGCGTGTAGCCTGCATCGGTGACAGGCTCAATGAAGTCATGTCCAACCGCGGCGGTGGAAACACTTCTAGGACTGACCCCCGTTCACCTGCATATTAAAAAGGATGCTGCAATTATGGCCCTGAAAATGCAGGCGGAAGGAAATATCAAACCAGGCAATATGGTACTGGAAATCCTTAAGAAATTTCAGACAGACCCTACTAAAGGAATGCTTTCCGACTGTATGCCAGCTAAACTGGACTTCCACAAACCATTCTGTGTTAGGTTACCTGACCGGGATGTGTGGAGGGCCGGTGGACCATCCTTTGAGCGAGGGTCCATGGTATGGTTTACAGATGGATCAAAAACGGAAGATGGGGCGGGATAGGAATACACGGGAGTGGCACTACCCTCTCGAAGTCCTTGGGTACCAATGCTACCGTTTTTCAAGCAGAAGTACATGCTATAGAACTTTGCGCTAGGATAGGCATAGAAAAAGGCCTAAACGATGCAAAGATTTATATTGTATCAGACCGCCAATCGGCCTTAAACGGTCTTAGGTCTTGTACCGTTGGGTCAAGGCTGGTATGGGATTGTCTGAAGGTTATTAAACATCTTGCAGGCTCAAATAAGGTAACACTTATGTGGGTACCAGGTCATACTGGAATCGAAGGAAACGAGGCAGCTGATGGCCTCGCCCGTGAGGGTTCTGCCTCTCCATTTATTGGACCAGCACCCTTCTGCGGCGTCACTAAGGGACACCTTAGAGCAGCGGTAAAACGCTCGGAGGATGTTCAAAAGTCCTCCTACTGGCGCAGAATTCCAGGTTTACGACAGGCGAAGAAATTTATATCACTTTCGTCTATCAGGGTTAAGGAGTGTCTTGAACTTAGGAAACCTGAGTTGAGGCTGCTTACTGGCTTCCTCACAGGTCATGTCCCCTTAAGGTATCACCTTAAGAAGATGGACCTAAGTACGACAGATGGATGCCGCTTCTGCGATCTGGAAGCGGAATCAGCGGAACATGTTCGGTGCCATTGCCCAACCATTTTCCAGCAAAGACTGCAACATCTATGAGGGAGAACAATGAGCCCGGATAGTATGTATTTTGAACCGGCCAGTAGTATTATCAGATTCATTAAGAGCCTGAATATTGACTGGACGGATAATTAAGTAGGGTCCAGCACAATAGATCTTTTAGGTCGCGGTGCGAGGTGGCTTATCGCCCACATGGCCCTTCAATCAATAATAATAATTATAATGCTCGATCGAACACTTCTTGGCATTAGAACATCGATCAAAACTGATCTCGGGTGCACTCCAGACGACCTTGTCTACGGACAATCACTCAAAGTCCTTGGATAGCTTTTACTGCACTCTGAAAATATGACATCGACACACCATCCTCCACTGGTCGGTAGACTACAGCATTCGATGGGTAACATCGTAACTAAAGATACCCGGAGCAGCTTTCAAAACAACGTTTTTATTCCCAAAGACTTGACGGACTGCGACCAAGTTTTCGTCCGTGTGGATAAAGTGAAGACTGGCTTGACAGCACCATATGAAGGCCCTTATCGAGTGATCAAAAAGATCCGGAAATACTTTATTATCGAGCAGCTGCCTACCTTACGGATGAAACAAAGTCATTAACCGAGAAAAGAAAGAAGCAAGTACGCTTCCTTAATGTTCGCGATTAAATAAAAATGTATATTTTTTAAAAACATTTTCATGCAGGACAATTACTGCGAAGGGAGTTATGTGGCAGTCAATAAATCTAAAATTTTAGATGTACATTTCCATTTCCTTCAACAGTTCTCTACTTCTCATTCATTTCCAATTTGCACTCATTGCAATACTCAAATATTCCGTGACAAAATGGTTTGTAATCGATGTTCACGGCTAATACAAATAATATCTCTGCATTTGATGCGCCTATTTTTATTTTATTTACAGAAAAATTATATTTTTTTAATAAATTCATTAAAATTATTTGAAAATCAAAGTATTTAGTTTTTTCTTTTATTTAACTCAGTGAAGTGTTATGTAAGTCGAAATTTGTATCATCAGTTCATTAACTACGGTACAATAGAAGTACAAGATCTGGAGTCTCGCAGTATCTTCATAATGGCAAGCAATCAGTAGCTGAAGCTAACTCAAATATATTTCTAGTCCCAACAGGTTTTTCCATAAAAAAATGTATTGTCGATCATTTAATACTACGAAGAAGAGCAGATGAGATTGAAAGTGAACAACACAAGAAAATCTGGCTGACGAATTGCAGCGCAGCATTACACGTAGTCTAATAACGATAGAAAACCGGACATGTAATGATAGTATTTCAAACAATATAAATCTTGTAACCGCAGTTCGTACAGAGATGAAAATGTTTAAGGGAAGCGGCCTTCGGAGGCCACATTTGCAGCGCATTTATAAAGTTTTACTTGCAATTACTCCAACACGCGTAGAATAAGAGAGAGAGAGTATTCTCGGCGGCAGGAATTGTAATTTCTAAAATACGAGTCAGTCGATGCTCATGGTTTTTTGAAATCCTACTTCAAAAACAACTTTAAAGATGATTTGTAACACAAGTAATTTTGCATTTCTTTAATAAATGTTTTCTTATTCTACGAATTATTTAAAATATTTAACGTTTCTTATTTTGATTGGTTTGTAAAGGCTTAATCCCGGAATCCTGGGATTTGAAATTTTTCCATTCCGCAATCCTGTATGTTTTAATTTAAATTGTTATTGGGGGCGAAAGTTTTCCGCCGTCCGTGTATAAAATAATTTGGGGCCATAGAACAATCGCTCACATTCAAGTTCAAAATCTATATACAGTATACAAAAATTTAATTAAAATAAAACTTTTAAAATTTATAAAACTTTAAGTTTTTCTTTAAGTTTCAAGAAAATATCTACTAATATATAATTCACAGTGTGCGGCCGTAACGCTTTTCTTATATTTCCAATTTAGATGCTTGAATTTTATAACTGAGTAGTCCGAGTGATATAGGTGGTGACTTTTTAACAAGGAACTTCGAATAGAAAATGTTTCGGGTTCGATGCTCATCGAAGTACTTATTAATTTTAATAATTTTTTTGCCTATAACGGTATTTCATTTTTTCCATACGAATTGAAAAACATAAAATTTTATATTGTAAGACAATGATTATAATGTAATATGTAATAATACATTTTTTAAAACTGTAATGTACATTTAGGTTGGTACCGAAAATTATTTTTCGATATTCAATTTTTTCCAATAAGCTTTCGGGTTCGATCCTCACCAAGAACGTTTTGCATTATTTTCGTTTTGCATTTTATAACGGCATTTCATTACAACATAACGAATTGAAAACTATATCCTTTTTATTAAATAATCTACCCAGTGTGGAGCGAGACGCTATATGTATAATTATACACCCCACACACTAACACTACTACAAACTAAATGCACCAACACCTCATTGTATCAATATTTCGCGTATAATACGGCCCGCTGTAAATTTCAGCTAAGTGAGCCTTTTTTAATTCGTGGAGCCCTTTCGATGCAATCATGACCATAGGAACCATTGTAAAATTAGTTTCAAATACTCATATAGGTATCGGGTGTGTTTATAAAAATAAGAAAGTGAAATTTATTTTATTTCTTCAATTGTTTTGTTTAGTTCTTATGTCTTACGTGTGAATAAAGTGTTAAAATTGTGTCATTTTATTGAATTTAAAGATAGGTTTTTATTATTGCACTAACGTGTGAAAAATTAGAGCGAAACTTTCGCTCAATTTTTAACGAATTTACACAGACGTTGTGTAAATAGATTTGTTATATAGACCTTAATAAATGTAAGCAATATTAAAACTTTTGAAATGTCAATGTTCCCGAAAAAGATTAAATTATTTAAATTTTACTTTACATGAGAAATCAAAATTTTAAACTTTTTAACTAGAATGGAACGAGAAACTCCGGAAGGACGGAAATTGCGTTTGAATTGTGAACGACAACTAAGGTGGAGAAATCGACAGTCGCAAGAAGGTCGTCAACGCAATAATGAGCAAAAACGCCAACGACTTTTAAATAAAATGCCGGGAGAAGGCATAATTCGCAGAGCTCAAAATGCAAATCGGATGCGAAGATCGAGAGCCGCTGGGAATTCATCGATTTTTGATCATGAAACCTTCCGAGACAATGAAATTAATGCTCACAATTGTGGTGTGATGAATGTTGAATATCGACATTGCCATTCTCTGAATTTTAGTGCTGAAAAATCGTCGGATGGAAACTTGAAATTTTGTTGCCACAAAGGAACTGTATCGCTTGAAACTAGCTGCCAGCAAATGCGACAATTTCCGCTGCTTCTTCATGAGCTTCTCAGTAATCCTCATCACCCACATTTTCGAGCCTTTCATGATAACATTCGATCGTACAACTCTATGCTTGCATTTGCTTCAATGGGTGCGCAAATTCATCAGTTTCAAGGACGAGGCCCTTATGTTTTTCGCGTTCACGGTCAGATCTATCATCGTACTGGCCACATGCATCCAGCTGAAGGTGAGCAACGACAATATGCTCAGCTATATGTTATCGACTCAGCTATGGCGAATCAAGATCGCATGAATCATCCTGCTAATTCGCGATTGAACGCAACTATTGTCAGCGCTTTGGATGAAATGATTCGAGAGCAAAATATTTATGCGAAAGCCAACCGAAATCTTGGTGAGGTTGAGCGGGAGGAAGAACAAGCAGCAGCAGCCGACAATCGAACGCTTCCCGTTGTGAACATGGCATTTCGGCGCGATCGTAATGACGATAGACGTCGTTACGATCTTCCAACAGTTAACGAGGTGGCAATGATTTTTCGCTCTGCCGACGGACAGCCTTCATTTGAACGTGATTTTCGAGTTTACCCACGTAATGATGAACAACCTCTCATCAACCTCAACATTTTAAGTTTACATTTGGATCCGATGACATACGTACTATTCTATCCTTTTGGAGAAGCTGGCTGGCAACCAAACATGCAAATGAATACCGCTCATATTGTCCCGAGAGAAAGCGAACTAAAATCACTCCTCTGCAATGGAAAGTTGCACAAATTGCCCTTCGAGTCGGTCGCTTCAATCCAATTCTCCATGGCGGAAAATTGTTTCAGCAATGGGCTGTTGATGCTCATCTGCAAGTTGAAGCCAACAATTTGAACTTTGTGCGCAATCAGCAGGGACGCTTACGAGTCGAGCAATATCGAGGTCTAATGGACGTTTTGAATAATGTGGCAGTTCGTCATGGAACTACAGTTGGTCGATCTGTCATCTTGCCATCTTCATTTCAAGGTTCCCCTCGCAACATGCGCGAAAAGTATCACGACTCTATGGCAATTGTGGCAAAGTACGGCAAGCCTGATCTTTTCATTACTATGATATGCAATCCCAATTGGCCAGAGATTCGAGAGAACCTTTTTCCTGTACAACAGCCCGGTGACAGACCAGATTTGGTTGCTCGAGTGTTCAGCATTAAGTTGAAAGCACTACTCGATGACATAGTAAAGAACAAGGTTTTTGGAAATGTCATTGCATACGTTTACACGATTGAGTTTCAAAAAAGAGGACTTGCCCATGCTCACATGCTCTTCCTTCTGGCCAATGACTCAAAAATCGACACAGCCAAGAAGATTGATCGATTTGTGTGCGCTGAGATTCCTGAACAGCAACTGGAACCCATATTGCATGAAATCGTTGTTCGCTCGATGATACATGGACCTTGCGGCAATGAGAACCCACTTGCGCCTTGCATGGAAAAAGGTGAATGTGCAAAAAGATTTCCGAAATCCTTTTGCAAGGAAACGTTAACCGAAGTTAATGGTTTTCCCATTTATCGTCGTCGTGAAGGAATTGAGATTCAAATAGGAGACAGGAAAATTGATAATCGTCATGTCGTTCCATACAACAAATTTTTAACACGCAAATTCAATTGTCACATTAACGTCGAATCCTGCCAAACCGTTCAAGCAATCAAGTACATTTTCAAATATACACCTGTCCCCCGATTAACACGGTACTTGATTAACACGGATTTGATTTAACACGGTCAACGAACTGAGGCAAAGTCTTGATTAACACGCACAGAAGTTTCGCCGCGTTAATCAAGTACCGTGTTAATCGAGGGACGACTGTATTAGTCGCGATGAACACGGTTTTGAGTTACACGGTAATTTGGCGGAACGTAATTACCGTGTTAATCGAGGGACAGGTGTATATACAAAGGATATGATTGTGCTTCTGTTGAATTAAGTGCACAAGGACCGATTGTTCATGATGAAATTAAGCAATTTCTCGATGCGCGTTATGTTTGTGCTCCTGAAGCAGTTTGGCGACTGCTCGAAAATCCAATGAACGATCGATCGCATGTTGTTTATCGTCTTGCCATCCATCTTCCTGACGAACAAATGGTTTATTTTCAAGACGGCCAAGAAGATGCTGCAGCTGATCGAGCTCAACACCGATACACACATCTGACTGCATGGTTTGAGCTTAACAAGCACGAAGACGAGAATGCTCAACAATATTTGTATTCCGAAATTCCTGAGGATTACGTATTTGACAAAACTTTTTGCATTTGGAAAGTTCGCAAGCAGAGAGGTGATAGGATTATCACTCGAATGTATGCTGTCAGTCCGAAAGATCGCGAGCGCTTTTATTTGAGACTGCTATTACAACACATTCGTGGAGCTCAAAGTTTTACCGATCTTAAGACCGTTGATTCAGTGATTTTTGACACCTTCAATGATGCAGCACGAGCCATGAACCTTCTTGAGGATGATAGCGAATGGGAACGATGTTTAAGTGAAGCAAGTCATGTGTGCATGCCGCATCAAATTCGCCTAACATTTGCTTTGATTTGGGTCTTCAATTCGCCAAAAAATCCTCTTGCGCTTTTCGAGCAATTCAAGGAGTATTTAATCGCCGACTACATCATGTATTTCGATCACATAACCGCTGAAAAGAAACTGCTTCAAGACATTGAGGTTATTTTGCGCATGAATGGCATGAAATGCACAGATTTTCGCCTTCCTGAACCGGGCCCGATTCAAAACGTCGAACATGTTTTCGATGTCAAAGAGTAAGCTTAAATGGCCATAAACTTGATCGCCACCCTTAACCCAATGCAGCGTGCCATTTTCGAAGAGATTGCTGCTGTAATTGATGATTCGATGGCTGAGTCGAGATTTTTCTTCCTCGACGGCCCTGGCGGTTCGGGAAAAACTTACCTTTACAACACTTTGATGAGTTATGTAAGAGGCCAGAGTAAAGTTGTTCATGCTTTCGCCACGACAGGAATTGCAGCGGATTTATTAGTTGGTGGTAGAATTGCCCACAGTGGTTTCAAAATCCCGCTTTCTGCTAACGAAACATCGGTGTCATCCATGAAAATCCCCTTGCAGGAATCCATTAAATTACGAGAAGCTGCAATGCTCATTATCGATGAGGCTTCAATGCTTTCTTCGCATTCTCTTCGAGTGATTGATCTGCTTCTGCGAGGAATCATGAATAATATTCGTCCTTTCGGTGGCAAGCTTCTCATCCTTGGCGGTGACTTTCGACAAACCTCAAATGTTGTTCCCAGAGGAAAAAATGCTGATATCATCGAAATGTGCGTGAAAAATTCTCTTTTGTGGCGGCATGTGAAGCAGCGAACTCTCATCACCAACATGGGAGCATTTGGACAACGAGAGTTCAACGAATGGGTTTTGCAATTGGGCGATGGCAGATTGCGAAATGATCTGGAAGAAGCCGATCCCGATTTAGTCGAAATTCCTGAGGAAATGATAGAGCGTGAAAACATCATTCGATCAATTTTTGGAGTTGAAATTCGAACAACAACTGCTGATGAAATCGCCGATGTCGCCAACAAGATCATTCTCAGTCCAAAAAATGTTCATGTCACAAAGCTCAACAATGCCATTCTCGATCTTTTACCGGGAGATGCAACAACCTTCCTGAGCATTGACTCAATGATCTCCGACGACCCGAACGATGCAATCGATTTTCCAGTCGAATTTTTGAATTCTCAGACCCCTTCTGGCATGCCTCCTCATTCACTGAAATTGAAAGTTGGTGCGTTCATCATGTTGCTAAGGAGTTTGGATCCAAAGAAGGGACTTCTGAATGGAACTCGATTGATCGTGAAAAAGCTGTTCAGGAATTGTATCAAGGCGGAAATAATCGCAGGCAGCAATAAGGGAGCGGAAGTTTGCATGCCCCGAATCGACTTGGAACCAAGCGAGAGCAGCTTAGGATTTCAAATGAAGCGACGACAATTTCCCATCATTTTGGCTTTTGCAATGACGATTAACAAGGCTCAGGGACAATCATTCGATAAGGTTGGGGTGTTTTTACCAGAACCTGTTTTTGCTCATGGCCAGCTTTATGTAGCTTTAACGCGAGTACGAAATCATGAAAACCTTAGAGTGCTGATCAACAATTTCTCATACCAACGCGCAATAATAAATGATAACTGTACATTTACAAGAAACGTTGTGATAAAAGAATTATTGAATTAATATTAAATTGTCTTATTTCGTATTATTTTAGGAAAAAAAAAACATTTTACTTTTCAGGCTATGGGGCCATATTTCGTAACGCTTCATGGGGGTGGCTTCATGATTTGTTACGATTTGTTAAAGATAGGGAGGAGTGAACATAGACCATATCATTGATAGCCCGTTTTCTTAATTGCAAAATTCACTTTCACGTGATTAAAATAATTTAAAAATGTGAATACTTTTATGTTACGCCTGGGAGAGGGAGGTGTTTTGAAATATGTTACGATCTTTTAGGAAGGGGAAGTAAGGGGTATAAAAAGCAAATAAATATGTGAACTACTATATATTGAGTTTTCAGAAACTTCCGTCAGTTTTGACGGGTAATTACTAGTTTATAAATAAAATTGGAATAAAACTATTCATAGAGCAGAATAGTGTTACTTTTATTTGCGACTGATTTTAAATTTTACTTAACCATACCAAACTAAATTAGGTATAAGTAATAAAAAAATACAAATTATTACTTTAAAATTGAAAAGCAGCCCATCCCGAAAATCACCTTCCCCAAACTAACCAAAACTTTTACCATAAAAACAAAACTATACAAAAATTAAAGCACCTACATAAATTCAACAAACATATACAAGTATTATTTATACAATATATTTATACAATGTACTCACACTCTGCCAACAGGTTGGTGTATAGTATAAACTATCAACATGTAACCAAAAAACTTGTTGCTATATAAAAAATTTCCAAATATTTTTGTATCTAAAACTTTTTTATTTTAAGTTATTAAGTTCGAGCATAAAAAAGTATTTTTTTACTTTTGCTGTATGGGTAGATAAATAAATCTTTGACAATAAAATATTCATTTGGATTTTTATTAAGTTATGATACAAGTATATGTATGCTTATAAGTACCCGTATATATAAATTGTTATTATCCATCCAGAAAGACAAACAATAAAATATGATAAGAAAGTTTTTCATTTGAGAAGAGGAAAACCAGAAGTGTTTTTTGCATTTCAATTCTACGAAATATTACTTTGTATTGGTCGAGATTTTTTTTTTTTTGTTTTGTTTTATTTTAGGAATAGTAATTATAATTTAATATACCCAATAAATTCATTCTTCTTTAGAACTAAATACGAGTATTTTCCAAATTTCATTGTATCCTTTTTATGTCTGGGTTTATAAACATACATACATAATAAGGAGGTGCTAACAAGGATACAATTTTTATAGACAAATTTTATTTTTGGTGAAAACAATAAAAACCATTTAGTTTTAAGTTTAATTAATAGAAAATTTTAATAATTGTTTTATCTTTCGTTTTTTGGTTTCTTAATATGATATGGATTTTAAGTTTCCTCTTTTTGTTTTGGTTTTCTACTTTTAATTAAAATTATGATTATAAAATAATAACACAAAATGAATATAATTGGATTTAATTGTGTAGAAAATAATAATGAAGAAGAGTTAAATATTTTATTATTTTTACATTCTTTTTTTTTTTGGTTTTGTTTTTGTTTTCATCTAAGACTTAATGAGGATGGAATGACTTTATATTTTTCTCGTTCTATTGTTAAGTGATTTTGATTTATGAATTATCGTTTTGAAGATTATGATGAGGCGGCTTATTTTATTATATTGTTGAAATATTGTTGAAGTAAATCATAATATTGTGTAAAATAGTTATGTTAATTAAGATATTTTGTTTCCTAAATTTATTCTGTAAAGCATATGTATAAGATTTAGTTTTGCCAATTAAAATTAAGTAGAAATAATCACTTAGTTTGAAACATCAGGTTTACATAATTATTATTTTTTTAGAAGTTTAAAAAAAATTTACTGATTATATTATAATGTAATACGACGACACGTGAGGAACTTGTTCATGGAGGTTAATGCCATCATGAAGGTTAATTTGTTAATTAAAACTTAACCAAAACTGTTAGGTAAATGTTTCTAATATATTGTATTAAAAATATAAAACCATTTACCAGCACACAAAAATCCGTTACGAAACAATTTTAGCAGCTTAATTAAAGCACTCATTAAAGTGCTTAAGTACTTACACCAAGAACACTAGAGTCCAAATAGAAATTTACATAAATGCCACGCTGTAGCCTCGGAGGTTCAACTTTCTATCCATACATCCTCAGTGGATAATTTTAACGATTTGGAAGTAAAAATGGAGAGTGCAGAATATGAAAAAGCTCTAGTAAAATATTTATCACATTAACTCAATTCATCTACACAGTTTTTATTTTTTTTTTTTTTCAATTTATTTACAGACAAACACATTCAGAATATTTCATGAATTATCGTTGATAAATACGTCAGGACTTGTCGGAGAGCTGTCATTACAGATGAGGTAGCATTAAAATTTTTGTGGTTCGGGGGCCCCATTCTCGAATTCCAAAACCATTTTCCACATGTGGGCATCTGCCAAAATCTATGTAATTATTGACGTTTTCGTATATGGGGAATTTTTCACCTGCTTATACCCACCCAACTAACAATTGTGAAATTTATGAGCCTGATATAAGAGTTAAAATGCATCTTCTATTAAACTTTTAAGAGTCTTCTGGCGAACTATTTGGGCATATAAGGTTAAAATAAGCGGCATATAAGGTGAACATAAGTGTCATATAAGGTTCAACCTTCTTGAGAAAGAATGATATAAGTTATAAGAATAGTCGTAAAGAAGTCTTTGGTAAGGTTGTTATCAGAATATACATTCTTATGTAAGAGCGTTTTAGGACTTACGTTGTATTCCTCCTATATAATTAATCGTTATAATCTTAGAAAATTATGTTCTCGTAGGATTATACAAATTTAATGATTCTTAATTCAGTTTTATAACACACTTGGTATTATCATTTGACAAATAAAACAGATAAATTAAATTAAAACAGATAATGCTTGAAAAACTAATTGTTTTTTATATAATTAAATTTTATATTGAAATTAGCATAGAATTTAGCTGCGAATTCAAATTTTTCAATTAAAAATAATAGCTACCTGATCTAATTTTTTTGCGCTCTTAAAAATTCGAATAATAAAATAAAGAATTATTATTATTTAAAAAAATAAAAATTATCAAAAAAAAGAAATATCATAAAATGGACTAATTAAAATACTATATAGTACTTGTTATGAGAGGAAACTTTATAAAAGCACTTGCTATGTTCCTAAAATTGCCAAAATATATCAAAATATTCCATTTGAAAAAAATGTATCTAAAAAATTACAAAATGGATGCTTTTTTTAATAATGGAAATTCCTAAACCAATGGCCGGAATGACGTTCTACGTGAAATATCTTATAAGTGTCTTATAAGAAAACGTTTAAATTAGTTTCCAGGGTCGGCTTGAGTTTATATACTTCGGTAAAACTGAAGAAATAAATATAAATTAACCAACAAAATTATGTGAAGTCATATAAATCTGTTTTTTTTTGTTTGTTTTAAATAAATTTAAATAAATGTGTTGATACTCGATATTATAAAACAATTATATTATAATAACAAGTTTGTATGACTGTCTTATACATGTTATATATTATACATACATATACATATATATATATATATATATATATATATATATATATATATATATATATATATATATATATATATATATATATATATATCAGGGACGAAGCGTGACATTTTTAGAAACGGAAGCACAACTAATTTTAAATTCGAATCATTAAGCGCCAGCTCTAATGAGCTCAGAGCAGTGTATGTAATAAGCATTTCAAATAAGTTCTCGGCATTACCGTGACACCGTAATAGTTTTGGCATACTAAGGTATTGATAATATTTTCTTTTTTTACCATTAAAATTATAAAACCAAATAATGATTGAGCTGTGCTAGTGCTACCGAGCGAGACCTTCAAACAGGCCAATAATCGATCAGCTATACGCAATATCAATTTCAATATAACGTAATATTATAGAAACCTGTGAGAGGTTAACATTAAGCGAAAGAAGTCTGTTTTTGTGATCTTACAACGAACTTCCTCTGACACCACCAGAAGCACATATGGCTGTATTTTGCCTTGTTTTGAGGTTATATCACAAAGTAGTTATTTACTCAGAGACACATCTTTCCTACGTCTCTGAGGCATATAAAATAAACTAATGGAATTTTTCGAATGTTAAACAAAGTTTTGGTACAAAATGGTTAGTGTTATATATCAAAACCAACACTTATGTATATTACCAGCCGTGAAAGCTTGCTGATAAACGTATATTGTTAATTAATTTAACTACAATTTGTTTCATCTTTCATATTCATTTACCCAAAATTACACAAATTTAGTTGTAACAAATTTTTTGTAAATATCATGACTGAATATGCGAGAATGAATATGTTTAATATTGTTTGTTGTCAATTTATTGTTACCAAATTGTTAAATAATACCACAATACCTAATTACATTACACACATACATGTACTTTTTATAGCAAAAAATGTATACGCACATTTTTAATATTCATATATGGGAAATTTTTTGAACATATTTAAACCCAAAAAAAATATGAACAAACATAATAACAAATCTATGTAATAATAATAAATAATTTGGTTCTATCGGTTCTAACTTTATTCTTTTTGAAGTACATTTATGCCACTAGGACATTCTATTTCAAAAATGTTCAATTTGTATAAACATACTTCTGAAAATCATTAATGTATTCTAAATGATATTTTATTGTTTTAAACGTCCGTTAACCATATGATGCCAGCGAACGTCATCTCATGCAGATCAATCAATTTTGTTTCACGTTAATTAACCGGCCATGTAGTGATGGTTAAGGTGACAACTTAGACACACCGCGGTCTCGAGTTCGATTCTCGGCGCTAAGCACAACGCCGCGTCCAATTGTGTGTAATCTCGTTCGTTGTGCTGACCATCTACAACGATCACCAATAATTGTAACATATGGTCTGAAAGGGCTTGTAAAAAAAATCTCAGTATAGGGTTAACTTTGACCTGTATAAAATATAAAATATACATGCAAAGAATTCTACACCGTTTCCTGGACTTGGCCTGATTCACCTGATACAACAAATCGGTTATACTGTCGCTAAACTGTGTATTTGTATACTTTGTCGTCAAATAGTTAAATGAGATTTACCCTGAGCCCGCCACTGATAGAAATGTCTCCTAAAATAATATTTTTAATTATTTTCCTATGTAAGAATATAGTAAGTATCTAATAAGGGAGAGCTAAGAGTTTTTCTTATAAAAAATGTATCCAAGAGTATTAAGAGAATATTTTTAATTTTATCCTATGTAAGAATAAAGTAAGTATCTGCTAGAAAAAATTGAGCTACCACTTTTTTTTTGACGTTTCTATATTTTTTATAAATCTATGGTGTATACATTCACTCTCACAAATATTTTGTATATATATTTTTTATCTCACTCTGTTTGTCTTTCCTAGTCACTGAAAAAGTGGGAAAAACGTGAGTATCATACAGCCATAAGAAACACAAGCTTGATATTTTTGTTTATAATTTTGACAACTCCATAACAAAATGTATAGCAACATAGAAAATTATAAATTTGCTTAATATTTTATCATTTGTTTAGAGTTTGTCTTTGTTTGAAAACAAAGTTGACAAAGAAACGGAAAAAGTCGGAAAGAGATAGAGAAAGGGAGAGAGAGGGTTGTGGATAGATTGTAGATTTGTATTTATTGTTTTCTTGAAGTAAAGATAAGATTCTATTGCAAATATATGTATATCCAACACACCTGCCCTCCACCCTCCCACGGTCGTTTTAGTTTATGGCCGTATGATACTCACTTTTTTTCAAGTGCAATAAAGTGCTGCAAAACTAGTAAAGCGAAACAGAGAAGGGTAGTGTAGATAATACTATAGGCAAATATTTTAAAGTTTCGGATAAACAAAATATGTAAATAGAATGAACATTTTTTTGTGTTGTACCATATTATAATAAATTTGCATTAGCTGCCGCAATTAATTGCAACGACATAATGTATATGTTAAGTTAATTTTTATATTTACAAAAAAATGCACGTTTTAAATATTTTGGCAAACAATTAACAATGCAATCCCAAAATTGTATTTCAGTACCAAAAGAAAAATCAAAAACAGAGAAAAAAAAATCATAACAATAATGGCGAACAAAAATGGAAAACTTGTATATTAAATTTATTTTAAAAATAAACAAATAAATTCTCTTTGGCACACAAAATACAAATATTTTCTCTATTATTTCGGAAATGTCAGAAAAAAGAATCAAATCCAATTCTTTTTTTGCTATATTTGCTCGATTAACTGCTAGAAAAATTGAGCTACCACTTTTTTTTGATGTTTCTATATTTTTCCAAATCTATGGTGTATACACTCTCACAAATATTTTGTATATATATTTTGTATCTCACTCCGTTTGTCTTTCGTAGTCACTGAAAAAGTCGGAAAAAAAGTGATGGCTGTATGATACTCACTTTTTTTCAAGTACAATAAAGTGCTGCAAAACTAGTAAAGCAAAACAGAGAAGGGTAGTGTAGACAATACTATAGGCAAATATTTTGAAGTTTCGGATAAACAAAATTTGTAAATAGAATCAAATTTTTTTTTGTGTTGGACCATGTTATTTAATAAATTTGCATTAGCTGCCGCAATTAATTACAACGACATAATTTATATGTTAAGTAAATATTTATATTTACAAAAAAATCCTTGTTTTAAATATTTTGGCAAACAATCAACAATGCAAACCCAAAATTGTATTTCAGTACCAAAAGGAAAATCAAAAAAGAAAAAAAAAATTATAACAACAATGGCAAACGAAAATGGAAAAATTGTATATTAAATTTATTTTAAAATTAAACAAATAAATTCTCTTTGGCACACAAAATACAAATATTTTCTCTATTATTTCGGAAATGTCAGGAAAAAGTATGTAATGTCAAAAAAAAGAATCAAATCCAATTCTTTTTTTGCTATATTTGCTCGATTAACTGCTAGAAAAATTGAGCTACCACTTTTTTTTGACGTTTCTATTTTTTTCCAAATCTAAGAGTTGCGCTTGCCTCTTTATTTAGAGGGTTATAAACGCAACTTGATTTTTGATTGTTTTGTATCTTTTTTCTATTTTTTGTAATTTTTGTTTTCCATTTCTTTTGTTTGAAATTGCAGTGATGGTTGGCTAAACGATGAAAAAAGATATAGGGTTTTACTTGTAGATTGGACTTATTATTGTAATCCAACAACATCTTGCATGCACTGTAACGGTGTCATAAATGGGACGTCGTTCCACAGTGCTTTCATAGCAAATTATATTCAGAAAAGTAGGCCGGGGAAAAATTAAAATGTTTGGTAGTTTCTAGAAAGAATAGAAAAAAAAAACTAAATTTTTAGGATAAATAGGGCAACAAATTTTCTGACAGTGCTTTTGAGTTTTTGATTTAGACGGGATCATATACGAGTTGGATATATGTATTTGTCTTTGTCAACTTAGTCTTTGGAAATATTGTAATTATCATTCAGATATCAATTTGAGGGGTGGTATTATTTTTAGTTTCAGTTAGCGAATGGTAGTTGTAGACGTGTGAAGTATATTAAATTACTATTCTCACATTGTGTGCCAATAAACTTATATTTACGGTTTCAGGTAAATAATTACCTAAGTTAATACCATAGACGATATCAATATTAACCATTTGGAACCAGATGAATTCCTAGTAGAGTGTATGGTTAGAAATATTGAAGCTTAAAATTATTTTTCGAGGAAGAAGTAAAAAATCCAGTCCTTCAACCATTCAAGACTTATAGGCCGGCATCTAAAAATTCCGCTCGGGAAATACAAAAATGTTTAATTAAAATCCAAGATCACTATATTTGGTTTGTAAAGTGGGACGAGGAAGAATTGGATAAGGATAAGTTTTACACTACTGTTTCAAGGTTATGTCATGTAATTAATAAAAGATTAGAACGTTTGTCTAAATCAACGAAGCAGGAACGGTTGTATCTACACCAAACAAAGGGAATATGCCGAACCATATTTCGGTCATTCACGATCGTTATTTGGAAATTCCAGTACCAAATCTCGAACCATTTCATAACCAAAATATCGAACATCAGCAAAACGATCCAAATGAAAGCATCATTGAATCGGCTCTAAATATCAAGCAAAATCGGCAAAATACTGCTGTCCCATAAGTAGGACATAACTTAGCATCTTCTAATATGCAACATTTTAATGAACAAACTATGTTTTCACGGCATCCGCTACCTTTATTCTCATCTCAACCAGCTACTACTTTTGCCCAGAGGGATAGGAAAATTCACCTGTCAACGTGGAAGATTGATTTTGATGGCAGAGCGGATGGCATACCAGTAGAGAGGTTTCTATTTAGAAATGTGATAGGTACGAGCATTTTGCACGTACCTATCACGTTTCGGAAAAGGATTTGACAGATCAGATTGAGTTATTTTAAAGGTAGCCGCTTCAAATTGGTATACTGTTGCTACTTAGAACGAAATCCGCATTCGTCGCAACTAAAAACAGCTGATAAATCAAGAAAGGCTTTTCTTTCCTGAAAAGCAGCAGCAAAAAATATCTTAACAGCAGCAGCAGCAAGACAACAACTTAATTACAGCAGCAGCAGCAGAACGATAGTTATAACGCGCACAAATCACAATATTTCATCACCGGATAAGAAAAAAAAAACACAAATTGACTTCTTTTAATATATTAATTTATAAATTATAATTTTTATTTTTAATCATTCAGTTTGATGGTCATAGCAATACTGCTCAAAAATGTTTATTTTTTTATTTTCGTTAATTACAATAACGTTAATGTTAATAACGGCAACTTAAGATAGAAAAAAATTGAATTGTACAATAATTACAACAAGAGTACAGGGATACAAAACAATTGAATGACAAGAATATAAATAATACATGAACAAAAACAAACAATATGGCAAGTAACATAACTCTGTTGCTTCAGGTGTTGCGATGCAGCTTCAACAGCTATTTTCGAACGTTTTCAAGATCGTCGAACGGACGATGACATACATACGTCGACTAATAGATTCACGCAAACAAAAATTGAGTGAAACCTTTATAGAATTTTATAATGAAATTTTAGGTTTAACCCTTCGATTACGTAATTGTATATCGGACTCTGAAATATTGAGAATCATCCGTAATAATATGAATCCCGGTTTGCAAAATCATCTTGCTGATCAGGATATCGAATCAATCTGTATGCTGGTTAGACGATGTGTAGCGTTGGAAGATATGTGGAAACGGAATAATTAAGTTACCAATAAATTTCGTAATACTTCGCAAAAAATTAATGAATTTTCAAGTTCGAATGAGGGTCAATCTAATCGAATTCCAGCCTCAAATAATAATTTAGGCTTAGAAAATTCCCACAATTTTTCGGCGACAAGTTCTGGATTTCAAAATTTTCAACCTACTTTCGAATTTAACTCTGGTCAGTTTCCGAACCGAAATTCTCCCAACCAAATTAACGCCTTAGATCAAAATACAAATCAAACAATTTATTATATTTGTTGGAACTGTCGGGACATAGGTCACACTTTTACAAGATGTTCTAAGCCCCAAAGACTATTTTGTCATGGGTGTGGAGAAATTCGGGAAATGGCGTGATGAAGTATCAGGAAGTTGCCCTGAATACTTCAAGGACTCCTCAGCAGCAACAACCACCACATCTAGCAATAACCAAAAACCATATTCAACGAAATCAACATTAACTTGTCCTTTCGATCAAGACGTAGAATTTTTAAATCCTATAAATTCTCATACAAAATTTCTTTGTGAAAATTCTCCTGTTATTTCTAAGGGCAAAAAGCCTTCTAACTCGGCTAAATTGCGAGTTCGTAATTATTGGGACAAATGGAACTATCTGAAACAGGAAATTGCCGAATCCATCTTTTCAAACCATATGGATTGTCGACCGTACGCTGATATACTATATGTAAGTATTAATGACATACCATATAAAGGAATATTAGATTGTGGGACAACCATAACTGCTTTGGGGCTTTGGGTTGTGGCTGTGAATCAGTTTTCAATAAATCTAAATGTTCCTATATTTCGTCTCATATTAAGACGGCAGGAGGCCATTCAGAGCGTGTTATCGAATATACATATACTATATATGCTAAGGTTTGTTTTAAGGGTATTGAAAAAACCATGCAAATTTATTTGATACCTGGATTAACGCAGGTCCTTGTACCGGGGTATTCATTTTTAGAGATAGTTCGGCATAGTACCAGGTTCAATTTCTGAAATAACTAATGGCGCTACTGAAGTGGAAAAATTTTATAAACTGCTTCCTGAAGAACAAACACAGCTCGACAAGGTTATAAATAAAATTCCGTCTTTCAATAAACAAGGTCTAGGTAAGACGACTTTGGTATATCATACTATTGATGTAAAAGGGGCTACACCAATTAAGCAGAGACATTATTTCATATCCCAGATAAAACAGGACGCCCTGTACGCAGGGTTAAGAAAGCACACATTGGCTCAGAAGCCGAATGGTAAAGTTCGGTTCTGTTTGGATGCTACACAGGTAAATGAGGTCACGAAAAAGGATGTGTATCCGCTGCCAATCATCGTCGGACTCTTAAGTCGATTAGAGGATACCAAATTCATTTCAAGTTTGAACCTAAAGGATGCCTTTTGGCAAATACCGCTAGATAAAGAGTCCCGAGATAAGACGGCGTTTACCGTACCTGGTCGACCGTTATTCCAATTCACCGTAATGCCATTCTGACTTTGTAACGTGCCGCAGATCATGTGCCGGTTAATGGATCAGGTGATACCCCACGAACTTCGCAAACGCATCTTCGTGTACTTGGATGATCTATTGATCACGTCTAAAACGTTCGGGGAACATCTTGCTTTGTTGGGGGTAGTCGCAGAAAGGTTATCAAAGGCGGGTTTGTCGGTCAATATAAAGGAGAGTAGTTTCCTTCTTAAAACAATAAATTATTTGGGATATGTAATAGGGGATGGTACGATGGCAATAAATCTTGAACAACTTAAGGCCATACATGATTTTCCCGTCCCTACTACTCTTAAGAAACTACGCCGTTTCCTAGGAATAGCAAGATGGTATCGGCGGTTCATCAGGTCGTATGCATCTCTTGTAGCACCACTTACGGATCTGACCAAGAAGAAGAATAAATTCGAACGAAGCGAACGAAGAATTTAAGAAAGTTAAATTGTCCATGACCAATGCACCCGTACTTGTACATCAAAATTTTCATAAGCCTGTAATTCATTGTGATGCTAGTAGCACCACCGGAGTTGGAGGAGTGCTGCTTCAGACGGCAGACGATCCACGCATCTATAACCTAATAAAATTGGTCCTATTCATCATATTTCAGCATCGGGTTACCATTGCGGAAGTGCAGTTCGGAGGGAGACGTGATTGCCCAGTCCCCATTTAAAGTTGAAGTAAGCGGTTTTCTTTTTATTTTATTATGATTGTAAATTATATACATATTTGTTTACCGATTACCAGATTTTATGTCATTGGTGGTTGAGCAAGGACGAACCCATTACCACTGAGCGGCGGGACGAAAAAATCAGCTCATAAGACCCCAGTAACGACCCGAGCACCTGCTACAAGATTAGTAGTCCTGATTTTCGTTTTTTTTATTTTTTAGTCTGAATACAGAATATCTGATTTCTCGAAAATATCTGATATTTATAATGCAACGTTAATTAGATGCTTTTTTCAAGTTTTACGCCGCGTTGCGTTGCCAATAGTGTTGTGATACCGATAAGAGATCCTCAAACTCATACATTATTTAGTCAATTAGATTTGAAATTTCCAGTACCGTCCAGTATGATTGGTATCGAATTACTCGAAGTTCTTGACATTATTCAAGGTTTTTGAGGTTATTAGAGATTTTTTGATTAATTATTCGAGTTTTGTTTACGGTTTGCTTAGCGTTACGCTCGCAAGACTTGGCGGATTATTCGCGATTTTCCAAGATTATTCTTTACAATTCTAATCATCCATCATTCTAGAATACTAACATATTTCGAGATTATATACATAAGTCTATTTGAATTCCGTAATCTTATCGCATTTTCATCGGGATTGGGTTGCATGATGTTACACCGACTTAAGTATTTAGTACAGGTTTTTTGAGCTAATTCGACATCTAAAGATCAACACGGTACTGATATTACTCTTTGAAAACATGAATTTTCAGAATATGTATAGGTATACTCGAATTTATTCATCTTATTTTAAATAATGTTCGTCTACAATTTATTTTTTAAATAGCTACAACTAAGTTAATAAATCCCGGAAATTCAACTAATGGTCCAAGATGACTCACAAATCCTTAAATGTCGTCACTTTTTTGAGCGGATGATTATTAATGTTATAAGGATGAGTAATCATCTTTCCTCTCCTGAAGAAACTCGTAACATAACATTTTGATAGATTTAAGTATAATTTATTCGTAATGATGACTCTGCACTTCTATACAATATTGCGAAGTAGTTATGATTTTTGATATTTTCAGAATATGATAAATAGCACAGGTTTTAGATATAATACCATTTAGTCTAACCACTTGCTTTCGTTCAAAAATAATTTGCATACTCTAAATCTGTCTAATTTGCCAAGAAGAATGCCGAACTGCCATGTATCAAATGCCTTCAAAAAAATAGTGAAAAAGACATCTGGCTGACTTCTAGAAGCAAAAGCATTGAGTACTTTCGATGACAAGATTAACAGATTTGTAGTGGTAGGACGTTGTTGGATGATCCCATGTTAGTTGAATTGCTAATGAAGATTTGACATTAAAATACAGATATAATTGGTTATAATTAGTTCAAATAGTTTATGGATGGATATAGTATGAATATTCTCCGGTAATTGTTGATGTCGTAACTTTTACCAGATTCGAAGATTGAGATAATGATTGACTTCTTCCATCTCGCAGGCTATATGCCATTCTCCAGTGAAGTATTGAAAACCAAAGATAAAGCCAATGATAATGACTTACTGAGATCTTTAAGAATAATTGTCGGTATATTATCAAAACTGCATCCATATTTCATTTTGGAAATAATACAAGCATCTGCACGATGTCGTGCACGATCTGCATTAACATCATTTAATCGAATTGCATTTCAATATGATCATGAAATTGAATAATATGTTCTTGCTAAAATTATGCTTGATAATACGGAGAAACAATGCAATTTTTGCCACGCTCTGAAATTTGAAAATGAAACCGCAGGGATATGTTGTTCATCAGAAAAAGGTTGTTTTACCAGCGTTAAATGCATCATCAGAACCATTGAAATCATTAATGTCAACCAAACAATTTTTTTTTTAAATTCCCTGAAGTTCAGTTAAAGAAAATTTTATGCATTTCTTAACCAACAACGACCTACGTTTGATATTGCAAATAAAAATGCGTGTCGCAATAACAGCAACGTTGACATACCGAATAAGGTTATGCAAGTTATAAGTTTGGGGCCTATTTCAGTAAGGCAGATATTCCGAATTTCAAAATGTTAGCCCAAACTGAATTAATTTTTTAAAATATTGACAACGAACATCAACGCGATATCATACGATTTAGTATTTGTCGTATATTTCAAAAAAAAATTATCAAGAAATGTCTATTGAAGCATGAAGGAGAAAGATTAAGGGGAATTGACTGTGGAAGCTAAGAAATTCTTGAAAAACAATCAAAACATCATTCTTTTAAGTGTTGATAAAGGAAAGATGTCGGTAATTATGTTGAGGTCAGAGTATGATGCAAAAGTTAGAATCTACTACAAGACCAAAATACATACCAAACACATACACACTAAACAATAAAAATATTCAAAAATTATTTTCAAATAACTTTACAGACCAGGAAACTAAACAAAAACTAGCCATCTAAATATACATGAGTGGCCCGAAGTTTTAAGAACTTCCTAAAGTATAATCACTGGCTGAGGCGAGCTTAGACGTGGTATACTTTTACGAACATCAACCTCGGATTAGCTTTAGATACAATTTCATATAAATGGTTAACGATAAAGCCATACACCAACATTCCCAGAACCGAATTATGTTTAAAATCGATATATATTACAGCACCTAACTTTACAAACAAATCGTGAGAAGACTCCCTTTTTTGTAACAGCGCAACAAATCAACCAATGAAAATAGAGCGCGGGAAACAATGTATTTTTTGGTGGGGTCGAAAAAAAAATATATAAGCGGACCGGTGATGATTTTTCGAGAGTTGAATATAAGTTTTGGAGATCAAAAGATCATTGGTTTGGTTTATATTCGAAAACGAATTTTTTTTTTTTTGGTGAGAAGTTAAAAGAAAGAAAAGTCTTTTTCAAACAAATTTAAATTAAAAGTGTAGTTTTTTTTAAATATTAAACAGTTATGTTTTGAAATTTGTTTACGAAAATTTCTGAAAAAAAAAGAAATAATTGCGTGCTAATATTTTTTTTTTTTGTATTATGATTAATTTAAATTAAAACTAAAACTAAGTTTTTTGAATAATAAATAAATTAAAAAAAAGCAGAACAAGCCAGAAAATTCTGGAAATTTATAAAGAAAAACAATTAGCAAGTGATAGAGGAATTTTGAATAGACAAATAAACGATAAACGAGAATAAACACAGTGTCGGAAAAAAAAACCAGAGAAGAAAACTCTGGAAAATTCTGGAATTTATGATAGTGAATTTTCTTTTGAACAAAAAAACAAAATATAATAATCAGTGCTCTCGAAATTACTACTAAGGGAGTAAAAGTACTACTTTCATTACAGTCGTACTACTATACTCCGCAAATCATATTTACACTCCCCTGCTGGATAATCTAAAACATAAAACAGACACACACAGAACTACTCATAATAATACAAACATTTTTAAACTTTCTTCGTTTTGTATTTGTATTTTAAACACAATAAAATATAGACCGAAAAACCCTTTTAGGATTTCCTCTTCTAATTCACTTTTAAATGTATAAATTTTTTGATTTTGTCTTTTTCTACATTTGTTTTACTAATGAAATTAATTACACGTGACGTGAGACGTGTGTCTTAGTATAGTACATTGCATTTCCATAAAACGCATTTAGTTTGTGATTTCGCAATGAAATGCAATTATTTCGATGAGTTTAGTAAAAATAGTTAAACTTTTACGATAAAAAGATGGATAAATATTTAATTAAATATAGAAAAAATACAAATGTGAATGTTAGTGTCGAAATTGAAAATATCGCTGGTTCATCATCTGAAAAAATACCGGTAAAATCAAGAGAATCATCACCATCAAATGCTAAAAAACGAAGAGCTGTTGATGATGGAATCGAAAGTTCTGTAAACTTAAGTGAGGTGCTTCAAGATGATAAAATCAATGTAGCCGACAATGGAGAAAAAAAAACGTAACAAAATCAATAAAAAGACAAAAGTTTCGCACAGTTTGGATGAAAACATATAATTGGTTGGAAAAATCGATTGGGTCAGAAAAACCTATATGTAAGTTTTGTAAAAAAATTTTAACTAATAATATAGTGCATATTTCTAGACACGGCAATTCTGATTATCATAAAAATTGCATAAAATCGTTAAAAAATCAACCAGCCATTTTTAATTCTGAAGAATCTAGAGCTTTTACGAAAAGAATAACACAAACCAAATTGCCGAGTTACGAATAATTATGTTTATTCTTCAGCATAATTTGGCTTTTACCTTAATTGCTCCGCTGATTTTACTAATCAAATCCGTAGCATCAGATTCACTAATAGTAAAAGATATTAAATGTAGTGCAACCAAAGCGACCGAAACTACAAATACACATATTTTAGAAGAAGGCCTCAATAATGTAGCAATGCATTTAAAAAATCAAAATTTTTCACTGATCATCGACGAAACCACAGACATTAGTGTAAATAAATGTTTAGTGTTAGTTGTACGATATTTTGATTTTACCTTAGGCAAAGTGCGAGACAGATTTTTTGGGTTACTGAAATTAAATAATTCAGATGCAAAATCCATTTATTCTGAAATTTTAAAATATTTTGAGATGACTAAAGTGCCAATAAAAAATATCATCGGCTTTGCAGCAGACAATGCATCTGTAATGATGGGAAATAAAGGTGGCGTAAAAAAATTGTTAAAAATCTGCAACCTAACTTGTATGTCATGGGATGCATATGCCATTCATTACATTTGTGCTCATCGGCAGCTGCAAAAAAAATTCCACAAAATTTAGAAAATTTGGCTCGCAACATATATTTGTTTTTTGCGCATAGCTCAAAGCGTCAAATGGAGTTCAAAGAGTTTCAACAATATTTTAATGTTGAAACACATAAAATTTTAAAAGTGTCTGGTACTAGATGGTTATCTTTGGAAGCTGTCACATCGAGAATCCTCGAGCAATGGGTTGCTTTAAAACATTTCTTTGTATCTTACCAGCTGGAATCAAATGCTGATATGGCCCAAAAGATCTATTCGGAAATGAACGATGAAAACCTTATT
This sequence comes from Tipula vernalis, assembly GCA_958295665.1. Taxonomy (NCBI): domain Eukaryota; kingdom Metazoa; phylum Arthropoda; class Insecta; order Diptera; family Tipulidae; genus Tipula; species Tipula vernalis. Next base: position 299,897,317 of record OY282558.1, read on the forward strand.
TACTTTAATTTTATTTCATATATTTTAAAACTTACAAATAAGATTAATATTGAATATCAGTCTGAGACGCCGCGAATTCATGTTTTACTTCCTACAATCAAAGGTTACTTCAAAACCATTTTATCTAACTTTGTGAAACCGAATGTTATTAACGGTAATTTCTTAGATAAAACAGATTTTTTAAATACAGAAAATATTTTAGATATCGAAAACATTTATATTGGAGCAAAGGCCAATATAATTATAAGTGAAGGAAGAGTTTCGCCAGACACAGTAAAGGAGATAAAGCGTTCTTGCTGTGCCTATTACATCGAATTGTGTAAGCAAATCAGCTGTCGAATTGAGTTCGAGGACGAGGTGTTGGTGGCCGTTCAGTGCTTAGATCCCAAGCAAAAAGCAGCAACACTCACCCCGCTGATTCAGTTATTCCCCAATTTAATAGATGAAACAAATATACAGGATTTAGATGAGGAATGGCGTAATTTAATTAATCAACGAAGTGTTGACATTCAGCAAAACTTCGAGGAATTTTGGCGATCTATTTTCAACATGAAAAATGCTATGGGAGAAGTAATGTACCCATATCTTCGAATTTTCGTGTGATCAATTTTAAGCTTTCCACACAGCAGCGCAACTGCAGAGCGAATATTTTCGCAGGTTAACTTGATTAAAGATAAAAAAAGAAACTCATTGTTGACGACGACGGTAAATGTGATTCTAATGGCTCGAGAGGTGCTAGAAGGAACTAATGCTAGTCAGTGGAATCCTTCCGTAGAATTAATTAATAAATTCCATAAATAATATTTCATTTTATTATACAATTTTATTTAAATATTTGAAATATGTTCCTATTTTTAATTTTTTTTTAATTTAGTACAATGAATGTATATTTTATTTATTTTATTTATCCAAATATGTGTAGAACACTATAAAACTGTAAACGTATGTGATTTTTAATTTTCGTTTTAAATAAATACATATGAAAATAACCACATTTTTTTTTATTTCTAAAATACTACTCTTTTTGCAAAATACTCCTCTCCGCAGTGTTACCACTTTGGATACAATTGTATCCATTTGATACATTTTTACTTAAAAATTGAATTTGGATACGTGGATACATAAAATTAAAAAAACTGTAGAAATGGATACATTTCATGTTTTCTGGATACAATTGGATACAAATACAATTTTTTTCGTTTTAATTCTAAAAATATTTTTTTTAAGACATAGAATTTAGTTAAAATTCCGAGCGGTTTGTTCATGAATGCTGAACTGCTGAATCATTTTGCTGATAGGGATAAATTATTGTGTTTTGACATTTAGAAATTTTCTTTCTTTCAATTCTCTAATCACTTTCTTATGTTTGCTTTCTTGTTCTTTAAAACGACCGGTATTTCTGTTGTGTTTCAATTCTGTTGATTCAATTTTAAAATAAAATAATAATGGATAAGTATGTACGAGCGTTAATATTTATTAAAATTAATTCTAATAAATCAATTAATTTTTAGATTTGTAATTCGTGGTAAAAAAAGATAATTCTAAAACAGCTTCTTCAGGTGCAATGTAAGTTATAAAAGTAATTGTGTTGCATCTTGTATGCGTTAAATAGTATTTTATGTAAATGTTATAGATTGTCTACACCTGTATCGAAAAAAACTACTGAACCAAACCAGTCGGAGTCAAGTGTTTCTATTTCGAGTGACAGCGAGGCAGAAACTGCCACCAAAAAACAAAAAAGGACCAGATTATTCCGAGACCAGTGGGCCGCTGATTTTAAATGGGTCGAAAACAATAAATGATCGGCATTTTGCAAGGTTTGTGAGACACGTTTAACAAATATAAAATCGCACCTTCTTCGTCACGATACTAACGTAACTCATAAAAAAAATATGGAAGTATTTAAACTAACCCCAATAGATGTGGCTTTTGCAAACCTGGCCAGAGCTTCATTAGAAAAGCAAGCAAAAGAAGCGGAGCTAATACTAGTGATGTTCTGTTTAATGCATCATGTACCATTTTTTTAATAAAGCTGTTTAAATTACCCAAAAAAAATCGAGTTTCAATGAAATTCCAAGTGGATACAAGATTTTTTATTAAATGGATACATTTTTATTTTTGCGAGTGGTAACACTTGCTACTCTCAAAATTTTGAAAACGAGAGCCCTGATAATAATACTTTTTAATAGTAAAGAATAGAAAAAGGAAAAAAATTCAAAAACAAAAACTATAATAATGACAGTTTTCTAATGAAAAAAAAAAATGAAAAGTGAATAGTGTTTTTTTTAAAAGAGAAAATTACAATCAACCACTCTAGAAGTTAAATTGAAAAGAATAATTTTTAACAGATGGTTAACCAGTGATCACTGTAATGTAGCGAATCATTATACAATTATACAAAATTATGTGCGCGCGCACCTGAATGACGACTTGTCAATAATCTTCACCATCAACAAGATCAATACAGAGGCGCAACTACAGAGAATTTTTTTTACTCATAATTTTTTTTATATGGTATATCACGGATTCCGCGTTTCGTACAGTGACATGTTTCAACTTGTATAAGTGTTTTATAACTGTGCAGTCAGGTTTTTTAAATTTTGTCAATAACTATCAAACCCTAGATTTTATTTCGGCAGATTGAATCAACAACAAAATGAGATATGTTAACAAATGTACGTTACGTACGTGTGAAAAAATTGATATGGAACTAATGGAATGATTTATATACAATGTTTTTTTTATATTTATTAATTTTCTTATAACAATTACAATTCTACTGTAAATTCTGGTGTAGGCTAATATTAAGCTTATCTAGGTTATTTAAATTTCTTTAAGAACTGAAAAAATAATAAATTTGTTCTTGTACTGAAGTACATTTTTGTTTTAATTCGGATTGTTCATAAAATTTAAAAATGTGTTTTTTTTTTCTTCTCATACCAATCAAATATAAAATAATGAGATATTAAGTTTGGAACTGATTGGATGAATTAGGGCAGGGTAAGTGTCCGAATAGGTACGCCCATAACACTGATGCATAGCCGGCAACAACCGCGTAAGAGTCCCTGCGTGGATCCAATTTTCTGTTAACACGATGCATGATTTGGAGGATAATTTTTGTAGTTTTTTTTTTTTTGATTTTGATTGTAAGGTTTTTTAGTAAAGTAACTTTACTTTTTTTTGTTTTCAAATTTTTCACTTGGATATGCAAAGTGGTACAATCGGAATAGGAATTTCACATAAAAGAAAGGTTCACGTTAAGGAACGTCACCTTAACCATCACGTTGTTTTTTACTTTTTTTCAGAATACAGCTGCAGAAGTTCTAGAACAATTTTTTATGCAAGTTTTTCAATTTACATATGTCTTTAAAATATTGACTGTATATTGGACGATTTGGGCGTTCCGCCAATTGTTGACACTGATTTGCTGAAACGTAGGAAGTAAAGTGTAACGGTTGTCGTGAATTGTTGAAACACTAGAGACCTCTTCAAACAAACCGCTCCATTCCTTTTATCCAGCTTTTGACAGAATTTGTAAACCGCACACCAAAAACCACCTCAGCAGTAGTTGAAACATCATTTTTATGATTGTTCACTTATATCTTCTAATAATGTGGTTACAAAAAAAAGAAGTAAATTAGTCTGAGTAAAGTGGTTGCATGTTGCATTCAATAACTTATGTTTTTGAGGAAAAGACCGTGGATGTTTGGGATTGACGCCTTCGAAAGATTTACCAAACAATTTTGTGGTTTCTGTTTATTATATTTCACAAGAAGTTTTCCGAATTATAGTTTGAGTTTTTTTAATTTCTTCTTTTCTCTTCTTTATAACCTAAACATATTTATTGAATTGTGTTGTGTAAAAAACGTCCATCCATTCCGAACGCCAAATTCTTTTCTCCATATTCAATTTAAAATCCACTTAGTACTTTACTTTAATTATTCTGGATTGAAGTTTTTGATGACAAAATTTAGCTTAACAGTTGTCCGCATACAATTTCCAGATTCCAATAATAGAGTAGTATAGAAAAATTTTTAAATTTAACTACATAATTCAATATTAATGATCACATCATGATAAAACAAAAAATAATCATAAAATATTATAACATTGTCTACAAGATTAGAGCAGAAAAAACCCATAACAGTTCCATCTTCTCGTAATCGTAACGAAGAAAAACATTAAAAAGGAATCAAAATGAAAATTATATGTATTATTTTGATATTATTTTCTACTTACAAATGTTTTGTATTGTATCGTACGGTGTTTGCGGATTTTACATGTTTTGCTCTCTAACTTACGCTGGTAAAATTCTGTAATGAAACGAAATTAAAATGTTAATATAATAATTACAGACAAAAAAAAAATCAAAAAAGCAAACAAACATTAAAAATAATAACAACAACAAGAGCCATTTAAAAGGTGTAATATTACATAATTAATGTTTAATTAATTAAAATAACACATATAACAATACATATATACATTTATAATGCTAATTATTAGGGAACACAAAAAATTAATTCTAAACAATTTAAAAGTAATTACAACAACAACAACAACAAAATTAACGAATGAAGAAAATGAAGCATAATAAAATGAAAATGAGAACGAAAACATTTTCACACTTCATAAAATTAGATTAAGTTTCCTTTTTTTACTCTATATGATTTTCATAGTATTTAAGATGAATAAACACTTTTCAGTTTTTCACACGAGAGACGGAACAACATAAACGAGGGCGTACCAAAAAAGCAACTTTAAGAGATTAACTTTCTGTTTTGTGTATACCATAAATACTAGTTTTTAGTGTATTTTCCGTATGTGTTTATGTTACGTTCTGTACTTAAGCTAAAGTTCGTTTGAATGTAATGCAGATAATACATGTCTCCGAAGGGATTACACGCTTAATATTTTTTTTTGTTTTGTTTATTTCCTAATTGAAATCGTAAAGGTTTACAAATTCACTTACAATTCATAAGAGAATGTATGAAATATATGGTGATATGTAATTGTTTTTGAAGGGAATTTAAGTAGCATAGGGTATGTATAGGGGTAAATATATACGAACTAGGGAATTATTATACATAATTATAATGTTGCACGGGAATGATAGGGGTGGATCAAATAACACTAGGAAATTTAAGTAACAGGGCCCCTATTCTTGAATTCCACATCCATTTTCTACATGCGGACATCTGTGTTGCTTTTATCCATCTTTGGAAATGGTAATTTGGGTTTAAGAACAAGGAAAACGTAAGCAAACCAGTTATGAAATTGTTAGTATGTACAATTGTACTTTATTTTCGATACAATTGACTTATTGTGAATAGAATAATACATTCGATTTGTTTTTGGTGCATTTTACTTAAATTATCTTCTTATTGAAGAATTTAAATGAGTATTTGTGTTTTTTTGGATTGAACCGAAAATATTCAAGGCTCTTTTTGTATTGAACCGAGAATATGATTATTGTGGTTGATGGTTTGCTGGGAAATATTTTCGTTGTTTTATCGTAGTTCCGTATTTTTCAACAAAACATCTCGAAATGTGAAGTGAATATATATGGTATAGTTTGCAAAGTAAATTGGTAAAGTATATTTTAAGATTTGACAATTATTTCAAACGTGCCAAAAATGGACAGGTAATTACAAAAATAATTTCAGAATTTCATTAGAAATGAAGAAAAATGATTTGACCGTTATCCGGACTAATGGAAAATTCAACATCATTACACAAATAATGAAAATGAAATTATTATCGATCAAAATGATATTGTTAACATTCGGAATCAAGAAATCACAAACCAACAGCACCAAACAAACCTAATTTTTAATAATGAAACGATAACTCAGCCGTCAGTATCATAGGAGAAGATTCAAGAACACCAGCTGTGATTATTTCTTATATTGAAATCTTAGTGAATTTACGAAACGTAAAGGTCAAATTTATCCGAACTACCGCCGAGACCAAAAACAATTGCTACAAGGCAAGAATGTTGGAAAAAGGAGTATGAGCGGTTGGTGGAAGTTCCGTCGAGTTCAAAAAAACAAATTAAAATGTGTGTAAAATAGCTGGCGGAAAAACCAATATTGAGAGACACAAGACAATCAGAGATAGAAAAAGTGCTAAAATAAATCAGGTTTTTGAAAGGGAAACCACAACCATTGAATGTGTTAGAGGAAAATAACATCCCGTTGAAAAACTTAATTGGATTTACAGGTGACAACTGCTCCGTTATGATGGGTAAAAATAACGGCGTCCAAGCAAAATTAAAAGAGCTGGTACCAAAATTGGTAATAAACGGGTACATTTATCATAACATTAACTTAATTTCGTTGTCTGCGCATCTCAGCTTCCTAACTCAATTGATCAACTTATACGAGAATACAACCGCCATTTTTGTAAAAGCGGTAGCAGGCAAAAGGAGTTCATAAAATTTCAGGAATATTTCGGCAGTAAAATATACAAATTACTCATGTCTAGTAAATTAATTTAATTTTACTACTTTATCTTTACACATTGCTATTTAATTGTTTTCCTAATATTTTTAGGCTGCAATTGACCATATTGTTGAGCAATGGGATGCAGTTAAATATTATTTTTAAATAAGCAATTTCGATAATGGTTATACGAGTATCAATGGGAATATCGAATTTATACTGTGCCATTTGAAAAGCAAATTAATAAAACTTTATTTTTTATTTGTATCTTATGCCTTAAGCATAATTATTTTAGTTAATGTGGAAATTCAATCCGAGGATGCCAGAGTGAATATTGTAATTCCTCGAATGAAATTTTTATTCGACCAATTCAGTTGGAATTTGATTGAAAAAGATGCCCTGGATAAAACCTGTAATTCTCGCAGGCCGAATTCTTAAGGCGATTTATTTTTATTTAAAACTATCGTTAAAATTTTTTATATTAGCTTCGTAATAATTTGAGAAAAATAATCAATTTCAAAGATGAAATTTTAAATTTGATGCATATATTTGTACCTAGCCATGTATTTTCAGGAGAGACTAACAGTATTTTGCCTTTGACATTGAAAATTTTTCCAGATAATGATATAAACATTGTTGAAAAAAAAACGAATTTAGAGCTTTAGCTGATTATCCGGAATTAAAACAATTAATAAATAGTTCAATTGCAGAGTTTTGGTCTGTAGTAGACACAATCAAAAACAAAAGCGAGAAAATGTTTGAGAGCATAAGTCGGATAGCACGGGGTATTTTATCTATTCTACATTCCTCTGCAAATGTAGAACAAATATTTTCGATGCTCAGCATTAATAAAATCTGATAATTGTTATGGCTACAAAATTTCATAAGATTTGGTTAAGAAAAGACTTCAAAATGCTTCTCTGATTCAAATGGAATTGTGAGAGTAATTATAATAATTATTACATTAATGATGTATTAATTTATATTTATGATTTATTTGTTTATATAAAATATGAAAAATGTGATATTGAAATAAAACATTAATATTAATATTATTTATTTTTGCAATGTTGCTGTGTATTGAATAAATCAAACGCCAATAAAAATGAACTTGCATATTTCTCAACCGATTATGATAAAATTTGACGTATGCGATGAAAATGGGATATATACAAAATGATGTTTAGATAAAGTTCTGGAATATGGCCAAGTAGGATAGAACTGGCTCTGCCTTAATCGATTATGATGAGGGATTCTAAAATGATTTTTAGATGAAGTTCTGGAAAATGGCCAATGAAGCGTAAAAGGAACAAATTGATGTGTAAAAGTTTCAATTTCTAGTGTACACGTGAAACCTGTATCATCGCAGAAATATCTGTCCGTGCCCGCTCTAATAAAGTGTCAGCTTATCTAAGGGAGGTTTTCATTGAAAAACTTCAGTTGCATGGAACTTAAAAGTCTGTCCGTTGAAGTGAGGATTCCGCTAAATTGAGTGTCCGTTCAAATGATGTTTCACTGTATTTAAAAATGAGTGTTTTACATATGTACAGTGTATGTGTTTGTGTGTGATATTTAAACAAATGCACATGCATTGATCGATTTGATCCAAACTTGACACAAATATTGTTCGACTTAAGAAAGGTCACTGTTAATATCTCAACATTCATGTCGTTCTTGAGGCATGATAATCAGGGCCAAAGTTGCCACAGAAGAATTTCTAAAACTTTAAAAATTGAGTTGATTTTTGATGGCGGTATGATGTTATGATAGTAGTGTATTTTGGCCGGTTCTACCCAATTGGGATTGGGATTGTGACGTCACAAAATGATGACGTCATCAAATTAAAGGTCAAAAGGTCAAATGTCAAAGGTCAACAGTCAAAGGTCACGGTCAAAGGTCAAAGGTTAAAGGTCAAAAGGCCAAAGGATATAGGTCAAAAGGTCAAAGGTTCAGGTCACCAAAAAAAATACATTTTTTCAGGCTAAACCCATACATTCAGGTAAGGGTAAATTTATAAGTATACTTTCAGGGAAACTCTATAATTCAGACGGACTTACTAATCAATTTGTTTGCTCCAAGCTTTTGTCAAATATTCATCCAATGTGTTACCAAACGTACATCTGTTCTATTTTCAATATTTTTCAGAGTTTTACCAAAGGCGCTATTGTTCATTAATTTGCAAAAATCTTTATCAAATGAATTAAGTGTTTTTTTCTAAGATCTGTATTCAAATCTATATATGGTTTTAACCAAGCTTTTTGACTAAATTAAAGAACTCGATGTATCTTCTTTATTTTTAATCCGTCTAGCACACATTGTTTCAAGTTTTATTTTATTCATTATTCAATGATTAATATTTCGTTGTTTCATCAGTTCTTTGAAATGTTTATTATAAAACTCAGTCCCCATATCTGTTTGTAGATTTCTTGGTGTTCATTTATGATCAACTAAAATTTTATTAAAAGCATCAACAACCGAAACTGATGATTTATTCTTCACTGGTATGGCCCAGGCAAATTTAGAGAAGTTATCAATTACAGTCAGAAGATATTTAAAGTTTGAATTATATTTAGCATATGGAATCATTTCTACCAAATCCGCCTGCCATGTGTCATCGATGGCCAAGATTTTAATACGACGACGTATAAAATTTTTACGAGCTGGTTTATGTAATTCATTAATTATCTGTTTACGACTCATTGTAGTATGTATTTATTCAAATCAAGTGAATTTGTATAGTGAATTCCTATATAAAAGCTTTGAGTTATGTGAACAAAGTTCTAAGTCAAAATTGGACATGGGGCGTGAACAATCATCCGATATTTAAAAGTTATGAGTCATGGTTTAAGAACCATCTAAAATCGGACGTGGGGCGTGAATCATTTAAAATCAGACGTGGGCATCCGATTCTTAAAAGTTCATGAAAATTTTAAAGTTCATGAACCATCTAAAATCGGACGTGGGACGTCCTATATTAAAAAGTTCATAAACTTTTAAAAGTTCATGAACATTTAAAAGTTCATGAACTTCCTAAAATCGGACGTGGACGTGACCCCCCTTGAAAATAACTGGTTTTGAACACTTCGAATTTTTAAATACTTTCCATACACTATTAGCATGAATAAAATCATTATCACTAATATCGGATTTTGTTAATTTATTATAAAATTTATTTCTTGGTGGTAGACATGTATCATTGAATTTTTGAAAAGAATCGAGGTAATCATAAGGAAAGGCCTCCTTTTGTTTGACTAGCTTTTGCTCTTCTAGGTTTGTAAAAAGTTTTTGTGTTTCAGAAAATTGATTATCTGAAAGATTTTTACATAATTTATCAATGCTCGAAGGCATATACTTAAATGAATCGAGAAAACGTAATTTAATAAAATCATTCTCACCAAATTTAAAATGTTTCTATTTTTCAGAGTCAAATCCCAATTCTTTCACTATAAAATGAGAGTCGTATCCGAAACTTTTAATTTTATATTTTAAATTACATTTAGTGTGTGCAGCTCCTCTGAATTGCCCCGTCAAGTGGCAATGATCTCTTACTTTATAATTAGATTCTGTAAATGATTCCCCACATATATGACATTTTTTATCACTATGATATTTTTTATTTTCTTCCTTAGTAAGTGTTTTCTTCTGAATTATCGTTTTCAAAATATTATTAATTTTTTCTAGGTCGTTAGTAGTTTGACCGATAAAAACACGACCACAATCCTCACCTCGATATATTTCAAATTTAGAAAAACTATTGTCATACGCACACTTAATATAGTTTTAACTTAAAAATGATATGTATAAACGATTATGTAAATATAATTTTACACATGCATGTATGCAATGCAATCCACATCAAAGTATGCTACAAATATACAATTTCACCGTGAATGTATGATATTCACCTGGATGTATGCTATTCCACTGAAAGTATACTTTGTAACGACTTATCTACACATGAATGTATACAATTACACTGAAACTATGCTATAAATATACTTTTTTACCGGAATGTATGCAATTCATCCCTGAATGTATGCCAAACATAAATTTAACCTGAAAGTATGCAATTCCCGCCTGAATTATACAATTTCCCTGAAAGTATGTTCAAAAATGTACCCTTAATATATGCCATTTACACCTAAATTCCCCTAAAAGTATGCTTCAAATATAACTTAACACTTGAATGTATGCAATGCCACCTAAATGTATACTATCACTGCTGAATGTATGGGTTTACGCCTGAAAAAATGTTTTTTTTGTTGGTGATCTTGACCTTTGACCTTTTGACCTACAACCTTTGACCTTTTGACCTTTAACCTTTGACCTTCGACCGTGAATTTTGACTTTTGATCTTTTGACCTCTGATTTGATGACATCATCATTTTGTGACGTCACAATCCCAATCCCAAATTGGGTAGAACCGGCCAAAATACACTACTGGGTTTAACTGAGTTTAATGAAATTAAATAAATTTTTATTAAAATTCAATTGAATTAAATTTAGTGAAATTATTTTTTTGGTTTAATCGAATTATTAATGTCAAAATGTTAGTATTGATGTGAGTATTGGTATTGTTGTGGTTATTCGTGTTAGTGTTGGCCTTGTTTGTTATTGTTTATATTGATATTAATGTTAATGGTAGTTTTGGTATTAGTTTTGAAATTGGTTAATTAAGTAGTAGAATTAGTAAATTTTAGAAGAGTTATTATAAAGGGTTACTGCAGATTTTAGGGACCTGAGACAAATTCACTAACTATCAACTACTTAGGTGTCTGGAACCGGGTTGATTCTTTGTTGCTAACACACCTTTCCTTTCCTTTCTGTAGAAACGGAAAATTACCGTTTTTTGTAACAAAGGGAATGATAAGGATGGATCAAATAACGCTAGAAGATTTAAGTAACAGGCTTCACAAATTGGTTATCATGTTGGTTTCTTCACCAGATTCGGCCTTATTTGGAAAACGGCCAACGATGAAACTATTATTGAAATATATTAAAGTTCTGACACCACATAGTTTGTTTATGAAATACGTTTTTTACTAAGAGTTTTTCATAGTGACTTTTTGCGAATTTCCATAGAAGTGTGGTAATGTGATTCCACTTAAAGACATATTAAGGAAGAAATGCATAAGCGGTACTAATAAAACAAATAACTTTTGCTGTTGAAGTATAATAAACAAATCCCGTGTGCGCTGAATTTCTGTGTGTGTAAATACATTCAGGCGCACATTTTTGTCAAATAAAAGGAAATAAAGAGGAGAAATATTATTGTGTAATGGTTCTTACGTTATTAGTTATTACTCATTCGGATAATTGTGCAAACTTTATTTACCCAAGAGTAGGTAATAAAGAACCATAAGGTATAAAATGCAGTTAATATATGTGGGCATAAAAAGGAAAGAAAATCCCCCTTACAAATCATACGAAAAGACCAACTTTTCATGTGCGGTATTTTTGAATAAAAAATTAGAAATAGAAAAGGGCAAAAACAAATACATAACACTTTTGAAATAATTTTTAAATGAAACATTTGATTCGAAAACCGTTTAACAAAACCTTTTCCAATTTCATTAATATTATTGTAATTTAAATATGCTTTAAAAAAGTTTTCAAATCATCGACGAAAATATTAAAAAGCTCGATTGTAACAGAGCATCCTTCGGTGATTTCATGAAAACTCACTTTAAAAATATAAAAAACTGTGCATTGTTGTACTCGTAATATAATTTTTAATCGAAGTGTTTGAGTTTAAAAAAAAATATTTGTTTAATTAATGATTCAGTTATTAATTTGTCGGAGAAACGTTCGTTTTGTTCTGTATTTGGTATTACATCAATTGACGAGTTCCGCGTTGTGATCTGGCGGAGAAATAAGTACCCCACCTAGGTTAAAAGCAATTATTCGCTATAAGAAGATAAATGAAAACAGTGCCGATGTAATTTTAATTTTTTAAAATTGTAAAGACTACAAAATTTTTTTATGTCAACATATAATTAAAAGTGTTGTTTTCCTAAACTTCATGGATTTGATTCAATTTTTTTAAGTTCATTTCATACAATGTACCCAAAATTTCGGATTTTTTTTTCGGTTTGACTTTATCTTAACTTTACAAATTCGTTCTGTTTAACAGCTGAGTTGCCTCAATGTTCACATGTTGGGGGGCCTTTCATCATGTCTCCGCGCTTTTTTCTGGATTTCATTTAAGATGTGGTTCACTTTAAGGTCCCTATGGAAGTTATTGATTCTGACATACCAAGGTGCATCAAGGATGTCCCTTAATACCATATTCGGGAATCTTTGGATGATATTTACGTTGCTCTGTTTGGTACAACCCCAAAGCTGAATACCATAAGTCCAAATCGGTTTCAATATTTGCTTATAAAATAGAAGCTTGTTGAGTGTTGATAAAGAAGAGTTCCTTCCCATCAGCCAATACATTTTTCTGTATTTAAGTCTTAATTCTTCAATTTTCTTCTTGACATGTGCTTTCCATCGTAGTTTAGCATCCATAAAAAATTATATTTTAATCTTAAATAATTTACAATAAAATACCGATCTTTTCTTATCATAGTTAACCTTTTTATTTTACTTTTCTAATTTCTAAGCATTTAATTTGATTTAAATATTCATGAATCAACGACGCACTTAGAGCTACGTATGTATCTTTGTGATGAAGCACCTACAAAACACAATTGTATGCTTTAAACTTATAATTTATGCATAAGCTTGAAAGTTCAATTATTTTGATGTAGCATAATATTTACACTACCATCCATAAACTTGAGATCACCTTCTCTTTATACGAAAACTCTAGCTGTATTATCCCCACAACAACAAAACATTTGAATAAACCTACTTTTTAGGGTTAAATAAAATACAAGTAAACATTATTTTTTAAAAATAACACATAGCTTTAACATCATCGGTTACCAGATGCTCCCTCAAGTGGTGTACAAATTCTGCCATAAATTTTTTTTTAGGAAGAGGGTGTCTGACGCATTTGCCTCATCCCCAAGCTGCTTTATCGAGTTCAGATCCGGAGACTGCGGCAGCCAAAGAATGTTTACTAACTTATCTTGGGCTTCTTTTTGTTGAAGAAATGTTCTGCGTGATACGGATATGAGCTTCGAGTCATTTTACTGTTTCTACATGAATCGTTCACCGATTAACCTAATTCGGCACTCCCTCATACGAAAACTTTTCTTTTGATTCCGAACAGTTCAGTTTAAGATTAGGTGAAAGATAATTTTTTGAGTGTTCCATTCCCCGTTCCTTAAGATCTACGTCTACAAAAGACGTTTTCTCCTAAATGCAGCACGAACAAGCGGCTTTTCCTTAGCATCGCGATCAAACAAATTCGACTCACAAACATATCTTTTTACTGTCGGGTTTTTCGGCCTATTTCATTTCCACGCACATTTTCGGTTCCGTAAACCTTCTGTCCTTTTTGCTAGCAATAATAACACGGATGTTCGCCTGTTTGGTTGTTTTCCTTGGGCACCAATTTTGCTGTTTAGTTTAGTTGTTTACCCATATCCGCTGCCTTTGAATGCTACGATGCATTCCAAATTTGGAAAATGTTCTTTTAAGATTTTTCTTTCCGATTTGCTAAATAATTTGACTTCGTAATTAAAAAATTACGTATTTAAAACGAGATTACAACTTACTTCAGCAGTTTAAATAAAACCGTCTACGAGATAACGGATTTCTTCAGATTTTTAGTACCAGAAACAGTTGATTTTCCTTTAGGAATTTAACTATAATTAAAATAAGGGACATAGAAGCAATAAAAAATAATTTATTTTCATAGAGTTTGTATGAAAAAACGAGATTTTGATTGACGAAAAAACATGAATTAAAAGTTAAACCCAGTTAAATAATTTTTTCTGAAATCGCTTAACAATCGAAATTAAAATAATCAAAAAGAGTCAAACAGATAAAATTAAATCAATACAAGGATCGTGAAGGAAATAAAAAATCAAAACAATCTAGCAGGCTTCGCAAATTCAAAATAACAATAGAAAGATACATATTCGAATTCAAATTTGAATAGAGGCAATGAAAGGGATGATTATTGTATTGTTTATAAATTTCGAGATGTGAGTTTATGACGTATATATTACACGAACAACAACATTTTAAAGTTGAACATAAAGAAATGAACATTTTCTTGACTCGATCTTTCAGTTAAATATACTTATATGCTTCATCAACATTTTTGTATAAAAACAAAACAAAAGCTCATAATTCTAATAAACTAATCGATACTGGAGGCTCTTATTTATACAGTAGGCTCTGCTATTACACACATGTGACATTTTTCAGCTGCCAAATTAAAAAAAGAGGAGGCCGGTGGAATCCTAAGCGGGTTCGATTGGACTGAATTAACTGAAGTAGTAGCTGTATCTGAAGTAACAGAATAGAAGGGACTGTTTGATTAACAACTGTTTACTTCAGATTTGTTTTTATTTTTTGAATTTCTTTGTTTTAGTTTGTTTTTATTTTCGTGTTTTGATTTATGTGACTGTTTGGTTGTGAATTTGCGATTTCAAAAAATATTTTTTAATAATAAATCGGTAATGCTTTTTATAAAAAATCCAGTTAAATTTACTTTTGTTAATCTTATATATATTTAGATACGAAATACATATTAGGTTATTCCGGATCATATGCAGATAATTTTGATTTTTATTTAATTATTATTAATATGAACGTTTGTAAATTGTAGTTTTAAACAAATTATGTTTGTCTCTACATCTCTACAGTAAAATCTTCCACTTGGATCAAAAATGAAACTTACAACTCATTGCGACATACGAAGAATTCCAACTTCCAAGAACAATAGTGTTTGCCATTTGATGTATTTCGGTAAATTTGTGTATATCATATCGACTATGAAATTGATGATCATATGAGCTGTGCTTTCCGATAAATTAAATAAATTGGCAACCTGCCGAAAACTATCTTGTTTCACCAAGTAGTAAATTGTCATCAAAACCTTTTTCTCATTTGGAGTCATTAAATTGCCTCCAGTACGTATTGTATTGGGCTGATTCATTACACTGAGAGAAATCGTAGACTAATATTATGAAAAGATTATTCTCAAATACACAATTTTCAGATTAATGAAAATTTCTGAATATAACGTATGATATTTAGAATTAAATGCATAAATTTAGACGAAACTATAAAAATTCTGCACAAATGAGATTTCTTAAATTATGTTTAATTTGGTCTATTTGAGATAGTCTGAAAATACATAATTTAAATCATATATGCTCCTTTTGGCGATTAATGTTTTTGTTTTAAGAATTGTGTACTTCAACCATGATTTTCATAAAATTCGACGTATTGTGCAAAGTTTACGCTCAAATCCAGTAAATTATTTAGAGTTAATTTATGAAAGTCGATTTTCTTAAGTCATGTATTCAAACTAAATTAAGTTTCAAAGCTAATATTCTTAAATTTTGTAAATCTGAACATGCGGTTTACCATAAGTGAAGGGCCAATTTATTATTTAATGGGGCACCCTTTTTTTTAATTTATATGATGCAAAATCTTTTCAATTATAGGCTAAAACCGTTTATTAGATAATCTCACAATACCAATTAGTTAGTCAGTTCAAAAATACCGCCAATATTAAGGAAATCCATAATCGGACGTACAGCGAGGGTTTGTATTGAATACAGCATTTTAAAATCGCCTAGGTTAAGTGAAAATTATAATGGCACCAAGAGTGCTGATTTTAAAATTTTAAAAATATGAAAGTTAAATGTTATTTTATAAAATAATTCAAAAACAAAATTAAAAGATGCTTTTTCTAAACGGAAGTGGGGTTTAAATTCGGTGTCGCTGTACTCTCTTACCGTGACTTCATAATATTCCTTGACTCTACGGCAAAGCGTTTAATTTATATTTTCTTCTTTCTCACTATCACTATAGAACTGGTTGAACTTTCATTCTTTAACCTTGATTCTTGTAATAGCTGAAATTAAAATACTTAAGTAGAGTATAAAGGCTATATGAATTAAAAAAGGGGGTTTTTTTGAATTAAAATATCCCCATAAATTGTAGTCGACCATTAACATGATTTGGCTACTAGAAGTCCAATACTTTACATAAACAATACTTTACATATACTCAAAAATCAAAAATATGTAACTAAAATTTCAAAATATGTGATTAAAATGATAAATATGTGATCAAATTTTGAAAAGGAAATCAAAACTACACCTTATCTTAAGAGAATTTCAATTCAGTCATTAACAAACAAGTATCAAGCTTTTGGCTATTATGTTGAATAAACTAACTTTCCTGGGTTACAAAGAGCTGGAGAAGTAGGCAAAAATGGTTCCACATCCATACACTTAAACATTTGAACTAGCAAGCGATACTTACTTCACAAGAATACCGTAACGGTTGAAGCAAGTTTTAAACTAAGAAAAACTAAATAACGCTCATATTTTTGCTCAACTCAAATTGTCATTTAAACTCAATTATTAATTTAAGTTACCATCAAGATTATATTCAATATTTAGAATTCATATTCTTTTATACATGGTTTATTTTATTGAAATCATGTTTCGTATTGCAATTTTTACTAATTTCAATTAAAATTCCCCCTTCAATTTAGTCAAATTGAGTTTGGAACTTGGCCTATTTTTTTCAAAATATTACAAAATTTCTATCTAAATGTAACCAAAATTTTGGAATTCAAAAACAACATTTTCTCAGAATTTTGCCCTCACTAAACATAAAATTTTGCTCAAATCTACTTTAAAATTGTAACTTAATCTTTAATTTCTCTCTTGCCAGTCCAATTCGAAATACAAACTCTACTTTTAAACTAAAAACTACATTTCAGTTATGTTTTTGCTTAAATCCAACTTACTATTCAAATTCAATCTCTACTCAACATTTTACTCAATTAATGCTAAAAATTCAAATAGAGAGTTTTAAATTTCACTTTAACTCAGCATTTCTAATAAAACACTTGCACAACACAACTACAGCTGAAGTTATACTCCACATTTCTAATCAAGCACATTTAGACAAATCTAGGTTAACATTTTTACTTAAAAAATTGAATTTTTAATCCAAACTTTGTTCAAATCTGGTTTTACCCTGTTCTAAATAAACCTTTTGTTCGAATAATTTTAACTAAATTTTTAAAATTCACTCAAACTATTATTAAAGGCAGTCTGGATTCCAAACTCAAGCTTTAAGCTAATTTAAGCATATGTGTTTGCTTTATCATAAACGATCGGCAAAAAAACTTCAACTTTCCTGTTATTCTTGGCAGGAGTTGGTTCATGATATTCCTGTTAAGATACCTGTAAAAAGCCATACAACACATGCCATTAATATACCAGCAACTCAACGCAATAGTTTACATGTGTACTACCATAATTGTAGCGGCATTCGAACCAAAGCTAAAACTATTTACTCCTCGATACTTATAAATCACTACGATTTGATACTTTTTGGTGAAACATGGTTAAATAGTACGTTTAATGTTGCTGAATTTTTTCCATCTGTTTATACTGTTTTTCGTCGTGATCGCTATGTGGATTCCAGTGTATCTGATCATCGAGGTGGTGGCGTTATCATAGCAGTTAGCAATGAATTAACATTCCAGCAATTAAGTATTAGATACGACATTTGCGAATTACTGGCTGTTAAGGTAAAGTGCGGTTCCTTTTGGCTTTTTATCATTGGTATTTACGTTCTGGTGGCATTAATCTACCTAAAATTGAGTGGATCCATATAGAAGATGCTTTCGTTGGATCTTCTAATGATTTGATATCAAACAATGTCTTGGATGTATTGTCAAGTTTTCGCATTCAACAAATTAATACTATTCGGAACAACATGGGTCGTATACACCATTGCTCATCGAAATAAATTTTCTAGAATATAGCATAGCTGAATTTATTGTCAAGGATGTTAAATTTGATTTTTTGAATGCAGACTTTGTGTCCCTTGATGAATGTTTTGGTAAAATTGATTGGTCTGAGTTTTTAGTGAATAATAATAATAATAATAATAATAATAATAATAATATTTCCGAAATTGTTGAACGGTTTTATGGTGCTGTAAATACAGGATTTGACCAATTTGTTCCCAAAAGGCGACACGCTGTGAGTACAGTGAACCGTGGCTTAACCATTCATTGAAAAATCTTGCTAACCGCAAATCTAAGGCTAGTAAGATAATCTAAGGCTAGTAAATTAAGCGTTTTGGTAATGGTACGGATTATGAAAAATATTGTATGTTAAGGAAAGAATTCAAATATCTTAATGATTTTCTTTACAATATTTATATTTTACGAATTGAGGATGAAATAAGAAGTAATCCTAAAAGATGTTTTTCATTTATTGATGGTAAAAGAAAATCTGTAGGTTTTCCAACAGTAATGACTCACAATAAGGACCCAATTTCCGGTCCTGAGGCGATATGTAATACTTATGTACATTTTTTTAAGGGTGTTTTTGAGAAGAAGAATGATTCTAGTTTCGGTAATGGTCCATCAAGCGATAAGTAGAATGTCCTTCAACTTACGAAATAGGAAATTTTGGTTGGTTTATTACATCTAGATACGTTTAAAGGCACCGGTCCGGATGGGATTCCATCGATCATTTTAAAAAATTGTGCTCTTTCTTTAGCTGAACCGTTATATTATATGTTTAACATTAGTCTTCAAACTGGTATTTACCAGTTAAAAACCGCATTTGTTCGGCCAGTGTTTAAGTCTGGTTCTAAGTGTGATATTACATGTTATAGACCAATCAATATTCTTTCCGTCATTCCTAAATTGTTTGAAATGCTAGTAAAGTAAAGACTTGAGTTTATTTTAATGAATTATGTTAGCCCTTTATAGCACGGATTTGTGCAGGGTAGATCTACCGTAACTAATGTTATAGTATTTTCTAATTACTTATACGATGTTTTAAGCCAGAGAGTTCAAGTTGATGTAATTTATACGGATTTTTCAAAAGCTTTTGATAAGTTGGATCACGTCTTATTATTCGAAAAAACTTGATTGTATGAATAATGAATTTATCCCTCTTAGTTGGATTGCTTCCTACTTAACGAATCGCACGCAATGTGTTAAAATTATGGATACTGTATCGGATTCATATGTAGCGTCCTCTGATATCCCTCAGGACAGTCATCTTGGCCCGTTTTTATTTATACTTTTCATCAATGATATTATTGACTGTTTTATTTTTTGTAAATGTATGATGTATGCGGATGATATAAAGATATACGCAGAGATAAAATCTGCTTCTGACACTATACGTGTTCAAAATGAATTAAATTTATTTTGTGACTGGACTGTCCGTAATAAACCAAGGTTAAACATCTCCAAATGTAAAGTAATGTCTTTCTGTAAATCTCGTACATCTTGTGTTGAAGTATCGTATATACTGTATGATGAAGTTGTGAGTAGAGTATTAATAATGCGTGACTTAGGAGTTTTATTTTCGAACAACTTGAGTTTTAACAAGCATATAGATTTAATAATTAATAAAGCTAATTCAATGTTAGGGGTTTATTAAAAGGTACGGCAAAGAATTTCATGATCCTTACACATTGAGAACATTATATGTTACTTATGTAAGGTCCATTCTGGAATATGCATCGATAATTTGGCAACCGTTTTATAAGTTTCATTCGGATAGAATTGAGAGTGTACAGAAGCAGTTTTTAATTTTTGCACTCAGAAGACTTCCTAGATGTCATTCTGAAGATAGATTTAAACGAGAGCCATATGAAAATAGACTGAAATTAATCAATTTATGCAGGTGCAGCTAAGGTTAGCTGTCAGGCGTGATAAAACTAATGCCGCTTTCGCTCGTGATATCATTTGCTCTCGAGTTAATTGCCCAGAACTTTTATCATTATTTTATTTTAGTGTCCCTGTTAGGTTTTTACGCCCAAGAAATACCTTGCTTCGATTGCCTTTCAGGAGAACAAATTTTGAAGGTTTTAGTCCTGTTTTTAACGTGCTAAATTCTTTTAATGTATATACTACGACCAGTTTGATTTTCATATATCAAGAGAATTATTTAAAACAAATTTGAATTAATTTATTTGGATTGTATAATGTACTTTAATTATTTTTAATATTTATCTATGCTATGGTTACTTATAGTTTCACTTGTTTCTTTTATTTGGATTACAGTAATCGTACATTAAATATATTAATGATGAAATAAATAAATAAATCAAATTTTATTTAGATTTTATTCATTTATGGTTTATAAAACATTATGGTTTAACTATTACAAAACAAAAAGCATTCAGATTTTTGCTCGATTACTGATTTTCTAGTTTAACTAAAAAATTTGTTGAAATCGAGTTTAGAATTAAAACTCAGTCAGATAAAGTGCATTAAATATTTTGCTAAAATTGTTTTTAAAATTGGTTTTAAATGTAACATAAAGAAGACAATTTCTACTTAAAATTTCACTCAAACTCATTATATCGAGTTTAGAATTCAAGCTAATTTTCTCTCTAAATTTTTGTTATCTTATACTGGTTTCGCACCGTATGGTTTGTAGTATAATAGCAAAATAGTATAATACTATTTTACTTTTTGAATCCATTTTGATTTTAAACAAAGTTACTAGTCTGAACACCACTCACATATTAAAAGGAAAATTACAATAATCAATTAGTATTTAAAAGAAATATTTGTTAAAACTTTAAATTTCACTCAAGTTTTTATTTCAATTTAATTCAATGAGTGTGATCTAAATTATACTTATTGAGCTACTGAAGGGAAGAGGCTGTTCGATTGGTATTATTCACTTCAGATAAATGTCACAATAAAAATAAAACTATTTATTTCAGTTTAGCTTGTATTTAGAAAAAATGTTGCAAAATGTAATTTTCCAGTGTTGTTAACCTTTAAATTTGGCTTCTGTCTAAAGAAACTGTTTCAAAAATAACTTTCCCGTATTGTTAATCAATTTTTAAATGATGACAAATTTTAAAGAAATATCAAAAGACCCTATGGGAAATATAAATAAATAGATATTTAAACTCGGCTACACGAGTTAAAAATGCTGAATGAAAAAAGGTTATCAATAGGTTTAGGATTCTTAGGTCCGCAGTTCTTCTAGAAAAGCAAATTTTGTGATTATTGTTTTTATTCGTTAACGTATGTGCTTTTATCAAAAATGAAATAATCCACGTTGTGACATTTATCTGATTAGGGCAAAATATGGAAATGCATGTAAAATAATTAATCGATTTCACAAAATTTTGAGAGAAATATAAGTTTACATTGCACAATAGATGTACTGTGGGTTTTCAATTAGAAAACAAAAAAATGGGAGAAAATTAGATGGAGCAAAGAATAGATATATACGTCAAAAGTAAACCTTTGAATAAAACCTCCAAAATAAAATTAGATTACAATTCCATTTGGATTTGAATAAACTTTGAGTGACATTTTAATCCGAAATTAAGTTAAACTCCCAAACTGTTCTTGAATGTTGTGTAGTGATTGTTTTGCAATACACTAATTTTGCGGTTAATTTGGTCATACTCTGGCGGCCACCCGTAACGCAAACGTTCATTTTACGAATAGCCTCTTCTACTAAAGTGTTCGTAAACGTTACGCTAAAAATGAGTAGATATGTTACATAAATGATACTCTTGTCACATGAGAAGTGAAACAAATAATATTGATAAGAAAATATTCATAATGTGTACAAGAAAATATTCATAATGTGTACACCGTTTACGTAACATTCATGACATCACATGGGCGTAACGTTAATGAGCCTTCTAAAGCGAACATTACCTACGGTTTCATTATTATTCCCCAATTAATTTTGAATTATTAATGAAAACAACGTATTTGATTATATCAATTAAATTATACCTATACTAAATGTTAACACATTTATTTTTACTTATATGAGTATTTTAGTTATGCTTCAACAAATTCATTAAAATATTAAAATAAAATAACATAATACGTAAATAGAAATAGCTAATAATGTATTGTATTGATTATAAACGTCGCCGTCACTATCATTCACTAAATTGTATTTATAAACAACAAAAATTAATATCAAATTAAAAATTTACTAAATATATTAAAATGGCGGACCACGCTTTAATTTATCAAAAATCACATTCTGTTTAGAGATGGAATGAAGAAAACTGCACGGTTTTGTAAATTCATATATGAAATCTGAAATTGTGAAGGAGTAGTAGTGCCGCATATAAGAAACCGTTCGTAAACTGTTCATAAGTGGTTCACTTTTTATGTACTACACTAAAACATTTAATTCTAGTACAACATTTTTTGCGTTCGCTACATCGTTTTTTATTTTGGTTATGGAACGACAGTACAGTTCAACACAGTCCGTCAACCAGATAATAAAGACACAAAAATACTGCACCACAATAAATATAACAATAAAATATTAATACTAATTAATACTCGTACTATGTATTTATAATTAAATAAAGTTTAAATCCAAATAAAATTAATTATAAAGTTTATAAATAAAATACGTGTATAGTTTGTTAATAAAATAATTGCAAATGTGTTTTATTTCTTTGCACGGAACAGTTTCTTTAGACAGAAGCCAAATTTAAAGGTTAACAACACTGGAAAATTACATTTTGCAACATTTTTTCTAAAGACAAGCTAAACTGAAATAAATTGCTTTATTTTTGTTTTGACATTTATCTGAAGTGAAGAATACCAATCGAACAGCCTCTTCTCTTCAGTAGCTTGTAGCAACTCACTCGCTAACACAATCCAATTATTCATAATGCAATTGAAACAGTCAGAAATATTCATCACTCGTTCATCGCCACAATCCGTGCAATCACATTCACACACATTGACATGAACGCACTTTCTATTCCCACGTTTTCTACATGAACGCACCTTGTTCACCCACAACGGAACACACTTCATTCTTTTCGATATAGACACAGATGTCAAAACTTTTTTTGTCAAGTAGTCGACATTTGGCAGCAAAAATAAAAAAAATATTTTTTTTGGTTCTCGTGATTATATATTAATGCGGTGGTGAAAATAATATAACGTAATCTAACCCATGTATAGTTAATAATAATAATAATAATAAATATCAACCGTGAAATATTGTAAAAACATAAAAAGTGTTCGTGTATTATTACAATCATATAAGTGGCGTACACGGACGCGGTACAGAAAAACTGCATTGGTTACCTTCGACACCCTTTTTAGGGATAACATACACATATTTTTTATATTTCAAACATACGTTGGGGTTATTCAAAAGTTATACATCAATTAACACGGAAATCTGGTGCGGTGCAACCGTTCCAGATAACAGGTACGTGCAAAATTGCAAATTAACCAGACGAAAACAAACATACAAAAAAAAAGTCAATTAACACTCCATTTTGTTTCATTTTTTTCATACCAACGGCAACGGGAGCCAACAACAACAAGTAAAGTACATATTACAAATACATACACTACGTTTTGGATTAATTTTGAGCGCAACGAAACAGTGTGACACATATGTACTTGCGAATTCATACAATAAATGAGAAAACAAAACAATCCATTCATTTAAAATCCAGAATTAAACAAAATTCATCCGGTTACAACGTAAGTGCCATATACATTTAAACAGTACCAGAAGACACAAATTCAACGGGATACAGCGAAACCAACCAACGGCAGCAACAACAGCTAAGTTTTTTTTTTGATTTTTGTTTCTTAACTTTTCAAAAATAAATATTTTTTTTGCGTTCATATAACAATATAACACTAAATATTACATTTCACACAAAAATAATTGTTCACAATATTCATTTTTGATTTTCTTTTTTAATTGTAAATTATTTTCACCACATTGCTCGGAGAATAGCTATTGATCTTATTATTGTTGTTTTCGGTAAAATACGCGACAGTCGTGTCGCTTTCGACCATAACATTTGGGTTTTTTTTTTTTACTTTTACTGCAGGTTGCATTATTATTTTTTTTTTGGGCATACATATTTTACTTTATATTTTTTTTTTTACAAACAACTTCAACGAGCCCCCCCCCCCCAATACGAGGTGCCACGCCCGTCCAGTAATTCGGGGGTATCTCGACGGTCATAATGCCATTAATCAAAATTCTTTTTACAAGGTAACCATTCCTCATTTTCATTTTTTTCTCTCAATTTAAAACAAATTCAACCATAGTGTTTTGATTTACTTAATTGATATTGATATTGACATAATAAGCAATGCCAAACGAAACAAAAGCTACCGGTTCCGCAACAAGCGAAACCAAAATATACAGAAGACGTGGTTATGAATCGTGACGAAGGCAGCGGTCCACCAGAAATGTCGATGTTGGTTAAACTTTAGCCATTCTGGGCTGACAAACCAATAAACTGGTTTAATGCTGCGGAAATCATGTTTAACATTCAGAATATCAAAAGCGACAAAATGAAATTTGTCCACGTCTTGTCGGCGCTATCTCCCAACACAAGCGATGTTATCGCAGACATCCTCGCTGATCCTCCACAAACAAACATGTATCTGACAATCAAAACCGTGTTGATAGAACGACTATCACCGTCAGATGAACGAAAATTGGAAGCTCTCCTGAGCGGTCAGGACATGGGAGATAGACGCCCGTCTGAAACACTCAGGCAAATCAAAACCCTAGCCGGTAACGAATTCAGCGATCAAATAATAAAGTCATTATGGATCCGAAGATTGCCCGAGATCATCAAGATTGCGATGGTAGCTCAACAGGACGCTACCCCACTTGATGACCTCGCACGTACAGCCGACAAGATGCACGAGGCAATCGGAGCTAAACCACAAATATCGGCATACAAACAACCTTTCAGCTCGACGGTGCGAAGACCACCGGGTCACAAGAACAACGTCCCATCGCAAGCTCGAATACACTCGAAGACCGACTCACTCGGCTCGAGTCAAAACTAAATAACCTGCTCAACGCGAACAGGAACCGATCACGCGAAAGACAGTCCTCATCACAATACGCAGCCCCAGCACACACAGCCAACATGGTATGTGCTGGTACCACTGCAAGCATGGTAGCGCGGCTCGGAAATGTTTAGCTCCCTTCAAATTCGGCCCAAGCTCAAGTAAATCCATGAACAACATGGAGGTGGACAAATCAAATCAAAAAAACGATTAAACCACCGGGTCGAGACGGTAACGCAAAACACCCACAAAACAAGCCGTCTATTCATATTGGACATAGCAAACCACCTGACTTTCATTATAGACAATGGCGCTGACCTTTCGGTTATCCCAGCAAAACATTATTTGAATTCACTCTTTCATAAATCAAATGATCTAGTTCTTTCGGCCGCCAACGGCTCAATTATCAATACTTACGGCACTAAGTTGCTACAGGTTAACATCGGACTCAAACGAACCTTCACCCATGCCTTTATCATAGCTACGGTGAATCGTCCGATCATTGGCGCCGGTTTTCTAAGCAAATTCGGACTTCTAGTCGATCTCAAAAACAAACGGCTTATTGATTCAGCGACAAGACTGTCAATCAATGCCACAATGGTTCGCGTCCACACACCGACTCCGATCCATTTCACGATCGACAACGGCTATGGCACTCTCCTCAAGAAGTTTCCTTCTTTGACAGCAGAGCCAAACTATAAAATGCCAGTCCGTCACAACGTGGTCCATCACATTGTCACAGCAGGCCATCTGCCTGTGTCAAGACCACGCAGGCTAGATCCCGTCCGTCACAAAGCCGCTTTTACAGAATTCCAGCACATGGTAGAATTAGGAATTTGTAGGCCATCTGCATCTTCCGTCTCTTGTCCTCTACACATGGTGAAAAAGAAAGATCACGATCGGTGACCATATGGGGATTATCGTCGACTAAACACGGTCACACCTGATCGTTATCCGATACCCCACATTCAAAACTTCTCCATGCTTTTACATGGTTGCACAATATTCTCCAAAATTGATCTGGTCAGAGCATATCACTTAATTCCCGTCGCACATGAAGACGTTCATAAAACGGCGATCACAACACCATTTGGCCTCTTCGAATTCACCCGAATGCCATTTGGTCTTCGCAATGCCGCGCAAACGTTTCAGCGTTTTATCAACAAAGTCGTTCACGATCTTGATTTCGTTTTCGTCTACATTGACGATATTCTTGTGGCTTCACAAACTGAGGAGCAACACAAAAAGCACTTGGAACAACTTTTCCACAAATTAACGCAGATTGACGTGCACATCAAGAGTGCAAAATGCGTCTTTGGCGCAACCTCTCTTGATTTCCTCAGCCACAAGATCACCCCTAATGGTATTCTGCCGTCTGAAGAATGAATTAACGCCATTTGGGAATTCGCAGCTCCAACCTCAATCAAACACATTCAGCGTTTTGTCGGTATGGTAAATTACTACCACCGATTCATACTAAAACTCGCTGAAACACTCGCTCCAATCCACACCCACTTAGCAGACCTACTCAGAAAGCCTAAGACACCCAAGAACTTTTCTTGGCCCGACGAATGTCAACACGCATTCATGTCGTTTAAAACTGAATTAGCGAAAACAACACTTCTGGCACATCCACTGAGTGACTCAAAGCTCAGCTTAACCACTGACGCATCAAACACGGCTGTCGGTGCTGTACTACAACAGTACAATAAGAAGTGTTGGGAGCCCTTGGGATTTTACACAAAGAAACTCTCGGATGCAGAAAAGAAATATTCTGCATTCGACCGGGAATTACTCGCAATCTATCTGGCAGTCAAACACTTCAGATATTTTGTTGAGGGTCGGGACTTCACCATTTATACCGACCACAAGCCCCTGACTAGAGCAATTCACTCAAAAACTGAACGTAATCCAAGGCAATCACGTCACTTAGACTACATCAGTTAATTTACAACGGACATCAAACATGTTCACGGACATGACAACGTTGTCGCGGACACACTATCCCGCACAGATGACAACAAAACGGCCGCAGTCGAGACACAAATCGACTTACAAAAAATTGCAATCACACAAAAAGCTGACTTAGAACTTCAGAATTTATTTTCTGGTTCCGAACGTCATACTGGTTCATCAATGAAACTAGAGCTTTTCAAACTACCTGGCCTCGAAATCGTCTGTGAAACATCCATTGGGAACAATCGCCCATACATCGCAGAACCACTTCGTCGAACCATCTTCGACACACTGCATAACATTTCGCATCCTGGAGTCCGCGCAACTCGTAAATTGATCACTACTCGTTACTTTTGGCCCAGTATAAACAAAGACGTAGGCCAATGGGCTCAGTCTTGCTTATCCTGTCAACGTGCCAAAGTTCAAAGACACACAAAATCACCCCATGGACAATTCGAAATTCCACCCGGTCGATTCGAACACATCCACTTAGACATCGTAGGACCATTGCCTCCGTCTAATGGATATTCGTACTTACTCACCTGTGTCGATCGCTTCACTCGCTGGCCCGAAGCTTACTGCATGACAAACATATCAGCTGCAGCCATTGCCACCACATTCGTCAACAATTACGTTTCACGATTCGGCGTGCCCCTACAGATCACAACTGATCAGGGAACACAATTCGAGTCTAAACTTTTCACAGAGTTAACAAAACTCCTCGGATCGCATCGTATACGTACAACGGCTTATCATCCACAAGCCAATGGCATGGTCGAACGCTTTCACCGGTAACTCAAAGCCGCTCTCATGGCCAGAAGCAATACAATGCATTGGAGTTCGGAAATACCAATCGTTCTACTTGGAATCCGAGCAACGGTGACAGAAGATCTTAAGTGCTCACCAGCCGAAATGGTTTACGGACAAACCAGCAAGCTACACGGTGAGTTCTTTGTCGAAAATCCTCTTACACCTTTACCAACTAGCGACACAGTCGTCGACCAACTGCGACAAACCATGCAAAACCTTGTACCAAACTTAACTCGTCAAGCCAAACAAGATGACGTCTGTGTTCCAAAATCACTTAACAATTGCGATTTTGTTTTCATCAGAACAGACAAGGTTCGCACGGGATTATCTCCTCCCTACGAAGGTCCGTATAAAGTCATACGGCGTCTTCGCAAGCATTTCATCGTATCGATTAATAGTAAAAATCAAAACATTTCAATCGATCGACTCAAGCCAGCATACGGAATTCTCTCAGCTGATCAAACATCAAGCCCTCGTATACACAAACGAGTCCGTATTGCTAGTAATCACGCAATCATTTCCTAGGGAGGGAAAATCACTTGCAGGGGAGTCCTGTAGCGACTCACTCGCTAACACAATCCAATCACACAATCCAATTATTCATAATGCAATTGAAATAGTCAGAAATATTCATCACTCGTTCATCGCCACAATCCGTGCATTCATATTCATACACATTGACATGAACGCACTTTCTATTCCCTTGTTTTCTACATGAACGCACCTTGTTCACCCACAACGGAACACACTTAATTCTTTTCGATATAGACACAGATGTCAAAATTTTTTTTGTCAAGTAGTCGACATTTGGCAGCAAAAATAAAAAAATTATGTTTTTTGGTTCTCGTGATTATATATTAATGCGGTGGTGAAAATAATATAACATAATCTAACCCATGTATAGTTAATAATAATAATAATAAATATCAACCGTGAAATATTGTAAAAACGTAAAAAGTGTTCGTGTATTATTACAATCATATAAGTGGCGTACACGGACGCGGTACAGAAAAACTACAAGCTCAATAAAGTGAAGAGTAACTCAATTAATTGAAGTGAAGAGTTGTACTCATCAGTCCAATCGAATACGCTTATTATCACAGAAAATGTTTAGCACTCAATAGTGTAATGACGTGCCACAATAATCAAATCTAATTTGCCAATGGATTCTTGGAAAAATGGATACACGAGTAATTTTCGAGAGTAGTTTCAAACTTATGAACAGTAGTGTAGGTTGCCACAAATAGCAGCAGAATTCAGAATATAAATTTGTGACAAGAGTTAGACAAAAATAAATGTAAAGAGAGATGCAGTAGATAACAAATGAAATTAATAAAAAATAAAGAAACGAAAGAAAAAAATTGTAATAATTTTCTTCTATTATTGTCATTACTATTATGTTTAGTATATGTATTTTACCATTTCTTTTTGTACCAAGAATATGCTGATATGACATTATTATTAAGAGAAGCAATGAATATGTATTTCAAAAATATGCAAAAATAAAAGATCCGGCGTAATATAGGTTAAAATAAATTTAATTTTTAACTTACTCTGTACAACATACATATTTATATGAAATGTAAGAACATACAAAGATACTACACTCAATACAAGGGGGATGTATTTAAAAGAAAAAGATAAGAATTTTATTTCATTTTCTGTTATCAAAATGATTATTGTGGCAAGATGGGAAAACTTTAAGTGACGGTATGACTTTTTATGTACCCAATTTAAACCAAAAAAATATTTTAACTAAGTTATCTACAAAAAATATTTCATATTTCTTAAATTGAGTGGCATAAGTAAACCATATTAACTTTAATGTACACCTGTATTTAAGCTACACCAAAAAAAAAAAAACTCTATTTATGAGGTTTTCTAACCATATTTTGGATTTGGCTTCTTTTTTTCTCATATGGATGCACTTAAATTGTGGAAAGGTATTTCAAGATTTAAAATTGAAAAGGTTGATATATGTATGTATGTTTTTGCCTATATTATGATATGAAGAAAGAGGGGGCAAAAATTTCGTTTTGCTTGCCACAAGAAAAACAGAATTTCATTATTATATATGACAGTAATAAGATTAAACCTATTTTTTTAGTTTTGCTTCCTTGGAGAATGTTATATAAAATATTGATTTTCTTATTCATATTTTTTTTTACCCGCCGACCAATTTTTTTTGTTTTTATTTTATATTTAGTTTTTGTGTTAGTGGTTAGGAAAGGTATGTATAAGCATGTGGTTTATAGGAGAGATCAAATTGAAATCTTTCTAAAGTTTGAATTATTGACATACGTAGAACGACCATGTAAGTATAAAAGTGTCAAACCATGAAAATATAAAATTTGGCTATCTGAACTGAAAACAAAATTTTATTAGACGAAAAATTAATTATTCAGTAAACGATTTATTTTAAAGAAGACACAAAATCTAACATTGTGGTTTACGGGGTAAATATATCGGTTATTACGGACATTTTGAGTAAATCTGAAAACGCATTTCTTTAACATGACTGAGAAGGCGCTGAATTACCGTTCAGCAGGGAGTTTA
Source organism: Tipula vernalis (assembly GCA_958295665.1). NCBI lineage: Eukaryota > Metazoa > Arthropoda > Insecta > Diptera > Tipulidae > Tipula > Tipula vernalis. The sequence goes on from OY282558.1 coordinate 299,928,061, forward strand.
AACTATCAGACGAACAGTCTGAACAACGTGATTACTCATAACTTCATTTTACTTCCCCAATAACATACTCAGTGATTTTAATTAATTTATTAGCTTTATATAAATCCTCTGTCTATCCCCGTAATAAGGCCATTCGTCCCTATAACACGTTTTTCCTAAGCGGCCACAGTTTTTTGAAATTCAGGAAGGTTTTAGCTAGTCCCAATTTGGTTTGGCAGTCTACTTCTCTGAAACATTAATTTAGCGCACTGAAATATTAAACACTACGATTAGTTCACTTTATTGAATTACCTCCAGCGCAGGTCATAAGCAGCAAAGTAGAATAATTATTGCGGTGGCGATCATTGGCCTTCGATATAAAAATAATCATTGCGTTGTCCAGGTGATTTTTTAATTTATTTTCGAAGTTCTATTGCCCACAAATAACTTGAAATTTAAAAAATTGTAATAATGATTAATTTACTAAGCGCACATTAAACATCTTACAATTACAATCGTAGTTGTCTGTTCAGTGCACACTGGCTTTTCTAGTACAACACGATTTCCACGCAGTTTGTGAGCTTTTCTAGTCAAGTTTTTTGTTGTAAATATCTTGTATGTCGCAATGGAAACACTGTCCTACATTTTGGTCGTCTTCAGTGGGACAGCAGGTAGAGATTTGCGTTGCATCTTAGGGGTATCGAGTTCGTGTTTTGTATGTGAATGTAGAGTTACTAGTTTTTACTTCTTCATTAAATCCACTGTAAGGGTAACATTACATTTTTAAAAAAATGTGAATAATGTCGAAGAAGAAAGGAAAAGGCCACCTCTTTTGATTCGTTTTTATACTCTAAGGCAACAACAAAATTACTAATTAGTGTGGCTACTTAAATGTGTGCCAAGAATGATGGATTATAAGATTATGTAACTCAAAATACGTTATTCTCTTTTGTGAAAAAAATAAATCGTAGGAACCAGTCTCTAATACCTGGATTTTTTTCTCCTGTTATTTAAAGTTTGACTTTCCAGGAAAATACAGCCGTTGCCCCACGACGGTGGCTTTTTGTGAGTAGAATTGCAAAATCGTTCACAAAGCAACAATTTGAAATAGTAAAATGAAACTTGACGAAACTGTGTGCGTCAAAATATTACCCAAAGAAGTGAACGGCCTGCTTTACGACTACGTGTTATTTCGTGTGAATTTACCTGCTGAATAATTTACAACTGCGTTACAATCAGCAATGTGGCCACCTGGACTCTTGGCGAAAGTATTCGCGTGGAGACCACCTCGCCAAAATTTTCGCAATTTGAGTCCAGCTAAAACCCAACTTTAACCTTTACTACTAACCAACAGAACCTGCATCATATGAACTTTATACCAATTCCTAAGCTAATAAAAAAACAGAAAAACAGTCATTTTATTACCAAAATGCTAATAGAATGCCCTCGAAAGCCGCTCAATTTCACAATTTTGTTTTAAAAACGCGGTTTCCGGTTTATATCATCTGTGAAATATCATTCAACATGGATCCTGTGTTCTGATTTCTTTCCCAGCCAATATGTGCTTTATAGATGTGACCGTTCACAGCTAACAAGTAATAAAAATTCTGGTGGAGGAGTACTCATAGCTGCCGATACAACCTGTCCATCGTGCAATTATGTGTTAAAATTCCAATCAACATGTTGCATATGTCCCGCCTGGCTCACCAATCTCCTCTTAAACCACCTGCTGTGACACAATAATGGAAATCAACAATGCTGCTATTCCATCTGACACCATCTTAATCACGGGGATTTTAATTTTCTAACCATTGGCTGGTCATATGACGAAGAAAATTTTATCTTTAAACATGAGTTCAGAAATGTCTGTTCATCGATACTGTTTTTAAAAAAAATCTAAGCTAAATTTGCGAGATTCAAAATGGTCTAGACCGAATTTTAGAACTCATTTTTACTAATGAAAGAAATTTATTTAAAGTGAATGAATCACCATCACCATTCGTAAGTAATGATGTTCACCACAAAGCCTTGGAAGTAATTTTTTGGCAGCAATGGCAATAATATTATTAATAATCAACAAAACTACAAGTCGTATTACAACTTCAGAAAAACTGACACAATAAACCTTCATCTATATCTTGACGGGATTAACTAGGAAAAGGAACTTAACAGCAGCAACATAAATATTAACGTGGAGAAATTCTACAAAATCTTATTTAAGGGCATATAATTATTTGTTTCTACTGCTGTGGCCAAATCAAACAAATATCCCCCATGGTACGATAATAAACTGATCAATTTAAAGAACAAGAAAGACAAGGCTTACAAACAAAATCTGAAATTCTGTTCCGAGGAAAGCAAACATAAATTCACTGCGTATACCCAACATTTCGAAACTACTTTGAGATAAAGTATAAGAGCCACATTAGCCATATTAAGGAAAAATTAAGGAAAGATCCAAAGCATTTTTGAAGATTTTTTAAAGAAAAACGTGAAATTAATGGTTACCCAGCATGTCTGACATTCAAAAAAAATGAATCTTGTGATCCGCAGGTTATATCAAACATATGTTCGGAGTTTTTTTTCAATCTGTATATAAGCCTGAAGATATCGATAAGTATGTAAATCTAAACAATGGTAAAAGCAGCGTAACCATACTGGCACCACGGATTGGAACAGAGGATATTCATCGAGCTCTAGAAGTATTCGGATATGGATATGGTCCTGATTGCATTCCAGCTTCATTGTTTAAAGATTTCACTAGGTTGGCAATTCCTATGTGTCTTCTATTTAATCAATCTTTAAAACTAGCAACATTTCAAAGAAATGGAAAATAACCAGGGTGACACAAATCTGGAGCAAGAAATGATGTTTCTTGTTACAGAGGAATTATATCAATATCTTCAGTATCCAAATTATTTGAGCTGGTATTATGCAACTCATTCAGATCATTGGTCCCCCGATTCATGTCACAGTATCAGCATGGTTTTATACCAAAAAGATCAACATCAACAAACCTTATTGAATTCACTACCAACACCATTAAAGAAATTGAAAAGCATGAGCAAGTTGATGTAGTACATACAGACTTTGCTGCCTTTACTCCGTCAGTCAGTGTAAAACGTTGGAACAGTTTTACAGATTCGGTTTAGATTCATGCTACCTAAGGCGTACTATAAGGCTCTCACGTTGGTCCTTGGATCTTCATAATTTTCTTCAACGACATTACTGAAGTAATACAGCATTCTAAGGTATTAATGTTTGCAGATGATCTCAAAATATATAAAACAATAGAAAACATCGGCGATACCAACAAGCTACAAGAAGACATTGATAATCTAGCGAAATGGTGTGAGTCGAACCTTCTCAGTCTCAACATCAACAAGTATAAGACTTTATGATTCCATCGGAAAGTTAACCCTGTTATACAATAATATCAAATTAATGATATACTTTTACAAAAAGTATTTGAGATTAAAGACCTAGGGGTTACTTTCGTGGAAAACATGGGCTTTACTAAGCACATTAAGCAAGGCGTCACTAGAGCGAATTCCATTCTTGGTTTTATTAGGCGTGGAACGAGAGATATTTATGACTTCGAGACAACTTGAATACGCTGTCAACGTCTGGTGTCCTTTTTACGACGAACCTATCCAAAAAATCGAGAGTGTTCAACAAAAGTTTATACGTTTGTACCTACCACGTTAACCTGAAGCGATTGCCACCATATCTTACTAGATGTAAATCCTATCAAATGAAAACATTGGATAATAGCAGAGCCTTCTAGAGTATAGAGCCATAATCTTAATGACGTATTTTTTAGAAGCTTTTTTAGTGGTATAACTATTCACTGATTTCCATAGGAATCCATAGTGAAAATGGTGTTTTTTAGCTTCAAGTTTTTCAATGAAAAAAGCAAAAATATTATAAACTGTTTATATAAAAGTTTTCTACATATCTTTAAGAACAATATACAAGAAGGCCATATTGGTATTAAGTAAATAATAATTGCAGAAATATTAAAATTAAATTATTTCTAAAATATATTTTTTCGAACTTTCATTTTGAAAAATACATCAAAGTTGGCTCTGACAAATTAAAATAATACTTGCTAAATTTATCTTTAGTTTTACTAGTGTACGTAAGATGTCTAAATGGTTACAGAAAAATACGAAAAAAAATTATTTAATCGCAAAATTATCACACGTTCCTATATTTTGTGAATTTGTTTTGCTTTTCCTACAATTTTTGAACTTGAAATTGCCCCATGTGGTAATTTTTGGTACGATTTTTCCAAATTTTTACGGCCATCACTGCCATCTATGTAATGTATATTGACTTAATGACCAACGAATCGTAGTAAGCTTTTATTTTAATTTGACCAGAATGCTGTTGTTATGAATTTTTTTTAATATTTTGGTTTAAATAAATCAATTATTACAAGAATATGAAAACGATTTACTTAAACGATATTCATATATGTTGAAATTCAAACATTTATGAAAGTATTTCAGAAATCATAATTAAGAATTTGTAACGTTTTCATTTAAAATTTGTCTTAGGAAAAAAAGAGATTTCCCATATGTTTTGTGTGTTTTACTATGAAAAGTTCCGATTTTTCCTCGTTTCTAATTCCCTTATAAAAGCTCAGATTTTTTGATTATGGCTCTATAAAATACAGGGTGCTCTGATAATAGACGAGAGCTTTTAAAATGTTCGTTTGTTGGAAATATTTTACTAGATCAAATCCCTGCACCATCTATAATGGTATCAATTAAAATACTTACACCGAGTAGAAATTTAGGAAGTCAGAAGTTCCTTCATTTATATAAACTCAGAATAAACTATGGTGACAATGAACTAATCAACATGATGTTCAAGAGTTTTAATAAAATTGATTATCTCTTCGACTTTTACTTAAGCAAAGATAGCTTTAAACGTAGGTTGAAGCAACATTATGCTCCGACCTGAAAGTATTTTTTATTTTTATTTTATTAATTTTTATGTATAATTTTGTTTGTCTAATTTTACATATTATTCTCTTTATGTACCATGTCAAAAGTCAAATTTGTTGACTTTTTATCTGAAAATATATAAATAAATATGTGTGGCTACCGAGAAGCCGGTTGTAGAACAGCGTAAATTTTTTTTGGTTATAGACAGAAAGGTTTAGGCCGCCCAATTTAGCCTGGCTTAAATGTACCATTCGAAAAAAAATCTGCTACCTGCTCCTCAATTAAATCTTTTTTCACAAACCTGCATAGCAAACCTTTGTTTATGTCGCATTCGATTGATTTTTTACTACTCATTGAAAGAGTACTCATTTAAATTGTACTTTTTATGCATGTATTCGTGTTGCCAAAAATTAAATCACATGTTGGTGTGTGTAAAAATATGGTATCCTCAGTCACTCAGTGCCTTTGTTTGAATATAAAATTTTGAGGGTTAAAAGGAGTATCTTTACGATAAATAATAGTGATGTAGAACGGCTGTTAGGTTTTTTGACTAATAATGTACATGAAAGTTTGGTCGCTGAACTGACTAGGATAACAGCAACTTCAAGCATGAAACTTGGTGCTAAACTTGAACATAACTGACCATTGCTTATTTGAAATGGTTTTGTCAGGAGAGCTAAGTAGTAAAACTGAGGTGACCCACGTAGACTAGAAAAAGTTTAAAGTCCCGCTTTAATTTGAGAATTTGAGGGACGTTTAAAGTTTCTAGGATGTGTCACTGGCTTTTGGTTAATTCGGAAACGTAATCAGAGATCATCTTAACAAAAAAATTTTACCGTGAATTCTAATGGGAGTGTGCAATTATTTTGTGTATTTTTGGTAAAAATAGGGTTTTATTGTTATTTGCTTTTTCCCACCTTGCTGCTAATGGTGGATTCCAGGTCGAAAGAACAACACATCTGTAAAGGCTATCAATGAATCGATTAAAAAGAATCAAACTAGGTTGTATTTGAAAGCAACAATATCTAGAGAATAAGGCAGGCATAGGCATTCATGTTAAGCGCTTCTAACGTTTCCTTGACCGGTTTCGCAACAAGAGGCCGAACATTAGTGCTATGAATATTTGGCTTTGTCGGCGATGCTTATGGTTCACCATGATATTTTGAGCATCGGTTTATTGTAGAATATCACCACCCGTCACGATACGGCGCAAAAAAACGTTTTATTCTTTGTCTTTCAAGCAACAATTCACCGGTGATTTTGCCTCTTTTGAGTTTCCTCGGCTTCAACTCGTACGGCACCCAATTTCCTTGCTTGTGAGTTATTCCAATGGTATTTAAACGTCTGAAAATCGTGAAACGATCAACATGTAAATGATTCTGCAAGTTCTTCTTCCATTTGACACGGGTTTTCATTGGGTAAAGCCCTCGTCTTCAAACTTTTTGGATGGCTGAACATTCCTTGTCTATCGTATCAAAATCATCTCTTCTATAGCGTCGACACTGGTAATCACATGTTTCTCAGCAGCACTTTTCTTGAAATGGAAACAAAAAAGCAAAGCTTCATAAAATTCGACATATTCAACGATCAAAAAACTGACGTCTTTGACATGATGCGTTTGAAAATCCCTTAAAACTAATGCGCACTCCTGAAAAATGAAAAGATCAGTCAATCTTAAGCCGTGAATGTCCTATAATTATTTTACCAGCTTGCGCAACAGTATCCTATCAATAAACGATTCAAATATTACAGCTTGACGTTGTGTGATTCAGCCAATTTACAAATTAGATAGAAATAAGAAACAAATGGTCAACAATTTCATGAAAATGGCAACTTTGCCATTGCATAATCTGGCAAACCGTGAACGAAATTAAATTCAGACATCCGCATTGTGCCTTGTCATCGTGTGGTTGTACAATTTTATTAAGTCGTATGACATAAGACATACAAAATTCGATGCCGATTTGAACGATTATATACGTAAATGTGGTTACAGCTGTTCCATAGCAAGTAAATATAATCAATTAATTTATTCCAACCAGATAAAACAACATAATGTACTCGTAATATAACTTCAAATAATTTTTTTCTTTTTTTTGGAAAATTCTATAATTGCTTATTGCGCTGTGAAACCAATATCTTCCATTTTTGGACAACTCTTTTAGATAGTGCTTTATAAAGGGACAAAATGGTCTATAAGATTTTCTGGCATGGCTACAAGCTGTTGTGGTACTGGCACCGAAATTGGTGCTTTAATAACTTGTGGCTTGGTCCTCGTCCTCACCATAATCTGTTTCTAAGAACTCAAAATTACTTGAAGTACCGTCAAACATTACAGGTGATTCTTCTGCCTGTGTGGAACTCTTCTTAATACAATTTACATAATTCGTTAGATTTTAATTCGTATGGTTTTCACTCTGCATATTTCTCCATTCTTACTTTGAGGAAGGATTTGATTCCTTTCTAAGTATTTAACTAATAAGTAGTATTCATATTTAATTGGGTCGTTAACTATGATAATCATATTTGTGAAAATGGTTCTGAAAACCAGTATTAATACAACCCTTAAGTGCGAATATGAATTGAGAATAGTAACGTGTGTTTTTGGTCGATTGTGCTTGCTTTATGTGAAATATTTCAATCTGAAGACACACGTGCAGTGTAACACATGCCAATTTTGATACGCTAATTGCTGTTCTGATGATTTTAATTTTTACGTTCTGGAAAGGAGAACTCACGGCAAACGATAAGTAATTTAGCAGCAAACGTAAGTAGTTTGTAAGTTGAATGAGTTACAAGGAGAAACATCTTTAACCCTTGCGAAAGCTGGTTTGCACCAAAACAAAATGATGGTGGTATTATAAAGGTATTGTTTACTTTGAACTTCTTAAAGCTGCAAAACGAGAAATGCTGATAGGCCTTAGGAAGCCTTCCATGAGAAGAGGTCAACTTTGATCATTAGGAAAGGAATAATCTTTTAGGAAGAAAATGCAAAATAAAAACGATTGGAAAGCTCTAGAAAAATGGCGAGAGTTCGTGACTAACAAAGACTAGAATTTAAAAACTGTTACATTAAGGCATCTTGGCAGATACAGACAGGTTACAAGTGTAACTGAAAACATCATTATTAAATAAAAAAATCTGTTTTGAATACAAACAAAATACATAAATACTTGATGAACATACGCTTTAAATACATTTTTTATATATTCTGAGGAACTTCCTACTACTACTTTACTTTGCTCTCCTCTCTTTTAATTTACAACAAATTTGATTGGCTTTAGCTGTCAATTTATGTTGGATGTAAAAAAAATATTTAAGTTAGAAATGATTCTTTTAAAAATTTACCCTAATCGCGGGAGACCGTTCTGTTTTAATATCCCTCTAATTTAAAATACTAAAATTTATCATCAGTGCGTTTGGATTGAATTCGTTTGTATTTTTTTTTTTTTTTTTTTTTTTAATATCCAGGCGATATAATTGAAATTCACTTTGCCTTGAAATTTTTAATAACAATTGAATTGTTAAAAAAAATTTGGTAGCTTGCTTAGAAAATTGAAAATATAACTTATCATCCACCAGCTGGTATGTTTTCCCATAATTTTAGCTACATATATTATTTTTCCATCGATGGACAAAATATAACCTAATTTCCTGTTACATTTTTTCACATCTTCTGTTCAAGCTTCCGTAAATTTTTTTTTAAGAAAAAATGATTTTTACTTGATACAACAAAACATTAATTTGTTTTTCATTTCATATAATCTTGTTTATAAATTTTTAACGTAAATTATAGAAAAACGTAATAATAAAAATCATTTAAATTAGTCAAATTTGTCTTAACTTCCTTTCGCACGTACATTTTTTTTTTTTAATAATTATTGGAAATTTGATAAATATAATTAATATAATTTTTGCCAATTATGCTACATCCGATGTAATGGTACTTTTTTGCTATAACATTCTAGAATATTACGTTCATGGCTTTCACGGTCGGGTTTGAATGAAATGTATTAATAATTTCATACAGTCATCATCTATATTTGAAAGTGAACTATTTGTAAATATTGCATTTTTGTCGATTATGAGAACTAGCAGAACAATCTAATCCGACTACGCTATCAGTGGATGATAACGTAGAAGTTGCCTTCTTCAAATTTGGCAAAAAAGCTGCCCAATATTGACCAACAATATATTATATCGAAGATATTCTTTAGTTAATACTTTCTTTTCCCGTTCTGCGATGGCCATTTCTATTGCTTTAATTAAACGTTAAATCTTTTCGAGAACTAACTCAAAAAGTTCCTAAAGTTTCACCTAACAGCAATTTTTCATCTTCATATTTGACTGTTGCGAATTTGAATAGTTTGAAGACTATCATCTACGGATTGTATGAAAAGCCAGTCATCTTTGGATAATTTTAGAAACAGTTCCCTAAGACTTCATTGCAGAAATCTTTGACTTCCATTGAAAGGAAAACAGGTAGGTTTGATAGCCGATTACCGTTGTGGAAAAATATTAGGAATCTACCTCCATATGTTGAAAGATACGACTAATTTCCATAAGCACCATTTTCAAGGACTTACATGGAAAATTCGGCCTCTGGAGCTAGCTATTTTTATTTTCAATTTATATGGGCATCCAAGTTCATACTTATTATTGAACTAGAAATCATAAAACTCGCACACTCTAGAAAATAGAATCTCACAGAACCAATTATGGAAGTGAGGCCTTTGCATGCAATGTAAAAATATTATAAAGAGCAAAATATTCTTTGTGACTTTAACATGACGAAATTGGTAATTAGACAATCATTAAAAAAACAGTCATTCTTAACCGTATATAGAAAACAATTAATTGTATTTTTGTTATTTATGTTTAAAATTGTACTGAAGCGTATGGTTCCTAATAAATTTTTTCTAATAAAAAGCAAAATACACGATTCAACATCTCGAATGAGGAATTCCATCGTGTTGGGCAATCTCGCTTGGATAGTTTAAGTAATATGGTATTATTAAACATTTAAAAAAAAAAAAAAAAATTTTGAAGCGGAGTGACGTAATTGATCTTTTTATAATTAATATTATTTTGTACAATCACAAAACACCAACAGTTTTCACTTACTTAAAAATAAAAAAAAAAAACTTTTTATTTTTGAATTTATTTACTTTTATTTATTTAAAATTACAACTAGTTTCGATCTTGTAAAGATCATCTATAGGTAATTTTTTGCAATTAAAAAACTAAAGTAAAAACAACTCTTATATATACAAAAATTTTGTTTAACAGGTAAAAAAAAATAAACAGGACTTACTCGTATATATAAAAATAATAATAAAAAAAAAAAAAGAAAACGGAGGCGGACAAACCCACAAATTTAATTAAAAATAAGGGGTGTTGCGCTTGTTATGGTTAATTTTTAAAAGTTATTTTAAATAAGGGGGAATTAATTTTTGCATCATCTGTGTTCATGAGATTTGTGGTGTTGGCGATGTGGTATGACTCGTATGCGTCTGGTTTCCATTTTTGATGTACTGTTTTTATTATTTTTGAAAGAGTGGTGTCTATTTTGTGGTTATGGTGGAACATATGATATGCAACACTAGATTTATTCCAGTTGGCTTTTTCATGTTCTTTAAGCCTAGTGCTGAAATCTCTCGAAGTCTGGCAGATGTAGGTGTCCTGGCAATTAGAACATTTAATTTGGTAAATTCCAGGCCGTAAATCTTGTGTTACCTTATCTTTAAAGTTGTTTAAATCCTTTTTGATGGTTGTTGATGGACGGGTGACAAGTTCTATGTTGTGTTTGTGGAAGACGCGCTGAAGTTTATTGGTGATATCCGGAAAGTAGGGAACGCTGACTCTAGTAGTATTCACCGTTTCCATGGCTGGTTGTAATGTGGTGAGTGATGATTTGATGTGCTTGGCTTTGTGCTTGTTGATAATGTTATCAGCAAATTGAGTAGAATACCCATTGGCTACGGCCGCGTTCTGAATAAATTTAACCTCCTCATCAAATTCCGACTGCTCCATAGGTATATTAAATAATCTATGCGCCATAGAATGAAACGCTGCTTGCTTGTGCGTCACATGGTGAAATGAATCTACTGTTATGAATCTATTTGTATTTGTAGACTTTCTAAAAATTCCAAATTTTAGTTTATTGTTATTATTTCGGATGATTTTATATAGGAAGTTCAAAATGTCATTTTCCTCGGTTTCCATTGTAAACTTAATTGCTGGATCTATTGTATTAATATGGTTGAAAATAGCTGGCAAATGGGGTTGTTTCACTATTGCAAAAATGTCATCTACATATCTAAGCCAAATCCTCGGGAACAGGCAGAAGTTTTGTTTTAGATTTTCCTCCATGTTGCTCATGAATACGTTGCTTAGGTATGGCGCCAATTTGCTTCCCATGGATGTTCCGGATGTTTGCTGGTAAAATTTATCTCGAAATTGAACAAAATTCTGCTCCATGCATGTATCAACAATTTTGATGTAAGCTTGTATTAGACTTGCTTGTACTTGATTTTTTAAAAGATGATCCTCCAAATTGTTTATTGCCGTTTTTATTGGGATACTCGGGAACAATGCTGTCACATCAAATGATACTAATATTTCATCAGGAGCTAATGTTATATCTGTTAGTTTTTCCACTAACTCCTTTGAATTTATTATACTGCATCCTTTTGGTGGTGGAATCATTTCCAGCTCTTTCAGCAACCATTTAGCCATGTTTTCTGTAGGTGTCGAGATATTTGATGCAATTGGTCTCATCTTGTTACCGGGCTTATGAATTTTCGGCAATGCATAAAGCTTCGACACCTTCGGATTGGTAACGTGAAATTTGTACTCTAATTGACGATCATTCAATGTAGCTGCTATTTCCTTTGTTACATTTTTGGCTTGTTTGACCATGTTATTGAGAGAGTCCCTTGGATTGTTGTTTCTCCAAGTGTGTTCTTTGTATGGACCTTCGGCTATTGTTGATAATACTCGTTCATCGTAATCCCGTTTATCCAAAATGACGACCGCGTTCCCCTTGTCTGCTTTCAGAAAAACGATGTCCTTTTTTTTGAGAGCCGTGGTGGTTTTCAATGTAGATGAGGCTTGACTATCCTTCTTTCCTTTGTGTTGAAGAATAATTTTCTGTGCCTCAAACCTAATGTTGTTTTTGACCAAGGAGGGGCAGCGAGTTATTCCACTTTCAATATCCACTGTGATGTCTTCCAGAGGTGCTGCGGCAGGTTTTGATGCAAAATTTAACCCCTTGTTGAGGATTTTTAATTCGTTGACTGTAAATTCTGTAGATGACATGTTGTGGACGAAGTTATCGATGAATGGAACCCGTTCTCTAATATTAATGCTGCTAATTTTTTATTTTTTTTTTATTTTTATTTATAAGTCCTGTTTATTTTTTTTTTACCTGTTAAACAAAATTTTTGTATATATAAAAGTTGTTTTTACTTTAGTTTTTTAATTGCAAAAAATTACCTGTAGATGATCTTTACAAGATCGAAACTAGTTGTAATTTTAAATAAATAAAAGTAAATAAATTCAAAAATAAAAAGTTTTTTTTTTTTATTTTTAAGTAAGTGAAAACTGTTGGTGTTTTGTGATTGTACAAAATAATATTAATTATAATATGGTATTATTTTGATCAAACCATGATGGTACGATGGTGTCAATAAGGCCTTGGATTCGGCATCAACAAAAGTAGGATTTCGCGGGGACAGCCTGCTCGATGAATGAACAACGTTAAAAAGTTCTTCAACATGTTCGGTCACTTTGTCTTATCGTTGATCGAACTAGAAAGATCGAAGCGGTAAGAAGGATAGTTAAAAACCACTTTTTTGCGGATGATTTTTCTGTTACTCCTGCAGCGTATAAGTGGATTTGGAAAATCTTTTTTTATCATTTAAAAGGGAACGTATTTTTAGTGAGGGTCACTCATTCGTTCTCCGCTACAAATGTATCGTTCTGTTGTTTTCTCTGTACAGAATAAATCATAGAACTGCATAAAAATGTAAGTTGCGAAAGAATCGTGAGCGACAAAAAGATGGAGAATTCAAGTTTTTGAACAAGTTCTGCGATCAAGATCCATACAAAAAGCTTACAAAAACGTCCGTCATATTTCACGGGTTATTACTTGTTAATATAATAAGGACCCGTCTTAATATAGACCTTTGTGGTACCAATTAATTATTAGTTTTTTGTTGTTGTTGGGTAAATTATAGCTTTCGAAGATAGAAAATGCAACAGTAAATCTTTCTTAAGTCAACTTATTTAGTCAAGAACTTCTTAAGATTTAATGTAACAGCCGGAGTGCTTTATTTTGTGCAAAACCAAAATATTTATCACGGCATAACTTTATTTGCATTCTAACATTTCGCAACATTTAATTTTCAGCCTTATCAATTGGAATAACTTTGGATACTTTAAAGTTGTGTGTAAATATACCTTTAGATAAACAATTGTTAAAACTAATATTTTGGTTGAAATTCCGCCAAATCCGGTAGCTGCCGCAGAGTTAAGTTATAAAATAATTTGTAACACATCATCTTCAGAAGTACACTGTGTCGATTCGAAAATTAAGCTGTCAAAATTAGAGAAATTCACTGATGGCAGACTGGTAGATATCTGGTGATTTCATCAGCATGATGATTTGTTTAAAGAATCTCTATAAACGTCTACGTTTATCGATACGAAGAATTTGTCTTGCCAAAATATATTTTTTTAGCTTTCTTAATTTTATCTGCTACTCGTTTTAAAGTAGAAAGTTCCTTATGCCGTTCTTAAAGTGATGGTATGATATACGGGAAATTGTGATCTTTCCATTAGACCATCTGGAAAAAGATATTGCCAGCAAACAGCGGAAAATTCGTAAATCGTCCTTTAGATATAGGAGCACAAAGGGCGAAGCGAAATTGGAATATTGCAGAAGAAAGTATCTCGGTGTGATTATGGAGTTATTTAGCTAAAGCAGAGTTTTATTATTATGTTCCCCTTACCTCTTGGTCAATAATGTTACTCTATTGTGAATGAGCATATGCTCAAAATAGTATTATGCAAAATTTATGTTAATAAATTCTAAATATGACGGTATTATGATATGATGGTATGATGTAAAATGGTATGAAGTTATGATTTTTGATGGTATGTATGATTAGGGGATATTATGATCGTAAGATGGTAAGATAGTATGACCTTATTATGGTATGTAGTTATGATGTTATGATGCTATGATGTTATGGTGGTTCGATCGTATGATGGAATGATGGAATAGGAATGATGGACTGGTGTTGTGATGAAATGACGGTGTAGTGGTGTGATGGTATGATAGTACAATGGTGTAATGGTATGAGGTATGATGTTGTGATGATATATATGTACATATGATGGTATGATATTATGTATGATGGTGCGATAGTATGATAGCATAATAGTTTGATGGTATGTTGATGGTATAATGATATAATGGCCTGATGTTACGATGGTATCATTATATGATGGTATCATGGTACGATGGTTCGACGGTACTGCGGTACGATGATGATGAGTATGAGTATGATGAAATGATAGTTTTCTGATATGATGGTGCGACGGATTTTCGAGCCGCGTTGATTTGAGGAATGAGTTAGACGGTTAGTTTGAGGTTAAGTTGATGTCGAGTTGATGGTTTAGTTAGAAGTTCAGTTAGGATTGAGTTGAGTTCATACACACAAGCGGTTTTCAGACCCTGTTAGTTTAGAGATTGAGTTTGGGGTTGTTAACGGTTAAATTGGGAGTTCAGTACGGATTAAGTTAAGATTTAGCGAGGAGCTAGTTGCGGATTTAAATTGAAATATGGTAGTTAATCTATAAGTTTTTTGAGTCGCTGATCACGATCCCCGTCTCCATATAAGGTCAAGCACCTTAATTCGAATGAAATAATTTTTTTGACCCCGGATTCTAAGAGAACAGGAAATTCTACGTCCAGATACGCTTTGACCTTTTAGTCAAAATGGCCCCTGGAGGTCATTTGAAGGTCATCTGTAGGCCAAGTCCTTCTTTTGAATCTCTCGGCTGATATTTCAGCTAGGAATGGGTCTCGGACCAGTTTACCTTTATGTTTTTCGGGTCGCTGATCACGATTCCAGTGTCCATATGACTCCAGCACGTCTGGGTCAAGATCAAATAAAAATCAAACACATTAATTCGAATGATATAATTTTTTAACCCCCCAGATTCTGTTTTTGTGTCTATTCGTATATGTAGGTAATGTGTATTTATGTGTGGATCCGTACATGTCTATGTGTGCCTGTGTGTGCATCTCTGCTGAAAAAACTGTGAGCATTAAAGCAATTCTGATTAAAAATTACAGTTCAGACGTTGTATAGATATGCTGTTCAGGTCGGAAAAATGGATTTCTGTTTAGTGAACTTGTGTAGTGTATTCGTACAGACAATGCGAATCGAAAATTCATGTACGAAGTGTTTTTTTGTTCGTAAAAGATCTGCGATGGGATTTTCTTTTGCGTACATTTGATGTGTATCTTTTCCAGACATAGTATGACATCATGTTCATATCCCAAACACCTTGATATCTTCTCTCAAATTCTTTCAAGTCTTGATGAAATCGCTCACCCTGCTCATCACTGAACTCCCCCAGACTTTCAGGGAAGTAATCAATGTGGGCAAGGAGGAAATGGATCTTTAACTTCATTAAACATCCCATTTTACGGTACTTTTCCAACAGTCTATCAGAAATATTCTTGTAATCAGGCTCTTTGTTATTTCCCAAGTTTTTTTTTTTGAATTCCTTTGAAACTACTTTAAGCTGCTCTCTCATTAGTTGCCATTCGCATTTCAAATTCGTCATTTTTCATCTGTTCCATTATTTGATGGCTATCGAAAACATCGATCTTCATTGATTTTTGCTTCAGAAATATGCGAAATTTCTCGAATATATACGTGAAAGCATCGCTCTCTGATACCCTCATTGGCTTGATAAGCTGTTTAAATAAGCCGAGTTTGATATGTAAATGTGGAAGGATGACTTTATGAGTAGGAATAAGACTCTCTTGATCAATAATCATAGATCCTGGAGTTAATTCTTGCCTGAGTGGCCAGTCCGTTTTTACATAATGTTGTTCTATGGCACGACTGTTCCACTCACAAATAAAAAATGGATACTTCACCTAAGTTCACCTAATAAAATACTGGTTATTTTCAAATCTCCAACTAATTGCCACT
This sequence comes from Tipula vernalis, assembly GCA_958295665.1. NCBI lineage: Eukaryota > Metazoa > Arthropoda > Insecta > Diptera > Tipulidae > Tipula > Tipula vernalis. The sequence goes on from OY282558.1 coordinate 299,944,232, forward strand.
TATGAGTATCGTACTTCAATTTATCGAATAGAAAATGAAGATTATTGAATTCCTCTTTTAAGATTACTAAATGCCAACCGGTATAGGGGCTTATATGTCTTCATTGTGAAGTAAGACAGCTTTCAAACTCCTCAACGATGAATCAATATATAGTCCCCAGTCACTAGTTACACAATCAACACTTTTATATTCATTTATCAGTCCTTCAACATCATTGTAATAAACCAAACCTTTTGCTTTAGTGAAAAATTTCTGGAATTGGCGATTTGATCACGATAAAAACTCACTCGAGTTCCTGGAGCTAAACAATTCTTTTCTTTTAATCTAGAAGCTTTGAGTTCGGAAGTCTTAGCTTAGCTCATTCCTTAGCTCTCACTTATCCCATATTGATTAAAACCATGGGAAGTTTCGTGTTGACCATATTCTGATTCTTGCAATTCATTCAACTCGTCGCTTTGCTGATATTCGACTTCTTCAAATGGCATTGTTGAATTTGTATCAGTAGTTTCTGTTTTAAAAGAGACTTCGTCAGTAGATCACTTTCATCCTGTCCAATGCTAATTAAAAAAGCATGAGTTACAAGTTGAACAGATGCAAAGGATATTACAGAATTATTCTTTTTATTATACCCAGATGTATTGGTCAAGCAGAAATAGCAATCAGTGTCATGATCTTCTGGCTCTCGCCAGATTGTAGGAGAAGCAAATGTCTGTTTCTTCTTTCCTGTGATTCGCAGGAACCAAGTGACGCATAATATTTTCCGAATCCAAGAATTGCTCATTCTACTAGCATCTATATTGAAACATTTTTTGTAATGTGCTTTGAATTCATTAGTAAATCGCCTCCCCTGGTTTGTGATGATACATGTCCCACAAACCACGCAAAAATTGTTTAATCGCTGATGACATGGGGTTGTTGTTGAACTTGTGGTATTAGACTCTAAAAGAGCCAAGTTTCTCGCCGAATTAGAATCGATTTATCATTTCACGAAATCACAGTCAACTGTTTTTCGTGAGACATTGAGTAATTCTCATGAACTTTCATAGACGTAATTTATACGATATCTCGCTTTTAAATATCAGCTGGGAGATTCAAAAGAAGGACTTGAGCTACAGATAACCTCCAAATCACCTCCAGAGTTAACTTTCACTACACGGTCAAAGCGTATCTGGACGTAAAATTTGCTTTTCTCTCAGAATCCGGGGTGAAAAAAATTATATCATTCAAATTAAGGTGGTTGACCTTCATTTGGCCTTAATCTAGACATGATAGGGTCACATGGACACCAGAATCGAGATCAGCGATCCCAAAACTAGAAAGGTCAACTATGGTCCGAGACCCATTCCTAGCCGAAATATCAGCCGAGAGGTTCAAAAAAGGACTTGTTCTACAGATGATCTCCAAATGTCCTCCAGAGGTCACTTTGACTAAATGGTAGAAGCGTATCTGGACGTAAATTGTCCTGTTTTCTCAAAATCCGGGGTCAAAAAAATTATATTATTCGATCAAGGTGTTTGACCTTCATTTCTGAAGGAAATAAAGACGGGGTCATATGGACACCGGAAGCGTGATCAGCGACCCCAAACATATAAAGGTCAACTGGTCCGAGAACCATTCTAAGCCGAAATATTAGCAGAGAGATTCAAACGAAGTATTTGACTTGCAGATGATCTCCAAATGACCACCGGAGGTCATTTTGGCTAAAAGGTCAAAGCGTGGCTGGACGTAAAATTTCCTGTTCTCTCAGAATACGGGGTGAAAAAAATTATATCATTCAAATTAAGGTGGATGATGTTCATTCATCAAAAAATTTAACAGCAGTATTATTTATTTGAAGAGATATTATAGACAACAGGTTAGTTTTCTTTATATTGAGAAATAAATACATATTTTGCTCAGCCAATTTTTTGTAAAGTTCAGATAAATTGGAGTGAGTATACATTAACAGTCCGTCATCGTCATAAATTTCAAAAACAAAATATCATTTATAAATATTTTAATGAGTGATGGACCCAGTCTTTAAACCTTCTGGTACTCCAATTGTTACTGGCAATAAATTACTAGAATATTCGTTAATTTTGACGATTTGTTTTCTGTTTGTTAAGTAATTTTCAAAGAAAGTTTTGTGTTTTTTTCCCAACTTTAAATTTTTTAGTTTCCACAGTAATACATTATGGTTGACTAAATCGTACGGTTTTGGTAGGTCCAAAAAATTGCAGATACAGATTTTTTCTTATCAATCTCCTTACTAATACAATCTGTAAGACTTAAACATGCTGAAAGAGTGTCGGATTTACTAAAAAAGTCAAACTGTCTTTCGTGGATTATTTTATTTTTTTGAAGAAAAGTTTCCAATCCTATCTATTGGTACTACTTTTGCTATTTTCAATAAATCTGGGAATTTTGATAGAGGTACACTTAACAAGAGAGGTACACCAATTTTATCACTAAATTTTTGCAGACATTTTGTTGAAATATCATCATAGCCAGTAGCAGAATTAGCTTATAAGTTAGCAATGACGTTAGTTACCTTTTCCGTTGTTGTTTCCGCATTTGTTTTCTCTTTTCTCAGGCAAAAACAAAGCTCATTGAAGCTTACGTAATTTTTCTTTAACAGACCCCACATTTTAATATGGTAAAAAATCAGAGCTCCTTCCGAAAATTAAACTTTATTACTTTTCCTAAGAATATTAAAATAAAACAAAAATCACTTACGCTTTTTTAGCGATAACAAGATTTCTGCCTAAAGCAAATCAAAAAAAAAAAAAAAAAATTAGATTTCAATTCAAATTAAGATTTATTTTTATACCTTATGAATATGATACGATATACATAAGATATAAAAAGACACTTGTGACATAATATTCTCATTTTAGATTTATTTATGTAATACTTTTTGAAGTGATACTTAATACATATAGAGAGATTTTTTTGCGTGTTATAGATGAAAAATTATCTCAATCTATCTCTAGACATATGCGTACCTACATACCTACTCGTATATGTAACAACTGGTTATTCCAAAAATTGATTTTTTTTTTTGTTTGACGTTTTTATCAACGCAAAAACCAACTGAAACTTATTTATCTTAAACCAACTGTGACTGTATGGTACCAGTATAAAGTGTCGAATTTTGTATAAAACAAAATCGATAGGCAAGTGTATGAATTGCGTGAAAGATCTATACACAACAGAACTAACAAAAAAAAAATATCGTCTATCTTAACGACATAAACCAACATGCAAATCTGAATTTGCTTGTATACGAACATATACATACCATTTGTTGATTTTTCAATTCTAAATTAGACATCGTTTAATTTAATCAATTTTCTTGTTATATAACTAAATTTATATACAATACACATTTATATATTTTGATTTTAGGTTTGTTCAATCATCCTGATAAATAACTATATATAAGATTGATTATCGGAAGTTTAGTTAAGTTTGGAAGGTAATATTATATTTCACCCGCACGGAAAATCAATAATTTTTGTAAATCAACCAAAACCACTAAAGCCAAGTCTATTATTTATTTTACTAGTCTAGTAAAATAGACTTTGAAATAAATAAACGTTTAAATCAATTTATTTTTACAGATAGGAATAGGACACCCTAATTACTTATATTTTTTTTTTTTTACTAAATTCAATATTTTGGGTGTTACATAAGCTCCCTCATTTATTTAGTTTAAGCTTTTTAGCCTAATCGAAATTTATTTTTAGTTGTTTTGTGTACGAGTGCGTTTTTCATTTTTAAGCTTTCAAAATGTTAGAAATTAATATTTAATGTTTCAATATGTTAGCACAATAAATATTGTTTGACGTAGGTCTATAGTGATCGGCTTATATGGTAGGTGCATTATGTAGTAGCGCTGAAGGCATGTGACATGGGGAATAAAAATATATTTTAAAAACTGTGTGCCGTACAATATTCGCGAAAATATATCCGTAAAGGGTAATAAGACTCTTAATAATGAAATCGTAACCGATACGGAGATTTCATGTGTCACGCGATTGAGCGCGGAAATGCCGACTAAATAAACGCAAAAAATGTGTATTCGAGGTAAGGGAAACCCTCAAACTGGACTTAATGGCCGAAAATTTATGGAGTTTAAAAAAATGACTTTCAAATCCCTGTTCAGAGAAAGAAAAAGTGGAAGTGGACACGTCAAGAGAAAAGGTATGCCGAATCGAACAAGCATAAAACGATAGCCATGGAGTACACAAGGACAGAGCCAAGCACCTCTCCCGAAAAACAATTTCTAACCGCTCGGTTACAGATGTGTAAATGGTCGGTCCAAAATTACAATAAAAATTTTAATGTTTAAGTTATTATCACCCGAAAGCTTACCGACTTGATTAAAACGTTACGAATGCAATGCGATCCGTACACGATGCAAAATAAAAACCAATTCTAACTTAGTAATGCCATATAACCGTCATTTAGCGATCAAACGATTTAAGGTGAAATCATACGAATATGAATGAAAAAGTACGATTGTGCAAGGACACTTTCGTGTACCACGATCTTTACACGACACTAAAATAATTGATTGAATTTTGGTAACGACAAATAACCGTCATTTGACGGTCATACGATTAGAATTATGATCAGACGAATGTAAAACGACTTGAATATAAACGGTTGATGGTACGAATCCATACCGACAATGACACGATCTTTACCGACACTAAACACGATTTATTTAAAATTGGATAAAGACAAATAATTTCCATCGGACGGTTATTTTACAGTCCTCGAATTCTCCTCGTGTTTTATAATCGGAAACGAAATATGTAAAGGTAGAACAGTAATATTTTAAATCATTTGGGAAAGTGATTTCTTTGAAGTGTGTTGTGAAAAGCGTGAATAATCAAAATAAAAATACGTATTTTATCAAAAAAAAAAATAATGTATTGCACTATAAAATATTTAAATTAAAACAACAATTTTGGAACAAAATTATAAAGCTGTAGTAATATAAATTTAAATTTTTGTATAAAAACATCTTTAAGAAAATGTGCAATTTTACCGTTTACTTTACATTTTAAGAGTTAAGGCATGGCTAAATGGCAAGTGATACGAAAATTTCGTTAAAATATTTTTTTGATGGTTTTGATTAAGTTATTAAATATTTTGAATAAAAATTACCGAACAATGGTGGTGGACCACTTACTTTAGTAACTAACATTTACAATCAAATAAATGTTTCCACTCAAAAATACATAATTGTATATTTCAATGCGTGCTATTTGATGATTTGGTCATTAAACATTTCGGTTATTTTCTAAATTAATCCGATAAAATAGTTTGTGTAACATTATTCGGTAATAATTTCTATACGAGTTTTCCTGCTTGATTCGGGCCCATTTGTATTGAAAGACATAATTTCTATAAAAAAATATAACCATTTTATGTTATTACACGTTGGAATTTTATTATTATGTCATAACGAATATTCCGTAACTAAATTAGAACTAGCTGATAATATTTTGAAACAGTTTGTTAATGCTACTTGTGCTATCTACGGCCGACATCACTTAACATACAATACGCATTGCCTAACACATTTGGCAAAATATGTGCAACATTTTCGCAATTTAGATCAGTTTACTGACTTTGCGTTTGAAAGTTATATGTCTATTATCAAACGCCTATTAAGAAAACCCAATCAACCCTTAGCTAAAATATGCAACAGGATATTTGAAATCAATAATTCAGATATTTTAGATTCTAATACACATAAACCTGACAGACCATACCCTATATTACAAAAGAAATTTGTTAAAGAAGGTAAAACATTCTATAGTAGAATTGTATTTAAAAAATTTGAGATTAAAAACGACAATCGTAATTGCTGGATTTTGACGAAATCTAAAACAATAATAAAATTTTCTTACGTGGAAGTAGTTAACAATAATATTCATTTGGGGGAAAGAAGCAGTGGATAACATAGGTTTCTACCATTTCCCGATTGCATCAAGTAGGCTTGATATTTTTGAGGCTAGGTTTTCAGATTCAGACCGACCTGAAAAAAAAATAATCAAAACAAGATTGCAAAAAAAATGTTTGCGCAGAAGCATTCTAAGCCAGAAACATTGGTATTTTTTCCAATACTTCATTCATAAAAAACATCATTTAAATAGGTGGTTTTTAAAATCTAGTAGAATTTTGGAATATTGATAAGTAATAAATAACATAAAATTATTTCAGAAAATGTATGCAGTCGTGGAAACGGTCACAGATGATGATGAGAGAGAAGTTGCGGTTGTTTTAGACAAATGGCGAACGGACAAATTTTTGTTTTGGCCACCTAATTACAAAAAAGCGTTTTCAAATATAGCGGATGTAGAACATTCGTGGGAAAAATTTAAGTGCAAGATTTTAAAACGAAACATAACTTCATTTAGCGAAGCAAAAAAAACTGAAAAACATTTTGAAATTTATTCAAACTCGGAAAATGAAAGTTCTAATTCTCGCAAAAGATCACATTTTACTTTCATTCCATATGATGATGAATTTGAGTTTTCTATGCCAAAAGTTTCTAAAAAATGTAATAACCCTGAACCAACGAACAAATTGCAACTGAAATGCCATCACTAGTTCCAATACAACCGTTACTAGAAAATACCAATATACATAAATAATTATGAGGTTTTATCAAATATGATAATTTTAAACAACCCCATAGAAAAACTCCAAGATGATAATTTGGAGCATCCATCATTACAAATACAATCAATTTCAACCCCCCCAAAATAATGAAATTGCTTCCATATCAGAGGGTCGTTCATAGATTTTTCAACGGATTACTCCACCGTTACAGCCACTATCATTAATTAATGTTACTCAAAATATTGATTTAGTTTCAGAGAATAGTATTACATCTGAACAATATGCTACTCCTTTGTTAAGGAGCAATTGATTCATGGAAGATAATAATCAATCAGCTGATATTATTGGAGAAGTTGGGAAAATTCAGGAAGATATAAGAATACTACAAAAAAATCAAAATGAGATTCTAAAAAATCAACAACTAATAATTCATAACCAAAATATCACAAAAGAATGTATGGAAAATTTATTGCTTGCTGCTCGGAAAACTGATACTAAAATTTTAAAAAATAAATCTTTTCCACTTCCAAAACTACCAATGATGACCGTGGGCGAGTTTTAACTTAAAACTAATTAATAAAGAATATATCGGTTGGCGAGAGTTCGTCGAAGAGGATAGTCGTGTTTTTTCTATCTTCTTCAAAAATTTAGTTTTATTTTATTTTATTTTGTTTTATTTTTGTGTTTTATTCATAAAGTAATATGTATGTATATAATTTATATACATAGGTATATACAGATTAAATTTAAATTTAAATTAAATTCTAATTAAATTAATGTTAGTGTAATAATAATCCAAGTGTAGTGAAATAATTAAACTAAAGTGTAATTTTGGAAAATGCAATCCACCGGGATGCATTTGTCAGGCAATGTTTTTTATTTTTGTAAATAGAAAAATTAAAAGTGCATGATTTGATATTTTGTGGATTGTAAATACAATCAAATTTCAATTTTTAATTACTAAAGTTTAATATTTAGATAGTATTGAAATAAATTTTAACCTATGGTATATAAAATAAGTCGCAATAAATTTGGTATTAGAGTTTATTTTACCCACACTTATTTGTATTCTTATGTGTGATTTGTGTACATTTTACAATCGACGCTCATACATCCTTATAATTTGGTATATAAAAGGGCCATAAATATGTTTGTGTACTATGTAGCTGTGTCGTTTTCTCTTTGCACGATTTCTGTGAAGGAAGTGTGCGTGCTTTTGTTGGTTTTTGTATTATAAAGTACAAACAATAACGAGAAAGAGAATCTTTACGTTGGTTTTGACACAGCCGTCACAAGTATTTTACTGTTGTGTAAAATGGGCACTAATGCATCCATACAACTTGATTTATATATGGCAGGATCAACAATATGGTTGTACAGCTGCTTGTTCGCTCTTTACACGGATTCTGTTAAGGAAATGTAATATATTTTGTTGGTTTATGTATTATAAGGCACAAACAACAACAAAACGAGAATTTTTTGCGCTACATAAGTCGTGTTTTCCATGAGAACTGCACTAGAACTCGATAAATTTTTAATTCCTTTTATTCTATGTAAACAGAAAAAAAATTAAATTCATAAAGTGATAATGTGTAGTGTATTTCACATAAATACACATTTTAAGTTGTTACAGCAATAAATAATGATAATTATAGCTTATTTTTTAGTTACACTGGATAAACCCATGAATTTATCGAGTGTAGTTGCGTGTAATGACGTCAGCAAGAAATTAGAAAATATTGATGAAATAACTGAAGGGGGAAATTTTTAAACTTAAAATATGTAATTATATCAAATACACTACACATTCGCGCTTTAAGAATTTATTTTTTTTCGTTTTACATGGAATAAAATGAATTTAAAGTTTATCGAGTTCTAGTGCAGTTCTCATGGAAAACACGGCTATAGTTTAAGTGTGTTTATATATACTAATACGCACATGAAAGATGGTAGAAAATATTTACCGTCAATGTGTGTTGGTGGTTTTAGTATGTTTTTGGTTTTAGTATATAAGATTTTGTTACTTGAATGCAGGTGTTGTTAATCTCTTTGTGTTTTTGTGTATTCACGAAACAACTATAGCTGTATTTTGTTGAGAAAAAATTAATTCGAGTTATTTTGGAGTTATTTCTTTCTTAACAGAATAAGCCGCGAAATATTTTTTCGATTTAATTTTTATATTCTATGTTGGTATTTCTCCTATTTTTCATTCAAGCAGTTACGTATTTTATTTGTTCGAGCTAGAATTAAATAACTCAAATTTTTGTTCGAATTATTTAATTCCTGTCACGTGCAATTGTTGTTGTAAATTTCTCAACAAAATACAGCTTATGATATTATTGAAATCATGAATTGTGTAGGCGCAATGAAATTTTGTATATTCGACTCAAATAGGATTTTTATACTTTGTATAATCGAATTGGTTTGAGTCGAATTGGAATTAGAAGCTGTCTTATACAATTCATTTGAACGGTTTATTTAGGTAGGATTAATAAATTTTCTTACAGAGTATTACATACTGAATCAAATTGTTTTCTAATTAATTTAATTAATATTATAAATTATAAATTGTCTAAATAAATAAATAAATAGATAAATGAAATTCGAATTTAGAAATGTTGGTTTAAATTAAGTTAAGATTGATTTTTAACACAAAATGATGAGTGCATTTATGTGAATAAAGTGGAATTATGTTAAATCATTTTGGAGGGCTAAATGTTTTTGAGTTTAATGGTTGTCTTAATGGATTTATTGAAGTTTAGATGGTGGGATGTACACACAATAGTCATAATTACGTATATAACACATCGATATATTTTTAAGAAAGTAAGGGTTCATTTTCATTGCATTTATTTATTGTTTATTTACTTTGCATGCTTGATTTGGTAGGGAATGAGGTCCGTGAACTGAGTTAAAATTTTGGATATATTTGTATTTATTTATTAATAAAGAGATAAATTTCTGAATTATTGATTAGGTTCAGGTTTTTGGTGGCGGTGATCTCTTCAATTGGTGAATCATGCTAATTAGATTTTTATTTAGGTAGTCTAATATTTTATAAGTTTTATTTTTGGGTTGCGAAAATGACTAAGTTGAAGCAAATCATTTGAATATGTGCACTACCAGACATAAATATTTGGATGACGTCCGGGATTAATCACTGGAGCTGATTTTAGGGTAGCTGATTTTGCTACTCGTGCAAATTACCCCTCAGTCGACTTAGTTAAAGTCGTGGGCGTTTACAACGTTGCTTATTTGTGTTGATTTGGTTTCAATAAATTTCTTTTTATGAAACTGATGCTACCGTTTGATATTACATATTGTAGGGATTTATTTTGATAAGTTTCTTGTCGATGCAATTATCAAAAATTATCGTCTGCTAAAATCAATCACTTTATTGGTATTTAATTGTAATTTATATTAATGTTGCTATTTCGTTAAATATTTATGTATATAGATTGAAAAATTATACTAATTAAATGAATAGCATCGTACGTTATCTAGGATAAGGGAAATTCCCTTTTATATGATATTGTAAACTGCATTGCATTGCAAAATTATTTGAGGTATTGATGAAAATATTTCAATACTTTTTGTCAGTTTAATTTAATTTAATTATATCAAAGTGTCATAGTTTGTTCGGGTATTTTTGTCTGATGGTCTAGTTGATATTCAGTATATTTAATTATATATAATTGTTAGATCGTCTCCAAGCTACAGAAATATTGGTGAATTCTCGCTCAACATCCAGAAACTTCAAGCAGCAGTTATGTAGCGTAGAAAATGTATTGTTCTTGTGTTATCTATTTTATTTTATTTATCACTAACTAATTTATATAAGTTAATTACTATTAATTATGTAGTAAAGCAATTTAATTTTCAGTGATACCTGAGAAACTCTAATTGTGTTTTATTAGTAAATATCATATATAGGTAGGTACATGTAGTACTTAACTAAATTATTGATATTCTATACTTTTTTGCGTGTTATTATGATCAATGTTTAAATTATATTATATAAATAATTATTTTCAACATTATTAATTCCCTTTTTCTAGATTTGTAGGAAATTTCCGATTAGTTTAAATTTAATAGTATGGTTAAATATAAATTTTCAACTTTTTATTTTTAAATCTAGTTGCAGTAGGTAAACAATTAATTAACTATTTACAGGAGAATGGTAACTAATAGAACCAGTGCTGTGAATTTAAATTATAACTTAATAATTAAAATTTTTTAAACATTCTTTTGGAATTTTAGCTTAGAAGTGGGAGAGTTTACATAGGCAATTTTATAAAATGTTAATTTTTGTAATTCTTGTATGTAATATATTGTGTTTTGCTCATTAATATATAATAATTAATTTAGATTAAAAATATTTAAAGGTTTCTCTTCCTTAATTTGCTAATAAATAATTCAATTTTCAGAATATAACATAGTTCCAGAATCAATCTTTAATATAAAGATTAAATTAATCCTGAAATTCAGAATTAGCTTTGATATTATGGTGATTTATTAATTAAAATTAGATAATTACTAACAATTTACTCTTATCCGTCGGCTGGGGATGGATAAATGGGTGTACGATGTGTGCTCGGGAATACTGAAGATCCGGTTATAATAATTATTCATTTAAGTAATAAAATTTGTTATTATGATGTTTATTAATTAAATTTAGTTTTCAGAGTCGTCTGAGAATTTGTACGTTAATTTTATTTGTTGATTCTTAATATACTTATAGTACCTAATTGATTTATTGAATTATTAATAAATTTAGGTATTGTGGTGCTGTAATATTATCATGTTAATCATTTTATATAAATTTTATAAAATAATTGAATTCATAATTATATATTTTCTTTTCTAGATCGGTTGGAAATTGATGATTAGTTTTAAGTAAAATTTTATGTTTAAACGGTTTAATGTTTATGTTAATTCTTGGTGCAGTAAGTAATAATTTTTAATTGGATATAAAATGATCATTAATCAGGAAATAAGCGATGTTATTTTAAAGTTTTATTAATTATTTTATCAGGTAAATTAATGAAAGACGGACAAGGATGAAATTACAACATTAATAATTAATAATTTTTTAAGCCCTGTTTTAGATTTAGGATTTAGGGAGTCCTGAGTATCCGGCCCTGGATTCCAGAGAAATAATCATCTAATAATGTAGTTAGATTGTGCTGTCTTGTGCTAACCTATTTATTATATATTGTACTAATAATTTACTAACTATCGATCGCATTGGTGTCTGTAACCGGGTCGAGTCTGTCCCAACTAATAATCCTATCCAATCCTTCGGTTTTGTTATGTGTGAACGGGTATACGGCATGGGCCCGGGAGTCCGGGAGATCCTGCTATGATGATTCGTTGTACACTCACAATAAATCATGAAAGTTTAATTTCAACTTTATTTTATTTAATTTTATCTTTATTTTGTTATAATGATGTTTTTTATAATACAGTAGAATCCGTTTATACCAAACCATGTATATAACGAACAAACGCTTATAATGATCATATAGTTTTGTCATATAGTTGTGTGCCTTGAATTTGCAAGAACACTTATTTATTCTTATACACTACAAACAAAGAACTACGTTTATAAACGTAAACGAATATTTGATTAAAATGAACAGCCGGCTATAGTGAACAAAATTGAGTCCCTTGATTGAGTATTCGCTATAAGCGAGTTCTACTGTAATTATAATTATAAGTATAATTTTAGGTTAGTAATTTTAGATTTTCTTAATTATTTTATCAGGTAAATTAATGAAAGGCGAACAGGGGGAAATTACAACAATAATAATTTTTAATTTAGGTTTAGGGAGTCCTGAGTATCCGGCCCTGGATTCCAGAGAAATGATCATCTAAAAATGTAGTTAGATTGTGTTGTCTTTTGTGCCGACTATTTACTAACTATCGATCGCATTGGTGTCTGTAACCGGGTCGAGTCTGTCCCAACTAATAATCCTATCCTATCCTTCGGTTTTGTTATGTGTAAACGGGTGTACGGTGTATGCCCGGGATTCCGGGAGACTTGCTATAATGCTTGGCCGTACACTCACAATCAATCAATCAAAACTAATTAATAAAGAATATATGAAACAAATGGTAAATCTCATTTCGACAACTAATATAATTAATTAAAATTAAGTAATTTATTTTATTGTTTTTTTTTTTTTTTTAGATTATATACCTGCATAAATTGAAAACTAATAATATAAATAAATCGATAAAGAATATACTCGAACACTTATTAAGTTACGACTTAATTGTAAAATTTTCGTGGTCAGGACAGTCCTCGCTTTCAAAGGGTAATTTTATTGTAAATTTAAACATAATTTAAAGCTATACAATTAACTTATAAAATGACGTATTTTTTAAATAGTATTAATGAAGTATTTACGTACTGTAGTTTTTATAGTTTTTCTTAATATTTTGGATGCTGGTTTTTAGGTGTGTTATAGGTTATAGCCAATTTTTATCATCTTTTTCTCTTTTTTCCGATTTTTAAAATTTTTGGATAATTTCTTTTGTAAACAATTTTTTATAAATGATTCTTTACGTTAGAAAATTTTTTATTCTGCTATTGTTTTGACTTTTAAAGAATATTTTATATAATTATTATTATAGCTATAAACAATTTTTTCTTATTTTTATATAATTTTAAAATCAGTTTTAATTAATTTTTTCATATGTTATTGAAATAATTGTAATTTTAAATATTTTTTTGTATGTTGTAAAACATTTTTTGGATTCCTTGTAACAAAAAATATCTCTGAAGATGAATGTAAATAACATTTGAAACGTTGGAGAGATTAAATAAATAAAATATTTATAAAATACACATAGGCTATTCCAGCTATTTATTATTAATAATTATTAATAAAGCCTAATAAATAATCCTTTAATTAACTAATTTTCTTTAATTCATTTAGATATAACCAAATTGATTTTTAATTAAAACACATTTATAATCCAATTATTAACCGAGGTGCACAATTATTTAAAGTCTGACAATCCTGTGACCTTAATATACATTCAGAACAGCACAAAAGAATTTTTAAAGCGTGCGAACTACCGGCAAAAAAAATACAAAATTAAAGCTAACTAATATTAAAAACATTTTTATTTGATTATTTATTTTTATAGAATTGATTATTTATTTTTTTGTATGCATTTATAAGTTTTGTTAAAATTATTAAGGTAAATTTAATATTTTGGCGTAAAAGCAATAAATGAATATGGTATGTGCTACTGAATAAAATTAATATTGAATTATTTATTAAAAACATCTGTACAAACTCTTCTTAATTTATTTGTTTCAGATATTGGAATTTTCGTGATTTTCAATTTATACCCTGTTGCCCAGTTGAAGATAATGTAAAATAACTATTTAGATAATTAAAAATAAATAAAAAGTAAAAAATTGGCTTAAAACAAATTACCTAGTGACATACATATGTATATTATTGAGCCAATATTTAAATATTAAACAATTTTTATTGGTTTTATGGCTCTTTATTTCAAACTTATTGAAGTTTTAGCTTTCGAGATTATGCTTTTGAAATTGAATCCGAATGGGATTCGAAAGCATCAATAAGTTTGAAATAAACAGCCCAAAAACCAATAAAAATTGTTTAATTACCTAGTGCCCGTCCGTAGTACCATGGTTAAGTATGATTCATTTTGTCAGTGAAATTACCTCCTTTATACGAACAAATGACCGACATTAGTTTGTGGCTAAGGTGGTTGTTTGCAATGCCAATGTTCCGGTAAAATGTTTACCCTTTGGTCACGCTAATGTCAATCGATTTTACCTGTAAAAAGCTCAGAATTCTTTCGTGCCTGGGACGGTTAATTGCAATGCAAATTTGCCGGTGAAATCTTTACCCTTTAGTTACACTTATGACAGGCGATTTAGCCTGTAAAATGCTCGGTTTTTTTAGTGCATTAGGCGGTTAATTACAATGCCAATTTGCCAGTGAAATGTTTACCTTTAAGTCAAGCTAATGCCGGTCAGTTTTACCAGTAAATTTCGTATATATTCGGCTTAGGTCGAATTACTCAAATATTATAACGCGCTAAGGTCTGCCAAAAAATGGTCTATTTGAATACTTTGTCCCAAAAAATTGTGCAAACCCACTGCACGGTCCTAAGTCTCAGAACAGTCAATTTACATTACCAAAATTGTATATTGTTTTTCGGGTCTGGCAAGGCGAATCAGATAAAATCAATGCCACTCATTTGAACCACAAGGTATGTCAAAGCGAGCGAGACAGAGCGCAAATGTTGAGTTGTGTTTATGGCCATTATCCAGATTATTCGACGTCCTCTAGTTATTTTTTCGAGAAAGATGTTCTTGTTGCTCTTTATTTGCTTACAGCAATTATTACAGATTGTTACATTGTCACTGATTTTTTGATTTTCAATACTATTCTAGAATTCTAATTTTATTCGAGATTTTCGAAATATTCGAAATTTCGTGAGAATTATTCGAGATTGTTGGGTGTATGTCGATATTTTTGAAATTGTATAGGATTTTTTAAGGTTATTAGAGGTTTGCTTGGGACTGAGTGTAATATAGTAAATATTATTTCAGATCTTAAAGGTTTCTTGATTATTCGGGTTTAGCTTGTAGTTGAATTAAGTGTATTTCGTTTTATGATCTTACAGAGATGAGATTATTGTGGTATATGACATAAAAATTATATCATTACTCAATAATTTCAAGATTTTTGCGAAGACTGCTTGATATTTATTAATCGAAATTCTTACAGAAGTCTGTTTGTTACAGAATTAAAGATTTATCCACACTTTATTAGTTTTAGAGATTTTCGAAATTTGCAAATCCTTGAGCTACATCTGATAAGTTTGGAAAATGTTGAGTTACATACATAGATTTTTTAGGATACTTAAAATTTTCCAGGATTGTTTATTATCGAGATTATTGTTGTATACTATTCAAGATTCTGAAATTAGATAATCGGTAAATTTACGAGATTATTGCAGTTTTTTCAGATTATTCGAGACTTTTTGGTATTGATAAAAATTATTCCCAAGTTCCCAAGAGAAAATAATGAGAAACGCAGAGTTGTTTTTGAAAGCAAACTTTTGAAAACAAATTGTTTTTGACCATTTGCGTATATGAAAAATGCTATACTTTTGGAATTTATAATTTTCATTTGGTTTTTAAATTTTCATAGCAAAGGTTGATTTAAAGCAGAGTTCCGAACCGAACCCGAATCTCGAACCCGCTCGAGTTCAAAGATTTTTAGTAATTTTTTCGAACCCGAACCTGAACCCGAACCCAACATTTCGCGGGTTCGATTCAACCAGGTTCCTTCCGGCTTAATAAAAAAACCGCATGTCATATATATTATTTAATATAATCCAACAATTTAAACAGCTGGGCTAACTTTGAACTAAACGTATAACAGGAGTTTACTGTTTATGAATCCTTTTCATGAGTCCACAAAGAGAAAAGTATTATGGAATAGTGGAAAAACCATAAAATTGAAATTCCCCTTTTATAAAGCTAAAGTTCTATTAGCGATTCCTGCAACGCAAGTCAGTGTGGAATGGGATGGGCATTTTCGGCTTTAAAGTTTATTTTAGCACCACAAAGGGTACACCTTCAAGAAAAAACATTAAAAGATATCCTATTCGTCAAACTAAATGAAATGTTTTTAATGAAATAAATACATATCGTCATCTCAGTATTTAAGTGATACAAATGCATTTTTGTAATTTTGGAGTTAGAATTGCCATTTTACGTAAAAATGTAGACTGGATCGTCAAATCAGTTTTCAACGTAGTTATTATACCACTTCCGCCAGTCCAGTATTTATGTAACACAAATGAATTTTAGTCAATTTGCAGTTAGGACCGTCACATTACATAATGGCAAACCTAACTTCAAAATGATCAGAATGCGTTTGTAACACTTATGCCCCTATTATGGTTCTCACTTATAAGTCACTTGGCGAATTCAAGTCACCCAAATCAAATTTTTGTATTATGGTTTTCGCCGTGAGTCAGGGTAATGTCAAAATTGCTCGCCCAATATTTCGCGGTGACTAGTGCGACTTTTTGTAAAGAATAAAGAAATAATGGAATAAAAAACTCTACAGTTTTTTTACAGGCAAAATACATACATATTTTAATTAATATTTCCCAATTAAATATTCAATAAAAATCAATTTTTTGTTTTTAAATCGTATTTTAAAATATTTTTATTGTACATGTTAACAACAAAATGCGTATGTAAGTTGTCGAACATTTTTGTTTCCTCCAGTTTCATTCGCCACAGAAAACTAAATCCAGATTTTAATTTGCTGCTTGTACTGTTTATTAACAATTTTAACTGATAATATCTAAATAAATCTAATAAAATTACAAAATTAATCCCAATAAATGTAAATGTGTACAAAAAACTGCTAAACTATACATCAAAAAATATAAAACTACTGTGGTAGCAAACTTCAATACGAATGGAAATGGTCATAATTAACAAAACCAAAAACATCAGCCGCGCACAACTCTCGAAAAAAAAAAATAAATGTGAGAACCATAATACCAAAATTGAACTCACACGACTTTTCGAGTCACGGCGACTCGTCGGTGAGGTGAGAACCATAATAAGGGTATTAAATACTGAGGTGACGATATATGGATTTTTTTTATATACCTGTGAAGTGTTATTTTTTATTAACCCGAACCTGAACTGCATCAGTGAATAGGTGTATTGTTTTTGCGCACGAATAGGTGAGCCGTCACAGGACTCCTGCGCAAGTGATTTTTACGCCCTGTGACAGATACGGATGAATGTGTTTATTTGATCAGGTGAACAGTAAAGGCGATCGATTGATTGAAATGTTTTACCTCGTAAAATCATTAATCAATCGATGAGCCGAGACATTGTACTTGTGAGAAAGGGAGGAGAATGTGGTCGTTTGTTCTGTTGTCGAGGCCCACGCCAGATAGGATGGGAGCAAAAGGGGTCGACTAAATATCGGTGGGTACCTCATATTACCCTTCACTGTAGTGTGCGATGCTGCAGACAGAGCTGGATTAAGATGTCTGGTGACGCAAGTGAGCGCTGGTAATGGTGGCCCCGATGATGACGGGTATGTACAATCTTTACATATAAATAAGCAATATTAGAAATAAACAATATTATATTAAATTTTAAGTTTTTGTAGGTACATACCTTATTACCTGGTACGAGTTCGTACATTTGAATTATTTTTAGCAGGACGTTTTGGTATTGCATTGCCCGCAAATTACGAACCAAAGAAACTGAACTGTGATAGCTTTTATGCTTTACGGGTTAGTCTATCCCACTATGAACTGCATCAAGTTCTTGAATTCGTGAACGACCAGGAACTGAAAATTTCTGCGCAATGGTTGTAACATTGTAACGAATGATGACCGCTGGTTCGGTGCCCCTGCATAAATCAACAATCGGATCAATTCATGAATTGTTTGTATGTTGTGTTCCTATTGTGAATACAGTGAGCCATTCTTAAGTGAATTCGGACATCCAAATTTAAAAGCTTAGATTCCATTATTGAAATTGCTGTCATTCATTCAGTAATTATTAATTATTATAGTATTAAATTTTCTGAATGGATTATAGTGGTAAATTGTAATTATATAGAGACGACTAGGTATTAGTATACAATAAATGTTATGTTCTGAGTTAGCTATTAATTTGTACACCACACATAAATGTATGAGTTATATAAATTATTTGTCTTGTTTGTATGAGATTTATGACTGATGGACAAATGTTAAGGGGAAATGTTAAATTGAGTTCGATGATGATGGAATATTAAAAGAAATGATCTTTAGAAAATGATTAGGGGAAAAGTAATGAGGTTGATGCAGATTTTTGGTGTTGAGAATTGAGAGATATGACGAGAAAAATAAAAATATGTTGAGGGTAATGGTGAGGTTTGAGATGGAGGAAAAATAAAAATTTTGCTGGACAGTATGTTTTTGGATGATGAAGAGTGATAATAGCGATAAGCTGTGCTATTGAATAGAAAAAATAAGTTAAAACAAATTAGTAAGACCAGATGGGTATACAAATTGTAAAAAAAATTAGTAACCCTGGTTGATTTAAGTTTTAAAAAGTAAAAGATTAGAAGTGATAATACAAACTGTGATTACGAACTATAGAAAAAAAAAATAAGTAACCTGTAAGTGATTACCAGGTGTTATACAATGCATTTGGGTGATTTTTTTTTATCTGTTATTGTTTGACAATCAGGTGATATTATTTTATATTTTTATCTATATTCGTTAAAATATTTTTATGTTTTGTATCTGATATTGATTCTGTTGTATTTTATCGTGATGGGATTTTGTATTTTATCTGAAATCGGTTAGCCTACAGTGTCAATATTTTGGGTATTTATGGTAATGCTTTGTTATGTTTATAGGTGTTTGGGAATTCTTTGTTATATGTACCGGGTAATTATTATGTCCAGTTAATTGTACTTCGTGTGTGTATGACAAATTCCGGGTATGAGATACGTCGGTGGTTAGCTTGGCTTAATATAGATTTAATGTAGTTATATGGAGACGATGGTTTGGAGCTTGTATAGTCACTTGGCGCTTACCGCTGGTAGGTGCTATGACCCAAGTGATATATTTAAGCGTGGAGAGTTTAAATGTTAGTTGTGAGAAAGATGAGATCTTATAAGTGTGAAAGATTATTCAGCGGGTATAAATACTGCCATATTTCTTTCTTCCACAATTACTCAATCTCAACGGTACCCAGATGTTAGTATGTTGGTTATTTTATACTTACCAAATTGTATGTATTCCTGAATTGAAAATCTCGATTTTTTGTCACTTAAGATACTTTCTTTATTTTGTTAATTTTACTTTACTTATGATTACACTCTCGATTACACTATCGATTACACTGTCGATTACACTGTCGATTACACTGTGATCCTATTTACAATTTTATGTCTTTATATATTACAATTTAATCTTCCTGTTTACAATGTTTACAGAAGATACGGAAATCTTTTTTTGTTGAAGCTGCGGAAATCTTTTTGTTGAAGATGCGGAAATCTTTTTTTTGTTTAACACGCGGAACTTTACAAATTTTATATATATAAAATATTTACGGAAATATTTTCAATGTTAATATTTTTCAATGTCATACATTATTTATTTTAATTCCCCTAAATGGCATTTCAAAAAGAAATTAAGCTTTTTCTTTTATTTGTATGTAATTTTTACTTAGACTACTTTCGGGCGCAAAGATTATTGGTGGTCAAATTCTTTACTTTATTTTTCTGTGTTAAACGAAACGTGCCAATTTGTTATTGTAATTTCTGTGTTACCAACACCAAAGTGTGTTATTTTGTTATTGTAATTATGTAGTATCTTTGCTTACTTTTAGGTTTTTTAACATTTAGATATCATCATTATCGGTCCCAGCTATGGATGCGATGGATGGCACAACACCTTCCCCCTCTAAGAGGAATTTTCATGTTGAAAATTTCTTATATACATATATATATATATATATATCTTCATATGTTTATGCTATCTGTATGTTCTTATAACTAATTTTAGAATTTCTACTATGTTTCTTCTTATATCTACTAGATCTTATGTACCTATTTAATGCTTATAACTAAAATTTATTCTTTTTCTGTAACTTTTGAACGAGACTCACATAGCAGCTTCATTTCTCATTTTGAACTTTTCCATGTTATTGTGATTTCCTCAAAATTGTGTTTGTTATAACCTTATAACGTTCGAGTTGAATTTCAAGTCATCTTGGAATTTCTATTGGTTGACTTCAGCTTTACAACATTCTGGAACTTTTGATTTAGTTTTACAGCATCTCGAAGTTTTTTGAATTTTCTGCATGTTGAATTTTCCATATCGCTTCAGGAAATACGGTTTTTGATTTTACAGTATTTGGAATATCATGGTTAGGGAACTTCTGAACTTTATTCACGGTTTTTCGGCACTTCAGTGTTTGGATGATAGCTGCTTTTTGGATTAATATTGATTTCCTTATTGGCGGCTCTAATCACTGGTGTGAATGGAAATGTCTGCTTCATCAATATACTTCTTTCTTATAGTATTCTGTAGAATTTCTGTTTGTTTCTTTTGAGAGCTGGATGATGTTTATTGCTTTGTCTGGTCGCAATTGTCTGGTCGCCTTCATTTGATTAGATTGAATCGTCCAATGTTTTTGATACTTCAGCCGGTTAACAAATGTTGAACTTTTATCGTGATGTTGTAGTTTCTTATCACTTATAGAATCAACTTTCTGGGATAAATGTTAATTTTTGTTTGTTGAATTCCAACTCTGTCTGTTGTTGTTCATCCCTCATGGCTAATCTTTCATTGATATGTTCTTGGTAATTTGTAACTGGAAACTCGTCTGTATACTGTTAATGCTTTTGTTGTGAATACTGAGAAAACCGTACAAATTTGACTCGAAATCTTGGGATGTTCTGTGGATTGTTGTGTTGGTTGTTGTAGTTACTGCTTCTTCAAGTTGCTTGTGTTTCATCTAGCTGTACTTTTGGTTACCTTATGTTTGACTATGTATTCTTAAAACTAGTTACAATATTTTGACAATTCGGGTTAAGTTGTATGGTAAATTAACTATTTCTAAACAATACTTTGATTCTTAATATTAATGTTCTTAACTATGGGGTTAGTAATTATACATTTTTGATAAGTTGTTCCTTACTTGGTGTTAGGTAAGTCCAAGCGAAGAAAAACTTACTTATTTCTATCGTTATCGATACTATATTGATAATCTTCTTCGACTAAGATTAATTTTACAATTTTTCCATTTTTGTCTTAAAATTTTGATTATAATCCAATTCGATTATTGTAAACTGGGTTTTATGTTGGGAAAATTTAGTGGAATATTTGAAGGATAGTTGGATTGAGATTTGATTTTTGGTTTTATAGTTAGGTGCAGTTTTTGATGCCTGAAATTCTGATTTCCTACAAATATTTTGTGTTTTTGTACTGGGAGTTAGGGAGGCTCGAAATTTTCTACTTTTGTTTCTTGTGGGATTGTATTGGCAATAATGATTTTTGCTCTGTTATTCTGTGGTTGGAGTAACATATTGGGTATAAAAACTCCTGGTTGTGGTTCGGATGCAGAACAGACATATAAATCATTAGTGGGGGTTTGGATTTCTATTACCGTTTCACATCGTGCAGGTAATGTAATTTGCTTTTGTGCTTTGTTAGAGAAAGAGATAAGGTTGTCACCAATTTTGATTTGATTATTGTCGTACAATATTTCCACCTTGTTATCTACAAAGAAATCTCTGCCTATAATACCATCTTCTGAAATTTGGAACTCATTTGATACTGTATGAAATTTATGCTTGACTTTGAATTGGTTTTGGAATTCTAATGTTAACTGAATAGATCCTTCTGTTTTTATGCTACCTTTACCTATCCCTGTTAATGTTAACACATCAAATGTATTAACTTCTTCCCGCGGTATGAATTGGTTTTTGATGAGTGAAATGTCGGCACCTGAGTCTATCAATAGCTTTGTGAAGTTCGCGCCTATTTTTGGCGTTATGGTATCTCTTGTTTTACATTTTGACACAGTATTTATAGATTCTGTAGTTGCGCTACACTCTGGATATATTAAATTTTGCAGTGTATTGTGGCCATTCTTTCCGTCGTACTTGTGTTCTTCACTGTCCAGGAAATTCGCGGTCTCTTGCATCTTGTGATGCTTCTTAGTGTTAGTACCTCGTTTTTTGTATCCAACCTTGGTTTTCTTCCATTTGTCACCTATTTGTGAATACTGTGATCGTATTCTGCTGAAGTTTTCTTCACACCATCCTCGTGTCTTGGATAAATTGTTGGTTACGAGGGAAAGGAATATGTTGGTGTACATGATTATTAAGTGTATTAGGATGATGATGTTGTCTATGTGTTCTGTACTGGAATGTTGATTCTTAATAGCTAATGGTTGTTGAGAGTCTGGTCTCGTTTGATTTGATTTAGCGTCTGGGCTTGGTTGATTCTTAATAACTAATGGTTGTTGAGAGTCTGGTCTCGTTTGATTTGATTTAGCGGCTGGGCTTGGTTGATTCTTAATAACTAACGGTTGTTGAGAGTCTGGTCTCGTTTGATTCGATTTAGCGGCTGGGCTTGATTGATTCTTAATAACTAATGGTTGTTGAGAGTCTGGTCTCGTTTGATTTGATTTAGCGGCTGGGCTTGGTTGATTCTTAATAACTAATGGTTGTTGAGAATCTGGTCTCGTTTGATTTGATTTAGCGGCTGGGCTTGATTGATTTTGAATGATTAATTGTTGTTGCTGAGTTGATTGTGTGTGTTCAAGGTACATTTCAGGAATGGTACCCATTTGAAGAGATAGTCCGTGTTCGCTTTGGTTCATTTGATTTATTGTTCTTGGTTGTGCGCGATCCGATGACAGCGTCTCTCCTACTACTGGTCGGATCTGTTGGCGTTTCCCTGATGCATGTATTGTTCTGGTGTTGCTGGATTCTGTCTTGACTGAGGGTACCTCATGTTGATACGCATGTTGTTGAATTTGTCTGTCAGCTCCCTGGTATCGGTTGATGGGTTGTTTTTGGTATTGGGTTGATATGGGTTCTTTGTGAAGAATTTGCTACGGCACTCGTCGAATGTATGGCCAGTGGTGGTCTTGCAATGCGAGCAAAATTTGGGTTGATATCGATTTACCTGGGTGTATTGTGCTGGTGGGTATTGATTTCTGTTTGGTTGTACATTCATCGTGGTTAATCTATTATATTGTTGATTTTGCTGTGTTGATGTGGGATATTGTTTGTTGTACGTTTCTGGTCGAGCTTGGTTGTGGTACGTTACTGGTGGTTGATATCTCTGATCTTGATGTCTTTGTGTGTTGTAAGGTTGTGTCTGGGTAGTTATCCTTCTCATCCTTTCCTGATTTATTCTTGTGCGGCATATATCCCATGTGTGGTTTGGCCGTTGACAATAGTTGCATGTGACTTGATGGTGGTTACTTTGCTGCTGTCTTGCAGGTAGGAATTTTGGTAATGGGTTTTGTGTTAGGTTGTGGGATGTTGTTACTTCTGTGGTTGCAGTGAGCATTCTTTCGATGATTTCTGTTTCGTCTATGATTTCGTCTACGTTTTTTGCCATTGAGGTTGCTATTCTCTCCTTCAGTATTGTATTGTTTAATCCTCTTTTAAAAATTTGTACTGAATTTGTTTCGATGTGGTTGTTGTACGCTTCGTCGATTTTTGTTAGCTTGTATTTGGTCTTGTACCCTATTCTGTATTGTTCCAATGCTTCTAGGAGCCGGTAACCATAATTCCTAATGGTTTCACCGTAGCTCTGTTGGATGGTTGTGTATCCTCTTTCCAGTTCATCTAACGAGTACGTTCTCGAGTACATGTTATTAAGTAGCTCCCTCAATTTTGTGTAATCTTCGATGTTTCTGTGTGCTACCCTGGTAAATGCCTCGCCTGTCAATCTTAGCTTTATCAGCCTGCTAAATATTTTTTTTTCTTCTTCTGAGCCGAGAGTCTGGTAGATGCTGTCTGCTGTCGCTGTGAATCTAGTTAAATCATTTGTTCTTGTTCCTTGGTTTTCACCGCTAAATTCTGGTACTGAACTTGCTATGTTCTGTTGGATCTGTTGTTGGTTCATTATTGTCTGTGGTTGTTCTTTGTTGAGAGTGGCTTGTTTTTCTATTTGTTCTTGTTGGTTTGGCTGTTCTTTTTTTGTCGGTTTGAAAGGGAGGTTTGGCTGTTCTTTTTTTGTCGGTTTGAAAGGGGGTATTGGGGGTATTGGGAGGAATTCCTCTGCTTTAGGTTTAGATGCTTGGGTTGGTGTTGCTGGTGATTCACCACTGGTTGTACTAATTATTTCTTCTGGTAATTTCTGTTTTGCCTCTTTTGTCTCGCTACTGCTTCCTCTGCGTTGTTGATTGTTGGTGTATGCTACTGTTGGAGATTGGTTTGTTGGTGACCGTAGTGTTTTACTCGACTTCACGAACATTCACCTTTTCTTTTTACTTGTTACACTGCGGACTTACAACCCTGGGCAATTTGTACAATTTCGAAGAGATTTTGCGAAAAATACAACAACTTAATTCTATTCCAAGTTCGAACTCTACAGCGCCAATATTTTAGTTTATATATTAAATTTAATAAATGAGATGTGATAATCTCTATTTTCTTATCTCTTTGTTCTCAATATATTTTTTTTTGGAAAGACTAACAACACTTTCACTATACTTGATACACATATATTTTATTAACCAAATCCTTAATCCTTATATTTCGTTATATTCTTATATTGTTAACTTTTTCTATTTTTTAGTAAAACTTGAACTGTTTTACTGTTAACTATGAACTATCTAAATTTTAATAATGAATATCTTTTGATTATAACTATAACTGTAACTATATCTGGATTGACTGAATTTAACTATAACTCTCGAACTATAACTATAACAAAAAATAAAAATAATATTTTATATTTTTATCTATATTCGTTAAAATATTTTTATGTTTTGTATCTGATATTGATTCTGTTGTATTTTATCGTGATGGGATTTTGTATTTTATCTGAAATCGGTTAGCCTACAGTGTCAATATTTTGGGTATTTATGGTAATGCTTTGTTATGTTTATAGGTGTTTGGGAATTCTTTGTTATATGTACCGGGTAATTATTATGTCCAGTTAATTGTACTTCGTGTGTGTATGACAAATTCCGGGTATGAGATACGTCGGTGGTTAGCTTGGCTTAATATAGATTTAATGTAGTTATATGGAGACGATGGTTTGGAGCTTGTATAGTCACTTGGCGCTTACCGCTGGTAGGTGCTATGACCCAAGTGATATATTTAAGCGTGGAGAGTTTAAATGTTAGTTGTGAGAAAGATGAGATCTTATAAGTGTGAAAGATTATTCAGCGGGTATAAATACTGCCATATTTCTTTCTTCCACAATTACTCAATCTCAACGGTACCCAGATGTTAGTATGTTGGTTATTTTATACTTACCAAATTGTATGTATTCCTGAATTGAAAATCTCGATTTTTTGTCACTTAAGATACTTTCTTTATTTTGTTAATTTTACTTTACTTATGATTACACTCTCGATTACACTATCGATTACACTGTCGATTACACTGTCGATTACACTGTGATCCTATTTACAATTTTATGTCTTTATATATTACAATTTAATCTTCCTGTTTACAATGTTTACAGAAGATACGGAAATCTTTTTTTGTTGAAGCTGCGGAAATCTTTTTGTTGAAGATGCGGAAATCTTTTTTTTGTTTAACACGCGGAACTTTACAAATTTTATATATATAAAATATTTACGGAAATATTTTCAATGTTAATATTTTTCAATGTCATACATTATTTATTTTAATTCCCCTAAATGGCATTTCAAAAAGAAATTAAGCTTTTTCTTTTATTTGTATGTAATTTTTACTTAGACTACTTTCGGGCGCAAAGATTATTGGTGGTCAAATTCTTTACTTTATTTTTCTGTGTTAAACGAAACGTGCCAATTTGTTATTGTAATTTCTGTGTTACCAACACCAAAGTGTGTTATTTTGTTATTGTAATTATGTAGTATCTTTGCTTACTTTTAGGTTTTTTAACATTTAGATATCATCATTATCGGTCCCAGCTATGGATGCGATGGATGGCACAACAATATTAAATAAACTGTAAAACAAAATATTACCGGAAATGTGACCAAAGCCAATGGACAGTGAGACATTTGTTTTTTTTTTGGTCAAAAAGGTGTCAAAAAGTGAATCGTGTAATAAATAGGTAGTTACTTAACATTCCTATCTAATTAATTAATGAGTGTAAAAAAAAAAAAAACTTTAAAACAAAAGAAGCATAGTGATTACTATCTGTGTAAGGTGACTGATTGTGTGGTACCAAGTTCAATTCCGTGCAGTTATCTGCAATTTTGGTACCAACTCTAATAAAACGGAAATTGGGGACCATAATAAGAGTTTTTTTTTCGATTGGCCAGCCAAAGAAAAGTTTTTTTTGTCGACTAAACCTCTCAACCTATGCGTCGTAAACAGACTACGGTTCTACGTATCTTCGTAAATACCATCAACTTCGCCAAGGACGTCCAATATCGAACGATAAGTGGAATTTATGTTTTGTTTTGTTATTATATGTTTATAATTTATATTAAAACAGTTATATTTTTTTTTCTTATTTATATATTTATTTAATTATTTATTGCTTTCTTTATTAATTTAAATAAATTTGTTTTCTTTTTTTTTGCATCTCGATTGTTAACTAAATGTTAATTAGATTCGCATCTTTGCCATATTGATTCATAGTTGATAGTATTAACACACTAACTTAGGATAAGAAAACTGATTTTTGCTGAATGTGGGACAGAATTTTTGTAAATGTATTTCATATTTGTTTTCAATAATTATTTTGGATGAACAGAACAGAAAATAAAATGGCTTCTTAATAAATTAAAATTAGGATGAGATAGGATGGCGCAGTGACTCCGGGATGATTACTCCAGATATGTAGATTACTTAATTGAATTTTAGTGTTTCTTGGTAAGACTGTTTAGAATGCACACTTATTTGGTTATTGTTTTTTTGTACTGTGGTCGTCAAGCACGTGGTTAATACCGACCCTCCCAGCCGACTCGTGCTACCCGAACTAGAAGTGTGCTACCATGTGCTGACGGAAATTTAATAAACCATAGGTTACAACATTTGAAATCTCACAGAATTTCAACAGTGCCAAACTTGTGATCCTATTTCTATTTTGGAGCGTACTTTAATCCGAAAATAAAATCATTTTATTGATGTGAAGGTTGTCATTTACGATGGCCTTTAACATATTTATGAGGGCACTAGCGATATCGTTTCCGGTTCTTCCGCTTTGAGCGTCCTTTTATTCGAACAGCAATATCCCATTAAATTATATACGGTAAATTTTATGTTGTAGAAAATATTTCAGGTACTTCCCTTCGGCTGAGTAAAAACATTTTCCAAATCATAGGAAATGAGAGCCGTTGTTTTATCTTGAAGCACAAACATCTTGTCTGCATTTCTCCGGAATTTCGCTTTTTCATTCAACTTCTTATGTTTCTGAAATTCAGAAATTTGATTTTCGGTAGGTTGAAAATATTTTAAAATTTGTTAGATATATCATAATATCATAAATAACCTTCTTCGGTACAAAACATTTTAAATTATATTCTGTATTGAAAATTTTCCTTTAAATGTGGTAAATTCGTTGAATTGACAGATCTGCCTCGAGGTTCTGGCTTCGCTTGCCGGCTTTTAAATAATTTGAATCCAAGCATGGCAAACTTTCTATAAGTTGTCTCACTTGTGTTAAGAGTACTTCACTTATTATTTTTTTTTATATGTTTCCCTCTAGCTGAAGGCTTTGGAACTCCAGTCTCTTGTTAAAAATTATTTTTAAGGAAATAATAAATTGTTCTTTGAAAAATGGATATTGTGGCTAAAAACAACGATTGGCATAATCGTGATTGATGTTTTCCGTGTTGAAATCCATATTTAAACGTATTTTGATTTTGGAAATTTTCTGCAGCTATGCGTTTTCTTTTAACTGGCTTGATGGTTACATATTTTGCATAAAATGTTTTTTTTTCTTAATCATTAAGAACCCAAAAGTCACTATGCATAGATTTTCCTTTTTTTCCGAAAATAAAGCAATGCACAGGAACATGATTTATCACATAAAATGATCTGAACCGACTTAGCTGGTACGGGTTTTCCGCTAGCGCTCGTATATTCCTTAGCGTATTGCCTTTCCCTCTTTAAAATTTCTCGCTTCCTATCAGATATGTTACATGTTTTTATCGTGACGGAGTTCCCTTTCCAAATACCGATCTAGGTTGAAGCAAAATTCTTTCATCACGTGTTAAAAATTTACAAAAAAGTAAATAAACCGAACATAAAATAGTATGCGAACTAAAATATGGTAACATGAAATTTGCTTCCCTTTCGGTACTTGAATCTATTTAAAAAATGTTTTATTAGTTTTTATTAGTTTTTACTTCAGCTTTCGGACTCAATTCAAGTTCATTTTCAAAAGCGTTTAGTTGGTTATAAACTGGAAGTTTCTTCCAACCGGACGGTCAACCGGATTAACCAGACGTCGTATGGGGTTGGTGATATATTCCCGAGGGACAATATCCTGCGGGACATAATCCCGAAAGTACAAAATCCCGACGGTACAAAATCTCGAGGATACATACTGCCAAACTAAGAAAAAAGGTCACAAGCACCAAAAGTCAAAAATGAGTTAAGGGCATATTTGGATTCTGCAACCAAATACCTATTTTTCTGGTTTTTTAGAATGCCAAATATCCTTTATTAAATGCACAAAATCAAGTTATTTAGCAGTCAAGTTTCATAATGAGACATGGCAAACAAAAATGAGTGTGAAGTTTATGCAAAAAAAAAAAAAATAACAAAAAATTACACTGTTAAATTAGCTATTTTCCAATTGGAATTTAAATTATATGAAAATTTAAATTTTTTGTAATTTTTGATTTTTCGTACCACCAAACAGATTCTTTTCATTAGTAAACAGGTTCTTTTCATCCTTTTCAGATAGCTGGACCATCTGTTTATATCGTTAACCAAAAGGATCCAATTGTGTTGAACATTACTATATTTCAGATAATTTAAAAATTGACTGAATTTTGGGGGTCTTAATAATTATTTAGAGCCGATTATGGAAATGTCCCGAAGGCACCACCATTTCCTAGAATAGCTAAGCCATATAGCGGTCAATATCACAAAGCCGATCCAATTATGATGAACTATAATATATTTTACAGTATTTGGAATTTTTAATAATTTTTCTTTATTTTGAAAGTTTTATATCGCCGACCGCAGAGATGTCCACAAGGTCTTGCCCATAGTTTCGGATAACTTGGCCATTTGCCAGTCTACGTGGTCAACCTTATCCAATTGTGATGAACTCTACTATACTTCACAGAATTTAGAATTTTTAATAATTTTATTGGTTAAAAGTATTTGTTCTCGAGACATTTTCTTTTCTCTGCATCAAGCAAATCATGTGGACATCTCTGTGATCGGAGATACAGCAATTTTTAAAACCAATAAAATTATTGAAAATTCTAAATTGTGTGAAGTATAGTATAGTTCTTCACAATTGGATAAGGTTGGCCACGTAGACTGGCATATGGCCAAATTATCCATAAATATAGGCCAGACCTTGTGGACATTTCTGTGATCGGAGATACAACAATTTTTAAAACCAATAAAAATATTAAAAATTCTAAATTCTGTGAAGTATAGTATAGTTCATAACAATTATATAAGATTGTCAACGTAGACTGGCATATGGTCAAGTTATCCAAAAATATAGGCAAGACCTTGTGGACATCTCTGTGATCGGAGATACAACAATTTTTGAAACCAATAAAATTATTAAAAATTCTAAATTCTGTGAAGTATAGTATAGTTCATCACAATTGGATAAGATTGACCAAGTATATTGGCATATGATCAAGATATCCAAAAATATAGGCCAGACCTTGTGGACATTTCTGTGATCGGAGATAGAATTTTTAAACCAAATAAAATTATTAAAGATTTGTAATTCTGTGAAGTATAGTATAGTTAATCACAACTGGATAAGGTTGACCACGTAGACTGGCAAATGGCCAAGTTATCCGAAAATATGGGCAACACCTTGTGGACATCTCTGCGGTCGGCGATATAAAATTTTTAAAATAATGGAAAATTATTAAAAATTCCAAAAACTGTGAAATATATTATAGTTCATCATAATTGGATTGGCTTGGTGACATTGACTGCTAGATGCCTTAGCTATTCTAGGAAATGTGCGGGGCTTTCGGGACATTTCCAGGATCGGCGCTAAATAATTATTTAAACCATCAAAATTCAGTCAAATTTTAAATTATCTGAAATATAGTAATGTTCATCACAATTGGATGCTTTTGGTTAAAGATATAAACAGATGGTCCAGCTATCTGAAAAGGATGAAAAGAACCTGTTTTCTAACGAAAAGAATCTGTTTGGTGGTACGAAAAATCCAAAATTACAAAAAATTTAAATTTTCATATAATTTAAATTCCAATTGGAAAATAGCTAATTTAACAGTGTAATTTTGTGTTATTTTTTTAGCATAAACTTGCCACTCATAAACAAAAACAGAAAAATTGAAATTACTCAAAACTACAAAAATGCATTTGTGACTTTTTTTCTTAGCACGGCAACATAATCCTGAGGGTACAAAATTTTGAGGGAACAAAATCCCAAGAGGATAAAATCCCGAGGGTATCAAATCCCTAATCCCGAAGAAATCCCGAATAAAATTGAATTCCGCGCGGAATTTTGTATCCTCGGGATTTTGTACCCTCGCGATTTTGACTCTCGTGATTTTATCTCTTTCCCTTTGTTTACATTTAACATATTTAATAAATATTTTTTTTTTAGTTTTAATTGCCAAAAAATAGTCAAAATGAAAATTAATTTCAAAAAGTCCACCTACAGAACAAAAATGTGGAATTCGATTTTGAATTCCTTCAATTGGTAGGAATTCGACGAATTACTCAGGAATTCGATAGTGCAATTGTTGTTGTAAATTGTCAAATAAAATTCAGTTATTTTAATAACAATGTACAGTTAAGTATGCTTCTTTTTTTAAGTTCTTTCCATAGACATTGACAGCAGTTTCAACATGATATTAATTGACGTAAGTGATTAGGTTTACTAGTGTCGCTGAACATGTGTCGATTAAATGAAAAGGGGTAATTTGCGAAAAGTCATAAGAAATCAAAGTATTATACGAAGTTGTAATATACATATGTATATAAATAGAATACATCGTACTACAAATAATGAAAATACAACCAATTAAACTACATAATTGAATCAATCAATTATGCCTGTTTAACCGTAAATATAAAAAAACTATTTTGATTTATTAAATGATACATAAATACAATTGTTAGTATTTTTCTAATTTAATTATTAATTAAATAAATATTCCATTTTTTGGTTGGTATAACATGTAAAACTTTTATGATAGTTTGTAGTGTAAACAGTTTAGAAAACGTGAGTTCATTATTTACTATAAGCAATTACAAGGCTAATTATCATATATTATACATGTAAAGTATTCTTGAGCTTAGTACAAAATAAAAATTTTGGATTTTTACGTATCGTAAAGTTCCCTGTTTTTTTCCAAAATGTGAGTTTATGAATAATTTGATGAAAACTTACTCAAATTTGTTGACGTTACATTTAATTAATCGTAACGTTTGATTTAATTAAAAAACCGAAGGAAATGCTTAATCAGTTTAAATGTCATTCATCGTAGAATATTTTCTGTCATTTTATTTAATGGGTGAAAAAAATTTGTCCTATCTAACTTTTAAGAATTTTTTTATTGCACAAATTGTATAACAAAAAATATTACAAATTAACGGGTTTTCGTTCCGCCAAACGTGAATTACCAAATATTTAAAAAATTAATATATACTTAAGAAAAAATACTGTGCTGTGGTTACACTTGACTAGAAATCCTCTTAGCGTTGAAAGGGATGAACGTCCCACTCTACATGTACTCTAGAGTACTGAAATATAACACAAACGATGGGCCAATGGATTACGAGATGTTGGGTGGCGTGCCTCAGGGCACCGTTTTGGAGCCGTCACCGTGGAATGTCATGTATGACGGTGTATTCAGACTCGCTTGACCAAAAGAAGCGCAAATCGTAGGATTTGCTGACGACATTGCGATATTAATTTTTGCTAAGGTCATAGAAGAAATTCAACTCATATGGTCGGAGGTAGTTGAGAATGTACATAATTGGATGTCAGCTGCTGACGGAACGAAAACGGAAGCGATTCTTATCACAAGCAGGAAAGCTAAGGAGTCAGTATCTTTCCAAATTTTGGGCCATGAAGTTCTGTCGACGTCTGCTATCAAAAACCTAGGGGTGATGTTTGATGCCAGACTTTCATTCAAGGAGCACATAGAATTTGTCAGAGGCATGGCAACAATGCTGTTTTCATGCTCTAGGCTACTGCCAAATTTATGTGGTCCAACCTAAAGGGGCAAGAAACTCCTGTCAAATGTAATTACTTCCATTGTGCTGTATGGAGCACCAGGGTGGGCTGATGCGCTCACTGTACCGAGCTATAGGAGCAGAATAAACGCGGTACATAATAGATGCTTTTTAAGAGTTATTAGTGCATTTCTTATGGTCGCTATCATGTCACCTATTGACCTGTTAGCTATAGAGAGGCAAATGCTCTACGCCCAGAGAAGAATGCTGAACAGTAGTTCACTACGTAACATCACAAGAGCGGAGACAACAGCACAAGAGCAGACACGGTGGGACGAGTCATCGAAAGGCCGATGGTCGCATCGGCTAATACCAGTTTTACCGGTATGGATGGACCGTTATCACGGGTAGGTCAAATTGTATCTCACCCAGTTCCTTACAGGTGACGGATGCCTTCGAACGTATTTGTGTAGATTTAAAATTGAAAACAGCCTCGAATGTCCAAATTGTGTTGGGTTGGCTGAAGACGTAGAGTACGTATTTTTCCATTGTCCCAGATTCAACGTTCCGAGGAAAGAAATGTTTTAAAAGCTGCGATTGCAAGTAAGCCCCGACAATTGTTTTAAGCTCAACTAAAGGAGAAACAGTAGAAATATACTAAAGTAACAGCATAAGCTAAGTCCCTCTACTAACCAAATAAGTGACGGTGCTACCAGGAGGACAAGGGATACAGTGCCGAGTATTTGGAGTATTTTAGTGGGTAGTCGAATTAAGAAGTCCCACACTCCTTGGTTGCTCATCGAAGGGTTCGTAAATTAATTTTTTCCCCAGATCCTTAAAAAAACACACACACACACACACACACACACACACACACACACACACACACACACACACACACACACACACACACACACACACACACACACACACACACACACACACACACACACACACACACACACACACACACACACACACACACACACACACACACACACACACACACACACACACACACACACACACACACACACACACACACACACATAAACAGACAAACCTCACACACATACACCACGAAACCTAACATTTTATAATTCATCAAACAATTAATTATACAACCAACTTTTTGCGACAAAAAACTTAGTTCAATAATTAATTTTTTGCAGAAATACATATGTGAAACAGAATTATATAAAACAGAATTTTGAAAAACAGAAGTTCGTGCCCAACCCGTAATATAGAGTAAAATAATAATTAATTAAGCTCCTCGTAGTTTTTCAGACATTTCGGCTCTAATGAGGAATGCTGTATTAGGAGATAGTGTTTGCTTGTGCTTTAACAATTTGTCACTTAGGTGTTTATAACCGGGTCAATTTCTATAATTATTATGCTATAACTTTCCTCAACCTCCGGTCTTGTTATGTGTACAGGCTGTACGGAGGTTCATGTGTGATTCGGGGGTCTAGCTTAGGCTTGGTCGTACATTCTGATCAACCAATTTGTAACATTTATTTTGTTTTTTATTTTATTTATTTTAGAACTTTTTATATTAAATAGTTTTTCTGGCCGAATTGGACTAAAATTCACTGGGACTTACCAATTTATTAATAAAGTTTAAATATGAAGTTTCAGTTCGATTGCTTAAAACATCTAGGCTATAGAGAGGACACAGACAGACTGACAGACAGACACCATTTCGAAACACACTTTTTTGGATTCAGAGGAGGTCCAAAATTTTCAAGATAACTAAACAATATTTTACATACGTGAAAGTAAATTTGTATGGTTAAAAGTTTGAAAAAAAAATGGTAACTTTTTATTAAAAGTTATAATTTGGAGTGAAAATTATCTTAAGGTACAAAACTTTTGGATCAGTAAGGCAATATATACCAGCGTACAACAACTGTTTCGTTTATTTAAATTTTGTATCAATCACACAATTCCTCAAGGTTCTCTTCTAGGTTTCCTTTATACATTAAAAGGCTGCTATCTGTTATTAAACACTTCTACCTATAACCTTTTGATTCACAAATCTATTTATTCCAATTGTTCTACTTCTAATTTTGATAACGTGGATTGCGGTCTTTTTCATTGCGGACTAAATACACCTCGATGATGTACTAGAAAACTGATACTCAAAAACTGATTTTATTTTGGTTGCAATTATCTGTTGTCATCCATTTTTTCCGTCCAATAAAAAAGAGGAATACCAATGAATTGGTCCATTTCTGGAGGCCAACGAACTGGTCCATTTCTGGAGATAATGAGTTCACGGAGCATCGATTCCAATAAATCGATGGATTGACCAGCTGTGTGGCATGTTCCGCCATTCTGCTGAAACAATATCTCGGCCAACGGTTTCCATTAATCATAACGGATAGTTTAGTGAAGCAAACAACTAAAGTCTAAAATGCAAAAATCATTTGTTTGCGAAATGGATCAACACAAAGGGTTTTCCCGATATTTTAAAAGCAGTTTCGGAAGCTACCTTAAACTTACCCCCCACAAAGTCTAGAAAGAAATATGAAAAATGCTACGAGTTATTTTCTCGGTGGAGAGTGGAAAAGAAAGTGAAAATATCTTAATAGCGTATTTTTTTGAGAAGTTAAGTGTTACTTATTAATTCTATTACTTTCTAATACTAGTTTTAACGTATTGTTACAGGCCAAGAATCTTAATTCTTCAACATTGTCAAAATGATGGATATATGGCAAAAAATTCGAAGGTTTTGACTGTGAGTGAGTGAACACATTTTTAGCCAATGCTCCTGATGATTCCTTTCTCTTCATGAAAGTAGTATTAGTTTTTGCCCTGCATGGAGGATGTCGCAGTGATAAGCTACGTACGAACATGCTGGATTTGTTTTAGTCGTAACATTACACGACACAAAAACAAAGAAAGAACGTGTCTTTACAGTTATTTCCGAAGTAGAAGATTTCAATGGATTTGCTTTATATCAAAAATATTTTGGTTTAAGACCACGCAGCCAGTTGGTATTAATACGTTCTACAGTATGCCCAGAAAAATTTCAGAGTATTTAGATCTTCCAAATGCCAGTAATTATAACGGACATTGTTTCCGAAGGACCTCTGCTACTTTACTTGCGGACAGCGCGGCTGACATTCAAATTCTGAAAAGACACGGAGCATGGTGTTCAAGTAAAGTCGCGGAAAGCTATGTTGAGGAGAGGATCGAGAACAAAGTAGAGACTTCAAGAACAATTCTTAACGGCCAGTGTAACGTTGATAAGCAACCTTCGAATTCAAGTGGCAATTTCAACTCTCAACATAGCGATGGTGAGCAACCTTCTTCTATAGCAATTTCCTGTGTCCAATCGACTACAGCATAAAGCGAAAGAGTTTCCACGTCTTTATCAGTTTCTGATTTTAGAGTCAGTAGCACCTTCTTCTGGCGTAACGTTTAATCATTTAAATAATTGTACATTTAATACTTATACGAATAATTGAATTAATAAAGTTTGCTCGTTGTTTTGAAGAAAAATGTTTCTATGAAGAAATGTGTTGCTAAGGAGAAAAGTAGCAGTTTTTTTTAATGTTTTCAGCCAAGAAATGACGCTTTTTCCATAAGGTACACGAAAAAATTAATTAATCTATGGCAAAATAAGGCATTATTAATATATAACGAATGCATCCGTTGTTTCGCAGTTTAAAGAAAAATAAAGCACTAAAGTAATCAACTGTTATCCGGTATACTTGAATACTTTTGCTTCTCTAGTAACCTCTTTTATTCTGAACGGCTTCAAATGTTTATACTAACTGCAGCCAAAACTACGAATATACACTCCCGAGCAACTAAATCGACTCAAACCTTTAACGCTCACAGCACCCTTATTCTGTAAAAAATAAGATAATGTGTAAACGTGAAAACGGGTAAACTTTGTGATTTTTTACTAAAATTATATAAAATTGTTTTTCGATTCTCTTTTCGTTCACTGTTTATCACGTGTAAACATTATCTTATTTTTTATAGAATAAGGCTACAGAAAGACGAATTTTTTTTAAAGCGGCTTAACCGATTTTCACAAGACATTATTTTTTTGAAAGCCTGATATTTTTACTTTGAAATGAGCTATGAGCTATGATAAATATTTTTATAATATTTTTCATAATCATCAATTTTGGTTGCGTTTTTATTCAAAATTCATTATGAAAAAAGTACTGAACTAGTTTAGTACTTTTTTTATAAAGAATTTTGAATAAAAATGCAACCAAAACAGAAATAATATTATTGGTTAGTATCGCCCCTTTACGTCTACAACGGTCCGCATGCGGTGCCCCATTGACCTTATTAAGGTTTTAACAATGACTTGGGAGATCATACTCCGCTCCTCATCCAACGCAATCTTGAGGTCACTGATGTTAGATGGTACCGGATTTCTGACTCGGACCCTACGTTTTAGTTCGTCCCATAAATGCTCAATTGGATTCATGTCTGGACTGAAGGCTGGCCAACTCATCATTTCTAGTTCAACCTCATCCATTAACTGCCGAGTGGTTCGAGCTGTGCGACACCGGGCATTGTCATGCATCAATTTGAAATTTTCCCTTATATATCCTGCGTAGGGCACTACATGATCCAAGAGAATGTCCTCGATATATCGTTCAGCGGTCAGGACATGTATTTCAGTCCAAAAAAAAGTGCTACGTGCGATGTGCGTTTTGTCTACGTACACGGTGTATAATATGGTTTTTGCGATTGAGTTCTGTCAAATATTTTACTTGTGTTAGTGCATTTTTTGTGATCGCAAGTATCAAAAATAATTGAATCGGGCGAAATCGGTTAAAATGTTTGGTGCTTACATTCCCAAATTTCAAAAGTCACACATGCTTTGTTCATGGTGCGTTATGATCTTTGTTTTTGTTATTAGTCAATTATTGAAGATCCTTCACAATGGTAAGTGTTTAGTGTTTAATGAATTTAATATAAATTTTTAAATTATAGTTATTTATGGTACTAGTGAGCAAAACGAGATATTATCCATGAGGGATAAGTTTGTCCCACGAGGCGATAGCCGGGTGGGACATTATCCCGAGTGGATAATATCTCTTTGCTCACGAGTGGCATACAACGTTTTATCCACTTTTGTTGACATAAATTTCGTAAATTAATAAAAAATAGTTCCATTTTGTGTTTTCACAGTGGAGCATTGAATTTTGAAATGTATTTTATCATAGTGACCGTTCTTAAATTTGTCATGGTGTACTTTAATTTAACTTCTTTTGGAATATAGTTTTTCATTCAATTTGGCAACGAATAATTTTTCAATGACTACTCAACATTTTGTTATACAAAATATAACTCACGTTGCCCCTATCAGCGTGGGTCATTCAATAACAATGGGTTATTTTACATTTTCTTTATTTGAAATCAGTATAGTTATCGAGCTATTACATATCAAAAGTGGATAAAATTATTTTATTTATTATATTTTAATTATATAACGTTAATAAAATTATCTAAAAAATTATATATATATATATATATATATATATATATATAGTATCTATTTATATATATATATATGTATATATATATATATATATATATATATATATATATATATATATATATATATATATATATATATATATATATATATATATATATATATATATATATATATATATATATATATATATATATATATATATATATATATATATATATATATATATATATATATATTATATATATATATATATAATATATATATATATATATATATATATATATATATATATATATATATATATATATATATATATATATATATATATATATATATATATATATATATATATATATATATATATAGAAATTAAGGAAGGATGCTGGAAGGCTAAAGAGTAAGACCAAAATAACTCATCTTTTGGCTGATCGGTCATGTTTCCTTGATGCTGGAAAATACTATAAAATAACTTTAAGATCCTCTCACAGAACTTCATGGATTAACTTCTGTGACGAACCATGGCTAAAAAGTGATGCTTATCGACTTGATGTCTTTCGTTTTCAAAGGGGGTTACTCATTTTCAAAAGAGAGATTGGCTCACCAATATCATCAAGGTTTTCCTCTCATTCAGAATTATTTGCTCCAACTATTTTCCGCATTTGTGGAACAGAAGTAGATTTGTTTGTGTTCCGAAAGCTGGCGGGTCAGATACTGCCACACCCCTCAGTAACATGTAGCATGCTTATAGAGTGTGTGGATAATGTGAAACTACTCTATACATGAACTTGTTACAAGGATTGAAAGATCACTTAATAATGATGAGCTTCGAGTGGGTAGCTCCTTGCAGGAGGTTTCGATAGCACATCCTTTTATGCGATTACTGATGCTTGCATTACGTTTAGCTTTGATGAAACCCTTGTCGTTTAGATCGAATCTGTTGTGTCGAATGTGTAACCATTTTTCGTAGGCATATAAATATCTTATCCAAATTAACGATCTACTTATTAGAGAAGGATGGTACAGTGAGAAAAATGTGCACATCAATCCATCTAAAACTGATTTGGTTGTTTTTACTAAACGAAAAATCGTCGTTGAATTGTCAGTACCCTTTCATTTCGGTGAGGTGATTACAAAATCAACCTTCGCTTGTGTGGTTTTGTAGACTACTGTAGCACTATTCTGACTATTGTAGCACTATTCTGTTCCAATCCTAATTGCAGTCCTTGTTTCTGGATTCTGCTTGTTGTATCGCATTCCATTTGCAGTAGGTTGCGGCTTGGACTCGGCGGTAGCTTACCTATTGTTTATCCTTCGGAGGTTTTATAGTTCTCATAGTTCTCCCCAGATTTTATTAACTGGATTGCTCGTTAGTCTATCACCCATGCCTTAGTCCAAATTCATTTAGGTTGCTAGCTAATGATGCAGTACACTTATATCAATTAGCATTGATTGGGGGGGGGGGACCTCTGTGAGTTCCAGCCAATCGTACTGTTGTAAATTTTTGTAAAGTTAGGAAAGTAATACCTGGAACTAGACTTGCGTTAACCAAATATACCTTAACGCAATCCGAACTCTAACGTAGGGTTATCTGCTCTAATGTATAAACAACAAATAATATAAATTGATAAATTAAAGAAATATTCGTTAATATTCTATTCGAAATGAGAAAGTAAGAGTATTTCACGCTGATCCACAGGTTACCTGTGTCTTGATATCCAATGTTAGTTAAAGTAATTTTTATTCAACAAATGCCACAAAGCTATGGCATTTATGTAAGTAGATAATTGATTATAAGCACATATGTAGTCAGTTGTACATAAAACTTGCTCGGGACTTGAGGTCTAAGAATTATGCGTCTAAATTGGCTCACGGCAATCAAAAAAATGCAAATTATGCTCAAAATAACTCTACCGCCGGTGAACCCGGTCTCTCCTATCATTACCATGGAGACATATTCTGCACTTATCAGTGACTAGAACGGACTGTAGTGGCGGAAACACTACATAAATATGCAAACAGAACATTAACATCGGTCGTAGCAAAAATATTTTATATCGCGCCGCTTAAGCGAGATATTGCTTGTTGCTGAATATAAATATTTCGCACATTCTTTAAATATATCGACAATATAGATTGTCGATATACCGGGTGATTTTTTTAACCTGATACACTCAAATATCTCGGAAAATAAGCACTCTACGAAAAAACTGGTAAAGATCAAAATTTAATTATTCCGTGGGGGAAATACATTAGTGTTAAAATTAGTACCCCTCTCCTCCTTGTAGGTGACGCGAGGGGTAACTTTGAAACTAAAATATGAACCCACATTTTTTATTGCAGAGGCTAAAAATACCTAGGATTTGACTGAAACATTTTTTTTGATTTCTCCTACTGAGAACCTACGCAAACGATACCACGGTTTCATTGTAAATACTCGAAGTTAGTCTTAAACAATTTGTATTTCTTAAATTTTGAATTACTGAAAATGCCTTCTCATTATCGTAACCCAGGAACATGCGATTAAATCGGCTTTCAAATTAATGAAATTGTTGTATTTTGTTTTAAAAATACTGATTCAGTCCTAAGATTATTTCGAAAACAATAATACCTGTGTAAAATTATCAATACTACTTAAGAATGGTGTATTAACTGTACAAGAGAAAATTGAAATGATTCTGATTTATGGAGAAGCTGTCCGGAGTCTTGATAAAGCTGTCACTCTCTAAGCTTCGCGTTTCCAGGATAGGATTCGATCACGTGCGTCATTTCAGCGTACTGTCAAACAATTTATTAATGATGGAAGTGTTCAACCGAAAAAAAAGGACTCGCCCAGCAACAGTCACTGGAGAAAATAATGAAATTGATGTATTAGCTCATATTCCTCATATTAGTACACGAGAAATAGCTAGCGAATCCGTATTGTCCCAGACCAGTGTTTGGAAAATTTTAAAACGTCATAAGTATCATTCGTATCATGTATCTTTACACCAAGATCTTCATGGCGTTGATTTCCAAAATCGGGTAACTTTTTATCAGTGGCCACGTGAACAAATACAGCAAAATCCAAATTTTTTTCGTTACGTATTGTTCTCCGACGAGTCGTCTTTTACACACCATGGAACGGTTAATCGCCACAACATGCGTTACTGGAGTGTTGAAAATCCGCACTGGCTTCGCCAAGTTGAACATCAGCGTCCTTGGATTGTCAATGTGTTGTGTAGAATAATTGGCCCCCTTTTCCCAGTTATTCGAAATTTGCAAAATGAATACATTTTTTGACGACCAAGTTCGAGTATTTAAAATGAAACCGTGCTATTTTTATTGCAGACGTATTGCAGAATCGTTTGCATAGGTTCTTAGTAGGAGAAATCGAAAAAAATTGAATATCGTCAATTACAGCGCCATCTATCATGAATCGAAAAAATGTGTTTTAGTTAAATCCTTCGTATTTTTAGCCGTAGAATCCGAATCTGCAATAAAAAATAGGGGTTTATATTTTAGTTTCAAAGTTACCCGACGCCCCACCTACAAGGAGGGGAAAGTATTAATTTTAACAGTAATGTATTTCTCCCACGGAATAATTAAATTTTGATATTTACCATTTTTTTTCGAAGAGTGCTTGTTTTTCGAGATATTTGAGTGTATCAGGTTAAAAATATCACCCGGTATATATTGCGACTACTGAAGGCAACCAAAATATTTTAATATAAGAACCCTCCGCAATCTATAATTGAGTCAGTCAAATTTCAAAATTAATACAAAAATCAATCGGGACTCTAATAGTGAAATAAATTATAAATATCAAATAAATACAAAATAAATGTAAACTAAAATTAAATAAATCCATATTGTGAATTTAAAACTAATTAAATACAATTGTGCGTTTCATTTATTACCCGAAATCCCACTATGGGACCTTTATTGCTCGATGCTCCAATGGATGTATTCGTGAACAAATTCGAGTCGCTCTTTACGGTGGCGTGCTGTCAATTTTGGGCCTCTAGCGGGCCATCTTGGAGTGAGGTTGGTTTTATTCAAGTGTCTTCTTACTGTCCGTGGGCTAACAGCTACATCTCGAACTTGTCTTAGCTCCTGCTACACATCTACGCCCGTGATCCTTCTGATTTTGAGGAAACAACAAATGAAACTGGTAGCGATTTGTTGAGGTCAACGACTGTTAGTGACTGACGGCAAATATCGATCAACGTGGTGTTCAACAGGAGACTGCAGTACCCCAATTGTTTTCACCGAAACACCGCATTTTGCTACTATTGCCTTAATTTGAAAAGTACTGTATAGATTTTAATGATAAAGGTGTCCATGTAAAGATAAAATATTAAACTGTCAAAAAAAAGTTGTTTTACGAAAATCGGTTAAGCCATTTAAAAAAAAATGTCTTTTTGTACGCGCGAAGTTTTGAGTCGATTTAGTTGCTCGGGAGTGTAGTTTAAATGAAAATCACATTAAAATTATTAAAATGAAATAGATAAAAAAAATCTCCTTACCATTCTTGTACATTACTTGAAGTTAATAATGACTTAGTTATAACTTAATAAATAACAATGTTGCGATGAACTTGATTTATGTCAAACATTAACCAAACGTCGTTATAAGTAGTTTTAATTAATTATTTGAAGAGTTTAAAAAATACAGACAAATTAAACAACAGTAATATTGTATAAATAAGCAACAACTAAATCAATATTAGTGTTACTCAATATTAAATTTATGATTTGTTCGAATAAAGCCGTTTCATTAAACAAATATAATTTACTTAATGTACTATTGAAAAAGTTTGTACACCTGTTACTACACATCGAAGATTGATAAGAAAAAGTTCTTAAAACTCTATTTACAAGGAAAAAACATGTAGCAAAATATCCGATTAGTTACAATTGTTATTGAATTACGTACTATAATCAGTATAATAATCGTCACCTGCACTTGAACGATGGTGGCTCTACAGTCTTAAAACATACAATACTATATGACCTGCAAGAATACTAAATCGTTTTGTTCATTGATCAATAAAATATTACAAATATTCTTAAAGGTTACACAATTTTATTTCGATTAAATCGATTGTCACGCTACACATTTTTCTAAAAGTAACACAACCAATTTTTTTTTTTATCCAATTTTACTTTTATTTATTTTGTTATTAAATCAAGAGCGACCAAGAAAATGGTTGTGTATTTTTACTTTATATTATATTCCGTCTTGAATATAAAATAAATCTAGGTCAAAAAATTGTTTAGTATAGAACGAGGGAAGGAATAAAAAAAAACGTAATCAAAAACTATTTTCCCTGTAATCAATAATAACGAAAATTTTGTAAGAGATTCCGAGGAAAATACTAATTAATTTTCATAGAATGAAGACAATTTTTTTTGTTTAGACATATACAAATTTTGCGGTAACTTTGATATACAAGTGAAATTTAATTAAAGGAATTAACTTGTTTTTGTTTAATTCAGATTA
Organism: Tipula vernalis; assembly: GCA_958295665.1. Classification (NCBI taxonomy): domain Eukaryota; kingdom Metazoa; phylum Arthropoda; class Insecta; order Diptera; family Tipulidae; genus Tipula; species Tipula vernalis. Next base: position 299,987,914 of record OY282558.1, read on the forward strand.
AATTGTTGAGTACTTGCAGTTTGAAGAGATAATATAATTATAGTAAACAACATACGCTTAAGTTAACTAGCGACAAGCGTGATTCTACTAGCCACTAGTAAGTGAGTAAGGAGACATCATGTCGAGTCAAAATCATAAAAGACATGAATTAGAAGGCTCCCTGCCAGTGTATCACAGGTATGCCATGATAAATAATTCTCCAGACGGTCAGTAGCCACCGGTATGTCACGCAAATAATTACAGTCATCCGCGAGTGGAACTCCGGTGTGCCAAGTAGAATAATTCAACGTGTGGTATACCAATGGTGCGCTGGCATACCTGTAGTACAACGGCGTATATCTCAGCATACGGCTGGTCTTCAAATGTTTCTTCAAATGTCAAAATCAAAAAAAAAAAAAAAAAAGACCTTAACTACGGCTACTCATCGTTCCTAAGTGCCATTAATAATATCAAATTCATAAATATTATGTTTGGCTATTTACATATGAGGATGACACTCCTCCTCCAATCTAATCCAAATCCCTTTTTATTCGGTCGTATCAGTTTTTGCGATTATTTAAAAAAAAAAAAACTGGGATGCGATGGAAATAGTATTGCCTATATAGATTTTAATTTTTCCTGCCATAAATTCATACACTGATAGCTCGATAGGGTAGGAAAACGATTCACAAGTTAGTAATATGAAAGATTTTCAAAACTTCTTCAAACGCTTCCAATAACTGCAATAATATACTTAGGAAAATACAATTTTGTAATCAAAATAAAACCAATTTTGAAAGGTAGAAAAAGAGCCACCACTTTATTCTACAGAAGAATATCATCATTGTTACCGTTCCCAGACTGTTTGAATTTTTTATTTGTAATTCTGCAAAACCTAAAGTTAGTAGGATTATGCCATTCATGCATTAGTCGAATCCAATTGAATTCGAATATCAAATCAGTACCTTCATCTTTTTCAGAACAAATGAAATTTGAGATTTGGATTTTCATTTGTTTAAAAATTGTATTGAAGGGTTTATTAAACAGTAGTCGCGCGAATTGCCTGACATTCAATATTGAACCGATAGATAAGTAGTCACCACTGCGTAAAATATTTCTATCATAATTAGAATGGAAATACCCCATTTTATAGAAAGTTTTAAAATTAAACCTTCCTTTTTCATAATTTTATGAAAAGGAGGTTAAAGGTTTCCATTCTAATTTCAAAATTAAATCTCCATATTCTAGAATATTTTAAAATAAATCTTAATTTTCCATAATTTTACGAAAAGCAGTATTTAATTATAAAATATTCTGAAAAATCGGGATTTTCATTTTAGTTTTAAAACTAAATTAAATAAATTTGTCCATTCTAATTTTAAAGTTCTGAATTTTTTGGAATATTTTAAAATTATATCTTCCTTTTTCAAAATTTCTGAGGAAAAGAGGACTTAAATTTAAAGTATGGTGAAAATGGAGATTTAAGTTAGAAATATGAATTCATTTTTTCGGCATTCAAAAAGAATATATTATCTGAGGTTATATTGCCATTTTTTGCGTAAGACATTTGGACTAATCTGGATAATGGTGGGATTTCATCCCGATTTGGTCGAACTGCTGACAACTGTCACCCACACATGACGCGACTCGCTCAAATCGGCTGCAAAAACGAAATCCCGCCATTATATATATTGGGTAGGACTTTTCGACTAAAAACGTATGGATCCAAATGTTATACGGAAAAAATTCCAATATAACTTAAGATATGTGTATATTTTGAGAAATTGCTCGCTGTACTCCGTATGCTGGCCTGCAGCAACTTTGAGCAAATGCTAGCCGGTTACGGGGATTGACTGAACTGCATTCGTCAAAGCCAAACAACACAACGAATTCGATACCACTGGCGTACTCGATGTTATCGCTCTCCACGGCGATGATGTTACCATTGATTTTGGTTCACTGGCATTGTTCTCTGCCAAAACGCTGTCTGTTGGCCGAACGCCCAGCCAGCTTTACCTGCAGCGAAGTCGTTTAGTATTTCATGGCCTCCGAAACAACAAAAGACACTTTCGGAGGCTTCGCTGGTGGCAGCAGCGCCCCTCCAGTGGCCATTGTGCATGCCACTGTGTACTGCGCTAACTTTTTCAAATCCTTTTTGATCTGGTTTGTGTGCTCTTTCAACACACTTGCGTGTCGTTGCTGGACCATGCTGCTGATGTCAGTCGACAACACCAAAATGACACAATAAATCCGTTTCGATTTGCGTGAACCGCTTGGAGCGTGGCAGTTTTGATAGCACTATCAACAAATTGGCATCTTCCAAATTCATTCCCTTTTTGATTTTTCGATTCGTTATTGCTTCCCTTTCGTCACTTCGCGGATTTTGTTGATGTCGCAGTGCACAAAAGTTTTATTTTTTACAGAGACAAACGAAAAACGTACAAAAGAACAAATAAATACATAGAAAACAATGTGTACTATTTGGTGTGTGCGAGCCCATGAAGTGGAATTGCGGCTGAAATTTATTTAGCAAAATGTGTCGTGCGGCGTCGGTCAAAAGCCACAGTTTCACTATTTCAGACCAAAGTAAACCAAACAGATTTAAACCAGAAAAGTAGTGAATAATATGAATATGTTTTAAAATTTTCTGGTTTGAAAAGCGTTCAAACCACATTTTTTTCCCGAGTGAATAATATGCCCGTTTTTTGGTAGTTTGGCGTCTACTGGAGGGGGAGGAGGACCAAAGTTGAGTAGATTAATCTACCAGCTCTGTAACCTTCCAGTAGGGTGCACATCACGTGAGCGGTTTTGGTCATGTATTAGGTAGCTGCGTGATGGGTACAATTGTGTAAGGGGTAACCTGCAATTTGGCCATTTGGCACGGGCTAACCTACAGTGGAATAGCATATGCCGATGGATGAATGGCAGATAGGTTAATCAGTTCGGTGAAGTATGCGGACTCTGGATACCAGACACCCTCCGGTTTTATTTAAATTTTATTACGGATGCAAAATTATTTAATGGTATAACTAGACAGTCGGGGTTCAACCCTTGGTGTGCAACTCAACTTATTATAGTTTATATAGGTACATGGCCAGCATCGTATTAAATTTGTTACAATTATATACATTAATTTTAGATGTCAAAATAAACAAAATAAATAATCAAAACATAACCTTCTAAGGGTCATTTAGGTGGTTTGGCATCTATTGGAGGGGGGGGGGCCAAAGTTGAGTAGATTAATCTACCAGCTCCGTAACCTTCCAGTAGGGTGCGCATCACGTGAGCTGTTCTAGTCTTGTCATTAGGCAGCTGCGTGATGGGTACAATTGTGTAAGAGGTAGCCTGTTCACAATTCGCAAGTGTACGTACTGCCTCCTCGTGGCAACCACTGGTAACTAAGGCCATTTGGCACATTTTTGGCCATTTGGCACATTTTTGGCCATTTGGCACAAGCTAAAGTACGGCGCGAAAGGAGAAAACCTTGACAAAAACCCTAATCTAAGGTGGAACAGCATATGCCGATGGATGAATGGCTGATAGGGTAATCAGTCCAAAATATGCGGACTCTGGATAGTCCAGTTTTATTTAGCCTTCCTGTAGTAAAGCTGGGTGACCTACAGGCGATTTGCAATTCCCAGCAACTCGTACGAGTAAAAGCAAACGGAATACGGGGCAGGAGTAGGAATATACGGGAGTGGGACAACCCTCTCGAGGTCCTTGGGCTCCAATGCTACCTGTAAACATCTAGAAGGGAGAGCAATAAGCCCAGATAGTATGTATCACGTACCGGGAGGTAGTATTGTTCGGTTTATTAAGAACCTGCATATTGACTGGACGGATAATTAAGCAGGGTCCAGTACAATAGATCTTTTAGGTCGCAGTGCGAAGTGGCTGATCGCCCGCATGGCCCTCCAATAATGATAATAAGGGTCATTTACAAGAAAAGTACATTAAATTAATTTTACAATTAAAAATTTTCTAATCAATTTATTGTTTTTAGGTTGTTGCTGACAATATTTTATGGCGATGGTTGCTCCACAACAACTGATCTGTTTCCGAAATATTTCAGTCAAGATTTCATTAACGACTAGTACATAAAAAAATGTGTTAAAATATCTCTGGTCACAACATTTCTACCCGTTCATATTGATCATAACACTGTGGTACATAAAATTGTAAACCGTTAGATGATTTTACATCTGGTACTCATGGTGTGCCTTTAGTCGTCTTAAAAAATGTACTAGCCGTTTGGCCCAGCCACTTAAAGCTCTTTTTCAAAACTCGCTCTCGTTAGGAGTTTTCCCAACAATTTGGAAAATACTATTTCAGTGCTTTGTTCGCGGTGCTTCCATTGCAATCAACATGATTTGTTCAGAGGACGATCTACGACAACCAATCTAACAGACTTCACGTCACGCACTTTGTTTATGATGGATGCGGGAAATGATGTTGACATTGTTACCACCGATTTCAGTAAAGCATTTGATAAAGTGTTCTTTAGCATGATTAACTTTAACCTTAAAGCCATTGGTTCCCACATTATTTTCTACTGTCGGTGGACTCTTATCTAAAATACCGTAGAATGCAGGTGCTCTTCATATTGCTCTTTAAATTTTCAGATTTCATTCCATTTTCCTTTATTGACTTTTCATATTTCTTTTACTCAACTGTCAAGGACCACTGCTTTCATCCTTTATATTAATGACGTAGTCGAAGTCACAAAAAATTGTAAAGTGAACATGTTTGCAGATGATATTGCATGCTAATGTCTAGAAAGACCAAAATAGAAATTGTTGCTAAAAAAATTGGGACTTTTTAAAAGAATTAAGATTTGTCCCAGAGGCAAAAATTATATTCTACTAATCAATTGTCGCCCCGCATGTTGACTATTGTTCTTCAGTTTTTGTAATGAACCACAAATTTATCGTCAAAATAAATTTATGCAAGCTATTGTAAGGCCAGAAAATAAAACCTACATACGTGCTGGAGAGGATGTCCATAAACCAGAGAATTAACTTTAATGTTCTAAAATTGTTGTTCCGTCTTGAAAACCGAGGATTTCAAAATTACTTAAATTGAATAATTTGCACTAATAGAGAAGTTCACAAATAATACGAGAAACACTCATTTTAGATTGGCGCTATAATTCACGTGTAAGCTTTAGGCGAACTACGAGAATTGAACTACGATAATTTTCTAAATTTGTTAAATATATTCACAACAAAATTTACTATTATTTAATTAATTAAAATAAAAAAACAGAAATGTCACTTAGTTTCGGGGCATTTGACATGCTCTTAAAATACAACAATCCTATACAAATTTTTGGGGGATTTTTATATTGGGGTGTAATTACCAAGCGCCGTTTTGCAATGACTATTTCCACAAATGTGTTTCATATAATTTTTGCTAAGAAATATTCATAAATAAAAAAATATTGTACAAAATGTACATGCAAAATTACACAATTGTGGAAATCTTATACATAAGTTTGGACTACAAAAAAAAACCACTTAGTCTTAAACTCGATTCTCAATAATAATTATTAAATTTTTAATTAAACGATATTAAATTTCAAGAATTGCGAAAATTGTGCGAGAAAATAATTTTTGTCGTGTTTTTACGTTAAACACAATATTGCTTCTTATATTTAATTATGAAACATAAGTGATACGAAATACGATAACTAGCGATAGCAATTATGAAAGTTAGAACATTCTCTGATTTTTTTTACTGATTTTTTTAATAAAAAATATTATGGGAGGTTTTATGGATAAAATTTATAGGTAGTAACTCATTGTTGTTGTAAAGCATTACATTTTATTTTTCAACAGGATCTATCCATTTGGAGCAATAGAACGATAGCATTGGAAACATCAGAAGCACGTCACTCTTCGCTGTTTTAGTAAAAAACGTTGTGTCTGGTACTATATATTGTCCTATTGCTCTGGGAAATTGTAAATCAGCCGATCAACTAAACTTTTTTTTACCAAAAAAACAATACACCAATTTAATTACAAACGAAAGAGCAACTAAGCCTTTTTTAAACAAAAGAAATATACACACACATACGACACAAAATACAACTTACCTACTTAATTTAATTTAATCCCCCACTAAAGCATTTTATTTTATTTTTACTAAAAATATTGAGAGGCCGAAAACGTCCAAAAATATTGAAAGGCCTCTAAAAAGTAATTTAAAATTTGTGACCAGTCTGCCTAAAATTTTGTGATAATCATTTTTAGTTAGTTCGGTACAACTTACCAGCTTTCCACAGAATAACATTAGTTAGTTTTCCAATTAGTTTTCTTTTAAAACAATTTAGTCAACCAAGACACAAAATTTATTTTATGAAGCTTGATCCAATAGCTTCAGAAAACTATTCACAAGTACTTGTATCTACTCGTAACTACTCATGCTCAAATGATGATGTAGTTTTTAGAAGTAGTCATGCATAAAATTAACGGCAGAGGGATTTTAGTTTAAAAAATTCCAATGTCTCTATTCGTTTTTTAACGCAAAGTGACTGACATCTGGTGGACGATATTTAAACGTGAACAACAATAAAAAAAAAATACATATTTATTTAAATGTGAATACAAATTTTGGTTAGGTGAAAGATCATTTATTTAAAACAAATAAGTTTTGTTTATCATTAGCGGTATTTTGTTGAGAAAATTTTAAATAAATTTAGTTTTGATTTATTTAAATCGTGCAGTGTTTTATATCCAAGGGCAATTGTTGTTGTAACTTTATTAAGGAAATGCGGTAAATGTTTTCCCAGAATTTTGTTTGTTGTTGGTATTTAACGGTGGCTTGGCATCCCTCGTTACTAATCAATCCGACATGAACCAATTTCCTAAATAATCATGCCAACACAACCTTGAATATAATTACCTCACACCGTTCTAAATAATCATGAAAACACGACCTTGGAGATAACGACTTCACAATTTCAAATGACAGAGAAAAATGTGTTGGTGAATCCAATTTCCGTTGTTACTTTGTTCGTCTGATTAAATGAGCTAATACATATCCCTTTCGAGTCCTGATGTCACAAATGTGAGATACAAAATGAAAGAAAACAAAAAGTTTTTTTTTTATGTTACTATAGATGAGACCGAACAATTGTGATAGTAAATATATACCAGCTGATAATTTTTAGTATAAATGTACAACATACCGCCCAAATATCACAAATGTGACACTCAATTTTAGAATCACCTGCATCGAAAAATAAACCTCCGAATTAATTTGTGAAATTTTAGTGAGTTGACCTTTAAAACACCAAGGACCAGATGCCGCATTTTGATCCTGAAAACTATTTTCATTTTCCGAGAAAACCCACCCTCACATTTGAGTGGTATGGGCTTTCTCGAATATATTATCCTGGTTGTTCTTTGCTGGATATATCCGTAAGTTACTGAATTATATTCAAATGCCTTCTAATATGAACCCAGATGAACCGACAAACTGAGTACGAAATGACAACGACAATGTTTATCTTAAGAATTCAGGTTTTATTAAAAGTAAAATAAACTTTATTTTATACATACATATATGAAATATTCAGCTATCACATATCCCATTTTCATTAATTGCATTTTAAGGAACTAGAATTACTTCTACTCCTCATACGCACAATGGAATTTATATCATCGTCTAATTTTTCCTATTTTTTCTTTATTAGCAAACACAATTTTTTTATCATAAATTTATTCGTTAATATTTTATGATTGAATTTACATAACAACTGGAATTGGATTTTAATTTTTAATAGCTAAAAAGAATTACTTACGGTCACTCGAATTTCCCCGTTTTGACATCATGACAAACGTCGCTTAACCAAATTTTTTACAAACTGCTTATTTCACAAACTTTGGTTCTTTTGGAAGTAAAAGAACCGACTTATAGATGGAATCCAAATCGGAAAGAAGAATATTTTCAAAAAAATCCGATAAACGGCATGTCAAAATGACCAAATTGTAACCCTCACGTTTGTGACATCACAAAATGATATATGGCTGTAATATTTGTTTAGTCACATACGTAACGTCTAGGCATAAGCTATACAAAAAAAAAAAAAAATTTACCATCCTATATTGCAATCCTCACATTTGTGACAACAGTCTGGACAGCGATTTTGGTCGCGAAATGAGGATTGAGGATTGAAAATTTTGTATATGTACACGGCGTATAATATACATTTTGCTACTGGGTACCGTCAAATATTTTTATTGTATTATTGTGTTTTCTTTTTATGTTAATTATCAAAAATAAGCGAAGCGGGTAAAATCGGTTCAAATTTGTGGTACTGACGCTCGCCTTGAATCATTTTCCCCTTTCTTCTAACATGAGGAATTTATGTTTTTTCATTTGACTTCGTTAATAAAAATTCAAATTGCTCGCGATCGCCCATAAAATAAAAGAAAAAGCAAAATAAATAAATGGTTTTTAATTTATACATTCTTCGTCGGCCACACTCGTAATATTTTTAATTTTTTTTTTGATATTGTTGTTTCTTTCAGAGTTACGCGTGGAAGTACCTATATAAGAACATAATAAAGTGCTGTAACCATTTTAATTCATTCTCCAAATCGTTCTCTTCTGGGCTTATTTTCTTTATTTTCTTTATTTGTATGTTATCCCTTTAATTCGTGTCATTTTATCTCTCCTATTTGCATCATGTGTAAACGAAAAACGAAACAAAATGCACATCCACTACAATTTACCAATGCTATTGCGTCACCAATACAATTTACCAATGCTATTGAGGTCCTGGTGTAAAATAAGTTTGAAAAATAAATATGGTTGGACTCGAAAGAGATACAAATGACTATATGCGACTATATGCGGTCAAGACTGATCGATTGGATCGGTCAGGAAGAACCTGTCAAGATAGTCTGTGTTTAAACATATAGTTAAAAATAAGAAAAACAACTAGTTTTGTGTTCTTTGTATATATTGGAGAATAACACAGTGGTAAGTATAATCAACCAAAATAACAATTTACACAAAAGGGACCAATTTGTGACGAGTCTGCTAGCTGTCTCATTAGAGATAGGTGAGAGTATTGCGGCAAAGTACCCTCGTCTTTTCTATTGGCAACGTGTCACTAATTCAAATTCATGCTAGTCCCCCATCGGGTAAGCGTCTAGGGGATCCCAATTGTGGTCCGAAACATGGATGTCAAAACATCCAATTCCATTGGACAAAAGTCCAGTACTTTTGCCCTCAAATTCTACAAGTGCGGTACGATCTAGGTTTCACCCGCCTTGAGCTCAGGTACATGCCGCACGGGGTGACTTAACGCGGTTGGAGACAAATTTTTGTACTTTGAGCTGAGGAAACTCAGTTTAATTGTTACAGCTCTTAAAATACTTCTCTTTCCTACAGACATCATACGCCCAATTTTTAGTCATTTAAAGAATAATGATTTTATAAATCACAAAAAAAAATAAAATAATTTTTATTGGTAGTAGCAAATTATTTCCAATGGAGCAGAGTGATTTATATTTATCATGTGAACACGTCTGTAAATTAACATCTTGTCAAAATGAAATGAAATCAATTTGCTCAACCAAAATATCAAAGTTGATTTCAATCCAGTAAACCACTGTAAAACGTCACACACCAATACCACATACCTTTGACCTTTGTACACACAAATACTCAAAATAACCAATTTAATACAATCGCGGACGAAACATTTTTATCTTTAGTTTCTCACTTAGAGAAACATTGAACGAACGAAAATACCGGTAATAAGTAAGACTCCAAGAATTGAAAGTTTATATAAAGAAGAATTATGGCTCTAGGCGGCTGAATTGTGAATCAGTTTTAGTTTATTACTATTGATGTATTAGTTTTTAGTACTTAGTATTATGAGAGGTTGAAATATTTGTTTCCTTGATCATTTAGGCTGAGTGATATCTGAAAGATTCCAATTTAATTTTATAATTTTGGATTGGGGTTTTGGTTCACCTTACTCTGGGATTTTAGTAAGTAGTGTAGGAACGCTTCATTCTACTATATGATTATATAAATTTTGAATAAATAGCTGATTTACAAGGGAACATTTTTTAGGATAAGCAAGGCCGGTGGTGATAGATTGTATTACGGATGCGATACATCTAATTGTTGTTGTTGTATGGTTTGTAGGTCATAAATTGCTTTTATTTAGCTTTAATACATCGTGAAATCTAGAAGATATTGATTTGCATTCCCAATAATACCTACATATTTTTGCCCGTCTCTGTTAGTAGAGTTGTTCTAGGTATATCTACATCAATCTGAAATGGCAAGCTAGTGTTATATTGAAAGTTAATTAGTGTAATTATGGGGTTTTCTCTGAAATATTAGTTTGTATGCCTGCTTTTTCTAGAAAATGGTTATAGCTTTACACAAGATTTGATTTGATATTTATCTGAATAATAAGGAATAGTTTGAAGTTTGCAGTACATAATGATTAATTTATGATTTGTTTTAGAGAATTCAATTTTAACTTAATTAATTTTAGATTAATTATTTAAAAAATGGATTAACGCAGATTTTAATTTTAGGAGATATTTGACGAACCTGAATCAACTTTCTTGGAACTTAAACAGTAAATAAACTTATAATTAGAAATGTATTGTGCTATCTTGTGCTAAATAATTTACTAAATATATTATTAACAAAAACATTCTAACTATCGGATACTTAAATATCTAGAACTAGATCGAGTTTTTATTACTAGCATACCTTTGCTTTCCTCCGATTTTATTATGTAAAAGGGTGTATGTATTCCGTATTCCGGGAAACTTGCCCTTGCCTTGGTCTTACACTCTCAATCAATCAATAAACTCGGAAAAGGCATTTTCATTGATTTAGTTTTATGATGAATGAAATTGGTATAAGCAGAGTTAATGTTGTTAAAGATTTAGGAATTATCCTCGATAACAAGCTGAGGTTTAATCCTCATATTGATGGTATTTGTGCAGAGCTAATAAATTGTTGGGATTTGTGTTACGTATAGATGTCAGGATTTTATCTCTTACAATGTTCTAATAATCTTTTACAATTCTCTAGTAAGGTGCCAACTTGAGTATTGTACACAAATGAACCCCTTTTGTGCCATTAATAATGCAAGAATTAAGACAGTTTAACACAAATTCACTAAGAGACTACTTCAAGAATTCATATTTGTGATTATGCCCCTTCGGATCTAGTTGGACTTGAAAAGTTAAATTTACTAAGTTTAGAATTCGCCGGTTGTTTTTAGATGAATTACTTGTATTTAAGATAATTAATGGAGTAGTTCACACTTCTTTCCTAATAGAAATTAATTTTTACGATTCCACCCACCAGATTAGAAATTTAAACTTATTATAAACTATCACTACAACAACAAATGTTGGTCTAGCGTGGACCTTTGTGAAGTTGGCGCAAAATTTTATCCCAAAAAATTTAAATTTTAAACACTGGCAATACCATTATACATGTTATGATGTAAGGAAAGCTATCACGATAGAAAAAATAAAATTTATGAATAATGATTACAATAAATTTGTTTTTGCATCTACAATGTCCAGTACCTACATAATATAACATTAAAAAAATATGAAATCAATTACAAACTATAATACGAAAACAGAAAATCAGAAAAATATTAATTTATACTCCTGAACTATAATGTAAAATAAATATTTATTATTTATTTCTGTTTAATTTCCAAAGAGTAAATTAAAAATTTGTAAAGTTAGGTTTTCGTGTAAAAAAGAAGCAAAATCTCATTGGGATCTCAGAGCCAGAACTGGCGACATAGTCCCGTCAAGAAATGTCACTTCATCGTCATATATCTCGGAAGTTAGGGTATTAAACATCGATCTAGTCCCATCAAGAAATGTAACTTCTTCATCATATAACTCGGAAGTAAGGGTGTAGAACATCGATCTGACTATGATTTTCTAATAGACCTGATCTTTGTTTTAACGGTTCCAACGAATCAAACCAGTGTCATTGGGATCTCATAGCCAGAATGGCCCATATACATAGTCTCATCAAGAAATGTCACTTCATTGTAATATATCTCGGAAGTAAGGGTGTTGAACATCAGTCTAGCTATGATTTTCTAATAGACCTGATCTTTACCTTCTTGGTTCCAACAAATCAGATCAATGTTATTGGGATCTCGTAGCCAGAATGGCCTATATACATAGTCTCATCAAGAAATGTCACTTCATCGTCATATATCTCGGAAGTAAGGGTGTTGAACATCAGTCTAGCTATGATTTTCTAATAGACCTGATCTTTACCTTCATGGTTCCAACGAATCAGACCAATGTCATTGGGATCTCATAGCCAGAATGACCAATATAGATAGTCCCGTCAAGAAATGTAACTTCTTCGTCATATGTCTCGAAAGTTAGGGTGTTGAACATCGATCAGACTATGATTTTCTAATAGATCTGATCTTTACCTTCATGGTTCCAACGAATCAGACCAATGTCATTGGGATCTCATAGCCAGAATGGCCTATATACATAGTCTCATCAAGAAATGTAACTTCTTCGTCATATAACTCGGAAGTAAGGGTGTTGAACATCGATCTGATTATGATTTTCTAATAGATCTGATCTTTGCTTTCACGGTTCCAACGAATGAAACCAGTGTGATTGGGATCTCATAGCCAGAATGGCCCATATACATAGTCCCGTCAAGAAATGTTACTTCATCGTCATATATTTCGGAAGTTAGGGTGTTGAACATCAGTCTAGCTATGATTTTCTTATAGCCGCTTTTGATAGTTTTAATAATGGTTAACACGCTTAATATCATGCTCTCTGTGTCAGGAAAAATCATAATATAAAGCGGGTGGTGATAATAAAGGAAATTCCGCTTAATATCATGTTACATGATATTAAACGAGTTCTCCCTTTATATCACGATTCATTTGGCCGTTTTCCAGAACCATATCCGCAACTCATGTCGGTTTCCCATTTTCATCATACAAACCAATTTTCATCCGAATCTGTTGAAAAATGGCTTAGTTCCATTTTTCCAGATCCCACTTGCCCATTTTCCAGAACCACATCCGGAACTCACGTTAAAATCCTATTTTCATTATACAAACTAAGTTTCATCCAAATCAGTTGAGAAATGGCTTAGTTCCATTCAAATTGATCATTTTCCAGAACAACATCCGAAACTCTTGTTGGAATCAATCGGTTGAGAAATGGCTCAGTTCGAAAATTGGCTATTTTCCACAACCAAAATGAAAATGGCTTAGTTACATTCAAACCGGCCATTTTCCAGATCCCATTTGGCTATTTTGCAGAAACATATCCGGAACTCATTTTTTAATCCCATTTTCATCGTACAAACCGAGTTTCATCCAAATCAATTGAGAATTGGCTTCGCTTCATTCAAATTAGCTGTTTTCATGAGTTTTATCCTGTTCCGTGACATGTTGTTTTGGAACATCCTGTCATGAAATGCGCTGTTCGGAACTGATCCCACACTTATCATAATTAATTAATATGATAATTAAAAACTTAAAACTATGCAATAAACTCTATATAAATAAATTTATTTCTTGAATAAATGTTATAATTTTCCACCTAAACATATCAAAACTGATGTAAGGTTTCATTTAATACTGCAAATTAGTTTTCTGTTTTATTCAAAATTGAAAATTTCGTGTGTTACATAATTACATATTTTAGCTTGCGGTGTTTTCATTATTAGATTTGCTTTTATAACGTTTTGTCCGTTACATCGACTTTTTGACATTTTGTTTTGTATTACATTTTTAGATATTTTATTATTTTCGAATTCTTTTCCTTAAATAACGGTAAATTATTTACCGTTGATTTTTAGTGTTCTTTTGTTTTTTTCATATTTAATTTTTTAAGGCTTTAGTAATAGTTTCTTATATTATAATATTGAATTTTTGGTGTTGGGCCTTCTTGTTATATTTGATTATTTATGTAAGTCTTTAGTAATAGTTTGTTATATTTTAATATTGAATTTTAGGTGTTTGCTTCTTATTTTCATATTTAAAGATTTTGTGATAGTTTCTGAATTTCAATATTAATTAGGGGTAACAGTTTTTTTACTCAATTATATTATAAATTTTTGATATTGTTTACTTTTTTCGCACCGGTATAGATACTCCTATTCAATTGGTTCTCTAAATTTTATTTAAAATGAATTCGAAATTAATAAGCGATCGTATCCGAAACCGTAAATCATTTAATACTAAGCTAAATTATGCAAGATAGATTAAAAATTTATATTTTATGGAATAGACAAATTAAAAACAAAGATATTGATACACAAGTGTTTAATCAAATCAATCCTTATGAAAATGAACCGATTTTATATGATCCTGAATCTACAAATTATATTGAAGGTGATTTAAGTTTTCCAATTGTTACAGGAATTTCATGAGAAAATCGAAAAAATAACATTTTAACCATGTCTATTCATCATGAAATTATACCGGAATTTCCATCTGAACCATTGAAAACAGTTCCAAAATCAATAAATATGGAAGCCAAATTAAAATTAAAAAAAAAAACAAATGTTTGACTTATCTCCAATTCAATAAAGTAATTGAGGTACCCGATGAAAACTGGACCGAAATTTTCGACGAATCTACTCGAAGTTTTGATAAATTTATATATACAAATGTATTTTCTGAATTGTTATGTAATATGACTGGGTGTTTAATTAATATTAAAGATTCAACTATTAACAAAAAAAACATTTCGCTTCGAGCCTATTGTGGACATGGGCACAATAAAACAAACTTTTCATGTCGGAAATATCAATTGTCAAATAAAGACCAGCTAAAACCCATATATATTCAAAATAAAATATTCTGCTAACAAAATTGTTCATCCATTTATGAAATCTAAGGCAGTGACGAAGTTGCAAAGAACTAATTTAAAAAAAACAATTGCTTGATAATTCAGTGGAACAATTAAATAAGTCATTGTTCAAAGAAGAGGACACCGATTTTGTAAAAAGAACTAATACGGTCATAAAGTGTAAAAGTGTCGATGTGCTTCGATAGAACAAGTCTATTGCTATAAAAGAGCAAGATAATAATGCAGATGAATTGAACGATATTTACGAAGAAATAAAACCACACAAACTAACACCGCATACACAATATATACAACGATTATCGTTATGTCGATTTTGTGTAGTAGGTTTTAGTAATATGCAATTAAATCTTTTAAAAATGGCAAAACAGCAGCTTGAAGGAAAAACACTTGTAGCCTATATGGACGCTACTGGTGGACTTGTACGTTCGCCAAATAAAGAAAGCCCAACTATATATTATTATACGATAATCATACCTCTAAAAGCAAATTTAAATGATCCGTCCGATCCCTTCCCCATTTTAAATTTTGTAAGTGCAAGCCACATATATGAGACAATATTGACTAAATTAAATATTTTTAAAATTTTCATTATTGAAGAAGCTAACAAATAGCCAATATTTAATGTGATAGTAACAGATTTCAGTTACCCACAAATAAATGCAACCTTAAAATGTTTTAATGATTTAAGTATTGTACAATATTTAAAACTATGCCATCAACAAATTTTTTCTAATAACATCGAGAATTTTTCACATTATGTAAAAGTTCATCTATGTTTTCTCATTTGATGAAAAATATGACGCGGGATATAAACGCTCATTTTCCAGCATCATCAAAATCAAATAAATATACAAAATAAATTATATCCTACTTTTTTATTACAAGAGATTATACTAACTTAAAATTAGTCTTCACAAAGTTTGTTGTTTTATTGAAGTCAAAATATACTAACCAAAATACTATCGATGGGTTCAATGTAATTATGAATTTTTCTATACCAAACTATATTGCTGACTCAGAGAATACGAATGATATTGATGACTTTTTATCAAATAATATTCACGAGTTATTTTCTAGGACTATTTTCGAACAGAGTCCCTTTTATCACGATTTTAACGAAATTTATAAAAATTATATACCTGATGAGAACAGTCAGAAATCAATAACGTCTATCAATAACTTTTACAATCCTCAATTTTTGGAGCATTTTATTAAAAAGTATTTCAGTTACTTACCAATGTGGTCACAATTTCTAATTGAAGATGACAGTCTTACTGATTAAAACTATTTTTCAATTCTGAAAAGGCGCTGTGGCAAAGCATCACATCTAGGCAAACTTCCTACAAAATGTTTAAGGATTTTAAAAGAAATCAATCAAAGAAATATATATATTTTTGAACGATACAAATCACAAATACCAAAAAAAAGTTTGAAAAATCTTTCAATAAAGCCAGTTAAGGGTATAACTTTACTAGACACTTTAAAAAAAAAGAAATTTGGAAAAATAAACCAATCAATAATCGATCGCAATCCTATTTTGATTTAAAAAGATAATAGATTTTAATAAAAAATCGAAAGGAGAACAATTGGAGCTATCCACGAAATTACTTATCAATCAATCTGATTCTAAACAATTGAAATCAAAAAAAAAGAGAAGAATGAGGAATCGCTACCATTTGGTAAAGGTTTTCTACGAAATGGATCTTTAGACGATAGATCCATTTATAAAAATACATGCGCATTTGACTCATTTATTCAATGTCTTTGCAATGCTAACCGTTTCATGATTTCTTTTGAAGAATTAAATCCGATACAAAAATTGGTTAACGTAATGTGTGGAGAACACAATTCTTACCAATTAGAAAAACTACGTCATGATGCTTTATTTGACATAAAAAAAAAAATTTAAGATACGATTTGTAACTTAAAGTAAATTCCGAGTCAAATATAACACTAGTGTCTGATTATTTGTTGAAAAAATAACCTAGTCTTACAGCAGAATTTTATTGTCCCAAGTGGTTCAAAGAGACAACAGAGAAACGTCCTTGTTATAAACAAATAGATATGCAGTTATTCGAAGAAACTGGCATAAAAAATTTACAAAATTGTCTCATTACGTTCCCTCCGAAGCCGTGTTGTAGTGAAGCAATTTACGCAAAAAACGTCAAATTAAATGGATTCGTAGCACAAAACACAGAATATTTAAACTGTCATAATCAACCGATGGTTCAATTAAATGATATTCCATCAACAATATTATTGAATGGAGTAACATTCAGTTTAAGTTTCCTGGTAAACTATATAGCCAAACAGAAACATTATACGGCTTACTGCATAAACCAGTGTAACTGGGAACTTTATGATGATTTAAGCAGCACGGTTATTAAAATAAGAAGTGTTACTCATAAGGTTTAAACCGCATTTATTAATATACACTAAGACATAAACAAACATTTTATTTTAATATATTTAACTTTAATTGTTAAATTTAATACAAAGTAAATTTAACAATTAAATCAGTTTATAACCTAAAAATATATCAAATTCAAACAAATATTTGGTATTCATTCTTTTTTTTTTTTTTTTTTTTGAGGTAGGTCTACAATTACGACTTGAGAGTTTTAAGATACAATGAGATAAGTCCAAATTACGGACTTGAGATTTTGAGCCAGCAAACACCACAACACAATACTCAGTCGTGACATTTTTTTTCGTCACCACTGGGAATCGAACCCAGGACCCTAATATGTTATAGAAAGCCAGAAGCTACAAGTAGTTTATCTGTTTCAAACACAACAGTAGTATTTGTTATATGAGAGTCCTCAGATTTGAGTTTGTACTATAAATTTGGCTGAAATAATAAATACTGATTTACTACAGCCATATCATTGTGGCTATTCATTTCTAAAAGTTGCACAACGCGTCGTACTGTTAGTTCAATTATTTCAGAGAAAATAAAGACGATGCAAGCATGTTAAAGAGAAATCATTAAAAACAACAGTTTTGGTATTTTTTGCATTACATATACAAATCTAAAATTACAATTAATTATAATTTTAACAGTGAAGGTCTTACGATTGAAAATGAATTTTATTAAGTTTTACTAACTTAAAATAAAGTGAAGCACCCCTACCCCTGACATTATATATGTTTTTTTAATAAATAATTGTACTACTTAATAAGCCAAAGTAATACTAAGATTCCCAAGAATTTAAAACCATCAACAATTCTCTTATCATGACATTTTAATCGTAACCTCAACATGTCTCTTAATAAATAAATCAAATGTATTTTACTCGAACGTACATCCAACAAACCACTAAATTGTTGTTGTAAAATTGAAAAAAAAAATGTGGTTTTACTAAATTTGTTAAATAATTAATCTACTAAATGTTTAGTTTGTATTTTTTAGTGTTTAAAAAAATTGAATTTCTTATCAACGCAAATTCAATATTTTTGTTTTTGTCAATATATGTATGTATGTATATATGGTATGTTTATATAAATTCCCAGTATTAGAAATGATGTTGTCTTACATTAAACAACTTATGAGCATTATACTTAACTTATCTAAATATTTACAGATAATTTATTGTTATAAGGTGCAATGTTCTATTAATGGAGCAAATATTAAAAACTTTGTCAATTTTAGAGGAACGTCGACCAATTATGTTTAGCTAAGTAGAACAAATTAACTTTATTTACACACAAGTTTACATAATTTGTATGACGTGTGGAGGAAATGAGAAACTTGTGTTGTATTCTTGCTTTAAAGGAAACAGTCGCATATTTCATTGATTTCTAATTTAATCTTGCCGAAAATGAAGTGATATGCCCTTAACTACGAACTGTCATGATTAATTTAGCGAATCGGCAAAACAAAATTTTCAACATTGCAAGATAAGGGAAACAGCAACTTTTTATATCTCACAATTTACTGACTTAGTCGCTTGAAAAGAGCAACTCTTTCGAGAGAGTCGGTTATAAAACATCCTAAAATGAATATTCACTCAGCTTGTTGGTAGCGGAAATCTACTGATGGGAAAAATTACATTTAAACTATTATATTAACTCAATGCGCTGATTTTACTTAAAATGTTCCCAACAGTTAGCATAACTGAATATACCCATTGTGACGTGAGCCTAACCGAACAAGTCTAAATGATTTAGTTTGATGAGATGATTGAGTCACTGTTGCCAACTAATATTTTTGGTGGATGCCAGATTGAAGTGAAAATAATGCTAGCTTCACGAAAATACAATTTAAAAAAAAAAGTTTCCCTAATTTTAAATTATTCTGATTTCACAGCGTAGGTGGTTTAATGACGAAACAGTATAATACTGTGCGGTATATAGTATAATCGCAGCTAAGCAATAAATAATAAATATTTCAGAATTACAGTTGTAAAAAATATTAAGCCATATCAATAGTCAATTTCGTTAACAATTACGTACTACGGAAATTTTATTTTTTTATTATAATTTAATGTTAATTACTGTTTCATAACAATTTAATTATAAAAATTTTATTTTGTTTTTTACTACAAAAATTATTTTGATTTTTTAAAATGTTACGAATTTCGAAAAATTGGAAAACATAAACCAATGTTTGAAATTAGTAATAAGCGACTTAAAATGCTTAAGATTCGACTGAATTAAAGTAAATCGATAACCCAATAGAAAAAAAAATGTAATAGAATTATTTTTTTCTAACTGATTTGAATAGTTTGTTTATACGGCAAGTTCGTACTTACGTAAAAAACAAAATTACTGCTAATTTCATGTCATGCACCGTGAGAACGACTTCGTTTGAATATTATACTGTCCACGGTACGAAATCCGTTTTATTTTTTATGTTAGGCTAAATTATAGACCTATTTAAAAATTTTTTTAATAAACTTCTTTATTAAACTTTCTCCTTTCTACATACAGTTTTTCGCAAATTTTCGGTTATTTTAACTATTTTCAAGGCAATGAAAAATTAACTGAAAAATAATAATTGTCTATACACAATATTTTTCACAACACAACAAAGTTGTGTATAACAAAAATTAACTTTGTTGTGTTGTAAAAAATATCGTGTATAGACAATTATTAGATTTTAGTTAATTTTTCATTGCCTTGTAAATAGACAAAATATCCAAAAATTTGCGAAAAACTGTATGTAGAAAGTAGAAAGTTTAATAAAGAAGTTTATTAAAAAAATTTTTAAATAGGTCTATAATTTAGCCTAACATAAAAAATAATATAATATACCTAATGAAAAATAAAACAATGAAATCAGTTTTATACTTTAAATATAATATGTGAAAAATACGTCAAATCACATTTTTTTGGAAGTCATGTTTTAATTTTATGATTTTAATGTTTTTAACGTGTAACACTGAGTAAAACAAATAAACAATTTATGGAACATGATTTTTTTGTTGTTGTTAATTTTAAGGTACAGAGAGTCAAATATTTAAAAGTTTCATGCACATGCTATTGTATTTATTGCTATAGAAAAAAAATTATAAAATTTGGCTTATTTTACAGATATTTAAATAGGGAATCTACAATAATTATAGAAATGGTACCATCAAAAAATACGTTCAAGTATGTTGATCTACCCTTTTTTTGTGTAAAAAAATCAAATTTTTATTATGTATTTCTTTTAATTTTCTGAGAAACTATTTTTTACGGACAACCTCATAAAGTAGCCGTTTAGTAAAATAAAATGTTGGTATGAGTCATGGATTTTGTTAGGTTGAACCCTTCTGATATCCTGTACCTCTACAAATATTTTTGGAACTCCAGTTTAATAAAAGGTATAATGTAATTAAAAAACGGGTATAATCTTTTAGGTATAAATTAGTGTTAAAATTAATTTTTCCAGTTCTATCTTCTATGTGAAGCGATATTGATTTAAACCAAACCATAATAACAAAAATTTAAGTTTATTTTAATAAGGAATAGGGTGTTGTAGACACAACCCAATGTTGCATACGATGATTACTAAAAGAAAATAAACCAAGAAAAAGCTATAACGTAATTCATATTAATTCATAATTTTAAAAAAAGAAACTTACTGTAACTTGTTGATACTTTTCCAATTGTAAATCTAACCTAAAATTAAATTAATTTATGTATTAATATTTATAATCATTTATTGTTAATATTGTATCAAATCAAATACTTATCTTTAATGTTAAAGGTGGCCATAATTTATATTCGTCTTTATATATTCCAATTTAGGAATAATTTGTAATCTAAAACAATTTTACATGTAAACAAAAATAATTTATTTATTTACCAAAAATTTTGACGTTTCGTATAGTGTTATACATAATTTCTATTTTGTATTACAGTTCGATAACAGTAGAACACTTTAGACATCTAGCGTCAAATTAATATTTAATTGTATCTTTATAGCAACCTAGTTTTAAGAATTTGAACCAATAATTGTAAATTTAAAAAGACGTCAAATTATAATCTTTCTCTTTTTCATCGACCGTCAAACCAAGAAGACTTCAAATATATCAAAAATAAAATATAAAAATTATTACCAAAAAAATAATAAATATTCGAATGGTTTTTCTTTCAATCAATTGTGGAACTAATATATAATCCTATCGAAAAGAAATAATCATTCATCACCACACCATTCAACAACTTCTGTACCACACCTATTTGGTACATTTTTGGTCCTTCGAGCCGGATATCCGAAAAGCTACGCCATTACTCACAAAAATAAATTACAAAACCGAGAGACCGCATGGAAATAACCTCAACCTGGAGTCATCAAAACGAAACCTTAAGTATCACACATTTTTATATATCTTATATATTAATTTTAAACTATAATTATCTGTGCATAAGAGTGATTACAAATTTATCAAATTATAATTTGTTTAATAATCATTAAATCAAAACTAATATTTGTACGATACCTACTGTAATATCATACGCACCTAAAATTCAATCGTGCAAAATTAGACTTGATTTTTTCCATAATCGTGAATTAACAAAAATCGCGTAAATTAAAAGTGTTTAAAGTTCGTTAGTGTATACTTAAGGAAATTGAAGATAAATAAAATGGCAGCGCTTGCAGCATTGAAGAAGAGACGTTCTACCATGAAAGGCAACGTAACCAAGTTGCTGAAATACATCAACAGTATAACCGATCAAACTGACCCAGAACTAATCAAGGCCCGATTATCACTCATTCATAAACTTCGGGACGAATTCATTGTAATTGAAGACAAAATATTAGTATTAGACGATACTGAAGAGCCAGATGAGGATTTCGAAGAAAACTATTATACCATCGTGGCAGGACTAAACCACGCGTTAAGATTAAATCCGGAACTATCAACTTCAACAAGTGAAACGATGGGAAATGCCAGTATGTCCGGTAATCATACCGAAGTGAAGTTACCGAAAATCGCAATTCCAGTATTCAGCGGTGATTATACTGATTGGCAGTCGTTCTACGACCTTTTCTGCTCTACCATACATGACAATCCGAAGCTCACGGCATCACAAAAGCTGCAGTACCTCAAGGGATCACTCAAGGGTGAAGCATTTGGGTTACTGAAACATTTCAACATCACCGATATGAACTATATCGAAGCTTTGAAAAAATTGAAGGAACGATATGATAGACGAAAGCATACCATATATGCGTTTATCCGCAATTTCATGTCACAACCAGCAGTAACAACAGCAAATAATTTTAACGTAAGACGCCTTTTAGACACATCAGATGAGATCATACGAGGTCTAAAAGCATTAGGAGAAGATGCGGAGTCTAGAGATCATTGGCTGATATACATCATGACAAATAAACTCGATGATGAAACCAACAGCTTATGGGCGCAAGAGTCTTCTGTTGATGCTCGACCAACACTAAAAGAGTTTTTTGACTTCTTAAATAAAAGAATCGATGCACTCGAATCAATGAGAGTACCAAACCGACGTGTACCACAGCCACCAAACCAGCTCAAACCAAACGTCAGAAGTCACGCAGCAATTACGACATTAGAAACACCATGCACAATATGTCCTCAAGAAAGCCACAAATTATTCGAGTGCAACAAATTCAAGGAAATGCCGATAGCTAAAAGAGTGGAGATGCTCAAAAGTGAAAATCGATGTGTTAATTGTTTAAACAACAATCACACAGTAAAGACCTGTAGGTCCAGATATCGATGCAGACAGTGCAATCTAAAACACCATAGTTTAGTACACGAAACCTCACCATTACCAAAACCAGAATCAGATTTTACCGTATTAAGCACTCAATGCATCACTTCAGACCCAGCAAATGACATTACCAGTTACAAATCAGGAACATCTTTCCTACCTACTGCTCTAGTACGAGTACGCGACTCAACAAACCGAAAACAGTACTGTAGAGCACTGTTAGACTCGGGATCTCAAGGGTCTTTTATGTCAGAAAGCTGTGCACAAAGACTGAATCTGCATAGGAGAAACGCCAAGTTTGCAATCACAGGCATCGGAGCATCAAAGAATGGTTATACAAGAGGGTCAATATCATTAACAATTTCACCATGGTACAAAGAGCAACCAAATATTCAAATTGATGCCCTAATATTACCAAAGTTGACGGCAAACCAATCGGAAGTATCACAACCAATAGAAATGAAGTTCCTACAGCAGTATGAATTAGCAGATCCATACTTCTACAAACGAGAGGAAGTCGATTTGATACTTGGAGCAGACACCTTTTTAGAAGTGCTAACCGAGGGTAAAATAATAACCGATCAATTAATCATGCAGAACACGCTACTAGGATGGGTAGTTGTCACCAAATCAAATGAAGACCAACCAAGGCAATCAACCACAGCTATTTTGAGCAATCCAAATGAAAACCTCGACAGCTTATTAAAACAGTTTTGGGAAATAGAGACAGCAGAAGTTCCATGTAAAGCTTTGTCGCAAGAAGAGGAGTTCTGTGAAAACCACTTTCGGGAGACCAAACGGGTCGACAGTACTGGCCGATTTGAAGTGCGCTTACCATTCAAGCTATCACCGTCGCTATTAGGAGACTCTTATCAAGCCGCAATTCAGAGAATGCACGCAATTGAAAGGAAATTCACCAAAAATCAAGAATTTGCAACACTTTACAAGGACTTCATGAGTGAGTATGAATCGCTAGGACACATGAGAAGAACATCTGATCTTGAAATATTACAAAAGGGATACTATCTACCGCACCATGGCGTTATAAAGAGCTCCAGCAGCACCACGAAGCTGAGAGTTGTATTCGACGGCTCCGCCAAAACAAGTTCAGATGTGTCATTGAATGATTGCCTAGCAGTAGGACCAACCCTTCAATCAACATTATATGACATACTAATGCGATTCCGAAAATCCAAGGTTGCATTTACAAGTGATATAGAGAAAATGTTCAGACAAATCCGGGTAGCAGCAGACGATACCAGATACCAGAGGATAATATGGCGCAACACACCTAGTAAACCGTTCAGCACCTACGAACTAAGTACTGTCACGTACGGCACAGCCAGTGCAACATATCTAGCGACCCGAGCGCTTAATGAGGCAACCGAAAACTATAAGGAGATATACCCGGAAGCAGTAAACCAAATAAAGACAAGTATTTACGTAGACGACTTGATGTCGGGAGCCGACACTACCCAAGAAGCAATGAAGCTAGTACAAGATATCGATATGATACTGTCAAAGTTCGGTTTTAAGCTGAGAAAATGGCTGACAAACGACGAGAGCATTCTAAAAACCTTACCGTCATTATTCACCGAACAAAATAGCACTCTCCAAATAAAAGGTTCTGACTCAGTGAAAATGTTGGGTTTATATTGGGACCCAAAAGCTGATTATTTTAAATTCAAGGTGAACTTAAATAATAAATCTCCCAACACCAAGAGAGGAATACTTTCAGAAGCCAGCCGGTTATTTGACCCGATTGGATGGCTTGCTCCAGTTACCGTAAGAGCTAAGATATTTTTTCAAACCTTGTGGATCCATAATTTAGCTTGGGATGATGATTTACCAGATGACCTAATGGCAGAATGGACTAGAATTCGATATAATCTAGTTAGCCTTGAAAACATTAAAATTGGCAGATACATAGGCACAACGTTGAACTGCGAGGCAATTTTACATGGATTCTCAGATGCTTCCAGAAATGCATATGCAGCTGTTGTGTACATTGAAACTATAATGCCAAATGGAAGTTCCTGTATAAGATTGCTGACTGCCAAAACCAAAGTTGCTCCAGTTAAACAAATCTCAATCCCACGCCTTGAACTTTGCGGAGCGTTACTTCTGAGCAAACTCATCATAAAAATTAAACAAGCTATGCGGATTAACATCAGCCAAATCAATGCCTGGACCGACTCCACCATAGTTTTAAGTTGGCTTGCAGCACACCCTACAAAATGGACCACATTCGTTGGGAATAGGACTGGTGAGATCTTATCACACATGAGTCGTTCGCAGTGGAGACACGTGTGTTCGCAGGAAAATCCTGCCGACTATGCATCGAGAGGTCTCGATCCGGACAAACTGACAAACGCTAGCTTATGGTGGAATGGACCTCAATGGCTTAAGGATCCATTAGCTTGGCCAAAGAGCATAGCGAATCAACCTACCACAACAGATGAGTTGCGAAATCAATCATTTCACGCACAGATTCCATCACCGAACATATTAGACGACCTAATTACAAAATCATCTAACTTTACCAAAGTAGTGCGAATTTAAGCCTACATAATGCGATACATAAACCTAAAATTAAAACGAATACCTAAAAATTCCTTAACACCACACCTCCTCTGCTCTGAACTCCAAAAATCTAGATTTATCATTATCCGACATATACAGTATAAATGTTTCCAATCTGAAATCAATATTCTTAAATCCAAAAGGGAACTACCAAAAACAAGCAACCTAAGATGCCTTCAACCCTTTTACGACGAATCATTCACTCTACGAGTTGGTGGGCGAATCAAAAATGCGGCAATTACATATGATGTCAAACATCCGCCAATACTACCTTCAAAGGAAAGACTGGTAGAGCTTATTGTAAGAGAACACCATGAAAAATACTTACATGCTGGTCCTACATTGATGATGGCAACTCTACGCCAAAGATATTGGATCGTTGGAAGCAGAAACCTAATCAGAAAGGTCATCCACAGTTGTATAAAATGCACAAAATACTCTGCACGGGATTCAAATCAAGTCATGGGGGATCTTCCTAACCCCAGGGTCGAATTGGTTAGACCATTCCATAAGGTTGGAGTCGATTATGCGGGTCCGATTTTAACACACACATGCAGAGGGAGAGGGCAAAAAACATACAAGAGCTACATTTGTATTTTCGTATGTTTAGCTACAAAAGCAGTTCACATTGAACTAGTCTCCGATTTGACGACAGATGCGTATATGGGAGCATTGCGAAGATTTACAGCCCGCAGGGGTATATGTACAGAAGTTCATAGCGACAATGCAACAAACTTCATTGGAGCGCGAAACCATCTATACGAGTTCTATTCATTCCTAAGAAAAAACGCTAATTATTTTTCTAATCTTTTATTGGCAGATCAAATTCAGTTTAAATTCATTCCGCCGAGCTCACCACATTTTGGAGGATTGTGGGAAGCGGCCGTCAAGAGTATGAAGTTTCACCTCCGACGAGTTACTGACGGCCACATACTAACAATCGAAGAAATGACGACCCTGCTGACCGAGATCGAGGCCATGTTAAATTCTAGACCGATCTGTGTGTTATCCTGCGACGACTTGGACTACCTCACTCCAGGTCATTTTCTGATTGGCCGGCCAACAACACAACTTCCGAGCGAAAATATGACAGATGTCAAGCTTTCCAAATTATCCAGGTGGCAGGTGATACAAAAGATGAACCAAGACATTTGGAAGAGGTGGAACCTCGAATATTTGACGAATCTGCAACAGAAAAGTAAATGGCACGTTAAGCAAACCAATATAAAGATAGACGACGTAGTGCTTATCAAGGAAATCAACTTACCCCCCTCAAAATGGTCAATGGGTAAAGTTGTCACATTACACCCAGGCACCGACGACAACGTACGAGTTGTCACTATAAAGACACAAAGTGGTAACATAAAACGTCCAATACACAAACTATGTCGTTTACCAATAAGTTGAATCAACCGATTCAAGGCGGCCGGTATGTTGTAGACACAACCCAATGTTGCATACGATGATTACTAAAAGAAAATAAACCAAGAAAAAGCTATAACGTAATTCATATTAATTCATAATTTTAAAAAAAGAAACTTACTGTAACTTGTTGATACTTTTCCAATTGTAAATCTAACCTAAAATTAAATTAATTTATGTATTAATATTTATAATCATTTATTGTTAATATTGTATCAAATCAAATACTTATCTTTAATGTTAAAGGTGGCCATAATTTATATTCGTCTTTATATATTCCAATTTAGGAATAATTTGTAATCTAAAACAATTTTACATGTAAACAAAAATAATTTATTTATTTACCAAAAATTTTGACGTTTCGTATAGTGTTATACATAATTTCTATTTTGTATTACAGTTCGATAACAGTAGAACACTTTAGACATCTAGCGTCAAATTAATATTTAATTGTATCTTTATAGCAACCTAGTTTTAAGAATTTGAACCAATAATTGTAAATTTAAAAAGACGTCAAATTATAATCTTTCTCTTTTTCATCGACCGTCAAACCAAGAAGACTTCAAATATATCAAAAATAAAATATAAAAATTATTACCAAAAAAATAATAAATATTCGAATGGTTTTTCTTTCAATCAATTGTGGAACTAATATATAATCCTATCGAAAAGAAATAATCATTCATCACCACACCATTCAACAACTTCTGTACCACACCTATTTGGTACATAGGGTAATAATTAGGAGCTTTAAAAATTATTGAAAGCCGTTTCCTGAGTCAAACTGTTCGAAAAATTTAAGAAATGTTAATGATAATATTAAAACTATTGGAAACCACCGAGAACCCTCATTTCACTACAATAATACAGCATAAAAAAAACGAAAAGTTAAGTCTCAAGCCTACTTTTTGTGTCTTTGCAGAAAAATATGATCCAAAATGCAGCACATCAATTTTTTCAAAAAAACTTCTTATTTATTTGTTATATTAATGATGGTGGGTGCAGTAAACATAAAAAACTTTAAGAAGATTTCGACTTCGATTATGAGTGGCATTTTCACGCAACAGTCATGGTAAATACATATTCGGACGTAAAATTTCCCACTATTTGAATCCGATGTCAAAATAGGGGTTTCCATTTTTAAAAAATGACCTTGACTGAGGTCAAATGATCTTGAACTTGAAATGCAAGGTCACATCCAAGGTCACTCACTTTTAAATACAGTGAAACCTCATTTCAATGGACAACCAATTTAGCGGAATCCTCAATTCAACGTACAAACTTTTAAGTCCCATGTAACTGAAGCTTTTCAATGAAAACCTCCCTTAGATAAGCTGACACTTTATTAGAGCGGACACGGACAGATATTTCTGCGATGATACAGGTTTTACGAGAACACTTCAAATTCAAACTTTTACGCTTCAAGTTGTACCCTTAACGTTTCAAATTGAACTTTTTACATTTCAAATTGAACATTTAGCAAATTATATGTATGGTTAATTAGGTTGGAACTTGGCTATTTCTAAGCCGGTTTGCCATCCATTATTGAAATGGGGTTGTTAAATGATTTTTGGATAAAATTCCGGAATGTGGCCAAATAAAACAAATAAATGAAATTTCACATGTGCGTTGGAAATGAAATTCTAAAATGCTTTTTGGATGAAGTTATGGAATAAGACAACAAGTTTATCTAAAACTCGTTTTAGAATCCCATTTCCAACGCACATGTCAAATTTCATCCAAATCGATTGAAAAATAGACAAGTTCCGTCCTAATTGGGTGTTTTCCAGAACTTTGCCTAAAAATCATTTGAGAATCCCATTTTCAGTGGAATTTCTGGATTTCATCCAAATCGGGTAAGATATAGAATCCCAATAAAATTTTTATAAAAAAGAATCACAAATCCTCAGTTTAACTACATCTCACTACAACGGAGAACTTTTCTGGTCCTAATCCAAACCCTAATCCAACCCCCACTAAACCGCAACTCAACCCTAATTCAACTCGCAAACGGAATTCAACTTAACCCTCAACTCACTCCTCAATCCTCAAACCAGCATATATAAAAAATTGATCAACAACTCAGTATATTTTATCCAACCCCAACTCAACTCCAATTCAACTGCAACTCAACCCGCGAATTGACCCCCCAACCTTCAAATCAACCCCAAATTCAATGCCCAATTTAATAATCAACTAGCATAACCAGGTGTTTTGGATCAATTCGAATGGCAGGTATCTCACCCTCTTGAAATAGGGTCTCCAAAAGCTTTTCAAATCTCCACCTTGTCTATAGAAACAGATTAGCGGAAAATAGGGGCTTTCAAAACGTCGAGAAAAATGGTTTTGGACCAACTAAATTTTTCCGTCATTTTTGACAGGATTGAACTTTGGTCTTTTTATACCGAAGTAATTTTGGCTTTGGATAATTCGGTTTTGCTGTTTCCTGCCCAAACTCAGAAACTTCTAAATTGCGAAATTAAATCATCACTCTAAATAACCTTTTTTGTCATAGTATGAAATATACTAATAATAGTGGTGATTGTGCATCTTATTTTAATACTTTCGATGGTGATTTCTCATTTAGTAATATTGATATAGCGGAGCTAAGACATCCATTGTTCCCTTGTTCCTTATTAAATCCAACTCTGGAGGTTCTGCCGGCTCTCGAAGCTCTGTTATTGGCCCAGTTCTGTTTTCTACATTTATCAATGATTTATCTAGCGTAATTTATAAGTGAAACTATCACTTATACACAGATGATGTGCAACTTTACCGGAGTGACTATTACGAAAATAGAGTGCTTGTGTTGAGACCTTAAATAAAGATATTGGCCCTGTTCTGAAGTGGTCTATTGAAATGGACTATTATTAACTGAAAGGAAGGCTTAGCCCATCATCATTTCTAATAAATCAATTGGCGTAGCAGCTTTCCCTAATATACATGTGCAGTCGTAAATGGTATGAAGATTGATTATTCAGATACTGTAAGAGGTTTAGGTCTTTATATTGATCAGACTTTGTCGTGGGAAATGCATATTAATATGTTGCATATAAAAGTATTTAATGTTTTGCGTTTATTGTGGTCGGTTATTAAATTTGGTTCTTTTGAACTAGAACGATGACTGGTTTGCTCCTATATTTTACCTTATATTACTTATTGTAGTACCGAGTTATTTGGAATGAAAAAGAAGCTACGTTTAATGCTTGTGTAAGAAGCTACTCCGAAAAATAGAGCTAATGTTTAATGCTTGTGTAAGATATGTGCACGGATTACATAAATATGATCATATATCATCGTTTGTTAAATCAGTAGTGCGACGAATTATTTCAGATCATCTTGATTATTGTGTTTGTTTATTTATTTTTAATGTGCTAAATTCTAAAGGACCAAATTATTTATGTGAGAAAATGGTACAACTTCATAAAAATGAGAAACAAATATTTAATTATTCATTGTTTGTCCGCGGAGTCCATATGTGGAATATGCTGCCATCTGATATGAAAAATGCAAACACTTTTATCACGAGTTGAATATGCAATTTTTTCTTATATAAGACAACAAATGCCCTAATTTAAAAAAAAAAAAAAAGATTTAAAATCCAGTTTAGATCAAAGCTTGTAAGCATAACATTAACATATTTATTTATTCATTCATTCAATTATGCTCATAGACAGAAGAATTACTTCCTATTACCAATCAGAAAACTTACAATGCCCAGATCACAACAAAATACATAAATTATAAATATTATGTAATATAAATTGAAGGTTAAAGATTTTGTTTTTATACAATATAATAAATAATGACATTGAATTTATTAATAAGAATATAATTGTTTCATTTCATTAGATAAGCTTTACATTAAACTATGTATAATTAAATCATTAAGGCAACAATAATCACCAGTGCGAAAATCATGCATTACTTTAGATAGGGAACTGTTAAAATGCAGCTGAAACCGTATAAGTGGAGAATTATTTCAATAGTTTGTTCTTAATACATTTAACCGTCTTTACAAAAATCCTTATCATCGTAACCTCATTATGCTATTTAAAATATAAATCTATAAGGTATGATAAATTGTCCACACAGGCATTTACACTATCTCAAAAAATTGTCCCTACACCCCTCGGTTAAAGAATCATTGATAAAAAAAACAAGTACAAATCAAAAAAAAATCGTCAAAGCTGATCAAGGAATGGTTATTGTACAATGTAAAGTCAACACTTCCACATCCTCCCCAGCCACCAGGTCTCAACCCCAATAATAATTTATGCCATTATTTGGAGCGAAAGGAACAATTAAAACGGGTCATTGTGGTGAAATGGGCCAAAAATTCCACCGAAAACACTCGGAAGTTGGCTTTCTCAATGAACAGAAGGTTTCAAAGTGTCAGTGCATAAATAGGTTACAACATCAAATATTAGACCTAACTTTTTTACCAAATTCCCTTAACTTCTTTGTGTGTACTGACAATTATTTGAGATCGTTTTATTCGGTTTAAATAGTAAATCATATCAAACGTGAAAGTAAATTAATTTATATCTTTATATGTATTTAGTTTTAAAAAAATAAAAACTGAATTTTTTGTTTGATTTGTAACAGAGTGTTGTACAGACAATTTCTTGATACAGTGTGCTTGCTGTATTCGTAAAAAACCCAAAAGTTTGATCTACTATACAATCACAAAACACTAAAATAATTATTTGAGGTTTTAATTATGCATGTACACTAGTTTTTTAATGTTTTTCGTGGTTTTTTATTGTTTAGTATTCTACTTTTCCAATGAAGTGTTTTGTGATAGTGGTTTTGTTATCACAAATTCAATTTAGTTGTTGCTGCTAGTATGCATTCTCAGTAAATCATGTTTTGTTTATTTTTTAATATTTGTACGAGTTTAAATACTTACAAATAATTTATAAGGTGCCATAAACTATTGATTGAAAAAACACATAAAAATCTGGTTACGGTAATAAGTACGTTAAATTACGTATAGCAAAATAAACGGGTCGAACAATCAGCATTACTAGCACTTGAGGTTTGATGGAAAGATCCCATTCCATACGGCTGCCGCCTAGCCGGCAATATGCTGCTCCATCATCAAACCGTAAAAAATCTTTTAACGTTTTCAGGCTTCATTAAGAAACAATTTTAAAATATGGTAGAGGCCAAGGGAAAACGGTACACTGTTTTCGAATCACTATAGGTAAAGTAAAAGTATAATAGAAGAACGATGAAGAGGACATTTAAAACGGTAAAAATGTGTTGTTTTTGGACTCAAATATGAACAAGCGTATTACTGTAGATCCTGGATCACTTCGTAAAAGAAAGTCGGGCCAGACCTCTATTTTTTATTTGAATTTATTTCAATAAGCAGAATTTTGTAATTATCCAATTTTGGGAAAACGTTTGATAATAAATTTGGCAAAGTACTGTACTATTTTTACCCTACTGATTTGAATATTTGTTTATTTTAGGCTAAAGCGTTTAGTTTGATTTTACTTTCAAGTTTGTTCTTTTAAGAATTTATTTAATTTTACCCATGTAATTTAGAAGCTTATGAAGATATTACTGTGTCCACCTCAAAGTTAAATTAAAGCTAAACAATTAGCAGAATTTAGCTAAAGTTAGTCAACATACCCGGTTTAATGATAAATTTATAGAATAATTTTAAGAAAAAATCAAGGTTACAGTTCTAGGTTGGTGTTCAAGGTTGGTGTTCTAAAACAATCTAAAATTATAAATTTAGTTTAGTTATATATATATGTATATGCGAATTTAGATTAAACAGTAATAAAATATTCAAACATTTTAATCTGTTGATTATAATTTTTATGAGACACTTCAACTGTATAATATAAAATATGTAAGTGTAAATTCTATAAGTCAATACCTATTTGCCTTACAAGCTAAGTTCATTGTCTTTTGAACTCACAGACTTATTTCGAATTAAATATAAAAAATGTAAATATTCCTGAGTGGTTTAACTTATTTGATTGTATCCATCCTTCTCATGAACAATCAATGAATAGTTCTAGGAATAAATATAATAAAAATTTCTTTGTGTGTTATAATATTGTTTAGTACAAAATGGGTTTTGAAAGTCATTCGAAGGATGAAATTATATTTTCGTACACAAAAGAAGAGTGTAATTAAATTTAGTTACATATTAGCTAAACATATAGTTTCTGTGTTAAGAACTATGTACATAAATAAGTTTGGTTTTCAAAATTTATTGAAAATGTTTTCTTGGTTTCAGAGAATTAATAATTTGATTTTAGTTCCCCGAATGCTTCACAGCCATTACTCTGAAACTATTTATTTCGAATATCACTATATACAATTTTAATTAGGATTATTGATATAAAACACAAACATATGTGGCCCGGTGAAATATGTTTATGAAAGATCTGTCAAAAATAAATAAAATTATAATTTTATAGAAAAAATATTCTGCATAAAATATAAACTATAGTAGCTGATAGCTTGTGGTAATTTATTAATTAAAATTAGTATTACTACAATAATGTGTGTATTCGTATTACATCAAATAATATTTACTCATTTATACAATTTAAATTAATACATATTAGTTTAGATATATAATGTGTAGATATAGTACAGAGTTTTTCAGAGGGTAAAACTACAAAAGATAATCTGATGCTCATGGTTTTATTCTCAAAACATTCGAATATCGCAGGTATACATGAAATTAATATAAAATGCGACAAAGCACAGATCTCACCAATAACACGAAACTTATTACCACATAATAAAAAGTATAATATGTAGCGTTGTTGAGGTGCAGCCGTGAACAATAGATAATATGTAATTTCTAATTTGTTCCAATGAACAGCTTGCACTTTAATCCCAAGTTAAGAGCAAGAATAGAGAGTTACGTGGATGCAAACGAAATTCAAGCTGCTCTCGCTGAAAAAGGTTTCCAGTGCAAGACTATTACCAATATTTTTAATCGGGAGAAGGTACCTCAGCCATTGTTTCGTCTGGAATTAGAACCAGACAATAAAAAGGTTAAAGGTAACCATGCAATATTTGACCTAAATATCTACTGCACAGAAGGGTTACAATCGAGGAACCCAGGAAAATAAATGTGCCGGTACAATGTGTTAAGTGCCAAGAATATGGGCACACTAGAACATATTGCACTTTGAACGATGTTTGTTTTATATGTGGTGAACTCCATAATTCAAAGGCTTGCAATAAAGCAAAAAAGAAAGCATCAGTGAGAAAATGCAGCAACTGCGATGGAAATCACACAGCTAATTAAAGAGGGTGCCCAATTTATCTAGAATTGAAAAGGAGAATCAATCCAAAGCAGCGAGCAGAACAACGAATTCTTAATCTTCATTCTTCAGCTAAAAAAGAAGCACAACCAGAAATTCTAAACAAAAACGCTCAAAATGGAAAACAGTACGCAAATGTAAACGGCAGCGTGCACCAAGGGGTTTCATACGCAAGTATTCTTAAAGGTACCGCTCCTAAAGTGCAAGCAAGTGAAGAGGGAAACATCACAACAGCTTTAAACAAATTGACTAATATGATGCAAAGCTTCATGGCGATGATGGAGAGAACCATGGATCTAATGATGCAGAATATGAGCACGCTGATGCAGATAATCGTAAAAAGCCAAAAATGACCATCATCAAAATAGCCATATGAAATGCAAGCGGCCTAGCACAACATAAAGCGGTACACGCATTCCTCACTGACCACAACATTGACATAATGTTAATATCAGAAACACGCTCCACCAAAAATAGCTATTTCAAAATTAATGGGTACTCTATTTATGACACCAATCACCCAGATGGTAAAGCACATGGAGGCACTGCTGTATTGATTAAGCGAAGATTAAAACACTACGAACTTATGAAGTATGAGAAAGATCATATACAATCAACGAGCATCTGTCTGTAGGAGTGATCTGGAAACTGTGTCATATCGGCAGTGTACTGTCCTCCAAAACATGCTATAAAAAAACACCAGTTTTTGGATTATTTCAGCCAGCTGGGTAATAAATTTCTTGCGGGGGGTGATTACAATGATAAACACACTCATTGGGGTTCCAGATTAACATCGCCGAAAGGCAAACAACTTTATGATGCTATAGAGGAACAATCCCTGGATTATTTATCTGCCGGTAACCCAACTTACTGGCCCCCGGGTAGAAAAAAAAATCCTGATTTAATTGACTTTTGTGTAACTAAGGGCATTCCACGTACATATGCTAAGGTCACCGATTGCTATGATCTATCTTCTGGTCACTCGCCGGTAATAGTAACAGTGAGTACCGATGTCTTAAGGAACGAAATGCCGAACCGTCTTATAAACAAGCAAACTAATTGGGATCAATATAGGAGGCTAGTCGAACAAAATTGTCTACTTAATATTCCTCTGATCACACCAGCTGATATTGATGCGGCGGCAGAAAATCTAAAAGATGTCATGACATTATCCACTGAAAGGGCTACACCCAGCATAAGCAGTTCTGAAAAAATTAATAAACTGTCACGTAATATACAGGAGCTAATACACGAAAAGCGACAAATTCGCCATCAATGGCAGGAAACAAAATCACCGTTATTGAAATGGAAATTGAATCGAGCTATTAAGGCCCTAAGATTTGCTTTGAGGGAAGAAGAAAACCAGCGCGTAAAGAACTACTTAAGTGATCTCTCGGCAACCGAGAGGACAGATTATTCTTTGTGGAAGGCAACAAATTTAAAAAGCCCAACAAATTCGAATCCACCGATTAGACTACCAACTGGAAATTGGGCGAGAAGTGATGAGGAAAAACCAATGCTTTTGCTGCCCATCTAGCAACAGTATTCGTCCCACACGAACAAGATAATTATTTCATGCTACCCCAGCCAACGGATGATGGTTTATCCTACAACCCTATAAAGTATAATTGGAAGAAAGTTAAGAATACAATTAAAACTTGCACAAGCCCGAAAAAGGCACCAGGACTCTCATTACTGGAAAAATGATAAGGGAATTGCCAGATAAATGCATAAAACTAATAACATTTGTATTCAACGCGATCATGCGAACCAGTTATATTCCTCAGAAATGGAAGATATCTTTGATCACAATGATTCATAAGCCAGGGAAAAATGAAACGCAAAGCTCATCATATCGTCCAATAAGCATGCTGCCCACAATCTCAAAGCTATTTGAAAAAATGTTACTAAGGAAATTGAAACCAATATTAGAAGAACGGGTTATTCCAGACCATCAATTTGGGTTCCGAAACCAACATGGTACCATAGAGCAAGTACACAGAATTGTAAATGCAATCAAAATCACCTTCGAGGAAAAGAAATATTGTGCTGCTGCCTTTTTGGATATCGCTCAAGCTTTTGATAAACTTTGGCACGATGGACTAATTTACAAAATTAAAGAGCTTCTACCGAAGAAATTTTACTCAGTTTTGGGAAACTATCTTCTTCAAAGGCAATACATGGTCAAACAAAACAGCGCAACTACTTGCTTAAATGATATTAATGCAGGTGTCCCGCAAGGCAGCGTTCTAGGACCAATATTATACTTGTTATACACAGCTGATATACCTGTAACCAACAAAGTATTAATATCAACATTTGCCGATGACACGGCCATCCTGGTGTCTCACACTAATCCTGAAATTGCCTCAAAGGAATTACAGAATCATTTAAACAAAATCGCGGACTGGCTGAAGGCGTCTCGAATAAAAGTGAACGAAAACAAATCAACTCATGTCACATTTACCCTAAACAAATGCACCTGCCCACCAGTGAAATTAAACGATAAAAATATTCCTCAACAAACGAAGGTAAAATACTTAGGTTTGCATTTGGATAGAAGGTTAACGTGGAAAATCATATTGAAACAAAGCGCAACCAAATAAAAATTATATTTTCCAAAATGTATTGGCTTGATGGGAAGAAAATCTCAGTTGTCATTAGCCAATAAAGTTTTACTTTACAAAGCGATAATCAAACCCATATGGACATATGGTATTCCGTTATGGGGATCCACCAGCGCTTCAAACAGAGAACTCCTGCAACGAACCCAAGCGAAAATACTTCGCAGTATTACCAATACTCCTTGGTACATTCGAAAAAGTAATATACATCACGACCTTGGGATCAAAACCGTTAAAGAAACTATTCAAGAATTTAGTTCGAAATATTACTCAAAACTAGAAGCACATCCCAACGAATTGGCCAGGGAGATACTAAAACAGCCGCGATTTAGACATCTGAGAAGAACAGACCCACTCGAACTGATGAACCTGTGAACCTGTAAATTTAATTCTATATAAACATATGTGTATTGTATAATATATTGTGAGCACTAACAATAAGTATTAACATGGATTAAGACTTAAAATATGTAATAATTTTTAGCTTAAGATTTGATTATTTCTTGTGAGTTTCTTATGTAGAAAGATTCAAGAATAAAGCCATTGGCAACATTTAAAAAAAAAAATCCCAAGTTAAACGTTGAATTATTTGTATTAGGAATTAAAATAAATAAAAAAACTCGTTTCCCAAACACCTGACATAATTCACAATACACCCATCTCTCGATCTATGGAATCTCTTTTTGCGAATTTTCAAAAAATTGACGAAAAATTCGGTTATCGAAATTTAACGAATTAATTCGTCCCAAAACATTGCACGTAAATCGAAATTTCGTTAACCGAATTTTACATAAAGTTTCCGAAAATTCATAGAAAAAAAAATTCGTAAATCGAGGAATGGGTGTACTTTATTTTGGTCCTATAATTTGGCTTTACACATTTTTTAAGTTTTAAGCTTAGCATCAAAGCTATTTTGAAATGCGGCAAAAGTTTGAATTCGGAAAGAAAAAAATAAATTATTATTCTAATTAAAATGTCAACCTCGAAAAAGCCATTAGGATTGCCTTATTCAAAATTATGGCCTAATAATTGTCATGTAAACATAGCTTCAGTTGCTATTATATTAAAGTAAAATTGACTAATTAAGCCTGAATTCCACTGTGAATAATTGACTGAACTGACTTCAAGTCGAAAGAAGACAAAAAAAAAAAATCCATTGGAGTGACAAAGATAAAACATGTTTTTTTTATTTTGTTTTATAGCACAAATATCTTGATAAATTTTGACAGCGACAGCAAAAAATAAAAAATAAAAAAAATAAATTTTTGGTTATCACTTGGAGTTTTAATTTGGCTTTTTCACCACCAATAAATTATTTAAAAAAAAAACGATCACTTTATTAAATTGCCAATAATAGTATTTAGCGATATTATCACAATTGATCCCAATTTAACACAATTTACCTGTATACAAACTTTATATTTTTTTATTATCACAGCTATTTTAGAAGCAACCACCAAAAAAAATTATGACAATTACCATAAAAATAACAAACTTTTTAATTATCTTAGGATGCGGAAAAAAATTTGCGTTCGTACACAAAATTTGTGTGCTTATGTTAGTTGGATAACCATAAAATGACTTCGATTTTGATAATTTTTGACCATAATTATGGCGATCCACTAATACAAACACACATTTGATGTAAGTAAAATCTTGACTGACTTCGTTTTGTGTTTCTTTCACACAACCACCGATTTTATATTTTTATCTCCCTTTATTTAGACTGACAAACTTTTATTCGCAATGGAATTCAGGCTTTATACAAATAATGTTGATTTGAATTATACTACTGTATACTGCAATAAACGATAATAACAATAAATGAAATGACATTTCGAAAAAAATTAAATTGTGTTTACAATGGTGATGTTATTGTTATTCACTAATTATTATTATAAATTAAATTAAAAATACCAAGTAAGAATGCCAATCAAAACTATTATTTAAGTGATACTACATTATATAATTAACTTCAGTGCTGATTAACAGAATTAGTATGGGCATTCCCAACCCGGCCGATGGGTTCTTCAAGTTAGCTAAGTACAAATACATAAGTGTAATCTTATATAAATAATTATGTACCTCCGTGAACCGTTGTCAGTGCACCTCACGAAATAATCATATTTTAAATTGTGATTTTTGTGGATGCTTTCACTAGACTATATGACTAAGAATTAGCATTCCCAAAATTAAGTAAATTTGTTTATTGAACAAGTCATCCATTTAAAAATGCCAAAAGTTCACCAATTACTGCAACCTTTGCATAACAACTTAAATGTCAAGTCTACATTAAGTTATTCCGGAATTAAACAGAATATTTTGCGAAAAGGAGAAATTATTAAGAGTTCTGCCAATAAAATTTTAACCATTTTTCAATGATCTCATCAGATTATAGCTACTTAATAACTAACTTATTACCCTGATTATCTATCTGTATATGGGGAGTTCCACGTAAAATCAAGCCCAAATAATATTAAGAGCTTTAGAATCGAAAACCTACCTTTTTCCGACCCCTTAACATTCCAAATCAATTATTAAAATAAGTTAAGCAAATAAAATTCATTTGGACAAAAGATGGGCCAAACTTAAAAGAATTCGCAAATCACGTTTTCTTCACTATTTTAAATAATCAAAGTGAAAAGGAGATTTCGGTGGCTTTTACGGCAAAATTAAAACCAATTTCAATTGCAATGCTTTTATTTAATATTTTTATTTGTTAATTTCTTTTTAACAATATTAATTTATTTGTCAAAAATGTTAAAACAAAAAATGTCTTACTTGTAAGTTGTTATGAAATTTTGGTTTAAATAAATCAATTATTACAAGAAAATGAAAACAATTTACTTAAACGACATACATATATGTTAAAATTTAAACATTTATGAAAATATTCCAGATATTTAAGAATTTGTAACGTTTTCATTTAAAAATTTGTCTTAGGAAAAAAGTGATTTCTCATTTGTTTTGTGCGTTTTACTATGAAAAGTTTGGTTTTTTCCTCGTTTCTAATTCTGTTATAAAAGCTTCGTTTTTTAGACTTTGGCTTTGTAAAATCAGAACCATCTTGATGTAAATAGAGCCGGCATGTGAAAAATGAACTTAAAATAAGGGACATAGAAACGCTAAAGAATAATTTATTGTCACAGAGTTTGTATGTAAAAACGTGATTTCGATTGAAGATAAAACATGAATAAAAAGTTAAACCAAGTTCAATAATTTTTTCTGAAATCGCTAAAAAACAACTCAATATCTTACTCATTTAAAACATAGGTAAAGGGAAATTAGATTAAAAAAATCCTAGAACAATAACAATATGTATAAAAAAGAGAAAATTCAATTTAAGGACGTCATGATTTGTTCACATCTAAAACCAATGGTAAGAAAAAAGACAACACGTCTCCGCTCAACAATCGAAATTAAAATATATCAAAAAGAGCCAAACAGAAAAAATTAAATCAGCAATCAGTGCTCTGACGCTGGCTCTGACTTTTGAGTCAATAAGATGTGTTTCGATTTATTTTATGTTTAAACTAAATTCTAAATCAATTCAATTGGTTCAAAATTTAAAAATTCAAATGAAGATAACAAAAAATCGAAACAATCTAGCATGCTTTGCAAATTCAAAATAACAATAGAAATATATTCGAATTCAAATTTGAATACAGGGGAATCAATGAAATAGATGATTGTTGTATTGTTTATAAATTTCGAGTTATGAGTTTATAGTATATATTACAAAAACAAGAATATTTAAAGTTCCAAAATACCTTATTTTTGAAGACGATTTTCACTAAGAAATATAATATTTTATGACTCGATTTTTCAATCAAATAAAATTACATGTTTCATGATCATTTTCTTATAAAAAGAAAATAAAACCTCATAATTCTTATAAACTAAAATTGTAAATGAAAAAACCTCTTCCCATATAGTTTCACAGTAAAGAAAAATTGTTTGTACACCAAGGTCCCGCTTTGCGTCCTTGTTCGGTTCCACACCGAGAGACGCAAACTGAATTTCGACGCATATCGAACAATTTAAAATATTTGTGGCCGAAAAGTATTGCGGAAGATTCCACATAGAATTTAAAATAAAACAAATATGTATGATAAATAATATAAATAATATCACTTTATTAATAATAATTCGTTAATTAATTTAACGGTTTTTTTAGCCGACGCAAGAGCGAATAGACGCACATATAATAGACGCATAGCGAGACTCTGGTGTACTTTATTTTAAGGTTAGTAAGAAATACAGTCGATACTGGAGGCTCTTATTTATACAGTAGGCTTTGGTATAATCTAGGTTGCTTTCCTGACATACATATTTTTTGTTCTGCTAAACAAAATTTTAGCAAAGTAGCTACCCTAAAACTTTTCAGTCATTCGTTTATGTCGAATTCTTTCGGAACAGAAATAATAATCCGGGATCAAAAAAGTTGACTTTTCATATTTTTTTGAAAAAAAATCTGGATCTTTTTCTTCATCCGGGATCAATTTAAAACATCCGAGATTTTCGCCAGACTTTATTTGAGGTTTTTCAAATACATAGAAAATTAAAACGTCAAAACAATGTGTTGTTATATTAAA
Organism: Tipula vernalis; assembly: GCA_958295665.1. Lineage (NCBI taxonomy): Eukaryota > Metazoa > Arthropoda > Insecta > Diptera > Tipulidae > Tipula > Tipula vernalis. Next base: position 300,029,490 of record OY282558.1, read on the forward strand.
AATTTTGTATATTTATATTATATTCTAAATAATATTTATTTATTTTAGACCGATTTTACGAAAGTTCACAATGGACTCCGTCTTGAATGAGAATAATGTGATTTCGTAAATGATATATTCCGATATTTTTTAATATTATTTTTGCACCAATCCAACCACAAATAGAGATATTTATTTTCAAATTCTTTAATAGACAAAAACAGGATTTTTTTATGAAATCCGAAAGAATTCGACATTATTAATAAGCAGATATCTAATTTAGTACTAACCTCATTTTTACTTTAAATGATGTCGCTGAAAAATTATGAAATATGAGTGAATGTCAAATTGTTAAGATTGTACGGTCCCGATGACTAACAGCATTTTGTACAAAATAATTGTCCTTTATTTTGGCAGTATCAAATATTTTTTGTTAAATATATTTCTAAATGATGTAAGAGGTATCAATCTTACTTACTTGCTAAACACTTTTAAAAACAAACAATTCTTTTTGCGTTACATTAGTAAAATGAAAAATTAAAATGTGAAGAAATGTCCCGATGGCCAATATGGAATAACCCGGGAATGTTTGCATGTCTGATATTTATACAAATTCACTCGCCTTCAACGATTTGAACCAAACTTTACACAATTATTGTTTAAGACCTTAGTGTTAATATCTGACACCTCCATGCCCTTCTTGTGAAGTGATAATTAGGTCCAAAGTTACCACGGAGGAATTTATAAAACTTCATCAATTGAGCTGATTTTTGGATATATAGTATTAAATTTTCCATTCTTTTATCGCTCTTTATAAAAATGTCCGCTATAGCTGCCAATAATATATTTTTTCAATATGCGTTTATGCTCTTACGCTCTATTAATAAACACTTAACCAAGTGATATCGATTGTGATACCATTCGATATCGACGTTGGACATGGGGTTCTACAATAATTTTTAGATGAAGTTCTGGAATATGGCCAACTAGGATAAAACTTGGCTATTCCTTAACCGATTGTGATACAATTCGATATGTTTATTTGACATGGCTCAAACTATTTTTGGGTAAAGTTCTGAAATATGGTCGACTAGGATGGAACTTGGTTATTTCCCAACCTATTTTTGTTAAATTTGTGATTCTAAAATGATTTTTAGATGAGCCTAGTCTTCAATCCAGCCATTTATTATGAAACGTTGCTATTCCTTAATTGATTGTGATCCAATTTGTAAAGTATGTTGGAAATGGGATTCTAAAATGATTTGTAGATGGAGTTCTGGAAAATAGCCAAGAAGCATAAAACTTGATAATTTTTAAACCTATTTTAGCGTAATTCGACATGAACCACGGAGATGAGATTCTAAAATAATTTTTCTAGTCCCGGGACCCTACAATACCATTAGAAGTTTCACTCATGTGTATGTCACCCATTTATTAATATTATCCTTCGATTGCGATCAAATTTCCCGGCAGATGTATAGTAAATATATTAATATGAGAAATCTTAACAACTGTCAGATTCACAAAAACATATACATGAAATATCATAAAAGCTATTATCTGTTGCAGTTTTCTTAAACCAGGCAGCTGTCAAAGTTTATCTGCTGTACGGCAGATCGAACATCTGTAATTGCAAATTACAGATAAAAATCTTTTTAGAATCCAATTTTCATCGTGCATCTCAAGTTTCATTAAAATCAATTAAGAAATAGCCGTATTAATGTAGTAAGTAGTAAGTTCCGTACTAATTTACCATATTCCAGAACTTCATCCAAAAATTATTGTAGAATCCCATTTCCAACACCCATGTCAAATGGCATCATAATCGGCTAAGGAATAGCCAAGTTCCATCATATTTGGCCATATTCCAGAACTTTATCCAAAAATCAGTTTAGAATTCCATTTCCATCGCGCATGTCAAATTTCACTCAACTTAGTTAAAGAATATTCAAGTTACATCCTACTTGGTCATATTCCAGAACTATCTAAAAACATCTTTTTAGGATTCCAATCATTCCAAACTTCATTTTAGGATCCCTACCATTCCAAAAATCATTTTAGAATCCTATTTACATCGCAAATGTCAAATTTCACTACAATCGGTTAAGGAGTAGCCAAGTTCCATCCTAATTGGTCATAATCCAGAACTTTATCCAAAAATCATTTTGACTCAAATTTCGCTAAAATAAGATATTGTGCGTTTAGAAACGGGTAAATAAAGCGAAATCTGATTTGTAAATTTGTCTAAACTCTACTAAAAGTGAAATTATGTAGGAAGTTTTAAAATGAATAGATAATTTGCCAACATTCACTCTAAAATGAAACAGTTCGACGCCAAATTTGATGTTATTGAACGTAAACAGGTATCTGGGACATATTCTCTAAAATCTCAAATGTAGTATCGCCGAAATTATTGCTCAGTGAAGCCATTTATATTTAAAAAACCAATACCAATTTTGGTTCGTTTTATTTCATTAAAAGTGAAGTTTTTTAAGAATTTTTTATCTTTTAAAAATTTATACGTATAAGTCTAATTGGTTTGGAAATGAACACACGAATAAACTGTATTAACGAAATATAATTATTTGATTCTGCAAGCTGCAATTAAAGATAAGTGAACGGAAAATACAATATCCAGTGTTTTTACTGAAGGTGGATTGGTATAGATGTTATTCAACAATAATAGGAAACCAGCTATACTGAGAAGCATCGGCGACCTTCATAATGCTATAAAACAATATAATTCTGCAATTATTAAACACCGTCACTTCCATTGATTTAAACACGGCCGAAATATTCAGTAAAAACCAAATCATTCAAGGAAAATCATCTTTAACATCTGCGAACATTGATGTTAGTACAAACATCACCACCGTAGTGGTCTTCTAATAACTAATTATAATTATGGATGACAGCTACATTAATAATATAAGCTCCTTGAACATGAGAAGCATTCTCTTGAAGTCGTCGCTCCCCAATAATGATTTTGCATTTAACTTTTATCGTCTAAATCCTGTTAGTCTAGTTGCCAACTTCGACTGGTCGCTAGCTTGGTTTAAGACCAAACATTCTAACCAGTGCTATCAGCTTGATGGTTTTGCCTTACTTCGTAAAGACCGTGCGGATCGGCGAAGTGGTGGTGTCGCTATTTAAGTTAGGAAATATTTTGAATCCAAAAATTGTATATAGTACTGTAAGTAATTCCCAAATTGATGTTACGTTCATAGAAACTGGTAATCAATATAATAGACTAGTTATACGAGTGATTTATTGCCCACCCAAAACAGAATTTATCAATGATCTTGAAATTATCTTGTATGATATTATGTCTAAATTCAGTGAAGTAATAATAATTGGGGGGGGGGGCTTTAATTGTAATTGTCTTAGTACTAAACCAAAGGTCAAAAAATTCAAATCATTAATGTCTTCTTTTGGTCTTAACTTAATTTCAAAAGAGGCCACTAATTTCATGGGGAAAGCTATATTAATTGATTTAGCGTATGCTATTTATCCTGCCACTTTTGGTACTTTAATGCAAATCTCTGTTCCCGGAATTACTACTACTCACGATAAGATTCATGGTTAATATGCGTTTTATACTGGGAATTATATGGTACATGCAATTTAGTTTTGTAAGAAATTTTCGTAATATTGACACGAATGCTTTATCTTTGGCTGCCAGCTCTTTAGAGTGGAATAGTCTTAGGTACACCTATTCCTAAAACACGTCATCCAGTTACTGTGAACGATTTTCGCCCAATTAGCATTTTACCAGTGTTATCCAAATCATAATCTGAACAGCAAAATATACGAGATTTTAAGTAAACTTTGGAGCACAACAATATTTATTTCAAGTGATATACCATAAAACGTTATATTATTTGAACTTTAGTGGGTCCTTTAATATCATACTGTGCTCCAATAAATCTGAACTGTTCCAAAAAAATCCTGGAAACGGTTAAATGTTGCTATCAACGCGTGTGGCGAGGTACATATTTTTGAAACGTATTGGTGAAGTTATTTCTGCTTTGTCGAAACAAATATTCAAGATAACCTTGAATATTATCTATAAATATCAGCGATATGTTTCATGTTTAGCTTGATTCAGGAGCGAACTCCTTATTATCTAAATATGTATATGAAAACCTTAATTTCAGTAAGTCGAGACGCATATTAAATTTGAATCTGCCTAAGTCATATAAGTCTAAACCGAGACATCGATCTTTCTTTGTCCATGGAGTTAAACTATGGAATAATGTTCATCCAACTGGTAAAGCTGCGACTAGTTTGTGTAACTTTAAAAAACTGTATTATGAAAGCTGTAACATGAATTAATTCTTATTTCTCTTTTTTTTATTCCGGACCTCAATTATCTTATTTGATTTCCTGATTCCTTTTCCTTACCTTAATTATGCGTTTAAATATTTAAATATTATCATTACCTTTATTGTATTTAATTTTTAGGTTTTAATTATGTTAAATTATGTTATATCGCACCTACGTATGTATGTATAAACTGTGTTACACAAAAAAAGATGTTTTTATAATATTGTAAAAGACTTTGCCTAATTTGTGTAAGCTTTTTTTAAATGATGAATAATAAATAAAAATCGGTTAAGGAATAGCCATCCTAATTGGTCATATTCCAGAACTTCATCTGAAAATCATTTTAGAATCCATAGTTTTATATTTCCATCGCGCATGGCAAGTTTCACTATAATCGATTAAGAAATAGCCAAGTTCCATCCTAGCAGGCCAGATTTCAGAACTTTATTCAAAAATCACTTTAGAATCCCATTTCCAACGCACATGTCACATTTCACTAAAATCGGTTAAGAAATTTTCAGATTTCATCCTACTTAGCCATATTCTGTATCTTTATCCAAAAATCATTTTAGAATCTCATTTCCAAGGCACATGTCGAATTGCATCACAATCGGTTAAACGGAGAATATTAGATGGTTTTGAATGTAACCGTTTGCCGTACTAACAAGAGTAAAAGCAATATAATATTAATGACGGTTTTATTGATAGAGAGCAGAGCTTATTTATTTTTTCAATACAGCTCAATAACAAAGAGCCAAAATATGATAATAGTACAAATGCAATAGCGGAAGAGCAAGAGCCTTATAATAAAAATAATGCTCCTTTTCTTCAGAGCGATATCTTTTTTATCGTTCCTTATGAAGTTATTTAATATTTTTTATTATCGCTCTTGAAAAAAATGAAGAGCGAAGAGTAAAATTTTTAAATTCTGGTTTAAAATTTTTAAACTCAGTTTTAAACTCTGGCAAAATCCAAAAAAAAAATCGGCACGTGTAACATTACTTTTTTAACGGTGCTGGTGGTGGTGTCGGTCATGCTGTTGATGATGTTGATGGTGATGATAAAAAGTAAAATGGTGTGATTGTGATTGTGATGATGTACGATGTTATGATGGGTATGATGGAATGAAGGTATGATTGTGTAATTTTACGATTATATGATAGTATGATGGTATGGTGATATTCTGGCATAATGGTACGATGTTAAGATGGCATGATGGTACGAAGGTTTGATGAAATACTATTATAGAATGATGGTACAACGGAACAATGTTATGATAGTACGCTGGTATGATAGTATGCTGGTATGATTTTAGGATGGTTTGATGGTATCATAGAATGACGGAATGAAGGTGTGATGGTAATACGGTACAATATTCTGGTGGTGTTATCATGGTGAGGCGTTAAGACGGTATGATGGTTTGATGGTATGACAATATGATCTGGTGGAATGATGGTATGAGAGTGTGATGGTGTTAAGATATAATGGTACAATGGGATGTATGATTTTTATTGATAAAGAGAACATTCGTAAAATCCGCAAAGCTACGCCTCATCGAGAGAGTTTTTACGCCAACTTCTCCCACAATATAAAGCAAGAAGGTAAAGACAGGGAGGAAATCTGACAAAGAATTGTCAAAAAATTGCCTGAAAACGATTAGAAAAGTAGCTTAAAAATTATTTGGCAACAGAAATCGAAAATCTAATCTGAGATGACGGTTTATTAAAAAGAATTCCGTGATTTATAGAATCAAAGGCTTCATAAAAATCTATCGTGATCATCATCACATACATTGAAAAAATTTGTAACCCCTGATTGAACGAGACTAGCTAAACTAAGTTTAACAACGCTCTTTAACAACGCTTTATCTCGAAGGCTTTAGATATCTTAAAATACTAATTGGCCGAAAATAGTTAGTTCAGAAGGCTTATTAATCTTTGGGACCAAAATTATTTTACTTAACTTTCACTGATCTGGATAGGAAGAGGACGTGGAAATAAAATTGCAATATGTAACAAGCATATTGAGACGAAAGAAAAAACTCCTTTAACGAATATTAAGTTTGCGTTATCCAGATCATTAGATTCCTATTTAACCTTCCTAATAGCAGATTGTAAATTCAAGGAGAAATATTGGAAGCGAGGTACAATTCATCACTCTCTTGTTTTGGCTAAAAAAAATAACGGTGGCACCATTTAGTAAAACGGGAAATTGTTGGAACACAATTTTTGGTTTATATCTTTGCTATTACAATTACAATTTATAAAATGACAGCAAACACCTTATTTTGGTTTGTGTTTTTGCTAAATTTTATTTTAAGGGGGTAACCTGTTGTAGTGGCTTCAAAAAATATATTTTTATATCATACATTATACCTTAACCAGTCCATTACTTCCTTTATGGCAGTTACTTCAGCTTGAAAAAGGCTACAGTAGCTGGGGAGATAGAAGGAGAGATTAACAAAAGTTTCTCGCAGAACACCCCAGCCCGGACTTTCCCATCTCGTTTTGAACCATCAGTGAAGAAATTTATAACTACTGGTTCCAAAACTGCACCCATCATCCAGTCCTCCCTGGATGGGATCCTGGTTCGGAACTTTGTATCAAAATATAGTGATGAGTGCGTAGATGAGTGCCCTGTATTGATGCAGGTTCACATTGAGGTGAATTTCAGTTGTATGGCAGTACAAGCTGCCAACTGTTTCCCCAAGATATCTACGGAAGTCCAAAATAGCAGGGTCTCCAGTGCCTGAGTGGATGTGCTCCTCAGTGCACATTCTGCTGCGTTTCTGAACTTTCGTCAACAGCTTTTGGTTGACAGTTTTGTCCAGAGCAGGCCACCAGACTGTTACCCCATATAAAAGTGTGGGTCTGACTACTACAGTATAAAGCCCAATGTAAGATGGGGGCTCCAGCCCCCAACCTTTCCCATTGGAATTTTTGCAAGAGTATAGAACTACCGTAGCTTTCTTTACCCTTTTCAGAATGTTAGATTTCCAATTTAATTTGCTATCCAAAACGAGGCCTAGAAACTTTGCTCCATTTGTAAAAGTCAAGCTGAACCTATTTAAAGTGGGAGGATCGATATGAGGAAATTTATATTTCCTAGAGAAGAGAACCAATTCGGTTTTGTATGGGTTCACATTCAACCCACAGCCATTGGTCCATAATGAAAGAATGCCCAAGGCATTTTGCATAAGCTCACTAAGGGTGCCAGGGTATTTGCCATGGACTCCACTCTTAGCAACAGGTCATTTATGACCAACTTCCAATGTAGGGGAACAGTAATCCACCCTTCGGCGTACCTCTGCTTGCAAATCTTCTCAGATTTAAAAGTGCCCGAGTTGCCTCTGGAAGCACATTGTTAAAGTTTCCCTCAATATCCAAAAAGTTTACCATTGCGAAGTCTCTATACTCGAAAGATTTCTCAATGAAATATATAAAGGAATGAAGAGCAGTCTCTACAGATCTCCCCTTGCAATAGGCATGTTGAGATTTAGACATCTATTCCAGCACAATTCTGCCTCTAATATGAGGTTCTATTTGTCTTTCCAGTGTTTTAAAAACGAAGGAAGACAAGCTAATCGGTCTAAAGTGTTTGGGAAGGCAATGTTTGCGTTTTCCCGCCTTAGGTATAAATACAACCTTCACTTCGGTCCATTTGCTAGAAATGTGACAAAGTTCTAGGCTGGCTTTGAAAATTACCTCTAACCAGGAAATGGTTAGATTCGTAGTTTGTTGAATATCCGTAGGGATAATATCATCAAGTCCGGGGGACTTATACGGCTTAAAACTATTTATCGCCCACAGGATCTTTTTTCTGCTAATAATTTGGCAGGTACATATTCGGAACAACCAGGAAAATGAGTTTCCAACAGAAGTTCCAATGATTCCGAACAATTAGTGGTCCTTATGCCGTCCGGCCGATGAAGATAACTTGGAATGGAATGACCAGTCAACTCCGAAGACTCCTGAATTTTGCCACATTATAATCTCTAAGATCTATTCTGGGAACTTAACAATTGATATTTGTAAATTCTGAGGACTTCCTTATAGGAGTGCGCAATCTCGGATAAAAATGGCATTGCATTTTTTATATTGGTGATTTCATTCGTCATGTTCTCACGAAATTTTATTTTACTGGCATTTCCCATCACATCATCATATCAGTAGCATTATTAGTAAATGATCAAACCCTCATATTGTTCTATTTCATTTTCAATAATATTACGACAAAACCTACATATGTACATACATATATACAAATTTATGATAAGTGACGCACCCAAAATAATAAGTTACAAAATTGTTTTGTTTACAGAAAAAATCCCGCACGTCATAATGAAAAAGTCTAAGAAACATCTTTGCTTCGTTAGTACTCTCGTTCAAACCGCATTCAAGAGATCAAGAAAGTGTACACTTCCCTTCTTTTCGTAGCGTCACGAAACCAGTTAATGATACACACTTCCCAGTTTACCGACTTTAATTGCAACATTTACTTTTGTTTACATAGTGTCCAGTTTACCAACATATACAAACTCGCATTGTATAGAGATGCGCGCGCGCATTAAAATTCTTAATCGTTCGTTTGTTTTGTACTAATACAAAATTTCATGTTCTCATTTTAAATGATGTTGTTGTTGTTTTATGTATTTCTTTTGTTGCGTTCTTCACATAACAGCAAAATGAAATAAAAACAATTTACAAACGAGTATTTAGCGTAGTATCATTTCAGAAGTTCAATCGTTTGTATCATACTCGTATATTGTTAAAAGAATATAAGTGAACCATCAAATAATGTATACCAAAGTAATTTCGGTGTTATTATTGCTATCAGTTTTATGTTGGACGGCCAATGCTCAAGCGGCCACCACCACCACACAATGTGCTGACATTAACGGTTATGTAAGAAAAAATAAATGTTGTGCTTATAGTGAATATTACTCGTTATAAACAAAATATATATTTTAGTGTCAAAATCATTGGGATTGTTGTTCAGGCAGTTGTTTAAGTTTTTCATATAAATGTGTAGCAAGTAATAGACCAGCTATGACTAACCCAATTGGTGGAAGACCACAACAAGCTGGTGGTGTAGATTTAGGAAATCGTTTTGGAACCAACAACACTGCTTCATCTACTTGTGCTCGTGCGGAGCAATATGTAAGCGGATTTTTAAATTATTTAATTAAATGTTCAATATTAAGCGGATTTCAAATGTTTGAAAATAGTGCCAGACCCACAGTGATTGTTGTTCACATAGCTGTTTGACTTTCTCATACAAATGTGTTGGGGATGCAGTGGCAGCACAACCCCAATATCCATTATTTATATCAGGATTCCCACAAGGGAGTGGTACCGTAGATTTAGGTAATCGTTTTGGAGAAGGAAACTTTCAACAGAATCCCGTTTATGGTGAAAATCAGCCGGCAATTGTCAATTCGATCGATGATTTAATTAGTGCGCTAAATTTTAACCAAGCCAGTGTACTTACACCCCAGGTGCAGACACAAACTCGGTTCGGCAGTGAAGCTGTATCAAGTAACAAAAATTGTTTAGATATTGGAAAGCGGGTAAGTGATCAGTAGAATTTCTTTCTGTAAATTATTTAATACATTTTTCTAACCATTACACAAATTCATAAACTTATTAAATATACGCCAAAAAAATAGTGCGAAAATGTACCAGATTGCTGTTCGCTTAATTGTGCATATAACGTTTGCATGGCCGGCTATAATCAAACGAATGGAGCAGAACATTCAAATAAACCATGTTTAGAACTTGGTGACAAAGTAATGCCATATTTAATTTAAACACACTCTTCTATTATTTATGTATATACACAAAACAAATTACACTAGATTGTATTATTTATTACATTTGACCTAGTTTATATTGATTTTTAACAACAATGCCAATTTTAACAAAATACAAATTTTTTTTTTGTACAGTGCTATCGTCATGATGAATGCTGTTCCGGAAGATGTCATGGATTTTTACATCAATGTGTTACATAAATATATGTGCTGGTGGTTTAATATTTATATGTATTATTTATGTAAATCAAATAAAATTTAATAAATAAAAACAAAAAAAAAGTTTAAAAGTTATAAATTTGATCCATTGATGAACTTTAAAAACAAAACAACCAAAAAAAAAAAAAAATCAAATGTTTACAAGATTTTTGAAGGTCAAAAGAGAATAAATAAAGCTTGTACAAAATCATGATCATCATCATCATGGGAATTGAATTGCCGGTTTGTAGCTTTAATTGAATCGTACTTTTTAAAATCGGCCGATTAAAAAATCTTTGCATCACGTGCTTATGTAATATAATAACAATAATTGTTATTGTTCAAAAAATTTCACTTTAAAATGGTGACAATTAGTAATGCAGCGGGGAAATCCAAACCCGTATTTTGGTATACCAATACCAATTAATAATGTGGCCAAAACAAATTTATTTTGTAGTCAACATCTTTTGTGGTAAATGGAGAAAGAGAATATATGTACACGTAAAACTTCGCCATTGTAAATGCCGAATCAATATTTCATTTTCATGGTTACAATATGTATTTATATAACAATTATAAACAATTTAGATACATAAACATACAATAATTTTTAATAATGGCTAAAACAACAAGTATTATTAGTACTAGAAAGTAATTAATTACGAAATATGTATAATTTGCAGTTCATTAAACTAATACGTCTGTGCTTGTTTTCCGGTAATTTATAACGCGCGTGTTTATTACCTCCACAGCGTGAGAAAATACATTTTCGAGCCTTATAAATTACCGGCAAACAATACACACTATTTAAATTTATTGTGTTAATTTGAAAAGTTAGAAATAAATTACCATGTACGAGAATATCGACTAACGGGAATAATTATTATCTAAAATTTACTTGCAAGAAATAATTAGTAATGTGATAAGTAGGTAAACAACGATTCAAAGAATTGTTTGTATTTACCAATGAAAATGTAAATTGCTCTTATCACAAACATACATACATACGTGTAGATAACCTTTGTGGTCAATTTATATAAATATGAATAATCTTTTAATGCGATTGTTTTTATTTTATTAAGGCTAATAAGGTAATAGTTATAAGCACTCTTATAATTAATTGTTAACGTCACCAAAAGGAGTTACGATACAATTAAACGCCTATTATTTTGTCTTAACAACTGTTTAGCCTTGAATTGGTCTATTCTTTATATTTTATATTTGTTTTGTTCCAATCTTCCATCTACTTCTTAATATTCGTAATGAACTGGTTTATTTGAATGGAAAAAAAATTATATCGTTGTGAGGGGAAGAAACGGCAAACAAGTTAACAAAAACCTTTAAATAAAAATAAAATCAAAGGTATCTTTATAATGATTGTTTTTTGATTTTGCATGAACATTTTAAACGTATGCATATGTGCCTTTAATAACGACGTAAAATTCACAAACAAAACCAACACTTACCGCAATAATAATCGCAACCAGTAAATTTTAGTAAACATACATTTCAGTTAGTCCAGTGTTGACGGTAAAAATAGGTTATTACTTCAGAATTCTTACGGACAAAACCGATTGACGTGAAATTTGGACAGTAAGTAGTTGTGCTTTAACCGTTGGGATGCCACGCCTTCCCGGGGGGTGGAAATTAGTACACTCAAAATAACCGCGGAAATCGATAGAGGGATGAATTCTAAGCAAAAAATGTTCTATGAAGTTTTTTCGATAAATCAATATTTTTTCAGTTCTTCGCGATTGAAAATGTTTATTTTTCATCTAAAAAATGCTTGCTTGAGAGCACTCCGAAAATTTCACCGAAAAACGTGATTGGCTTTTAACGATAACTTTCTTAATTTTAAGATATATAATCGCTCCAAAAATTATTTGGCAGCGAATTTCAAAGGCTACAATGTCAAGGGCTGTAAAGTTGAACTTCCTTGAACCCGCCGTTTTTGAAATTTTTATGATTATTGAGCTCAGCGAAGGTGGTCCGCGCATTTAAATGTAAACTTAAAACGGTGATATCTCAATTAATTTTCACCCTAGATAAATAAAGAAATTAAACAATTTTCTGCAAGGAAAACCACAATTTTTGTACTCTTGCATTTTATACGTATCTTTTTTAGTTTTTGAGTTATTATGAAAAAAGGAAATTTTTTAAAAAAATTCAAAAATCATTTCAAAATTGAATCAAACATTTTTTTCAAATCTAGGCATTCTAAACCGTTCAAACTTCTAGTAAATATTATTAGTATCTCAATAAAGTGCATTATAAATGGATTACGTTTAATTTCAATTCTTGCAATTAAGCGATTGGTTTCATTGCTGGTCTTTTCTCCGAAAAAACGAGACAACCATTTTATTTTTATCATAACTCCGCAAGCTTTTATGCTAACGACTTCTACTAAAGCTCATTTTAAAGGTTTTTTCAAGTACCTTGGTAAAAGGTGTAACAAGTTTTGCTCCAAAATTCGTCGTTTTTCCGTTATTTAACGGTACAGTCACTTTCAACGAGCAACAGCATCTACAAAAATAAAAAAAAACAATCGATTTGTAAGCTTTATTCTTCTTAAGATTTTTTAATAAAACGTAAGGTTTTCGAGTTATTCGTGGAAAATCGCTCTAAAAAATTCGTTTTTCAGATAAAAAATCAACTCGGAAAAATATTGATTTATCGAAAAATCTTATGGCTATTTTACACCCAGGGTAAAAGCAAACATCGTCTTACAGTCCAAATTTCACATCAATCGGTTTCGTACGTAATAATTCTGAGAGAAAAACCGTCAAACACTGGACGAATAAAGTAAAAGGGTCTGCCCCAAATGTTAAAATGGAAATTAAATTATAAACTTGTGGCCCTGGGGGCCTATTCTCGAATTCCACATCCATTTTCCACATGTGGACATCTGTCAAAGTTCACACAAAAACGTTTGAGAATTTGTAATTCGTATATAAAACAGGTGCGGCATGGACATTTCCTATATAGGGAATTTTTTCCACCTGCTTATACCCATTCGGAAATATTCCCTTAGTACCGAAAAAATTCAATTTTTATGAATTTTGACAGATGTCCACATGTGGAAAATGGATGTGGAATTTGAGAATAGGGCCCCTGGAGTAGCTTTGAGGAAGAATATAAATAATTTCTTTTCTTTTTATAATTTGATTAGTTGCATATCTGACCCGCGGCTGAAAACGCTCTTTCAGATTCAACAGATGTTGGTTTTATTGTGAGAATATACTGGTATGCTCGCTCAAGGTAATCTCCTCGTTTTTTTTATTTTCTTCAAATAAAATTAGTTCCCTTTTTATAACTTTGGTTAAGTTTGTTGTGTTTAATGGGACTTTCTTTTTGTCTACAATCATAGTTTTAGTTTTTCGTTTGATTGCTAATGCTAGTCGTTCCTTCATGGATAAAGTACTGAGTACAATTATTTCTTCTTCAGATTCATCGCTTTCTGATAAATCGTCTTCTGCTGCCTTATTAATCATATCTAACCTTTCGATTAATGAGACAAGCAACTTAATTCTATTAAACAAATCGTGCTCGTTTTCATTTAGTGGGGCCCTCGTATCGAAAATGAGCTATTACGAAATTTTTCGATTTCGATTTTTTTTCGATATTATCGAAAATGAGCTATCACGAAATTTTTCGATAGTATTTTTTTTTTCGATAATATCGAAAATTTTCGACTGCTCTTGAGGTGACGACCATATTATTTCATTAAGGTAGTTTAATAGAATTAAATTGCAATATTTAATAAATAAAAATATTTTTTTCAAAAATGTGAGTTGCAAATAAATTTTTATTTTATATTAATATTATATTTGTGTTATATTAATATTATATTACAGAGAAACCTCTCTACAACAGACATCGATGGGACCAAAATGTTGTCCATTGTAATGGGGTGTTGAACTGAGCATTTATGATTTTTTTTATTAAAATTTTCTTGGGATTCTAAAGAGTGTTTCTTTAAGCCCGATAGAACTTGAAATAGTAAAAAATAACACAAAAAATTAAATTGTAATGAACATTTTTTTTTATTCGAAAGATCAATATGTACATGGCATTAATATTTGAAAATGATTTCGGGCATATGGGCACCGCGGCTGTTCTTGACGAAAATGCATTCTGGACGTCCAATTTTGGGCCACTTTTTCGGGCACTGCTGGCCGTATGTCACGAATAACACGAACAATGCTGGCCTCCAAGGCGTCAATTGTTGCTGGTTTATCAACATAAACCAGTGACTTCACGTAGCCCCACAGGAAATAATCGAGAGCTTGGAGGCCAATTGACAGGTCCATTTCACGAAATCAACTTATCGCCAAATTTTGATTTTAATAAGTCGATGGTTGCGGTCGCCGTATGACATGTAGCGCCATACTGTTGAAACCAAATCTCGTTCGGATTAATGTCATCCATATTTGTAGTGGACGGACAGAGCCCCAATTCCTGCGAATGACGACGAATCGCTAAATTTGGATCTTCTTCCACACTTTCGTTTACAGCGGCGATATTCTCTTCAGTACACACATTGCTTCGACGTGTTGATGTTATTGCATCCTCTAGAGAGTATGTGGTACGAAATCTATCCACAGTTCGACGGATAGCTTGCTCAGATGAACGATTATGTGCGCCATAAAAATCACGAAGTCGTCTAGTTGCGAGAATCGACGACTGATTTTCAAAGTAAATTTTAATAATTTCGTAGCGTTCTTCAAGCGTGAGTCTACTCATGATGATTTGCCAGAGTATACTGAGATCTGCCTTTATTTCTTATCCGATTTTGGTGAAATTCAGCACGCACTATAGAAATGGGATTCTAAAATGATTTTTAGATAAAGTTCTGGAATAAGGCCAATTAGGAACGAACTTGGCCATTTCTTATCCGATTTTAGTGAAATTCAGCATACACGATGGAAATGGGATTCTAAAATGATTTTTAGATAAAGTTCTGGAAAATGGCCAATTAGGAAGGAACTTGGCCATTTCTTATCCGATATTTGTGAAATTCAGCATGCACGATGGAAATGGGATTCTAAAATGATTTTTAGATGAAGTTCTGGAATATGGCCAATTAGGAAGGAGCTTGGCCATTTCTTATCCGATTTTGGTTAAATTCAGCATACACGATGGAAATGGGATTCTAAAATGATTTTTAGAGGAAGTTCTGCAATATGCCCATTAGGAGGAAACTTGGCCATTTCTTATCTGATTTTGGTGAAACTCAACATGCACGATAGAAATGGGATTATAAAATGATTTTTAGGCAAAGTTCTGGAATATGGCCAATTAGGAAGGAACTTGGCCATTTCTTATCCGATTTCGGTGAAATTCAGCAAGCACGATAGAAATGGGATTCTAAAATGATTTTTAGATAAAATTCTGGAATATGGCCAATTAGGATGGAACTTGGAGATTTGTTATCCGATTTTGGTAAAATACAGCATGCACGATGGAAATGGGATTCTTAAATGATTTTTAGAGGAAGTTCTGGTATATGGCCAATTAGGAGGAAACTTGGCCATTTCTTATCCGATATTGATGAAATTCAGCATGCACGATAGAAATGGGATTCTAAAATGATTTTTAGATAAAGTTCTGGAATATGGCCAATTAGGAAGGAACTTAGCCATTTCTTATCCGATTTTGTGAAATTCAGCATGCACTACTATAGAAATGCGATTCTAAAATGATTTTTAGATAAAGTTCTGGAATATGGCCAATTAGCAAGGAACTTGGCCATTTATTATCCGATATTGATGAAATTCAGCATGTACGAAGCAAATGGGATTCTAAAATGTTTTTTGGATGCAGTTCTGGAATATGGCCAAGTATAATGGAACTTGCCTAGTTCTCAACCAAATATGATGTAATTTGACATGTGCGTCTCAACCGATTATGATTAAATTATACATTTGCGTTGCAAATGGGTTTCTCAAATGATTTTTGTTTGAAGTTCTGTAATAGTTTCAAGTATGACGAAACTTGCGTATTTCCCAACCGATTATTATGAAATTCGACATGTGCGTTGAAAATGGGATTCTTAAATGATTTATAAAAAAGTCATTGAATACATCGAATAACCATTTTTGTATATCATTTCCAACGCACATATCTTAATCGTTTAAGGAATAGGCAAGTTCCATCATACTTGGCCATATTCCAGAACTTCATCCAAAAAGCATGTTAGAATCCCATTTCAATCGCAAGTGTCAAATTTCACTAAAACCGATTAAGGAATAGCCAAGTTCCTTACTAATTGGCCATATTCCAAAACTTCATCTAAAAGTCATTTTAGAATTCCATTTCAATCGTGCATGCTGAATTTCATCAATATCGGATAAGAAATTACTAAGTTCCTTCCTAATTGGCCATATTCCAGAACTTTCTCTAAAAATCATTTTAGAATCCCATTTCTATCGTGCATTCTGAATTTCATTAGTAGCGGATAAGAAATGGCCAAGTTTCCTAGTAATTGGCCATATACCAGAACTTCCTCTAAAAATCATGTAAGAATCCCATTTTCATATTGCATGCTGAATTTCATTAATATCGGATAAAAAATGGCCAAGTTCCCTCCTAAGTGGCCATATCCCAGAACTTCATCTAAAAATCATTTTAGAATCCCATTTCCATCGTGCATGCTGAATTTCACCAAAATCGGATAAGAAATGGCCAAGTTCCTTCCTAATTGGCCATATTCCAGAACTTTATCTAAAAATCATTTTAGAATCCCATTTCTATCGTGCATTCTGAATTTCATCAATATCGGATAAGAAATGGCCAAGTTTCCTCCTAATTGGCCATATACCAGAACTTCCTCTAAAAATCATTTAAGAATCCCATTTCCATCGTGCATGCTGTATTTTACCAAAATCGGATAACAAATCTCCAAGTTCCATCCTAATTGGCCATATTCCAGAATTTTATCTAAAAATCATTTTAGAATCCCATTTCCATCGTGCATGCTGAATTTCATCAAAATCGGATAAGAAATGGCCAAGTTCCAAACAAATGTCTTATATTTACATATCTGCCAAGTAAATGTCTTATTTATACATATGAATACATATATGCCAAGTAAATATATATCTCTATAATCTCACATTCAAATTGAAGTGATTTCGATATCGATTATTTCATAATAGATATTTTCGATGTCATCGAAACTTGCGAGATTATCGGAAAAAACTCTATCGAAAATTTCATGATAGGTATTTTCGACGCTATCGAAACACTCGATATTATCGAAAAAAAACGCTATCGAAAATTTCATAATAGGGCCCCTGATATTGATTTTTTCCATTCGTCGGGATTGTGTAAAAACTGGAAGACATCGGAATAGTTCGAGCGTCTCTCTTGTAGATGGAAAAATAGTTCGGATTTAAAATATTCACTTAGTCGTGTATTTTGGTTGGATAACTCGTCCAACATAAACTTAATAGAGGCGTCGGCACTTAATAAAGTGCTATTACTTCAGCACAAAGCTTCCACAGCTAACTTTATAGGTAGTAGTGATGATATTATTTCCTCAGTTAATTTAACTTCATTTTCTGAGAAACTTATATCAACACCTAAATCAATAAAACTTTTCCGCACACAGGTTTTCAATAAGTAGAATCGTTCTACCATAGCCAGTAGACTATTCCACCTAGTCTTTGTATCGAGAACAAGTGCCATTTCCTTCTTAAATTCATCTCGCGTATGTTTTTGAAGGCATGTCCAGTAGCTGCAAAACAAAATATATTCATCAATTATATAAACCGTAAATGTAAAGCTGTACTTTTATCTTAGTTCACATTTCTTTAATTTAATCCATATTATTCAATCGAATTGTAAACACAAATTAAATTTTAGGAAATGTCAGTATTGTTGTTATTGTTTATGTTTTGGTACATTTCAAGAGTATTTTAATAGTATAATTATTGTAGTATATTCAAATGGGATAATTGTGGTACAGTCTAATTTATTTTTATAGTAAGCAATGTTTATGTAATGATATTCTTGATCGAAAAACCAACAGTGATGCCATAACTTATACACCGAAATTTATTTGATTAGGGCAATCCTAATGGTTTTTCGAGACGGACATTTTTAGGTATAACAATTTTTTTCTCAAAAGTCACTTTTGCGATACCTTTGAAATTGTTAACAACAAAATAATAAAAACTAAAATCAAAATTAATAAATTATAAACATTTAATCAAAAATAAATTTTTTAATCAAAATCTCACCATAACCTCAACTCGGGATTATAAGTACAAGCTGTGACAGTGAAGAAACATAAAAGGCTTACAACTTTTATTATTCGCGGCTGTACCCCGACAAGGCAATCATTGTTTTTAGGCGATCGTCTAAATATTTTTACTATATTTCGAATTTTTTGAATGAAAGGATATATATGATTACAAAGCGTAATATTTTCATTGTTTTCGTTGGATGAATTATTTGATATGATAAGACCATCTGTAAATTGAATGTCTTCTTCTGAGGCCCTTCTGCACAAGGCTCTGGTTCGGAAAACAATCGATTATACAAAACTTTAACTACGGCTAACTGTATTCCATGCGCCAAACAAATTCGGTGTTCGGCATCTACCAATCTGCCTAGCTTTTTCATCACAATCGCTCCGTCAGTCGTAATAGCAACTATATTGGTAAAATTTAAGCGGAATTCGTTTAGTTTTTTTTCAACCAAATTTAAGCATTTGTCTGCAGGGAAATATCCTTCCATCCGAGCAAGACCCAAATTCCAAAATTTGTTAACGGTATGTACATTGATGTTCATAAACCTACGATTTCTTATTGACGTCCATTCGTCAAACGTAAGACTAAATCGTTCACCTTCTCGGATACGCCTAACAATTTCTATCTTTTCCAGTTCCATGTCGAATATAATAGCTCCATATATTGCTTTGTTTGTTTGTATAAATTTTCTCCCGTTCCATAGCTAATATTTTAAAATGGATGAAATAATTTTTCAATCAAAATTTAATTATCAGTGTTCAAAAATTGAATAGATCAATAGTATAGAAAAACTTACCAATGTTTGACATCAAAAATAAAAACAACAAACAACAAACATACTATATTCAGTTATTCTCAGTACCTAAACTACAGGCATAAAATAAAGAACTACTATTAATTTTCTTTTTGTGGTTAAAATTATGCAACACTTTTATGTTTGTGAAGCCAGTCTGAAACTCATTTCGAATATAAGTTCAGGGTGTACGACTTGCCACCTACACAGTCCGTTGTCTTCCAGCACATAGAATTGAATCCGGTATTGTGGCAATGGGAGTGTAATGGTGCCATTCGTAGAGTCGGTGAGTAGACATTTTGTTCTTTGATACAACAGCAGTGAAGCTCACTTACAATGTGTAAATTTTGACTGTTCATGGCAAAGTTGGGTCAAATTTATTTTATCCCTATCCTTTCCTTTTTGTTACTGAAACTGTGAGTCCAATGGTACTCAATGATGGGAGGGAGGTGAAAACAGTAAAATTCTTGTTTTTATTTTAAAAGAAAAAATAGTTTTGATTTATGGTTGCAATATTTTTGCTGAATATAATTATAATGTATGTGTTTTAGCGTAAAATTGTGTTATTTTTTAGAATCATTGTCTCGTAAGTCGGTAGCGGATCCGATGATAAAGACTAGACGGCAGTAAGAGCGTGGCTTACAAGCGAGTATATAAATTTACGGGTATTCTAGAGGATGTTCAGGGATTTGGATGAAGGCGTGAGCCCACCGAGTGAAGTGGCTGCCAAACTGAACAGCACATCGTAAGAATCGAACAGCTCACGGACGAAAGACCAGTGTGGGAAGTACATAAGGTGAAAGCTCTGCGAGTTAAAGTCGAGAAGCCGGAGGAACAGAGGCTATACCTTGAAGATCAAGAATTATTACCCGATGAAACAAAAAGTGGGGAAGTTGAACTTCAGCAAGAGAAGTAGGAGCTAGAACTAGCGCAAGAAGATTTGACATAGGATAATAAAGAAGTTCAGGTAGAGGAGCCAACTCCTAATGATACCGAAGAGGAATACACCGAACTGGAGCTCATGATGGTTTCCGTTGCACTACAGTGTACTGACAAAGATTCTGTGAAAGATTCTGTATCTGAAATATTCTGTGTAAGAAGCCTAATAAGATCAAAGCAGGTTTAGAACAAAGATCATGGGTAATTCCAGAGTCAAGTTCAAGAGTGAGTCGGGTAGGCGCGTGCGCAAATCAAAGGCATGAGCCCGAGTGAGGAAACCGCGGCGCCATTTGTATAATGAAGTAATTTCAAAGATGGATCGGGGTGTGTGCAACGGGGGCCAAAACACCGGTAGATCGTCTATCAGGTGTTTTGGACTTGCGTTTGGAAGATGAGGTGCTGGCCAGGTCGAATTGGCGACTGGTTTAGCAAAATATAGTTTCTCCGCGTTTACCATTTTCCCTTTACAATACCTATGAGACTGTAAACAGATAATGTAAAGGTGAGATGAAGGCTGGGTTGTTTCTGGCTTATCGAAGTATAAGCCAAGAAACACCAGTAACTAGGTTTAGGAATTAGTTAAGTTAAGATAGAGTAGGAAGACTAACATAACATAGAAAATAGGTTAGGGATACTAACTTCGAACTTTAGTAGTAAAGTTAAGAATTGGTTTCGCACGAAGATTATCAATGGGATTTATAATGTTAAGCCGTTAGTCCTATCAACAACATAGTCAATAGTGGATGAGAGGAAGAATGTTGCTGCTAGGTATCATCCAAGAAATCTCAATATGGGAGACGAGGTAACCAGAGGGTATTTTAGCTAACCGATGTTTAATCAAGCACTTCAAGGAAACTAGTGAAGGAAATAGAAAAATTTAAGATCATCTGCTTTATTCCGCGTTAATGTCCAAGTTAGAAGAAATTGTTGAAGATTTATTCCGGGATTAATGTAGACCAAGCAGTCCTGACCTTCTCAAACATGAGATGCATAATTCTCGGAACATTTTGTTTTACGAACATCTAGTCAAACAACAGGCGAGGTAATGGAATTCTGGATGTAAGAAAATGCTACCAGAATTCAACTTTGAGCAATTTCCTGGATGTAACATCAAAGCCCGTCAACCAGAGGAAATTCCGGAGGAGAAACCCACCCAAGGCAGTTGCGGCATGTTCCAGGAACAGCGTTATGATATCAAAACTGGAGGCATGAGTAATACAACCAGATGTTTCACGAGATCCTTGTGAAAGGAGGATTTTACTCTATCCGTGGAGCTGTCTCTATCCGTGGTCCAGTTCGTGGTCGGCTCGAAGCGTCAGTATTGGCGAATGAGGATAAACGTGCGGGAATAAATCGCTCTGTATATCGTGTTTCCATGGTATATCGCAGCAACTATTTGCTTGAACAATTTTTGTGGAAACTAACGAGGTTTGTTTTCTTGGAGTTTTGCTATGATTATTATTTTTTTTTCCTTATGTCGGATATTACATTATCACATTTATATAATTATATAAATATAATTATATTTTTTTACAAAGAAAATATTGTTATACATATTTAGCTTCTTGAAGCTAAATATGACAATATTTTCTTTGTAAAAAAATATAATTATTTTTGGTATAAATGTGATAATGTAATACCCGCCTATGAAAAAAGCTTTTATACCAATCGATTTGTTTTAATTTGCATTGATTAATTGATTGGTAAAATATTCTGAAAAACAAAGTATTGCTCCAACTAATCGACTCTTCTTCTACCGGCTGATAGATGGCATTGTTACCGCTGTGGTCAATACTCGTAAAAGTCGCATATAATTATGGGTTATTTTATAGCTGTCATAATAATATGTACTATATGGCCGTGTGAATGCCACACATGCAGGTTTATTAAAAAACTTCGATTCTAGTAAAGAGACCTACATTTATTTGAAGAGTATAAAGAACTAACGGTAGTTATATTTTAGCAGTGCATCTGTTAAAAACTATGGGTGCATGAATGCATGAATGCAAAAAATGTCGGCTGCATTTTTATACGACCAGCAGCTTAACTGCAAGTTAATAAGACATTTTCATTTAAGTACTTTTATAATTTCCCGAGATTCGTCTCTGAAACGTCATTTTAGTTTTAAATAAACTTTCTTAAGCCCGATGCACAAAATATCCCTTACCTCCAGCTAGGTATGGTTTTTCCTGTTTCTTCTATTAAGAAATTTCAATTTATTTCACTAGGCAAATCTGGTATAAATTGATTATAATTGTTTACATATTTAACCATAGGTTTGTTAAGAAGGAAATTAAACTGCTAAATATTTACTCGTGTTATGCCATCACAGTTGAACATTTTTGTGATTTATACGATACTATTATAGCATCTCATATTGATTCAAATTAAATTTACATCTGTTTAAACATTATTTGCATCGAAAACAAAATTTAGATGCAGCCATTTTATCGAATAAAATTTAATTACTAATTAGATCAAAAAAGCAATTTTAATGACAGTTTTGCATCAAACAAAATTGCGACACTACTAATATCGAATACAATGGCAATTAGCGCTGTTTTTAATTATGGTATTATACAATTCGTCGCCTTAGGATTATTCTTGTCTATGTTCATTTTGTCTATATAGGAGAAAACGGCATTTGAAGTTCAACGAAAGAATTAAAAGCATTTCTGAGTGATTTCTCTATTTATTTTGAGTTCCATGTAGATAATCTTACTCCAGAGCCATGTCCAATTTTGGTACGCCTTTTTTTGAATGGCTTGTCTATATCAACAATAATTTATCTATATCCGCGTCATTCGAAAAGAAAAATAATTTAGTATTTTGACCATCAACCAATGTTAAAGTAGAAACAATATAATATAAAACAAAATTATAAACTTCATTTATTAAAACATAATAAAATCCACTAAATAAAATAAAAAAGTAAATTATATAAAATTCATTAGATTGAAATAATAATATATCGAAATTTAAGAGTTAATTATTCCCCTTTTTTTTTGCTTGGCTCCTTCTCCCACATTAATCGTGCTCCTAGTTGCCCGCTGTTTGATCTGAATTGGCTGTGCAAGTCTTGTGTTCTTAGTATTTCGTTGTTTAACTTGAGTTGGCTGTATACCGTTATTAGATGAGGAACGTTCATTGCAATTTTTAATTACTTTTTAAATTAAATTTTAATTTAATAAAAAACTTACCGCTTTATTTACGAGCGAGATGATTGTAGAATGAAATACTTTTCATGTGATCGTAGGAGTGGGATCAAACAATATTATCAATCAATTTATCCATACTAACTAAAAAGTCGTTTAATTTTCATAAAAAAAAAAATACAAAAATACAAAATCATGCATTAAAAAATATATTATGTACTCATCTCTCTTTGGATCACATAACAATAAACTCTCCGATGCGTGAGAATTTTTTCCTAAACCTTTCCTAAAAAGCAAAAACAAATACTTAGGAATCATTTAGCAAATAATTCACGAGCCTTTTTTAAAATGTGAAATTTTTGCTAAATCTAAAATTGTAAATATGTATTAGTAAAGTACATATGTTATTTCACAAAAGCCAGTCAAATTCAAATTGAAAAGATACCATTCAATTTTGAATGTAAAAGATCACTACAGGTTTGTAATCAAAAGTTAATGTTCAATAATTATATTACTAAACCATCTTCAATACATTGTCCGGAAATAAGACTAATTACTAAACGTAGACCGTGGTCCATAGTTGACTTATGTAAATACTGCAGAAATTTTATTGAACCTAAAATGCTGGCTAACCTTCAATGTTTGAAATTACTAAATCATCTTGAGTCAATTGTCCGGTAATGAAACTAAGAAGAAAATGTCGACCATGGTCCAACCTTAACTTATACAAATATTACAAACATTCTCTTGGAGCTATGAGGGTTAGATCTGACGATAATCATCCCAAGTTTAAATTGAGCGGCTAACGTTCAATATTTAAATTTACTAAATTATTTTCAGAACTTTGTCCGGTAATGAAACTAAGAACAAAATGTAGGTCATGGTCCATTCTTAACTTATGCAAATATTGGGGGACATTATCTTGGAGCTATGAGGGTTAGGTATAACAAAAGTCACCCAAAGTTTAAATTGAACGGCCAAACTTAAATATTTAAATTTACTAAACCATCTTCGGTAGTTGTCCGGAAATGAAACTAAGAACAAAATGTAGGTCATGGTTCATTCTTACCTTAAGCAAATATTGGGAACATTCTCTTGGAGCTATGAGGGTTAGATATGACAAAAATCACCCCAAGTTTAAATTGAACGGCGAACGTTCAATATTTAAATTTACTAAACCATCTTCGGTAGTTTGTCCGGAAATGAAACTAAGAACAAAATGTAAGTCATGGTCCATTCTTAACTTTTGCAAATATTTGGGGCATTCTCTTGGAGCTAAGATGGTTACGTGGAGCGACTAACGTGCAATATTTAAATTTACTAAACCATCTTCGGTAGTTTGTCCGGAAATGAAATTAAGAGCAAAATACATACATAAGTCAAGAATGGACCATGACCTACATTTTATTAGTTAGTTTTGCTTCAAAGGTGGTTTGGCGTCAAAAAAGGTGGTTTGGCGTCTATTGGAGGGGGGATCAAAGTTGAGTAGATTAATCTACCAGCTCCGTAACCTTCCAGTAGGGTGCGCGTCACGTGAGCTGTTCTGGTCTTGTCATTAGGCAGCTGCGTGATGGGTACAATTGTGTAAGGGGTAACCTGTGCACAATTCGCAAGTGTACGTACTGCCTCCTCGTGGCAACCACTGGTAACTAAGGCCACTTGGCACATTTTAGGCCATTTGGCACAGGCCAAAGTACGGCGCTAAAGGAGAAAACCTTGACAAAAAACCCTAATCTAAGGTGGAACAGCATATGCCGAAAGATGAATGGCTGATAGGTTAATCAGCCCAAAATATGCGGACTCTGGATACCAGGTACCCTCCAGTTTTATTTTTAGCCTTCCTGTAGTAAAGCTGGGTGACCTACAGGTGATTTGCAATTCCCAGCAACTCGTAAGGGTAAAATCAAACGGAATACGGGGCAGGAGTAGGAATATACGGGAGTGGCACAACCCTCTCGAGGTCCTTGGGTTCCAATGCTACCGTCTTTCTAGCGGAGCTACATGCTGTAGTAAACATCTAGGAGGGAGAGCAATATGCCCAGATAGTATGTATCACGTACCGGGAGGCAGTATAATCAGGTTCATTAAGAACCTGAATATTGACTGGACGGATAATTAAGCAGGGGCCAGCACAATAGATCTTTTAGGTCGCAGTGCGAAGTGGCTGATCGCCCGCATGGCCCCCCCCCAATAATAATAATAATAATAAGCAAAAAAAAAAATGTCCGTCCGTCTGTCTGTTGGTCTGTACCCATGGTATCTCGAGGACGGCTGGTTCGATTTAGAATCTTTTTTTGCCAATCTGTTTCTATGGTCAAGGCCGAGATTTGAAAATCTTTTGGAACCTGTGCGTCAAGAGGGTCGGGTATCTGCCATACGAATTGACCCAAAATACCTGGTTATAGAAATATTTACCAATTTTTTGTATATGCTGGTTTGAATATTGAGTTGGGCATTGAGCTTGGGGTTGAGTTGAAGGTCAAGTCAGGGGTCAATTCGCGGGTTGAGTTGAAGTTGAGTTGGATTAAGATATAGTGACCAGTTGGCTAATTTTTATATAGGCTGGTTTGAGGATTGAATTGAGAAGTGATAAAGCGAAATAAAGTGATTAATAAATAAAAATAAAAAGCTAGCAAAGTGATAAAATTTGAACAGGAACGGAATTTGGACACGAGAAATCAACATCGATTATACTACTTGAAGAAGAAATTAATTCAAAGACCTGAATTTTAAATTGGAAACCTGCAAATATACCGGACTACGAGAGATACCACACAAAACATTTTCACCTTGCTGAATCTTTACATTAATTTAATAAAAATATCATTGAACACGGAACTGAGCCTGGATGAGAAACATAATAATTGAAATAAACGACTTGATAACGGAATTATCAATATACAGCAAACTAAACTGAAAACCCATCATCAGAATTATTCATCAGAAGCACAAACTTGTGATTTCAGTGCATTTTTAAAGAAAATTCTTCGTATAACATATCATTGTTAAATTAAAATGGACTTGAAATACGCAAACAATGGGGATGCCATGAGTGTGTTTAAAATACCAGGTGATGGAAATGGTTTGTTCAATGCAATAATACACCAATTGCAGATAATACAAGCAATATCGGAGAAAAAGGCTATCTATACAAGTCAACAAATGCGGTACGTAATAACGGAATTCATAAAAAATCCTTGCAACTTAGGAACGTACATTCCAACGATAATGGATTCGTGTTTACAAGTGTATGCTACAGAGCAATGTTCGGCTCTCACGGAAAGGCAACTAGTCAACAAATATTTACATGATTTACAATTGGATGGAGTTTGGGGCGGCGCAGAGTGTCTATCAGCCACTTCAGAAATGGAACAACTTAAAATTATAGTTTACCATGCAAACACTTGTAACCATACTAGTTTCACACCAGTTAATGGTAGTTTTCGGTATGGAATCGAGCTGCTATATAATGGTTTCCATTATGACAGTGTTATGATTGATCGATCATCGATCTCAGCTAGTATTTCTACTTTAAACTCCTGTCTAAGCCTCAAAGTTCACGAATCACGAAAAATACAAAAAAACAAAAATCGTTTCATAATTGTTGAGGAAACATCGACTGCACATACTGCTCAGTGCAAAGTTATTAAAGAATCGCTTTGTATGGGAACATGGAATGTTCGAGGCATAAGTAGAGCGGGTAAACGTGACATCATCGATACTAAATTAAATAATAACTCTATTGATATATGCGGTCTTCAAGAAACCAACATGAAATCGGTCCACATGGATAAGGAATGAACCACCTTCAGAATGGATCGAAACGGTTCAGGTACCGATACCAAAAGTAAAAAATCCAAATGATGTTAATTCGTTAAACCGTCTTGATGAATTTTTGGCATTACCAGCCTCATACCAAGCGGCTTTTCTAACAAATCGTTCCACGGATGATCATATGTTCACGATTCGCAGAATACTGGATGAGGAATGGCGTGCTGGTCATCGTATTTATACATATGTTATCAATCGACTTGGCAAAGGCTTTTGACACAGTGAAATTAGATGTAATAGCAGAATGTTTACAACAATACGTTCCATGCTACTTAATAAATAGAATTATCAAGACCTGTTTTTGGGAGCACACCAGCATTAAATGGTTTGACATGACTACTTCCAGAGTTAAGAAAAATAAAGGTGTTAAAGAAGGATGTCCTTTATCACTACGCTTGTTTAACTTCATTTTAAACGAGGTTCTGGTCACGGTAGCGGATCAGTTTCCTGAACTCAAGTTAGAGCAACGCGATAACTTGCAGCTTCCACTGGTATGATGATATAGTAATTATTACTAAAAATTTCACCACACTTGAGCCAATATTACTGGAACTTATAACGGTTTTAGGATATGCTGGTCTGGAAATCAATAACCAGAAATGTACAATGATGATCAGAGATCCTCTCTCCCAAATGGACCCTCCAATTAACGTTACATTGGCAAATATCAATTTCAAGGTAGTCAACACCATGCGGTACCTAGGTACGCAGCTATCCGCAAATGTAAGTAGAACATTCGGACCAGATGTCATCATGCATTGGGAGTAACTCAAATGATGCAAAACTTTATAAAAAAATACAATGTACCTATTTCAACTGCACTCATGATGTACAACACAACCATTGTACCTATGGTTACATATGGATTGGAGACCTCAGCGCTTACCTACGCAAATCGCCGTCGCTTGAGGAAATACGAACAAATCCTCCTTAGAAAATTATACGAATTTAGTTCAAAGAAACCTTCTGGAAGAAAGGCAAAGGAGATATTAGGCGGTAAAACGATAACAAAGAAAATCAAGGTGCAAAGAATAAATTATTGGGGTCATATACATCGTCGTGGCCCAAATCATTTGCTAAGTGCTGCCACACGATATGTAGCAGGGCCTAAAAAGAGAGGTCGTCCATGTTACAAATGGAATACATCATTGATACAGGATCTAGAATACTACAATAAACCGTATGAGGAATGGCAGGAATTGTTACAACAACGTGGAGAATTAAGGAAGGCAGCTACTGAAATTTACCAAGTAAGCGAATCAGATTCAAGTGAGTTAATTGAGGACGATGATGATGGCTCAAATTATTTACATAATTAGTAAAATATTAAAATGGAATAGTCAAGGAATCAAAATTATAATAATAAACAAAATAAATAAGTAAATAATTGTTTATCAATTTATTCCCCTCCTCTTATAAACCCGTTTAATATGTTTAATTATCAATTCTATAAATAGAATCATCGAAAAATCAGGGCTAAGATTTCACTAAACATCCCTGATCTCCCCGTAGGATCCAAACATTAGGAGGAACATAGTTAATTTTTGAAATCGCCTCTTACATTTATTTCTCTGTGGCAAGGAGAATTTAAGAAATTTTAGGATAAATGAAAAGTGGGTAACAGGATCTTGTAGATAAAGCCTTAGGGATATTATGACAATAATATATGGTATAAATGAGATTAAAGTAATGTAAAGGACCATTAAGTGAGTATGTTGGGTGAACAAGGATACTTCGGGATGGAGTTGTATCTTGGTTGTTGATCATCGTCTTATACTTGTTGTGCATGCTGGTTTCTGATTCAATGAATGTGTAATGTTGAGGTTTATCTGATTTATTATTTTGATTTATAGAATTGTTCTATTTGCGTTGAAAATGTTTGGGGTACAAGAATTGAAAATAATTAAATAATTTATTTACCGCACAATTAATATTGGCTATGCGGCCGTAATTTATTTTTAACACTTAAAATAGTTTACAAAGTTTAGCGAATTATCACCACCGCACTTCACTGAGTTCCGAAAAAGTTATTGTTTATTCTTCGCGGAAGGCGACAAACGCGGTGAATTTTCAATCGCAGCAACGAGAGATTCAGCGCGGAACTTTATTACTTTAATTTACTAGGAAATTTATTTTATAATTTTTTTGTATTTGATTTTTTTATGCACAAGGAATTTTAATTTTTATACACGATGTGTTGTACGTTACTAGCAGAACGAGAGTGTCTGTGTAATGTTGTTCGAGACGATGAACCAAAAATTTTTGAGATGAATTTAGATGTAAAAACAACGCACTGAAATAAAAGTAAAATTCAGCTAAAAGAAATAATTTGTGATTAGTTTTGAATAACCACAAAAGATGGTGGTGAAGTTGTTTGATTGTTGTACTGAAGTGTCCAAGATATTCAGTACAAAGTAGTGATATGTGGAATGTATTTAAGTATGGATTTCCACCACAGAGTAACAGATTTGGGTCCAAATCTACTCTATAGCTGTCACTACTAAGCTGAGTGAGGCTGTTCAAATACAATTATATTTTATAGTCGAAATGAGTTGCATTTCGAATAATTGTAGGGATAAACGAATTGTAATAAATTTATTGAATGAGTGAATCACTACATGACTCCCCCGCAAGTTGAAATCCTCCATAAAAAATTATTTGGCTGAAATACGGACAGTTTTAGGTGTTTTACCAACTGATTTTTGATCAGTGGAACACAGTATACCGTAAGCCGGTTTGAGCCGGTCGATTGAAATGGTTTGATTTTTACCATTAATCAACACGGTGAATTGTTTGCGAAGGCGTCGAATGACTTTAAATGGACCTTCATATGGAGGTGATAATCCGGTTCGAACCTTGTCTGTTCTTACGAACACAAAATCGCAATTATTCAATGATTTAGGAATAAAAACGTCGTCTTGTTTGGACTGACGAGTGGATTTTGGTACAAGGTTTTGCATTGTTTCACGTAATTGGTCGATGACTGTATCGGTAGTTGGAATTGGTGAAAGAGGATTTTCGACAAAGAACTCACCAGGTAGTTTAATGGTTTGACCATAAACTAATTCTGCCGGTGAGCACTTTAGATCTTCTTTCACTGTTGCTCGGATGCCAAGTAAAACGATTGGGATTTCCGAGCTCCAATGAGTTGTATTGCTTCTGGCCATAAGCGCAGCTTTGAGTTGCCGATGAAATCGTTCGACCATGCCATTGGCTTGCGGGTGATAAGCCGTTGTACGCATTCGGTTTGAGCCAAGGAGTTTTGTTAACTCGGTAAAAAGCTTGGACTCAAATTGCGTTCCTTGATCAGTTGTGATCGTAAGTGGTACGCCGAAACGAGATACGTAATTATTGACGAAGGTAATGGCAATGGTTGCTGCAGACATATTGGTCATGCAGTACGCTTCGGGCCAGCGAGTGAAGCGATCGACACAGGTAAGTAAATACGTGTATCCATTAGATGGAGGAAGTGGACCTACTATATCTAAATGGATATGTTCAAATCGACTATGTGGAATTTCGAATTTGCCATGGGGTGATTTTGTGTGACGTTGTACTTTTGCGCGTTGGCAAGATAAACAAGACTGAGCCCAATTGCCTACGTCTTTGTTTATACTGGGCCAAAAGTAACGAGCAGCGATCAATTTACGAGATGCTCGGACAGCAGGATGCGAAATATTGTGCAGTGTGTCGAAGATGGTTCGACGTAATGATTCTGCAATGTATGGGCGATTGTTACCCGTAGAAGTTTCGCATACGATTTCGAGGCCAGGTAGTTTAAAAAGTTCTAGTTTCCATGATGAACTAGTGTGACATTCGGAACCAGAAAGTAAATTCTGAAGTTCTAGGTCAACTTTTTGAGTGTTTGCTATTTTGCTCAAGTCGAAATGTGTTTCGACTGCGGCCGATTCGTTGTCAGTGGTGCGGGATAATGTGTCCGCGACAACGTTGTCATGTCCGGAAACATGTTGTATGTCCGAAGTAAATTGAGTTATATAATCCAAGTGGCGTGATTGCCTTGGATTACGTTCAGTTTTTGACTGAATCGCTCGTGTCAGAGGTTTGTGGTCGGTGTAGATTGTAAAATCTCGACCCTCGACAAAATATCTGAAGTGTTTGACTGCCAGATAAATTGCTAGTAATTCCCTGTCGAATGCTGAATATTTCTTTTCGGCATCCGAGAGTTTTCTCGAAAAGAATCCCAGGGGCTCCCAACACTCGTTATGGTACTGTTGCAGTACTGCCCCGACGGCAGTGTTTGATGCGTCAGTAGTCAAACTAAGCTTTGAGTCGCTTAGTGGGTGTGCCAGAAGTGTTATCTGTTCCAATTCATTTTTCAACGACGTGAATGCTTGTTGGCATTCGTCGGTCCAAGAGAAGTTCTTGGCGGTCTTGGGCTTTTTGAGCAAAGATGCCAAGTGGCCGTGAATTGGTGCGAGTGTTTGTGCGAGTTTCGGTATAAATCGATGGTAGTAATTTACCATACCGACAAATCGCTGAATACTTTTAATTGATGTAGGAGCTGGAAATTCTCTGATTGCGTTAATTCGTTCGTCTGATGGCAGAATACCATCAGGTGTAATCTTGTGGCTGAGGAAATCAAGAGTGGTTGCGCCAAAAACGCATTTTGCGCTCTTGATATGCACGTCAAACTGTGCTAACTTATTGAACAATTGTTCTAAGTGTAGTTTGTGCTGTTCCTCAGTGTGCGAAGCAACAAGGATATCGTCAATGTAGACGAAAACGAATTCTAGTTCACGAACTACTTCGTTCATGAAGCGCTGAAATGTTTGTGCGGCGTTTCGTAGACCGAATGGCATTCGAGTGAATTCGAAGAGGCCAAATGGGGTCGTTATTGCCGTTTTGTGAACATCTTCAGGCGCTACGGGAATTAAATGATACGCTCTGACGAGATCAATTTTGGAGAATATTCTGCAACCATGTAAATGCATGGAGAAATTTTGGATGTGGGGTATCGGGTAGCGATCCGGTGTTGTGACCGAGTTTAATCGCCGATAATCCCCACATGGTCTCCAATCTTGATCTTTCTTTTTGACCATGTGCAAAGGGCACGAGACGGGAGATGCCGATGGCCGACAAATCCCTAATTCCACCATGTGCTGAAATTCAGTGAAAGCAGCTTTGTGACGGATTGGATCTAGCCTACGTGGTCTTGACACGGGCAGATGGCCTGCGGTGACAATATGGTGAACCACGTTGTGTCGGACTGGTAAGTTATAATTCGGCTCTGCTGTTAATGAAGGAAATTTTTTAAGCAGAGTGCCGTAATCATTGTTGACCGTGAAATGGATCGGTGTCGGTGTGTCGACGCGAACCGTGGTGGCATTGATTGACAGCTTAGTCGCTGAATCAACCAGCCGTTTGTTTCTAAGGTCAACAAGAAGTCCGAATTTGCATAGGAAATCGGCGCCAATGATCGGACGATTCACAGCAGCTATAATAAAAGCATGCGTGAAGGTTCGTTTCAGTCCGAGCTCCACCTGTAGCAATTTTGTGCCGTAAGTGTGGATTGGTGTTCCATTGGCAGCCGATAAGACTAGATCGGGGTTTCGTTTATGAATAGAATATAATTGTTTAAAATGCGCCACTGGAATAACCGAAAGGTCAGCGCCAGTGTCAATTAGATATGTTAGTTTTGTTGTTTTGTCAAATATGTGGAGACGAGTCGAGAATGAACTCGTTGTGGCAGTCGTATAGAGGGTGTGTGACGCGGTAGTCGTTACCCGTAGGTTTATTAGTTTTTTTCGTTTTTGTCTACTTCCATGCTGGCCGTTGTACTTTGCTTGCGCCAATTGCACGGGTTGATGCACTTTCTGGCAGCTTTGCCGAATTTGGCGTGATACCAACAAATACCTGGTCGATGGGTGTTGGTATTATTGAAGAATCGAGTGCGCGATGGTGATCGTCGATTTTGTGATTGGCTCCGGCCGTTCCGAAATAAGCCATCTAAGCGAGCCTCAATTCGAGCTAAGCGGTCTTGTATTGTTCCACTATTTGATGGTGATCGACGGTCTCCACTGCGGCTCCGTTCCGTCTGTGCCGTGGTTCTAGATTGCCTGTGATTGTTTTCTGTATATTGTTTTGACTGCATGGAATGAATTTGAATGTTGGGTTGTCTTATGTTTAGCGCGTCGAACATTCGATCTGCCGTCTTCGCAAGTGAATCAATTGGTGTTGTTTCCGGTTGCGCCATAAGTCCGATTTTAGTAATTTCTGGCATTTTCCGAATCCATAGTGTTCTAATAAATGTTTCGCTTACCAGCTGGTTGGTACCAGCTAGTGTGCGAATGTGTCGTAGGCTGTCGGATGGGCGGCGATCTCCAAGATCCTGACCGGAAAGCAGTGACTCCAGTTGACGCTCCTCTGACGGTTCAAGACGGTCTAACAATGCTTTTTTTAGGATGTCATACTGATTAGTCTGTGGCGGGTTTTGTAGTACGTCAGAGATTAAGTCGAATGTTTGCGGAGAGATAGTCGATATTATGTGTAGATATTTGGATTTCTGCGATGTGATACTTCGGAGGTCGAACTGTATTTCCACTAAATTAAACCAGTTACTGGCTTTTTCAGGCCAGAACGTAGGTAGGCTCAGTTTTGCATGGCCCGCGATCTCCATTTCGGTATCATGTGTATCACTGATTGTTTTGTATTGGTCACCGGAGGTGTCTGTGGACCGTGAGCTGCCTGGTTTTGGCTCATCGGTACTCGTATATTTTTCTGCCATTGTCGTTTTTTTATTTATTTTTTATTATTATTTATTTTTTGTTAGGAATATTAAATTTCAGCTGTATGAGAAACTAATTACCGGAATTTTACGTGTCGTTAGATCCGCGACAAGAAGTAAACAGAGTCAAACGTTAAATTCCCAGTGGACAAATACAAAAAGAACGCTCAATCGAAAATGATGCGACCAAAAAAATAATTTTTTTTTTACAATACAAAGCGAAATGGAAAAATAAACGGAAGTGTAGTGTGGTGGTGAAAATTTTACAAAGGTGTACAATACTTTTTATTTAATTGTGTGATTTCAATGAATTTAGTGAATTTAAATTAATTTGCTGCCCAGTCAAAATATGGTAAGTAATATAAAAAAATATTTGACTGGTGCTGTTGAAAATATTGAAGTGATCGAGAGAAAGAAAAAAATAAATGTATAAGTATATAAAAAATATTTAGAAAAACTTGCGGTTGTTATTTTACTGATGACGTTGCACCGTGGGTGGTGTTTTGACTTCAATTCCAATTGTTGATTTTCCGCTTTTCCAGTTTTTGCTTTTTTGTTGTATTTTCGTATTTAAAAATATTTTTTATTGTTGTAATATGTTGTATCCAGGGTTGAAAATTAGTTGCGCCGTTTTTTTTATAGGCGTGGCTTTCGTTGTTTGATCTCGTTGTATTTTTAAAGTAATTTTTGGTTTTGTTTCAATGACTCCATATTTATAGTTGTTTGTTGCGCGAATACAATGAGAAAAAAAAAAATATATGTCGTATTAGACTATATTCATATGAATAATTTTGTTGTTATATGAAAATTGGTACTTACCAATAGGCCGGTGCATCAATTTGCACCCGGCCGTTTAAAAAAACAAAATGTTGTATTTCAACTGTTGATGGTACAGCTGCACAAAATCAATTTACATTTGTTGCTGTCTAAATGTATACGGCCTAGTTGGACCGTTTGTAAATATATTTTGTATTTTATCCCGTTCTACGTTTTTGTCGTTTCGCCGCGTGGCCTTGTTGTGTAAATGATTTTTCTTTTTAAATCAAACGTGTAACTGAATTTTTTTATTTTTTTATATTAACCGTAAACACGGTCGTCGAGGTCACCATTTATAGAATTGTTCTATTTGCGTTGAAAATGTTTGGGGTACAAGAATTGAAAATAATTAAATAATTTATTTACCGCACAATTAATATTGGCTATGCGGCCGTAATTTATTTTTAACACTTAAAATAGTTTACAAAGTTTAGCGAATTATCACCACCGCACTTCACTGAGTTCCGAAAAAGTTATTGTTTATTCTTCGCGGAAGGCGACAAACGCGGTGAATTTTCAATCGCAGCAACGAGAGATTCAGCGCGGAACTTTATTACTTTAATTTACTAGGAAATTTATTTTATAATTTTTTTGTATTTGATTTTTTTATGCACAAGGAATTTTAATTTTTATACACGATGTGTTGTACGTTACTAGCAGAACGAGAGTGTCTGTGTAATGTTGTTCGAGACGATGAACCAAAAATTTTTGAGATGAATTTAGATGTAAAAACAACGCACTGAAATAAAAGTAAAATTCAGCTAAAAGAAATAATTTGTGATTAGTTTTGAATAACCACAAAAGATGGTGGTGAAGTTGTTTGATTGTTGTACTGAAGTGTCCAAGATATTCAGTACAAAGTAGTGATATGTGGAATGTATTTAAGTATGGATTTCCACCACAGAGTAACAGATTGGGGTCCAAATCTACTCTATAGCTGTCACTACTAAGCTGAGTGAGGCTGTTCAAATACAATTATATTTTATAGTCGAAATGAGTTGCATTTCGAATAATTGTAGGGATAAACGAATTGTAATAAATTTATTGAATGAGTGAATCACTACAGATTTATGTCTGACATAAGTTTAAATGCAATTTAGAATCTGATGATCACTTTATTAAAGGGATATAACCGGTAAATTTGTTATGCAGTTGCAGAGATTTAAGGAACATAATGCTGAAATGATTAAATTAGCCGCTTCTAGATAGGAGTATTGCGTCTGGGGATTCCTAGTTTTTTTTGGAGAGACATTAGAGTATTTAATGCTGGTTTTTCGACTTGTTTTTTGATATGAAATTCTTGCCACACTTTTTGGGAAGGAGTATGTTTGGAAGAAAATTAAGTCGAGATTGGCATTGGAAGCTTTGGGACCTTTCTAAGGGGTGAGCGGTTTGCGTGTAGTGCTCTTATTTAGATGCGATGATATTATCTACAATTTAATTTATTAATATAGTGAATATAGTGAAGATATTATATGGTTGCATGATATGAATTCTAGTTGCTATTAATTCTAATTAATTAATAATTTATTTCAGAAATTATTCTTTAATTTACAATCTAATTTAATTACTTCATCAGTCTGAAAGAAATGAGGTTATTTCTAATTAATATTTTTATACTTTTAAATTAAATTTAAGTTGCTGCTAAGTTTAATCTTGGGGTGGTTGAGTAATAAATGGATTTATGACCTAGTTCAGTTTTGAGCGTATGATCATTGAGCTCAAAAGTATGATCAAAGCGTAAGCAACACCTGGAGCTTTGGCGGAAGATTATGGAAAGAAAGCCAAATTAGAAACATTATTACAATCTGATGTATCAACTAATTAATTAATAAATTATTAAATTTTAGAAGGATCACTTAGAAATCAATAGGAACAATAGTGTTTCAAAGATCGAAAAGAATCATTTAAATATATTGATACTAACAAATAAATTTATTTGTTTCAGAATTTAAAATGGTTCCAGGATAAATCATTCTTATAGGGATAATTTTATTCGTTTTCAGATTTAAAATCAAAGCTGGACTCATATCATATAATATTTATAACTAATAATGATTGATTATATTTACTAGAAGGGCCCGGAAAACTGATTCAGCAAACTAAAAAAATAATTCTAATAAATTCGTAGTTTAGAAATTGTGTTGTCTTGTGCTAAATATTTTAATATATTTATTACTGGTAAGTTTATTAACTATCGACTGCATAGGTGGCTGAAACCCGATCGAGTCTTTAATACTAACATCTCTTTCCTATCTTTCGGTTTTGTTTTATGTAAAGAGTGTAGGGTGGATCCGGCGTATCCGGGAATCTTGCTGAGGCTTGGTCGTACATCCGTATCAATCAATCAAGGCTGGTTTGAGGATTGAATTGAAAGAGAGTTTGCGTTTGGGTATAGGGTTGAATTGGGGTTGAGTTGGGATTGGATTAGTGTTTAGTGAGCAGTTGAGCAATCTATATATGTGAGTGTTTGTATGTATGTACAACATATGTGTATTATTCTTAGATTAAGTTCTGGAATATGGCCAAGTATGAGGGAACTTGCCTATTTCTTAACCAATAATGATGAAATTTGGCTTGTGCATTGGAAATGGGATTTTAAAACAATTTCTGGATAAAGTTCTGAAATATGGCCAAATATAATTTGCCTATTTCTCAACCAATTATGATGAAATTTGGCTTGTGCATTTGAAATGGGGTTTTAAAATTATTTTTGGATAAAGTTCTGGAATATGGCCAAGTATGATGGAACTGGCCTATTTCTCAGCCGAATATGATGAAATTTGACATGTGGGTTGGAAATTGGATTTTAAAATGATTTTTGAATTGAATTAATGAAGACCGAAATTCTGATCACCTTATGAGGTTTCAGCCCTTTATATTTTTAATTTGGTGTTTACGGAAAATGTTCCGTCAAGATCATTTTAATCTGCGGATCAATTCTCGTTGTGGAATAAGTTCAGTTATACCAGATAGAGATGATTCAGATATTTTGCGACTCAAAAAAAGGCAAAAGCAAACAAATGCAGTACATGATAGTAGCCGCGTTTTCCTTGATAAATGCACTAGAACTCGGTAGGAGGTTATAATGCTTACATGAGTTGTTGAAGTAAAATTCAAAAAATCAGGAAAACCTTCCTCCTGAAAATTTACATTTTTGACTTATTGTTTTATTGCATGGATGGTGAAATAAGTTAATACGAAATGAAGTCATCATTGCTCGAAGTGGCTTTAACGAATGTCAAACTGGGTTTCTATCCTTATTATCTACGTACACTGTTAATTGATGTGTTATTAAATATCTAACTTTATTTTTAATTTACCTTATTCAACATATTTTACAAACCTAATAAACAAATAGGCTACACAGAAATAATATTTGATTTAATGACACTTCTTTTGTAAACCGCTCGTAGACAAACTGTGTTAATTCAAATTAAGTGAATAAATCATAGACCTAAGCAAGTAAAATTACCTAAACACGTAAAATCAATTAATCAATCATATTTACAATTTTAATATAATTTTTCACAGTCACGAACTTTCTACATTAATCATTTCAATAAAAATACAAAATAAAAATGTTTTGTGACATTTTTATGTTGTTATTAATAATATGAATGAATTTATGATTGTTTATCTGTCAGTCTATCACTCGTCACCTCAATCATTGCATCACACTTTTGAAGAAATTGTTAA
Source organism: Tipula vernalis (assembly GCA_958295665.1). NCBI lineage: Eukaryota > Metazoa > Arthropoda > Insecta > Diptera > Tipulidae > Tipula > Tipula vernalis. The sequence goes on from OY282558.1 coordinate 300,068,038, forward strand.
CATAACCAAAATATTGTAAAACAAAATCCACCGAAAATAAAAGAAATCTGTTAAATGGTGTTGATACAAAAGTAATATTATTGTACATAAATGTGGATTCGCTTCGGACCGAGGCGCGAATATCTATATAAAATCTATGTATAAATTTATATCGTAGTAGTGTTATTTGGGTAATATTCAAACAAAACCAAAAGTGAATTTAATTTTGATAACGACATTATGAAATGGGATTTTGTACCCTCTAATGTCGTTAAATTTCCATTTTATTCTTTCAAGATTGTTTAAGTCGATATCATGTTTTTGTACGAAAGATTATAAGCGAGATTTGAATGGCGAATAAAGTAATGAACATTTTAGCCACCCGAAATAAAACAGACATTTATATTATGGTTGGGTGTATAGCGCCTTCTACAAGGTATTATATTTTCGACGTTAAGAAGAATACAGGCCGCCATCGGTCGTCCAGTGAAATAAAACTAGTTTTTATGGTTTGGACACGGAATCAGTTATCCCAACTAAAGTTAACACAATACATTTACACAAAATTATTTAGAAGGAAGGCTACACATTATATTGGCTATAAGAAGGTATGGCGTCTGTATGTGGGAGTTAGTATGAGCCCTTGAAATTAACAGAAAATGTAGAAGTTGACTTTGACACCAGCGAATGAGTAAATTTACAATATTTACAACTTGCTAATCTACATATACCGACATAATTCAGCCGTGGCCAAACGTATAAAGCACAAACAAGTAAGTTATGTTAAAAAATAATTACCAATACTAATTTTTGTACAATATATAAAAAAGTGTCACAAGCTATTATTTCGAATACGACTCTTAAAAATAATTTCACTGGATTAAAAGAACTTGCTTGAGGTAATTATGCCAAGAGAGTGTAACTTAAAATAAAACAGCGCAAAAGGGAAAAGGTTCTCAAAGGGCAATCCATCCAACATTATGTAGGCTTGAAATTACATTCAGGCAGGAATCGTATCACTTTGATATAAGGGGCGATAAGGGATTTGTAAAAACAAAGGGTTCATATTTCGACAAACAACTAGAACAAAATTTCTACGAGTTGGCTTGAAAGCTTTTAAAGCCTTTCCTCTTACATACACTCTGTCTCATATTTTAAATATTAGGATCACTTTTTTTAAGTATCCAATATTTATCCTGCACTTCGTAAAAATTCTTATTATGGTATTATTATTCGTATGATGTACTATTAGAGTATGGTTCCTATAGACGCATCCATTCTGGTTACATCATTAAAGGGGCAAATTGAGGCCAGCGTCTTACCTTTGTAAAATAGTGCATCAAGTAAGAAAGAGAAAAGATGGCTTTACACCATCCCCTATATTGTGTCTTTCTGTTCAAAATTATTATTTCTGTTCTTAAAGCTTGGTTTGCGAGGTAGGTTTTTTACCTTGCTAATTATTACCAGTGCTTCAACCAATAAAATCATTCAAATAACCAAAGATACCTCCCCTATTTCTCCTGTAAGAGACAAAATAGTTTTATCTTTTAAGCAAAATATCCGGCACGCATACCAACTAAAAGAATCAAAAAAAAATATTACCAGCAATAACTTTTCCACTATAAATTGTTTTGCTATTTTTTACGTTTGTCTACATTTGTTGAAATTTATGTTTATGTTTATATTTGTATGTGCGAATTATAGTCATTTGCTAACTTCATAGCATGGTAAAAATACCTAAGGTAAATTAACCAACCTCGCGAACCACGCTTTAATCAATAATAGATTTATGGTCGGGACCGTCCTCTAATTGCTTAATTTTGTAATTTTTTTTTTAATTTTTTGGTTTTTTGAATGTGCATACGATACCCCTTTGTAATAATACACTTTACAACTAATAATACCTCTTTCAATGTATCTTAATCCTCCTTTATTAAAAAATAGATGATCATTGGCTAGTGATTTCTCCTGCATTGGACATTTGATGAATTTTGATGAATGCGTTTATACCAAATCGACTTTGATTATCGCCTGAGCTATGCTTTGAGATATAAATTGTAAATTGTTGGAATCATTAATTATTCTCTAATGTGTGCTGTCTTGGGTTGCTTCATTAACCCACCAAGAATGGAAGGGATACATTTTAAAATTTGAGAGTTAAATTTTAATTTATAAAATAATTCAAATACAGTTCTACTATGAGAAAAGGTAATCTCTCTAAACGGAAGTGGGCTTTTAATTCGGCGTCACTATACTTCCAAACAATGACTTAAAATTCCTTGACTCTATTACGGGGCGTATAATTGATATTTGTAGTCTTACTTTTGTATTTTGACAGCAAGAACCCCCATACAATTTCATTCCACCTAGAAGTAGGAATACCAGAGTAAATATATTTAATTTATTTAGTTTTATCAGTTGGTATTAAATACAAATTCTCAATTTTTTAAATAACGTTTGACAATATTATATAATTTTTTCAACAATTTGTTATCGCTATTTTATATTAGTAAAAATTCTAAATAATAAATTATATTTTTAGAGCGGTGTGTCAACTGTTAAAAGTAAAAAAAAAATTATTCTTGGTTATTACTTTGGACAAAATTTTATTTTTACTTTTTATTAATTTTTTTGTTGAATGTTAATTAATTCATGTAATTTCTAATATGCTACCGGTGGTTAGACCATTTTGATTGTGTTTCGATTAACATGAGAAGCATATTAGTATTTACGAACAGTAATTCAACGAAACCGACTAATAGACATAATTCTATTTATTTAATTAAATGATTTTTAATATGTTTCGAAGATTGTAAGAGAATTCAATCCAGTTTCGAACTGATGAGCTTATGATTATGAAAAAATCAATCTTCTCATCAGGCCGCGGCGACTGGACTGATTATACCACAATTTACATTCTATATATACAGAATGTGCTGTGCTTTAAGTACTAGCGAATCGTACTAATACAGATGAATCTAACTCCAACTAAAAGGTTTAAAAATATATTTGCTTTAACGTTGTATTAGACTTGAGTAGAGTTTAAATATTTATAGATGTTCACTATATGGTATTTAAAATTTGTCATCATTTATTGATTAACAACACTGGAAAATGGTATTTTGATTATTGGTAAAAGAAGGAAAATTATTTTTGAAACACTTCTTCTGAATCAATTGTTTTAATTTTATTTCTATGTGTGACATTTATGTGAAGCCTTAGAGTAATATGGTAATCGAACAGATATTCTCTTCACTATAGTTTAATTTAGCGAAGAGTAACTCAGTTACCTAATGTGAAGTGCGCTTTTAGTTGTCATTTATGTGAGATTGCTTGGATTATGCTTTTAATCACAGTGATATGCGTAATGCTTATTTCCAATTTCTCCGTCATTCTTACGGACATAGGCAGCTACTACATACATTCATTGTATGCAGAAATCATTTCGCATTTTTCAAAACAAAATAACCACACAAACCAAAATTCTATTTTGTTTATTTCCCCATCAAATCTTGGTGGCCTTTCAGCCCTTTCTGTTCATCTTATTCTCAATTAGAAAAATCCGCAACAATTTTTAGGCAACATACGCTTTTCTTTAGCATAAATCAGATATGTTTGCAAAAACCTAGGCTCGCCGTTTAAATATTAGGAAGAAAAGAGTTATGGTTTACTATTGAAGAGAGCGTGGGAAATGTAGAACTACATTGCCAGCGACGACAGTTCTGCGTGAAATTTTTAAAATGATTGTTTTGACTTTATTAATTATAAGATTGAATAATAACATTTAGTAAAAGAAACTGCCACAGAGCTCAAGGAACATCCGTATGCCATCGCTCTTTTACACATTCTGCCGTGCCTTGTACTTCGCAGAAACTGTGTTGGGCGTAATTAAGGATTCAATTTACTGATTTCACCTATTACTAGTTGATCTAATCGCACTCAATCCACAACTCAAATATCCATATCGATTTTGAATTCAGGGAGCTATTTACTAAACTAGTCTGAAGATCAGTTCAGTTTCGTTCGAATGTTTTCGATTAGGGGATACGGTTGTCTACCCGTAACAGAATAAATACTTAGCATCCGATCACATTCCTGTACTGTTGTCAGTAAGCGCTATAGTCATCAAGAAAAATAAAAAGCAAAACCTTACTAATAGATTCACGGATTGGGATCTCTTCAGAGAAAAACTGGAAGAGCTAGTTGAATTAAAAGTTAGTATTAAAAGTAATGAAGAATTGGAACAACAAACAAACAATTTCATTGAATACACTCATATAGCCGCCAGTCTAGCTACTCCAGAATTAAAGGACAAAGCGGAGATTGAAGTCAAATACCTGGCTGAAATCAGGGAACAAATCAAGGAAAGGAGAAAGGCAAGGAGAATATGGCATCTCACCAGAAATCCCGCTGACAAAACCACCTTCAATTGAATAAGTAACAAAGTCAATAGGCTAATCAAAAGCTTCAAACAGGATTGCTTCGACAACTACTTAAGCGGGCTAGGTCCAGAAATGGATAAGGACTACTCGTTATGGAAAGCAACCAGAAAATTTAAACGACCTGTAGTTCGAGTACCACCTATAAGAAATGCTCAAGGCAATTGGGTTCGACATGACAAAGAAACAGCGGAACTCTTAAAGAATGTCATGGGGTTGAAATACGAAAGTATGACGTTCAATCCAACATTGACGTAACACCTGTCTATCAACCAAATCAGGATTTTAAAAGGGTCACGCCAATGGAAATTGCTGAAGAAATCGACAAAAGTCTTAGTCAAAAAAAGGCACCAGGAATTGATGAAATATCACCGGGTATATTCAAGGAACTTCCACGCAAAGCAATCATCATGATCACATACTTATTTAATGCCTGTATGAGATTGAAGTATGTACCCAAATGCTTCAAAACGGCTCAAATAATTATGTTGAAGAAACCAGGTGAGCCAGATGAAGAAGTAACATCATACAGACCAATTTCACTGCTTCCGACCTTATCAAAGCTGTTTGAAAAACTACTACTAAAACGTCAAAAGCCAATGGTATACGTTCCTGATTTTCAATTTGGATTCAGGAATAACCACTCCACAATAGATCAAGTCCATCGAATAACTACGGTAATAGAGCAAGCGTTAGAAGAAAAGAAATATTGCTCCGCCGTATTTCTGGATGTATCTCAGGCCTTTGATAGGGTTTGGCACGAGGGATTGACATTCAAGATGAGCAAAATGCTACCACAAAACTATTGCCAGCTGCTTGAATCATACCTCTCTGATCGTCAATTCAGAGTCATCCATGAAGAAACATGTTCTGACTTTTATCCAACGCTAGCGGGAGTTCCGCAGGGAAGCGTATTGGGACCCGTCCTCTACCTTATCTACACTGCGGACATACCTACCACGAATAAAACATTCATCGGCACGTTCGCTGACGACACTGTAATTATGTCAGTAGACGAATCACAACCAAAGGCAGTGGAAAATCTTCAACGAGCAATGAACAACGTTACTAAATGGGCAATTGACTGGAAAATAGTGCTTAATGAGCTCAAATCAACCCATGTGACATTTACGCTCCGACACAAAAATAACAGTCTACACATATACCTCAAAGGGGTGCAAGTGCCGCAGGCTGAATCGGCAAAATACCTTGGTCTGCATTTAGATTCAAGGCTCAACTGGAAACATCATGTGAGACAAAAAGCTGAACAGATACGATTAAAACAACGTCAAATGTACTGGTTAATTGGGCATCATTCCAAAATGAACCTGTATTGCAAAAGACTAGTCTACCAGACTATCTTCAAACCAATATGGATGTGTGCTGCGCAGCTATGGGGTTGTACTCATAAATCCAATAGAGACATTATACAACGTAGCCAAAATAAATTATATACAATATACATATATATATATATATATATATATATATATATATATATATATATATATATATATATATATATATATATATATATATATATATATATATATATATATAAACTTGAAGGCTTGAATGAAGTTTATTGCTAATTTCGAAATCAGCTGTTGTTTCTATTGATAATTTGCAACATTCTGACGACTTTACAACTTCAGATGTGGGGTCAGAGCAAATGTTGAAATTGTGAAGTTAATTGTTTGCGGTGCATTGAGAACACGAACACGAGAACGAAGAAAAAAAAATCAGTGGACGATTAATTTTGGAAAACCATTATTTTGTGGACGGAAAATTGAAGTGAAAAATAATTTGTGTGAATTTTGGAAACGAACCACGAATCAGTGGCAAACCGGTTGGTGAATTCGAAACTATAAACGACGAATAGTGAAATATTTTGTTTCTTGTGGAAAAAGAAAAAAAAATAAATCGGCATGGTTTTGGATAGATTACCGACACGCCGTGTGCAACGGCACATTCGTCGCGCGCCGAATTGTTGCAATTATATCGAGGTTTACCAGTGGAAATACGAAGCCAATTCGAAGTGCTGAACGACGTCGAGGATGACGAAGAAAATATTATTGATGCAGTGCAACAAGTGGAAACTAAAGGCTATCGAAGAAAATGTGGTTGCGGTCACTGGGGAAAATGAGGTCAACGTAGGCGGTGCACGTATAGAGGATTGGAATGCGGACGAAGATGAGGACAACGAGGAAGTTGGTAGGTACAGTAAGTACAATACCAAATTCAGTGCAAGAAGCCGACGCAGAAATTGCATTATTACGAAAACAAGAGGAAATTTTGACTCACGCAAAGTGAGCGAATTCGCGGAATGCGGGAACGAGAAGAAGTCGATTAAATTGAGGCACAAAGACGTTCAGAGGCCAGATTGGTAGAAACTATTGCGTTGGCTGAGGCTGCTTTGGCTTGTGCTGATTCACGGGGGAGTGCAACCTCCCGCAGCCGGAATATTTCGTACCATGAACTTGAGGCAAATCCGATATTGCTGCCTGAGGGGCTACGCACTGTGCCGTATCCTAGTCGTTCCAATCCTGTGTCGCTACGCAATGGGGTACACATGATACCACCAGGTGCAGTGGCCGTCCACAATTTCGTGATGTTGAACGAGCAATCATCAAGTTTTCGGGAGAGGATCCCACGTATGACGTTCGCATGTTTTTCCAAAATGTTGAGGACATTATTGGAACAATGGAGCATGACGATCGTGTAAAAATATTGTACTTGAGACAATTGCTCACGGGCGCAGCAAAAACGTTGTTGACTCACAAAGATGTGGGAACATACGAATTATTGAAGAAGCGGCTACATGAAGAATTTGACGACAAAAATACAAGTGCAGACATAGAAGCAGCCATGCATAGTCGTAAATAGCGACGTTCAGGTGAAAAGAAGGAGACATTGCAAAACTTTGCATTGGAAATGGAAAGTTTCCATCGCCAAATGGGCGAAGGGCGGCTAACAGATGCTCAAATTGTCGACATTGTCATCGATAATATGAACCTACCGACGCGAGAGGAGACAATATTGCGAGGCATTTCAAATATGAGCGAATTAAAGAGGCAAATATTCCGTTATGGACCCAAAATTGAGGACGCAGCATGCAAGGAGGCTGCAGATAAAGAGGCTGAGGCGGCGGCACGACGAAACGCACGGGCAGCGGCGGCCAACGTACCAGCTTCGAAAGCAGGTCACGCGGCTATACAACGTAATGTGCATCAGGGGGGGGGCGCAATCACAAGCGTTGACAACACCATACAAAGCGAGGGACCCGAACAGGTGTTACAATTGCGATCAAATGGGATATCAATCGAAACAGTGCAAAATGGAACTTCGTCCGAACAGCGTGTGCCGGAAATGCTGGCAGCCGATGACGCGAGAACCATTGCACAATGCGGCAAATTGTACCAATAGACGATACATCCAGAAGGTGAAACCAGAATTCCAACACTTGGTAGCAGCTATGACACCGGAACTGGACATTGAGGATCCTGATGCTGGGGCACGAGAATTGGCAAACATAAATTTGGCAAGTGTCGCATTTTTGAAGAATTTATATCAGTATACGGGGTACAACGAATACGTTTCTCTTTTCGACACTGGCAGTCCGAGTAGTTTCGTGCGGAGAGCGGCGATACCATTTGAGGTCAACGAGGCAACTGAGGCAACAAGAATAAGAGGCGTTGACGGCGAGGCACTGAGGAGCCATGGGATCATTACTTGTAGAATTAAATTTAACAATAGAGTTCATTTGATTAATTTGATAATATTACCAAACGAAGCAATCAGCATTAACATAATTTTAGGAAGAGATTTTTTGGAAATTTTTAATATCAAGCTGGTTCAGTCGAAGACAATAATGTATGACCGATTGAAACTTTTGCTTTTAAATAAAAAGAATGTTGTCCAAAATGGAACGTATCCCCGTGTACCTGATTTAATTTTGAATAAGCTTGCACAAATGAATGTTTTGAGGCCAATTAAGCCAGTGATGGAAAAGGCCACACCGTAAAGAAATCCCGGGGATAACCTAAGTCTTACTTTTATTGAGGAGGGTCTAAGCCCTGAATTCGATTTACCACAAATATTTGCCGTTGATATTGTTAGAGATGAGCCAATCCTAGAAATAAACAAGAGTTTAGAGGCGATTGATTACGATGAGGTCAAACAATATGTTGGTACCAAAGGATATTGAGGTAGAACCGTTCGACTATGAGATGGATATTCATTTGACTTCGGATGTACCGTTTCACCACGCACCACGACGTTTAGCTTATATGGAAAAGATTGAGGTTCAGAAGAAAATTTGCGATATGATCAAAGAAGGGATAATTACGCCAAGCGATTCACCATATGCGTCAGCAATTGTGCTTGTAAATAAGAAGGATGGAAGCACCAGAATGTGCTTAGACTATCGCGCTCTTAATAAATTAACGATAAGGGACAATTATCCGCTGCCTTTGATTGATGACTGCGTCGAATATTTAGGGGAAAAAAAATATTTTACGTCACCGCGATCGCGTAAATTCACTGCTTTTGTAACACTGCATGAACAATACGAATATCGTCGCATGCCATTTGGATTGAAGAATGCGCCAGCGGTCTTTCAACGATTTATAAATATAATTTTCAAAGATTTTCTGGGAAAGGGTGAAATTATTATTTATATGGACCATATATTGTTGGCAACGGAAACTCTGGCCGAACACAAGAAATTAATGTGGAAAATATTGCAACGATTGGCACGACGAGGTTTACACACATGGAGGCAATTAAAAAATATCCGATTCCGAAAAACGCGAAGGAAATTCATTCATGTTTAGGGCTATTTTCGTATTTCCGTCGGTTTGTCCCGGAATTCTCGAGAATCGCACGCCCGATGCAAAATCTGTTGAAGGAAAACGTTCCTTTTATTTTTGACCAAAAATGCCGAGTAGCATTCGAAAAATTGAATAAATTACTGATTACTGACCCAAAACTAGCGATTTATCATCCGGAGCGAGAAACTGAATTGCACTGCGACGCCAGTTCACATGGATTCGGAGGGGCATTGATGCAGAAGCAAAATGACGGAAAATTTCATCCGACGGCATTTTATTCGAGGGCTACTACGGCGGCAGAAGCCAAATATCACAGTTTTGAATTAGAAACATTGGCCATTTTATATTCACTGGAAAGATTCAGAATATATTTGGAGGACATACAGTTCACAGTGATAACTGATTGCAATTCGCTGCACTTGACGCTGGAAAGAAAGCACATGAATCCGAGAATTGCCAAATTGGCATTGGAATTTTCAAAATTCACATTTGAGACGAGACATAGACCAGGAATAAACATGACACATGTAGACGCACTAAGCCGATGCCACACAAAAAATGAGGAGGAAATAGTGGCCCACGTGGACGTGGAAACATAAAAAGAGGTAGAGGGGACGAAAGCGGTCACGAAATGCATGGTAGCGGCAGTGGATTCAATCAGCGTTGAGATGCATTACAATAGGCCCAAAACAGGGACACTAACGCTTTGGCGTTGCGGCAAAAATTAGAGAATGAGGCAATGGACGACTAGTGGATGGTTTGGCGTACAGGAAAAACGGTGAGGGACATCGTATGCTGTACGTGCCGGCAGAAATGGAGGATAACATTATTCGAATTAATCATGAAAAGCTAGCACACCAGGGGGTGGATAAATGTTATGAAAAGATTCGCGAACACTACTGGTTTCGGAAGATGAAAACCAAATTGCAGTCATTTATCGACAAATGGATCAATTGCATTATGTACGCGGCACCGGTACGTGTGTCTAAACAAAGTTTGTATTGCATACCAAAGGCACCGATTCCATTCGATACATTGCACGTGGATCACTTTGACCCATTACCGGCACTCATGAACAAAAGGAGGCATGTATTGGTCATTGTGGATGCTTTTACGAAGTACGTTAAATTATTTGCGGTAAATTCAACGAGCACGAAAGAGGTTATGTCGTCTCTAGAGAAATATTTCACATTTTATAGTCGACCACGTAGAATCATTTCGGATCGAGGCACCTGTTTTACGTCCTTGGAATTCGCGGAATTTTTGACGGGAAATAATGTGGAACATGTGAAGGTGACCACCGCATCGGCCCAGGCCAATGGCCAGGTCGAAAGGGTTAATCGGATTTTTGAAGGCCGCTCTGGGAAAATTAAGTAATCCCATCAATCACGCGGACTGGCCACAGAAATTACAACAGATCGAATACGCAATTAATAATTCGACGTATGCCACTACGAAAGAAACACCAAGCAAATTGTTATTCGGTGCAGAACAACGAGGAAAAATAGTGGACGAACTGTCAGAATATTTAGCTAATAAGGAGACACCTGAGGCACCAAGAGATTTGGCAGAGCTGCGAGCAAACGCTCACAACAAAATCACCAAGAGGCAAGAATACGAGAAGAATCTTCATGAGGATCACCAAAAATCAACGAAACGATTCAATGTTGAAGATTATGTGGTAATTCGAAACGTAGATATACAGTCGTAGGATCAAATAAGAAGCTCATTCCAAAATACCGCGGTCCATATGTGGTTCATAAAATTTTAGGAAATGATAGATACGTTATCCGAGACATTGAGGGTTGTCAGCAGACATAACTTCCATACGATGGAGTTGTACAAGTGAATAAAATGCGTCGGTGGATACCACCGTGCACGGCCGAAAGCTCAATTGATCAGTCAAGCGAATGCGATACTGACACCGACAAAGACGATTTCCACGGACCTAATTCCGAGGGAGAAGATGAGGCTGAATTTCTAGGTTACCCCCATCGGTGATCGGGGTCGATCACTGAGTCAGATTGGCCGAGCTGTAAACTACTAAATGGCGGCGAATTCACACGTAAGCATAGGAAGAAAAGAAAGGAGGACGCCATGCTTTTCGAATCATTTTTTTTGTTAGCATTTATGCTATGTGGATAGATATTGAAAAAATAAAGAAAAAAAAACCAATATACATATATATAAGGCTTGAATAAAGTTTATTGCTAATTTCGTGATCAGCTGTTGTTTCAATTGATAATTTACAACATTCTGATGACTTTACATAATTAAATTTTTGAATTAGCAATTCTTTTATGGCTTAGTGCAAATAGGCCAAGTTGAATGGAGCAGATTCATCTTTGACGAATGTGCCCCATATAGCACGATGTGCATAAGGCATAAATGGTACTTAGAACTAAAAAAAACAGAAAGAACTACGATTGAAAAAAATGAAAACACTGACAAGTGCTTCGTTAAATAGACTTAAGAAAAAAAGTTAGTTCGATTGATCCGCTAGCTTGGGTGGGCACTCTAGAAAAATTGCTATCTGAAAAATTTAACTTCTTTGCCTGGTGGAGAATCCGTTTCAGTCAGCCTACTGTTAATGCAGGAAACTTGGAAAACTAGCCTACAGTGGGATGAGAATCTGATTGAAGAAATTGAAGAAAAATACAAAAGTATAAAGCAGACCTAGATGAACTTGTGAACGACGATTTGGCATACAAGAACTGCAGAAGTAGGGTTACTTGATTTTGTTTGCACTTCTATAATCAATTGGTTAATGGTAAAATTCATAGTGGCTGCAATCAAGAAACATTTTTATAAATTAAGCACTCAGTTGTGTATTCTAGGAAAAAGAAATAAACGTTCGTCCATTAATTTTATTGTTTTAATGGTGTTGTTTTCAAAGATTTTTATCGGCATAACTATGTGAGATCACTAGGTTTTTCCCCTACAAGTGGTTGAGCAGATTTAAAACTGACGTAAGTTAATAGAAAATTAATTTTAGACGGCCATTCGATTATTTGAGAAGAGAAATTTATAAATATGTTAGATGTGGAGCAGACGTATCATGCACATACATATTTAATTCTCTAACCGCAAGTGGTGTCCGAACCTAATGAATATTTTCAACAAATTTTCTAACCTAAACTAAACTCAAATTTACAAGTACGTGAAATTTTTATTTTAAAAATCGTCAACCATTACTGCTTTTTTAAATAAACACGAAAAATCGATCAAAAAAAAAGTAAAATTAAAAATAGTGGGACGATATGCAAATCAATTTCAACTGTTAACCTTAAAAGTTAATCTTTTATTTATTTACTTGGAAGACACAAAATATAAACAAAACATAAAAAAAAAATTAGTATGTTGTAAATACTTTCGCTATTACTTCGTTTTTATTATTTGCATTTCATTTATCGCGCAGTGAAATTTTTTAAATTGGCTGTTTCTTATTTATAATATTTACGTGCACATATTTTAAAGATGAGATAAATAAAATTAAAAAAAGATTATTTTTTAAATAATTTTGTTGACGTTTCAGTACAAAATCGATAATCCCAGCCCAGCAAGTTTATTACACAAATAGATGCACACTGCAGTACAAACTCGTTTAATAGAATAATTTATTGGTAACACTTAATATCAAAAATTACAACAACCAAAAATCGTTGTGATCAAGTTTGTACAAAATATAATTTTAGTCATACACTGTTTGTTTGTGGTGTTTTGCAACAACGTCATTTCGTTTCGACAAATAAAGTTGGGATATCCTGTTCTTAATTTAACTGGTAATAAACAATAACACTGTAGGTTCATGTACGAATAGATGATTTACAATTTGATCGTTTCTCGAAACTATGAAACTAATCAACAACGTTACACGAAATTCGACATAATTACATATTAATTAACATTTAAATAAATGTGTAAATAAAACACAACCCCGCACAAATCGAATTAGAGTTATACATAATAATAAATTATTACGGAAACTAATTTAAATAATTTGGTTTACCAACTTATGGATTTTCTCGTTATCATTTTATTTGTTTCAGTTCCCTTTAAATATCCTTTTTTATACACAATTTAAAAGTCATTAAGAATGATTAATTGTTCAAAGAAAATTAATAAAGAAATTGTTAAAAAATTTAAATATTTTGCTACTGTTGACTGACGTGTCCGTTTTATCAAGACACTTTGATGAATTTCTAATGACAATTTTGGCTTTAACGATGTATTTCATATTTTATGTGGGTTAATGAATCAATGTGTGATTTCTATGTAGTTACCTTGTAAATATAGTATATATTAACCGACTATTTAAAATTCGACTTTTTTATTATTTTACCATGTTATTGTTATAACAAGTGATAAGGTACAATATTTTGTAAATAGGTCTATATACATAAAATTAATGCTTAGATCTAATAACATAATAAAAACAGAGTGTAATGTAGTATCGAAACACGTGCATAATCGATACTTATCTATGTATGTACTGTTCCAGAAATGTTTACAATTTGAATGAAAATCAATAAATTTGTGATTATTCATACCACATAAAATCAACTTCAGTTGATAGATAACTCCATCTTGAACAAGCATGAATTTGTTTCTATTACGCGGAGCATCGGTATATGTACGAGTATATGAAGTGTTGTATTGAATAATTTTTAGAAAAATACCAATATTACAACGATGGAAAATTGTATACAAATGGGGTCGTTTGTTCGTTCATCTATTGACTTACTGCTATGTTTATGATGATGATGTATTGTTAGTTTAGCAACTAGCTATTAGAATATAAAAATTTAGAAAGACGCTTTGTTAACAAGTAGAAAATATGTAAACGACTAGGATATCCTTAAACTTAAGTTGTTTAGTTTAGAAGAAACCATAATGACACCGTTCGATTGCTATGTAGTGAAAACAACAATTTACTTGAAACGAGTAAAATGTGAAATTTAGTATGTTTATTGGCTTGAAATAATCATCAAAAATTAGTTATTAATAATTTCGTTATTTTTATTTAATCCAGTTTTAAATAACGCTTTATTTTTTATTTGATATACATGTTCAGTCTTAATAAAAATAAACTCAATTGAATCTGATGCAGAAGTGTTGATATATAATATTATTGATTCATAAGTACATATTTGAGATATGTCATTGAGAACCGTGTAAGTTCTCATCAACTAGGAATGTTACATTATTCCATAAACCGATATTTTTGAACATTTGTAGTTTATACAGCACATATTGAAATAGAATTTGGTTTACCTTCAGCAAATATGTAAAACATGCACAACATATTAAGCGTGACTTAGATATGAAAAGTCGTAACATAATCTTAAAACTTGAAAATTTATTTTTATGAAAAAATCATTAAATGAATCTTATCTCGGGCATCTATTTTTGTAAAATGCTGCTCCAATTTTTTTGCCAAGTTTAAATCATATTCTATATAAGCCACAAGAATATTTTCAGTGTTGAAGGTCTAACGTCACTCATAGCACAAGTTATTGTTTTTATACATCCTAGGATAGAAAATTCCTTCCAAGCTCATCGTTTATTTGAAGGAAATAAACATTCGTTTATTTTCTTCAGATTCAATATTCTTCAAAACAGCCTGAAAAATCAATCGTACGTAACATGATTTAAAAGTTGTGATTACCACCTTGATCCAATAGCTCTATTAGTGGTGTAGTATTTGCTGGTAGAAAGAGAATCTTCACATTAGAATGAAATAGCTCCTTTGGATATCTAGAAGCACTACACAGGACCACAAAAAAAAAAAATGAGGGGACGGTTCCTTAAATTAGACCCAGTGTATATGGTTTTAGGCTGGCTGAAACCAAATCCAAAACCTGTTTTGACACATCAGGTCAGCGTTTTTTTATAACTTCAAAAAACAGCTTGAAACTATAAAACCCAGCAATATCAACCCTTAAACCTTATAACCCTATACCTATAGCTCAATAACCTTGAGATCGATAACCTATAACGCTCAAACCCATAACCTCAAAATCTATAACCTCAAAACTCAAAATTTCAAATCTCAATAAACTACAAACCAAAAATGCACCAAAAAAACAAAAAAACTTACACGGAAAATCCAAACCTCAATCTCGGAGAGTTTTAGCTTTATAATTCCATACGTCCATCACTTCATAACCTCAAAACTCATAAACCCCACAATCCTAAAGTGTAACATAAGAAAATTGCATGCCACAAAATAACTCCGAACCATGTAGAATTAAATTTCATAACTCCACATCCCCATAACTCCATACTTCCTAATACCTCAAAACTCCAAAAGTCCATAATCCTATAATACTTTAACCCCATAGCCCTATAAATTTATGCTCGAGACTTAATTATTGTTTTGCAGAAAGTTTGAACCAGATATTTAATCTTATTTCTCATAAACTTTTCAATAAGGTCAAGATTTCCTGCATTGTAATAACCCACATTTAGCGATACCCAGGAACAACGAAGTGCGGACGTCGTAGGCTTCTGTTACCTTTGGGGTGCTTGATTTACGTCTCAAGATTCTCAAAGAGCTTGTAACGTAGTGTTGCCCACCACTGAGTTACAAATATTTTTGAAGACTGTATTTTCTTCCGTTATCATCCTCTGTGTGTGTGTAATGATATTTTGTTTATTTTATGGCAATTAGATGAAATGATATGGATTGGTTTTTTTGATTGGAAAAGGAGTCTTGAACTTGATTTTCAATCGAGGAGATGATTAGATATTTGGCTATGATCAATATGGTTCGATTAATTAATTCTCGAATTTTCTGTAAAATCTAAGTTTATGTTTATTAAGTTTAAATTAGTTCTATAAATAACTATTGCGGGTTTTTTTTTTTTTGTGAAAATTAATGGAAAGTGATGATTATTGTGATAAATAATCTTAATCTAATAAATAAAAGTCATTTCATTTGATTATAATATTTGCATTTTTTTTATGTAAACGATCGGTTAGAATTCTAACTGATATTCGGCAAATTTGTGAATGTTATCGTGTTATGAACTTATATGCAGGTTAACACAAATTAACATAATAAAAATTATGTTTTAGTTTAAGATAAACTTTTTCATTAAATTTGTTCGATAGTTATTAATTAAGTTGTAATTAAAATATAAGTTAAAATTGCAAAAGTGCTCCGAACGTGGTCTCAATGACATCTGTTTTCTCCTTGAAACAGTTATGATCGTATGATCATTTTAGTGAATATGATTTGATCGAAATAGTTATAAGAAATATTAAATGTTGATGATGTAAGTGATTAATAGTTATCCAAATAACATAACTGTAATCCGTAATCAGTAAATCTAATGGTGAAAGTGAATTGTCAAATAATCATAAATAAATTAAAATATATATAAATAACAGAACAATACAATATAATACAATACAAATTAAAATTTCATAATATATTTAATTAAAAATTAACTCAAATTAAAACTTAAAACTAATAAATAAATCTAATATGTAAATCTAAAATAAATTGTGCACAGCAAATGTTTCACTACCCTGGTGAAAAATGGTTATGTATTTATTATATACAATCAGTAACATTAAAATAAATAATCAAAAATACATATTTAACGTGCAACATAAATACGTATTGCACTAAATTCGTTCATCGAATGTTAATGCAACATTGAATATAATGTATTCTTCGTTCAACAGTCAACCTGCAACATAGTCGTGCAACATTTTAAACACACACAGTAACAAGATAAGACTTTTGTTTTCTTAATAAATTATTATTTTATTTACATTTATTATATTTTTATTATTTTATAATTATTATTATTATTTTTATTATATTTTCTTTTATTATTGTTTAATTTTTTTTTAGTATTAAGTTAGAACAGGTAACTAATAAGTTTAGATCAGGATTAGCACAGGTTTTCATATTAATCTGCATATACGTCTATCTGTATAGTTTGTACTTTTCTCAAATTTATCATTTGATTTGTATGTTTCAAATTTTCATCTACTATTTAAATTAAATACAAATACGGTTATGGTTTTGATATTGTAATTGAAATGGATTTGAATTTTGTTTATACTCGTATAATGAGATTGTAAGTAAATCATCGGGAGGCCGAGGTGAGTGATGAAGCGACAAGGT
This sequence comes from Tipula vernalis, assembly GCA_958295665.1. Classification (NCBI taxonomy): domain Eukaryota; kingdom Metazoa; phylum Arthropoda; class Insecta; order Diptera; family Tipulidae; genus Tipula; species Tipula vernalis. The sequence continues at coordinate 300,085,431 of OY282558.1, forward strand.
TTGATATTATTCCGTATTCTTCAGCTTAGAGTAAAGTTTCAGTTTACCTAGTTATATTTACGTATTTGTTAATACTGTCAATGGTTGTGATGACTCCGTAATTTGTTTTACCCCTTAGCAGAATTACATACAGTTTCACAAAACTATCCTTAAATTATTAAATTAACGGTCTAGCAAGACTGTGTTCAACCTTTGATAATCCCACCCCGTTACTCCTGAGCTATAGCCGCGCTAAGAAATGACCGACAAAGGCAATGAACCAGTATTAGTACAATCTGATGACAAAGAGTTTTCACTTTACAATTTCATCTAATTTCGTTAAATAGGATGGAGATGGCTTTAAAACTTGACAACTTAGTTACAGAGTTGTCCACTTCGTTACAAGCTTTACGACTTTGTATGGTGGCCATTGCAGGTGTTTTAAGTTTTAAAGTGATAACGCGTTCGTTTATTTATAAATGACCTTCGTAGTGCTTTTATGTTGGTTTGACGTGTCTCTCTTCAAAGACCAACAGTAGTCTACTAACATATGGCTATCCCTTTCACACTGCCCTTCACTAAAATCGCCTAAATTTTCAGGAAACTACTCAATATGAGAATGAATAAAGTGCAGCTTTAGATTCATTGGGCATCCTATATTTTTAAATTTTTTTATCATATTTTTAACTATACTCACGTAATTAGGATGTTTCCTATTTCCTAGAAATTGGTTCGTAACGTCTATAACACTTTGCCAAGCTGCTTCATCCACCTTCCAAAGTTCTCTAATTTGTGATCCGTATTGTGGAAGGATTAATTTATCTGTTGGTATTAGACTCTGTTTTATGATGTTTTTAGAGAAACCACTTTGTTGACCTAATAAAATTGTCGTCTTCTGTTTAGCGTAATCTAATTTTTCGAGTAGGAAGCAAAGGTTGTGGTTCTCCTCATTTAACACAACCGAATGACCAATAGGTAGCGGAGCAAGATGCTTTGCCATTATGAAGCAAGACTGCTTTTAAACAACGTGTTGAAGAATCTATGAATACACGCCAGTCATTAGCTTCATAGGAAACATTATGCTCATTTATTAGTCCTTCAATATTAGTCCATGAGAACTGCACTAGAACTCGATAAACTTTAAATTCCTTTTATTCTATGTAAACCGAAAAAAAATAAATGCACAAATATGCAATGATGTAACAACTAGCAATAAATAATTACAATTACAGCTTAATTTTTAGTTACACTCGATAAACCCAAGAATTTTGCGAGTGTAAAATATGTTTGGGTTTATCAAGTGTAACGAAAGATCTTACTATTCTTCTTATTATTAAAATACTTTCGATTTTTTGGTTCCCGCCAGATCATTGGAGAAGCAAATGTCCATTTCTTTTGTTTATTAAGTTGCTAGCATCACCTTAAGCATATCATTTTTGGAGTTCAATGATTGATCACTTCACTTGTTTCTATATCAAAAAAGTCCTGATATCTACTTTTAAGTACATCTGTGAATAACTTTCAACGTTTACTCACAACATATTCTCCACTAGAAAGAGTCTACGCAATTATTGTATGATGTCTTTCTTGTAACATTACTCTTCAAAGGCCGAGTTATCCACAGAAGTAGAGCTGTGGTCGTTTGATAATGACGCCAGCGGGCTCACTTTCTCACCCTGACCAGCCACCGATACTGGGGTTCCAACTCCGACCGTGTCGGAAAGCAGCTTTAACCACTGCGCCGTTTGCTCGGACTCAAAAACAGACATGTAAAATTTCACCGTAATCGGTTAAGAAATAGCCAATTTCCATCTAAATAGTGAAAGAAGAATAGTGAAACTATTCCATCTTTGTATGCATCTGTTTATATTATTATTTCTTGATTTTGATTAAAATTTCTCAATTACAATGCCAAGTCATGATTTTACATCCAACACCAATGCACATTCTTGTTTATCAAATCTCGGAATGTTTCTGTTAAATTAGAAAAACTATTAAGATTTTCACAGGCAATAGGTGTTCACTTTCAAAATCAATAAAGTTTTCGCTACGGCAGTCAATGCAAATACTTCAATAATTCGCAGAAATTCATTTTTGTATTCCTGATTTTTAATTGCGTTGGAAATATTATCTTCTGCAATGAATTCTATGTATAGTTAGGTTAGGTTTGGGTGGCGGTCCACTAGGACCAGGCATAGACACAAAAATGGCCCGTAGCCATACCACAAATAATTGTTTCCTCCAACTCATTGGAACCATTTTGAGCTGTTAACAAAGCGCTGGATACTCCTGACGTCCATCCTGCAGAGGTCCGTCAGGTCCGTGAAGAGGAGGGCTCCTAGAAACTTAAGGCTGTTTCGTGCCGACTTGTAGAAATTCCGTTTTTGGCCGTACAGTATGATCGTTCCGTTTCAAACTACCATATATTAGCGTAGTGTCTCCGCCGCTCAATTAAAGAACCCAGTTCCAATCCACACTCTTAGCTCAGCCGTCCGTTTGATTAGCTATCGTTCATATGCCATAGGTTTGTTTTAAAAGTAGTCATTACGCTAAATGTAACCAAGCACCTGTACAATTTATTTAGGAAAAATTATTGGGATGGTGCAATTAATAGGGATATCTATGATAATTTTTAGGTAAACTAAATAAATAAAAAATACTCTTGAATTAATCGAATCGAAAACTGCTTCCTATAAACGGCAAAACGCTGCCGCCACATCCACAGACCACTTAGGAAGGCGAAAAGGAGCCGCAACATTATTAAAGCAATAATTTAATTAATCTTTGTTAGTGTTCAGAAATTTTGGATTGTCCACCTCCCCCTTTTAATGGTTGGCAAATATCCATCTCCTGGTACTTCTGATAAATCTTGTGGGCTCTAGCTATTGTAATCTCGTCATTAACCGCAATTTGCAGATAAGTTTCCCCGCTTCCTGATCCCGAACAAAAAGAAGGTCATTTGCTATGACTTTCACATTGAAGTTAAATTAATATTTTATAATATGGTCCTTAAATAAATATTAATTCACCAATTATCCACCCAAAATATAAAGAATATAAAAATCTTGTCAAAAAGTTTGTTTAAATGTGGCAGAAGCCAAAGAAACTTAATTTTAAACTTTCATTTGCTCCCTTGCCAAGGTGATACTAACTATTCACTTGAAAGTAAAATGGTTGATGCATAATTTTATATAATTTTCTTTTTAAATGACAGTTGGATACTTCTCTTAAAACATATTATCGAATAAAAAGAAAAATATTAGAAATGTGTGGTTAGTATTGCAAAAAATTCTGAATTTAAATAAATTGAATTGCTTCCTAATGTATATGATAGATATGGTTTTATTTTTATTCGTCGTATAAGTTAAGCTAACGGGGAACTGATTTCATACGAAATAGAAATGTATCATCAGATTATTGGCTTTATAGAAAGGTATCCTAAAATTAAAATTGTGGCTTACCTTAAACGCACCTTGTAGACTCCCCGAGAAATAGCTCAATACTGTACAGAGTAGACTAATACTATCCAAAGTATTTTTTATGTTTTGGCGTCATTCTTCCGTTTCAAACTATATTTTAGTAGTAATTCTGTAGATGGCTGTAGATGGTTCTCTCCGTTTCCACAGAAGCCATCCTATTTATAGACAATTGTTCACCTAGCACATGTTTATTTTGGAATTTGGTGCGCCTAAATGTAAGCAATAACTTCTGCAAATTATTTTAAAGAAAAAAAATTATATGAGTTGGAGTTCAATTTCATTAAAAAAAACGACGGAATCAAACCGACGACCTTTGCAATTTTACGCCAAACGTCTATCGCCTTAGCTACTGTCTGCTTGGAAAACACTAATTGTTTTTTAATACTTATATAAATAATAGCGTTTCACAAAAATGAAACGCTTTATAGAAAGATACACAATGAATGAATTCATAGTAGTCCATTAACTTTTGCCAACATTCTCTGCCAATAAATCGATGTGCTTTCTAAACGTCCTAACGCTTGTAAAATGAATAGAGTAGCTACACATTTAATGAGGAAAGATGGAAAAATGTAATTGGAAGATTATATCAATTACTTTCAATTATTTTATGTTCAACGAAGTTATGATGTTTTTTTTCCTGATAAAATCAACGACCAAAAGCAAATTGAGTCCAGCCACATAAATTGCAAACTATTTAATTATGTTCGTCTCACAGACTCCCAAGACACCTATTTTATGTGAATTGAGAATATACCACTTGTGACAGTTGTTATCAATATAATGAAAATAACATTTGAACCTAGAAACAAAATGTATAATTGAATTGACACAAAATCAAATCAAAAATTAATACTTTCAGCATGTTTATATTTTGCGCTTTGGCACGTGACTCAAGAAATGCATGGTTGACTGTTTCAAACCAGAGATTTCAATTTTCTATAAATAACCATGAAAAGAACCCAATAGAGGCAATTTTCTAAACCTTCAACAGTCACTTTTATTTTAATGACAAAAAGTCAAAACATGTAGAGTACATACATACATCAAATAAAATAAATAAATATATTTTGTACTGTCACCTCTACAAAATTAGGTTAGTTCAATATTGCCTTTTTATTTATAATGTATTTTACAATACTTACACAGGTAGGATACAGTAGATGGTTTTATCGTTGGTTGTCAATTTTTTTTATAGTAATATATGCTGATGTTTGGAAAACTGGCTTACGTTCACATGTACAATGTACATATATGCATTTTTTTTATTTATGTTAGTCGTTTTTATCTAATTAAATCCACTTGTTTTTGCCCAATCAATCAGTTCGTTTTGATTCTAATGATTTAAATCAAAAACATACATTTTATGCGGGAATTAGTTCTACGGACATATGTAATTATTTATATTCTTACAAGCTTGTCATAATTGCAATTCTACAGCGTTTTGAAAAGGTTATTTTACTCGTAAACTATGGATTTAAACCTTTGAGCAAACTTTTAATTGATTTTTTATTTTTTATGGATGTGGTGTCTTCTTGCATATGCTCTATCTGGGCGGTCTTGCAACATAGTGTGACTGCTGCGTCCAACTCTGTAACAGTTATTGGTTATGTTTTACCACTCCCTTATAAACATTGTATGCAAAACGCTGTACTATGGCAACTGTCGTAATAATTTTTTTGTAAGACTAAAGTCTATGCATTAGTTCGGTTGCAAATGTTTTCTCTGGTAATTCGGCTAAGAGGCTCATGCTAAAATTTGTACGCTCTTCATCGGTACCACCATAATTCATTTTTTGTTCTGGTAAAACTTCTGAATTACATCGTAACCAGCTAGGCGATTCCCACCATAAATCATGATTAACTAGTTCGGATGGAAGAATTCCTCGTGACGCACAATCGGCTGGATTGTCTTTAGTCGGAACATGTCGCCAACTATCTCGTTTGATTACATCTAGAATTTGCGATGTCCTGTTTCCCACAAACGTTTGCCATCTTATTGGCACATCTGACAACCAATCCAAAACGATTGTCGAGTCGGTCCAACAAACCGTTGTTGAGATAGTAAAGTCTCGTATCTCCAATACTGATTTTACTAGCTTCGATATAAGGAGTGCTGAGCAAAGTTCCAGCCTCGCCACAGATATCTTCTTGACTGGGGCAACTTTTGATTTTGCGGCTATTAAACTGCAATGGTAATCCTTTGAATTAATCCGTTGTCTCAAATAAATTACTGCAGCATAGGCTCGTTCGCTTGCGTCGCAAAATCCATGGAGTTCAACCTCATGATTTCCTCGTTTCAACCACCTCGGTATTCGAATTTGTTCTAACTGGTGCAGTTGTTCTCTGATGATTATCCACTTCTGTTTTATTGCTGTCGGTAACTCATCATCCCAATCTAACGCAATCAACCATAATGACTGGAACAATATTTTTATTTTTATGATTACTGGCGATAGCCAGCCCATCGGATCGAATATTTGACTAAATTCAGATAACAACTTTCATTTCGTAACTATTGAAACACTATTGTTGACATGGTAAGAGAACGCATCTAATTTCGGATCCCACTGCAGTCCTAATACCTTTACTGTTATGCCCTCTTGCGTAAAATCTTTAATAGATTCAGCTCTGTCTTCTAATGGCATTGCTCTTAGGAATTCTTCAGAATTGGAAATCCATTTTCTAAGCTTCATTCCGGCTTCCGCAAGGATGATAACAAGTTTATTCTTTAGTTCCATAGCTTCTTCGATTGAATCCGCTCCGGCCATTAGATCGTCCACATATGTATTTTCGGTTAGTGCTGAAGATGCCGCGGGGAATTGATCTCGGTGTATATACGCTATTTCGTTTAATATTCTGGTTGCTAATTAGGGAGCTGCTGCCGTACCATAAGTTAACGTTTTTAGCTTAAAATATTGTATCGGCTGAGATTCATCTGATCGCCACACTATTGCCATTAGATTGTTTTCGTGTTTGATTCGTCCATGATGTACTCCTAAAATGACGTCAATGGCCTGACACATATTGAAACTAGGGTCAGCTAACGGTACGGTTAAGCTACATAAGTTAGAACCGAATGATTGATCAGGAAACTTGGAACACAACTTCGTTAATACTAACGCCTCGACCTGGAGTTGACCTTTACCAATTCTTGATTTTAGAGTTAGTGTAATACTTCCCTTAGTCACCTGATTTTCCGAACCACTAATACCTGTTACGACTGTGCAGTTTTTCCGCCTAGGTAACCTTAACACGTTGCACATTTTTTCGGATATGAATATTGACATGGACCCCGAATTCAATAATATTCTACAGTCATGCTCAAATCCGTTTTGATCAAGGACTCTTACTAATGCTGTTGGTAAAATACTATTGGTTTCCAATTCCGCATGTGCATTCACTGTTTGTGTTCTGTCTGCCGCTGGTGCACTAACATTTTCCTTTGCCTCATTCATATGCAGGAGAGTATTATGTTTCTTTCCACAATCATCACATCTTATTTTCGACAAACATCTGAATACTGGGTGATTGGGCTTAAGGCAATTAAAACACCGGTTACCTGCTTTAATAATTTGTCTGCGTTCTATTACTGAAAGTTGTTTAAATTTTTTACATTCCAGAAATGCATGTTCTTCGTTACATACGGGGCAGCTATTTGTCTCTGTTGCCACATATACCTTGGACGTTCTTTGACTTATGACTCGTTTTGTACTGACTGGTTTCAATGATTCAAGTGCATCAGAACGATTTAATAAAAATTTAAAGAAACTATCCAAGGTTGGCAGATCTTCTTCACATGACTCTTGCGCCCATAATGCCCGAGTTTCAGCATCTAACTTTTCTTCTAGCATGTGTAATAGCCATACATCTCGGGATTCTGCGTCTCTGCCTAGCGCTTTCAAGCCTCGTAGTACCTGATCCGACGTATCCAGTAGCTTTCGAATGGTTGTTGAACTTGCTTGATGAATTGCTGTTTGATCCATGAAATTTCTAATGAATGCCTTGCTCGTATGCTTCTTTCTGTCGTACCTAGCACACAACTTTCGGAAGGCTTCAAAATAGTTGTTTTCATTGATTGACATGTGCTTTAGCAGATTATACGCATCACCTTTTAAAAATCCTTTGAGGTACTGAAACTTCTGCGCCGGTGACAAATTGAAATTATCATGTATGGTTTTTACATATAAATCGTAAAAAGCCTGCCATTCTGTGTACTGGCCACAAAAGGGTTCAATGTTAATTTTTGGTAACCTCATGGCAACGGGTTGAGACATCGATCCATTGACTGTAGTGTTGCAAATGTTTTGTGATTCGGTTGGATTCTCTGCGTTGTATTCTCGTGTATATCGATTCAGCTTTGATTCCACGACATAAAACTGTTCGCTAAAATCGATCATAACACTTTCATGATCCGGGTCAATCTCAAAAACTGAATGTTCAACGTTCTCAAATTGCTTTAATAATACCTTTGCCCGTGATAGCTTTGACTGGAAGCCATCAATGTCTTGTGTGTCGCTAGGTGCAAGCACATAATTAAATAATTTAGTCATTTTCCCCTTGATCGACCCTCGTGTGCTTTTTAGTGCTTTTAATTTGGTTTCGCTCATGTTTAATATAATAATTTCACAAATCACTTATTTATGTAGCCACTATAATGATTCCCTTAAGATGAATGCAAATGAGTTCAATTTGAGATATATAAACGGCTAAAATTCACTCATCACCAAATGTTTCAATCAAACAAAGTTCACTAAATATTTTCAAATGTGCAGTTTCTTTTAGTGTTAACTTTAATTTTAACTTTGATTAATTAAATGATTAATTACTCTGTGAAATTATCTACTGTAGCAAAATAACCATGTGGTAATTAGCAGCCAACAAAATGTCTACGTCTTTACAAAAATTACCGCAAACAACACCGTTTAATACAATAGGATACAAAATGTCCGCAGTATTTCCGCAACTTAACAATATGATACCTTACCGCTGATAAGTGTTCCGCAAATTATTTAAGTTTGCAATATGAATAATTCAATTCCAGCAACAATTTTGATTCAATATTTGGATCCGGCTCGAAGGACCATGTATTTTACTGAGCTTTCCGCGACTCAATAAGCTCAGAACCTTCAACGTTTTTCTTCATAAAATTCCAATTCCGAAATAAACTTGATTTCCTTGACTTTGCAATATAGTTTTTATTGAATTGAAAATTAATTTGAATTTTTTTTGTATTTTGTCCTCGACTTTAGATGTTTCTTGTCTCACAGTTTTTCTTTTTCTAAAAATTGTATTGAAATTACATAGAAATATTATATCTTAGCGCCAGCTGAATTTTATAATTTTAACTATGGCGTTGCTATAAAAAAATTACAAATTTTGTCAATGGTTACACTCAAATCTATTACAATTTTTTGTTTATAATTAACGAAACGTCAAATGTTTTTGTCAACAAATTTTCAATACAAATAAAATGGTAAGTTATAATTTACTTTAATTGAATTTAATGCTTACAATTAATTAATTTTAGGTACCAACTGGAAATTTGATCTTCGCTGCTGCTGCTCACCGTATATTCGACGACACACAACCGCTGGCCTAATCAGATAAGGACAAATTCTTAATTTTATTTATTTTCGTGATTCTTTGTATTTTCTTCTGTTTTCAAATTCCAACATTCTGTAAGGCAGTGTTCTGCGCTTAGGTTTGAGTTGTAAGAACTTACAGAGTTACACATATAAATCTAGATGGTGATATTTAAAAGATCTTGGTGAGATTATGCCAACATTTTGATATTTCTCCGATTTCCTGTAGGTTGTTCGAAATTATTCAAGAATGTTCAGGTCATTTACGTTGTACATGGCAGTGATTAGCACTTATAGGATTTATTTGGTTTTTATACTTACGGATAACTTGATATTTGAGAACTTTCAAGAATATTCAAGATATTTGGAAAATTCGACATTTTTGAGGCGATTTAAATGAATCAGGTTCTGCTTCATCTTTTGGACGATCGTCCGAATATGTGCCGAAACTAAATCTAAGTAAACCAATTGGTTTTCTTATACATGTAACGCTCGAAAATGGAAACCCATTTTGGATGAAGGATATTTACATTGAAAACAAATATTCTGAATTTTTTCAAAAAAAAAAACTTTTGTAATATCAAATTTCTGAATAAAATGATTTGAGTTGAAAAGTTTCGATAAATGAAAGCCTTAAAACTAAAATTTCTTAACGAAAGACAGAATTTATTGAAAGGCACTAAAATCACCGAGAAAGTATAAATAAATTATCAAGCTTAAAGCTCATTGAAAACAAATATTCTAAATTAATCCCCATATACACCTTCCTTTAGAATATCAATTTTGAAAGTCAAATGGTTTGGTTAGAAAAGCTTTAAAAACTAAAAGATCTTAATAGTTTACATTGAACACAAATATTCTAAATTCTAACCAAAATTCCGCCATCCCTTGCAATATCAAATTTCGAAGTAAAATGGTTGGTTTAAAAAACTTCGATAAGTGAAAGAAAGCTCTTAAACATAAAGCTCTTGACAATTTTTGAACAAAAAAAAATTTAAGCTTATCAACCGTTTAATTAAAAACCTGAAATTATCAAAAAACTCAAAAATGTTAATTTCAAACTCAAAAAGTATGAATGAATTATCAAGCTTATAGCTCATTGGAAACAAACATTCTAAATGTATCCCAAAATTCCGCCGCTTTTTTCAATACCGAATTTCGAAGTAAAATGATTTGATTCAAAGAAGCTTATATTATAACACCAAGTTTCCCGTTTAAAGCTCTTGATACTTTACATTGAGAACAAATATACTAAATTGTTCCTAAATTTCGTTACTCTTTATAAAATCGAATTTCTGAGTAAAATGGTTTGGTTTACAAAGCTTTTCTAATTGAAAGCTCTTAAAACTTATTAGTTCTTGACATTTTTTGCAAAACATAATTTGTTCTCATAAAACATTTTAACAAAAATCTGAAATTATGAAAAGGCTTACAAATCTTAAGTTAACACCCAAAAACTATAATTTTAATATCAAGCTTAAAGCTTATTGAACACAAACATTCTAAATTTATCCTAAAATACCACCTTCTTTTTATAATATCAAATTTTAGAGTAAAATGGTTTGGTTTGAAAACCTCTTAAAACAAAAAGCTTTTGATGATTGATGATTAACTTTGAGACCAAATCTTCTAAATTTTAACCAAAATTTCATTACTCTTTGTAAAATCATATAATTCTGAGTAAAATGGGTTGTATAGCTAAAACCTAAAAGTATGAAAAAGGCTCAACGTTAAAGTTAAGTTAAAACTCAAACTTGTTTAAATTAATTATCAATCATATCATTAAAACTTATTGACAATTTTTTAACAAAACTTACGGATAATTCGATATTTGAGAATTTTCAAGAATATTCAAGATACTTTGAAAATTCCAAAAATGTCGAATTGAGAGATGATTTCGAAATTCTTAATATTTCCAAATAATATTCGAAATTTGTGTTGATTTGAAATCATCAGAGCATTGAGTTGTACGATGTTTCGGGTCATCTACTCTCAAAATCAGATACTTTTAATTAATGCGAGACTAGGCAATAGGAAAAAATAAGTTTTTCACTAAAAACTTTGCTTGTTCATAGATACAAGAAGCATTTGTAGGGCCCCAAAAAAATGTTGCGGGGTACCCGAAATTTGTAGTTATGCCACTGTTTATAGCTTTAAAATTCTCTTAAGTCTAAATAACATTTAACAATTTAAGTTTCGATTTATTAACTCACCACAAATATTGCCACAAGCAAATACAAAATATGACTACCAATTTAAGTCTAATAAAAATGTCTATAAGGAATAATAAAGAAATTTGTATGGAGAGTTCAGTAATAATTCAACAAGCATATAATGATAGCTGTTATTTACGAAGATGAAGTTTACCGACACGAGCCGAAAGATGATAAAAAATAATTTCCGTCGACATTTTCAAGTCTCAATTTATTTATAATGAAAATCGCAAGAGATTATTAGATAAAATTTCCAAAATGAAATGTTTACTTGGTAATAGTGAATAATGGTAGAAGAGACTACTAGATAAACTAGCAGTGAATAATGGATATCATTATAATTGAAGAAACAAACGTATAATGAGTATATTATACGTTAGTCGTGGACAAAATGATATTCAGCAATAGTAGGCTTTAAAAAAGCGATTAATATTTGTTTTACCTTTTAATAACTTCAAGCAGGCTCTGACTTATTGAAGAAACTCGATTTTGTGGTCATAGTAATAAAAGGCGGCCTCGGTGGTACAGTGAGTAGAGCTTTCCTTTACAACTCGGGGTCCGGCTTCGATCCCTAGTGGTGTCAAGGACGTCACTATTCGGTATTATGTTTAGAATATAGAGATGCAAGCTTTTCCTTCAAAGGACATGAAATCCAGTGAAAGAGAAACAACAAATTCAAAAATATATACGCTTTTAATTAACGGAAAATAAGAGGAGAATTCCCGTTTAAAAATTACTTTATGTGCTGAATGCTATCCAACGAGAATAAAGGATTCACCGAATTCACGAATGCGTTGAAGAAAATAATGAAACTACAATATAATAATAATTTATTTTACTACAAAACTAAAGAACTATTGAAAAAAATATCGATATTAAGCTTATAAATTACAAACAGCAGGAGTGGTGAACGTGATTTTAATAATAACGGAGTCTCATAATTGTCACTATTAAACTTCAATAAATATTAAGTGGGTTTGAGAAACATACTGTCAAACCATTTAAGGTTTGGACTGGCAGAAAAAGTAGATTTTTTTTGATTTTTTTATTTGAGGGCATTTGAAAAATGAAGTATTTGAATGCAGCCATTACATAAAGAAGATCTTAAAAATAAAATACTTTTCAAAATATTAAAGATATCGATCATCCTATAAACATCAAATATTTTCTGTAATTTAAAAAAAACAGTTTTCTAAGAGCAAAACCACACATATTCAAAATTGTTATGTTCATTTATGGATTTATTATGTAAGACAACATATATAGTATGTACATATGTATGTACAAGCATGCAATCAATCATAAATGTTAGACGAACAAGTAAAGTAACCAATAATAGTAAATCCTAAATCGTGTAAAAATGTTGTAAATTGAACAACTGTAAATGTCTATTCAAATTGATTAGATAGATTACACTTGAGTGTATCTAATTTGTTTATGATTTTATTTTCGTTTAATAAACATACCCTCGCGTACACACAAACAAATTAAATCCAAAATATGTACATATTTTGTCATATTTTTTCGTTTTTACATAATTTCGATTTAATAATGTGATTCATTTTCCATATACATAAACATATTAGGGACTGGATAAGTATAGAAATGTAACGCTATGTTTTGGTACCTATACCTTATACTATGTATGTCTAACAAAAATATTATCGATTCAATTTTAAAACGTTCACTTGTATGAAAATAAGGGTTATTATTTATCTATAAATTATTCACTTGTTATATAGTCGGTCGTCATGTACATATATACTCTATGTATTGGGTGGATTTTCCCACATTTTTATTTTCGATTGACCTCGATATAGACATTTATTTTAGATTATGACATTTTTTGTACCCTAGAAGGTGTTAGAGCTTATAAATTTTTTGTGATACCAATATTTGTTGCTTTATAGTCGCATACCTACATCTACAAAGGAAATCCAGTATTCACGATAAATAAAAAATCAATTCGAAATTTAAATAAATTTAATATTAGTCTAATTAACTTTTTTTATTATACATATTTAGCGAACACAAAATATATTTCTTACTATTGTAAAGTTACTGCACATCTTCAGTTTGCTGTTGACTATACTAATAAGGATGTAATTTATTTTAATAAAATTAAAACTAAAAAATAATTAGAAAATGTTATCAACATCCTCTCTCGATTATCTTATTTAATTATAAATAAATGAAGAAAATTATGAATTAACAAGTTACAGTAATTTTGTTATCATCGTAATAAAATATATAAACATATATTATGAATACTTATAGAATATTGTGACATATTTATGTCGACAAGACGAGAAGGTAATTTTATCATTTTTAATTTTTAAATCTTTGATTGATTATTAATTTGTATGATAAATACACATAGGTGTGTTTGTAAGAATATACATTTTTTAATATACAAAATGGCATATTCTACAAAAACTAAAACCAGATACTTTTCAGCCTTTATAAATTTTATCTTTTCCGATTTTTTGCTTTTTATTGTGCTTAAGTCCGCGGCAGACCAATTTCAGTAGGATTTTATGTTAGTAATTGCAGCAAAAAATTTATCAAATAATTTCTTTTTATTTTTTTTTTAATAGTTTTAAATTTTAAAAGTTTTACAAATTAAACAGATAACGCACATTTCTTCCTACAAACCAATGAAATGTTTCATAAGAGCATCTTCGTGTGGAGTTGTTAGCCTTCCATTGAGCGCGCCCCCTGGTGACGGATAGGGGCAAACTATAACCGACTTGTCGGCGGGTATAGATGGATAATAAAATACTATCCGCGGATTAAAACTAGGTGGAGGTGGCCCCCTGAATAATCCAACCAAAATGGAGGACCAGAAAGGAGTGAACATTACGGCGCAGGAAAACGGATACCCAGTGCTGGTGACTTCTAGGGGTGTGCCAGGAGGCTCTCAGTCATAGACATCCAATAACTGTAATACTTCAGAACTACTAGAATATTCAAAACACGATTTATTTTTAATTTAATTATTATTATTCCTTGCAGAAAATTTCAAATAGAAAATGGAATTTAGATAAATCAAAAAGAGGATGGGACCTATAAAAGAACCTTGTGGAACACCATCATTTATCATTTTAACCTAACTAATAATTTTACCAATTTTAACTATTTGCGACCTATCGGAAAGGTAAGATTGTAACCACCGTAAGTAACGCCTCTATAAAACCAACATGCAAAAGTTTTTGATTATTGTGGTTAACCTTATCAAATGCTTTTGTTAAATCCAGGAAAATAGACGTAACAGATCTTTTCGTATCAAGAGCTGCATATAAAAAAGTTGTGAATTCTAATAAAGCACCCTCAGTACTTTTAGCTTTCCTAAACCTGAACTGCGTATTATGCAAACGCTTTGTTTGATTTAAGAAACTCTTACTCTTTGTTGAGCTACCTTTTCAATAAGTTTAGAAAACACGGATAGTAAAGTAATGGGTCTGTAATTTGTTACATCGGCTTTGTCTCCTCTTTTAACCTTTATGTCAAAACAAATCACAAAGAAATAACGAGCCCTTCTTTTAAGCCTAGCTAATTCTTCTTCTTCTTTCTCTTATTGAATATAATCCTAGTTTCCCACACAAATACAAATAAAATCATACGGAATTTAGGTTATTGTCCAAACAAAATCCAAAAAGTTCGAGAGCTTTCAGAAACAGCTAATGTGAATCGTCTGGCTTTTGCGTAAAACTTTTTATGACACCTAAATGGAGATTACATCTTGAGGGATATCTGGTTTAGTGATGAAATACTTCTATACCTAAAAAGTCAAGTGAATAAACAAAATCAAAGGTGTAATAGTAAATAAAACCACCGGGGACTCCATGAATCGCCATTACACACTCACATTTAACTGTTTTGTTTGTTCTGTAGGCTAAAGGTATTGTAATGGTTGTTGTACGAGAAAGAGTTCCTTTAGCAAGTTATTTAGAGTTGCATCATGAACACTTTATTCCAACACTACAAGGAATGGGAGAAAATGGGGGGCGTGTAGACGAACCAGATGAGACGGAAAAACTAATGCAACAACGTCAAGTTCAGGAATCTAACGTTCAGGAATCACTCATAGTAGATTAAATTTCCTTCTACCTGCTCAAGAAAATTAATCACAATGTTACCTATGTTTTGATAAGTAGTATCAACATTGTTGCGGAATTGGTAAACAACGCGCTTGTTAAAAGTACATTTATCAAAAAGTTATGTTGATCCATCGTGTTCATTTGTAAAATTTATCAGAGATTGCAGGTGCTAAAAAGGTTCAAAAAAAAATGGCTGCTTTAAGCTGCTTCTTCGGATTTTATTGATGTTTTGGTAAAACAGGTTGGAGAAAAAGTATTGAGAGATTTGGTCTTTTTTTGATTAAATTTCTCTTTAATTAAAAATGAGTTTTGGGCATTGTTATCTATGAGCTTTTGGCATTTTTCGGGAAGTTTCATAATTCCATCGATGTAGAACTCTGTGATTTATCGGCGAAAAACTTGGCCAAATGATTTTCACAGTGCTTTTTTGAAGCCATTTTTAGACAATCAAGGGAGTTTTGCAGGGATCGAAAGAAATGGTAATCAAAGGGCAAGGTCCGGGCTATATGGTGGATGTAAAAAAGCTGCTCAGCCGAGCTCTCTCAATTTTTACCGGTTCATCAAAAATCTGTTTGGTATGGCGTTATAATAATAGAAGACAATATACTTTCTATTGATAAATTCTGGCCAGTTTTTTGAATTGCTTACTACAGTCTGGTTAATTGCTAACGGACGTGCTAGCCTTTACAATTACGCTTAATGAAGCCTAACATAATGTAAACTTTAGCAAAAATAGAAATCAATATGTTTTCTAAAGGAAAGATCCGAAGAGAATATTATACCCAAGTCAGACATGAACGGATTATAAAAAAATACTGCTGAAGAATAGGCGATCACGTTCTAAAAAAAGAGTTAACCTTATATTTGGCCACATTCAACAACTTCTTGTTGAAGGCAATGTGCAAATTCAAAACGCTTTACAACATCATTAATAAATGGGCGAATGTGACTAACTTGCGGTACTCTGGAAGTTACACGAAATAAATGAGAAGCAGAATCATTAATCTTAACATATTTTGACTGGTCAGAAAGATAAGATTACAACCATTTGATAGGGATGAACTCATAATTTTGTTTCTCTAGCTTATAGATAAGAATCGAAAAGCTTTTGAAAAATCAGTGTAAACTGCATGTTGTGCAAAATAAAAGGTTTCACATGAAAAAAAACAAAAATCTCTGCACCACGGTTGCGAAAAGTCTGACTATGGCAGAAAGAGTAGCAATTCCTCTTTTACCAGATTTAAAAAAGGGACGAATGAAGAATATTTTCGAGGAAAAATCCCAAGTCTTCGGGACTTGCATTAAAGATGTGAGTCAGCGGAAGAGTTAAACTTTTAGCATAATTTTTAACGATGATGGTTGGAATACCATTATCATTACATCCAGAAAGACAAGCAGCCATAAACCTCCGTTTCGGTGAATTTTAATAAATTATAATCAGTACGATTACAAGCAAGTGGAGACATGTTATGTGATGGAAAAGCCATCGCGGATGTTTCATGAAAAATTTTAATTTGTAATGGTCTAATATATGTAAACGCCAGTTGGCCAGGTTTCCGAACTTAAAGCCTTGTCCTTGAGATCTTCGTTTTTTCTAACATAAAACATAAATAATCCAGATCCTGATTTTTTTTCATTTTGGGGATCAATTTATTAGCCAGAGCTAAAACATCATCCTCGGTTGTTTGAAGGTCCAGCCTGGATAGATGGAGCCAAAATTTAAGTGGTACAGTTTGGATAATGAATATCTGGCAAGATATTAGAAGTTCGTACTGCTTGTTGATTCCTTATCTTCGACTGCGTAATAGCTTCTCCTACGGCAAATGTTATCCGATTTGCTAGTTGATGCCTCTGATGAATCAATATTTGGGGGCTTAGTTGTTGGTTCTGCTGAAATCGTAGTGCCGTGAAAGTCATTAACCACTTTCACTTTGCCCCTTGTTAAGCGTTCTTTTTGGTGGTATGTCGGCTTCATACTGCTGTCAAAAACGACCTTATCTACAGTTTCTAATTTTTTTTAAATATTAAACTAATATTCTCCTTGCTCGTCTCAATCTCGTTCTGCAAGCACTTCACCATATCCTGCTGTGCAATATTAATTTGAATATGGTTGGGACTATCCAAATTCGAGTTTGGTGAAAACATTTTTAAGAAAATGTTATTCTTAATTAGGTCGCTACAATCATTGCGGAACCTCATTATGTTTGCGCATTTCAGCGTGATGTTACATGTCGTTCGATCCACAGAACATCCGATTTTCTCGTGTAAAATGGATGTGTCCACATCACACTTGCCACCATTCATAATAATGAATTAAACGACATAACAAGGACGAAAAGTAACGAAAACACAAAACAAAAATACAAAAATATAAGAATAACAATAAATATATGTATACATATATCACAACTCTCAATCACTATATCGCTAGCTTATCTTCAATAAACGCTATTCTTTGTCGATCTCAGATCTATTTAACTTTGCAATATTACGATATTTGGAACGTAATTTGAGTGCTAAACGTGCATTTAAAAAAGCGCAATCAGCGACATGCGTATTTTCTAACGTAATAACCTCTAAGCCATAGTGATTTGACAGCTTTAAGATAAATTTTCGTTCGTTCTGTAATTAATTAACGACTTTATGTCATCGTTGAAATATTTACAAGGAAAAAACATATTCTTCAAATATTTCGCTAATAGAGCAAACAGCCATTATAGATCGGGTTGGAAGCAGGTGAAGCTCAATGTGTGCTTCCATCGAAATTCTTGCCAATACCATGACTAATCCGCCTAGAACCCTTTTGCTAAAGGTGCAGGGAGTGTAACGTTCCGGTGAGTCTTGGCTCCAATCAGGTTCAGTCCAATTTGGTATTCCCTGGCGAATTGTTGCCGAGCAAACCTTTGTTATGGCAGAAGTTCTGAACCCGTGCCTGGCCTTCGTGTGTGAAGATCTCCTTCTCCTAACTTTCGCCGTATTGTTCTTTCGCTTACATTTATATTCCATACGTGTAACAATTTATTGCAGGCTTCTACAGCGGTTGCATGGCGATTTATAAAAGCTAAAATAGCCATCCCGAACGTTTGTTACTCTTTGTCTGCCCGTAACTGGTCTTCTGGTATACAAACCTGTCTCGAGAAATCGCGACGAAACACGTTGTACCGTACTACGAAAAATCCGGAACTTATTGGCGATGTAGCGTTTGCTTCTAAAATCTTCCAACAACGCTACGATTGCCGCTATACTTTCTGACTTTAACGACATAATAAAAATTTAGCACATTGTCACAGCAAAATGTAAACTCGACAATAAAACGATTGAATATCGCAAACACAATTGCACAAATTTTCGATTTTGCCGATACATTCAAATTTTCCATGGCATCCTACATTTTGGTTGGAATTTGGTTTTTGTTTCATGTTTCCAGCTAGTGCGGTTCAAGCCGTGTTCGCATTTGAAAATTGAGTTATAAAACATGTTGTGGGGTAAGTAAAAAAACCCAGCCATATGATTAGACAAAGTATGAGATGGTAATATTTTCTAAGATTGAAAACTTGAGTACGACTCATACAATCATCACCATAAACTTTTTTTTAACAATTCGTAAGTCTCAGCAACTTTTTTACTGAGTTTAAAACAAAATTTAATATTTTCTCTTTGTTCCATTATGTTTTTACGACATAACTACAAAAACTACTGTCAAACATGTGTAATTTTGTAACCTGTCAACCGATTAGATTTACTACTCGTAAATATAAAAAAATAAACCTTTGTGCTTTCAAGATAAAAAACAATGAACGTAGAGAAAACCTTAAAAAATTGTTGGCAACGACAAGGCATTTTAAAGAAGACACTTTAAAGGAATAAATAGTTGAGTTATTTAAAACCGAAACAGATGTTAGGCTTCAACTACAAGAAGAAATGAGCCACCAATTTTCATTTTCCTAACTTTGTTTGATGAAGAAAAACTGTCAAATACCACGAAAGGACCAATGTGACATTTGTGTGAATTATAAAATAGGCCAAAACCGATGAAAAGTACCAAGAATACTTTAATAATGAGAAATGGGCAAAAGAAGAAAAGGAAGCAACTAAACTAGAAGCAGAACAGAAGGAACAACACGCTTCGGCGATATGTATTACAATTAGAGACTTCAGGTCCACAATATTTCTATTTTTAATTAAGCCTGTCATTAATGTACTAACTACTGGTGGAATGAAAATGAAGGTAATTTAAGTTTTACTTTATTAATTTTTTTGTTGAATATTAATTAATTCATGTAATATCTAATATTCTACCGGTGGTTAGACCATTTTAATTGTGTTTCGATTAACACGAGAAGTATATTAGTATTTACGAACAGTAATTCAACGAAACCGACTAATAGACGTAATTCTATTTATTTAATTATATGATTTTAATACGAGTATAATAAAGATAAAGTAATAAAGTAAAAATTAGCGTACACAGAAATAGAGCTGTGTGAATATTGTGAATAATAAAAATTGTAAGAGAATTCATCTGTATTAGTTATGATTCGCTAATACATAAACGCACAGCACATTCTGTATATATAGAATGTAAATTGTGGTATAATCAGTCCAGTCGCCGCGGCCTGATGAGAAGATTGATTTTTTCATAATCATAAGCTCATCAGTTCGAAACTGGATTGAATTCTCTTACAATCTTCGGAACATACATACTCGTATTAAAATCATATGTGATTTAAGTGCCTTAAGATATTGCCTGGGCGATGATTTACCGACTGTTATATTTGAATTTGTGGGATAGCGCTTATTGAAGATAAGCGATATATTACACTATATACACCATATAAACAAAGTTACTTCTATTCGCGATGATAACTCGATTTACATCCAACGTTGATAAAACATTTAAAAAACTCAGAAGGGGCAACAAGATCTTATTGTATGAGATACATTTTCTTGATGTCGGTGTGTAATGTCATTTTTAAAGCTACTGTATGGCGTTCCCCATCTGGCGATATTTAAGCCTAAGTAATTAATTGAAATGGCTGATTCGATTATATTCTTTAATACTCGTGCTTAACCAAGCCCACATTCCCTTAATAATAAAAATCATAGTTTACAACAAATTTAGAAATACTAGATTGGATAAGACGTCAATTTTACAAATATACAAGTTGACAAATATACACCCCAACTGACGATATAATTTCAACATTAGTTCGTCTAAAATACTATGACCGATAAGGGTACTTGTCTGTTAATTCACCCCAAATCGCTTCTACTGATAGTTCTACCACAAATGTTTCAAATTATTTTGTGGTTTGCTTAATTTGTTGGGTTATTATAGTATCGACGAATCTATTGGAGCGAATTGCGGATTTAATTCTTCGTTAATGCTTCGTCAACCTTGCAGACACAGATCAAAGGAATTGTATCACTCCTATCGCTTAGACTGATAGTTCTACCACAAATGTTTCAAGTGACGCCTAAAGTCTAAAAATAAATGATTAAATTTAAATAAATGTAAAAAAAATCTGTAAAAAATAAAACTAAAATAATTTTGGGCTGAAGTAACAGACAAGCACCCCAATAGGTCTAGATAGGACTTCAAATTCGGAAATTAACACGGGAACAATATTTGTATCCAGCGACTGTAAGGTTTCTAAATTCTATTAAAAAATCAACTATTTATGTTATGGCTTGCAATCTATCTATATACATACATAACATACATATTAACAAAATCATATCGAATTTAATTTTAGTTTTCGAAGTGTGAACATAAACAGTAAGAGTGTAACAAAAATTAAATCTTTTAACAGTGGCAAATAATTGTTAACTTGCATACATGCATAATAACATTCCAATCAGTAGCCGGTTTTCACACAATCCATGTTCATCAAGTGTTGTGTTATCATTGTAAATACTTATCAATAAAAAGTAGAAAAACAAGAATTCCACCTGTTGTTTGCAAGTCAACAAATACAAAAAACATTTAAATGTTAAAGCGTTTAATACTCAATAATATTCGTAAATCGTTTAATATTCGAAAAACAAATTCTTTCGTACTCCCCAAAAGGTAGAAAGGTAGTAAACGTACGACGTACTTTTTGGCCTTTCAGATATTGGCCTAAAATCCATTAAATATTAAAATAAGCTCAACGAGAAAAACGAAAAGGTCGCAGAGGGAATAGTTTCAAATAGAACCTTTGTATATTTTAGATTTTCATTAGAAACAGTTAGCTTCAGATAAAAACAAGTTGTAACTAGTTTTATGTTTCTTACAACTTCCCAGCTAATAAATCACGTTTGACAATCCACTGTGTTTTTTTCTCTCTAAAGCTACTCTTCGTGGTACTGGTTGGTAGCATTTGCTTCGTTTACACAAATTATATATTAGTATACAAGTTTTATTTCCATTGTTGTTTCTAATGTGAAAGTTTATTTCTGAGCTTCAAGGGGGCTTAGTCGTTAATTAAAAATCTGCTCTTTGGGTCTCAATTGTATACCGAGATAGCGTTTAAGCAACCTTGGGTCCAAAGGAAATACTCCATCTGCTTTAATATGATGTTCATATGCGAACGATGCAACTGGTCTTGTACCATATTATATGCTCGACGTTTTCATCGAGGAAATATTGTTATGTCATTTTCCATTACCCCTAAGGTTTATGTGGCATTAACTCTAAGGTTAATTAAACGTGACGACTAAGATATTATAGTAAGATAAA
The DNA here is from genome assembly GCA_958295665.1 of Tipula vernalis. NCBI lineage: Eukaryota > Metazoa > Arthropoda > Insecta > Diptera > Tipulidae > Tipula > Tipula vernalis. The sequence continues at coordinate 300,107,507 of OY282558.1, forward strand.
ACAATATTTGCCGATGGTCATTAAAAAAAAAACAAAAAAAAGACATCAACATGAGAACGTTTGGTATATAAGTATGTAGGTATTTAATATCCTACAAGAATATTTGCGTCGTTTTATTATCAAAGTAGGAGAAGGTGTAGATAATCGCTGTACATATTTAAAAAAGTAATTGCGATTTAAACCAAATCTTGCTCTTTTTGCTTTTCCTTACCTTTACCAGCGACAATATGGCTGCATTAATATCCCTCTATAAATCCAAAATATTGAATATGACAATTACAATTCGCACTTAGTAAAATAATTTGCTCGATTGAAGCTCGACAAAAGAATATTATTCTTTGTTTTGCTGTGCAAACAGCAAAACAAAGAATAATATTTCATGTTACTAATTAAATAAAAATGCATATTTACTATCATATTAAATATATTCAATATCCGACGGTACTGGATTTTTACCATGGCGTAAAGTCCGATATAGGTTTTACAAAATTGCGAAAAATTGAACATCTTTTTAACAAAGACGCTGTGCTGGCGAATAGTAGTAATGTAACTTCGGAAAAACTTGGGCAAAATTTGGGTACCTTATTGATTGATTGATTGATTGATTGCGATGTACGATCAAGCATTAAGCAAGTCTCCCGTATTATACAACACCACTATACCCATGTTGCAACACGACATTATAACTCTCCCTCACCAAGGAAATATGTACCATCATACTCAGCTTTTCATGAAGCCAAATATAGCAATATTTCACCCCGTAAAGAAAGGCGCCACATCGAAAACCACATAAGTCTAATAGTTGTGATATCCGCCCCTGGCCATGCAGCCGTCGTACACCTTTTTACATATAACAAAAACGAGGGATGGGAAAGGAACGTTAGCAACAAAGACTCAACCCGGTTCCAGACACCTAAGTAGTTGATAGTTAGTAAATTTGCTAGTAATAAATTTTTTTTTTTTTTTTGTAATTTATTTAGCACAAGACAATACAATTTGAAGTTCATCTACTGGTCCAACTCCTGTAAGGTTGTTTTAGGTTCTTCAAGAAATTCCTAAATTTAAAATATGCATTAATTCTTTATAATAACTATTTTAAAATTAATTAAGTATAAATTTGATTCTATGAAATAAATTACAGATCAATCCCTATGTACCACAAATAAATAACCATTAATAGTTTGACAATCATTCAACCAACTACCATCGGGCCATCGTACTGTCATCTCAGCCATTGTCATCTTGGTCGAGTTTCTCAGGAGTGTTCTAAACTAAAATCAAAAACATAAATACTAATACCAAAACTATCATTAGCAATTATACCAATAAGTATGAACATTAACACCAATACGAACACCAATACCAACACCCACTTCAATACCAATACCAACCTCAACCATAATATTAAGACATATGAATAATTCAACATCAACACTAAATTTCTAAGGGAATGTTTAAAAATTTTAAATTGCTAAGTTAAAATTCAAATTCACATCACTTGTTTTATTAGCTACCGTTCTCCTGTAGATAGTTAATTAATGGTTTACCTACTGCAACTAGATTCTAAAATAAAAGCTGAAAAAATGTATATTTTATATATTTAACCATACTATTTAATATTAAACTAATCGACAATTTCCTAAAGATCTTGCAAAAGGATATTAATAATGCTTAAATTACTTATTTATTTACTAAGTTAATAATGTTTAAATTAATTATTATATACTACGCAAAAGGTTTAGAATATTTATTGTTTAGTTAAGTACTACATGTACCTATATATGATATTCACTAATAAAACTCAAATAGAGTTTCCCAGGTTAGCCTGAAAACTAAATTGCTTTACTACTTAATTAATAGAAAATTACTTATACAAATTAGTTAGTGATAAATAAAATAACATAGATATCACAAGACAATACAATTTCTACGCTACATAGCTGCTGGATGCTTGGAGTTTCTGGGTGTTGAGCGAGACTTCACCAATATTTCTGTAGCTTGGCGACGATCTAAGAATTACATATAATTAAGTATAATTTATAACAACCACACCATCAGATAAAAATACTTGAACAACTATGACACTTTGATATAATTAAATTCAGCAACCAAAAATTGTTGAAATGTTTTCATCACTACCTCAAATATTCTTGCAATGTAATGTAGTATACAATATCAAGTACCTCTTGCACTTACTGCATCCAAGGCTAAAAACTGTGACCCACAATTAAAGAAAAATATCCGTCAGACTATAAAACAATTATCGGACCGACACAATAGGGGATCATGGCGTCATTGATCCATCGTCCGGCAAAAAATATCCGTGTGTCAATACCGGACTCGGTGATGTATCGTGAAACGGAAAAACGTTGCATACACATCTACGCAATTTGCGATCCGACGACATCGTCACAGACACATCATTACAGTGTCGTGCAATGGAAAAGCGGTCAAACAATCAAAACATTGTGAACCTCATCGTCGAATTTCAAACTTGACGTATTAAAGACTGGTACCTAGGAAACTCTGATACGAATTCAATGATCCTCGAATAAACTTTACCAAGTCTATTCAAATTACCTTTCCTGTTAACAAAACCTCTCTGATTCCCAATTATATGGGCCATTTCCAAAAAAGAAACGATAATTGAACTGAAATTGGTGTATCAAAGGAACGCTGACACAACACAGTGGCATGAGCACTCCTATCTGCGGTTTCACAGCAATTATTACAAGGCAGTTATTACTCTATTATAGATTGGTTTAATTTCGGTGTACTACTTCATCTGACTAAAAATATTTCGTATCGAATTTTCGCATCCCATTGATCTGTTTGAAGTGGCTGTTGAATATGCTGAAATAGCCTGAATTTAAATAAAATTTCAAAAAATCTAACTACGAACAAACTTATCAGTACATATCTTTGTGAGATATTCTGCCATTTAAAAAAATTAATTAGATCATAATATTCTAAATTTTAATAAATCAGCCAAAAAATTTTAAAGTTCTGTAAGTTGGACTATTATCTTAGTACAATTAGCTTTGTGAAGTATAGGAAGTATATAGAATGTAGGTATCACCGAGGTGTAGGTCGTTAGTTTCCTTTCTGCTTCTTTATCAATATAAATTAGAAGTGTTTGCATGTGGTGGCGTGATGTATGAAAATACCAACTAAAATGTATGTTGCCTAAAAGTTGTTGGCAAAGAGATAAGAACAATGACGTTGGCAAAAACTCTGAATTTCTTCGGACCATCCGCCTCTTTTTATTGTACTATTAATATCCAATTATAGAATCATGATCAGTGTATTACAAATATGTTGATCTAATAAATCCATACATATTTTTACGAATCTTACATTACATGTTATTTTTACAATACAGCGGTTTACAGCTGTGGTCCTTTACATCGTGTCAAGTTTTGTAAAATAGTTCGATAAAACCCTATATTTATAAGTTTGACCTCCAAATCCCAAGCTTTCAAATTTTTTTTTTACAATTTGTTATACAAAGTCGCCCATTCCATGTAATTATTTACTTAACTAGTTCACGAAATCATAAATTTTAATCAATGCTGAATCGAAAATGATAATAACGTTTAGTTTTACCCTATTTTTCAAAATTACAATCTTCCTTAAATAATTGTTGTAAGAACGAATTCATTTGAGAGGATCATTAATCATTATGCATAATATGAATACAAATCTTACACAAACACAATTCATCCATTTCATCCGCTGCTTGATTAGGAAGTGTACAGGAAACAAAATAAAAAAAAACAGGTGGCACAACGAAACTATTTGGATATCCTTTTTTTTTTTTCCTAAAAGGGAGGGTGCATGCAGCCCAGAGCACTGTTACCATTGAGGCCTATTGTGCATTGCGTGGATATCCTTAGTAAAGTTTCAGTCAATTATGTTACAAAACTGTAATACCTCCCGCTGTAATGTAATTTGTCATCGAATAAACTTTAAAAAAATCATAAAACCTAAACTCCAGCACTACATAACCTCAAAACAAAACAAAAAATCAAATATATAAGATTCATCTTTTAAATGTATCGTTTTGTGTGACTTATTCCACGTTAATATATTGTAAAAATAAAATAAAACAAATTTTATTTTAATTATCTATTAAACTTCCGTTTATGTGGAATTATTTTTTATTTTTTATTTTTGTAATATCGATTTCGATTAACAAGTAATCATCTTCAGTTACCGAACTACTAAAGAAATTATGAATTCTGTCATCTTTATATACCTGTTTTATCCCTACGTCATAGCCTACTTGATCAAGAATTTCGAATTATTATGTCGTATATTCTATTTACAGGAGTATTAATCTTATTATTAAGTAAATTATTATTTCTTCTGTTTTTATAGATCAATAATTCTTCCATTCGGTCCACATTATCACCTTTTCTCATTGTATATAGAATTTTCATGTTAGTATTCATGTCTATATAGTTATGTTGTGTTGTATTGATATGTATAGCAAAGTTTGATGTCGCATACATTTTACCAATATCACGAACGTGTTCTTTATATCTTTGACCGAAGGATCTACCTGTTTGTCCTATGTAGAAAGCAGGACAATCTGAACAAATCAACTGATATACTCCAGTGTCTAAAATTTCTTCTTTCTTAGGCTTTAATTGCATTTCGAGGTTTTGTTGAGTTTTAAAAGCAATTGTATAGCCAAAATTCCGAAATATTTTTTGTATTTTAGAACTCGTGAAGCTGTTATATTCCATTGAAATGTATATTTTAGATGTATCTTCTTCTAAATTTAATGTTGTATAATTTCGATACATTATTTTGTTTTTGTATGATAAATTAATTTGATCTATTATTTTAGGTCTATATCCATTTTGACTTGCGATGTATTTTATTATGTTTAACTCTTCTAGTTGATCCGCTTGTGTCATTGGTATAATATTTAATCGATTTATCATATGATTATACGCTGCCATTTTATGTTGTAAAGGATGATTTGATTTACTATCAATAGTTTGGTCCGTTTGGGTTGGTTTTCTGAATATTTTAAATTTATGTTTTTGATCAACATTTTTTATAGTTAAATCCAAAAAATTTATACTTTTCTCTTCCTCCATTTCTAGTGTGAATTTAATTTTAGGATGTATAGAGTTGATATAATTTAATAGTTGATTCATTTGCCGATTTGTACCCGTGTACATAAATAGTATATCATCTACATATCTGTGCCAATATTTAATGTTCTTATAATAAATATTTGTATGGCTTAAGATATGTTCCTTTTCAAAATTATTTAAATAAATATTTGCCAACTTTCCTGATAATGGGCTACCCATTGGGAGTCCATCGGTTTGTTTATAATATTTCTCGTTAAATTTAAAATAATTTTGCTTTGTTATTTCGTTGAGAAGTTTCATGATATCGTCCACAATATTCCTATTGATTGAACTGTTTAGTAATAGCTGTTTTGTAATAGATATTGTTTCTTGAACAGGTATGTTGGAATACATGTTAGTAACATCAAATGAAGCCAGTTTACCGTTGGTTGGTATATCAATTCCTTCTATTTTATTGACAAGTTCAATATTGTTTTTGACAGATTGGTCCCTCTCAAATTTTATGTGGTTGCAAAGCCATTTGTTTACGAATTTTGATATTTTATAAGATGGAGCCGTTGTAAAATTAATTACTGGTCTAATTGGCATATTTGCCTTATGTATTTTTGGCATTCCTCTTAAAATTGGTGCAGCAGGTTTTATCATTTTATTATTATTGATTTCTCTATTATCCATTAGATTATTTGATTTATTTATAACCTCTTTAATCATCTTTTGGTATAGATCAGTTGGATCATTATTTAGTTATATTAAGTCATTATTAATTATATAATCGTTGACTTTTGTATTGTAATCATCCAATTTCATTATAACCATAGTGTTTCCCTTGTCAGCTTTTGTTATTATTGCCTTATTTTGGGTTATTTTTCTTTTAATTTTATTAATGATTTTGTTGTCACTGCATATATTAATTGGTCTTGGATTATAATTTCGTATTTTGTCCACAATCAAAGTCCTTATATCTGATTGGTGCTCTGATTTAGTCTTAGATATGGCATTTTCAATATTTAACAGATGTTTGTTCATATTTTTTATATTATTGCAGGGCGTTGTACTATATTTTAATCCTTTTTCCAATAAACATATCTCTTTCTGTTCAAATTGAATGTCCGTTAAATTTTCGAGACGTTTGTAAAACTTGTGTGTTGTCCTAGGTAAATTTCGTTCTGAATTAATTCTGTGGTTATCCAAAAGTTGTTTTAGTTTATGTTTTATTGTTTTCCTTTTGGTTTTCAGTTTTTTCTCTACTTTCAAATCCACTTTTTTTAGAATTTCCATGTATTCTAAGTAATGAAATCTTCTTGCGATTTCCAGTTGTAAGTTTAATAATTTCATAGACAAATTATTAATCTTAGTATACTGTGTTTTTATTTCATTTGACAACCAAATTTTTTCTGCATTTCTTTTAGCAATCATAGCGGCTTTTGAATTAATGTTAATTTTGACATTTATATATTTAGGTATGACGTTTTTTCTTCTGCATGTGCGATTGAAGAATAAATTAATTTTCTGACACCGAATTTTGAATAAGGTGTTTAAGTAGTCGTTCACACTTGTGTTAGGTGTATGTGGATATATAAGATTCATCTTTTAAATGTATCGTTTTGTGTGACTTATTCCACGTTAATATATTGTAAAAATAAAATAAAACAAATTTTATTTTAATTATCTATTAAACTTCCGTTTATGTGGAATTATTTTTTATTTTTTATTTTTGTAATATCGATTTCGATTAACAAGTAATCATCTTCAGTTACCAAGAAAATTATGAATTCTGTCATCTTTATATACCTGTTTTATCCCTACGTCATAGCCTACTTGATCAAGAATTTCGAATTATTATGTCGTATATTCTATTTACAGGAGTATTAATCTTATTATTAAGTAAATTATTATTTCTTCTGTTTTTATAGATCAATAGTTCTTCCATTCGGTCCATATTATCACCTTTTCTCATTGTATATAGAATTTTCATGTTAGTATTCATGTCTATATAGTTATGTTGTGTTGTATTGATATGTATAGCAAAGTTTGATGTCGCATACATTTTACCAATATCACGAACGTGTTCTTTATATCTTTGACCGAAGGATCTACCTGTTTGTCCTATGTAGAAAGCAGGACAATCTGAACAAATCAACTGATATACTCCAGTGTCTAAAATTTCTTCTTTCTTAGGCTTTAATTGCATTTCGAGGTTTTGTTGAGTTTTAAAAGCAATTGTATAGCCAAAATTCCGAAATATTTTTTGTATTTTAGAACTCGTGAAGCTGTTATATTCCATTGAAATATATATTTTATATTGGAAAAAATCAAAAAATTACTTACCTTATATTTAACCTCTTTGCCATCTTTCAGACAGGCCATACGCCAATTCAACACCATAAAATTCATATCGCTTGAATTCCACCCGAATATCATATCATCCTTGCATTCGATTAAATTCCGCGTGAATGATTTCTGTATTTCATCGAATAATTTGGTCGCACATAAATTAAATGTATCGGTAATTTTATCGAATCGAGACATTTTCATACAATTTTCACACTAACAACTTTTCACCCTAAACACTAATCTACTAAAATAATCACTTCGACACGAATTTTATTATTTTATATCGAATTTAGTTAATTCACGGCTTTTTTTACGACAATATTGTGTAAAACCACAGAATATAATTCGGACAAAATTTGGGTACCCTATTGAAAAAAAAACTATAGCAGGCAGCTGCTGATGTACGAACATTTCATTGCTTAGAAGGAAATTCAATCTGTATGAGAAAAACGGTTTCTATTAAAAAAAATACAAGGAAAAATGCTCTAATACAAATCATAGTCAGGGGGTCCTATTCAAAACCGACCCTACGTTTTTCTTTATAACAATAAAGGAACAATTTGAATTTGATAAATATATTTTTATTTTACAAAAATATGTACTAAGTGGTGTACTAAGGTTCAAATACGATATGTCCTCCAATTTCTTTAATGATTTTTTCTAGCCCTTAAAAGTATGGAATTAATAACTCGGAAGAGAAGATCAGTCGTAATTTCACTTAAGTTCCTTTGAATCGCGTTTTCCAATTCACTCACGTCTCGTGGATTATCGAAGTATATAAGATCTTTAAATAGCGTGATAGAAAGAAGTCACAGGGGTTTAAATCCGGCGAATACGGTCAGGAAAGCGATTCAAATTGACTACATTATCAAAGAAATTGGATAGCTAATAAAAAAAATCATACAGTAAGCGGACGAGCACCATCTTGCATAAACCATCGTTAATTTCATTTTCTCCTATTCCTTTTTTCCTTTAAATAACTTGCTAAAGTTAGCCGATAAAGCACGCCAAACTGGAAACTTTGGATTATATTTAACCCTACAACTTATGCCTGAGGTTCAAACGCACCCCACGCGAACTTTGAACAACGCTGAACCATAATTTAATTCGACTAGAAGTGGTGTCAGGTCAGCTGCCACTTGAATTGATCGCTGTCTGTCAAGTAGTGTGTTTCGAAATCGTGTCTGCGGTGTGAACGAAGCCCAGTCATGAGTTATCGTTTAACTTTTTTGGCAGTAAGTTAATTAAATATTTTATATTGAAATCAACATTTTATATATGTATATATATTATTACGTAATCTGAGGATAATAGTCAATTACAGTGAACTCCCGGTATAACAAACCACCAACGGACCGTCGCAATAGTTCGCTATAAGCATGTGCAGAGAGCGCAAACTCTTGTATTTTGTACCGATTGTGCGGCTATTGATTACATTTTACGAATGTACGAATTCACTTCGAACTGAATAAAGTGACAGTAATTTTTTTAACGGAAACTGCAGTTAGTTTACTCGATTTTCCGATTTTTCAGCTTTAAAAATCACTGAATTCCAATCTCTAAAAGTAGTTTAACATTTATTTAACTAAACTAATTCAATTCCATTTTATTTTGGCTATTTCAAGGATTTTATTAATATTTTTATAATTTTATTTAACTAAATTCGAATTCCAAAATTTTATATGCATAAAAAAATAGGTTTTGGCAGCTTCAAAATAATTATCGTCTTCAATCAGTACAGTAATTCAGGAAGTACAGTATTTTTCTGAGCGTTAAGACAGAAATTACGATTTATGATCATAGCTTTCTAAATATAATTAATTATAGTGTGAAGACAAGGTACGATTTAGTACAACAACTCAACCCTTTACTGTCAGAATGTAAACGGACTATGTATTAAAGTCATCGATTTATTTTAAAATCCGAGGAACTCCCTTTTGATGTCTTTGTGTATACATAGACGAATTTAAACAGAAATTTTACTAATAATGAGTATTTTAACTCAGATTTGAATGGTTTTTGTAAGGATGTTACCATAATTAATTCAGTGACATCTGGAAGAGGAGCTCATATAGCTTACCGTTCCTAGCATCGTAAATAGTGAACTTATATGTATGTGTTAAAATTAGCATAGGAAACAAAGCGAAAAATAATTTTATTTTGTGTTCCTATTTAGTCCATTGCAGCCCAGTTACCTTCCACCTCTTTATTAACGCTATCAATTTTCTATCGGGTGTCTTAGAAATTCATGATTATCTTTTGGTTCTCGGTGATTTTAATCTACCTATTCTGTTGTGGACACGATCGGAGAGTCATTAACACGATCAATGCTATAACCCCTTCGTACGAGTGGTCACATAACAGACACGATCGGAGAGTCATTAATATTAAATTACTTCCAATGCAATTTCTCAATTGACGAAAGCATTATTTATCGATATTACGCTCTGTTAGAGATTAGTAATATCAAGAATAATTTAGACAGACCGCTTAATCTAGTCTTTTCTAGACTTCTACCATTCGTACATTTCAGTCACATTTTGTTACGAGAATATTTATCTTGTAACGATTCAAATTTCGTAAAGCTGATTTCAGTAAACTTATCTAAACTTTAGAACAATGCGTTCAATCAGTGTCTTGCCAAACAAATTCTGAACTTTTTTTACTGAGTGATCATCAGCCTTATACAATTAGATATTATTTAAAATCGTAAGCGCTTTTGGCAATTTATCAATCTCAAGAAAAATCAGATCGACACCCGCTTCCTTAAAGGATTATAACCTTTCTTCTAATAACCTTAAAATCATTACTAATAGTTATCAAATTTTTTCAGTCAGGTTTTTTCTAATAGCGATTTTGAGCCTTATACGAACTACTTCAATTATATGAATGATTGTAGGCAGTTTGGCACGCCTCTAACAGCCCTATTTCATTAATCGCGTTCTTTAGGAATTTTTTCATCAATATGGAAGGACTCATTAGTGGATCATAACCACAAAGAAAGTTGCAAATCATACGTTTCTAATTGCAGGCCAATTGCAAAATTATCCTATATTCCTAACCTCTTTGAAAGAATTCTGTATGATTATTTATGCTTCTATTGCAAACCGTTGTTCTCGCCCAATCAACATAGTTTTATAGAGTACGGTACACGACCATCAATCTAATTGAATTCGTATCACATACTCTTAACGCTAAGAAAAATAGAAATTACATTAATGTGATTGGCACTGATTTCAGTAATGCTTTTGATAAAGTTTCTTACAAAACATTTTGCTCAGGGTAGTCACTTGAGACCTTTAATTTGTGTATAAGCTGATGTCAAAATATTAAGATAATTTCAAATATTGTTGGTTTCGTTAAACGTTAACTCTTTAGACGTTTTTTTACCCTTGTGTTACAAGAGCTGCATACAAAAATGTATACCACATTCGTCAGACCTCTGCTAGTGAATTTTGGTCAAGTTTGATATCCTTATCATGAGATAAAAGCTTTGCTTCCAACGAGGATTATTTAGAGATTATCAACACTCAATCTCATGAAAAGCACCATGTATTATAGTTGCATGTATTGCTTTGATCATCATGTTTTGTGTGGAGGCTCTGATTTCGGCCTGATTCACACAAAACTGACTAGGGTCTGAATGAGCGTGTTACAAGAAAGTAACGGGATGTAAATAATAATTACATCAAGTTTGATTATAAAATTAGAGTACAACTTTTGTGGGCCCCCGCAATAACTTAGGGTAGAATGGAATAAGTTAATTAATAGAGCAAAGTTTACTGTACTAAAATGGAAATTTTCCATGATAAACTGTTCTTCGGCGCTGAAGGAGTCAACTTTAAACAAATCGCTGGGCTTGGTTAAGGTGTTAATCGTACCGTGCCGATAATCGACCAGACTGGGGGCCCAGTTTTAAAACTAGCTCAGTCACTAACGGTGAATCCGGATACTTGGCGCCCTCCGGATTAAGTAGTCTTATCTATATACTGCGGATCTCTGCACAGATGGACATTTCTTTCTCCACTACTAGTGGGACCAAGCATGACTCCAAACAAAAACACACAACAACAAAAAGAGTCCGGCTCTCTAAAAAATCCGGAAAGTGTGTGCAAAGAGACTCGGGTCTATAGGCCTGACTCTAAGTCTACAAATAAACAACGGGACATAAGCTCAAGCGAGGTTGGTCACTCCACTCAGGTCACCAAATCTGAGTATACAAATACAAAGCGGAACCAAAGCACGAATGCAAAGCCAGAAGACAAAGCCTCGCTTGCGTGGGCAAAAGAAGTCACCGAGAAAATGTCGGAAGGCCCTTCAGCTGGCTCACAGCTTAAAAGAAATAGATCTCAGGAGGAAAGTCCTAAGCTCGCAAAGCGGACAAAACTCCATGCTACCACTATGAGGCCTTTTAACGAGGTCCTCAAGGATCAGCTGGTTGTAACAGTTATTGACAAATCCCAAGAGGATGGCAGTATCATGCCCGCCAATTGGAGGAAGGTCCCTTCCACCTTCCACCTTCCACCGCCTTAGCCACCACCTATCTGAAAGTCCCGTCGGAAAATCCAGGACCTGCTCCGACTTGTCGGGACGCGGGCTGGCACAGGAATCAGGTGAAACTGACTGCCTGTGCAGATCAGAGGTCCCTGCTGCTTGGCGATGTATGGCCCGGAGCCAGCCTTGCTGTGATTGATAGGGAGGAGATCCCCTGCAGACCAAGAACTAGGGTGTACATCCCTTTGGAGCCTAGTGATCAGAAGGTGATACTCCAGTTGTTACAGGTTGGCAACCAAGATTCGCCAACGCACAATTGGAAAGTTTCCAAGCTCGAGGAGACAAAGGCTGACTATAAGTCAGCTGTTATCATCTTAAACAGGGAGTCACTGACTGCACTGGAAAAAACCAACGATTTAATCAACTATGGCTTCAGTGAAGTCACACTCAAGGTGTACAAGAAGGACGCGGGCAAGCCGGAGGCTCTTATGTCATCTTCAGAAACTACCGCGATGCGTGATAGTTCATCTGCGTGTGCGGAGGTAGCCAACCAAACGGAAACTCTCTCCACGGATACGGAGATGTCAACGTCCATGGAGTCTTTAAGGAGGCTCTCAGAGGACTTCTCATCAGGGGATGACTCTGATGTTACTGTGGTGGAGAATAGGATGCAGAGATGACACTGACATTTGTGCAAGTCAACCTCTACCACTCTAAGGCAGCATCAGCTGCTCTAATTTTAAAAATTGGTAAAGAAGCGACAGATGTCGTTTTGATCCAGGAACCTTGGGTCACTGGAGACCGGGTAATTGGGCTCAAGACTCCCTATTATAGATTAATACACGCGAAGAAAGAAGGTAAGATTCGGTCGTGCATTCTCATTAAAAATAACATAAGCTGTTTTCTGTTATCACATTTCAGTAACGGATATGTAGCAGCGATCAGCATTGAGGTCGATAAACGAAAACTCTGGCTAGTATCAGCTTACCTAGCTTATGATGAAGTGGATACTCCACCAATCATTCTAGGTGAGCTAATCTGGGAGGCTCAGACGCAAGGTTGGAGTTATCCTTGGGAGTGATGCAAATGCTCATCACACGATCTGGGGAAGTAAGGACACAAATGAAAGAGGTGAGCTACTCCTTGATTACATTTTAATTACTAACCTTTATATATGTAACATAGGCAATAAGCCGACCTTTATAACTAGTAATAGACAGGAGGTATTGGATATTAAGCTTGTCTTAAGCTTTTTGACTATTAGTCTATTAAACTGGAGAGTGTCGGAGGACCACTCCTTTTCTAAACATTGTTATCTTCAATTTGAAATGGACTTGGCTTCTCCAAAAAGTCCAATCTACAGAAACAGGAGGAAAACCAACTGGGATACCTTTAGAACTATTCTGGGTATTATTATTATTGGGAGGGCCATGCGGGCGATCAGCCACTTCGCACTGCGACCTAAAAGATCTATTGTGCTGGCCCCTGCTTAATTATCCGTCCAGTCAATATTCAGGTTCTTAATGAACCTGACAATACTGCCTCCCGGTACGTGATACATACTATCTGGGCATATTGCTCTCCCTCCTAGATGTTTACTACAGCATGTAGTTCTGCTAGAAAGACGGTAGCATTGGAGCTCAAGGACCTCGAGAGGGTTGTGCCACTCCCGTATATTCCTACTCCTGCCCCGTATTCCGTTTGATTTTACTCTTACGAGTTGCTGGGAATTGCAAATCACCTGTAGGTCACCCAGCTTTACTACAGGAAGGCTAAAAATAAAACTGGAGGGTGCCTGGTATCCAGAGTCCGCATATTTTGGGCTGATTAACCTATCAGCCATTCATCTTTCGGCATATGCTGTTCCACCTTAGATTAGGGTTTTTTGTCAAGGTTTTCTCCTTTAGCGCCGTACTTTGGCCTGTGCCAAATGGCCTAAAATGTGCCAAGTGGCCTTAGTTACCAGTGGTTGCCACGAGGAGGCAGTACGTACACTTGCGAATTGTGCACAGGTTACCCCTTACACAATTGTACCCATCACGCAGCTGCCTAATGACAAGACCAGAACAGCTCACGTGATGTGCACTATTCTGGGTAATTCACTACCAGTTCCGGTGCAAAAACCTCCAAAAACTGCGCAACAGCTCGATGGGTTGGTGGACGAGTTGTCCAGTGCTTTTGTTGAAGCGATACTGGGCTCTAGTCCCCTTAGCAGGCCTAGGGGTAAATCTCGGCAACCCTGGTGGTCCAAGGAGATTCAACAAACACGTCATAAATGCAAAAGACTCTTCAAAACAGCAAGGAAAACAAAATCTGCTGTAGACTGGGACTCCTATAAGGAAGTCCTCAAAATTTAGAAATATCAATTGAGAAGTGCCAAGAATAGCTCTTAGAGACTATACTGTGGCAAAAATCTGGAGTCTTCGGAGATGTCTAGGCTACGCAAGGTACTAGCAACTGGTCCTTCCATCCCAAGTTCTCTTGGGATTCACATCCCTTCCATCTTCAACGGCCGGATGGGATATGGACCACTAATAGTGCGGAATCGCTGGAACTTCTGATGGAGACTCATTTTCCTGGTTGTTCCGAATCTGTACCTAGCACATCAGTAGGTAAAAGGGCAAGTAGCCTCATAGGCCAAATTATTAGCAGAAATAAGATCCTGTGAGCGATAAACAGTTTTAAACCATATAAGTCGCCTGGACTCGATGGTATTATCCATCCGGATATTCAACAAACTACGGATGTAACAATTTCCTGGGTAGAGGTTATTTTCACAGACAGCCTAGAACTATGCCACATTCCTAGTAAATGGACAGAAGTGAAGGTTGTTTTCATACCTAAGGCGGGAAAACGCTCACACTGCAATTCCAAAGACCTTAGACTGATTAGCTTGTCTTCCTTCCTTTTTAAAACACTGGAAAGACAAATAGAAGCTCATATTAGAGGCACGATTGTGTCAGAAAAGCTATCTAAATCTCAACATGCATATTGCAAGGGGAGATCTGTAGAGACTGCTCTTCATTATCTTGTATTTTTCATTGAAAAATCTTTCGAATATAGAGACTACGCAATGGTAACCTTCTTGGATATTGAGGGGGCCTTTAACAATGTGCTTTCAGGGGCTATAACTCGGGCACTTTCAGATCTGGGAGTGCATGAATCACTCAAGAACTGGAAAGATCAGATTCTAAGAGGAAGGATCATAAATGCCAGTTTGGAACTTGGTCATAAATGACCCATTGCTGAGACTGGAGGACGGTGGCTTTAAGGTGGTTGCCTATGGTGTTGCTATTGGTGCCTGTGATAAATATCCCCGGCACCCTTAGTGAGCTTATGCAAAATGACCTAGGCACTCGTTCATTATGGGCCAATGGCTGTGAGTTAAATGTGAACCCACACAAAACGGAATTGGTTCTGTTCTCTAGGAAATATAAACTTCCTCACATCGATCCTCCCACTTTAAATGGGTTCAGCTTGACTTTTACAGTTGAAGCGAAGTTACTGGGTCTCGTTTTGGATAGCAAATTATATTGGAAACCTAATATTCTGGAAAGGGTAAAGAAAGCTACGGTAGCGCTATACTCTTCCAAAAATGCCATTGGGAAAGGATGGGGGTGTTGAAATGCTCATTGGGAAATTATCAGACCCATTTCATATGGAATCAACTCATGCTAATATCTAAACGTCAAACTCATATTGTTTTTTCACTTCTTTGTAATACAGCTAATAAAGCAGTTATACATTTACATATATTAAAGCATTTCGGTTTCCTTTTATTTTACTTAAACTAATTACAGCTGGCAAATAGATTACGCAGTTAAAGTATATCTATAGTTTCTACAGGTTATAGGCCCAGTAAATATCGTTTGCCGAAAGGTGAAAATAAAGAAACCAAATAAAGTTAAAGTTTAAAAAAAAAAAAGTGGCAAATCCAGAAATAAAAGGAAGCTACGATGTGCATCCATTGAACGGTGAAAATTACTTCGACTGGAAGTATGAAATGGAGCATTTCTTGAAAGGAATCAAATGTTGGTCGATTTTGACGGAAGCAAAACCGGTCGCTACTGAAACCAGTGCAAAAGAGGCTGAAATCAAGGAATGGGAAGAAAACGATCAAAAGGCTCATGCAAAAATCGTTTTGAACACATCGCGGCCACTTCACAGTATCATTCGATCGGCGAAAATGGCAGCTGAAGCTTGGAAAGCATTGGGAGACCATTTCCAAGGTAGGACACTCGAAAATCGAATTACAATTATACGGTGCATTTGCAAGAAAAGGATGGCTGACGGCGGCAATGTTGAAACGCACATAAATGATATGAACGATTTGTTTCAACAATTGGTCGAGCATGGTGAGACGGTGATGGCAGCATGGCGAGTGGCGATGCTTTTGAGCAGTTTGCCAACCAGCTATGATGCATTGATTACAGCGCTTGAATCAAGGGACAAAGCTGATTTGACGATAATATTTGTCAAAGCCAGTTGATTGCCGAATATAATCGACGCATCGAAAATTCAGGCGAAACTAAGGAATCGATTTTAAAGACGACTACCAGCCATTTGGAGTGCTATTTTTGTAAATCTAAAGGATATCTAAAGCGAGACTGCAGAAAATACGCACAGTGGAAAAAGAACAATCCAGAAAAGGGTTCAAAACATAAAGCGAATACAGTAAAGCAGAATGGCGACGAATTCTTGTTCACTACATCGACCAGTGACATCAACACTTGGGTGGTCGACAGCGCTGCAACAAGTCACGTGAGTGGCAATAAAGGTTTCTTTGTTGAGTTGGGCGCAGCCGGCAGCAGCTTGACTGTTGCAAACGGTGAAAGGGTTCACGTCGAAGGAAAAGGTGCATGCAAAATCGAATTTGTCAACAGCGATGGGCAAATCAATGCAGCTACACTTACGGACGTTTTGTATGTGCCAGGAATTAAGGGAAATCTAATTTCGGTCAAGAAATTAGCAGCAAAAGGTTTTAAGGTAATCTTCTACGACAAAATGTGCGAAATCATCAAGGGAAACGTGCAAATCGCAATCGCAGACGAAATCAACGATTTGTATGTGTTACGTCAACCGAATAAAGTCAACGCAGTTGTTCAAAGGCTTGAGCACAAAGCGAATTGTATTCACAATTTGCATCGAATTTTTAGTCATCGTGATCCAGAAGCAATCAGGGAAATGTGTTTGAAGCAAATGGTTGATGGTATCGAAATCGTTGATTGCGGCATAAAGGAAAAATGCGAAGTTTGTTTAAAGGCAAAACAGACTCGGTCGCCGATTCCAAAACAGTCAATAAGCAAATCAAAGTATGTTTTGGATTTGGTTCACACGGACGTGTGTGGGCCAATGCAAACGGAATCGCCGAGTGGACGACGCTACTTGTTGACGATGATCGATGATTTTTCAAAATATACAGTCGTATATCTATTAAAGGAAAAGTCGGAAGTCTTCGAAAAGCTGCAACAGTACGTGGCAATGGTTCACAACAAGTTCGGTCGAAAGCCAGTTATTCTCCGATCGGATCGAGGAGGAGAATACACCGGCGCTGCGGTAAAGAAATTTTTACAGGATAACGGTATTCAGATGTAATACACAGCACCATTCTAAATGTTTCGTTCATATTCCATCAGAAAAGCGACGAAAATTGGACAATACGGCAGCGCAAATGGTTTTTGTTGGTTATGATGAAAACTCGAAAGCCTACAGATGTTTTGATCCAGTAAAGAAAAAGGTTGTCATAAGCCGTGACGTTCGATTCGTCGATGGCAAAGGGGAAATCATTCCAGCGACGGTATCAGTCGAAATCCGAGAAGACGAATCCAATGAAGACGTCGAAAGGCCAGAAGATGAATCGACACCAGCAATTGAAGAGAACGCAGCAATCGACGAAAACGAAGAAGGGTCCGAAGACAATTTGGCTGTTGGGGGACAACAACAGCAACGGCGCGTTTCACAGCGATCAAATAAAGGTGTTCCACCAAAGCGATTAATTGAAGAGATTCTCATGGTAGAACAAGACATCATCGAACCGAAGATGTTATCAAAGGCGCTAAAAAGTAAAGAATGCGAACAATGGAAGCTCGCAATGGAAGAAGAAATGAAGTCATTGCATAAAAATGGCACGTGGCAATTGTGCGAATTGCCAGATGGTCGTGAAGTAGTCGGATGCAAATGAGTTTTCAAATTGAAAACAGATGCTGACGGTCGTGTTACTCGTTTCAAAGCACAACTGGTGGCTCAAGGTTTTTCGCAGAAGTTCGGCACCGACTACGATTAAGTGTTCGCTCCAGTGGGAAAGCAGACGACATTTAGAGTATTGTTGGCATTGGCATCCAGAAACAATTACATCGTTCATCACATCGATGCCAAAACAGCATTTCTAAATGGAAATTTAAAGGAAACAATCTACATGAAGCAACCTCCAGGCTTTGAAAGGGGCGAAAATAAGGTTTGTTGGTTGAAGAAAAGTCTCTACGGGCTGAAGCAAGCAGCTAGGTCATGGAATGAGGCAACCCATGCGGTCTTGATCGATGCAGGTTTTGAATACAGCACAGCAGATTGATGTTTGTACCGAAGAAACATCAACGGTGAATGGTGTTTTTTGTTGCTTTACGTCGATGACGGTATTGTTCTCGGAAAAACAATGGAGGCAATCAATGAGGTAATACAAATTTTTTCATCGAAATTTTACATCGAAAAACTGGGAGATATAAGGAAATGCTTGGGCATAGAAGTCGGAAGAACAGCAGACGGCTTCTATTGGCCGAAGACAGGAGCGACAGAAAATCGAACAGCGGTTATGTGTTCATCATCAATGGCGATACAGTCAGTTGGGCGTGCCGAAAGCAAAAATGTGTGGCACTCTCATCGACAGAATCTGAGTTCGTAGCATTATCGGAAGCGTGTCAGAAGGTTTTTTGGCTCAGGCATTTGCTAGAGGATATGCAGCAACCGATAGCGTCAGCGGTAGTGTTACAGCTAATAAAGCAGTTATACATTTATATTAAAACATTTCGGTTTCCTTTTATTTTACTTAAACTAATTACAGCTAGCAAATATATTACGCAGTTAAAGTAGATCTATAGTTTGTACAGGGGGCTGGAACCCCGCATCGTACATTAGCATTATACCGCAGTAGTCAGACCCATACTCTTGTATGGGGTAATAGTCTGGTGGTCTGCTCTGAACAAAACTGTCAACCAAAAGCTGTTGACAAAAGTTCAGATAACAATCTCTCTGTGGATCACTGGTGCACTGAGGAGCACATCAACTCAGGCACTAGAGACTCTGCTATTTTTGACTCCTCTAGATATCTTGGGGAAACAGTTGGCAGCTTTCACTGCTATACGGCTGAAATCCATATTAATGTGGACCTGCAACAATACAGGGCACTCATCTATATGTAACAAACAAATTCCCAAGACCACCGACTATACTGTCCCGTCACTATCTTTTGACACAAAGTTGCGGACTACTTTTGGAACCAGGAGTTATAAACTTCTTCACTGATGGTTCAAAACGGGACGGGAAAGTCGGGGCTGGTGTGTTCTGTGAGGAACTTCTGTTAAATTTCTCCTTCCGTCTCCCCGACTACTGTAGCATTTTTCAAGCTGAAGTAACTGCCGTAAAGGAAGTCGTAGACTGGTTGAGGTATAATGTAATATCAGTTTGTGATACTCGCATATATACGGACAGTCAGGCTGTCATTAAAGCGCTTCAATCACACCTCCTCACGTCGAAAGTAGTCCGGAACTGTCTCTCATCTCTTAACGAGATGGCAGATCAGTTCAACATCCACATTTTATGGGTGCCTGGACATTTCATAAGTTCAGGGAATATAAACGCCGATGAACTGGCTCGGCGTGGTTCAACGGACCACTTCTCAGAAAGCAGAACGAATATTGAAATGCCTCTTGCAGTATGCAAACTACTGCTTCAGGAAGAAGCTAGCAAGCTGACGAATGACAGATGGTCAAGTATCACTTCATGCGTAATAACTCGGCAGGTCTGGCCAAAGTTGGACTTGGCGAAATCCAAACAGCTGATCTCACTTCAGCGAAGTCAGATCAGTGTGGTTGTTGGAGTGATTACGGGGCATTGTCTCATAGGGAGGCATGCGAGTAGACTTGGTTTCTTCTCACATGACTACTGTCGTAGTTGCGAGGACGAAGAGAAGGAAGAGACAGTACTCCTTCTTCTTTGCACCTGCCCTCGTCTGGCACGAAACAGACTAAAGTTTCGAGGGGCACCCCTATTCAAAGACCTGATGGACCTCTGTAGGGTGGACGTCAGGAGTATCCAGCGCTTTGTTAACAGCTCAAAATGGTTTCAATGAGTTGGAGGAAATAATTATTGTGGTATGGCTACGGACCATTTTTGTATCTATGCCTGGTCCTAGTGGACCGCCACCCAAACCTAACCTAACCTAATCATATAAAAAGCGAATGAGATCGAATTAGGTCATTAGTACCTATTTGGAAAGCGATAGTCTAAGAATTAAAAAGTGATTTAAAAAGTGAATTAGTGCGATTTAAATATTATAAGTGAACAGTAAAATTTTACGAAAATTATAATAAGTGATTTTGTGAATTTTTGTTAATAAATTGTGTTGTATTAAGTTTTATGCTCAATAAATAAATTCGCTTGTGATAAATTGAAGTGGTTTGTTTTTATTCACAATCCAATAATTCGAACCTTGATTGACAAGGCAATAATATAGGGATTGTGAATAATAAAACCAAGAAAATGATTCTCTCTGAATTAAACGTTTCAGAATTAAAAAAGGAACTTGAGAAACGAGGTTTGTCGATCGATGTCAGTAAAGGTGCTTTACAAGAGTGATAACGTGAGGCCATGGAGAATGAAGGGTTGGACACGGAACATCTTGATTTTAAAAAGAAGAAGGTGAAACAAAACCATTGGTCGAAACAGCACAAACACCTCCCGGAACTTTCGATTTGTTGCAGTTAAAGGCTGCTATGAAGCAGATGATGACGCAACAGGAAGAGCAGTCACACCATACGAAACAACAAAGAGGGGAAATTAAAGACCAAATTAGACATGGTCATTGAAGAATCGACGAGAAACTTTCCGAATTATCTACTAACATACATGGCGAAGTAGAGAAGCTGCAAATAGAGATTCAACAGATATACCAAAAATTAGAAACGTAGGTTCAACATGTTGAAGAGAAATTGCAAACAGAGATTCAACAGGTCGAACATAAATTACAAGCTGCATTTTAAACAGAGTTTCAACGTCTCAAGGCAAGTGGAATAACGACGAAATTGGTACAGACCGTCCAGTCAATTAAGCTAAACCACCAATTTTCAACGGAACAACATCTTTTGAAAAGCCGCTACCAAAAGGGACGAGCTGGGCGCTTTCTTGCTACCTCTAGCTTCAATTATAGACCAAACATTTTCTATTGGGTTTAAGTCTGGGCTATACGGAGCACAACGGCATTTTTTCTGCAAAGAACATTTTTACCTTTAAATGTAGAGATAAGAAAAAATAGGTTTTTAATAAATTATTGTTGTTTATCTGAAAGTAAATTTGATTATCTACAATTTAAAATTAATAAATGGTAGTTACTCACAACTTTTGCAGTATGGCATAATTATATAATATAATATATAATTTCTACAGGGTGGCGCAAAATGGACGATATGGTTTAAATGATCAATAACTTTTATAATAATTTTTTTTTAAATTTTTTTTTTCAGAATTTTGTAAAAAAGACTTGGCAAATTAATAATGGAACAGTACACAACGGAATAGCGAACAAAAATAATAGAATTTTATTATGAAAACCAATGGTCAATTGTTTTAACTCGGTGAGCATATCGACGATATTTTAATGTGCGGAATCTGCCCTCTGTGGCAACAATAAACCGTCTGGTTGGAAATTTTCAACAACATGGCACAGCAAGAAACGCAAGAAGTACCGGAATGCATCATTGGCCCATAGTTCTTCGAGAATGCATAGGGCGGCGCACTTACTGTTAATGGTGCACAGTATAGAACGATGTTGAAAAAATTTGAGGCCAGCAGTGCAAAACCATCCACAGTTGTGGTTTCAACAAGATGGAGGAGCTACAGCTCATACTGCAAGGAACATAATGAAGCGCTTTTAATTGGCCTCCACGTTCACCGGATTTAACCGCTCCTAACTGTTTTCTTTGCGGTTATTTAAAAGAAAGGGTGTACGTGAAAAAACAATATTCGCGATGAAATCCAAGGCATAACACCTGAAATTCTGCGAAAAGTTATGGAAAATGTATTGGAAAGAGCACGTATCTACGAACAGAAAATGGCCACCACTTGCACGATCTAATTTTTCATGTTTAAGCCAAAAAAATTTGCCATTTATATAATTATATTTATTGAAATAAAAAAGTTATGAAGAATTTAATACCATATCGTTCATTTTGCGCCACCCTGTATAAATCAGTAAAAAACAAAAAGAAAACAAAAAAAACAGTTTACTGTATGTATTACATAACTTCTACGCCCTTAAATCCCAAATAGGGTATTTTGATTATTTTGGGATTTTTTCGGTTTTCCCCCCTTCCCCCCAATTGTGTGTAAATTTTGTTTTCTTGAAATGTTTTGCAATATTGGCAACCAAGGCCCCAATTTTTAATAAAATATATTTGACCTTTTTTTTGCACACCACTGTTTCAACATAAATAAAATTCTCATTTTGTCATGGTGACAGTGCAAAATCGAAAATCTAATTTTGTATTCTAACAATCTCTCTTTGGTTTTCGTCACTTTTGTCTATGTGTTCCCTAAATTTCCTACTTTGTCATGGCGTCATGCCAAAATTATTTGGTCTAGATACATTTTTTTTTTCTGTGAACCAATCTTGACTTAAAATTAAAAGTAATTTTTCCAAGAAGATTGAAACATAATTCGATACATAATTACCAGTTGATGGTTTAAATCGTGTTTAAATGACTACTGCTTAAGGTATGACGTTCAAAGCAAACAGCACCAGAGATCAGAACAAGCGAAATCGAGTCTAATGGAGAAGCCATAATAAGTTTTTTGTTTTTGTTTGATTTTGTCAGCGTTTTTGAATTTACTCGTTTTATTTTTCTTTGGTTTGCTTACTTATTCATTTTTTTCCGGAAAATTTGCTTGCTAAATAGCAAATATTTTCGAGCTTACTTGTAAATATGATATTTGACTTTTTAGTGTTTCGTTATGATCTGAAGGTAAAATTTAGCAATTATGTCGTATTTAAGTAGTACACAATATCATATAATTGAATCTATGTTTTTCTATTTAAAAACTGTGAAACTTGAAGATATTCGATAGGGCATCTGATCTAAATGAGAATTATGCTGAAAGAAATTGTACAGTCCATGAAAAGCTTTAAAAACCTCTAAGATTTCAGATTATTCTCAGAGCTTAAAGTATCTTATGACCCTACAAACGTTGTTGGGTGATTATGATCAAGCATTCTGTAAAATCCATTTATTATTATTATCATCAGATTTCATTGAGAATTAAAATTTAATTAACCGAAAATACATCGAAGCGTTATGGAGTAGCAAGTC
This sequence comes from Tipula vernalis, assembly GCA_958295665.1. Lineage (NCBI taxonomy): Eukaryota > Metazoa > Arthropoda > Insecta > Diptera > Tipulidae > Tipula > Tipula vernalis. The sequence continues at coordinate 300,131,019 of OY282558.1, forward strand.
AACTTTCTCAAATAAAAGATCAAGAACTTTAAAAATTTTACAGACCAGCATTAATCTCTGCGTAGTTAAATACAGAATTATTTAAGCCTCTAGATCGATTTTGTAAATCACTCATCCTCCAAACATATTCTGAAGATTAGCTAAATAATGAGGTTGACTATAATGACCAAGTAGAATGATGAATAACTATTAACCTTTGGAAACTATTAATATAGCAAATCTTTCAAAAGGTACCAATGAATCCAGGTTTAAGGCGATTGGGTCTCGATCACAAGGTATCGATGTCTATGAAATTTGTCATTGTTTGATTTCGTTCAGGAATTTAAATGAACATAACTATGTTGATATCATATGGTCCTTAGACCAAGTGAATAAAAAATATTACTATGCCGAAGTGTGGTTCAGAGGTACTAGAAATCTCAGTTATTTTTCCTCTAAATCTGCATAAGTGAAGTGAAAGCAAAGATGTTTGGAAAGATAAGATTGTAACCACCGTAAGAAATGCCTCTAAAACCAACATCCAAAAGAAAACACGGATAGTAAAGTAATGGGTCTGTAATTTGTTACATCGGCTTTGTCTCCTTTTTTAACCTTTGTGTCGACACAAATATCAAACTACTTTTCACTAACACGCGTATACCCTGGTGTGTATTAAATTTAATAGTGCATTTTATATGAAAATCGTAAATATTGACCCAATTTTATTGGCGACTACTGAAAAACTCAGTAAGACAATAAATTTCCAATATTTCCAAAAAATGGAAACCCAGATGTGTCGTGTTGACAGGAAGGTTAAAAGTAATTGATACGTCATAGCTAGGTAAAATACACAAACGAAAAAACTCAAAGCCTCCTTAGCTTTACAAAATATTTCAATAAAATTTTCAATCTTGGAATTTTAAATGAGTGCAGTTTGTACTTGTAATTAGTATGTGTTATTCGGATTAAAAGTGGCTTTGTTTGACTTTAAAGCATCCTAATGACACAATGTACTATTTCTTACTTTTAGCAACTTTTTTACTTTGTAATAAGGAATTGTTGTTTGTTTTTGATCGATATTTTTTAATCGTTTCCATTCTCTTGTGTCTACGATATATAATTTGGATAAATAACCAACATTGGTCGACGTTTCCCATTCGTCTGGCTGGGGCTATAGAGTGTCTCGATCCTCAGAACAGACTCCATAGATTATCTTGTTGGCTTGATGAGAAACATTTTTATAGATTTTTGTAAAAATAAAAACTTTTTGCTTTAAAGTACTTTCTTAAATTTATTTTGGTTATATTTACAAGCCTGTCAAGGTTATCCATCTATGAAGGGAAATATAAAAATTTGAAATAATATTGCAAATATTCAAATACAAGTTGACCTCTAAGTCATGAAAATATTTTTGTTCATTGATTTATATGGATAGATTTCGCAGGAAGTAATAGGCAAAAGTCTTACTTTGATTTATGTATAGTTTATAGATTTTTGATTAATGGATTTGTTGTACTAACACATCCACAATGGTGGTAAAATATTAAACTTTAACAATTTAAATTTACCTTAATCTAATATTCAAATCTAAATTCAAAAACAAATTGAAACAATTGTCATCATATCTTTGTGAATTCATCTTCTCATTTTACGTTTTCTTTCGAAAGATTCAGTGTTAAGGTTACTGATACTGCTACTACATTAAATACTTGAATTTTACCTTTCGTTTTGTTGTTGTAGTTTAAAGATGAAATTTTCTTTTATGGTTTTCTTTCGCCAAGTTGAAGTACGAGTCTATATACATATTTTTATATGTACCATATATATTTTCATGTTATTTAATTTTATACATATACATACATAATATTTTTTTATGTAAATTATGATTATGATTTATGATTTTTGTTGTTTTGCATAAATATGAGAAGAGAGAACAAATTTTTCATATTTATTTTTTCTTCTTGGTTTTTATCAAGTAAAGAAAATAACAAGTTGAATTTTTGATTTAGATTTTGAATATAAATTTAATTTTATGTAAATTTAGATTAGTGACAAATTATGGTTCTAAGAAAGATAAGCGACGTGGAATAATAATCAATCATAAAACGTATATTCGTTTTAGACTTTAGAGACGAAATTATATTTAATCTGCGCACATAATATACTCACACATAAATCCATAATGATTAATTTATGTATGTCTGAACATTTGCTGTTACTTACACAGTAGTAGTAGGTAGGTCAATTTGTAGAAACGTGTGTAGAAAATTCTGAGAGAAAATAATATATTTGAATATTCAATTAATCGTAATCATTACGAAGAATACATATTATATCTTTGCAATACATTTTGGAGTGATTTGGCTTTTGCTATATAAGTAAGTTACTCGCGGCAGTTGGATCGGGAGGTACCGGGATGCAAAAGGGATTTTTCATCATCTCTTTAAGATCTCGGTGATGAAGATGAACACATATATCACCCCTGTTGAGAGTGCTGAATCCATGGGTCGACCCACATTTCATGTCAGCACTATAAAGTCGGTGAAGTTAGTCCGAAATATCAGCCCGAATTTTTGGTTCGTTTCTCGGATAAAGTGTATCTATCCCGAAAAAGTGTAAATATTTGTAAAAAGTGTAGGCTCATACCGAAAAAAATATTATAATTAAAATGTACCTAACACGAAAATAAAACAAGTTTAATCCAAATGAAAATTAATAAATTTCTTAAAACATATTTGTAACAAAAAATTTAAATTTCTATAAGAGTAAAGCCATTCAACATATTTTACAAATTTTCATAGGTATATTAATGTAGGTTCTGTTAGTAATGTATTCAATTTACTATGATATATAACCTTAAGTTATATACTGCCAATACTAAGAGATGATCAGCATCCTAGGTTCAAATCATGGAAATAAACATATTATTTTTAAAAATTTGTGTTTTTAGTGTAGCTTATATGGTATGGAGAAACCTTAAATTATAAACAGCCAATACTAGCTGAAACTTAAATTCTGTGTGGCGATACTATAGATAGATACCACTAATGGTAAATAACACGAGATAAGTCTTGGATATGCTAAGGAACCCTGAATAACCTATATCCATATCAGTACAGATAAAACGCCTTTTCGTACACTGAGTCCAGCTGAAACTAAAACTCTTTATGGCGATACTAAGTAGAGGTAAATACCATTAACGGTATATACCATCAGATAGCCCATGGATATACCATAGTATAAATACATATAGTACTACCATCATACAAAAAAAATATTTAATCGGTGAAATTCCAGATGTCGCGTCGATCGCATATACAATTAATATAAAAACTTTGGCCATCGCCTAAATGTTTGTATGGTTAATTGAACATACAACAGAAATTCGAATTGTTCACGTGTAGTTTTATCCTACTCTAACACTTAGTAACGAATAAACATATGTTCATAGCCGACTACACAATACATATCCTTTTAAATACACATTTTAAGTGTGTATTTTTGTTGTACGTACTACTCAAACATAGTTTTTTTTTTTTTTTTTTAAATACTGAAGGTCATTGCCTAAAACTGACCAAAATGGCAATAAAAATCAATTTGTCATTTTTTAATTTCAACTCAATTTTTTATTTTATTTAAAATTTTCACTAATTATTTTTATTTTTATATTTTAATAAATAATTGAATATGGAGATTTGTAATTTCTATTGAGCAAAAAATTGTTTAGGAATGAGAAAAGATAATTTTTATTTTTGCGGTTCACACGGTCATTGACCTTTTGTATTTTGTTTTGGTAGCATAAACATTTTAAGTAAATACAATGAAATCCATTTCAAAATAACAAAAAAAAAGTTAAATATTAGTAGAATTTTAGTTTTCGTTTTCTTCTAAATTGAAAAATTTTATTTTGATGCCTTTTCGGTTGCTTGAGTTCATCATTTTTTTGCTTTAAGCTAAGACGTATAAATTCAGCAATTATATATTTGGTAATACGAGCAGTGTCCGCATCACTTAATCGATGTGGATATTGTCCGTGAATAAACTTCGTAAAAAGTTTGTCAAGAATATTTTCTTCGCAACCCATATTTGAGATATTTTTTTAAAATGTATTTAATATGTTTTCGATGAATTCTTCGAATTCGACAGAGGACACAAATTTCCATATGCAGCTGATTTCGTATTTTCCATATGCAGCTGATTTCGTATTCACATGGGTCTTTATTTTTAAAGAGCGTAATTTTTTCGTTCTTAATTATTTGTATATATTGTATATGTATTTAACCGCAAATATTGAGCAATTGTCACAATTAAACTGTTTAGTAACTTTGTTACTGAAAAACCCTGTTAAATAAACTAGAGAGCAGATCTACATTGTCAACTTGCAGTACTAATAATAATTTAACATCTAGGAACAAAACATATGTTTATGCATACACTTATATGTAATTTTAATTTTTTTTAACTTTGTTTTTTTGTTTTTTCTTAACCACTGTTAAATTTTAACTTAAATTGGATTTATGAAAATAATTGTTTGCGATCGCAACTTAGTATGTTTTTTGTATGCGTTAGCTTCCTTTAGCTGTTGCATACATTTTTTTGTACCTTTTCTTGTATTATATTCCTTATATAACTATTTAAATTAATTTAAGTTTTTCAAAAATATCGGGGCAAATGTGCTTACGAGTGAGGTCATGTAAAACTCTCACTGATCTATGCTCCATTGAATAAAGTGTTTGTAGTATCTGCCACAATATTGCCTTTTCGCAGTCGTTGGTTAATATGTTATCAGAATATAAACAATTCTGAACACTTTTAAAAAGGTGAGGGATGTCGTAGAAACAAAATATTTTTCGTGGACCAAACCTCGCCCATGGCTTTCTAAACTTGAAAATGCTTTTCTGTTTGTACTACCTTGACCATTTTTGATACCAACTATTTGCAAACCGGTTTTGTGAACTTTGTTGACAACTGTTTCTGTTCCGTTAGTCGCCTTTTGGTGAACCCATGTAATAACCGACTACTTGTTTCCAATTGCGGTTGAGTGCACGTAGCATAAATACAAATGCTTTGTCGGAAATCAAATTGCCCCTTCCAAGTTCACCAAGGTCCTGGTATCCATGGATTAGGTCATCTGCTGAATTATATTCCAATTCTTTTTTTATTGACATTTTATCCATCACAAAATGTAACGTTGGTCTATTTCAATCATGCCGTCACATTTATTTTTTAAAAGACTAATTATATTCTTGGATACTCCACTTTCAAATCTTGTTAGCGAATGCCAGCACAAAATAGTCGATATTCCTAAGTAAAAAAAAATATATGACTGAGTATTGAGTATACTATAATTTGGTTTTCATTTTAATATAACGTATGGTTACTGTAGTAGGTTGCGAAACGGCAGATTTTTCATAACTAGATAAGAAATGAAGAATATATACAGTGTAATACCACAGTAAAACCTATAAAAGTAAAATTTAAATTGATGAAATTCATGAATTGAATATAAATAAAATCGCATGAAATAAAAATCTTTGCACCTACCGCATCAAAAATGTATTTTTTTTTTTAATTTATTTCTTAAGTTTGGACACAAAATCTCTCATTCTTAATTTTTCTTAATTGACAGATCTAATTTAACGAAGCTTCGTTAAATTTCTTAAGTGACGTCAATTTTTCGCTAGGCGAGAATACAGAAATGCTATCTACCGCATTTTTAAGTTTTGTTAATTCTTAATTAGTTTATAATTTTTCGCTGGTTACCACTTAATAAACTTAAAAATTAAGAATTAACAAATCTTAAAAATGGGGTAGATAGCATTTCTGTATTCTCGCCCAGCGAAAAATTAACGTCACTTAACAAATTTAACGAAGCTTCGTAATTTTGCATCCAAACTTAAGGAATATGTAAATGGCTTTTTAGTTTTATTTATTTATTTAAATTTTATTTCTCTAGGCTTAACGGAGGGTATCAATTTATTTGTTAATTTGAAAAAATCTGTCTAGTGTATTTTTTCCTAAAAGATAAAAAATGTCAACATTTTGTGATTGGCGAATTATGTAGCCCCATTTTGCTTTGCACATAAACAATAACAATTTGTAGTTTAATAGTTTTTTATTTTATGCCACAGTAAAATAGTTTAAAATATTCAAGTTTATTTTATTAGAAGTAAAGAAAGTTTGGTTTGAAAACAAATATCGAAAAATAATGGTTCCACTAAAATTCTTAAGTTTATAATTTTTTGTCGTGACGTTTTTGTCAAGTTCTTTTGCTTTGAAATTACCAAGTTACCGTTGGTAGATTTCAAGTATGCGGCATTAAGGCAAAAATTGAACATTGTTCAATTTTGTATACAGAACATTTTTTTGCCTTTCACGCAAAATTACATGATCTTAAAAAAGTAACAGCTATTTCAACAAATCAGCATGGAAACACGTTGCACGTATCACTGCCTTATTTCACAACTCGTGATGATATATTCACCAGTTTGTGTCTACTTGATTTAAAACAAAAAAAAAAAAATTAAATTAATTTGGAATTTTAATACTTTAATACTTTTTTGCCAAAATTCAATAATTTACTGTTTTTTTTACAAAAATTAGAAAAAATCTTTGTAACGAAACGTTATGAATAATCATTTTGTGTAACTTGTGTGATTTTCGAAATAAGCGAAGCGAGCAATATCCCACTCGTTACACAAAATGAAGTATTTCCTATCTGGTTGCACAGCTATTTAAATAAAAATAAAAAATTTATTTTAAATTAATAAAATAAAATAGCTACTTATGTGAAATATTACAAATCATATTTTTAAAATTTGGTATACAAATCCTTATTCTTAAAAAAGCAGGTGATTTAAAATAAAATCCTAGAAATTACTTTTGCTCGGTTTGTGTCTATGTCGAATTTTTTTTGTGGAATATTTGTTTAAACACAAACGTTTTCACTTCTGGCCGATCTTCAAGTAAGTTGCTAATAAAATCTTTTACCACAATATCCATGGATGCGAGCTTCTTTTTAGGCGGAGTGTTTAAAAGGAACCTCGAAATTTTTTTCAGTTGCTCATTTTCTTGATTGGTTTCGGTCTTCCTTCGGTGATGTGGACTGAGGAACTGAGAGGGCGATGTAGGACACGCTAAAGGAACTTGTGGAACATCATAATTCCTTAGATACGTTTTTGGGGGCCCTGCTTCATATTTTAATTTGAGTGGTGGCGAGTCAGCCCTACTCAGGTACTGGCTCAACCTCAGAATACTCTGTAAAAGTACTCTGTTAAAAGTAATGGTTGGTGGCAAAGGTTTTTTTGAAATAGGAGCTTTGGTAGTTGTATAAAGTCTTAGATTTATTAATCTTTGACAAGCAACGTCGATGTAATTGTCTTTACATTTACAAACAAAACTATTAAATATTTTATTACGCGCTGTTCTTTTCAAAACTTTTGTATACCCAGTTATTGTATACCCCGTTATCTCACTGACACAGAAGTGTTTTTCACAAAATGTAATATATAGTATTTTGAACACTCTTGGAGTTTATCCCACACACAACCATGCTTCAACCAAACTTTACAGCGATTGCCCTGTGGCACAATAAAAAATGTTCTTGTGGCATTGGTGCCGTTTTTGTTTAAATAAGTTTTATAAACACACACTATTTTAATATTAATAATTTAAAAATGTAAATAAAATTTATACATACGAAACTAGTTTCAAAATACCTTTATAGAAATACGTCAAACTATAGCGACAACTTGTTTTGGTTTGTTTTACACGAACATTAATTTAGGCCGTGCCTGAATACCTTGTTAAATATTACACTCATCCAAATTATTACAGTCGTTCCCTATGATACATTTTGACAGATCCATGTGAAATATTTTACTACCGAATGTGATTTGAATATTTTATTAGCAACAGCAATCAACAAGAGCGAGAACATATTATTTTTTACAATATTAAATAAAATATAATTTGGGTATTAACAATAATATAATTTGATATTAACAGCTCCCACCATTCTATGCCTTGTCCCACTTGCAAGCCACAAAAAGCCATGAGTTGTAACTAACGTTGCCATCCATGCGTTTTGCGTGGTAAAAAATCTGTGATTTCGTGAAACGAATCCCCAGAAATCCTTACGTATTTATTCGTTTCCTCATCATTACAGGATAATATTTCACCAATAATCGGGTTGTGGAACCGCGGAGTATAATGTAGTCGTATTTTTTATTATTATTTTCAATTTGATTTTATTAAAAAAAATAGGCGAGAAAATTATCACGTACAAATTAGGCTGTGTTTCAATCGGATAAAAAGTTACATTTGTTAACTGTGGTGAAAAATATTAAATTTTTCTTACTTTTTAATCGCTTTGGTGTTTTAAATGGAACTGGTTAAAATTGTAACGTGTACGTTTTTTATTTTTATTTTGCGTAGAGAAAAGTAAAATACAAGCTAGAAATTTTTAACTGGTCCGTGAATAAATTGTCAAAAATTTAACTTTTTAACTTTTTATGCGGATTTTTATTCGTTTGAAACACAGCCTTATTATTAAATTCGGGCAGTAAAAATAAAAAAATGTCTGCGAAGGGGAATATTTCTCAAGTAAATGTCACAAAATATTATTTATTACGGTATTATCATTGTATTCGGGCACGGCCTAGGTAAGAATATTAAAACAATACTAGACATTTTTGATTTTGATTTTTAGTTTTACTTTTTATACCAATACTGAAACAAGAGCTAAGTAGGTCAAAACCTGGGGCCCTATTCTCGAATTCCACATCCATTTTCCACATGTGGACATCTGTCAAAATTCATAAAAATTGAATTTTTTTGGTACTAAGGGAATATTTCCGAATGGGTATAAGCAGGTGGAAGAAATTCTCCAAAAAGAAAAATGTTCATGCCCCATGTGTTTTATATACGAATTAAAATTTCAGAACGTTTTGATGAATTTTGACAGATGTCCGCATGTGGAAAATGGATGTGGAATTCGAGAATAAGGCCCCCGCACAAGTTTTTTTACAAACCGTCTATAAAAACTAGTTTTCACATCAAATGTTTTTCTCTTTCCATCATAAGGGAAATAAATGCTTTGGTCCCTTGTTCTCTCTAACGATGAACTAACACGAAAAATCTAACATCAGCTGATTTTGTTTACAAATATTATTGTGTAGAGTTGATATTCATGGTTTTATTAGGATTTTTCATACAAATAGAAATTAAAATAAGAAAACAAAATTATGTTTTGTATATGGTTTTTATGGGGAATTTGATATTGTACATATTTAATCAAATAGCACTGCCAAGAATTTTCATCAACATTAAAATTTACCATCAGTGCATAAATAAAAAATTTTATAAATAATATTGTTTTAGTGTTGGTTGAACCGAAACGAAATAAACAAATATCTATGGATATGTCTATATTTTACACACTTAACTATTCAATGAACGGTTAGAAAATTATGATGACATTTGGGCGTATTAATTCGAACATATATTTGGGCGGATTTATATACAAAAATATTTTCAAAAATCGAAAACGATATCAGTATCTCCATCTAACACTTCACCGATGAAGTTTGTATGGAAGTACTATATGTATTTATACTATGGATATACTTAGGAACTATGAATAGGCCATATCCATATAATTTTCAAAAATAACTTGAAATCATGAATTGAATTTATTAAAACAAATAAATTCAAGGAGATTTTGTAAATGGTTCGTTACAGTTTGGTAACTTGAAATCATCAATTGAATTTATTAACACGAATAAATTCCAACAGATTTTGTAAATGGTTCGACACAATTTGATAATCTCCATAATATGGATATGGTCTATTCATCGTTCTCTAGCGTATTTATCTCTAGTATAGCCACAGAAAATTTTAGTTTCAGTAGGACGCTGTGTACGAAAAGGCGTTTTATGTGTACGGAAAATGACATTTCTTATTTCCATGATATGAATATGGCCTATTTATGATTCCTTAGCACATCCAAGACCTATTTGGTCGTATGTACCGTAAGTGGTATTTATCTCTAGTACCGCAACCCAGAATTTAAATTCCAACTGGATGCAGTGTACGAAAATGCGTTTTATGTGTACTCAAAATTATATGTCTTATCTCGATTATATGAATTTGGCCTATTTATGGTCCCTTAGTTTGTCCAAGACATATCTGGTGGTATATACCGTTTGTGGTATTTACCTCTAGTATCGCCACACAGAATTTGAGTTTCAACTGGATGCAGTGTACGAAAAGGCGTTTTATGTGTACTCAAAATTATATGTCTTATCTCCATGATATGAATATGACCTATTCGATAACAATATAAGTAATTCTTAAAAGCTTGACTTAATTTTGAAATATGTATGCCTTTTGTAAGCATATTAAAATATATTTGGAGAATAAATGTTACCAAACTTAACTTATAAATTACGAGAGATTCAAAGTATTTGTGAAAAATAAAAAAGAAGATACAATTTATATTTACATATTAAAACTTTTCTCGACAAAGTCGTATTGCTGTTATATTAAATTTGGAATGGTCTCACGAGAGTCAAAATATCATCATTAGACATTGAATATATTTTTTCATTCTTTTATTATGATCTGCACATAATTTTTGTTTCGAACAGTTGACAATATTCTATTATTTTTACGAGAGTTAAGAGCAAGTTAAAAATTCAAATTAAAAGTTTTTCCAAAACAAAATGGCAATATTTACAGATTTTATATTTAAAATTAAAAGTAAACGGGTCTAATATAAAATATTATGTTTATTATTATCATAAAAATGTTGTAAATTTTTTTTCTTCATTTTGATACAAAAATATCCCTGCAATTATTAACAATAAGTTTTCCGTTTTTATTATCATTTTCCAGAATAGTATTTAAATTAAGGAAGTTATTTTTTCCTTTTATTTATATTTAATGTAATTTTCATTACAATAAATTATTTAATGCATTACATTTAGTTTGTTACAAAAACAAAAACAAAAAACATTAATTATAACTAATTGTCACCAAACGCATTGAGATTTTATCGAAAACTTCCATAACATTTTTGGTTTAGAATTAAGCTAAAGTAAAGTTTGCGAATAATTAATCCTACATAACAAATGTTGGTTCACCAGTAAAGAAACAATCTGTTGTTTATAAAAACAAAAATTTAAATTAAAATTTTAAAAATTTATAAAATCTATAAAACTTTGTTTCAAAAATATTGATGAAAAATAATTAATTAATGTATGACAAAAAAAAAAAAAAAAGGTAGACTACAAAACAAAAAATATCAAAAATTTACTTTGTGTTTGCCAATGTTCCAACATGGAAGCAACAAAGTAAATAGATGCAAAAAAAAAAAAAAATACAAAAATAATTATACCAAAAGCGTAAAAACTGAAATTATATTTTTGTTTATTATAATCAGATGCTCGTATATGTACTCAGCTTTAAGTAGAAATCATTGTTATATCGCATCAAACATTCATATAAACATAAAAGCAACATAAAAAAAAAATGAAAACATGGAAATGAACAAACAACCCAGTTTCATGTTGTTTTTGTAGGAATAGAAAAATTCATACCGCTCACACATTATACAGATACCTAGTGAGTACAAACTCGAGTATGCTTTATTGTTGGTGGTTGTATTTTTAATTTCGAACAGAAGCAAACATTATAAATATTTGGTTTTTGTTTATCTTTTCATAACGAATAAAAATGTTTACAAATAATATTCACAAAAGAAATTAAACCAAAAAAATCACTTATGTACATATGTATACCAACTGTGAAGTAAGTTGGGAGAATTAAAAAACACAGGATAGTATTGCACAAGGACTTCATATTATTAATTAAATATTAAATATGTTTATAGTTATGTTGAAATAAATTATGGTTTAACATACCTTGAGCATTCTTTAATGTTTGGTAGATAATATTTGCTCGTGACAAACCTTATCTGAAATGACAAAAAAAAAAAAAAAAGTTAGTTAAGTAATTTAATTGCATTGGCCAAGTAAAACAATTGTTCTTATATAATAGCAAAAATTAACAACCACTGATAAAAATATTGTAAAACGTTAAAACTTAAAAGCAATGTTTATTAATATTTATTATTCTATTTCGCTATTTTTAGGTTACAATTTCAGTTTTAATTAATTAATAATGTCTTTTAATTTAATAATTAAATAATCATCTAACAATCATTTAATTATTAGGTGTATGTAAAAGTAAGTTCCGTTTTTTGGTTAAAATTACATGTTTATTTAGCAAGTATGTATATAAAAGTGGTACTGTTACAAAAAGGCGATTTTCCAAATTTCTATTAAAACTCTAATAAGAATATGAACAATGTTAAAATGTATCATAAATTCGCGGCGAATTTAATATGATGGGCCAGTTTAATAATTTTTAATTGTTTTACTACTCAAACAACGGTTATGTTCTACAAAAATATGACATCAAGCTATAATCGATCATTCTTGTGTGACCATTGAAGCAGTAGACCACAAAATAAAATTAAACCTATACGAACGGATTAAAACTCAGTGAAATTAAATTAAATCGTTGTGTTATTGAATGGTGTAATTATTCTGTGAAGCAGAAAATAATATTAATAACACCCATAAACTGAGTGAAATTGAATTTGTAATTTACACCTAAACTCGTGTATTTTTTTTTTGTGATTTTTTGGTAGTTATAAAAGTAATGCAAAACGGTTTCTTTTTTTACCACAGATATAACTAAATCCAGTTGACTTGCAGTTAGAATTCACGTACTACTCGACAGGCCTGTCGGTGGTTGCCGGACATTGGCTAACAAGAAGTTTTTATAGATAAGAAATCAATATTTCAATATTGTTAATTAAGTTCAGTTGGTTCAAAAGTTTTGTGTTTACAAAATACGTATATAAGCGATGCAAATTTTGTACTCAACGTAAGGTAAATACCTACATAACTATTTGGTAATTATCAAAATAATAATCCATTTTTCACAGCAAGCAACGGAAGAGCTCTACCGGATGAAGACTATGAGTACACACTTAAAAATGTTGCAGTGTTTTATGATACAAGCCTTGCATCGCAGCATATATGATATACCGTATATCACATTATGATTAAAATCTTGCATCGAAAAATAAACCGATGCAGTTATAATCAAAAAAGAAGCAAGTTTTGCATCAAAAAAATCGTTCTGTTGAAGTTGGTTGCAAACGTAACGTACTACGTACGTACCTATTCGTATATTTAGAACGTGAATTTTTCATTTAAATTATTTACCAACTAACATATGTACGTACTCTGTCAGCCTCTGTTTATAATCAACCACTTTAATAAGGTTAACATAGAAACCCAATTATTATAATGTAAGGCTAAAGAGTTGACTCAGCCTTTAAGGATGAGGGTTTACTGGCACATAATACCATAAATGTGCCTATGTGCATGTGTCACCTTGCATTTATTTAACCATTCCAAGTAAAAACAATATGATAGTACTGTAGTACCTATAGCGCAGTTGGTTTATACTTTTGTAAAATATATACATACATAATCTTAATATTTTGCAAAAGTATAAACCTACACTAAGGCGCAATACACCAAATAAAACTATATGGCCTTAGCTCAATAACCGTTCAATGAAATAACGTATCCCTATATTATATTCATTTTCAAATGGTCAAATTTTTAAATAAGAGTACAAAAAACAAAGACAAAAATTAATATGTAGCTATTAATAGCTTTTCTATTCGTTTGAGAAAAACAGGGCTTACCACTCAATTTAACTTTACAAATATAAGTATGTAAATAACATCAATTTGGATATTCGTTAGTAAATAATTTTATAATTTACAAAGTATTTATACATAATATGTATATATATTACATATATAAAACATTAATTTGTTATATAACGTATAATTTGTTATGTAACTATAGCTAAATACAAGATGAATTAAACAGTACTTTTATAATATAACAGCGTTAATTTTTAGAAGTGTCTTCCCTTCCCCTGTTGTAGTTTAAGCAAACAAACTGAAACAACCACACAAACATGTACCGTCTCTCTTCTTTATTCGTATTTCGTATCGTTTCAAACGTATCTACGCAGTGCAAAGTTTATCGTCATTCTTTCTTTTGGACAATTGTGAAGTGCAGGATATTAACGTACATAATTTTTTATATATTTCTTATAAATACTTTTATTGAGAGATTTTATTTTATTTAATATAAAAAATATATTTAGGTATATAAAAAGTGAAAAAGAAGTTCAAAAAAAAGTGAAATTTACAGTTTAGTTATTATAAGATCCTTGTTCCATGTGATTTTTATCCATTGTTTGTTACGATGGATTTTTGTTTTGTTAAGATTAACTTTAAAGGGGTTGTTAATTATGTTAAAATAATAAAACACGAGGAAACATGGGAATATAAAGATTTTATTTTATCAGGTAAGTTGTAAATATTTAATTCTAATAATACTAATTAAGTATTCGAATTATTTTCGGTGGTTCCCGTTATTATTTTTCTTTATTGTGACGCTTACTATTTTTTTCCTATGTGATGGAAGATTGCATCATAATTTCATTTTCTTTTTGATTTATGATATTACATTGCATCGTATCAGCTGTGAAAAAAATAAATGTGCGTGTCTCTCGGAAATATCCATTTGATCAATGTATTTGTAATCAAATTTTTTTAATTGAATTATAATTTTATATGATTTTATTTTCAGCGTCTATATATGCTAATATTTCTGCATATGATATCGACTACTTTACAGATTTGCAAGGTGTTAGAATTTGTGAGGAGGATTTTGTAGATATCGTTACTGAACGAAAAACTCATCCGGAATTTCAGTTAAAAATAGTTTTGAAAACCCATGATAATAGTACCATTATTATATAAATGTATTGAATGTTATTTAAAAAAAAATTTAATTTCTTTATTGATACAATAGAATTACCTGAAATTCAAGCAACACCATTGATTCGTCAAAATTGCCGGTTAGGTTATCTAATGCATATAAATGCAAAAGTATGTAATTTATTTGAATAATTAATTTAAAATTCCCTGAAATAACTTTAATATTTCTAATTACAGGATTTAGAAGATTTTATTCTACAAACTCAAAACGCGTACGTATTGAGCAAAACACTTATAAACGGCGGGTCACCGAAAGGCCTTTCGGATACTGAAAGACGGGCGATAATAAGGGAGGGTGTGGATTATCTAGTATTTAAATTTAGTACTTATCATCCCGATCCAGCACACATCACGGCGCTGGCGCTAGCTATTGTGGAATTATTTCCACAATTAAAAACTAAACAGAAAGATAACGGAGGAATAGTATAAAATTAAAAAATTAATTAAAAAAATCTTAAAACTTAGAGCACCTATACTTTTATTATTTATTAGGACGCTTTATATGATAGAAAAAAAAATCGCGGGTATGTTATATCAAGATTAAACCGGGTACGCCAAAAATCATATGCATTAGAACATGCCACTGGGAAAAACAGTCGGAAACGCAATGTAGCAGGATCATTAATTTCAACGGAAACTAAACCAGCTTTTGACATAGACAGTGACGAAATTTTTTTGATTTTAAAAAATTTAAACGTAACCACTCAGAAAGATTTAATCAAACAGAAACTTCTCGAAACTTTGAGTGTGCGCATCGATACTTTACGGTCGTCACCTGAAATTGGAAAATTCTCAAAACAATTTCCCTTTTTTTATACATCTCCCGATCAGTGGCCCTATTCTGGTAATTCCCGGGGAACGGGGAATAATTTTTTTTACAGCAGTTATTCCCAGATACATATTTCCAACTTTTTATTCCCCATTTTCTTAAAGTGGATTCTGTCAATTGGGGAATAAATATACAGGGAAAATAAATTTAGTTGTATCAAAATTATTATAATAACTCTTATTTATTATAATACTATCTTTAAAATTATTAACAGTATTAATATTAGTAATTATTAATAACAACTACATATAAACCAACATTTTCATTAAAAATCTATTCCCCATCAATTCTTTCATAAAATCGGTGTGGAAAAACAAACGTCAAAACTGCTGTAATAGGGAATAATTTTTTCCCAATAAAAATCTTTCCCGAACACCAGAATACACTTTGGGGAAAAGGGAATAATACTGCAACAAAATTTAAAATTTCTATTCCCCGGGAATTACCAGAATAGGGCCACTGGTAAGAGTAATCAGTTGAATTATACTCTATTCAATAATCTCTATTCATGTGTATTAATATTTATTCATTTTTTGTTTACTATTCCAGATTCTATATGACTTCGAAATACGGTATTCCGAGAAACATCAACATTTTATAAACAAATGGAAAATTTGTTCACCACATATTAAACAAATTTTTATGGAAACTAGAGGGCCGCATTTTAAAAGCTTACCTGAGATTGAAGGTAAGATAGATCAGCTAAAGAATAATACACATACTAATAAATTTAAATTCTACTTAGAATTATTGCCTTCGATGCAAGACTTTTTTTACCTTCTAAATATATTACCACAAGTCGTAGCAGGTAAATCATCAGCCAATATCCAACGGGAACGATTCTCCATAAACAAAATATTAGTGTTTAGAACGGTAAGATTTTACTTATCTCTTATATTGGGAACTTACAACATATAACAAAAATGTATTTATACTGGTTTTCTATTTAAATTCACAGCTTAATCTTCCTCCTGAAGAACTAATCGCATCTGAATTGGGACATCCCTATATAATTGCTGAAGGTGACAATAAATCAGCGATATCACAATATCATCTTTGCATAGAAAGAGAGCTGATAATCTTACCAGGAAATTTTACTTTCATTGAAGCCGTTGATTTATTGTTTAAATCGCACTATGTGTTTGGGCTACATTTTGCTGATAGTTTAAAAACATTTTGGACATTCATCGCTTACTATTTTTATGAAATTGAAGATGCAGGAACTATCACGTCCAGGATTAAGGAAATATCCTGCAAATTAGATCTAATAACAGGTGTTAATTAACATTTTTTCATTAATTTTTTTTATAAACATAAATCATTTCTTTTTCTATCTTAATATACTAGCAAAAATGTATTTTTGCTATTTCTGTAATGAGGTATTTGCTGAATTAAATAAATTAATACTTCACCTAAAATATCAAGAATTCGTAAAAGAAAAGTCTAGCATCAAAATTAAATGTGTCAAAGAAAAGAATTGTGATTGCACCTTCCAGACTTTTTGTGCCCTAAAACAACATTTAAACAAATCTCACATTCTGGAAATAAATAATCCATTAGCCGACTCAAACGAGGCTGTATGTACTATAGCTTCTTTGGAAAAAATAGAGGACGTTTATATTCATAACGATCGTTTAGACAAATCTTCAGAGCTTGAAATTAAAACTCCAACTTTAAGTGACTTTGAAAACGCAATGAAATGTTTCTATGCCAAACTTAATCTATTAGGGTTGCCAGAGCAAACAATGACAGATGTTTTCTACCAAACCAAAATCATAACTGATATCGGCATTAATATTATATCCGCATCATCCCAAATTAACACGACATTTAATAAAATTAAAATTTCTGAAACTATGAAAAATTTTTGCTCGAAATATAAACGCAAAAAACTGTTCTTAGAAAATTCTTTTTATATAGAACCACAACAAATTCCAATTGGATTTAGGTGGGAGAGGAGGTTCAATGGAGAATCATTCACTTACTCAAGAAAACTTGTTCAAAATTTTTTTCAATTTATACCAATTACAAAGACATTAACGACAATTTTTAAAAATTCCAGTTTTCGTAACTTATTTAGAGATTTCAATGTTTCTCACAGTTGCACTAGTGGAATTTACAAATTTGGCTGTTGCGGAGATCGTTTTCAGTCCATTAAGAAGGATTTTGTTAACGAAGCGAAAGTTTTAATTCAGCTGTACTACGACGACTTTGAAGTTACTAGGGTACTTGGCAGTAAGACGATAGTTCATAAAGTAGGCGGTATATATTTTACAATCGTAAACAGTCCAACCAATCTAAAATCCAACCTACAAAATATATTTTTAGTAAGCTTTTTTTACGTAAACGATCTCCATGGCGATTTTAATTTAAATTCAATTTTACAACCAATTGTAGCAGATATCAAAATCTTGGAAAATGATGGTATATTTATAGATAAACTCGGTTTGGTTTCAGGAACAATACTTTCCTTATCTCATGATAATCTGGCGGCAAATGACCTAATTGGTTTTACTAAATCTTTCTCCGCTAAATTTTTTTGCCGATTTTGTATTATGCCTAGCGGAGAAACAAAAAAATCAACTACTGAAGATCTAAAATTGCTTAGAACAGATGACTGTTACACTATTTTATGCGATCAACCGCCATTGAGAAAGTTAAAAATGATGGAAACCCAAGGTATTAGTCGCAATTCAGTATTGAACGATTTAAAATACTTTCACTCTATTAAAAACCATAGTGTGGATCTATTACATGATGGTTTAGAAGGCTTTGTTGTATTAGTATTGAAATATCAATTTGAATTCTTTATCGAACAGAAAGTTTTAACTAACATTGATAAAATAAATAATTGTATATCTGCTTATAATTTTGGATTCATTGATCGAAGAAATAAACCATCGAACATTAACCTGGAAAAAAGTAATTTAGGACAAAATGCCATACAGGTATTATGCCTAGCTACACATTTTCCGTTTATTTTTGACAGGTTTTATGATCAAGCTCACCAATGTCAATGGAAAGCTGTGCTTAGTGTTATTGAAATAATAATAATTTTATTTCGCCATGAATTAACTGATAGTGACATAAAACATCTACAAAGTATAATAACTTCTCATTTGAAATCGATAAAAACTACGTTCAAAAAAGATTTGACACCAAAACAACACTTCCTTCTGCATTATCCCACTGACATCAGGCAAATGGGTCCTGTTATCCATTTGTGCACAATGCGGTACGAAGGCAAACATCGTTATTTTAAAAAAAATATAACACCTAATTTTATAAATATCTGTCAATCGTTTGCTAAAAGGCACCAACAAATGATGAGTAATGTTTGGGCAAATTCAACATTTAAAACCCAAAGTCAAAAGGGGAAAAAATCGTTATATAATTCTAATATTAGTTACAATTGTCTTGATAGGTTTTCTAGACCAATTTTTAGTTTATCATATTTTATCAGTGACTTTCATTATAAGAAAGGTTTCTGCATTTTGAAAGAAAAATCATCCCACCAATTAATTCATGTATATAAAATAATTGATATTCTTGACTGTAATAACGAAATATACTTCCTTATGAGTGAATTTATTGGAATTTATGATAAATTCTACTGTGGGTATCAATTAATCGAAAAAAACTCTAGTCCTATTTGTCTTAATTTTAATTCATTACAGTACAAAAAAGCTTATGAAAAACATTTTGTATGTAAAACTAAAAATTTTTATTTAATTGGATGCAATGTGCAATTGATTTAATTTTGATTAAATATATAAAATGTATTGTTTAGATTGCGACCTTACAAAAATCAAATTGAAATAGCAATTACAAGGTATAATTAAACTTAAATTAAGAATAGTTATTATATGAAGTGTAATCAATAATAATTTTATTGAATTTTAATTATATTAAATTATTACATTTTAATTATTTGAATTTTAAATAATTTTATTTTATATTTTATTATTATTATTTAATAAATAAATATATGTCGAATGAATATAATTCACTTAGTTTTATTACAACCAGTGGGTTCTGAGGATGATTTCATATTTGATACATCTTGATCTCGTTTACGATGCAACTTGATACATAATTTGTTGTGTTTCGATATAACTAATATCGTATATTATTTAAATGCAATCATAGTTGCAAAACGATACAGGACACATCGAAGCAATTCAGATACAAATTATAACAGATTACGATGCAAACTGCACCATAATTTCAATAAACACGTATTGCATCAAATTTCAAAATAACATGCATCGAAAAAACCTTGATGCAAATTGTTCTGTAAATCGTTGCAGGTAGTATCATATATAATTTTAATGTAATTTGTATCGAAATTGGGAGCATCATCAACTCTTTTTTTTTGGCACAAAGCGTAAATCGAAAAACGAAGCTAGTTTGCGCTGGAGTCATATACGAAACTATTTGCATCGCATATCAAATTTTTTTTCGAGTGTGTATGGTGAGTAATTTATTTTTTTTATGATCGAAACGTTGTCGCGAAAGAAAATTTTGTAATAATTTTCAACCATGTGCAAGTTTGTCTATTTAAATTATTTGTCTATCGTAGCATTTCACTAGTAACCATTTTCTAATAATAAAATATGTGAAAGCTCAATATCTCTCTATCTTTTATCAAAGCATTCCTAAACATACAAGCCGTCAGGTTCAGACCAATTTTAAAAGAAACTTAATTTAAGGGGAGGTACATTTTACGATTTCCCATAAGAACCCATGTAAAATTGAACATTTGTGATTAAAATTTTATGAATGAAAAATACTTTTAACAGTAAATATATTTAGGTTTATATTTAAATCAAACCTTAAGAATAACATATTTTAAGACCAATAACTTAAATTTAGTAATTTGAGTAATATAATTAAAATAAAATTTTACAAATTTACTTTTTCTTTGTAAGGCTATGTGAAAAATACAGTATAAAATTATAAAAACGAAATCAATGACGTTCAAGATCTTACTTACTATTTATCAAAGACTTTAAAATACAATAGACCAGAAATAAACAAACTACGCACAAACACTCTTTGACAACAATAAAAACTAAATGGTTTGTTTCTCTCCTTTAGTTTCAACTCTTTGCTATTTATTGACATTTTTTTATTATAAAAAAAAACATGAACGAAAGGTGTGACGTCATGAGGTGTAAAGATATGTTGGAAATAAAGGGGATTTAGTAAAACATTAATTAAATATCTAAAAACAAGATTTTATTAATGGATATTTAAATCATATCTTTATCAATTATCCTTCTTGATAACGTAAAAATCAAAATTCATTTTGGTAACATTTTTCATGTAAGAAAAACGATATTAACACTAGAACTACCGACCGGTCAAAATGACCGGTTATACATTTATTAAATGCAATTTTTTTAATTATTATGTTAATACGTTTGTGAGAATCTGTGATGACTTTTAATATGACAACAAAGTAATTATGTTAAAATTGAATTCAATAAATGTACAATTCGTCATTTTGAAGGGTTGGTAGTTCTAGTGTTAAAAAACATAACTTTTCATATGATTTGTATGAAAAATTCATTTTTTTTGTCTTTCTATCACCCTTATATTATGTAAGTTCGAATTTTATCGTGACGGCTTGTATATCATGAAATGCTTTGCTTCTATCTTCTTGTTTTATCTTCTATTTCTATCTTCTATTTATCTTCTCTATATATAAAGAAGAAAACTATGTTTGTTTGTTTGTGGGTTCCATGAAAGCTCTTGATCCACTCGAGCGATTGCTTCCAAATTTTGCACGAATACTTTTTAGCAGTCGAGAAGAAACTTAGAGGGTTAGGGCCTCATGCTCCCGTGTGAGGAGTATTTATGTACAAGTGGAATTTCTAAAACTTTACCGATTCAGTTGATTTTTGGATATTCAGTGCAAAATTAGAAATAAATCGACACGCGAATCATTATTTTTTTTAACGGTGATGGTGATGGTGATGTTGATGGTAATGGTGAAGATGCTGATGATGGTGATGGTGCTGGTGATGTTGATGGTAATGGCGATGATGATGATGAGGGGGGATGATGATGGTGATGTTGATGATAATGGTGATTGTGATGGAGATTGTGAATCTGATGGTGTGATGGAATGATGGTTTTGATGGTGTGATGGTATAAAGGTATGATGGTACGATGGTTTGAAGGTACGATGGTGCCATTCTGTGATTGTATGATGGTACACTTGTAAGATGGTACAATGGTATAATGTTATTATGTTATGGTGGTGTGGGTGTTTAATGGTTCCATGGTATGTCGTTAAGGCGGTGTGATGGTTTGATGGTTCTGTGGTGTGACTGTTTTCTGATATGCTGGTATGATAGTACGACCGTATGGTGCTGTAATTGTATGATTATTATTGAGGCAAGTCAAACAAATGTCAATCACAACACGCAACTTTATTTTTAAATTTACTCCTCATCGAGGGAGTTTTTACCCCAACTTCTTCAATTATGTGAAACAAGAATGTAAACACAATGAAGAATTTAAGGGAAACATTTTTATAAACATAGGCTAAATTACCCGAATCAGTTGCATCAGTTAAAATACATACAGGGACATTATAAAAAAAAGTCTTTAATCGTTATAAAAACGTACTTAACGATTTTTTAAAAATTCGAAATAATTCATGTACAGTACTGGTAAAAAAAAATTGGGCAAACAAATTTATTGCAAATTGGAGTCTTTTTTTGTTAAAATTACAAAACTTTTGAAAGCAATTGGTTTATTGTTTCATTTTAAATACACGTATGACGTAATTTTTTGAAAAAAAAAAAAAATTGATCTGCAATTTAGGGGCAAAAAACCAAAAAATGGCAAAATATTCAAAATACGTTGATTGGTGTTAAAGTAATGTAATAAATTAAACACTTATTTTTTATTTTTTTGTTTGTTTTTTATTGATTTATAGAAGTTCAATCTTTCATATTACTATTTTGTTGGACCGCCTTTTGCTTTTATTACACCGGTACAACCCCGCAACTGATGTGCAAAAAAATTAAGCAAGCAATAATTTTTTTTTACCCCTACCGTTCTTGGCCGTCATTAGGGTGCAGATGTTTTATTGCCTGTAATTTATTTTTTGAGTATAAATAGTGCATATTTTGTAAGATTAAGTTATTCTGTAAGTGATCCTAGACAAATAAAGAATAAAGTGCAATTTTAGTTTAAAAAAATGGGAAAAGTTAGTGACCAGTATAAAAGCAATATGTTGATTTTGGCGCGAGAAAATTTAACCACGCGTGAAATAGGTGAAAGATTAAACATTCTTCAAAGTACTGTCGCGTGAAATATTAAAAAAAATCGAGAGATGGGCGGCACAAAGAAAGAAAGGCCCTGGAAGGCCCAGAAAGACAACGCCAGTGGAAGATCGTTTTATACTATTACAAAGGCGTCGGAACCGTTTTAAAACTTCATCGGACATAAGACAGGATCTTGAGCGAGCAACGCGAAAAAAAAATTTCAGCCGGCTTAGTGAGAAAAAGACTTGTTAACGCTGGTTTGAGAGCACTTAAACCAGTCCAGAAGCCTGAGTTCACATTACTGGTGGAAAAAAAACGTTTGCTATGGGCCCAGGAGCATGTTAATTGGACTCCAGAGATGTGGAATGATGTGATTTTCTTAGATGAATCAAAATTCAAGCTGCATGTTGGAGATGGAAGAATTTTCGTAAGGAGAAAACCTGCCGAGAGACTTAGCAAACGAATGTCTTTTAAGACTTCCACCGAAAAAAGAAGGAGTTATGGCCTGGAGATGGTTTTCTGGAAATGAAGCCGGTCGATTATGCTTCCTTAGTTCCAGCGTTACAGCAGCTGTTTGTCTGCAGGTCCTTCAGAACGAATTTGAGCCTTCTGCGTTAAAGCTTTTTGGCGAGACTTGCAAATTTATTTTTCAACAGGACAACGCTCCGTGCCATACCGCCAAAATTGTGAGTAATTAATTTTGAATTGTAGATAGACAAATTGGCTTTCAGATAAACATAAATAATTTGTTAAAAACTTGTTTTTTTTTCTTATCTCTTCATTTACAGGTAAAAAAGTACTTCGAAGAAAAAAGTATCGATGTGTTGAGCTGGGTGTTGGGTGCGTCTCAATAGGGTAGGGGTTGACCGTCTATAGCCATGTATCTCGTGGTCTATATTCCAACGCTGCAACTATGTAGAAACCACCAAATGTGTCTAGTATACCTCCACGTGGTAACACCCGGGCAACGATGTGAAGCATCGGCGAAATACTAGAGGCGAGTGCAATACACTATAAATGAGCAATGAGCAGAACAAATAAGGAAACTAATACCCCAGGTGGTACACCTGTTGCTCAGGTAAATCCACCCTCTTCGGAGGTCGGTCTCATGGATTCTGGGGGAGACCAGCCATTGCTATACTACAACTATTTTAACCAATCCCAAGACATGTTGGTGAATAAACAAGCTCATTTGAGTGAAATAGAAAAGGAAAATTCACATCCCTTCCAGAGGAACAACAAAGTCGCGTATTCTCCGAAAAGAGGCGGTAGTCCCTCCATTGAGGAAAGCAGCCACAACAATCGTTTTACAAACGAAGAAAAGCTTCACAATGAATTGTGTAAAGCTAATAATGCATTAGTTGAAGCCAACAATATAAATAAGCAACTGAATGTTACAATTGCATGGATGCAGGAGCGTATGAAGACGCTTGAAAACGAAGTTAAAGCTCTTAAGCCAAAGGAGGACATCGGTTCTACTCCTAACCAGAATACAACTCCACAAGAGTATCATACGGATGAAGAAGAACTAGCTCGAGAAACTGAGTGGATTAGAGTTAAAGGTGGGAGAAAAAAAAGGAGACGGAATAATACGCCCTCCCCACCTCAATTAAAGGATAATGTTCCAAATATTATCCAGAAACAACCAAAAAAAATACCTCCACCAACCAATAGTAATAGATGAAGTCAAAGACTGCGATGTACTCTATGAGAAAATAAAAACAATAACTGCTACTGATAAGTTTAATGCAAAGGTGATGAATGGAAACACCATCAAAATAAACTTAGAAGATGCTGAAACATATAGAAAAATGACAAAAATGTTAAATGAAGAAAAACGTGCTTGGCACACGTTTGAAGATAAACAAACCAGACCAATTAGGGTCATGGCTAAAAACTTACACTCTACGTGTAAACCAGATAAAATAATTGATGACATGAAAGCAAAAGGATTTAAGGCAACTGAAGCATCGATTAAGCTAAAACGGAGAGGCAAAGTACCTCTCAACATGTTTATGTTGACCTTCGATACTGATGAAGATATCGAAAAAATTTATCAAATTAAGTACATCTTGGGGTGCAAAGTGGTTATTCAGCCTCTAAGAAGGTCTAAGCTTATACCACAATGTAAACAATGTCAAGCCTATGGACATACACAAAAATATTGCAACAGGGAACCTAGGTGTGTCAAATGTTTAGGTAAACATCATACCAAAGATTGTGTAAAAGCCCAAAATGTTCAACCTAAATGCGTTCACTGTGGAGAAAACCATCCGGCTAACTACAGAGGATGCAGCGTTGCTATTGAACTGCAAAATATCAAAAATAAGAACGTGATTGCTAAAAATCCAAGTTCATTCAGGAAACAAGCGGTTAAGATGAACCGACCCGAAGTAAATCGTAGAGTGTCGGGAACTACTCAAGGACAATTTGGTAAAATGACTTATGCTCAAGTAATGATGAGCAACGGAAATCCAGGAAAAACTGCTCAAAATGACGATATAAGTCAAACACTTAAATTAATTTTAAGCAGACTAAATACATTTGATGAGCGATTACAGAAACTAGAGTACAGCACTAAGGGAGCCATCCCTAAACAGAAAAATGGCCAAAGATCTTAGAATCTTATGTTGGAATGCCAATGGACTGATGCAACATCAACAAGAACTGCAAGTGGTCCTGGACACAGAAAAAATCGATGTATGTCTCATCTCGGAAACACACTTCACTAGACAATCAAATATTAAATTTAAAAATTATCAAATATATCACACTATTCACCCTGGAAACACTGCTAAAGGAGGTAGTGCTGTTATAATTAGAAATAGTATTCGTCACTATGAGGAGTTAAAATATGAAACGGAAGAAATACAAGCAACTGCTGTTATTGTCAAATCCAAAAGTAGTTATATTTGTATTGCTAGTATTTACTGCCCACCGAAGCACTCAATGAAAGAAAAAGATTATCTCGAGTTCCTCAGTAAATTAGGAAAACGATTTGTACTTGGAGGAGACTTTAATGCAAAAAATGTCCACTGGGGATCCAGATTAACAACAACTAAGGGTAAAGAACTCCTAAAAGCTATCAGAAAATGCAGTTGTGAAGCCCTCTCAACTGGAAAACCAACCTACTGGCCAACTGATCCAAACAAAGTGCCAGATCTGATTGATTTCTTTATAATAAAGAACATATCTGTAAATTATGTACAAGTAGATGAAAGCCACGACTTAAACTCTGATCATTCACCAATACTTCTAACGTTAAGTGAAAAAATCATTCAGAAAGAAAGAAACCCTTTCCTAGTAAATAATCACACTAATTGGGCATGCTTTAGACTATCGCTAGAAGAAAAAATTAACTTAATGGTTCCATTAAAGACTGAAGAACAATTAGACAAAGAAGTTCACAAATTTGTAAACGATATACAGCAATCAGCTTGGGAAAATACTCCTGAAATTAAAACGAAAATCAAGGGAAACAATTACCCTATGGAAATTAGGGAACTCCTCGCAGAAAAAAGAAGAGCGAGAAGAGTATGGCAACAAACAAGGGCCCCCCAAGATAAAACTCATTTGAACAACCTCACTCAACAATTAAGAAGAGAGATCAAAGAATTGAAAGATGAATCAATCAGCAACTATTTAAGAAAATTAACTAATGATAACAGTACTGATTATTCTCTTTGGAAAGCAACCAAAAGAATCAAAAGACCAATAATGCAGATTCCCCCAATAAAAATAGCAGGTGAGAAATGGGCTAGAAATAATGAAGACAAAGCTCGAGAATTTGCCGAACACCTCGAAAAAATATTCCAGCCACATGAAGACCAAACGTTGGAAGCCGAGATAATAACTGAACAAGCTGTGCAAGAAAGTAAAGAAATCCTACCCACAACACCAAAAGAAGTCATGCGTGAGATAACAGCTAATATGAATACGAAAAAAGCTCCTGGGTACGATCTTATTACTGCAGAAATCTTAAAAGAACTGCCAAGGAAAGCTCTGGTGAAACTCACCAATCTTATAAATGCAGCATTTAGAATCAAATGTGTACCAAGCTTATGGAAAATTGCAGAAGTAATTATGATCCCAAAACCTGGGAAACCACCACACATAACATCGTCTTATAGGCCAATTTCGCTATTGCCAGTCATGTCCAAACTCTTTGAGAAGCTTCTGGTAAAAAGAATAAATCCGATAATCGAGAGTAAAAACTTGATCCCAAATCATCAGTTCGGTTTTCGCAACCAACACTCAACAATTGATCAAGTACACAGAATAACCAGTATAATTGAGAAAGCATTAGAGGAGAAAAAAGTCTGTTCAACAGTATTTCTAGACGTTGCACAAGCGTTTGATAGAGTGTGGCATGAAGGACTTAACCACAAGTTAAGGAATCTTCTACCAATGCAATTTGCTAAGATACTAGAATCATACTTGAAAGATAGGTTCTTCAGGATTAAGTTAGATGATACATTTTCTGAATTGAAAGAAATCAATGCAGGAGTTCCACAGGGCAGTGTATTAGGGCCGGTTTTATACCTACTATATACTTATGATCTTCCTACATTAGAAAACAACACAGTGGCAACTTTTGCAGATGATACGGCGATCTTAGCTGTTGGAAAAAGCAACGAAGAATCAACACAGAAGTTACAATCAGCTATAACTCAAATATATAAATGGACAAAAAGATGGAGAATAAAACTAAATGAAGCTAAATCAGTTCACATCAACTTTACAAACAGACGAATCGAACATATTCCGATTACCATAAATCGGGAAATAATACCGCATGCGAACACAGCTAAGTATCTCGGCATGACCCTGGATGCTAAACTACGATGGAAAGCACACGTCAAGAAGAAAAGTGAAGAATTAAGACTTAAATACAGAAAAATGTATTGGCTGATGGGAAGGAACTCTTCTTTATCAACATACAACAAGCTTCTACTTTATAAGCAAATATTGAAACCGATTTGGACTTATGGTATTCAGCTATGGGGTTGTACCAAACAGAGCAACGTAAATATCATCCAATGATTTCAGAATATGGTATTAAGGAACATCGTTGATGCACTATGTTAGGAACAATGACCTTCATAGGGACCTTAAAATGAACCTCATCTTAAATGAAATCCAGGAAAAAGCACGGAGACATGAAGAAAGGCTCCGCCAACATGTGAACATTGAGGCAACTCAGCTCCTAAGCATCACGAATTTAGTTCGCAGACTTAAAAGAACCAAACCTTTTGAGCTGGTGTGATTGTTAGTTTAAGCAGCATTATGCTGATCTAAAATCCACAACAAAGATGTGGTTTACATCAATTTACCAAACACTATGGAATGCCAATGGGAAGAAGCCATAGATTAATTTAAGTTAGTAAATTAAGTCAGAAACAAATTGCTAATTAGTCCAGGAGACTAGATTGTAATTACATAAAATAAATAAATAAAATTTATTTTAAATTAAAAAAAAAAAAAAAAAAAAATGTGTTGAGCTGGCCCCCGTATAGTCCAGACTTAAATTCAATTGAAAATATTTGGTCTATAATGAAGCTAGAAGTAGCAAGGAAGCACCCAGAATCGATTGAAGCTTTAAAAAGTTTGTTGATGATGATTTGGGAATCAATATCTCCTGCGACTTTGAAAAATTTATCAAATTCAATGAATCGGAGGTGTATCGCTGTAATAAAAGCAAAAGGCGGTCCAACCAAATATTAATATTAAAGATTGAACTTCTATAAATCAATAAAAAACAAAAAAAAAATAAAAAATATGTGTTTAATTTATTACATTACTTTAACTCCAATCAAACGTATATTGAATATTTTGGCATTTTTCGGTGTTTTGCCCCTAAATTGCAGGTAATTTTTTTTTTTTTTTTTCAAAAAATTACGTCATACATGTATTTAAAATGAAACAATAAATCAATTGTTTTCAAAAGTTTTGTAATTTTAGCAAAAAAAGACTCCAATTTGCAATAAATTTGTTTGTCCAATTTTTTTTTACCAGTACTGTATATTCTCTGTCTAAATATGAAAACGATAGAACACTTTGGACAAATTAAAACACCAAAGAAAATAATAAAACAGCCCATAAAATTGGGGAATGTGTGCAAACAAAGCACACGAAAACGAAAAAACTGAAAAATAAGGAATTTGATTGTTCGCGAGAAAGTTATTTTTTTCTTCTCATGAATATTAAAAATATTCTCTTGATGTTTATTTCCCCACTCACCGTTTAAGCTCAAATTATTTTTATTAACATTTTGTTGACGAATACCAGAGCACCCTGTATTTTATAGAGCCATAATCAAAAAATCTGAGCTTTTATAAGGGAATTAGAAACGAGGGAAAAACCAAACTTTTCTTGGTAAAACACATAAAACATATGGGAAATCACTTTTTTCCTAAGACAAATTTTTAAATGAAAACGTTACAAATTCTTAATTATAATTTTTGAAATACTTTCATTAATATTTGCATTTCAACATATATGAATGTCGTTTAAGTAAATCGTTTTCATTTTCTTGTAATAATTGATTTATTTAAACCAAAATATTAAAAAATTTCATAACAACAGCATTTTGGTCAAATTGAAATAAAAGCTTACTACGTCATTAACTCAATATACATTACATGTAGATGGCAGTGATGGCCGTAAAATTTGATAAAATTGTACCAAAAATTACCACCAGGGGAAATTCCCAGTTCAAAAATTGTACGAAAATCAAAACAAATTCACAAAATGTTCAGAACGTATGACAATTTTGTGATTAAATAATTTGTTTTCTTATTTTTCTGTAAACATTTTAGACATCTTACGTACACTAGTAAAACTAAAGATAAATTTAGCAAGTATTATTTTAATTCGTCATTGCCAGCTTTGATGTATTTTTCAAAATGAAAGTTCGAATCATTTATCTTAGGCATAATTTAATTTTATTATTTCTGAAATTAATATTTATTTAATACCAATATAGCCTTCTTGTATATTGTTGTTAAAGATATGTAGAAAACTTTTATATAAACATTTTCTAATATTTTTTCTTTTCTCATTGAAAAACTTGAAGCTAAAAAGCACCATTTTTACTATGGATTCCTATGGAAATCAGTGAAAAGTTATACCACTGAAAGGCTTCTAAAAAATACGTCATTATGATTATGGGTCTATACTCTAGAAGATTCTGATATTATTCGTATCAAAATAGAGGAAAAATATAAATACATCGGTATTTTTAAAACCAATTTTATTATTTTTTTGGTGATGTGTTTCCTTTTTTATTTTTATACAGATATCTTTTTGAATTAGAAAAGGTGCGTTGATATTGTGTGTGTTTAAAAATCTTAGAGATAAATATAAAATTGAAATAATTTTATTTAGGAAAATAAATTTGATTATATTGTTTATACAAAAGTGATTAATTAAATATAATTTTATAGTCTGAACTTTAGCCATAGTTTTCATTTTAATTATAATATACACCATATCAGACCGAGTTCTTTACTAAGTTTAACAATACAAGTTTAGAGATCTTTTACGAGAAAAGCTTCAATATTGAAATTGGAATAAAAGAACAAAAATAAAACAGAACTTATACTTATTATGATAGTATTCAACATTTTATTAAAATAGGCATAAACAACTATACATAAGTATAACGTCAAAACTCTGTTAAAATTACCAAGTAACTAATAATTTAATTATTATAAAATATAAATTTAACCTAAATTAGAAAAATTCAACATAAATTTTTAGTAAGTAATTCATTTGGTACCTACAGTAAATATATCACAAAATTATAAATAATTGTCTTAGATAAAATTGCATAAATTTTAAGTTCAATATTATTATAAACATAAATAGTAATAATTTAAAAAAAAAATAAATATTTGGTTCTTCAAAATAATAACTTTCAGAATAAATCAGGATTTAATTTTATTAGAAGAATCTCTTGCATCACATCTGCTAATAATCTGTTTCGAAGTGATGTTAATATAAGCGACAACGCACTAAATGACCGATCAACCGATACTTGAGTGGCTGAAACCGCTAATGCTGTTTCTGCTAGTTGGTAGAGTTCTGGAAATTCGTATCGTATTCTCTCCTAATAATATAATATATTTTCGTCCAAGTGAAGACATTTTTTGAAACATAAAAAATTTAGTTGGGTTTCTAACTGAAATACATCCAAATTATCTCTTAATGCAGTATTATCCATTGACTGTATATATCGTTCGACAAGAGATGTTTGATTGTGACATTAACGAAGTCGTATCACTTAGTTGACTGTTATCAGTATCACTTGACAAGCTGCTTACATTTTTAATAGATGTATGCAGTAGTTTTAAATTAACATAAAAGTGATCAGTAATTTTAAAATATTTTAATTTATAATTTAAACCGCCTCTGGGTCTAAAAATATTGCCGCAAGAAAAACATCGGATTTAAATAATTGCTGCTCGCGATCAAACCATTTCGCTTTTTAATTTTTTTGTTACATCATTTTCTTGAAATCCCAGGGTTATTTTGCAATGAAACCATTCTTTATAAAAATCGCCTATTGTCAGTGTTGAGAACTGTAGTTTTTTTGTTGCTGTATATATGGGCTTAAACGCTTTCTAAAACTTTTTCATGAAAATTGCTTTTCACTAAATTCAATTTCCGGATAATTTTGTGCTACTTGAATATAAAATTGTCTATTTTGTATTAAATTATCAATCATGGAGTACGTTGATCCCCATCTCGTTCAATCCACAATAAAGAGACTTCTGTATTTACACGTTTTTAACTTTTTGACTACATTTCTTATTGCGGTCAATTTAGAGTTCATATTACATTCCATAATAATACCGTTTGTTACTAGTTGAAGTGTACATATGTGCAGCACATCTAACACATCCCAGCATGCTAAGATATTGGTTTTCTGTATTTGTGTAAAAATGGATTCCATTGATGTGATAATTTGATGTTTGATCGTCTTCATCGTCGTCATTCGAATTTCCCGTTGATTCAGTAACACTTGTAGCGATATTTTGATATTCTGACAGAAGTTTGACGGTTTTGATCATGTTAGCCCCATTATCAGTAGTTATAGAATATAATTGTGAAATATTTATATCATATTTTTATAACAATGAAAGAATTACATCCTTTAGCTTCTCATATGTCATACGGTCCGTCATCTGTTTCATTCCGATGGTTCTAATGATTATTGACCCATTTTTTATAAATTGCAGGTTAACTCCTAAAACATTTCTTTCCAGCCGTGTAGCACTATCAATTTTTAAACATATCATTCTTTCACTTAATTCTGCTTTAATAATTTCAATAATTTTTTTGGAAGTTGACCTTATGTGTTCGTGGATATTAGATGAGTTTAACTTTATCTTTAATGCAATTTCAATGGGATTTAGTATCTCTCGAAAGCCTTCGTAGTCTATTGTTGCTAAAGGCAATGTACGTTTTGTTAATAATTTCACACAAGACTTAATAATGGTGCTTTGATCAATTTGAACTCGTACATATGGTATTTTACTTTTCTTTTGATTTGGTGCGCAATTTTCTTCATCTGAACTGATACTTTCAACTAAATTGAGCTGAATAGCAATATTTTTGTGGTACCGTATAGTATGTCTTGATAAGTTATTGGTATTTTTACCAGATAATGTTTTACCACAGTAGTCAATTTTGCAAGCGTATTTATTCGTATCGGCACATACAATGTCTCCTAATGATTTGTACTTTAGTTGACATTGTATCTAAATAAACACACAGTTTAAAAAAGCAAAGCTACATATATATTTCTAGATAACAAGAAATAAAATAATTGTAATTCTGATTTTTTTACATACTACAAAACCGTCCGAAAGAATCATTATTGTTCACACGACCAAACCAATCGGAACTGAATATCACATCGCACTAAATAAAAATGAAATGAAATAACACAAAAACACAAAAAAAACCGAGTGTCTTCAATTTTATACTCTCGAAAAATAAATAAAAAAGGAATGAAAAATATTCCGTAATAAATTTTTACCATCATTCTTGCGATCATAAATACTCCGGAGTTTTGAATTGTATATTGTTTTGTAGTCTTGTTTGCATACGGTTATATCAAATATAAAAAAAATTAAAAATAATTTCTTTAACAACTTAGGTGTTGTAAAATTAAATAAGCTGACGAAATAAAACAAAACAGAAAATGCAGAGTTCTAAATATTCATACTCACAAAAACCATAAAAGGATTATTGAATTGTTTTCTTTAATCCCTCATGTTGACGATTTTTAATACACACGTTTTTTGTACGCATTAAGAAATGTGCAATTTTTGAACTCTGGTAAAAAATACTTAAAAATTATGTAAATTTTTCCATTTTTTCCATTATGTCCAATTTAAGGGGTGGATGTATCTTTCGAGAAACGTAATGTTTTTTAACAAAATACTACAGACACTAAACGAAAACAATAACCCTACAATAATTATTTTAGGTGCTGCAGAACCGAAGATCTGATTTTTTTTTAAAATTGAAAAAATAACTCTATATCTCCCTATCTATCTATATATATAAAGAAGAAAAGTATGTTTGTAAGTATGTATGTGGGTTCCATGAAATATCTTGGTCCACTCGAGCGATTACTTCCAAATTTTGCACGAAACTTTTTAGAAGTCGAGAAGAAACATAGGGAAGGGGGGGTGTGTATCATTATTTTTTTTAACGGTGATGGTGATGTTGATGGTAATGGTGATGATGATGATGATGATGAGGGGGATAATGATGGTGATGATGATAGTGATGGTGATGGTGATGGTGTTGGTGATGGTGATGGTGATTGTGATGGTGATGTTGATGGTGATGGTGATGGTGATGGTGATGGTGATGGTGATGGTGATGGTGATGGTGATGGTGATGGTGATGGTGATGGTGATGGTGATGGTGATGGTGATGGTGATGGTGATGGTGATGGTGATGGTGATGGTGATAGTGATGGTGATGGTGATGGTGATGGTGATGGTGATGGTGATGGTGATGGTGATGGTGATGGTGATGGTGATGGTGATGGTGATGGTGATGGTGATGGTGATGGTGATGGTGATGGTGATGGTGATGGTGATGGTGATGGTGATGGTGATGGTGATGGTGATGGTGATGGTGATGGTGATGGTGATGGTGATGGTGATGGTGATGGTGATGGTGATGGTGATGGTGATGGTGATGGTGATGGTGATGGTGATGGTGATGGTGATGGTGATGGTGATGGTGATGGTGATGGTGATGGTGATGGTGATGGTGATGGTGATGGTGATGGTGATGGTGATGGTGATGGTGATGGTGATGGTGATGGTGATGGTGATGGTGATGGTGATGGTGATGGTGATGGTGATGGTGATGGTGATGGTGATGGTGATGGTGATGATGATGATGATGGTGATGTTGATTGTGATTGTGATGGATTGAAGAGAACGCACCTTCATTACGAGAGTAATAACTTCAAAAAATTTGTGTGTTCTGCTCCCTTCTCCTACTCTTTAAATGTCATAATGTGGTGAATGTTCTTCTTTTGGTGAGGTGAAGCGCTTCGTGAGATGTGACCTTAAAATATGTATCAAGCCGGGGGTAGTATTCATTTTTGTTGTTGTTTTTTAAAAGTATCGCGCATCAATTAATTTGAACGGAAATTATTATCAATAGCGGCTTAAATTGAACCTACATATTCGCTGATCACTATCCATGCTTCTAGGATGTGCTGCTGCTATAGTTTCGATATAGTACATTATTCAAAGTATGCTTCAACAGAAGCCAGAATTTTCGCCCATCTTTTAGACAATTCACGGATTCCCTTTCTAAAAAAGTCATCTTCTTTTGAAGCGAACCATTCGTCAAGCCAATTTTTGATACTCTCATAAGATGTGGCTGACTGCATCGACCGGAATAAATAGTAATCCGAAGGTGCAATGTCTGGCGAATATGGCGGATGGGATAGAACTTCCCAGTCCTATCCGTCTAGGTAGGTTTTAACGATTCTTGCAGTATGTGGTTTTGCGTTGTCATGCTGCAAAATCAGTTTATTATGTTTATTCTACCATTCTGGTCGATTATACTGAACAGTTCGCTTCAAACGTATTAAAAGCCGTCAGTAGAATTATCCATTAATAGTTTCAGAAGGGTTCAGTAGCTGGTAATATACACGCCTTTCATATTACACCAAATACAGAGCATAACCTCATCACAATGAACATTTCGCTTTGTCTGTGACTAACATTTTTCAAATTGCCTAAACCACCTTCTGCACATACTGTCAGAAAAAGCATGTTTAATGTAAGCTTCTACAAGTAAACTATGACTTTCAGCAGCGCTTTTCTTTATAGTAAGAATATTTCGACTATTTATTGTTTTTAAAAAATTTAGTAGGACACGCAGCACTGCAAATAGTAATTGGTAGTGCAATTATTGGCTTACCATTCTTTCACAATTAGAAATTTAACTAGCTAGCCAGCCTACTAATTGGTCTAAGATTGCAATTAGGATATTGACCCTTACGACAGATTCATTTATAATTAAAAATTCATCCATAGGATGAACCAAAGAATAAGATTTCAATCTGATCACAAATCGCGTTAGTGTAACATTTTTGATAAATTTTCTTTAGGAAACTCCGATTTTACAGATATTAAGTATTTTAAATATTATTTAAAACCAAAGCTGGTCCACATACATATTTTTCAATACAAATGAACTTTATATAATAGAATGCTTTTAAAGATTTGGTATCGGAATGATAAAGCGACGTTAAGCTTTTGAAATTTGGTTTACGCATAACGCAACTTAACTTAAAAGAAGAAACCGTCATCTAAAATGATGAATAAACAACCGATTAAGGTAAAGTTGACAGAAGAATTGCAACATATTGATGATAATTACGTTAATGCCTTAGCGTACTCAATACATACCTAAAGCAGTACGTCCTCAATTGGGCAGCTACGTAATGTAGGACTTTAAAAGCGAACTGGAAAGAAGCTGGGAGTTTCTTGAGCAAGATTCAGATACCTAAAGAGTAACTATTGTTATTTAGTATACTATAAGTAAACATAAATGTTTCTTTCATTATTCGAAAATGTTCAATCCAGTGCGAATTTGTAAAATTTAAAAACATATCTTCCAATGAATTTATTAATAGCTACTTTTGCCTTCAAATTTGTTCTATCACAATCTACTTTAATATTTTGCATATTTGTGTTTGAATTTCGTTGGCTCCGTTTAAATTTTGAGATTCGCCATTTTTCTTAATCTGGTGCTTAGATATTACAACAATACGCATGCAACAGCTATTTATAATTATTAATTTAAAAAAACAACTTTAAGCATTTCATGACATCAAGTAATCCTGATCAGTAGGTTTACTATGTATTCCGATCCGAAAGTAATTTTTTCCAAATTCAGAAATTTTGTATAGAGAAAAACCAAAAAATCAAATTTATTTCATAGTCAAAATAAACTTTCAGATCGGTTTTACTTTCAGATCGGAATATTTAGCAGACCTACAAATCAAAGTTACTTCGGTCCAAATGTACCAAAGTATTGAAATCTTGCCCAAAATGACCAAAAAATTGTGTTGGGCCAAAACCATTTTTCTCGACGTTTTCAAAGTCATTGAGTCCGCAGAAGGAACAAAAACAATGTCCGTCCATCTCTTTGGATGCCTGTATGTACCCTGTATGCCTGTATGTGCCTGTATGAGATTGAGTAACTTAAATCTTTAACATTAGCAAAGAAATTCGCGTTAAGAATTATTATTAACCCAAAGCGTACTACTCATTATTTTCTAATATTCCAGAAGAGTCGGGCGTTGCGTCTTCGATATTTATATGTATGTATATAAAGTTTTAAAACGTTTCTTTTCGGTTCTTGTTTAATTCCGTTCACCTCGCTCAATCATTTTTATATTTCAAGTGCACCAACTTTTTTTAACAAATTACTACTGGCTATTCAGAATGAACAACCGGTCAAGTTGAGTTGGGCTTGAGCGATGGGGTTCAGTTGGGGATTTATTTGGGAGTTCAGTGGGGGATTGAGGTGGAGATTAGATTAAGTTGAGTTCATATACGAATGTAGCTTTCCAATCGTATTGATTTAGGGTTTGGGTTCAACGTTGAGTTTCGAGTTGAGAGTTGAGTTTAAGGTTGAGTTGGGGTTGAGTTATGGTTGAGTTTAGGGCTGGGTTCCATTGAGGTCGAGTTAGATTAAGTTAATTTGTATTGAGCTCATGTAGCTTTCGAATTAAGTTGAATGTTGGGTGTGGAGTAGAGAATTAAGATTTGGTTCGAGATAAGTTTAGTTGAAGTTGAACTAAGGTTGAGTTACCTTGCTTTGGGGTTGAGTGGTGGGTTCGATTGGCGAATTATTTGGGAGTTGTTTCGTGGATTGAGTTAGGTGTTAAGTTTGGTTTCAGGAGAAAGGTTGATTTGAAAGTTGGCTTGGGGCATAATTGAGGGTTGGAGTAGCGGTTGATTTGGTGATTGCCTGCTGGATTGCATTGTGATTGGGTTGTAAGTTGAATTGGAAGTTGAGCTGAAGATTGAGTTAAGAGGTTCAGGTACGTATTGATTTTAGAATTTAGTTAATTTTTAAGATCGTAGTTCTGATTACTTTATGAGATTTCAACCCTTTTTACATTCGCAAATACCATAAAAATTTTAACCGATTTTTGTTTTTGGGTCATTTTCATGAAACATGAACTGATTCGGATCAGTTCAAACGTCAAGAAATTCAGCTAACGTCAATGACAAATGCTAACGTATTATAAAAGGCCTCCAAAAAGTGCAGCAAATGATTTACAACATAGCAGTCCAGCCATAAGTGGACAGACGAAGGAAGAGTGATTTTTGACAAGGTTTTTGTCTGTCGGGCCGTTTCGGTAACTTTATTTTCTCAACTCCAAATGGGTTAACTGATCGGAGTGAAAGTTCATGTTTAAGCTAAGCTATCTGATAGAGTGGCCTTTACCCATTCGGTATGGGAATAGTTGATGTTATCAAAATTTGCAAACCAATTATAACGTAAATAAAATCACAACTTTTACCGTATTTCTTTTAAGAAAACACTTTAGTAGTTTAAATATATGATTGCGTTTTATCCTGTTTTCAAGTACATGTCGAAAATTCAAAAAAAAAATTCGCTCTGTCATTCTCTTTGAATTGTCTCGAAAGAATTTCTGGTTTGTAAAAGAGGTAACCAGCTAGTCAGTGACGACTTTAAGTACGAGCGCCGATATACAGAATGTGCATATTACTGACTAGCATATCTTTAAGCATTTTTCTTTCGGGCTGATCAATTTAGCTGTCACTTAATAGAGCAAAAATTAATGCGCAAAGAAGTTTCACTTCTGTATTTGTCAAGTTCTGTTGCGAATCCCACCTGCCGCAAGAAAAAACCTTTACTCGTTCCTTAATTAAAGAAAAAAGCAGTTTCAATTGAGCAAGCAACTAAGAATATAACACGACAGCCTCAACCAAAACTTTATTAGAGAAATACCATATTTAGAGTTTAAAATCGATCTTTTGATTTAAATGACTAAGTATTCCAAAACATTTTTTTTTAAATTTTAATTTGAATTAATTAATTCGTATCGTTTCTAATATGCAACCGATCCTTAGTAGATTAGTATTAACGAATCATTATTCAACAACCCATTAGATAGACAGGTTTCATGTACTCAATATTTTTAATTTATTTGAAGTTAATATTTTCCGAAAAATGTAACAGATTTTAATTATTTCGAACTGATGAGCCTATAATTATGAAAAAATCAATCCTCTAATCAGGCCATGGCAACCGGACTGATTGTACCACAATTTACATTCTATATTTACAGAAGGTGGGCTGTGTACATGTTATATTAGTAAATTATAATAATACAGCCAAGTTCCCTTACAAATTTTTCTATTTCTGTGTTAGCAAATTTTAGCAACTAACAATTTTTTTTTTTTACTCTAAAGTAAGTTCTAATATGCATCTGATCCCAGATCATTTTAATGTGTTCTACAGTTTCAATTTTTTATTTTTTTATTATATTTTGATTTTCCGACAATTTTGATTTTCTGGTTTAATTTTGTTTTCTGACGAACATCCAGGTTCACTAATATTATTTAAAGAATGCTGAATAAATTTTATATTTTTTTTTGAGATTCGCCATGAATTGATTAAAAAGAAATATTAGCCGGGACCCTCCGGGTAAATACACACAAAAATAATGACCATGTTACAGATCATGATGCAAATCAACTTACTCCAAAAAATACCTTTGGACCATTCAAAATCTCAAAAAATCTCGAATAATCTGAAAAATTTGCAATAATATCTCGACGAATCATGGAATATCTGCAAAAAGTTTGAATGATCTGTAACATGAAACGAGTACATAATGTCAACGAGTACCTAATCTTGAAAACCTCAAAAAACTCGATTAATCTTTAACAGAAAGCTCGAATAATCTCGATACCAATCATTCCAATATCCCACAAATTCGTATAATCCGGATTAGTCCAAAATTATTTCGACAACGTCGCAAAACCTCAAATATTCTCGAAAAATATTATCTACATATGTCCAAGCTTAACTATTTGCATCTGAATGGTATGCAAATCTCGAATAAGAGAAACCCAAATAATCCCGAAATACTCGAATAAACTTAGAATCTCAGAATAATTTGAAAAATCATAAAATCACTAAGAGCTTTGAATATACCCAGTCTGAAAAGTATATAGCAAACGAAGCAGAACTTGAAAGAATATCGAATAATGCCGCTAAATTTAGCAACTAGCTCAACGCTTTTAATTTTAGAAATCTAGATAATTCCAGAAACATCGAATTTCGAGAATCTCATCTGTGTAATATCTAACAATATTTCGACTATTTTCTGATTGAAATATTAGTGCAAATAATATTG
The DNA here is from genome assembly GCA_958295665.1 of Tipula vernalis. Lineage (NCBI taxonomy): Eukaryota > Metazoa > Arthropoda > Insecta > Diptera > Tipulidae > Tipula > Tipula vernalis. The sequence continues at coordinate 300,171,005 of OY282558.1, forward strand.
AAAATCTCGAATAATCTTGCAAATCTCAAACAATAATGAAAAATCTATAAAAGTAAGCCATATCTATCACATAACGATTAGAACGTCATCTCGAATATACTTAAAAAAACCTCAACAGTTCTTAAAATTACTTGAAAAAAATCGAGTAATCTCTAGAACATTTAATACTATTGATAATTTCGAATAAATTAGATGCCTGAGTCCAAGCTAATCTCAAATATACTCGTAACATCAAAAATCTTAAGCGGGTAAGTATATTATCCCTAGAATATGCCCCCAACGCAAAAATAACGAAATAACGGCATTTAAAATGTACAGGTAAGTTAACAATGATACACTTTCATCAACCTTTACCTTGTTCGGAAATTTAACACGCGTTTTTCTCCAAATCAGGTTTTATGACCTAATAATTCAAAATGGATTCTGTTCAGGAAATTTGTCGTTGTCGTACATCGTACAGTGTTTTACTTTCTTTTACTGTAGTAAAATAAAGTAAAGTAATCATGAAAATTTTGTACCTTGAGATTTTTAGAGATTTATTTGTTTTGAGGTCCCATGAGTCCGAAAAAGTATGTTTCGAAATGGTGTCTGTCTGTTTGTCTGTTTGTCTGTTGTCTGTCAGTCTGTCTGTGTCCTCTCTACAGCCCAGATGGTTTAACCAATCGAACTGAAACTTCAGATTTAAGCTTTTTTGATAAATTGGGGGTCCCAGTGAATTTTACTCCAAATCGGCTAACCGGAAGTGGCCACTCCCTTGGTCCAGAAAATTTATTTTGCAAATATCTTAAAAAGTATAAGGTTTACAAAAAACTACTTAATACAAAATGTTTCCAAAAATTAAAAACAAATAAAAATAAAAAATAAAAAATTAAAAAAAAAAAAAAAATAAATTTCTCAAAATTCTCTGTTCGTAAAAGAAAGTCGTGTGTTGGCCACACCTCCATTTTTTTAATTGTAAATCATTTTTTTTTTCAAATGGCCGCCATTTTTTTTTTCTAATCGAAATGTTCGAACTGTACGATGTGGCCGTAGCCATTCACCTACAATATATTTTAATAATATTTTTGAAATTATTATTTCAGATAATCGGAACTGTGACCTTTTCTCGAGGATGCCCTTTTCCGGCCGCTATATTGTCTTTAAAAGGACATAAAAAAAAGAAAAAATTCTGTACTCCTTAAATTGTCTTTAATTAAAATGTGAAATTTCAAATCGATTATCCAAATTATTTTCTTGTAAAAAATTTCGAAAAAATACATTCATTTTCGTTACTCAACACTTTGTAACCACCCTAAATAATCTAGAAAAATCCATTAAATTTCAAATAATATCTGTTACGTAACGACAACGCCAAATATTTGTCCATTAAGCTTAATAGTCTCGAAAAATCTCAAACAATTTTGAAAATCTCGAAGTACCTTTAAGGTCCGCGCAACTCGACGTTTAAAACCGAACAATCCCGATTAATACCTTTATTAAGACAATTCCAATATATCCAACTGTATGAAACTATCAAATCCGAACATCGTGACACCAAGGGGCTAATTATGTTAGCTTTATGTTTTGTTACAAACGCAGTTTGTTAATTGCTACCATAACCTCGTTCTCTTGCAATTGCGACTTGTGAATCGCGAGTCTGGAAACTTCTAATTCAAAATACGAGAGATATTCTATTAGGTAAATATACCATATATGTACATTAAGTTAAACTTGGAATGGGGATTTTCGAAAAAATCGTAGTTCGCAAATGCAATTCGTAATTTGTGGCCGACTTGCTGAAATCAAAGTTTGACAGCAGGCCTATTTCGGTTAATATTGGGTCGATTAACCGAAAAGTTTAAATTAATATGTTAATCCGATTTTGATTTCCGATAATCCGATTTTGAGTCTAGGCAAGCTATTTCACATATTTGAGTAAATTGTTGTACGTCTTTGTATTAGAGCCTAAAGCTTTGATTATATGAAGGCAAGATTAACATAAATTAGAAGGATGTAAAATAAAATATAATTAGAATTTGTTTTCCCAACGTACCCAAATCAATTAATAAATTATTTAAAATTGCTAAAAAAAAAATGCGATTTATTACATGCTCGAAAATTTAAATCAGCAGCCGAGGGGATAAAAAATTAAACACAATAAAATTGACTGAGTCTGTTGAAGTCAAGCGCGCCCTTGAATAAAAGCGCCCGTTCCAATATGTTTTGTTGAATTTTTCGAAAAAATGGGAAATCTCGGAAGAGCTGTATTGCAAGGTGAAATTATAGAGCAGCAGATGAAAACTATTATAATATTATATTAAATAATAAATATTAAATTACTTATTAGGTTTTTATAACATGCATAACGTAATTACGTTTAACACCATCAGACCCATATTCAGATATTATGTGTTATTGTAGCCTGAATAAATAATTACAATTTATGTGCTCTACTGCAAAAACTTTGTTAATTATAAAATTTCCTACTATCAATTTCTGTTGCTGCCATATTATATTCTGTCTGGCCATCAATAAATAAACAAGTTTTATTAAATTATCAATTATTAATCTTAATTACACACAATATTTGTTTATTTTATGTCGGTTTAATATGGTTGGGATTTTATTTTCTATATTGATGAACTTTAAAAATTCAATTCATTAGAAAAAAAAATGTCCTTAGTTGGTCTACATATGTATGTACGTAAAGCTACCCTTGATCCATATAAAGAAAAGAGTATTGATTGTGAACGATAAATAATTCAAAATGTAACATATTTATAAAAAAAAAACAAGAGTGTATCTATAATCCAATCTGCTCCGGATTGAAGGGTTTAAAAAATGGGATTATAATAAAATTAAATGGCCCTTTTAAAATATAGAAAGCGTAAGGAATATCAAATGGTGTATCTTATAGTACGATGAGTATGAGGTGTACTCGTAAAAAAGAAAATCTTTTAATCCTTTTTAGGTATACCTTTTTTTGGTATACCCTTAATATTGAATCTAACGCACATGACTTATACATGATTCAAAGAGTATAAAATATATATGTACGTATAAGGTTTCGAGATTTTAATTGAGATAAAAAGGAGTGCAAAGAAAAGATTTCTTATTTACAAATGAAGATTTTATTGAATTTAGCGGGTAAATAATTTTTTGATATTATATTTTTACAAAATATACTAATATTTGAAAGTTACATTCTTTACATTTCAAAGTTAAATTTTATCAAGTATTAATTAAGCATCATAATATTAGGAATATAGTATGTAAAAGTAAGTTTCGTTTTTTGGTTAAGTTTACATGTTTATTTAGCAAGTACCTAAAAGTGGTACGTTATTCAAAGTATGCTCCATCAGAAGCATGCAGAAGCATTGTCTTCATCCAATAATGCTTGCAACGTTGTGTGTCTTTAACACCAAATAAACCTTCTTGAAATTGCCTAACTACCTTTTCCACATACTATCAGAAACATCATGTTCAGCGTAAGCTTCTACAAGTAACCGATTACTTTCAGCGTCGCTTTTCTTTATAGTAAAAAAATACAACAAAACCCCCACCAAAAGACGATTATTTGGCATAAAACTATCCATTTTAAATCGAATAAGAAACTTTGTTGTTTATATTTTAATCAACCCATTAGGAAACTTGTCAACATGCATATGAACTAAATTTTTAGTACAGAAATACGTTTAATTTAATTTTAAAAATAATAGTTTAATTTCTAAATAATAATTCTAATATTTAAAGAACAATTTTTAAAATATGAATAAATTAAAATGATTTTCCAAAAGTAATTTTCATAGAAAATTAAGAAAATCTGAAAGTGAAATTTTAGTACAATGGCAAGAAAGCGAAACTGAATTTTTTCAAACCCAAAACACAAATTGTCATGTAAATAATGTGGGGAATGAAGAAAGAAGTCAGGAAACAGATAGTGATGTAGGAGAGTGTGGTGTAACAACAGGAAATGTGCTGGGTAATGAACAGGATAGGCCCTCACTCCAATCGGAATCTACATAAATTTTTTTTTTTTTGAACAATTAGGTACTTGGGCTGTAAAGCACAACATTTCGAGAGTTGTGTTTGATGATTTAATCACAATATTGTACGATTTAAATATAATCAAAAGAAAATCATCGAAAACCATTTTAAAATGTACTGGAGATACAACACTAATTAAAGCAATTCCTGGCGGCGTTGATGGCGGTGTTGATGGGATTCTTCTCTTCAAGAGTAGTTCTACTACATTGTGGCCTATTTAATGTACTAAATAAATTATAATAATGTATTAAAATCAATCAACATGCACGAACCAAATCATTTTCTTCTTTGACTGGTACACGAGGCAATACTTTGGTCGATGGATGCAGTAAATGCTGCCAAAAGGATTACGAATTAAAGGACGAGTTATCTTTTCAAAAGTAATATGTGAAAAAAAAACTGACTAATCTCTTATGAATAGACAGCATAAAGAACACCACAATAGCGAATTTCACAATGAAGCAATCGTATTGGAAAACAAAATTGGTGTGGTGTCACAGTTTCCCGTGGCGCGAATGCATCTATTGGATTTAGCCGTAATCAAAAAATTGCTGCTAATTTGGAAAGACACAAAGTTCGGCTCAAAACACAAGATATCTAAGACAAATTTATTACGAATGTCAAACCAATTTGTAAAATTAAAACAATATATTCCAAAGAAATTTCAACACAAAACGAGATCGCTGAAAGAACTACCTAGATGGAAATCTACGGAATTTAGGCAGTTTGTATTATACACTAGCGTCGTCATACTAAAAGATTTTATTGATGCGCAACAATACCAACATTTTCTTTACATTTTTTGTGCATATCGTTTGTTATCACATCCGAGCAATAGTAAAGAAAATACGTCTTCAGCTCAGAAATTATTTGACCATTTCGTCGCCGATTTTACTGCTGCAATTTATGGAGATGACTAGTTTCTTACAACATACATAATTTGCTCCATTTAAGTAAATGGGTTCAACAGTTTGACTGTTTGACATTATTTTCATCGAACAAATTTGAAAATTATCTTCAAATATTAAAAAAAAAAAAAAAAAAATTAAAAAATCCACGCAAATTTTACAACAACTTTATAACCGAACTTCAGAAATGAATATTTTTACAGAGTTTAAAGATTCCGAAAGTTTCACCAAATTTTTCATTGGAAGCAGAAGAGCTAATTGTTTTTGTGTGATTAAAATAAATGTGTTTTTCAATTTTACATGTGGATAACTCCACCATCACCGGGTATCGATTCAAAACAATAAAAGATTTTTTTACTCGTACTTATCCACTCCTCTCTTCGTTTCCTGGAGTTTATGAAGTTAGTAATTTAAGTGATGAAGCAGCATGTTTTTTTGTCATTTTGCGATCTAATATTTAATTATTTTATTTTATTTAGAAAAAATATTTTTATCTTAAAAAACTTTTATTTTTAGTAACAAAAATGTATAGTTTAATTTTTTCTTTTATGTGATATTCTTTTTTTTAAAAATTAAAAATTGTTTTTAAAATATTTTGGAAAGTACTAGTTTCGCACTTATCGCGCTTTGTCAACTTTTAAAACTATTCTAATTTGAGTTATTTGAATTTGTTCTATTTATACCACTCTTTACGATAATGTCATATATTTCGTTCTTTTTTACTCTGTCATTGAGTAAGATGATCCAAAGTTTCAAGAGGGACTGATTCCAACAAATTGAACATTCAGTTCAATTTGTAAGTAAATATTTAATTATATTTCTTCTTAAATACGATAAGTGAAACAGTGTTACCATAATTTTATATTATTTATTCAGATTCCAAAAACACAACCTGCCCGCCACAATCCGATTCTAAGCCACAACCACAAAATCGACAACACCAACGAAAAGACCAAATATATTATCAAGTAAATCCTCACCACTTCATAAAAAAATTCAAATTAGTTCAATAATTGCACCAGCTAGAGAGTTTACCCTAAAAAACTCCGTTCAGTCCATCACAAGAACGGCTATTCTTCATCCTTCTTCATGCACTCCAAAATAAATTTACAAATGCGACCTCGCAAACAGACTCCGACAATGCGAAAAGTTCAATAAGTGCAGGTAAATTATTTAAACTAATTAACAAGTTGCAGTTTAGTTTATCTAATAAAACGAATTTAAATTTGTCACATTAACACATTAATTAAATTGAAACTTTTAATGTTTTATATATTTTTTCTTCCATTAATATGAGGCTGGAGAAAATATAAAAAACGCTTAATTCAAAAAATCACTTGGATTTTGGAATCCCACTCCCTATAGAGACAATCGCCAAACTGGGGGAACTAAAAATGAAATTAGCGGATGAGAGTTTTATTAATACATTTGTAAGTATTATAAACAATATTTATGTTACAAATTCGTTCAACCACCTAATTATTTGTATTCCAAATTTGATATATATGTATATATATATATATATATATATATATATATATATATATATATATATATATATATTATAAATAGATGAGATATGTATCAAAAATTCACGGCAAGGACATTGAATACGACCGATTAATTCAACATTTGTTTTCGGACGACGTACTATTCCAATTTAATTGGCACGGAGAAAAAGGAAAGCGAGGTTTAAAATGGTTGTCTATTTTTCCTCAAATTTTATTTGGTAAGACTTCATTAATATCTCTTACGTAGTATTATAATTCAAATAACCAATTTATGTTTTTGTTAGGCGCAGTGGGAGGGGGAGGGGGGGGGTGTATCATTAGCAGTTGTTGTTAAACACAACATATTAACTTATAATAAGCCAATTTCCGCGGTCATACAACTTGCAAGGTTGATTTATAATTAGTAAGTCGCACTTACATAATATTAAATAAAAAACAATAAGCGCATAATTATAAATATTTATCAAGGCCATTTAAAGTTGTAATATCGCAAAATAAACATATTCATCAACATAACATTTTTCTGTAATTTTCCACGACTCTTCAAAATTGCATTTCCGCGTATAAAAATGTTAGGTTCCGCGATGATATGTTTCCGCTTAGCTTGGAAGATTTTCCATATATATATATATATGGAAATTCTTACAGGTAAATGATAGTTACAGTTAGTTATAATCCAAAGATATTTATAGTTCGAGAGCAGATAGTTATAATTCAAATTCAGATATAGTTATAATATAAGATATAGTTCAAATATAGTATTATCTTAAATTCAATCTTAAATAAAATCTTAATACAAAAAAATAAACGAATAATTTGCGATCTAATTAAAACTAAAGTTGTAAAATCATTAGTGCAAATATTGTATTGTGTGAGTGAAAAAAAAAATAAGATTAGAAGGTAAGACTTGGAGATTCAAACATCTCAACAACAATTTATAATACATATAAGTATAAACTACAATATTGGCGCTGCCGCAAAGCGTTCCGCTCAGGAACAGAGTAAAAAACAAAAAAATCATTCATTCAAAATATTTCATTCCGCCCGTTCCTACATATGCCAAGATTTTTGAAAGAAAAATGGCTAATTTGGCAAAAGTACAAGAATTAGTGGAAAAACGTGGACCTCTTTTCTATGGCCAAGCTGAGGTCGATCCCCGCGAGGTTTATTTCTTCTTAGACGCGTGCAAACGCGTCGAGAAACAACTTTTAGGCAAACCAGAACAGCTTGCAACCTTATTGGACGAGATTCTATTTAGACTTCGTGGTAGGGCATATACGATGTTCAAAGACATCAGTCAGATAACAAAGAAATTTTTGCCCGCCCACACAATAGAATCGCTACATGACCGATTAAGGAATGCCAAGCAAGGGAAATTCGAGAGCTGTGCAGACTTTGGTAGTCGGCTACCGAGTCATGCACTAGATTATGAAGCAGGGGTCCGTACCAAATATGGTGAGGCAAATGCTGTGGTACACTCTTTGCGTTGGCAAAGTGTTTAAATTGTTTTTTTTGGAACATACTAAATTTGGTTTCTTGGATTTTTTTTTGCTACTGATTTGTTTATAGTGATAGATTAATTGTTTTATGGGTTGGTGTAGGTAATAGGTATTTGATTTCCGTTTTTTTAGGTCTATTGTTTTCAGTTATGATGAACTTGATTTATTTAGATATGTTCGGGTTTTGCCGAACTTGTTGTTTTGGTTTTTTTTTTTTTTTTTTGGTAGAATGAGGGAGTTGAAAACGAGATTTTGGGACGTTGCCACGTCAAAACAAAAAAAATAAAGAAAGACAGAAGAATTTTAAATAGAAGACAGTGGTGTTAAAAAAAACTGCAATAAAGTGGTTAAAAATAATTACAAACATAAAGAAGCGGAATTAGAAAATTATTCAATTTTACCACCAAAATGCGCGGAGTATTACATTATACGCGAGTTTGCAGGAAAATAAATTTTGAGGCAACTCATTCACGACTATTCGCACGACTCACGTCGCTCATTTATGACACCGGACAATTTGCACGTGTGTCATCGACTTTGATTAATATTCAATATTGGAGAACTGGAGATACGATTATAATCGCCTACAAACGGCCATAAAATTCGGGAACACAGTCGAGATATAATAATTTTTTATATGCCGTATAATTGGAAATCCGGAATTAAAATACATAAATACATACATTTATGGGCTGCTTTCAACGTATCATTCTATTACGGTACCAGAATTTCGAGTTTTGACTTATCAACGAATTGGATACAATCTGGGATTTTGTTTAATTAACATACCACATGGTTTTCTTTCATCCATTTTGGGAAAATTTATACTTGTGATTTTTTTGTGCCTTTTGCAAATTTCGTTGCATTCTTTAATTTAAAAAAATAATAATAATAATAATCAGAATATTGAATTAGAGTATTTTATGTTAATTCTTAGTAGTGAAGTAATTTAAAGTAATTTTTTTTATGTTTTTTTTTTAACATTTTTTTTCTGATGGCCGATTAAATTCTTGTTCTACGGTTAATAATATTATTCAGTTTATTAAAATTTTTTTTTCAATCATTCATATTTTTTGTATACATGGATTTAGTTATTATAATTAATTTTTTTTTGAGCCGCGTCTGGCTGTATATTATGTAGGTGCATATAGTTTATCGAGTATATCGCAGTGCGGTGCGTTTTTTTATATTTTCAGAGAGTCGTCGACGAAGCGCTTCATCGAGGATACACTTATTACAGGTATTAATTATTTTTTTGTCATTGGTTTAGATTATATGCGCTTTCAAACATAACAAAAAAAAATAAATTCAGTCTGAGAATGGTTGGATTAATTTTCCAGTATTCGAGAAAATGATTGAAAATTTCATTTCGTTTTATTATTAAAAAAAAAAAAGGAAAAATGTTTAATAATTTTCCAGTGACATTTACAAAATTTTAATTTCATTAGTATACGAGTATGTACATAGTTTTGGCTTAGATAACTTCTGGAAATTAGTTTTATTCTTTAAATTAATTTATGTAAATAAATTTTTCTATTATTTTCTTAAACTAAATTTGTTGAGTTATTTTTTTATTTTTTTTGTTTTTTCTTCTTCTAAAATATTTGTGGATTTTTGAGGGGTCGCTAAATCTTTTTTTGTGGTAAACTTGGTGAGTAGTGTACACCAAAGAAAAAAAAACACTACAATGCACTCCCGGCCACATTAGAACCGGAGGGTTTCGTTCGTGGTTTACACAACGAAGCCATCCGAACAAACCTGTCGATGGCCACAGGGAAATCCCTGAAAGGACTTGTTGAAATGGCAGATAGAGTAGAGCGTCAGTTTGGTTTGTCCAGAGCAGCAGCAACTGGCAGCCAAGGGGATACACTGACAAGGTGCCAGCTTTGTGACAAGGCAGGCCACAGTGCGAAAACATGCCGAACCAATACCTTCACACATGCACGGAGGGAAGTTGTGGTACCAACCGTAACATGCACGTATTGCAAAAATTTCGGACATATCTTGGAGAACTGTGCCGCCAGAAATGCCGCAAATCTAAGGTACCAACAGTTACAGTCCGGAGCGCAAGTCTACGAGCCACAGTTTGCAATTAAGAATCAGTATCCAAACAGAAATCAACAAAATTACCAACAAAATAATGGACAACGAAATTATCAGCCAAATAGGGTCCAGCAAAATTTCGAGCCACTTAGGAACACACACACACACACCAGTCCAATCAAACAGAATCCTTATCAACCTCCAGTAAGATCATCACAACCCACAGTTAAGCAAAGGCAACCGACTTACCTTAACAGGGGTCAACAGAGTTACCGGAGGGATCAGGACATCAACCAATTAACGAACGGTATGCAGAGAATGAATATTAACTACTTAGAATCGTCGACGAAAATTCAATTCATAACCAGGGAAATGAAGAAGGACTCGTCGAGCATCAGAAACATCAGCTGTAGTTCAGACGAGTCCACTTCCCGAAAAAACAAACATTAATCGTCTCAGCCAAGACACCGAGCTCAGACTCATATCTTTATAATAACTACCAGAGTTCCGCCTCGATAGTTCGTACGGTTTCCGTCTCGTACCAGTATAATAACTGCCAGAGTTCCTAAACTTATCCCTCTGGATCAATATAACGTTCTTCAATTCAAATCTTGCTCTGAGACAGGGAAAGATCAGCATCTCAAGACTAGAGATGATCTGGTAATAGGGAAAATTATTCCAACTTTAGATAAAGATCTAAATGTTGAAGAATCCATCTCACTCCTTGAATTAATCAAGGAATACTGAAACATTTTCTTTGTCGAGGGCGACAAACTTTCAAGCGTTCCTGGTGTCAAACACCAAGTACATCTTCACGATAATACACCCCCAATTAATACCAGGCAGTACAGAATTCCACAAGTACTGAAGAAATATATTGATACCCAGGTGCAAAAGATGCTGGATGATAACATTGCTACCCGCAGCACCAGTCCATTCAATAGTCCTCTACTAGTTGTGCCGAAGAACCCAGACAAAAATGGCAAAATAAAACGGAGAGTGGTGGTTGACTTTAGAAGAGTCAATGAGGCGACGATAGGCGACTCTTATCCACTTCCATCAATAAATGACATTTTTGACCAGCTGGAGCACTCTCAATATATCTAGACATTAGATATGGCCAGCGGGTACCATCAAATAGAGAAGGATCCCCGTGATAGGCATAAGACAGCGTTTAGCACAGACTACGGCCACTTTGAGTTTCTTAGAATGCCTTTGGAATGAAAAGTTCACAAGGCACATTCCAAAGAATGATCAACAGTGTGTTGCTTGGGCAACAGGGCCTAAAATTCTTTGTGTATCTAGACGATACTCTTTTTTTATGGGAGAAACTTGAGAGATCACAACAATAAATTAAAGGACATTTTTGAAGCATTCAGGAGGAACAATCTAAAAATCCAAAGGGAGAAGTGTCAATTTCTAAGTAAAGAATACCAGTACTTAGGACACATCATAACTCCTGAAAATATAAAACCTAGTCCAAAGACGGTAGAAGCAATAGTAAATTTTCCAGTTCCACGGAACATGCGAGAGACCAAGAGCTTCCTAGGCCTCGCAAGTTACTACAGGAAGTTTGTACCGGCTTCTCCACAATTGCAGAACCTCTGCACCAGTTAACCAGGAAAAGAAAGAAATTTGAATGGTCCTAGAAGTGCCAAACTGCGTTCGACTGTCTTAAAAGTAAACTAATCACTACTCCAATACTCTAGTACCCAGATTTTGATAAAGTGTTTATCCTTACGACAAATGCCAGTGAATATGGCGTTGAAGCCATACTAAGCCAAGTGCATGATGGCAATGACTTACCGGTAGCATACGCCAGCCGTTCACTCAAGCCCGCGGAAAAGAACTACTCCACAATTGAGAAGGAAATGCTCGCCACAAAGTGGGCGGTAGAGGTGTTCGTAGTCACAATGTAGTTCATGTCTCGAGTAAGACAAACACAGGGACGGATGCGCTCAGCAGGGTAGGCGAAGAACAGGTACGGGTTATTACCCGATCATAAGCAAAACAGCAAATAGCCATACAGGATGGAGAGAAAGATCAAGAATCCGATGTAACTCCCCAAGAATCTCATAAGGTATCGGATCTTGATCATCCATCGCTATTAACAAACCAACAAAAGAAACCAATTCAAATAGTCACAGATCCTAATACGAAATTACAAATCCTCCAAGAAAAACATGATCTTCCGTTAGGAGGTCATGCGGGAGTTTTTAGGACATATAAAAAGATTCGGATGAATTATTATTGGCCAAACAAAACAAAGCGAGCAGACGAACAAAAGTCCCTCTAGTGCTAACTGAAACTTCAGAATTCCCTTTCTAACGGGTAGCGTTGGACATTGTAGGTCCCTTACCCACAACCGAAGCACAGAACAAATATCTATTGACGTTCCAAGATGATTTAAGTAAATTCTCTGGTGCTATACCCATACCTGATAAAAAGGCTGACACAGTAGCGAAGGCACGATGCGAACAATGTATCATGAAATTTGGAGCACCCGAAAAAATCCTAACTGATATGGGGTCCAATTTCATGAGCAATTTATTTGAGAATATCTGCAAACTACTCAAAATAAAACATATAACTACTACAAGTTTTCATCCGCAGACAAATGGTGCTCTTGAAAGATCTCATAACACTCTCAAGGAATATCTCCGAAACCTCGCAGCTATAGACCATCACAATTGAAGAACAATATTCGCATTGCCATTGAAGACATAATGCCGCATACCATCGAAAATGTGCTCAAAAATTGGACCGACCGTATGGGGTACGTCAAGGCCAGCAGAGGCAGTCATATGAATGAAATAGTATTCCATAATTAATCGGAAGGATTGTTCTTTACAATGAAAAAATAAATTTGAAAAAATATTGAGAACTTTTTGTTTTATTGCATTTTTAAAAAAAAAAATTTATTTGGCCCACCCTTTATTGTATTGTGTGAGTGAAAAAAAAATAAGATTAGAAGGTAAGACTTGGAGATTCAAACATCTCAACAATAATTTATAATACACATAACAATACAGTATATGAAAATAAAATTAAAATGGTTATAAGGCGATCGCACCAAAGGAAACTGAAAAGATCTACTCGACAAAATAATTTTTATTATAAGAACTTTTTAATTATATATTTTTTTTAATTTGAATTATTTGTTGAATTTTTTCAACTGAATTTATTAATTTTGATAGTTTTAAAATAATTTAATAGTACGTACATTTTTGTTGAATTAATTTAATTTATTTTTTTTGTTAGCGATGATATTAATTTAAATCATTTCTTATTTTTGAATTTTAAGTTTATTTAGATGATTACTCAAAGTGAATTATATAATTAATAATTCTGTGCTCAAGAATTAACAGGGCGTAAGTCAATTTATAATATAAAAAACTCTTGCGCATTTCTTGTTTAATTTTCTATTAATTCGTTCTCATATCAATTTTTACGGTAATATCAAAGAGAATAAGATATCTTACTCTCTTTGATATTACCTTAAAAATTGAAAAATGAAACAGAAAATTAAACAAGAATTAAAAGAGCATAAGTCGACTTATGCCCTTTTAATTCTTGAGTACAGAATTATATAAAATCCAAGAATAACTGAATATACAAATTTTTTGACGCTTATACACACGAGAAATTGAAAATTTTTTGAATTAATTAACAATTATTTAAAATCTTTAAAAAATAACTGAATTAAATTGTTAAACACTTATACGAAATCATTATTTTTAAACAAAATATGATTACGAAAAATTTATATATTCTAAGATTTTGTAATAACGAAAATGTACCTAACATAAATATATGATGATATGATATAAGTACTGTTTTATTGAATTAATTCCTAAAATTGACTTTCAAATTAGACTTTTCAAGTCAACCCAATACGCATTCGATGTGGAATGTGTGTCACCAAGTTTGTAGTGGTTAATAGGGTGAACCGCTACAAATCGTTAGTGTGTCTCTAATGACTTTCCTGATGGAATATGCTACGTTTTGAAGGCAATAAAGAGACTTTTCAAAACCATGTATTACCAGATTCACACGATACATATAAGGACAATTACGCCATCTATTAGAAAACCGGAGCTTATTTTTACATATACCCAATATTAAACCAATATTATCCGGCTATTAAATTATACATTAAAAAAGAGTTATCATTCATAACCTAATTCACCATTCCTTGTTTGCATAAAACACATTTTAACTCACTACAATAGAATCAAAACTGCTAACAACGGAAAAATCGGGAAAATAAATTACCGACATGAAACTATTTCCCAGAATATAACGACAACAAAAGTCAATAAAATTTATAAATAAATCTAAATAAAAATCGCAAAACGCTGTTAGAAATGTGTATAGTTTAAAACAATTCTATTGTTTTATGCATTTGTCAATGGGAAACTAAATACCTATCATTTGAAAAATGAATTTGTTTGACGGTTTAATTTGTATTTTCCAGGAAATTTGTACGAATACATTTTATATTTTGCTTAAATTTGTTGTCTAATAGCACATCATGCAATAGTCGCTTTTCACTTGTGTGATTTTCGTATTTATTTTTCAATTTATATTTGAGTATACTAATAAGCGTTATAGTCATTGGGGTTGTTGGGTTCGGCATTATACAAATATGGATCATAGGCGGCTTGTCCATGAATGCAGTACATACATAAAGGAATTCTTATTTTTCAACACAAAATAAATGCGGAAAAGAAAAAAAAATTGTTTAATTTTTGCATCAACCATTTCAATGAACTCATTTATTCTTCTCTCTTTCTTTATAGGTGCCACCAAATTTTAGGCAACTAAATTCATCGTTTTATTTTCACACAAATAACAGAGCGCCAAAAATCTCAAATAAAAATCAACAATAATCTTGAAAATATCAAAACCAAGCAATTAAATGCCATTCAAATTCACAAGTTGGATTAATCCAAAATTATTTCGAGCATTTCGGAAAACTTCTAATATTCTAGAAAAATGTTATGTAGGTAACGCAACATCCTCCAAACTTGTCTTAAATGTATTCAAAACTTGGGATGTTTAAAAATTTTTTTTTTGATAAATCGCTAAATATAAGCCGGTTTCAATTTTCGAGGAATATCGAGAAAAACGAGTTACCTCGAAAGGCTCATACATATATAAGATCTTAAAATTTTAGAATTGTCTCAATATTCATATACAATTCGAAAATTCAAAAAAAAAATTGGATTATTTAAAACCGTAGAATAATCTTGAAAAAACAAAAAATCTTGAAAATCTCGAATAATATCGAAGCCTATAACCTTTCGAATGATAAAAAGCCTTACAAAATCCTGAAAATCTCGAATAATCTAAGAGAAGAGAATCTCGAATAATCTAAGAATTTTAGAAGCACCAATAATAAAAGATTTCTAATACGAAACACGGTAAAACTTTTTTTGATTCTGATTTTTAGTTTTATTTTAATAAATTAATTTCGATTAGTAAGTGATTACTGTCAATACCCGAGCTATTTCATACTAGAACGCTGTTTTGTAAACAAATAAACTTCAAACATAATCAGCTGACCCTGGTTGTACATAATTTAAATAAAGAAGACGATATTTGTCCCATGTCCGAGTTCAGAAGCACGCTTTGTTGGTGTTGTATAAAAATTGACTCAATAATGTCTAATTTTTGGTCATCACTCGCATTCCTTTAATAATCTTAAATTGCTTATACTGAAAGAATGATTGTTTAGTAACATATGTTTAGCCACCGACGACTCGTTTGGTTTTTTTTTGTTGAAAAAATGGCACTTTCATGTTCACTAATGTAATCATGTTCAAGTACGCCATTTCATTTCTAAATAATTTAATTTAATTTTCTATTAGAGCATTTCAGAGTACTCAATTCAATCTGTAGAAAATTTTAAATTTGATAAACAAAATATCGATTTATTACATGTGCACAAATTTTACTCAGACGCCGCCACTGCTATGCATGTGTTTGAGTATGGTTGTGTTAACTGAAGAATACTGATTTGTGATATTTTTGAAATAATCTACCGAAATGAAGTATCCTGTAATGTATTATCAATTGCTTGAATGAGTATCGGTTAGAACTCCTTGCTCTACAAGAAATATGTATAGGGCCTAGACCATTTATCCGAATACTGAAAGTTCCTTACAGTCACGGTAATCTCGATATTGAACATCCATATCGATTTTGATTTCAAATCATGCATCTTAAATTTTTACAAAATCTCGGCGGTAGTTATGCATTTACGGGAGAATTGAAATTTATAAAATTACCAACAAAAAGTCCGGTAAAGTATAAAATAATCATAAACCGGTGGTGGTACTTTTACTGTATTTTGGAATAAATAAATATCGATCCGTAAGATTAAAAAAAGAAATATAATTTAATTTTTCAGCATAAGAGTATTTTTTTTTTTTTTAAATTTACGCTGACAACAAAAATTATAATTTTGTTTTGAAATCTATTCGTCTTATGAGTAGGTAGTAGGTACTTTACGGAGTCATTTTCTTTTTTGGATTAAAATTATATTTTTCCATAAATAAAAGAAAATATTTTACATAAGCTGATGAATAATGAAATTGATGAAATCGTTTGCTCCCATTCAAGAAGCACTCAAACCACAAATCTTTTATAAATATGTATACTTAGAACCCTTATATTTTATAAGGTGGCTTTCGTAAAATACCTAAACTAGAGGATGAATTTTTTATTAATATAATTTGCTTATAAATCATAAAAAAATAGTTGTGAAGTTAATATGAACATTTCAGTTAAATATTCTAGTATACGAGTATATATTTATGGAGATAATCGAATCACTTTTTGATACCCAACTAAATATAATTTAATCATAATATTATTGTTAAATCCATTACCAAGTAATATGTACTAACTCTAAAACATGCGATAGTCAAATAGTCCGTATTCGGCACCAATTTGGGTTGTTCCAAAAAAAATGGCAGACGCCCCAGAAACAAGATAAGTAAGAGTTGCCAACTGTTTAAAATGTACAAATAGTTAATATATGTAGCGAAGGGAAAAGTACTAAAATTCATCTGTAAAACATACTAAAATAAAATATTTGTTTTTTGTCATGATTCTCTTGATGAAGTCAGTTACATTTTTGTCTTCGTTGCAGTCGCCCACGTTATTTTCTTAAATAAAGGATTACAATCAGATATTTTATATTTTTTTAGTAAATTATTCGTTTTTTTTATATATAACGTGTTTATTTATCATTGGTCCTTCAAACCGGATGTAACGAATCTTCGGAAAATTCAGTAGGAATTATTGAAAGTGGGCTTACGTGTTTATAACAGTTAAAGCATCTCCCTAGTTTTTTTTTTTTTTAAAATGCTGCCAACGGCTTTATTCTTGAATCTTTCTACATAAGAAACTCACAAGAAGTAATCAAATCTTAAGTAAAAATGATTACATATTTTAAGTCTTAACCAATGTTAATTATTGTTAATGCTCACAATTTAATTAATTTAGACTATACTTATATGTATATATCGAATTAAATTTACAGGTTCACAGATTCATCAGTTCGAGTGGATCTGTTCTTCTCAGACGTCTAAATCGCGGCTGTTTTAGTATCTCCCTGGCCAATTCGTTGTGATGTGCTTCTAGTTTTGATTAATATTTCGAACTGAATTCTTTAATAGTTTCTTTAACGGTTTAATCCCAATGTCGTCATGTATATTACTATTTCGAATGTACCAAGGAGCATTTGTAATACTGCGAAGTATTTTTGCTTGGGTTCGTTGCAGGATTTCTTTGTTTGAAGCGCTGGTGGATCCCCATAACTGAATACCATATGTCCATATGGGTTTGATTATCGCTTTGTAAAGTAAAACTTTATTGGCTAATGACAACTGAAATGTAATTTTTATTTGATTGCGCCTGGTTTCAATATGATTTTTCCACGTTAACCTTCTATCCAGATGCAAACCTAAGTATTTTACCTTCGTTTGTTGAGGAATATTTTTATCGTTTAATTTCACTGGTGGGCAGGTGCGTTTGTTTAGCGTGAATGTGACATGAGTTGACTTGTTTTCGTTCACTTTTATTTACCATGCCTTCAGCCAGTCCGCGACTTTGTTTAAATTATTGTGTAATTCCTTTGAGGCAATTTCAGGATTAGTGTGAGACACCAGGATGGCCGTGTCATCGGCAAATGTTGATATTAATACTTTGTTGGTTACAGGTATATCAGCTGTGTACAACAAGTATAATATTGGTCCTAGAACGCTGCCTTGCGGGACACCTGCATTAATATCATTTATTAATAAAAATAATAAATCGCCTTCAACAAAGAATATATGAGTGAAGAAACGAGATAGAACTATATAAAGTTAGAAACAAAGTTATTTTTTATTTATTTGTGTAGTAGAATGGAATCATAGTAGTTTTATTTTAAGACTAAATTTTTATTTTTTTTTTTTTGATGGTGTGTGTTTAAGAAAATAATTCAAAATGTCTGATCGAAATGTATGAAGATAATGAAATGGTTGATATTAAAAAATTAACAAAACATTTTATTTTAAGGCAACACTCACATGTTATATGATGAGTATAAAATAAAAAATATTGGAGAATTGAAGTCTACATTAAGCAGATTATCCGAATTATATAAAAAGTTTGATTTAGTCTAGTCTAATATTGAAGATATCAGTGAAGATGATGTATTTACTGAAAGATTCCAATTTGATCAAATGTTTGGAGAATTAGAAGCTGCTGTTTTAAGAGATGTTCACAAACTGGAAGTGCAATCGGACATTGAATTTAAACAAAAAACACATGACATATCAAACGAAAATAAAAATAATATTGCGAAACCGGTTCTCTCTATCAGGTTACCAGAAATTAGTTTGCCGAAATTTAATGGAGATATATCAGATTGGTTCAATTTTAGAAATCTATTTCAAGAATTTATTCACAATAAGACAATTGATTCAATTACGAAATTTTATTATCTGATTGGTGCTGTTCGAGATGGGAAAGCTTACCTGTCGAATGAATGAGAAAATCATTGTAAATAAAGAGCTGCCTTCGTTACAAAATACTGTTTTTGGATACATCGTATCGGGTAAATTAGATAAAAGTTTTGATCATCAGAATACCAATTAGTATACAGTTGTTCGATCTACAGATGAAGAAATTTCAAAACAGTTACAAAAGTTTTGGGATTTGGAAGCAATCACCATAAACCATAATTAATCAAGACAAGAAATGGCAGTAGAACAATATTATGCTAAATCTACATACAAAAAATTGTAAGAGAATTCATCTGTATTAGTACGATTCGCTAGTACTTAAATCACAGCACATTCTGTATATATAGAATGTAAATTGTGGTATAATCAGTCCAGTCGCCGCGGCCTGATGAGAAGATTGATTTTTTCATAATCATAAGCTCATCAGTTCGAAACTGGATTGAATTCTCTTCCAATCTTCGAAACATATTAAAAATCATTTAATTAAATCTACATCTTGTGACAATACGGGTCGTTATTCAGTAAAAATGCCATTAAACGGTGAAATCTTCGAATTAGGCGATTCTTATAAGTCAACGTTAAGGAAGTTTTTGTGGGTGTAGGAAAAACTTGAAACAAATCCTGAAGTTAAGCAGCATTATATATAGAATTTATGAAAGAGTGCAAACAATTAGGACATATGGAAGTAGTTCCAGACCCAACGTTAAATGAATCTTCGGTTGGTAAAGTTTATTATTTGCCGCAACAATATGTAATCCGTGAAAATTCCTCAACCACCAAACTACGAGTTGTATTTAATGCGTCATCAAAAACTGATAGTGGTCTATCGTTAAATGAAACATTGTATGCGGGTCCCACGGTACAACAGGAATTATTTGAGAAATTACTTCGTTTTCGCAAGCATCCCGTTGCTTTATCAGCAGATATTACTAAGATATACAGTCAAATAGAAATTGACAAAGATCAACGTGACTTGCTTCGTATTCTTTGGCGTGATTCTTAAGAAAAGGAAATTGAATGCTACCGATTAAGAACAGTCACATACAAAAGCTTCAGTTTTGCCACTAGATGATGAAAAATCATGAAGTTATTGATTAGGAAAAATATTATTTTGTATAATTTTAATAATGAAAAATTAATGATAAATTGTTTTTATATTATTGTGTCAATATATATTTGGACTTTTTTCTGCACTGTTAAATAAGTAAAATTAAAATGTTAGTTATATTAAGTTTGTTAGTAAGATATAGAATATTTAAAAATAATTGTTTTGAAATAAGTGATTTCAAGGGCAGTGATTATGTTTAAAATGTACAAATAGTTAATATACGAGTATATAACGCAGGGGAAAAGTACTAAAATTCATCTGTAAAACATACTAAAAAAAAAATAAAAGTTTTTTGTCATGATTCTCTTGATGGAGTCAGTTACATTTTTGTCTTCGTTGCAGTCGCCCACATTATTTTCTTAAATAATGGATTACAATCAGATATTTTATGTTTTTTTATATATAACGTGTTTATTTATCACCATCGATTATAGAAAAGTAAACGAAAAAACAGTCGATGATAAATTCCCAATCTCCCAAATTTAGGAAATTCCAGACAATCTCGGTTAATCCACATATTTCCAAACTTTGGACTTAAAATCTGGCTTTCACCAAATACATAATCGATACGAAGTTACAAGCCAAGACAGCATTCTCGAGCATTCATCTCCTTTTGGTCTAAAGAATAGTCCGGTCGACGTTTTAACGAGCAATGAACAACGTTCTGCAGACAAAACTGTCGTAGGAAAGAAAACCGAAAAAGCCGTTTAATTAACATAAGTACCGTTCTAAAACGCCTTTCGGAATTCAACCTCACGATACAATTTAACAAGTATTAGTTATTAAAGAGAGAGACTGAATTTCTGAGATACCTATTTACTCAGGGTGGAGTATTTAAGACCGAACAGAGATAAAATACAAAAAATATTGGAACGGCCACTACTTACAAAAATAATGGATTTGCTGGTTATTACATAAGATTTATAAAATACATTCCAAAATTGCAACGAACATTACGAACGAATATTATATAGCATGAACGAAATACTTACCTACCCTGATTTTATGAAACTTTCTGTCTTAAAGGCATTGCCACAGTTATTTTGCGCGCGACGCGATTTTTTTCCCATTGGAATTAAAAAAATTTGATTCTAAATGTTTGAAGAAACTATCAAATTAATTTTTTAGTAAATTAATAATTTTAAATTTTGTCGCACGAATTAATATTTTTCAATAAGAATTATATTTTCTAAAAAAAAAAATTATTATAAGATTTTATAGATAGATATTGAATTTGATAGTTTCTTCAAACATTTCCAATCAAATTTGTTTTAATTCCGGTAAAATTTGAATATAGAAAAAAATTCGAGGCGCGCAAAAAATAGCTGTGGCAATGCCTTAACGACAGACGCTTCGGATTATGCGTTGGGCGCAGTCCTTGCCGATGTTCAAAACAACGTTGAAAAAACACACGTCGCGTTCGCTTCACGAACGTTAATTCAACAGAAATAAGGTACGCGACTGTAACGAAAAAGAGGCGTTAGCCATAATTTGAGCCGCCTAGAAATACCAACCATACCTGTACGGTAGCAAATTCACGTTGGTAACTCCAAAATCTGAAGATGGAGACTCGAGCTTGAAAACTGTGATTGTGAAGTAAAATGTATAAGAAAGGAAAAGCAAACGTAGTCGCAAACGCATTGGTTATTAACACAGCTAACAACTACACGTGAATCTGACGAATCCCAAATAGGTCAGTTACTTTGTGGTGACTTGTCATGCACCACATTAGTAAAAATAATATTTGTTTCCATCGGTGTATTTTCAACATCCACTGCATTATCATTATTTGGAATATATAAGAGCAACAGCAACAAAACCGTTTCCAAATTTTTTACAATTTGCGGTAAGCACAAAATTTTGATCAGTCCAAATACACCAGTCTCGCGAAAATAATATAAAACAAAACAAATAAAAATAAAAATTAATTAATGAATGACTAGTGCATGCATGTATTTAATTCTATTATTCTATTTATTTAATTTATTTCTATAAATATTTATTTCGTTTATACATACATACATATATATATATATATATATATATATATATATATTCGTAAAATTTTCAATATTTGTAAAACTTTATTTTATCTGGTTCGATTTTTCCGTGATTCAAATTTGAATTTTCTGTTTATTCTTTTGTTTTCGCAATCGTTTAGTCGGTATCGTTCGTAAAGTGTTAAACTATACTACCGTTTGTTAAATTTGTTTCGATCGTTTACGCGAAGTTATCACTAGTGGTGATGTTGTGTTGAATTTTACGTTTTGAATAAATAGTGATATATTCTATATATTTATTTTAATAATGCCGAATACTCCGACTAAGGCAGAAGATGAAAGTGGGGATGTTGAAAATATAGGGGTTCCGAATTCGCAAGTGGACTCAGTTAATTCCTCTCGTTTAAGAATACCTTCCTTTTGGCCGCGAAATCCCAACGTATGGTTTGCGCAAGTCGAGTCGCAGTTCGAAGCCTGCTCTGTTAAATCCGACACAGCAAGATACCATCAGGTAGTCGCAGCATTGCCCGAAGACATTTGTGAGACTATTTCGGAATTTCTTATCAATCCTCCGGTAAAGGATAAATATGAGAAGCTGAAGTCGGTTTTGACAAAGCGGCACACCGAATCCGAACAAACCCGCCTCAAAAAGTTGTTGGATGAGCATGATTTTGGCGACCGAAAGCCAAGTGAGGTGTACTAGTCTATGGTTAACCTGGGGGGTACATCTATCGATAAAAAGTTTATAGGAACGCTTTGGTTTCACAAGTTACCCGAACCGGTCTACATTGCGATTCAAGCTATTGGTGAAAAACCAATCGATGAACTTTTGCCAATAGCAGACAGGATTTATGAAGCAACAACCGCAGCTCGCGTATCATCCGTAACAGTGGACAGACCATCAACTAGCCAGGCAGCACAACCAGCAAATGCTACAACCAACGTGGAATCGCGACTTGCCCGAGTAGAGAGCATGCTGTCTCAACTAGTTGTACGTGGACGAAGCCCCTCAAACCCAACATTCCGGAACAATTCAAATTATTTTTCACGGAGACGCCGGAGTACTAGCAGACGTCGTTTCATCGACGATAAGGGGAACTGCTATTATCACCATAAGTTCGGCAAGGAAGCGAGAAGATGTTACCTTCCTTGTATTCAACACCGCGGAAATACCCTGTTTACTACAGATTCCAATTCAAAAAAATAGATTATCCGGTCGTGCATGCGGCGAATGATCGGATACTTTTAAACCGCCGCCTATTCATTAGAGATAATACCAATAAAATAACCTTTCTCGTAGACACTGGTGCGGATGTCTCAGTATTGCCATTTAATAATTTCAAAAGAAATTCATCTCGTTCTGACCCTGAGTTAGTGTTGTCAGCTGCTAATGGTTCAATAATTCAAACTTATGGCACTAAATTATTGAACATCGATATCGGTATTAAGCGACAACTTCCACACATTTTCATTTTAGCGTCAGTTGACAGGCCAATTATTGGTGCTGACTTCTTAACTAAATACGGTCTCCTCGTCGATTTAAAAAGAAGACGACTCCTTGACTCAATGACGAATATAGCTGTTCAAGCCATGACAGCTCAGGTCAAAACACCTTCGCGTATCCACGCAATTGCAAATAACGATTACGGTTCTTTGCTTAAGATGTTTCCATCTCTTTTAGCTCCACCAGATTATAATCGTCCAGTTAAACACGATGTGGTACATCATATTTTTACCAAGGATCGACTTCCTTTTGCAAAACCACGTCGTTTGGATCCAGTCAAGCACAAGACTGCCCTTGCGGAATTTCAGCATATGGTTCAATTAGGGATATGCAGACCTTCTTCTTCTGAGGTTTCTTCTCCACTTCACATGGTTCAGAAGAAAGACAGTACCGATTGGATACCATGTGGAGACTATCGTCGACTGAATGCCGTTACCCAACCCGATCGATATCCGATTCCACATATCAAACTTCTCGATGTATCTTCACGGATGCACCGTATTTTCTAAAATTGACCTTGTAAGAGCTTATCATTTGATCCCTGTTGCACCCGAAGACGTGCCTAAAACGGCAATTACTACCCCATTTGGTTTATTCGAGTTTACTCGAATGCCTTTCGGACTTCGGAACGCTGCACAAACATTCCAACGCTTCATAAATGAAGTGGTCAAAGGTCTTGATTTTGTTTTCACGTATATTGATGATATACTTGTGGCCAGTAAGAACGAGGAAGAGCATAAAATACATCTCAAGAAACTATTTGAGAGATTGTCCGAGTTTGGAGTAAATATACAAACTTCAAAATGTCAATTAGGTGTTCATGCTTTAGAATTCCTCAGCCACCAAATCACTGCAGATGGCATAAAACCTTCGCCACGGCGAGTAGATGCCATTCAAGAATTAGTGTCCCCAACATCCATCAGAAAAATTCAACAATTCGTCGGAATGGTCAATTATTACCATCGATTCATTCCAAGGTTAGCCGAATTGTTGTCTCCAATTCACGCGCAACTGGCAAAACTTAATAAGATGCCAAAAACTCAAAAGGATTTTTCATGGCCAGAAGACTGCGAAGCAGCATTTGGCAAAATCAAGAGCGCACTTGCTAATGTAACGATGTTAGCACATCCCATTGACGACACTAGATACAGTATAGCATCTGATGCGTCAAATGAAGCTGTAGGAGCTGTATTACAGCAATGGTATAATGGATGTTGGCAACCTTTAGGATTCTTTTCCCGCAAGCTAAGTGAAAGAGAAAAAAAGTATTCCACCTTTGACAGGGAACTTTTGGGAATTTTTCTTTCCATTAAGCACTTCAGATATTTTGTGGAAGGTAGAGAATTTATTGTTTTTACTGACCACAAAGCGCTTACAAGAGCAATAGTCTCTCTGAGTGATAAAAATCCACGGCAACTAAGACAACTCGACTATATCGCTCAGTTTACGACGGACATTAGACATATTTCTGGCAAGGACAATGTGGTTGCAGACACTTTGTCGCGATCATGTGATCACATTGAAAACGTGCAAATCGTCACACTAGACCTGAAGGATCTAGGTCAGACTCAGCAGTCTGACGATGAGCTGCAACAATTGTTAAGTTCATCGCGTCCCGCGAGTTCGAAATTTAAATTAGAACTCATCGTCCTCCCTGATTTGCAACTCTATTGTGAAACATCAACAGGTAAAAATCGTCCGTTTGTCTCAGCTAGTCAAAGACGTGCAGTTTTCGATGCATTGCACGGTCTTTCTCATCCAAGTGTCAGAGCATCTAGGAAATTAGTTTCAGCGAGGTACTTTTGGCCAAACATGAATGCGGATGTTACAAAATGGGCAAAAGAATGCGTTGGTTGTCAGAAAAGCAAAGTTCATCGACACACAAAATCGGAACCGGGTCGATTTGAGTTACCATCAAGCAGATTCGAGCATATACACATCGACGTCGTTGGACCTCTTCCACCGTCAGAAAATAATAGGTATATACTTACCATTGTTGATAGATTTACCCGATGGCCTGAAGCATACCCTATTCAAGAAAGCACCGCTGCCACTATTGCTAAGACTTTCGTCGAGCAATATATTTCAAGATTTGGGATACCACTTGAAATAACGACGGATCAAGGTAGCCCCTTTGAGAGTAAGCTCTTTTCTGAATTAACGCGAATACTAGGCGCGCATAGAATTCGTACCACTGCTTACCATCCACAAGCAAATGGTATGGTCGAACGATTTCATCGACAACTAAAAGCTTCCCTCAAAGCTCGCAGTAACACTGTACATTGGAGCACCGAGTTACCCCTTGTCATGCTGGGAATAAGAGCATCTGTAAAAGAGGATTTACAGTGTTCACCAGCAGAACTAGTATATGGACAAGCTTTACGGCTTCCAGGAGAATTTTTCGCAACTAGTACTGAAACGGATCTCAACCCAACAGACTTTGCAGAAAAACTTCGTGCGAATATGCGCAATTTAATACCTACTGATACTCGCAAGTCAACTACTCCTTCTGTTTTTATTCCTAAAGATTTAGAGAATTGCGAGCATGTTTTCGTTCGTATTGACAGAGTACGAACGGACCTGTCACCGCCGTACGAAGGACCGTATAAGGTAATTCGTCGTTTTAGGAAACATTTCGTTCTGGACATAAATGGAAAGAATAGTAATGTTTCCATTGACAGAATAAAACCAGCTTATGGTATCCTAGCTGCGACTAACGTGGAACGTAGAAATACAAAATCATCGGTCAGTTTTCAATTACCGATTCCCTGAATTAACTTTTTCTTTGGGGGGTGCTCTTATTTGAGGGGGAGTGATGTGGTGACTTGTCATGCACCACATTAGTAAAAATAATATTTGTTTCCATCGGTGTATTTTCAACATCCACTGCATTATCATTATTTGGAATATATAAGAGCAACAACAACAAAACCGTTTCCAAATTTTTTACAATTTGCGGTAAGCAAAAAATTTTGATCAGTCCAAATACACCAGTCTCGCGAAAATAATATAAATTAAAATATAAAACATAAAATAAATTAATCACAGTTATTGTTCGTGGTTCGAGAAATCGGTACGGTTATTGCGTCGTAATATATACATAAAATAAAGTTATTTAATAATTTAATATGTTAGTAATAATAATACTTAAATAAAACTATGAAATAAATGCACTAGTCGCTAATTATTAAAAGAAAATTATTAATGAAAGTGTTAATAAAAGATTATAAATTGAAAAAGCAAAAGTGTACGGAATTGTTTCATTCAATCACAGTGTCCAAATTAAAACATTTTGCGTGTCTAAAAAATAGAACATTAAGTGCGAAAATAATAAATGTTGGCTTACGGTAGTGGAAATAGCGCACCAATTCCATTACCACACATAGTAAGTACAACAACTTCATTATCATATTTCAAAAAACATTTGAATCATACGATATAACCAATTTCATGAAAATGTGTCACAATGGTAAATAATTCGCAATTCTACCCCCGGAAAGTTTATACGTCATAATATTTGTTTTATTTGTTACTTCCCTTAAGTGGGTTGTGTTTCCATCGTTTTCTTCTGTGTTGCAAATTAGAACTTGGATTGGATTAAGATGTTTGAACAGGAAAGTGGTGATGATGAAAATATGGAGACGACGATGGTCGAAGATTATTTGGTAGGCGAGGAATACTTGCCGTATAATGAAAATGTGAAATTTGAATGTGAAGCTTAGAAAGTTCATGGAATCGAATCTCTGAACAAAAAACAAAATACTTTTGAATAATCAAAGCATTCAACGACACTTCTAAACGGCCAGCGCCATGAATTTGAGAGTGCGCTATTGGTTTCGGTGTTTAAACGCTCACTACTTTTTGACTACGAGCAGACACCTGGTATTATTAAGCGCCTGGATAGAGTGTTAGGTAAACGTGCGTAAAAAAATGTCCAAAAGTCTACAAATTGAAGTTAGCTCTCCGTGTTTACTCCAATCACCAGGTCGGGTCAAATTTTAAGCTATATGTTCATGTTGGTGGATAGATTTTAGAAGCTCTATATTGCGTATCTATTCTTGAAATAGAAGACCAACTATTTTTAACAATTTGCCGAAAGATGCTGAAGACATTCTAGTGTAGTTAAAAAATATTCCTGGTCATTCAGTCTCATTTTGTCAACCAAATTATGGTCACCGTAATGGTTTCGAGATTGTTCCTTAAACATAGGACTAACCCACCACTTCGGACTCTTATATGTTGATATAAAGATGTCCCGCAAAAAGCAAGATTTGTCGAAAGTTCGGTTTCAAGGGACACCTTGAACCAAAAGTTATGAAGGACCCGTTGCTCCAATTTGCTCGTTGATTCTGGTAGCAAATGCAAAATCATAGACGACAAAACTTGGGAATCTTTAAAGAAAGACTAGATAAAAATCCAATAAGAACACCGAACAAAACATTTTTGACATATGCAAGCAATAAGCCTCTTAAAGTTTTAGGTTCCTTTGAAACGTATATCAAAATTGAGCATGCTAAAACACTTGTTACATTTTATGTGGTTGGGAAAAAATGGTTTGTTGGGAAAAATTACAACTATGGATTTAGGAGTTCTAAAAATTGAATCAAATATCGAAATAGAAATTCCTATTGATAAATCCGTGGTACTTACTAGTCATTCAGCCTTATCGAAGAATCCTTATTCAATTAGAAGAAAAAGTAAATATGAAATTAGAGGAACTGATAGAATGTGAAATCATCGAAACAGTTAACGAAACATCGAGTTCGTTTAAACCACCTGCACATTGAGCCGTTTTCGTTTAAACCACCTGCACATTGCATTGCTTCATGCAAACCTTTAGTGCTTATATGAAAGGTGGGTCGGCCCATGGATTCTGCACTCTCAACAGGGGGTTATAGATGTTTTCATCTTCATCACCGATCATAAGCAGATGATGAAAAATCCCTTTTGCATCCCGCCCCTATAGGGATTCGAACCCGGTACCTCCCGATCCAACCACCGCAGCTTTAACCACTGCGCCGTTTGCTCGGTAAGTCACTTTAAACTTTGTCGATGATATAATCATATTCGGCGGGAGAGAAGTTCAACATAACCACAATCTGCAAAAAACTTTAAAAGTTCTTCGAGAAAATAATGTAGTTTTGAACGATTTGGAATGTGTATTCAAAAAAACGATAATACAGTTTCTGGGATACAACCTATCAGCGGAAGGTATAAAACCATTGGAGAGCTATGTTGATGTCATTAAAACTTCGCGGGCACCAAAACCGACCGATGAATTCAAAGCTTTCTGGGACTTGTCAATTTTATTAGTAAATGGCTTCCGAACTTGGCCACATTCGTGCGCTCGAAGTGTTTCGTCTCCAGGCGTTTAAATATAAATTGTATATACCGCGCAGGTAAATCAAATATAGCTGAACCGTTGTCCCGATTGTGCGTAAACACGACATGCTAGTTATTTGATACGGAAGACAATATTCGGCAAGTGGTGGAATAGGCTAAACCAGTTGCGACTTCAATAACTGACGTATTGATGAATTCAAGTCAAGACAGAGAAATCATTAAAGTCAAAGAAAGAATTTTTAAAGATGTTTGGGATCAAACCGTTAACAACTTTAAATTTTTTAAATCCGAATTGTATTTTTATAGTAAATATATTACTACGTGGTACAAAACTAGTAATTCCAGAAAAGTTAAGAGGCAATGTTTTAACAGCAGCCCACGAGGGTCATCCTGGCATTGGACGAATGAAAAGTTGATTGCGCACAAAAGTGTTGTGGCCGAAAATAGATAGTGATGCCAAAAAGATAGTCAAAGACTGTAAAGGCTGTACATTAGTATCAGTACCAAATCCACCGATCCCAATGAAACGTTGTGAATTACCTAAAGCAGCTTGGATGGACATTGCTATTGATTTTATGGGTTCGCTAGCCAGTGGTGACTTTTTATTGGTCATTATTGATTATTACACCCGAAACAAACAAGTCAAAATTATGAGAACCATAATTTCAGCAACCACAATTCAAGTTCTTGATGAAATGTTTGCAAGACTCGGGTTTCCAATTTGCCGACAACGGTAAGCATTTCGTAAGCGAAGATATCAGAAATTACTGTAAGATACCATATGGGCCTCAGTAAAATGACGGCGTTGAAAGACAAAATCGCAGAATCCTAAAATGGTTGAAAACAAGTCAAGCTACCCGAAGAAATTGGAAAAAGAATTTATTGGAGTACCTAATGATGTACAATAGTATACCGCACTCAACAACTGGCAAGACCACTTTGGAACTATTCTTCGATCGAGTGTTTAGAGATAAATTATCTTATTTACAGGACTTTTCCAAAAATTACATCCATGATAAGGTTAGAGAAAAAAGACGTGATTGAGAAACAAAAACGAAAACAACATGCAGATAAGAAACGGCATGCAACAGAAAATGAATTGAAATGTGGAGATAAAGTTCTTGTAAAGAAAAATGTTAAAAGAAATGATTAACCTATCAGCCATTCATCCATCGGCATATGCTGTTCCACCTCAGATTAGGGGTTTTTGTCAAGGTTTTCTCCTTTAGCGCCGTACTTTAACCTGTGCCAAATGGCCTTAGTTACCAGTGTTTGCCACGAGGAGGCAGCACGCACACTTGCGAATTGTCAACAGGTTACCCCTTACACAATTGTACGCATCACGCAGCTGCCTAATACATGACCAGAACAGCTCACAGTGATAAATGTATACAAAATTAGTGAGAGTATAAAAAAAAGCTCAATTACATGTGTTACATGTGCTCCAAACAACCCGCTAATTGATTAAATCTATTAACATCGATCTAATCGAGACACAAAACTAACAGAACAGAAGACAAATATCCCATATGTACACAAGACAAACGGATTACTAATATTGAATGTTATCCTTAACAGGAGGAATATCTGTATCATAAATTAGAACAGTAGTATTATGCATGTATATCAATAAACGCCAAGGAACCACAAAAGTGGAAATAAAGAATACAAGTGAGCCAAGGCCAAGGACAGCAAGCATACACACTATTCGGACATATAATACTAGTAAACGCGGATGGCCTTTCTCCATAAAAGAAGAAGAACATTCCAATATTCTCGTGCGTATAAGGTGTAATTTGATTCTGAAGAAAAAAAATCCACACGTTGAAACAAGTCAAGGGCTGAAACCTAATGAGGTATAACCCCCTGTCGTATCAGGTTATTGATGTGGGGTTATTTGTTGTGCCTTATAAATAATACACCGCACTTCAATTTATTAATTTTTTATTACGCACAAACTACTTTACAATAATTGTTTTTGTAAAATGGGGATTTTATACCACCTATTGTTTTTTAGTATGCACTTTTTATTCACGCTGGCGGAAGTTTATAAGAAAGGAATCTTTTTAATTGAATTGATACTATACACTATATATCAATCACTTGAAAAATGAAATAACAATTTTTGATTAAAAATATTTGATGAAATTGTTAAACGACTGTGTCACACCGTGTTCTTAACCTTTGTGTCATGTTAAACGATATGCCTGTATGTGTGGCTGTGTTTTTTGAGACGATGAACTAATAAAATAATGAATTATTTTGATGAGTGGTGCTCTTCATTGAAAAATATAAAAGGTTGAAATTTGTTGTGATGTGTAGTGAAGACACTGGAATTTTATTTGATGATGAGTGTGAGAAACCTAACTAAATATTTCTGTGAGTCGAAAAGCATTTAGTAGGTGTCACTAGCGGAAAATAAAGATGCAACACTTACAATTATATTTGAATTTGAGTAAATTGATTTTTAATAATTGTAGTGCTGAAACGAATGAATAACGATTAAATGAGTGAATCGCTACAGAGGTGACCAAAACTTCTGTTCTGAGGATTAACTCAACTCGCAAATCAATTCCTAACTAAACCTATTAACACAATCTTCAGGTTCACCTTCAACTCAATTTACAACTCAGTCGCAACGTAATTATCAACCCAACCTTCAACTCAGTCAACCCTTAACCTAACCCCAAACCAACCTCCAAATAATTCCCCAACTGAACCCCTTAGTTAACCTCAACCTATGGTAACTAAATCTAAACTCAACTTCGGCAAATTGGAAACCCGTAATAGCGTCGAACATGCCCAACCCTTTTTATGTTAATAACAAAAATTGTTTCGGATAGCTTGACCTGTACACTGTATGGAAATATAAGCCCACACCTGGTAACATCTCTAAGATTTTGGTAAATGGCCATAGTGAACAGCAGTTTCAACAGGCTTATAATTTTTCACAATCTTCAAAAATTTGTCGAACATGCCCAAGTATTTTCAACATTTTTTCGGGAAGTTTGATCTGTAAACGTTATGAAAATATCGCCGCATACCTAGTTCTACTGCTTATTTACACTTTTTCATGTAGGCCTACACTTTTTCAGTACACCTACACTTTTCATTAATTTGTGTAGCCACACTTTGTGTGAAATACTTCACACCGCTGTTCAACTTCCAAATAAAGCTCAATAAAAGTCATTCAACCCTAAAATCCACGCCCTACTCAATCGCCAAATCAACTTGGTACGAAAAAACATACATGCACCTACGGGAACTCAACTCAAGCTAATTTCCAACGCAAAACACCACTTTTCCCAAATAAATCCGCAAGAAGACCCTCGCTAAACCTGAACTCAACTCGCAACTCAATCCCAAAATCAACATAAAACTCAATCCCTAAACTAACACCCTAATCATACACTCATACCATCACCATCGTACCATCATAAAATCTTAAAATCATACCATCATACTATAAAACCATCATACCATAATGCCATTAAATCGTCATAACATCATATCATCATACTAGCATACGTACCGTCGCACCATCATACCAGTAAACAATCGTTCCATTATACCATCATGCCATTATATCATTAAACCATCATACTATCGTACCGTAGTATCGTCAAACCATCACACAACCATATCATCATAACATCATGCCATCAAACCATCATACCATCGTACTATCGCAGCAACATATAACGATACCATCATACTATCAGGCGATCATATCATCATACAATCATATCTATCCGAGACAGCCTTGGAACCTTCAAAACCCAAAAATAAACCTTCAACTCAACGCTTAACTCAATATGCAAACCAGCATATATAAAAAGTTGGTAAATATTTATATAACCAGGTGGTTTTTGGTCAATTCGTATGGCAGGCACTCCGACTTTCTTGACGTACAGTAGCTTTTCAATTCCCCACTTTGACCATAGAAAGAGATTGGCGAAAAAAAATCCGAAGGTACTTTCAAAACGTTGAGAAAAGTGGTTTTGGATCCATCAAATTTTTGATCATTTTTGACACGATTTCAATACTTTGGTCTTTTTAGACTGAAGTAAAAATAGATAAGGAAATTAATTTTAAAGAAAATTATATTTTTTAAGTTTCGTTTTAAGATCTAACTCGTTTTAATATTTTTTTTTAAGTTTATCATTCATTATATTAAAAATATAATTATATACTAAATCTCATCGGAAAGGAGCTACAACAGCAACAAATTCTGAAGGTCTCATTATATTTGGAAATTTTACCTTTGCATTTGCTAGAAAGTTTCTTTTTCCGTAAAAAAGAGTTTTATTCATTTTCAATTATTGTCACGCTCTATATTATATCGAATAATTTGTCTAAACTCGAGAGCAATGCTCTTATTTTCCAAATTATATTTTTAAAATTAGGCTGAAGTTACGTTTCGGTGATGGAGGGAGAATATAAACTATATACATAATAAAATAATAATAATCACCTTCACTACATTAAAGGAATGTGATACCTTATAATTATAATTGAAACATAAAGACAAATTTGGTTTATGCCATCAGTTCTCGTATTCTAGACAAATATAATTAAAGTGAAAAAAAAAAAAAAATTAACTAAAAATAAATAAAAAAGTTTTATTTTTCAGAATCAAAACAAATTAATTAAACAATTTAAAAGAAACCAACAAAAATATTTTTTTATTAAAAACAGGTAAGCAATATTATATTTCTTAAAGTTATTTAGCAGAGTAAACATTTATTGCTCGCTCAACAAAGAAACAATTTAATGATTGGTATTTTTCAGAAGGAGCGTGAATTTACTTCTTGCCAAAATTGATTAGAAATAAAATCCAAAAAGCCATACCGAAACCTTCCAGAAACATTTCTTTCTAAAAAGGGTTAACAAATTTGTCTGTACTCGTATATTTAATTTAAAATTAAAATAAAATCTTAATCTAAAATAAATAAATGAAAAGTTAAAATTAAGACGACAAGTGATTTCTTAGCCTCAGTAGGGTAAAGATACAGATATTTTTGTTTAAACCTTTTTTAAAACAATTATATTTCACTTGTGTTAGGAACGTCTTACGATACGATTGCCGATTCTTACCAAATTTAGCTCTGCCAGGTTGCTCTGTTGTACATGACAAAACTGTTTTAAGAAATATAATTACGAAAATTAAATGCGGTACTTTTTAGTAGCATGACTCAAAAAGATTATGAAGGGATACGTATACATTGTAAGTGTTTGTAAAAGACCATACTTAATCCCTTAATTAAAAAAATTTACTTAACAATTTTATTAATAGAAAATGAACTTTAAGATGCTATTTATAAACGAATTTTTATGGTTCATTACTACATAAATGCTTGTTTTTTGTTGTTGGTTTTTTTTGTACTAAACACGACTTTCAAGGCATGAAATAATTTTCTACCTGAAAAAAAATCAAAGAAATTAAAAAATTTAATCATATCGTCAAGTATGTGTAATGTGTGTTTTTATTTTTTAACTTCATTTATCACCAACCTAAAATTTAATTAAAATTTTCCAGGATAAACATGTAATTTAATATGATAAATTACGGAAAATTGTTAATTTATACACAATATGTTACACAATTTTTTTATTTTTTATTTACAATAATTATTTATAATAAGAATATGAAAACGTTGATTTTGAAGATGATTTAATCAAAATATTTTCACGTAATTAATTACAAATCATATAAATATTTAATGTTTCCGTGTTGTGTTATCTAATTAAGTAAATTATATTGACGGGGTGATAAAATTATGAATAAAAACAACAAATTTTCCATACCCTATAGAACACCTTATAGTGTTCCTATAAGTTCAATTACTCGGTCTATTCTTGAAAAGACCTTTAATTTAGCCAGGAAGACTCTTAATATAATTAATTCACTAGTGTGATTGGTTGAGATCGAGATCTTATCTTGTTGCATAAAATAAAAAATGATCAAACTGCTCTCCTGAAAAATCAACTTTTTCGACTTGTGCCACATTCCTTGTGCACCGACGATTTGTTTACCTGTGGCCCTATTCTGGCTATTCCCTGGGAATCGGAAATTGGGACAAATATTGCTATATTTCCAAACTTCAATAATTCCCAATTTTTTATTACAATTCCCAAAAGTGTATTCTGGCTTAATTGGGAATCATCCATCATTTCCAAATTTTATTTTCTACATATAAAATAAAAACTTTACCGATACTAAGTTGCAAATAAAATAATGAAAATATGTACACAAAACAACCAGTTTCTTCTAGTTTCCAAAAAAAAAAAAAAAAATCGGAAAAATGAACGTTAAAACTTACATAAAATGGAATTATTTTTTCCCTACATTAAAAATTTCCAAACGCCAGAATACACTATTGGAAAAATAATTCCAAACTGCTAGAATACTGTCAAAACAGTTCAATTCCCAATTCCCAGCGAATAGCCAGAATAGGGCCACTGATGTATGTAATTCCATCATACCGCTTTTGATTTGTTTATGTGGGTAGTAGGAGTGTGCAGTTCTTCATATAGTTTGACAGAATAGGTTCATGTATGTTGATATGATATTATATTTGTTTCTTAGTATAATCAACATTATTATAAAAACTACCAACTTTATATGGCATTTGGGCTTTATAACTCTGGCTTGTTGTATGGTTAGATTTAAATTTTTATTCAGCAATATATTGTATTGTGGAGGGAATAATTTCAGGCTGCGGTCAGTACAATGCGCGCCTAAAATAGAACGATGACAAGTATTTTATTTTACAATTTGTTCGATTAAAGATTGCCTGAGCAAAAAACACTTTGCAATGGTAAGAAGAAATTTAAACTATTAGTTAATAGAGGACTCTATAATCTCGTTCGTATTGTTACGTTTTTGCCTTGTTAATCAAGGTTCGTATCACTGGATTGTGAATAAAACAAAATTAATTCAATTTATCACCAACGAATTTATTTATGTCACACAAAAAATTAATACAACACAGTTTATTAATGATAACTCACAAAATCACTATTTATAAATTATTCGCACAATTTTACTGACCACTTTTACTTTTAAATCGCATTACAACACTTTTTAAATCACTTTTTAAATCCTTTTTAATTTTCACACTGTCGCACCAAATACTACTAATCCAATTCGACTTCGTTCACCTTTTTATATACTAAAACCAAACTTCTAGAAAGCTCATGACTTTTCCAGTTAGAATAGCGTAGAAACATTTAGAACAATTTTATCACGGAAAATTCCATTTTAGTACAGTTAAACATTGAGCTATTAATTTAACATATTCTATTACACACTAGGTGTCACCGTCACAGTATTGAATTGCGTAAGTACTAGTGTTTTCCATTATTGTTTTGATTTAACATTATGCAATAAAGTTTCATTAGTTAAATTGGCAATTAAGAGATAAATCTACATAACATGGATAAGTACTCAAGATAAGTATTCTACATATATCTACTACAAATATTATTTTTCAATTATTACCTAAATCTAATAGAATTTAATATTTTTGTTGTTTTAGACTTGACATTTCGTTCACAGCTGCCATTGAATCATCAGATTTTTTGAATTGGACGGCGAACAATTGATTGTGCAATGACCAATTATACGCTTACAACTCGTACTTTATCGTCCCTTCCTGGATATGCATCGATTAATCTACCAAGAATCCTACAAGTTGTAGTAGATTCTGTTCGGAAACTAACATAATATCACTAATTCTTAAATTTTCAGCTACTTTTTCCATTTATTTCTTGGCTGCAGTGCAGTCAAGTAGTCGCGATGCCACCTTTGCCAGAAGTGTTTTATCATGTGTTTGACCAATTGCCACCTTGCATGTGAAGATATTTTATCCTCAAATAAATCTTAATGGCCTAGAAATAGCTTCAATTTTAGTTAATAATGTAGTAAATTCTTCAAGTATCAAAATGGTTTCGCCTACAATTCCCTTCAGATGTATTTTTGCAAATTTGACTACAGCTTGCAATCTATTTCGAATTTTAGAAGGGAAGATGCAATAACGCTTTCTCTCTTCTTTAGAAATGAATGCAATTCCTTAACGTAGTTATTTGCACCTACAAAATTGTTTCTATTGTCGCTGTGTATCGTGTTATACCACACCTGTACGTGATATTAATCTGCTTATGGCTTCTATAAAGCTGATTGTTGTCAAATCGCCTACCGTTTCTAGGAAAACTGCTTGGTACTTAGACCTTTTACTTGTGGCCTCGTCAGAAGAATGACTTCTTTTCTACCCAAAATAATTGCAACCTAACTCCGTTGAAAGCAGGACAACTGCACACGAAGTGAATGCAGTCATCATCGTCTTCAAGCCAATCCTCGCATAGAGCATCATGAGTTAGCCCCAAGCGCTGAAGATGTGCTTTAAAATTGCCGTGACCAGTAAGAGTTGAGAGGGGTTTTTGTTGAGAGATAAAGTAAACCTAGTGGCTCTCAAGTAGGTCCACTAATAAAAAGTTTCGCAATGCAGCAGCTATCAGAAGCACGCCATTGTTGTTTCAATTCACTTATAGCGCAATTTTTGATCGCCTTCTTAACAATTCAAATGGTAAGGAAGCAACTGGTTCGGGACCGATAAATTTAAACCCAGCCCCGCCTTTTGTTAGAGGATGGGCAGGAACCCTCATGATCTCTATTACTTTAACAGAGAAGATGTATAAAGTATTTACAGTCCTTAACAAATTTTGACACAGTCAAGGGATTATCCAGCGAATTCAGCACAGAAAAGCTGTCTGTACAGAAACCAAAGTCTTTATCTGTAACAGCGAGATTCAATGCCTCAATTACACAGAGAGTAAGAGCAATTGCTTCCGCTTAAAAAACTGTGCAGTACCTACCCAGGCAGCCTGAAAAGTTCAGATCAAACTTAGAGCAGTACACTCGATAACCAGAACTATTGACGGTGCGAGAACCATCAGAAAATAAGATTATCGGCTCGTGCAAGTTTTCAAGAAAACCCGGTGATCTCTATACTGATCTCTCGAAGGTCCACCGAATATAATTTAGTGAAATTGAATTCAAACATCAGTCTATCATTAACCATATCAATTTCTGCTACTAATGATGCGTAATCATTTAAAAACGTTCTATGGCCCACGACTGAACCAAGAATGTTGCACAACCCTAAACTCCTTAGCCTTAACGCAGCAGAACAAGCTGAGCTGAAAGAATGTAGCTGTGGAAAGAATAGAATTGAGTCCATGGCAAGAACGAGAGTTGATGCCATAGCTCCTCTAACGGCCATACAAGCAATAATTTGTAGACCTTTAAGTTTAATAATTTTAGCCTTTAATTTAACTACAAGCCACCAAACCAAGGAAGCAAAAGTAACATTGGTAGAACCAATGATTTATAGATGAAACATAGCATTTTGGGAGTTGAACCCCAGGTTTTCCCAAAGGAACGCCTACACTGCCAAAAGATGGCAGTCGATTTTTGAAGTTTATACTCAAGGTGAAAATTCCAGGAAAGTTTACTGTCCAAGAAGACACCTAAATGCTTAACATGGTCGGATCTGTTAATCGGCCTCCCGAAAAGAATAGGCACAGTTAGGCCATCAACCTTTTGATGCATGGTAAATATAAGTAAATCAGTTTTAAAACGATAGACATGTAAATCCTTTCCACCGCACCACGACTCCACAATACATGAGGCATTCTGCGTTAAGTCGGATAACACATTCAGGTGCTTTCCAG
This sequence comes from Tipula vernalis, assembly GCA_958295665.1. NCBI lineage: Eukaryota > Metazoa > Arthropoda > Insecta > Diptera > Tipulidae > Tipula > Tipula vernalis. The sequence goes on from OY282558.1 coordinate 300,209,702, forward strand.
CGACAATTATAACAAGATCGTCAGCGTAGCTTTGAGCAACAAAGCCTGACTGCTGAAGTTTCACAAATAGATCATCAATCACCAAAAGCCATAACATGGATGAGAGCACACCTCTCCCTGAGGACAACCTTTAGCAACTTTGACTGAGAATGAAGCATTATCCAAGGCAACCTCAATAATGCGAGATTTGAGCATAGAATGAATCCATCTTACAATGGTGGGATCAATACCGAAATTGGAGTAGGCGTTAGTAATCGACGAAAACGATGTTCACGGCACAAGCAACTCATTGTTATTGAGGGATCTGTCGATCCTAGTGACAAGTTCATGTAGAGCCGATCCACATGACTTACGTACTGTATAAGCATGTTGCATGTTACTGAGTGGCGCATTAGATAAATAATTATCTCTAATAAATCTGTCGACAATCCTCTGTGACGCTTTAAGCAATGTTGAGGGCAGACTGAAAGGCCGAAATGGTTTGGGATCAGCGTAATCTGATTTGTCAGGCTTCGGTAAAAAAAATAACGGTGCTCTTGCACCAAATATGAGCAACAATGCTAAAAGCAACGCACACTTTGGAAAGGAGGAGTAGGTTGTGCTTAATAATAGGAAAACCATGCTGTAATTCAGCCGGAAAATCCTATCAGGACCACCTGACTTGTACGGTTTAAAGGAGAAAATACTCCAACGCAGAACTTCAAACTTAATTAACCGATCCGCTAAATCCCAGTCGAGAGCTTCATTGCAATTCTTATTGGTTAAAAAGAGATCAGAATTCGAGTTAACGATGGTACACTCTGGAAAATGGATCGAAAGAAGCAACTCGTACGCTTCTTTTTTCGAAGAAGTAAATTTGCCATCCGATTGACGAAGAGCATCAAGTCTACAGATAACATTTTTAGCCAACGCTCTATTAAGTCTAGCGACTGCAGAGACTATTCATTTCCTCACAGAAATTTGTCCATGCGGTTCTGTGAGCGGATCTTAAGCTTTTTCTATACTCCTTTTGAGCTATTAGGAATAAATCCCTATTACATTTAACATTAGTATTTTTTGCTTTATTCTTCAGTTTCCTGGTATGTTTCTTTTGTTTTTTAAGAGCAAAGCACCAAAAAGGTATATTCCCAATCTTTTGTTTAGTATTAAGTGAACACGAATTTTCAAAGGCCGTTGAGAATGCTTTTGTCAGCTTGGAAGCTTATAACTCAATGTCCTTAACAGAGCGAATATCCGTGGCAGGATGAATTCGAAAAAGTATAGATCCCAATTGGTAAATTTGCGATTACGATACGGTTTAAGAGGTGGTTCTTTAATGTTGATGTTAAAAGAGATGCACCTGTGGTCAGAAGTGAGAATATCATTTGTCACCCTCCAACTTAAAATTAAGTCAACAATAGTCAACGAACACAGACTTATATCAATAACTTCCCGCCGCGCAGAACTGACAAAAGTTAGCTCACAACCTTTATTGATATTTCTAGCTCAGATGAGTTTATAAAATTTAACAGAGCCGAGCCCTTGTTATTAATATTAGTGCTACCCCCAAGTGTATGATGCGCGTTGGCATCGCCTCCAATTAAGAGAGGAATATTTGTATCCATACTCCACTTTAAGAGTTCAGTAACTTTACCGAAGGGGGAGGATGAGAAGAATCAATTGGAAGATAAGAGCCATGTACTGTTAATAGAGAGATAATTTGAACCTCCTTGAATTTTTTGTCGCACATACCTCTGACGATGACGGTACTTGCTGTTTTGTCATAAATGTTTGGTTCTTGGGATTCAAGTTTTAGCACCTCGATCTCGACTTGCAGACCTACACTCTGTGGTTTGCATTGAAGCATCTTCTATGTCCTTTCTAATTCTAACTTGTCCTTCAGGTTGCATGTCTCTAAATAGTTTACATTGATACAGTCGATGATTGCCTTCTCTAGATATTAAAACTCATAGTTTGCAGTTGTTTAAGTTGCCTATTAATGTGTAGGTGTACCCAAAAGATTGTTCACTGTGGTTGATTGCCTTGCACTTCTTTTCAATGCTCACAAGACACTATTACGTTTGTTTAGAAATGCGATTAATTGTTTGAAAGGTGGAGATTGATTCTGGTTGTGTGATATCTTCTTACCCAAAGTCCCTTTGCTTCACTTTCGAGTTTGTTTAATATGATTTACGTCAGCCATAGATCTTTTTGTTCTGCCTCATTTCCTAGCGCCTTCAACCGTCACCAATTCTCATAAAATGTATATTATTATTGTTTGATTTCAAGATAAGTATTATATATCTACTAATAATATTATTTTTTCATTACTAACTAAATCTAATACAATTTAATATTTTTGTTGTTTTAGGCTAGACAAGCTATTGACAAACGGTGTCTCGTTGTCTTCAATGGAATGATTTATGGAAACTATTTAGTAACCGGAGCATAATTTTAAAAAGGAGAATTAAACCCAAATAATGCGGAATTTCAAAGTCACCCTAAAATTTGGTAAGAAAAAATAATACGAGATCTTTGTAAAAATATCAATACAATATATACGAGGTGTGGGAAAATAATTACCCGTTGAACGCTGACTTTAAAATATAATTATGTAATTTTGTTGTTACAAATCATGCACTGGTAATTTAAAAAAATAGTATATATTTTTAATTCACCGCTCTGCTACACTCCAGCGATTTATAAAATGCTAATAAATAATGATTCTTATATCCTCATACCATAGAGGGACTACAGTACAAAATTAATTTATGCAAAACCGCAATAGTCAAACACACTCTCCTAAAGCGTTACAAAAAATAAACCTTTTAAATTTGATACCTTTTTTTAAGTTAAGTATCGTTTTAACTATTTTATATCGTGTAATTAAATGGGATGTGCCTAACCAAATAGCTAGCTACCAGCTATAGGTAAATTTATTTATTTGAAAATCAAAATTGATTTTTATACTTGTACGAGTTATTTATAACTTATATACTGTATTAAATCAAGATTCTGGGAAAAAATACACAACTATTTGTTTTGTTTTGACTTTAAAATAGCATATATTCCAAATTTATTCTTATATCAATTCAGCCAGTAAATTTATCAATTTAATTTTTATTCGAAAACATAAAAAAGAAACGCATTTTATTTATGTGGTAAGCTATTATAAGTAAACTATTTTATTTACGGCACAACCCTAATTTATATTTTATTGGGTAATTTATCACTGCTCCCTAATTAACTTTACTTAATTCAATATGAACAACAGATTTAACATTGGTGAAAAAATCGAAATGATTTTAATTTATTGTGAAAGTTAAAGAAACATTGCTGCTTTAAACTACTACTACTGCTACTCCGTCTCGAGCTTGATTTTATTGGCCTGTAACTAACAAACGTGGTAAATGCACATGATCCTCAAGTGAACACTAGATCTATTTCCCGTTCTAGTGCAATCTCCTAAGCAAGTGTGTACAGCTTACTCAAGACATATAAATTCCACCCTCATCATATTCCATTTCACAAAGCAATTTACGGTAATGATTTAATAATTCGAGTGACATTCTGTTTTGGGGTTAAGGAACAGTTTGAAAACAACGAAAAACTCGATTATGTTCCAATAAAATTTTACAGAAATAGAGAAAGATGAAAAAACTATGCATAAACATTAATTAAAAGTTACAAGTTATTTGAAATAATCAATTTTCAATAATCTCTGATTTCATACCGGGTCCTACCGTTTCTGTGCTCCAATTACATACCGTGTTCAAATTACCGTGGAAGTGAAGTGGCTAAAAAACTGCAAAATATAACGAATCCTGCAAGAAAATTTGACCTAAACCGTATAGAAACAAAAGGGATCTTATAACTGTGAACGAAAAATTTTTATTCACAAGTGACTCAAAGTCAGGAGGTAAAAACCAACGATAACGCTCTAAATGGCTTGGAAAGGCCCTAAATAAAAGCTTGATGAGCAGTCTGAGATAAATAAACTTATTTTTGATCAATAGAAAAACCTGGCATCATCGTTACTTAAAGCGCCTAGAAAATAAAAAAAATAATTTTCAAACGCTTAGAACAGTAATTTGGAACGAGAATGGGCTGATCCAACGTATTCCCGAGCTGGAAATATTTTTATATTTACGGAATATGATTAATTTCTGAAACTCATTCACTCGGTCCTCGTATGCCAAAATACATGGTATATTGGTCTTCACTTAGTGGCCAAAAAGACTCTGAATACTCCTTATGGTAAGCAGCGAAAGTACTTAAGAGACCAACAATTTGGATGGCACCCACCAGAAATGATAATGGAAAATGGGCTTGCAACGGTAGAAAAATTTGATCTGTTTACGAGACACCTGGAAGATACGTATCAACCTTTATACAGGCAAACTGCTTATGCATATGTCAATCCAACGGACAGATCTGATGAACTTAAAAACAAACTGTAACCCTATATAAGCTAAAAGAGAAAACTAAAAATCTATACAAAGAAAAGCTCCTGGATATTACTAATTATTAATAACAGACTATACCAACCGATATACCATACTCCCAACCATTTCTAAGATATTTGAAAAAATGCTGCTGAAGAGAATGAAGCCCATACTGGTGGATAGAAATCTTATTCCACCCCAGCAGTTTGGTTTCAGAGAACACAACTTGACTGTAGACCAAGTTCATAGAATCATAGATATTATAGAACGTGTACTACGCAAGCATTTGATCGAGTTTGGCATAAAGGAGTGGAGTACAAGCTAAAGCGGGACCTACCCAAGTCATATTATGAAGCTCTGAGATCATACAATCAAGAATACCCGGCCCTGAAGACAATTACAATCTTGTATAGGGAGATAGGAAGATCTAATGGAAGATTCAATTTTAGCAACTTACGCTGATGATACTGCAATTTTAGCAGTAGGGAACAATGTGGTAGAAGCTACCAATAAACTTCAAACATCGATTTATATTCAGCGACTGGACATTTATTATCGACGATAAATAGCTGCATTTCAAACTTTCTATGAAAGGTGGAGAGATCCCATCCCACCTGATTGACAATTTAAGTTCTACTGTCCAAATTTCACGTCAATTGGTTTTGTCCGAAAGAATTCTGAAGTAATAACCTATTTTTACAATACTGGACTATTTATGAATTTAATAAATATGACAGTTTTTGCTATAAATACATAACACTTGGTATATTTGGTTATTAATTTTATACTTTAGATTTTAAATCGACTAACAGATATTTTAAAGACAGGCGGAGGAGGACTCCGGTGGTTGTATGCCCATTTGGAGATAAAACATTAAATAAACCCATTAAAACGACAAACTCAACGTAAATATCATATTGCGTAAGGTCATCCTAACACTAATTTTTGTCTCGCAAGGTAGCGATAGACAGCCTCTGCCTGCCTTTTTTAGTTTTTATACAACAGAAGATGTGATTCGGCCAATAATCATCGAATTTACCAAAGCGATTCGAAATCAAACGATTGCTGATTTACTAAATTGATTGGTTAAATTTAATTTTTCCCAAATACCGTTATTAATCTCGGTAGTACGGACATCCGTACCCAACCCGTATTATTTTTTTTGTGAACGGATGATTATTTTTTGGTACTTTTTTATGCACGAATCATCTTTTTCCTGCAAATATATGGAAGGTTAGCTGCGGTATACGTATATTAAAGGTTTTTTATTTATAACTTGTAAAGTTTGAGAATTACTGAAGTAGACAATGTACTATAAAAATAATCATTAAGAATAGATTAAATAATTAATTTATTAGCTAAATTATACACATTGCTGTTGGACCATGAACACGGTTATACTCCTAATATTAATAAATGGTTTATTTATTAATTTCATTTAGATTTCCTATGATTTATTGATTAATTTCATTTAGGTTTAATCTTAAAGAATATATACCAAAGTCCTACAACCACATATACAAAGTATGTAAGTATAAAATTTGTACAACTAATATTATAAAGCAATTGTCAAAGTTTTTCTTTTCTTTTCGAACTTTTTTTTTTTTTTTTTTTTGTGTGTAGGTAGGTATGGTATAATAACAGAATATTTCTTATATGTTTGTGGCACGATACTAAAATTGAGGCCAAATAATATCATTTTATCACGCTCAAATTTTGAAGAATAAGGTTGATTTGTTTTCGTTCGAAATAATGGAACTAACTCAAGTTTATTTTTAATCAGTTATTTGTTATTGTACCTCCCTACCTTTGAACTAATTTAAAAAGGAATAAAATAGTTATGTATATTCGATAGCCACCAACAAATAAGGTAAATTTATTATAACCTGCTTGTATACTCGTAAAATTAAAAAAATAGGTCTATCCAACTCCTCGAACTACACTTTTCTGGCAAAGTATTCCTTATACGTCATAAATACACCATAAGTCCTCCACACCTAAGCCGCCAAATCACAGACCCACAATTAATGTTATATTAGTTAGAACTGATACTTGTTAAAAAGCAATCAAAATCGAATTCGCCAGTTTTCATCTCCGACCTTTAAGAATTAGCTCCAGTTCATCTCTAGACCGGTGTGAAGTTTTTGGACACTTTTTTGGATAAACATTTATGCGAGTATACATTGTGAAGTTTCTGGACAAAATTGAGATTATAGAAAAAATAAGTTTTTGGATATATATATATATATATATATATATATATATATATATATATATATATATATATATATATATATATATATATATATATATATATATATATATATATATATATATATATATATATATATATATATATATATATATATATATATATATATATATATATATATATTAACACTGCATTTAACAAAAATAAAGTTATTCAAATAAAACAAGCCTCAAATAATTTCAAAGATTCATTTCCAATATTCTTTTCAACAAATTAAAGAATTTAGCGCCACTTTGATATTTTGATATAAGTCGTCGAGAAAATTAACAAATCGACTCGCTTGGAACAAGAATAAGGACGTTGTTCTATATTATATCAAATAGCAAGAATCTCAGAGATTGGATCATATAGTGTATGTAAGCTGTGAAGGGTATACATTGCGAAATTGAAATCACTTAGTGCCATTTTGATATGACCCGTAGGGCTCTTCCAAAAAAATTAGAAAATTAACAAATCGACGAATTTCTCTTGAAATAAGGACGTTATTCTGTATTGTACCAAATAACATGAATCTCAGCGATTGGCTCATATGGTGACAAGGGTATTCATATGGTAAAGGGTATTCATTGCGAAATTGAAATTACTACAACCTATATAGTCACCATATGAGCCAATTTCTGAGATTCGTGCTATTTGGTACAATAGAGAATAACGTCCTTGTTCCAAGCGAAATTCGTCTATTTATTAATTTTCTAAATTTTTTTGCAAAAGCCCTACGGCTCATATCAAAATTTCCAAATGGCGCTTAGTTCGTTGATTTGTTGAAAAGAAAATTGGAAATGAATGTTATTTTAAGCCTATTTTAGTTGAATAACATTATTTTTGTTAAATACACTGTTAAAAGATGTACACGCATAAGTATATGTCCAAAAACTTCCTATCAGAAATACACCTAATACATTTGAAGGCGATTTTATTAAAGCTATTCACAAATAATAAATTGATCAACATGTCATTGCAATTTCAATCAAAAAAATGTCAATGCAACGTCTTATGGGGGAACCAGCGAGTCAGTAACAACTTTAAGTAAGAACGCGATATACAGAAAGTACATGTTACTGACTAGCGACAGAGCGAAAATTAACGCGCAAACTAAGGGATATGTCAGAATACATCAAAATTTCCACAGCATACTTTTCTTAAAAATAATAAATTTTGCTATTCACATTACAATTTTAATACTGTATTTGTCAGTTGTTACGGATTCGGTGGCCGATATGTCAAATATTTTGTAAGGAAATAATTTCGTCAAATTCTTTAAGGATTCTTACTGATTTGCTAGTTAGCCCTTTAAAAGCCAACCAGCGAACCTTTAAGAAATGTTCATTCAGTTTCCTTAAATTGAAATGTCAACTTAACAGAGCGAAAAGATCGCGCAACACAGAAGGCAATATCAAAAACCTAAATTGCCCTTTGTGCAAATCTTCTTTTGGGAGCTCATTGGACATTTTAAGCTTAAATTCAAAATTATTTATTTATGTTCAAGTAGGTAAATTAATAACCTAATTATTAAAGATTTTATATATTGTATCTAATTATTTTTTCAAATTTATTTATTTTCGATTTTTTTTTCTTAAGCTTCAAGATCTGTGTCTTTTATTATTTATGTTTATGTCCTTTAAGAATTTAAATCTTTTTAATTATTGAAATAATTTTCAAAGTTCCTCCAATTCCATCGTCAGTCCAAAATTGTACACAAATTTCTTAAAATATTAATGCAAGCTACCGTCATCTCCAATTCAATTGACAAGTTGTGTTACAGTTTCGTTAGCCGATCTGTCAAATTTTCCGTAAGAAAAAACTTTCGTTAAATTCTTTTACATTTCTTAAGGGCTAATCAGCGAATCAGTAAGAGTCCTTAAAGAATTTAACGAAATTATTTCCTTACAGAATATTTGACATATCAGCCACCGAATCCGTAACAACTGACAAATACAGTATTAAAATTCTAATGTGAATAGCAAAATGTATTATTTTTAAGAAAAGTATGCTTTGAAATTTTTGATGTGTTCTAACATATCCTGAACTGAACGAAAGCTTCTTAAAGATTCGCTGGTCAGTAACATGCACTTTCTGTATATCGCGTTCTTACTTAAAGTTGTTACTGACTTGCTGGTTCCCCCATAACAGTTTCGCTGTTTAGAAAGAGTTTCTATTTAAAAGCTTACTAGATAAATATTTTTTAAATATTTTGACGATGTTATTTGCCTTCAGCAAATACGTCGGTAACCTTTGCACTTTGCCTTTAAGACACCTATAGAACAATTGTTGGAATTTGAAAGGTGTATTAACTGTAGAAAAATATTTCTTCGAAAAGTTTGATATTACCTCGGAAAACAATTCAACGAATTTGTTTTACTGGTTTTTTGTTAAAATGACGACCACTCAATGCTTCAGTTGACTTCAAACTTGATAAACAGATACATGACAAATTGTCACATTTATCATTAACGTAAAACAAAAATCTTTTGTTCCGTTTTTGGGAAAATCTGTTTGGCAACCCCCTCTATTCTAGACTCATATGGACAACATAACGAATGGCTGGAAGCACAGAAAGACGGACACAAAAATGTGCAAATCTCAATAATTTACAAGGTAAAATAATATTTAAAATACCCTCAAAAATTCAAAGAGACAACTTAATTGTGACTTTAATTATTTTAAAATTAATGTAATAAAATAATTCATTTTCTATGCATCATTTAACGGGTGACAATAAAATACAGTGACTAATTAAATTCCAAATATTTCAAAAAAAAGAAATGTAACCAAACTATTTGAAAATTTGGTAGACTTTGGAAAAATTAAAAATTTTCAAAATACCGAGCATCAATACATAACTTTAAACTATTATTGTGTGAATGGATTTCCATTTTTTCACTGTTTTGTGTTCTTTTGTTACTTTGTAAAATTTTTTATAAAAAAGAAAAATTCTTTATTACTATTTTTAATATTATTTTTAATTATTTTAATATTTTTAGCTTCCTTATAGTAACAATTTGTTTTATTTTTAAAAAATCGATTTCGGATGTTTCGCCTTCCTTTCTCAATTTTTAAGATTAAAGCGAGAACCATAGTTAGAATAAGAAAAATAAAAAAAATAACGTAAGAGAGCCAGAAAGGGGATTTGTGTGTATTCGACCATACTTAAAATAAGAAACTTAAATTTTTTTTGGAGGGGAAATGGAAATTTCAGCTGTCACTTAAAAAACTTAAAACGAGCGAAATTTTTCGTGTAAACTTAAAAAACTTAAGAAAGGTTGCACACATTTTTAACGCGGGAAATAAAAAAGCAGTTTAGTGAAAAATTATAACATTTTCATTAATTATTAATAAATAAATTAAAACGAGAGTATTTGAACATTAAGTTAGACTATAATAATTGAATATTTATAATGTATATACATTTAAAACATCAAACAAAAACCGAAACATAACCTAAATTATTTAATTGAGATTGATAAATCAAGAAAGGCTTTTCTTTCCTGAAAAGCAGCAGCAAAAAATATGTTAACAGCAGCAGCAGCAAGACAACAACTTAATTACAGCAGCAGCAGCAGAACGATAGTTATAACGCGCACAAATCACAATATCTCATCACCGGATAAGAAAAAAAAAACACAAATTGACTTCTTTTAATATATTAATTTATAAATTATAATTTTTATTTTTAATCATTCAGTTTGATGGTCATAGCAATACTACTCAAAAATGTTTATTTTTTTATTTTCGTTAATTACAATAACGTTAATGTTAATAACGGCAACTTAAGATAGAAAAAAATTGAATTGTACAATAATTACAACAAGAGTACAGGGATACAAAACAATTGAATGACAAGAATATAAATAATACATGAAACAAAAACAAACAATATGGCAAGTAACATAACTCTGTTGCTTCAGGTGTTGCGATGCAGCTTCAGAGATATTAAATTTTTTTAAAACAAAAAACATTGAATAGTGTTTCTGTATCACTAATTAGAAATAGTTAATGTAAATTAATAAATTTTTTATGATATAAATGAATTTAATATGATTTTTCAGCTTATAAAACTTGAAAAAGGTTGCACAATTTTTTACTGTAGAAAGTAAACAACTGGTTTGGTAAAAATTATAACATTTTGATTAATTATTAATAAATAAATCAGAACTGGAATATTTGAGCATTAAATTAGACAATAAATAATTGAGCAATTATATTGTACATACATTTATAACCCAAACAAAAATTGAAACATAACCTAAAAAAATTAAATTGAGATATACAATTTTTTTAAAACAAAAAACGTTGTATAGTGTTTCTGTATCACTAATTAGAACTAGTAAATGTAAATTAATAATATTTTACGATATAAATGAATTTAGTATAATTTTTTCTAAAATAACTGAAAAATAAAACAAAAATATTTCGCTTTGAACTTAAAAATTTTTAAGTTATCTATAGTCGAAATGTCAAAGTGAAATAAGAAAAGCTCAAATTCTTATTTTTTTTATTTTTCTTATTCCAAGTATGGTTACACCTTAACATAAAATTAAAAATTGAGAAAGGAAGGCGAAAGCATCCGAAATCGATTTTTTAAAAATAAAACAAATTGTTACTATAAGGAAGCTAAAAATATTAAAATAATAAAAAATAATAATAAAGAATTTTTCTTTTTTATAAAAAATAACTTTAAACGTTTACTAAAATTTTCAGCAGCAGTTCGAAGTAGTTCTAGAGGCATTTCGTCCCGGAGCTTGACTTTGTCATTAAGTAATGACTCTAAAATTGTATGTGGTAAAAAATTGAGGAGAGTATTTAAATCCGCAGAATACGGTGGCCATTGCATAACGTCAATAATTGATGAATTTGTGCTGTAACTTTCCCACAGCAGTAAATCCACCCGAAACCGTAACAGATTTAGGTTTCTGCCAACAATTCGAGCTTCTCCGGAGAAGTTTTTGACCAAATACTTTCATTTTGATGATTGTCGCATTGTTCAATTGTTATTAAACTGCTTCTCATCGGTAAAAAAAAAAATTTAATTTTTTGCCTCCGGACCGCTTCAGTATCAGTTTGAATGTTTCAAGTTGTGTGAGCTTCATTTTGTCCGTACGAAGATGGAATTTTTGGAGCTGTGCGGATAGTTGTCAAGGTTTTCTTTGGCTATTTTTCGAACTGAATTACGGTTTACTTGAAGATACCTGGCTGCAAGACGCATCTTGATTTGCGGATTTCGGTGAATACAAGCCGTGGAATGTTGACGGTGTGCGGACACCCTCTTTCTGGACGGTCCGAAGTTCAGCCTGGAATATGAAGACTTTAAATTCAATTTTTGCCTGAATTTCCAGTTTCGATAACAGCAAGACGACTTTTTTTTGGACATGATAACTTGAAAAATAAAAGGAATAAAGAACTGATTGTTTTTAATGAAAAGATTTTATTTTAATGTATATGTATTGTACTCTGTATTTTATTATCACCTGGTACAAAAATCTCAATCAACAAATATTTTTTTCATATTTTACAAAAAAAAATTAATCCTTTCTTTTATAATAAATAAAGAAACATACTTTGAATCAAACCAAAATAAGAGGAATAAAAAATATTTCAGACGAATCTGACAATATAATAAACCAAAATGGGAAAAAAGTTATGTTATGCAGTATATACTATATACATATATGTAATACTAATAAATACAATTCCGTTTTAGACTTATTTTATAAAAGATTCTCAAACTAAATCAATATAACTGTGTGATGTGGCTTTCTTGGTTAGATGTAATAACCGATATATCTGTGTATTAGTCGTAAGAGTGTAGTATTATTGAATTTAGTATAGTACCAAGCAAAACACATAACCGGATTACTTAAAAAATATTTGATTTACATATATGTACATACTTACATATCCGTTGTTCACAACAAAAGACATAAATATTTCTCGTATATTTATTAGATCATTGAATTTTCAAACGAAAATTTGATTCTGTTTATCATATTTTGATATTCAAATTTAATATCAAACAAATAGAATACCCCTGAATAAAAGCTTTTTGATTATATGTTGTATGTAATCAAGAATAGGAGGTCGATTGGACGTAACAAGTGTGTGATTACGAGTTTCATTTTGCTCCTTCATTTTATTTCTCGTATGTTTGGTTTTGATTAAATTTTAAACAGCTAAAAATTCGTTTCGGTTTTTTGTTTTGCTTTTGTTGAAATATAAGTTTTATTTATGTATTCTTAGATTCTTACACAGAGATACGAGCTACACAATGTGCATTTCGTTAAGGATTAAGCCAATTTCGAAAAAAAGCAAAACCCAAGAAACATTTGTAGGTAAGTAGATTTTTGGGCAAATAATTCAAAAATAATACCATACAGATCCGTATCAGCCTAAATGTTGATTTACCGTTGTACTTTTTTTTGCCACAATGAAAAGCCGTTCTAAAATAAAAATAAAAAATTGGGTATATCCGGCTCCTCAGAGAACACTTTTCCCACAAAGTGTCGGTTAAAAATCACCAAACCAATCATTTATATTATTTTGGACAGGTATTTTCCTAAATTTTGAGACCCCAATATTCCTCAATATCACAATTGGTCACGAAAATATAAATCTTCCACTCTCATGCCGCCAAATCACAGATTCACAAATATTCTTACAAGGGAACCTTTCATATTGTCAAATTCAAAAAAATTATAAAAACTATTCTAAGTTGTAGTACTCTGTGAGACATGAACGAAACCATTTTTTTAATCGGCAACCGTGCCCTTTTTAGAGGTTAAAACCCCTAATTAATTTGCGAAAACAGGTAATTTCATCTCCTAAAAAAATAAAGGTGCAACCCTTATAATCTAATTTACTCTCGATTACTTGCACTTTTTATGAGGAATAATTACTAATTTGTTTTATCAAAAAAAGTGGAGTAGAAGGTTAAATTAAGAGGTGATTTTAACCCCTAACAAGGGTTTGGTTGCCGATAAAAAAGGGTTTCGTTAATGTCTCCCAGGGTATTAAAAGAATTTTTATAATTTTTTGAATTTGATAGTTTAAAAGGTTCCCGTATGCTGTTGAAAATCGTTACTTGGTTTAGAGAGCATCCACAAGGTTAAAAATTTATTTTCTGAAAATTTCTACCGTTTCACAATATTATGTGAGCAACGTCAGAATTGATATGATTCTTCACTCAGTGCCTGGCATCACTGTGGAGCATTCGAGAATACAAAATAATAAAACACAAATAATACAATATCAGAATTAACGTTAATAATCATTTGTCACCGACTCCCACCTCCTCGTCACATACCATTTCATTTTATATACAGTCCTAACCACAATTATTTGTACATACCTGCTAAATTTTTGATGCAACGTAACGTAACGCAAATAACTTTGAAACTTATATAAATAATAAACTTTTTGAAAACATTAATTTTAATTCAATAAATTACATTCCAATTAAAATTTTTTTTTTTTAATTTTACTTCTGGGAGAAATTACAGTTAAATTAGTTTTTGCCAAAATTATTTTTACCCACAAATTTGTTCTCATTATTTTTTGTCTTATATGAAAAAAATCAAAATAAAATAGAAATCAATTAAATTTAAGATTATTTATTACTAATTAATTAATAGCAGTCACTCATGTTTTGTATGCATATGGTCAGGTTTTGTGTAGTCTCTATAACATCCCGCAAGTGGTTCAACAATTTGTTGTTAACATCACCTAAAATCTTATCCCGCTCGGTTTTCTTGGCACCACGTTACAAATTTTTGGTCTTGCTACTTTAATTTAAACCTCCACACGTTTAAATCGAAAGCCTGCCCCGGCCGAGACAAATAATTATATTCAAGATTTTTGAATAATTTCGTGGCAATAATTCTTCTTATGTATCGTAACATTATTGCGCTGAAGAGCAAATTGAGAACTAACTAGTTTATCGTCAACTAGGAATGGTACCTTATGAAATAAATCGAAATTGAACTATGGCCTTGAACAGTTGTAGTTTATAGGGCATACACACAACAGGAATATGAGCAACCGTCAGGAAATGAAACGTGAACGGCATCTAAGATATTCCCATTGAACTATGGAGATCTGTTTTATGTACAAATTAGTGAATTTTATCTTAATTTGATAATATTGGAAATATTTTTATTATTACATACACATAGAGGATCAATTATTGTGGATATAGTCTCTGTTACTTTCCCTTGGGCAACAAATAAAAGGTTACACCGCTGTAAAAACTGAACTATTCCAGGATAATGTTCAATTTCGTTGTATGTCATAAAGTAACATTCCTGGTTGATGATAGACTAGTCGGTCCCCAATTTATTCTTTAGCAAGATAATGCTCCCATACATAAGAAGAATCATTATCAAGGCAGGATTTCGATTCAAACTTGCGGAGGCTTAAGTTAAAGTGGAAAATATTCATGATCCAACAAGACCAAAAATTTGTAACAGAGTGCCAAGAAAACCGAGTGGAATAAGATTCTAGGTGATGTTAACAATAAATATTTGAACCACTTGCCAGATGTTATAGAGAATAAACAAAAACTGACCATGTGCATACAATACTCGTATATGTGACTATATCATTATTTAATTAGCCAAAAATAATCTTAAATTCAATTGGTTAACTATTTTATTTTGATTTTTGTCATATTAGACAAAAAATAGTGAAAAAACAAACAAATTTTCCTACAATCGCCGTGAAAAGCAGGCTTTTCTTCTCTGTTTTCAAAGCCCAAAGTGTCTGTTTTTTTGACAGTTAATAAACAAATTACTTTGTCACACGTTTCTCTTAGAAACGTGTGACAAAACTTGAAACCGCACGCTAAATTTGAACATATGAAAAGAAGAGTAAGAGTAAAACCAAATTTTTGTTTTTCTTTATGAAAAATAAAAAAAATCTTTGACTACTCGATTGAACAAAATGTCGGTCCTAAAATAAAATCGTATTGTCAGTATAGTAAATTTTACTACAAAATTATCTTTTTATTATATTTTTTAAAATGATTGTAGGAAAAATAAAGTGTGAAACACGTCCGCAAAGTTGTTTGTCACGCTCGAAAGGTTGCTGGCCTCCGTCCCGTCGGCCAGCAATTTCCTTTCTCGCGTGACAAACTGGCACTTTGCGCTCTTGATACACAAATAACTATTGTGGGTAAAAATAATTTTGGCAAAAACTAAATTAACTGTAATTTAATGAATTTAAATTAATGTTTTCAAAAAGTTTATTATTTACATAATTTTTAAAAGTATTTTATTCAAAAATTTAGCAGGTACAAATAATTTTGGTTAGTACTGTATCTCATAGCGCCTGTCTCCTAAACTTGCTCCGTCCTAATGGTGTGATATATTTTAAAGGCCTCCAATAATAATTTGCTATTAAGGTTTATATAATACGACCTTATACCAAGAGAATTTATTGCTCGGAAATAATACCTTCAAACGCGATTTTAATAAAGCAATTCATAAATAATCTATTGATTAATATATCGTTGAAATTTCAATCATTAAAATGTCATAAAATGCTAATAAAATGTCAGAGAAATGTCAACGTCACAGAAATGCGAATGTCTTGCTATTATTAAAAGCTTACTAGATATAATTTATTTTGAAATATTGACGATTTAAATGACGTATTAAATCAAATCAGTTTCCGGTCAAGACAGTGCCCGAACTCCCCCAAACATCAGGTTCCGGTCAAGACAGTGCCCGAAATCTGTGATAAATATTTTTTAGTACACATTTTTGACATTTATTTGAAACAACCGCATACACCCAAATTATCACGGTCGAATAATTGTTCGGTCGACATTTAACATGGTCGCGTTAGCATGTTATATCATCAACTATAGTTTTCAAATGCAGCAGCTTGCCGACAATTATTTTCTTCTAGTGAGATGATTTATCCGTGTACGTCAACTAAAAGTTAATCTTATTTAGTGAATAAATGTGAGAGCTACCATTATCGGCTGACAGATTATAGAATCTATTATAGTACTAGTTTTACTAGGCTGACTCTAATATCTTTTAGTTTTCGTTAAAATTCTGCATTTTACACTATTCGGGCAACGTAATGAAAATTTGTGAATGTAGGGGAATATTTTTCAAATAAATGTCAAAAATATGTACAAAAAAATATTTATCACAGGTTTCGGTCACGGTCTAAGATTGTGCTCGAAACCTGTGATAAATATTTTTAGTACACATTTTTGACATTTATTTGATAAAACCGCATACACCTAAATTATCACGGTATTTTGCTATGACAATTTTTGACACAAACAGAATAAATTAATTGTTCGGTCGACATTTAACATGGTCGCCTTTGCATTTTATATCATCAAAATAAAATGTCAACTAGTCAATACGATAACAGAATCTATTCTTTGCAGCAACATAATAATTTTCTACTGCAGCAGATTGCCGACAATTATTTTCTTCTAGTGAGATGATTTGTCCGTGTATGTCAACCAAAGGTTCTTATTATTTATATGACATATTGATCTAGTGAATAAATGAGAGCTACCACTATCGGCTGACAGATTATTGAATCTATTATAGAATTAGTTGATCGATTAATTTAAAACGTTGAATTCTATGCACTAGGCTGACTCCAATATATTTTAGTTTTCGTTACAGTTCTGATTTGAGACCACCCATGACATTCCCTCTTCCTGTATAAAAGCCTTATTATATCGTAATATATTTTCAAAAATTGGCGAGAATTATTGCACCATCGTCCTGTTACAACTATGCTCTAACAAATACAGCCATACCCTACAGTATATAATATAAAACGAAAGCGAATTCGAAGTGTATAAAAGGATTGCTTGCCATTAAAATCGAACAACAACATGACAGAAGGGGAATACTTCAAAAAATTATTACACAATTCGGGCAGCGTAATAAAAATTTGTGAATGTAGGGGAATATTTTTCAAATAAATGTCAAAAATTTGTACTAAAAACTATTTATCACAGGTTTCGGTCACAGTCTTAAGGGCTAACCAGCGAATCAGTAAGAATCCTTAAAGAATTTGACGAAATTATTTCCTTACAGAATATTTGACATATCGGCCACCGAATCCGTAAAAACTGACAAATACAGTATTAAAATTCTAATGTGAATAGCAAAATTTATTATTTTTAAGAAAAGTATGCTTTGAAAATTTTGATGTATTCTGACATATCCTTCAGTTTGCGCGTTAATTTTCGCTCTCTTAAGTGACGGCTGAACTGAACGAAAAGTCCTTAAAGATTCGCTGGTCAGTAACATTCACTTTATGTATATCGCGTTCTTACTTAAAGTTGTTACTGACTCGCTGGTTCCCCCATGAGTGTGAATAAAAATTTTTTGAACTTTTTTATTTTTATTTTATAGCTTTATATTAAAATGGCGTGCGGCATGTTTGATCAAGTTCATCACTATTTAATTAAAATTAAAATTAAAATACATGTTAATAATTTGTTGTTTTAATTTTTTTAATCCACAAATTTTTATTTAACTTGGTTTGAATTTTCTAGTTTTTGAAACATTACATTTGTATTTAACAAGAGTCACTGCTTTAATCAGAAAATTTAACAACATCGAGTTTTGTGTACACACTATATTTCATGCAAGATCAATGTTAAGTTGATTATTACCGACTAAACGGCGCAGTGCAAAAGGGATTTTTCGTCATCTGATTACGATCGGTGTAAAGATGAACACATCTATGACCCCCTGTTAAGAATGCAGAATCCATGAGCCGACCCACCTTTCATGTCAGCACTATAGGTTGGCATGAAGCAATGCAATGTGCAGGTGGTTTATACAAAACGGGTCTATAGCCGTACGTCCTCGATTTGGCTACTAATGCGTAAAGTAGGACGGTAAAAGTAAACTGCGAAAGAGTTGGGAGTGCCTTGAGCCCCAAAACAGATTGCATAGATTAAAACCAAAAAAAAAAAAGTTGATTATTGCAAATTTGCAAATTGAGTTATTATCTAACAAAAAACGAATTATTCAAATAAACAGTAAAATATTTGTGGTAAGTATATTTGTGGACGCCAATAAGTGTCGTGACAATCCTAACTGTGAATTTAAACCAACCATGTATTGATACTAGTCCGGAAGAACCTACTATGAAAGATATTCGTGCGATCAATAAAGCTATTTTAGATAAAATTAATGCTTCCTAAACCTTACTTTCTAAAAAACTTGACACGCTGAATGATACCGTTTGATCACTTGGTAAGGTATTATCGGGTGTTAAAATAAATGTCGACCAATTGGTTGCAAAAGTTAAAATGTGTAATTCTCAAATCCAGTTATTAGAAAACGAAGTAGCAGTTTTAAAGCAACAACAGCTACAAAATGATATTGTCATAAGTGAATTTCCATCTTTGG
Source organism: Tipula vernalis (assembly GCA_958295665.1). NCBI lineage: Eukaryota > Metazoa > Arthropoda > Insecta > Diptera > Tipulidae > Tipula > Tipula vernalis. The sequence continues at coordinate 300,228,793 of OY282558.1, forward strand.
ATTACAAAGTTGATAATGTGTTGACAAACTCAACCAGTTACTTTATTTTGATAGCAATAATATCGTTCAATCGTATAAAAAACAAATTAATGTTAAAGATCGATTAAAAACGGGAAACAAAACTTTTATGTACAGCTTTGTAACATTTAAAATACATACAATTAAATCGGATTTTTTGTTGAAATTACCGAAAAATGGTCTATTATATCTTGATCAGCTGTTCCCTGATCAATAAAATAACAAACAAATTTTAGTTAATGAAAGGATGACGACAAAAAATGTGAAACTAATAAAAACGTTAAATCATCTCAAGGGAGATAAAAAAATTGCACATGTCTGGTTTCGTAATGGTAACATTTTCGTACGTATCAAAGAATGTGAGCGTTCAATTGCAATTAAATCAAATGATGACATCACCAAGTTCACTGCATAACTGCTCAGCGTCATGCATGCTTTTCTGATATTATGAATGAGCAAGATAAATACTATTTGAATTTAAATGAATTTAGTATTAATAGTAAATTAAATATAATTTCAGGTATTACCTTATTATTCATAAACATCAATAGATTGGAGAACAAAATGTAACGTCTTGAGCAATTTCGGTTTACACTAAATCAAAAAGTAGATGTTAGAATACTAACAGAAACTTTTCTTTACAATTATCAGACAGATTTCATAAACTTGGAAAATTATAAATCTTTTCATGTAACACGTGAATATAGAGATGGCGGTGGCATTACAATCTTCATAAATATTGGGCTTGATTTCGAATATAAATACAGAAAAACGTATATGAAAATGAGTTTTTAATCATCATTCTCCAAAGTTCAGATTTAATATTATAGGTGTTTATAGATTACAGATGGAGTTTTTTTCTCGCTAATAAGCTTCGCCTTAATAAATCCAAAACTAAATTCATAATTTTTTCTCTAAAAAAAAAAAAATTGACGATTTTAGGGAAATTTCTCTGGATTCGGAGAAAATCTCTAGAGTAGATAATATTTGTTACCTAGGACTGAATCTTTGCTACAACTTAAACTGGTCGACTCACTCCATTAAGCAAAAGCTTGCGCCGTACGAAACCGTTTTTCGACGTATTGGGAAATATATTCCAACTGTTCACTCTCGTCTACTTTATTTGATTCAAATTTGGGGATCGGCTGGCAGTACTAAAGTAAAGGAGTTACAAATATACCAAAGCACCAAGCTTTAAAGGCTATCAAGAATATTGACATGAGAACACCTACCATTTTCCTTTATTCCAATCGACAGTTACCAATATCACAGATGTTAGAATATGAAATCATTCTGTTGGTTTATAAACTTAAGTATAATATGATTAAAAGTAATAATGTTTTAATTACTAATTTTGATGTAATCGAACTTCTTTCTGAGTTTATTCAGCAATATAGAATGAACCATATTGTTCTTTGATTTAATTGATGTTAATTATTAAATTTGTATTAGTTTAGTTGATGTATTTAATATTTATATTATGTTACTGCATTTGTCGAAATTAGTGTACAGGTAACCCCCGAAGAACACGCTACTTGAAGAACACGAGTTTCGAAGAACACGAATAGCTGCCTCCGAATTACACGGTTTCAAACTACACGATTTTCGAATTATTCTTTTGAAAAAGAATAAAATATATGCAGTTGCTCACAAAATTGAGCGTACACCCTTAAAGAAAAATATCTTTTTTAAATAATAAGTACAAAAACAACAATTTAATTTTATTTCTTTATATAATTCGAAATATTACGTCTGTTTGTTTCTTAATTTATTTTTTACCGTCCTACCTTACGCCTGGGTAGCGATTTTGGTCGCAATTTGAGGATTGAGTTGAGAATTACCGGAAGGCAATAGTATTGGTAAATTGTATTGGTGTCCAAAGAATAGAGAAAAACTCAGAATAAACATTTGAGATATAAAAAAAAAACAATTCAGTGTCATCTCATGCGTACGAAAGGTTGTACATATTTTTATTACCAGTAATTTTCTGCAAAATTTAAAACTAATTAAATTGTTACTTGAATAACGATTTAAAGATAAATAAATATTAATTAAAAAAGGCAAATAAGTCACAAAAATATTTATAAACTATAATTTTATTAATAATTTTAAGTTAGAAAAATTACACGACGTACATACTCCCTTTCCTGTGCTTGGATCAACACTAAAAGTTAAAATCACTAATTTACTTCTTATATTTTTCACATTATCCCTCTTATCCGATGTTAAACAAAGAAACCTTATGCCATTGCCATGTTATATTAAACAAAAAACTAAAAAATACGTACATTTGACAGTGTCTAATGGGCGTTTTTTTAAGTTTTTTGTTTAACATGATGCAAATTAGAGAGATAAAATGACACGAAAAAGAGGGATATAAAATATAATGTGGAAAAAATAAGAAGTAAATTAGTTATTTTGGCTTAGTGTTAATTCAAGCACAGGAAAGGGTGGATGTACGTCGTGTGATTTTTCATCATTTTAAATTATTAATAAAATTATAGTTTATCATTATTTATCTGACTTATTTTTCATTTTTAGTTAATATTTATTTATCTTTAAATCATTATTTAATTAACAATTTTATTAGTTTTAAATTTTGCAGAAAATTACTGGAAATAAAAATATGTACAACATTTCTTTCGTGCGCATGAGATAACACTGAATTGTTTTTTTTTGATTTTTCAAATGTTTATTCTCACATAACTCAAAAAAAAAAAAAAAAAAAAAAAAAAAAAAGTTAAAAATATTATGAATGGGGTCGACGAAGAATGTAAAAATTAAAAACCATTTATTTATGCTGCTTTTTGTTTTTTATATTGAAGATCACCACGAGCAATTGATTGCGTATATTGTTTTGGATTTTTGGTAACGAAGTAAAATGAATGTCTCGTTTACAACAACAATAGATAGAAAAACATGAATTCCTCATGTTAAAAGGTAGGGAAAAATAACTCAAGGCGAGCGGAAGCAACAAAAAAGTTGAACCGATTTCACCCGCTTAGCTTATTTTTGATACTTACCATCATGAGAAAACACACTAATACAATAAAAATATTTGACGGCACACAATAACAAAATGTATATTATACGCCGTGTACATATACAAAATTCTCAATCCTCAATCCTCGTTTTGCGACCAAAATCGACGTCCTGGAGTAGCCAAATCGAGGACGGGCGGCTACAGATCCGTCTTTGAAAACCACCTGCACATTGCATTGCTTCATGCCAACCCGTAGTGCTGACATGAAAGGTGGGTCGGCCCATGGATTCTGCACTCTCAACAGGGGGTCATAGATGTGTTCATCTTCATCACCGATCGCAATCAGATGATGAAAAATCCCTTTTGCATCCCGCCCCTATAGGGATTCGAACCCGGTACCTCCCGATCCAACCGCCGCAGCTTTAACCACTGCGCCGTTTGCTCGGTAAATATTACGTCACTAAACTAAATTTCTAAAAAAAAAAAAAAATAATAAAATTTATACAACAATTCATAATAAATATAGAGAAAACAAACATCACAACATTTCAATGTCACAAAATTGAACGTACACTCATTGAGAACTAGAAATTTTCCATTCAATTTACGTAATTCCTCAAAAATGTTATTCGTATAGTAAGTTTTGCGTAGTAAGGATAGTTTTGAAATTTATTTTTTAAAATTTTGATTAAGAATCAATTACGGTAATCTCAGCGAAATTAAACATTTTAGAAATGGAAAGTAAAAGAACAGAAGTCGATCAATGTACTCGAAAATTGGTCATTAAACTGTGCAGTCAAGGAAAATTGTTGCGTGAAATAGGCGAAATTATTGGCCGACGTCATTCTAGAGTGCAAAAAATTATAAACAAATGGAAATACGAGGGAACTCTAAAAACAAAAAAGGTAGAGGCAGGAAAAGAATTTTAATTGAACAGGACGAGCGATTTATTGTACGTGAGATCAAAAAAATCCAAAAGCTAGTGTTCCAAAGCTTACATTGAAAATGTCAGAAGTCACACAAAAAGTCATATAAACAGAAACTGTACACCGTGTTTTACGCAAGAACAATTTGAACGGTCGAATAGCTCGCAAAAAAACATTATTGTCAAACATAAATATACAAAAACGTCTTGACTTTGCTAAAAGATTTATCAAGGAGCCTCAAAGTTTCTGGGATAAGGTAATATTTACATACAAAACCAAAGTAAATTTATTTGGCTCGGACGGGAAGAAAACTGTTTGGAGAAAGCCAAATGAATCTTTGAAAATGAAGAACTTAGTTTCAACAGTAAAACATAGAGGAGGATCAGTTGTGTTATGGGGTTCTATGGCTGCGAGTGGGGTAGGAAATATGGAATTTATTGAGACAACTATGAATAAAATAGATTATCTCGAAATTTTGAAAAGAAATGTGCGACCAACTGTAGAAAAATTAGGTTTGTCTGCTGATTTTTATTATCAACAAGATACCGACCCCAAACATTCTTCATATTTAGTGAAGGAAAGGATGCTATACAACGTTCGCCACCAACTTAAAACTCCACCTCAATCACCGGATTTAAACCCGATTGAGAATTTGTAGCGGGAAATAAAGATACGGGTTGCAAACAGCAATCCATCCAATAAAACAGTGCTAAAAAATTAAATAATGGATGAATGGCAAAATATTGAGGCATCTTATACTAAAAAACTGGTGGAATCCATGCCACGTCATTTACAGGCGGTTATAGACGCTAAAGGTGACCACACAAAATATATAATACAGTAAAACCTACAAACTTCTCAAAAATTATGTTAAGTGTACGTTCAATTGTGTGAAACTCAAATATTGTGATTTTTGTTTTTTGTTTAATTATTATGAATTGTTTTAATTGGTTTATTATTTTTTTTAGAAATTAAGTTTAGAAATATGTAATATTTCGAAAATATAAAAAAATAAAATTAAATTGTTGTTTTTGTACTTATTATTTAACAAACTTTTTTTTTTTTTTTTGAGGGTGTACGCTCAATTTTGTGATCAACTGTATGTATTCTCTTGCTCACGCTTCACAAAAAAAATAAAAAATAAAAAATTCGTTTCATGTTTTCATTCGTTGTGTTCGTTGTTTTTTGTAGTCTCGAACAACACGGTTTCAACCAACACGGAACGAATTAATCGTGTTCTTCGGGGGTTACCTGAATTACTTTTTGTTATGTTGAAAAATAGATGTTTTTCGGAAAATAAAATTGAAAAAAAAAATGAAAAAATTCAATAAATTTGGTAAATACGTCAATTCCGTGACGCGCTTTATCACTTGGAAATTTTGGTTTACCCCCGTTATATAATGAAAACAAAGACGTAGTCCTACGTCAAAAATAAAACCATAGAGCTTATGCAAGAAATAAGAAAATTCAAAATTCCATATACTTTTTCATTTATTGATTCTCAATTCTTTGGAAGGAATTGGAATTGAAATTGGAATTCAATTTTGGTCAGATAAAATATCCATCGAATTCAATGTTTGAAATTCGATTGGTTTTCAAAGGCTGATAGCATTTTGAATTTTTTTGTGGCAGAATACATTTTTTTTTTTGTTTTTGTGAATAAAATATTGGGGGTACAATGGGTTTACCTACATTTAGCGTATTTAATAAATATTTTTTTACTTTTAATTGCCAAATAAATAGTCAAAATAATAACAAATTTAATATTTTATAATCATAAAGCCAACCTACAGAACTAAAAAAAATGTGGTTTAGCGCACCCGTCAGCTAAGCAGAAATTCGACGAATTCCTACTGAGGAATTCAATAGTGCAATTATTGTTGAAAATTGTCAAATAAAATGCGAATTTTCAGATTTTTTGTTTTTTTCCTACTTCGTTGGAGGCGATTCTCACAAATGGAAATATTTTTGTAAAAAGCTTGTTGAGCCGCGTGAAATGATTTCTGTTCATATAATTGGGTTCCGACGTTTTCACAAAAACTCTCAACAAAAAACATAATTACCATTACCACAGCGTTTTCATCTAGTCACACCACAATGTTTTTCACTCGTTGACATTATCGTTAAAATTAGCAGATTGAATTTAATTACTCTGTTGTTACAAAAGTGACCTTGAAAGTGATTTTAATTCTTTTGCTACAAATGTTAAAAAAAGATTTAAAAACATTGAGGTACACATTTGGGTGAACTTAAAACAACTCAAATTAATTGTAAGAAGAATAAGATGTTACAACTCAATCCTGAAGTAAACAACCTTTAAATGGATAAACGATCTGGTTATGAAACAAGAAAACGTTCTTAGAATTGTTAAAAATATTGATTCAACGTTTAATTTTAAATATGATAAACATCATTTTTCAGTATTTCGTATTAAGCCAAAGCCACCTACAACAGCTAGTGCACCTCCGATTATTATTTTACTTTTTTTTCAGCTTTACAACATTAAACGCACATTGTTATTCGCTGATAAGGTCGATTATCTAACCACATTAATTAAATATTTGTTTGATAGAATGTTCCTTTAAGGGTTTATTAAGTCCGGAATCGCACAATCACTTTTCACAATACGTCAAACATTTTACGATATTTTAAAACATTTTACGTCATTACAATTTTGTGAACGTGAATTTGAACGCTTCAATTACATTCCTCAGCCATTTCTACTGGAAGTCAAAAATATTTGATCATATTTAGCCATATGAAGCTAACTTTGATAAAATATATTTTATAAAAAAAACTTTTATAAAAGATTCAAATCACATTACCATTTATATTTGACAAAGGTATTTTATAAAACATCTTTGACATAGAAAAGTGATAGTGTGATTCCAGCCTAAGACCTATTAATCTGCCATGGTTTATTCACAAGATTTGCTATATGATGAATTTTAACGATTTTATTTTGCTCCGAATAAAAAACTGCCAAAAATAAAAGTAACAACTTTATTAAAGGTGTGAAGGTGAAATATTGTGCAAAGGTGCAAAACATAATTTGCCCTAATGAGGTTAATATTCATTTTTCTCTAATATTGGTACTACTGCAGATTCTTTGATGATATTAACAATTATAACCATAAATCCTAGAACTTTTTCTTTAGATTTAATAACATTGGAATCGTGGATTAAGGCTTTTGAGACCATTAAGTCTAATGCCGCGGGAGTTGACGAAATTCCAATTAATCTTGCAAGACAACGAAAATGTCGATGACGCGACATAAGCCAGTTGAAGAAGAGAGAAATTCAACCCTTTCCAGAACGCCTCTAAGGCCGGAACGCTTCGAAGGCGTTCAGGCGAACCATCTAACTTAAGTCATATTAAGGATTTATTTATTACTATTTTTAGGAAACTAAACAAAATATGTATTACTTTACAAATTATTTTTTCTTGTTTTTCCAATTTTAAAATTTTTAAATTGGATTGGAACTAATTGGGCTAAAAAACATTCAGATTGATTAGAATGACAGAATGCATGATTAATTTTTTGTGGCTTTCCCGAAATTGCTCTATTTAAAAGTATTTCCGGTTTCATATATAAATTTAATGGAAATTGTTAACCGGTATCACTCGAACAAGCTAACGCATTTGATTTGTACAAATTTGTGGCCATAACGCCACAAGACGTGGCATAAGAAGTCGAGTTATACCATTTAACGTATTATTTCAAATTCGAAATCTCTGTAATCTATTTCATAATAAATCAATGTCTTATAAAATTCCGCTTACAACCGAAAAATCGTTTACAAAATCAAGAATGAAACTGGGAATTTTAGACTTACGACATTATGACTTGTGGCCATACAAAAATTAGTGGTTGTGACTCAATAACTTTGTTGAGGGTTATATAATTAAAGATAAATTAGATTTATTCCTAATTTTGTACGGAAGAAGAGTTGCTTTCAATCTATTACCATTCCAGAATATTAGAAATGTTGGCAATCGCTACAAAATTCTCTCCTGGCACGTTCGGTTGCGTAACAAAGTGTTTTTCAATTTCCGCACCCAAATTGTATCATTTTTACATATCACCACGGAAAACCAACCCAGACCCACAAACAGCAAGCGTTCACTCAGCAATTTAAAAAAAAACTTAACTCGGGCAAGTTCTATTCTATTGAAAAATTACGAAAAATTTTGTGTCGGTCCTTTTGATGTAGGCGCCTTTATCGGCAATTACTTTTAGTTTTGCCTAGTAGGCTTTGCTCAAATTCTCAAAATTATTTAGAAACAAAATTTTGTTGTGGCCACTTTTTGGAATAAAAATTAATAAAGCCTAAAGTATGAAATATTTTTAAATAATTATAATAAAATGAAACAGAATAAGTAGAATGGTATTTGGTTATTTTCCAGTAATTTTATAAAACTAATTTTCGACAGGACAAGGCCATCTAATAACGGGGAAAAGTTCTTCATAAACTGCGTATCGTTCTAATCATCTTTCCATTACAACATCAACGCCAATATCTAAGAAGTTTTGTTCATCTGGATTAAATGGGATACAATTTATGTTACCAATATATTCATAATCTGGATTGTTTGGATTACTATAAAATAGATGTACTCATGAACAACACCACTGGCTCGACCAATCGAAATTAATTAATGGTTACCCAGTGGCAGCAAAATTTGTCCACATTCACATCATTCGTTTATTAGTCAGGTTTTCTGGATCATCTGGAGTCAGCTGCAGCCCTAGCCTGCGTAGCTTGAGTACATATTGTAAATCATCAGTGTGCCCAACATCAGCAATTTATTATTTTAAATTAAATTATGATTGCTTCTATCATTATAATCATGTACACAATTTACCAAAAGGTTCATCAGCAGTCCAATAGAAATGACTCTAACGACAACCATATGTGTTTTCATAGTAGTAAATTTGTGTTTGGCCAATATTTGCCGAGGCCAATTGAACAAACCGGTGTGTTTCGAAAGAAATATATGAATCGGCGAATATGTAATTTAGATCACGTAACGATTGAAGCTTTGGATTAAATGCGAAATTTTAAAATTCCTGTCTTAATCAGGTTCTAATCTGTTTGAAGATTGTTCATATGAAAATGCAAATAGGGCTTAATCTATGAAATAATCATCAAATTGAGTCCTCAAATCGGCATCCTCCAAAGTTGACCAGGCAGGTTCAACTATTTCATCTTGTGTGACCCCGGCGATGAATTGTACCTTATTGTAATTCTCATAAAAAACATCAAGATTTGTTAGTGTCTTCCAATAAAAATCTTTCTTGTCCAAAATTTTGCTCAATAATGGGGCAGAAATGCAGCTCTTAAACATTTGACAATCTCTTCAGTGGTATCGGTTGAACAACCGAATAGGGCCGATTGGTTTCGAGCAGATCCCAAGATATCGTGGCGAATTTCTCTCGGTGCAATGGCGGCTGCGCTGTGTGAAAAATATGTGCAGAAATAGAAATCTAACGTGCTACTTCTAAATTCGATTCGAACGTATTCGATCACTTTATCTCTTAAGAGTTACTGAGTTTGGACCACCACCAAATATAGCAATATTGTTACGAACCCATCTCATAGCGAAAAGCTGATCTTTAAATTCGGCACTACCGGGAGCATCCTTCGTTGCATTACCCAAAAATCCTAATATTCCGAGACGATAATTTATGGCTACTAAAACGATCCATTAATATTTCAGGACCAACATCATCACTTAGTTAGACACCAATAAAAAGTGCTCCTCCATGTACACTGACCAACACAGAAGACGGGCCGCCATAAAAAACATTATTTTATGCGAATATGTTTTGAACCGCACTAGATAGAAACATGAAACAAAAACCAAATTCAAGGTCATTCAAAACAATCTTAGAAAATGTTATCGTACCAACTTTGTCTCATGTGGTTGAGTTTTTTACTTATCCCACAACACGGTTTACAAAAAAATTTGACGCGAATATCTTTTGAACCACACTAGCTGGAAACATAATACAAAAACCAAATTCAAAACCATTGAAAGCAATCTTGGAAAATGGGAGTAAGGCCTACTTTTCTAAACATATGGTTGAGGTTTCTCGAATTTTCAAACAAAAATCAAACATTGACAAATTTTAAAAATTGTATTTAAATTTTCACAAACAAACACAACAACAATGATAATTAACCAATAAAAAATGTTTAGTAGCGTGTATTGCTCCCCCGACCTTGAATAACCGCTGTTATCCTCCGTTCCATAGTTTTAATAATCTGTTGGATATCGCATTGTGAGATTTCCCATTCCTCTAAAAGGGCGCTTCCGAGTTGTTCCATCGTTTTCGGAGCTGGAATACGAGTCCGAATTCTTCTACCAAGAATGTTTCACGTATATCCTACAGGATTCAAATCGGAACTCCTTGCCAGCCTCTGTCAAGTACTCATTCCAGACTGCGGCAACATGAGGACTTGCAAACGGCGGTTATAGATCTGTGGGGACATTGCATGTGTAAACACACATATGAACATTTTAACAAACGAAATGAACTTAGTTAAAGTCTTTATGTTTTCGGAATAATTGAGCTTGGTTAAAATATGGAAGAACGGTTTTTTGCCTAAACGCAGTGCACATAAAAATAAAAATAAAAAGCAAAAAAATATATTGTTTTAGGACAATTGATTACCAGAGAAAAAACTGAAAAGATATAAAAAGATTTAGATATTCTTTTAAAAAATAAATGTTAAAAATCATTTTTTTTATTATTGAACTAAATATTATATAAAGTGTGTTAGAATAAATTTAAATTGGGGTTTTTAATAATATATTGAGAAGAGTAACAGACGAAAATATATATATACCAAACGTGTACAAACGACCCCAAAGTGGTGACCCCGACGTGATTCACAACGTCAACAACAATTTATTTGTGTTATTAAGAGCCAACACAGCTATTAAAACATTTTAATTATAAAAAACGCATCTTTAACTGGCAAAAGCAGCTAAGAAAAACATCTTTATTTTAAAAAAACAAACAACGAAGAAAAAACATCTTTATTTAAAAAAAAAAAAACAACGAAGAAAAAACATCTTTATTTATAAAAGCAAGAAGAAAACATCTGTAAATAATTAATATTTTCATCACGAGCTCCAACGTGGATATATGGTATAACGAACCAACCGGATCAGATAATCAGCGGAAAATACAACATCCAATCATCTACAAATTTTTGAAAGATCTTTGGTGCACTGTCAGCGGGGAACAAACCGTGAGTACATTTTTAACTAAGCTCAAATAAATTTTAAAAAAAGGAAATCAACATTAAATTTTCGTTTTACTCATTAAATTTTATTTAACGTCGTCATATGGGTTCATTTCGTTTGGTATATTGATTCTATCAAGTGTTTCTTGTTTTTTTTTTTTTTTCGTTTTCTATTTTGTTCAAAAAATTTCCGTTTCGCCACATTAAAATTAAAACATAACATTTTTTAAATTTTAAAAAAAATGAGTTTTAATCCTGATGGTACTCCCATTCCAGTGGACGACACTCACGACAAAATCATCACAATGACACAAGAACAACTACGGACCTACGTAGACGAACAAATTAGACAAACTTACGGCAACATTAACAGAACCAACGTAACGGACATAGCCAGTTCAAGTTCTGAAACGACTTCATCAGTTAACGACAACCGAACGGTGACAATCATTTAGCTTTCAAACCACCTCAACCTCTGTACAATCAAAACCCTGTAGTATGGTTTACAATTTTGGAACAGTCTTTCGGCTTATCAAACATTAAGACGGAAAACACAATGTATGCTCATGCTCTAGCTGCATTAGATGCAAGACATCATGACACATTTGCGGACTTAATACTACGTGACAAAGGACAATTTCCATATACAATTTTCAAAGAAGAAATTACTCGAGTTTTAAGCGAATCTGAAAAGACTAAACTGAATAACATTTTACACGGACTCACTCTCGGCGACCAGAAACCTTCACAGTTACTGAACAAATTCAGACTTAACGCTGGACGGACTTTTGACGAGAAAATGTTAAGACAACTGTGGATGAAACGACTACCGCAACAAGTACAAATGATTTTGACTACTTTCGAGAACGACGTTCCATTAATGATATTAGCAGAAAGAGCTGACAATATTTTAGAAACCATGAGACAAACAAATTTGACTTCAATAAATAACATTACATCAACTGCAACGGATTCAAATTCAACTAACCGCGCTGAAACATTTCACAACACTACGGAAACAGCTAACAATGCTACAGAGACAGACCACAAAATTAATCAACTAACATCAATGGTTATGGAATTATTTGGTGCGTATCAAAATTCACGTTCTCGATCCGTCACTAAACCTTCCTCTCGAAATTCATCACGATCAGCGTCGCGAAAACGTATTAATCCAAAATACGATCAATGTTTTTATCACTGGAAATTCGGTTCCAATGCACGAAAATGTTTACCCGGTTGCAAATTTTCCGATAAAACCACGACAGAAAAGACAAATTTTTAAGTAATCATCAATACTCAACGGCAAGTATTGATGGTCAAATTACTAGCCGATTATTAATTTACGAAATTTTTTCTAAAATAAAGTTTCTGATTGATACAGGAGCAGATGTTTCGGTGATTCCGGTTAAATTTTTACAAATTCCAAAACCAGTTTCGACACATAAATTATTTGCAGCAAACGGCACTCCTGTTCAATCTTTCGGCACCAAAATTCTTAAACTCGATATCGGACTTAGACGAGAATTTAGATGGGAATTTATAATTGCGGACGTTTCAATACCAATAATTGGAGCTGATTTCTTAAAACACACGGGCTTATTAGTAGACATGAAGGGCCAACGGATCTTGATCCACTAACTTCTTGTCACGCCAAAGGTGTAATATCTCAAGAAATAACGCAAACATTATCATTTTTAGACAAAACGTCACTACACCCCAAAATTAGCGAGTTAATAGCCAAATTTGCCGAATTAACAAGTAGCAGTCTCAGTTCCAAAGTGATCAAGCATAATATCACTCATAACTTAGAGACGAATGGATCACCTGTCGCATGTAAAACTCGACGACTTGCACCCGATAAATTACGGATGGCAAAAGAAGAATTCGAAAACATGATGGCACAAGGAATATGCAGACCAAGTAGCAGCGCCTGGTCGAGCCCACTTCACCTAGTTATGAAGAAAAATGGAACATGGAGACCATGTGGCGACTATCGTGCTTTAAATCGTATTACAATTCCCGACAGATATCCAATTCCGCATCTGCAAGATTTCGCTTATGAACTTGAAGGCTGCACAATTTTTTCGACGATAGACCTTGTCCAGGCGTATCACCAAATTCCAATTGAGCCGAAAGATATTCCCAAAACTGCAATAACCACACCTTTTGGCCTTTTTGAATTTACAAAAATGACATTTGGATTAAGAAACGCTGCTCAAACTTTTCAAAGACTTATGCATTCGGTACTTTTCGGCTTAAAATTCTGTTTTGTTTATTTGGACGATGTTCTAATCGCTTCAAAAACATTTGAGGAACATTTGGAACATCTACAAATTATTTTTCAAAAATTTTCAGAACACGGGCTGATCGTTAACATGGATAAATGCGTATTCGCGACTTCAGAAATAAACTTTTTAGGGCATAGGATCACTAGCAAAGGTATACTACCAAATCAAGATCGCATCCAAATTATTAAAGATTTTAAACGTCCAGAAACGGTTGATGGAATTAAAAGATTTTTAGGGACCATTAATTTTTATAGGCGCTTTATTCCTGGCGCTGCAGCCGATCAAATTATTCTTAATGATTTTTTAAAAGGCTACAAGAAAAATTGTAAGACGAAAATCAATTGGTCAACCGATTCTATTAACGCTTTCGAAAATTGCAAGAAAAAGTTATGCGACGCCACTTTATTAAATCACCCTTCATTATCCGCGCGACTAGCAATTATGGTAGACGCTTCAGATACGGCGATTGGGGCTGTCGTTCAGCAGTATGTCTCCGACGCTTGGCAGCCGCTCAGTTTTTTCTCTGTACGTTTAAACGAAACACAACAAAGGTATAGTGCTTATGACAGAGAGTTGCTTGCAGCTTATTCTGGCATTAAGCACTTCAAACACTTGTTAGAAGGTCGCGAGTTCACATTGTTCACCGACCATAAACCATTAATCTACGCGTTTAGTCAAAATCCAGAGAAAGCATCTCCACGTCAATTTCGACATCTCGATTTCATCGGTCAATTCACTACCGATATACAACACATCTCCGGCGTAAATAACGTCGTGGCAGATACCCTCTCTCGCATCAATCAAGTTTCTGTTCCAGAAAGTATTGATTATGCGGCAATAGCAGATGCTCAAACCAATGATGACGAATTACGAGATTTTTTGATTAATAATTCACACACATCTCTTAAATTTGTGCCAATCCCTCTTACGTTTAACACAAATAAATCTATATATTGTGACGTATCAACTGGTATACCAAGACCTTTTATTCCAGCAACATTTCGGAAATCTGTTTTTGAATCTTTTCATAACTTATCACATCCGGGCGTAAAAGCTTCAATCAAACTTTTAACTAAAAATGTTATTTGGCCCTCTATTACTAAAGATTCAAAAATAATGGCTCAAAATTGTATACCATGTCAAAAATCGAAAGTTTCAAAGCATATCCAATCTCCTCTCGGCTCATATTCTGTTGCATCGCAACGCTTTTCGGAAATTCATCTCGACATCATTGGTCCACTACCGATTTCTGGAAACAACCGATATTGTGTGACGTTGATAGATCGTTACACGCGTTGGGCTGAAGCGGTTCCAGTGCCGGACATGACTGCTGTCACAGTTGCATTCGCCGTTTATTCAACTTGGATAGCTAGGTTCGGCGTTCCCAAATTTATAGTTACAGATCAAGGATCTCAATTTGAGTCTCAATTATTTTCGGAGCTGTCCAAATTACTCGGATTCGAACATAGACGCACAACGAGTTATAATCCGAAGTGCAATGGTATGATTGAGAGATGGCATCGCACCCTCAAAGCCGCTATAATGTGCCATAACCGAACTGACTGGACAAGCATAATACCAACAGTACTACTAGGACTACGGACTACATTCAGTACCGAACTTAATACGACACCAGCAGAACTTGTTTACGGATGCCCATTACGAATACCCGGACAGTTTTTGGCTTCGACTACTGACACCAAAATTGTTCAAAATGATTTTGTACAAAATCTAGTAAAACATTTTGATGAAATCAGACCGACACCGGCATCCAGACACTGCTACAACAAAATTTTTATTTCAAACGACTTAAATACTACTACTCACGTTTTCTTACGGACGGACGCGATACGGAAATCGTTAGAACCACCGTACACCGGACCATACAGAGTAATTGAGAGGACGGACAAAACATTTATCATCGAAATTAAAGGCAAACATGTTAGAATATCAATCGATAGACTAAAACCATGCCACATTGAAAACACTTCCGACACCAGTATCTTACATGACAACAAAACGAACACAGACATACAAGTTGACAACACAGACACTACACCACGGAAGGTATCATTTGATCGGCAAACAAAATTTTTACCTACACATATACCAGTACAACAACCTCCGACAGTTACACAGACGTCAACATTCACAAGAACAGGCAGAGCTGTAAAGACACCATCACGTTTTCTATAGGAATTTACGTAAATTCGTGTCGAATTCACTGGAAGGGGAGTATTGTGGGGACATTGCATGTGTAAACGCACATATGAACATTTTAACAAACGAAATGAACTTAGTTAAAGTCTTTATGTTTTCGGAATAATTGAGCTTGGTTAAAATATGGAAGAACGGTTTTTTGATTAAACGCAGTGCACATAAAAATAAAAATAAAAAGCAAAAAAATATATTGTTTTAGGACAATTGATTACCAGAGAAAAAACTGAAAAGATATAAAAAGATTTAGATATTCTTTTAAACAATAAATGTTAAAAATCATTTTTTTTATTATTGAACTAAATATTATATAAAGTGTGTTAGAATAAATTTAAATTGGGGTTTTTAATAATATATTGAGAAGAGTAACAGACGAAAATATATATATACCAAACGTGTACAAACGACCCCAAAGATCTGGTTGGAAGCAGGTAAAGCTCGGTGCGTGTGTCCATCGAAATTCCAGCAACACCCCATACCATGACTGATCCGCATCGAACCCTTTCGCTAAAATTGCATGGAGCGTAACGCTCCTACGGTCGTGGCCATACTTGTTTTCGCCCATCAGGAGACCACAAACAAAATCTCGATTCATCGGTAAATAAGACTTGGCTCCAATCAGGTTTCAGTCCAATTTTCATGTTCCCTGGCAAATTGTGGCCGAGCAAACCTGTGTTGTGGCAGATTTTCTGGACCCGCGGCTGGCCTTCGTACATGAAGATCTGCTTCTCCCAACCTTCGCCGTATTGTTGTTCTTTCGCTTACATTTATATTACGTACGTGTAACAATTCAATGCAGGCCTCAACAGCAGTTGCATGGCGATTTCTAAGAGCTGATGAAACTACAAAATGGCCACCTCGAACGATTGTTATTCTTTGTCGTCCCGTATCTGGTCGCCTGGTAGACAACTATGTCTCAAAAAATCGTAACGAAACACGTTGTACAGTACTACGGGAAATCCGGAATTTATTAGCGAGGTAGCGTTTGCTTCTTCCTTCTTCCAACAATGCTACGATTTCTACACTTTCTGAGTTTAGTGACATAATAAATTTTAACACACTGACACAGCAAATTGTAACTCGACAATAAAACGATTGAATATCGCAAAAACAATTTCACAGATTTTCGATTTTGCCGATACATTCAAGTTTTCCATGGCATCCTACATTTTCTAATATGGTTTTCAATGACCTAGAATTTGGTTTTTATTTCATGTTTCCAGCAAATACGGTTCAAGAGGTATTCACATTTGAAAATTAACCTATAAGCCATGTTGTGGGATAAGCAAAAAAACTCAGCCACATGATTAGACAAAGTGTGCTAGAATTTGGTTTTTGTTTCATGTTTTCAGCTATTTCGGATAAACCAATGTTTCTTATCATTTTATCAATAAACACGAACTCATGCAAATAAACGTGCAGTAGGAGGTATTAGGTTGGACAATAAAATTTATTATCTTGGCAAAGGCACTGAATTCCTGCTCAATACGTGAATAATTAATCGTTCGATTTTGTCTAATCCTAGGAAATTGAAAATTGCAGTGAATAGGCTTGGTTTGCCTTGGTTGTACTATCCTCCAAAACATGCTATAAAAAAACTCCAGTTCTTGGATTATTTCAGCCAGCTGGGTAATACATTTCTTGCGGGGGGTGATTACAATGCTAAACGTACTCATTGGGGTTCCAGATTAACATCGCCGAAAGGTAAACAAATTTATGATGCTATAGAGGAATAGTCCCTGGATTATTTATCTGCCGGTAACCCAACTTACTGGCCCACGGATAGAAAAAAAATTACTGATTTAATTGACTTTTGTGTAACTAAGGGCCACGCACATATGCTAACGCCACCGATTGCTATGATCTGTCTTCTGATCACTCGCCGGTAATAGTAACAGTGAGTACCGATGTCTTAAGGAACGAAATGCCGAACCGTCTTACAAACAAGCAAACTAATCGGGATCAATATAGGAGGCTAGTCGAACAAGATTGTCTACTTAATATTCCTCTGATCACACCAGCTGATATTGATGCGGCGGCAGAAAATATAATACATGTTATGACATTATCAGCTGAAAGAGCTACACCCAGCATCAGCAGTTCTGAAAAAGTTAATAAACTGCCACGTAATATACAGCAGCTAATCCACGTAAAGCGACAAATTCGTCGTCAATGGCAGAAAACAAAATCACCGTTATTGAAATGGAAATTGAATCGAGCTATTAAGGCCCTAAGATTTGCTTTGCGGGAAGAAGGAAACCAGCGTATAAAGAACTACTTAAATGATCTCTCGGCAACACAACAGGACAGATTAAGTATTCCTTGTGGAAGGCAACAAAAATTTAAAAAGGCCAACAAATTTTATTCCACCGATTAGACTACCAACTAGAAATCAGGCGAGAAGTGATGAAGTAAAAGCCAATGCTTTTGCTGCTCATCTAACAACAGTATTCGTCCCACACGAAGAAGATAATTATTTCGTGGCACCCCAGCAAATGGATGATGGTTTATCCTATAAACATATAAAGAATAATTGGAAGAAAGAACACAATTAAAACTTCCATAAGCCCGAAAAAGGCACCAGGACATGATCTCATTATAGGGAATTGCCAGATAAATGCATAAAACTAATAACATTTGTATTCAACGCGATCATGCGAACCATTTATATTCCTCAAAAATGGAGGATATCTTTGATCACAATGATACATAAGCCAGGGAAAAATGAAACGCAAATCTCATCATATCGTCCAATAAGCATGCTGCCCACAATCTCAAAGCTGTTTGAAAAAATGTTACTAACGAAATTGAAACCAATATTAGAAGAAGGGCGCATTATTCCAGACCATCAATTTGGATTCCGAAACCAACATCGTACTGCAGAGCAAGTACACAGAATTGTAAATGCAATCAAAATCACCTTCAAAGAAAAGAAATATTGTTCCGCTGCCTTTTTGGATATCGCCCAAGCTTTTGATAAAGTTTGGCACGATGGACTAATTTACAAAATTAAAGAGTTTCTACCGTAAAAATTTCATTCAGTTTTGGGAACCTATCTTCTTCAAAGGCAATACATGGTCAAACAAAACAGCGCAACTACTTGCTTAAATGATATTAATGCAGGTGTCTCGCAAGGCAACGTTCTAGGACCAATATTAAACTTATTGTACACAGCTGATATACCTGTAACCAACAAAGTAATAATATCAACATTTGCCTCTCGATCATCTTGTAATATCAACATGATACGGCCATTCTGGTGTCTCACACTAATCCTGAAATTGCCTCAAGGCATGGCGAATAAAAGTGAACGAAAGCAAATCAACTCACGTCACATTCACGCTAAACAAACGCACCTGCCCACCAGTGAAATTAAACGATAAAAATATTCCTTAACAAACGAAGGTAAAATACTTAGGTTTGCATCTGGATAGAAGGTTAACGTGGAAAAATCATATTGACATAAAGCGCAATCAAATAACAATTACATTTTCCAAAATGTATTGGCTGATGGGAAAAAAATCGCAGTTGTCATTAGCCAATAAAGTTTTACTGTACAAAGCGATAATCAAACCCATATGGACATATGGTATTCAGTTATGGGGATCCACCAGCGCTTCAAACACATAACTCCTGCAACGAACTTCTAAACTTAGAATCATTGTGCAAAGTACGACTGGTGATCAAAAATGATCTCGGCAGTTCTCAAGTCAAATTCACCTCAATTGGTTTGGAAATCAAAGAAATTAAGATCCGTGTACATCATTGAATGTACTTAATGGTATTGCCCCATTTTGGAATTTATTCTTTAGAACTTTATCGGACAACGGGTTCCCAATTGTTTGCAGATGATACAAAGGCTTGCACACCATGCAATTGGTGGCTTCGCAGTTTCAGTTTTTATTGCTTTCAATGTTTCATTTGTTAAATGTTTACAGTTTAGTAGTTTCAACCGAATAAATTTGGTTTATTGGTAGATGTTTCCACTTACCGATGCTAGTTATTTGTGGGTTGGATACCGCATGATGAAATAACAGTTGCGGTCGCCCTCACACTTATTTCAGGCTGCTAAATTTTGTAGCCCTCAACATAAAAATTACTGCATATACATAAATAATTACTGCATTGATGATTTTTTTTCAAATTTGTATTGCTTTATTTATTTTGAATGTTTCATAAAACTACTTATTTGGGTTAGACACCTCTGGTATAAAGTGATGATCAACATGATTGATCAATAATTGTTAGTTGAGCGCGCAAGTTATTCGGAAATAAAAAGAAGAATAAAATTTTATAATAATATCAAGTTCAGTAAACTTTCACACATAAAAAATTGCAAATTAAAGACAACTATTTTAGAACGGAAATTATAATTAAATTTCAAAATTTATACGTGCTTAGTCGATTTTTAATAAACCCAAATTGGGATTGTGTGAAATTATAAATTTTTACAGAAATAAAAATGAGTTGTAACCGTGACTCTGAAGAATACACACTTAAGTATTTAAATTAAAACTTTTTATTGACTCTTAAGAGTACAGACAAAAAACCTATTTCCAAAGAAATACAAAAAGTCTAAAGTTAAACCTAAGCTTAACCCATTTTTTACGGCTGTTCCAAATTTGGACACACAAATTTGCATCTAATTTCAAACGATCGTGTATCCCTTATCTTACAGGAATGACATCTATATTACAGTATAACTATTTGAAAAGAGTATGATTTATATTTTTGGGATTCCCCTTTTATGAAATTTAGTGTCAGTGGAATTTAGTCCCCATGGTGGTTTTTTTTATTGCTCCGAAACATTATAAAATAATCAATTAAATAAAATAATTATTTTATTAAATTTGTGGATTAGTGAAACCTGAAAGCTACACGAAAAGGATTTAGTTAAAAGTAAGTGGGAAAAGAGGTTTATTACCCCAAATTTTAACCTGTGATTATTTTGTGTCCAAAAATGGAACAACCGTATAGTAACTAATTATTTTTTCTAGATGACAACAAAAATTTTACACGTTGGCCGAAGCTGTGGCTGAATTGGAGAAATGGCAGGATGAAAATGAGGACGAACCCGAGTTGCCGGATATTGCTATTTTACCTCCTGCTGATTTTGGAGGAATAAGTGATGAAGAGTTTCTGGATGAGGATGTCCTAGACGTCAATAATATAAACGAAGAATTTCCGCATGATATTGCAGGTACGATGGAAATAATTTTGGATGAAATAGTTTTAGATGCTGATGCTATTTGGGACGAAGATGATTTAGTCCCATTGAGCCAACTGTTGCCCCGTAAAACTAAACCCATATACAATAGTAAGTGGACTTTGCCTCAACCCCAAAAAATCGAATTTTTGAAAAAACCGAAAAATATTGAATTCGAGAGAACAGAATATTTAAAAAACCTGCTAGCTGAAAAATCGCCAATTGAATTATTTCACGAGTTTTTTGATGAATCCGTATACAACTTGATACTACAACAAAGTAACACATATGCTAGCCAAAAGAATGTTAGCAACTTCAGTTTGACTCTTCCATATTTAAAACACTTTTTGGGAATCCTATTATTTTCTGGACATCATCCTGTTCCTCAAGAACACCTATATTGGTCGGTATCTTTGGATTATGATTTTAAAATTATAAGAAATGCAATGCCTCGAAGTATGTTTTTTAAAATCAAATCAAACTTGCATTTAGCAGATAATAATAAAATTGATACTTCAAATAAATTTTACAAAGTGAGAACATATATGAACATGATATCCAGTAACTGTTCAAAATTTGGAATTTTTGCGCATAATTTATCGATAGACGAATCAATGTGGCCATATCACAGGCGTCATAGCTGTAAAATGTTCATTCGTGCTAAAACCATTAGATTTGGTTACAAGATTTGGTGCATGACCTCTGCGTTTTTATATAAATTTTTTCCATCTGGCGGTAAATCCGAAACTTTCAATCCAGAAAGAGGACTAGGAGAAAATGTAGTACGTAATCTTTTGGAAATTGTCGAAAAGCCGGAGAACCATCGCGTATATTTTGATAATTTTTTCAGCTCGCATAAACTGATGGCGAGTTTGAACAATGATGGCTATTTTGCCACGAGCACTGTCCGCGATAACCGAACTGGAAAATGCCCATTGCTGGGTTTGAAAGAAATCAAAAAAAAAAGGAGAGAGGATTTTACCAAGGAGCTTTTGATGATTATAATCAATATATTGGACTAAGATGGAACGATAATTCTGTTGTAACATTTCTTTCAAACTGCGATACGATCGAACCCGTTGCCCATTCTAAAAGGTTTTCGCAGAAACAAAAACGCTATATTCAAATACCTTGCCCTGAAATTGTTAAAGCTTACAATAAAGGAATGGGTGGAGTCGATTTATTCGACAGATTTATTTCCCAATATCGCATCAAAATTAAAGGGAAGAAATGGTGGTGGCCTTTATTTGTGAATTGTTTAGATGCTGCAATTTCCAATGCCTGGTGCTTACATAAGCTGGTGTCTGAAAAACCTATACCGCTATTGGCATTTCGCCGAGAGGTAACTTTGGCATTGCTATCAACTTCAACAGATATCAACTATAATTCTGAATTAATTGGACGTATGACGGGAACGTCATTAGATATAACCCTTAGACTATCGAATCAGCGTCATGACATAATAAAAATAGCGAACAGTAAGCAAAAGCGCTGCCGGGTCTGCAAAAAGAACACTACGTTTAAATGTTCCCGATGCTCAAGTCATGGTATTGACATTCCACTGCATTTGAAATGTTCACCGCAGTTTCACAGCAAAAAATAATAAGCTGTATTTACATGAATTCTGAAATTATTTACTAAAAAAAAAAATAAAAAAAATAATAGTGTTTTTACTGTTGTTCCATTTATGGAACATTCCATATCTCCGAAAATAGCAGCCAGATTTGGATGAAATTTGGCAATTATGTTTTGTTAATCAAAATACGTTAGAGTTTTAAAAATCGTATAAATTGCTTCACTGATTTTATGGGCGGGATGAAACGGGTTAAGTTTAAGTTTGTAAAAAAAAGGTATATTTATAAAACAAAAAGTGCATAAAGAAAGTGAACTAAAATCAATATTTTTTATTACTTTTTAAAAGTAAATATAAAACTCGCACGCTCAGTCTTACAACAAGAAGCATTTCCCGTCGAACATTTTTTTTTCTTTTGGCGAAAAATCCGAACGTACATATTTCACGAATTTCAATTTATTTATTTATTTTATTAAGTAGCTATATTTTAAAGTCATTTACGTTATTTTTCATAGTAACACTTTTCGAATATCTAATATGTATGTGTACTCCTATCCTAAAAATAACCGCAATATGATATCAAGAAATATTGTTAAAAAAAATTCCTGTTATTTATTAGTTGTTCGTCTATTCCTCTAAAATTACGGAAAGATGAAAATTACGGATTGACAATCCAGATAGAGCGTAATTTATTTTTAAATTAAATTTTCGCAGAAAATATTTACCCAATACACACTGAAAATAGGATTGTTAACAATAAGACCCAAAAACAAATTCGAATATAAAAAATTAAAAAAAAAAAAATGATTTAATCTCAAAATAAATATTTTTGATTATGTCAGCCAAAATAAATAAGTTAAATTTAAAGAGGAAACCCCGTTCCAAAAATGAGAAGTAAAATTTGTGAAACTCACAATATAAAAAAAAAAAAAAAAAATAAGAAATATTTTTCTCCTTTAATATTTTGTAGCATCTCTTATTCTCCCTCATAATGTTTAAATGGTATTAAATTACAAAAAAAAAAAAAAAATTTATCAAATTTTTCCGACTTTTATTTATTTTATAAATCGAAAAAAATCACGAAAGGTATTATCAAATAAAGCATTATGAGTAGTACGGGTGTGTGTGCTTTCTGTGTCATGCTAAATTATAGGGCTTGTAGTGTGTAATATTTGGTTTCCTAGTTTTGTGATGTTAAAAATCTAAATGCTTTAATTGAGCGATTGTCACTCAATTAACTTTAAGCCAATCAAATTTAAAAACGTTGAAGATTCGATTTCACATACATATGTAGTCATAAAGTGTAAAATTCATTTGATTGTGAATTACAACTACATATTTTGGTTACCCTCGCATTAGCAGACAGGAAAACGTCAGAAAAATTATATTTACATCTATAATAATAGTTGCGTTTGTATTTCACATACTAAAACAAAAAACCCCAAAGCCGCTTAGCACTGGTCATTTCTTTTGTTTTCATATTGTGATTAATAAAAAATTAATGGGGTCTTCTTTTTCGATGCGACACTTTATTTTGAATTTTTTGGGGGATTTTTTTTTCTTTCGGGAATATGGTGGTACCTCAATATAACAATAATTAATCATTCAATCATGATAAATAGAAATATTACGTTTGTTGCCTGCATTTATTTGGTATTAAAATAAACGAATATACTGTTAGGGTGCGTTGGGAAAGCGGGAAAAATAATGACATTTTTCAAGAATTCGAGAAACGTATATTAATAAAGTATTTTATTATATTTAATTAAAGTTTCTTATAAAAATAACATGTTTCTTCTTATGTGCCCAATGATTCGTCGCAACGAAACCAAATTCATAGAACGTCAAAAATGTTCATGATTACTATACTTTATTTTACTTACGTAAAAGAAAGTAAAAATGAGCGAGAATGGGAGAGCGAGCAAGGTTAAATACTTAAAAAAAAATTTGCAGTTTGTAATTACTTCTACATAAGTAAAATAAAGTATAGTAATCATGAAAATTTTCGAACTTGAGATTTTTGGATACATCTGTTTTGAGATTCCCTTAGTCCAAAAAAGTGGGTTTCGAAATTGTGTCAGTCAGTCTGTCTGTCAGTTTGCGTTCTCTCGGTAGCCCAGATGGTTTAACCAATTCAACTGAATCTTCATATTTAAGCTTTTTTCATAAATTGTTAGGTTCCAGTAAATTTTAGTCGAAATCGGCCAACCGGAAGTGGCAAATATGTCAAAAAGTATAACGTTTACAGAAAAACTATTTCCAAAATAAATAAATGAAAAATACAAAACAATAAATTTTCAAAAAATTTGCGTGATAAGTTTCTCAAAATTCCCCGTTCGTAAAAGAAAGTCGCGTTTTGGCAAACCTCTATTTGTGTTTCTGTGAGTTAATTTTTTAAGCAGCGCCAATATTTCATTTCGTGGTATTATGTCGAGCTGTAGCAAATGTGATGACAAAACTAACACAAATAGTGTAAAAACGAATATAAATTGCAATTTTTGTAAAGAAATTCTTAATGCAAAATGTGCAAAATTAATATGTGATCAGATAACACTATCGGTTGGAAAGTATTATCTGATCACATGTTAATTTGGCACATTTTATGGCCAATGCTTCTGTTGATGGGAATATTTAAACTTCTCCGGGAAAACTCCACTAGCCAATTCGTTGGGATGTGCTTCTAGTTTTGAATAATATTTCGAACTGAATTCTTTAATTGTTTCTTTAACGGTTTTAATCCCAAGGTACATTCTACCAACCATCCAATATGAACTACCATCGAATGTGAATTTTATCATACTGCTATCGATTACCTTAAAAAATATAAGTATTTGCCAGTAGAACATTAAATATATATTTTTCCTAGAAATACCACAATTTCAATATTATTGTATTTACGTATTTTACATTTTTTACGTTTTTACTAATTTAAAATTGTAATGTAAAAATACAAGTTTTATACATGTAAAAAAATGGGTAAAAAAATTGACCTAAAAATTGATACCATACTGCATCTCCTGCCGCTTCTCTCCTCAACGTCCTCCGCTCTAACAGCGTGATATACTTTAAAGGCGCCCCTTGTTCGATTTTATTAGAGCAAAACACAAATAATAACTGCATTTCGTGACGTATAGTATATCCGATCCGTATATTCTGATAAATTTTGATTTCAGAAACCAAAACTTGTTCAATTTTTTTTTGGTTGCTTTCAATGAAAATTTTGATCGGATCCGCGGGTATCCGCTATATATCGATCAATATGTCGTTAAAATTTCATTTAATAAAGGGGTACATCCTCCAACCGGTCGCAAATAAACTGTTTGCGCTAGAAATGTGACTATTTACTCGATAGATTTTAACACGAGATTTTCAATAACTTGTTTTTTTTAAGATTTATTTGCTTTTGTGACTGAGTAGTAAAAATATTATGAGGAAGTTACTACCGACTTTTTGATAACATAAATAAAATCAAGTAAGTCTAGATACGAGTAGTTAATACAAAGAATCAATGTGAATCTCAAATCATTTATTTTTTAACAATTAAATTGCTGGATTGCGACTGAATGGAGCATTTACTCCAAAATGACATAAAATGTCAATAAAACGTCACAGATAGAATTTATGTATATTAGAAAGCTTAAGCCTGAATTCCATTGCGAATAAAAGTTTGTCAGTCAAAATAAAGGGAGATAAAAATATAAAATCGGTGGTTGTGTGAAAGAAACACAAAACGAAGTCAGTCAAGATTTTACTTACATCAAATGTGTGTTTGTATTAGTGGATCGCCATAATTATGGTCAAAAATTATCAAAATCGAAGTCATTTTATGGTTATCCAACTAATATATGCAAACAGATTTTGTGTACGAACGCAAATTTTTTTCCGCACACTAAGTTAATTAAAAGTTTGTTATTTTTATGGAAAGTGTCATAATTTTTTTTGGCGGTTGCTTCTAAAATAGCTGTGATAATAAAAAAATATAAAGTTTGTGTACAGTTAAATTGTGATGAATTGTGATCAATTGTGATAATATCGCTAAATACTATTATTATTGGCATTTTAAGAAAGTGATGGTTTTTTTTTAAATAATTTATTGGCGGTGAAAAAGCCAAATTAAAACTCCAAGTGATAACCAAAAATTTATTTTTTTTATTTTTATTTTTTGCTGTCGCTGTCAAAATTTATCAAGATATTTGTGCTATAAAAAAAATAAAAAAAACATGCTTTATCTTTGTCACTCCAATGGATTTTTTTTTTGTTGTCTTCTTTCGACTTGAAGTCAGTTCAGTCAATTATTCACAGTGGAATTCAGGCTTTACTTGATACATTTTTGAAGTGAAACTTCTTTAGCGACGTATCTGTTTGAAATTTTTGAAATGAAAATTGTAACGAAAGTCAAGTAGCATTTAGTAGTACATTTACTGCCTGCTTAAACAATTTTAATATAGACAACCAGTAAAACACTATAATGTATAACAAAATGAACACATACTGCGTCTTGAGTTTGTATCATAATTCGTTTACTGTTTGAAATTTTTAGTTACACTTAAGGGGAGCACCATATCGAGCAAAACTTTATTTCTATGTATCTTACTATTCGATTTTGATAAAATTCAGCATGCACGATTGAAATGGGATTCTAAAATGAGTTTTAGAAAGTTTTTGAATATGGTAAATTAGGAAGGAACTTGGCCACTTCTTATCCGATTTTGATGAAATTCAGCATTCACGATGAAAATAGGATTCTACAATGATTTTTATATAAAGTTTTGGAATATGGTAAATTAGGAAGGAATTTGGCCATTTCTTATCCGATTTTGATTAAATAAAAAAAAAATACTGTATCTTGTATTTGTATTTTGCCTTTTTGCTTTTATTTTCGAACAATGAAGATGAATGTCTCATTTTTATTTAAGAAATATATAAAATCGGTTTTTTGATATAGTGTATTACATAATTGAAATTCTAGCGATTGAATTGTGAAGTGATTGAAAAAGTGATTAGAAAGAACAATTTAAACCATATGAATATACTAGCAACGTAAATATCCTATTACATTGATACTACAGGATATTTTAATGGGACAAATTACACTGAAATAATATTAATCCTGCACTTCAGAATGCCATAACAATCGTCAACGAAGCACGTTCCTGAGCTCAGAGCAAGGCAGTGACAAGAATAAGGGCAACGTCTACGTGGTGGCTATATGCAAAATTCAGGAAGACCACGAACGAACCGGACAGTGGCTGATCATGTTCGTGATTATCGGCAACGACAACGAGACAATCGTGCACGCCCTTTTTAAAGTAATTGTTTATCTACTGAAAATGTAATGAATGGTTAGTAAATTTTATATTGTCACTATTTATTCATTGTTGGTTAAATTATATATTATAAATTATAACCTCGATGTAAATATTTCGACACGTGTTTGTTTATGTGACTAGATTTTATATTATTTAAGAGTTTTGCTTATAGATTTTTCTAAATATCTATAATATTGTTGAAAATAATTTAATAATATTGTGAACTGTATATTATTAACTTACTATGTATGTAATATTATTTACTGTGCGTTGTTTGGTAGGTAATTCATACTCATTTGAAAATGAAGAATCATATATTATTATATGTATGAGTATCTCTATGTGTATTAAAATAAATGTTAATAACTTAATTAATATAAATAATTTTACAAAATCGACCGAATTTAGCCTATACAAGTACCTGAATCGTTGGTAAATAATGAGCCAGTAATCATCGCTGGACCATCGTGTATCAATAACCCATCTACTTCGAGTGTCAGACATCATAATAACGTATCTTTACAATATTCAAATTATCAAGCTCATGAAGGTGCTCGTAAAGTTTTCAAGCAATTTATCGACAATCCTTTCGGATATCCATGCTCCGTATGCGATTTAGAAATGACATAGTGTAAATTTCAGTTACATATATTCATATTATCAAGCAAATATTTTATTGTTGTATGCGTTACGTGCAAAAGAGCGTTATTGAAACATCATTCCAATTATGTCGACATATAATGACTTTAAATATCCTCCAATACTAAGCCATTTACCACCTTTAGATATTGTATCGGAGAGGCTTATTTCACCACGGTTGCCATTCATGCAAATTCGTATAGTTTGCGTCATGCTCATGTGACCAATCGCATTTTCGGACAAATTATTAATATCCCTGTCGATGTTAAGGCAATGGTTTCGAATTTACCAAGAGATATAAATGATGACTACTATATTAATGTACACATTAAAAGGAAAACAATTCATAAGTTGAGTTACTTATCCGGTTTAATCAATAAAAGATCTATCAAGACTTGCCTCCAATTTTTAATACAAAAACCACTTTATCGAAGATAAGACATTAAAATTAATGATTGTGTTTTAAATAATTCAAAGAGATGCAAATGTGCCACCTCAAAATGATTTTAGTGAGGATGTTCCAATGGAAGATAGTTTGACTGCAAATCAACAAACATTGCTATGGAATGAGGAAAATATTTGAGAATTGCTCCTGGTGAAATAGAGTTCCTAAAAGTATATTATTCGATGAGCATGCAGAAGAACTTTCATTTCCTTCAATTTATCTTGGAGTATTAAACATTTTGAGAGACGACATACACGTAGCCCCTTTCATGACGGCAACTAGTGAGTTACGACCGTCAGATCGTCGTGGAGTAACTCCGTATCACTTATTGTATTATGCTTAGCAATGAAAATTATGAGAATGAAAGTCCGTGATTGTTTTACAGTAACTTTTAAACATATAGGACTTGATACTGCTGTAACTCGTAAACAAGTTGAATTTGAAAGATATATAAACAATTGTATTGAGACTAAATTTGGTTTTTTTAAGAACCGTACCAAATTCAACGTGGTACTGGTCAAGTAGAAAAAAATACATTTTTGCAATGATATGACAATTTGGTAAGCCAATAGTATTCCTCACACTTAGCGTCAATGAAATCGGATGGACATCTCTATTAAAAACTTTGCATAAATTAAAACATAAGCTAGACAATATCAAGAGCACATCACGAGCAAATTGATCAACTACATATATTTTATGGAAAAAAGTTCACTTGTTTCAGTGACACGTGCAATCTATTTCAATAAATTAATCAAGATAATTGTTGGTTGTTTTGGTGGTTAGGCGTCTATTAAGGGGGGGGGGGGGGAGGGGTCCAAAGTTGAGTAGATTAATCTACCAACATATAACCTTCCAGCAGGGTGCGCATCACGTGAGTAGTTCTGGTCATATATTAGGCAGCTCCGTGATGGGTACAATTGTGTAAGGGGTAACCTGTTCACAATTTACAAGTGTACGTGCTACCTCCTCGTGGCAACCACTGGTAACTACGGCCATTTGGCACATTTTTGGCCATTTGGCACAGCTGGGTGACCTACAGGCGATTTACAATTCCGAGCAACTCGTAATAGTAAAATCAAATGGAATACGGGGCTGGGGTAGGAATATTTGGGAGTGGACAGCCCTCTCAAAGTCCTTGGGATCTAATGCTACCGTCTTTCAAGCGGAACTACATGCTGTAGTAAACATCTAGGAGGAAGAGCAATAAGCCCAGATAGTATGTATCTTGTACCGGCTCTCAGTATTGTCAGGTTCATTAAGAACCTGGATATTGACTGGACGGATAAATAAGCAGGGTCCAGCACAATAGATCTTTTAGGTCACAGTGCGAGGTGGCTGATCGCTCACATGGCCCTCCAATAATAATAATAATAATAATAATATTATATTAAAATATAACAAGAGCAAAATAAGTGACAAAATACTATATTTTAAAAGAATCGAGTTTCAATACCGTGGTAGTCTGATTCAAGGAATGCTTTAACATTAATCAATGAATTAATAGCTGTTTTATCGTCAGAGGTCTCAGGAAATATAATATGCATAAACACACTTTCACGTGTTATAAAAATATTACATCTAATGAGCCTCAACAATGTCGCTTTGAAGCATCGTTCATGCCATGCAAGTCTACTACGATTTTATTACCAATGTCCACTGATGATTCCGGTTTCCATCAATTCAGAAAACGTTACAACAACATAAGAATTAATCTAGAGTCTAATGATTATGCTGATATTGATTCATTTTACGAGCAAAACAATATTGTTTCTGATATTTTACGATCAGGCGTTAAACGATCAAAAGTTTTCTTAAAGAGACAGCCAACTGAAAAATGGCTTAATGGTTTTAAACCATTCTTACTTAATATTTTGAAATATAATATGAATATACAACATTCAAATGCAGTTTACGTAGTGGAGTACATTAATAAAACAAACAGAGGTATTAGAAAGTTACAGCGTTAGATTATTCAAACCCTAGACGAACATCCTGAATTGGATATTGTTGATGTCACTAGAAAAATTAGTGTTTATATGCTTAATACCGATGAGATGACTAATAGTTAAGAAGCAGGTTGGTGCCTTCTTCGTGAACCTATGAGTAAATCGTCCCATAAAATTGAATGTATTCCTACTGTGTTGCCTATTGAGCGTCAACGAATAAGAAAAACTCAAGTTGAATTGAATAGACTACAAGTTGGTGAAGATTGTACCAATATTTGGAAAGATAATTGGTTCGATAAATATGAAAAAAGACCACACGAATTAGAAAATATTTCTCTAGTGCAATTTGTGGCTCACTACACCATCAGTGAGGATGGAACGTTCAAAAAACGAAAAGAGCCTCATACAATTCGTTACAGAAACTATGATATCTCAACAGATTTAAATAATTATAAACGAGAAATGTTAATTGTACATACAACATTCAAAAACGAAGAAACGGATATACTGGCAGACATGCCAATTTTTAAAAATTTATGCTGAAAATGAAGAGTTCATTGTTGAAGCAAAGACTCAAACAAATAAGTGATAATTTTGACAGTAACTTGAGGAGGGATACGACATAATTTTAATTAGTGATTTGCGTCATCTACATCCAGTTAGAGCAACACCAATATACAAACAACCAAAACAAAGAATGTGCAGACAAATTTTTTACAATTCTATGAATTGGACAAAGTAATGCGACAGTCTAATATTCAGTTTTCTAATATGTATATTAAGGAAAATAGGAAATGGTAATGTACTGACTGAGGATGAATTGTCTCTGATTCAGTCACGGTTCTTTTCTGTTGAAGAAGTAAAAGATTTGTGTCCTCATGGTATTAGGTTTTCTGGGTGTACTGGGTGAAGCGGAACACAAAACTACTTCGATTACAAATGATGACTGTACAGGATATAATAATGCAGAACAGTTAGCCTCACTTCGACAAATGTGTCATAGAAAAGTACGTTAGACACAAGCGGTTACCATATGAAATCATTTTTGTAATTGTTAAATACTACATCATAACTACAAATATTGATGTATCTGATGGGCAGTGGGCAAATGGTGCAGTGGGCAAATTAATTTATTTAGAACAGTAACTCGTGTTTGGTTAGCTTTTCCAAATAATAAAACCGGTGCTAAATTAAGGACGAAAGCTTCTGGATTTATTCAACAACAAAACATTAACGCAAATGCAGTACCAATAAATCGGCGTACATCAACAATATATTTAAATAATAATTAAACTATGATCGTATATAAGTCACAAGGAGGAACTTTTGAAGAAATTGTTTACGAGTACGTGAAAAATCATCCTCAACAATTGTTATATGTTGCTTTATCCATAGTGACTACAATAGAAAAAATATATATTGTATTTAAACCAATGATTCTAAATTTTATCATGGTAGAACAGAACCAGTGTCACTTCTTCCGTTAAAGTTAGAGTTTGAAAGACTGGCATTAAATCCATTAGTTAAATTAGACTGAGAGTTAGTCAAATTTATCAAAGTTTACGAGCCTATAAAAATGATATCATTGATAATGTGGCTCATAATTCTAGCATTCTTCTCTTATCAGAAACATGGAGTAATATTGAGTTATGGTTGCGTCGATACTAAATCAAAATCTAGAAAAAATCTAGATAATTATTGGTGAGGATTTAAATTTAAATTTCACGTCAGAATCATCAGCTGCATTAATTGTCTTTTTCAAAGAAAAATTCGATTTGATTATGTTCAATAATCCTACAGAAGCAGCCACAAAACATGGAACAACTAAGCAGTTTTTACGAGATATCTGGATACTCTCTTACAATCTTCGGAACATATTAAAATCACGGCTGTGAAGTTTGTCCCAAATAACAAAAATAAGCATGTATTAGAATACACACTGTTATAATAGTTTCTTATACGAATTTTGAGTGCAATTTTCAGGAACAAAAATAATGGAAAAGATACAAAATTAATAAATTTAATTACACACGAAGGGGTAATGGTCATTTGTATGACCATACATACAAATGATAGCCTAATGATTCGTGAACCAATCGAGCCATAAGCCATTTCCATACGGAGGGAAGAAAAATGTTTAATAATTTTTTGAACGTCGTATCGATTTTATTTGTTTGAGTAGTTTACGAATCGGTCAATATCAGATATCCTACAGTTTGTCGGGTAATGACCATACATACAAATGATAGCCTAGTGTTTCGTGAACCAATCGAGCCATAAGCCATTTCCATACGGAGGGGATAAAAATGTTTAATAATTTTTTGAACGTCGTATCGATTTTATTTGTTTGAGTAGTTTACGAATCGGTGAATATCAGATATCCTAGAGTTTGTCGGGTAATGACCATACATACAAATGATAGCCTAATGTTTCGTCAACTAATCGAGCCATAAGCCATTTCCAAACGAAGGGGATAAGAATATTTAATAATTTTTTGAAGGTCGTATCGATTTTATTTGTTTGAATAGTTTACGAATCGGTCAATATCAGATATCCTAGAGTTTGTCGGGTAATGACCATACATACAAATGATAGCCTAATGTTTCGTGAACCAATCGAGCCATAAGCCATTTTCAAACGGAGGGGATGAAAATGTTTAATAATTTTTTGAACGTCGTATCGATTTTATTTATTATTATGTATCGTCAATTGAATTATGAAAACAAATTCATTGAGATTTCATTTCAGCCTAGTAATCGATCGGGGATATATCATCATTTGCATGTACATATATGCAAATGAATTTATTGAAATATCTGGCTAGTAAAAGATCGATGAATTCTCTTCATTTGTTGTTTTATGATTTAGTTTTTCATATAAATTAAAACTGAAGGATTAATAGAATAATCGGGTTTTAGTTGGCTTGCAAATTTTCGGAGGTCATCGTGACATTCACATACGCCGTTAGGTCTTTTTATGTAAGCAGTATAATGTCCAACGCTACCAGAAAACGATGGATGATGATAATTTACTATTCCTTTCAGATAAACTTTTCCTTCGACTAAGGTTATATCAGATTGAATGTCTTCTAATTTAATTTTATAGACAGTTGTATTATTCAATGGCTCAACATCGATTATAACAATTCCATTCCGTGATTTTAATGTCTTAGTAGTAATGCGGTTTTGGCAACTTTGGCAAGCTGCATGTGGTAATCTTATTTTATTTTCAATACGTTTGAAATCATTTTCGCAGAATTCAAGATACTCAATTGATAAATGAAATATTTCTTTTGACAATTTATCGCAAGCATCGGTATGTATGGTCATTACCCGACAAACTCTAGGATATCTGATATTGACCGATTCGTAAACTACTCAAACAAATAAAATCGATACGACGTTCAAAAATTACTAAACATTTTTATCCCCTACGTTTGGAAATGGCTTATGGCTCAATTGGTTCATGAAACATTAGGCTGTTAAAATTTTAAAGAATGGTGCATCAAAATAATCCAATATGCAGTTTAAAGTTTCATTTTGGTATGTTTGATTCAGTTCGTAATATTTTATAATTTTAAATGCAAAACATTTGTTGTTAAAAATATCAGAAATTTGATATTAAGCTAATGTTACTAAAAACATAAATGTTTCAAAAAGATTACATTTAAAACGATAAAATTGTTCAATCAAGTAAACGAGAATCACAGTTTAAACTACAAATTAATTAATTAGATATTAAATAAATAAAATTAAAATTAAATAGAAAATATTTCCATATACTTATCACATATTTCACTTTTCTCCGCTAGAGCACATACATAGTCCATTCGTTAATATTTGTTGGTAAAACTTCACATTTAAGTAATAAATAAAAAACTTATATGAACCGAATTTGAAAATAAGTTTATCATATTATCTCTTTTCAATATTCTATAGTTATCTCTTTACATACTAAATTTTACAGTGTAACTACTAACACACATTTGGATTTGAAAATTCTTATTGGATTTGTATACGTACATGGTATTTTTTTTGGGACAAACTTCACACCCGTTTAAAATCATATAAATTGAAAAATTAAATAAATAGAATTCTGTCTATTAGTCGGTTTCGTTGAATGATTGTTCGTAAATGCTAATATACTTCTACGTGTTAATATTGTAACTCATTTAAAATGATATAATCACCAGTTGCATATTAGAAATTACATGAATTAATTAACATTCAAAAAAATTAAAAAAAGTTAAATCTGGATACAGTTAATACAAAATATTTATTAAAAATTATTTAATATTATTAAAAATTTGGACTTTTTTTTGAAGTGAAACTTCTTTAGCGACATACCTGTTTCAACGATTTGGTTACACTTAAGGGGAAACAGTTACACGAGAGGGGAAATAAGAGACCAATCTGCCTTAAGTGCGTACATAACGAACAAAACCTTATTTCTATGTATCTTAACCGATTTTGATGAAAATTAGCATACACAATAGAAATGGGATTTTAAAACGGTTTTCAGATAAAATTCTGGAATGTGGCCAATTAGGAAGGAACTTGGCCATTTATTATTTGATTAACATACATGATGCAAGTTGGATTTTAAAATTATTTTTAGATAAAGTTCGGCCAATTTTCAATGTTTGCATTTCTTTTTTTTCTTGGTTTGCTTTACTAGTTAAGTAGGTACAGTCGAAACTCAATTATCCGGGATGCTCGGGACCGAACATTTCCCGGATAATCAAAGATCCCGGTTGATCGAATTTTTCAGTTTTATAAAAAAATACACACCATACATAAGTATGTACATATATGCTTAACACAGAAACAACACTTTTGCCAAAATTTAACGAAAAAAATGAAAATTAAAAATCCCCGTTAATCAATTGAAAATCTGGATAAACAAGTGACTCAAAAAAATCGATTGTGTAAAAAAATCACGGATAATAGAGGGTTACGAGATAATAGAGGTTATCGATTTTCGACTGTAATTGTTTTATAAATATGAAATTTGACATAAAACAAATCAAATAAACAAATAACATGTACGATTAAAGAAGTTTCACTTCCCCCGCGAACTTGTGTGGAAGAGGCTCAGCAATTTTTGCCACCAGCAAAGTATTTTGGGTAAATTTAGAAATTCAAAATCCATATTAGACGGTGAATTATTAATTTTGCCTTAAAGACCTGTGGCACAATTGTTGGAATTTGGAAGGAGTAATGTAACACATTTCTTCGAAAAGTTTTTCATTTCTTGGAAATTTTTACTTTTTTTTTAAGTTATCCCCACGTAATGTCAATTGACTTCATATTTTGTAAGCAAGTAAATGATGGATTGCCCTATTTATCGTCAAAAAATCGTACTTCCGTGACATGTTATCACATTAGATCACGTTAGAAAAATCATAATAGAAAAAGGAAATAGAGTATGCAATTTTGTTCTTGTTACAAGAGTCAAAGCACTATCGAAAACGAATCGAAATTGATGGTAAAAGATGTGGTAAACTAATTCGTCGAAAAATATGAAAATCTGGGACAACATTTTTTTTTGCGATTACAATAATTAGTGGAAAAAGTACAATAAAAAAATATTTAGAAATGTGTGACAATTCTTTCAGTAAAACTGACAGCTACCGACAAAAAATCTATACACGCCAACACACAACCGGTAATAATTCTTCACCACTGATGCGTTTAGCAAATAAACATCCACCAGTATTGTTTCCGTAAACTCTTAACCATCCGACTATCTATCTTCTTACGGAATTATATAGTCGATAAATATTATTGTCGTTCAAGACAAGTTACTGTGACAATTAATCTGCATCAGCTGATGATATTTTAATCGATAATTACAAATAATCTCTATTTACTAGCACACAGTTACAAACCATAAACCGAAGCCATACAAAACTTAATTATACTTTTGTGGAAAATCATTAATTTACTTTCTTGTTATATAAATATAATAATTATAATAAAATTTAATTTAATAAGAATATACAAAACAAAATGAAAATATAAAGTGAAATACTTAAATTTTTATATTTGAGCAGTTTTCTGGTTGTACGAGTATTTAAAACAAAAATCGTAAGTTTTTGTTCCCTTTCGAGATACTGAGTATAATATAAAGAAGTTCTTTCTATTGTTGGGTTTCAAGATTGAAGATGGTATGTAGAGCAACGATGAAAATAAAATTCAGTTACAAAAGAATATCTCACTATTATGATAATATTTGATATTAAAAACTAATATTTATTTTTGACATATATGTATGTTTTTACGTGACTGGATAGAGAGATATGTTTCCATATATGTAGTGTTTATTTTTTGTGCAATTTCTTGCATGTTGCTTTAATTTAGGTTAATCTAAGATGTTATTACCATGTTAATGGAAATTTAACGTGAAGTTTTTGTTATCTTCGTTAAGACGATGCCATAAAATATTGCGGTATGATAACTGCAGATTTATGCAGTTCAACTAAAATGAGGTTGTAAATAAAACGTTTTAAAAATATGTTCTATAGGTAAAGTAAAGTTAATGCTTTTTAAAGTAAACCAAAATTGTTTGCTATTTTAATTTCATTCTAATCTCGTAGCTTTTTATAAATTGAAACATTAAGTTATTCTGGTATATTCAAGATATATAAATATTTTATGAAGAGCTAATTGTTAAGAGTCTGCAATTCATTCATCTCATCCGGCTGAAAGCCATCAGACTGAACTGCTAACTTTACTACACTGATTTTTTTCCTATATACACTTTATCAACAAAAAATAACATACACCTTATTTTGATATGGGGTGTAATAGGTGCAGGTCAGGTTGGTGATCTGGTGTTTCAGCAATATCCTAATTTTACGACAGTGCGATAAAAAATGGAATACCCGGAAATTTCTCTTCATTCTGCTTAGTAAAAAACAGGTAT
Organism: Tipula vernalis; assembly: GCA_958295665.1. Taxonomy (NCBI): domain Eukaryota; kingdom Metazoa; phylum Arthropoda; class Insecta; order Diptera; family Tipulidae; genus Tipula; species Tipula vernalis. The sequence continues at coordinate 300,266,533 of OY282558.1, forward strand.
ATCTACAATGTTAAATCCAGTTAACCACATCCCCCATAATCGCCAGCTCTCAACCACATCGAACATATTTGGAATAATTTGAAAAAACGGGTGCCACAATATGAGATTCATAAGAAAGAAGACTTGAAGTCGAAATTAATCGCAGAATGGCACAAAATTACCGCAGAGGAAATCAGAAAACTAATACATTCCATGCAGAGTCGGCAGAAACAGGTAATTGATCAGAAAGGGTGGGACAAAAATTATTAATTACAGCTAACATTAACAAAACTATGAACTGTATGTTGTTGTTTTTTTGACTATGTTTGGCGAAATTTTTGTTATATAAATACAGATATTTTCATTCTTTTCTGTTATTTTCGCAAATAAGATATAATTATGTAGTTAATATATATGAAAAAAATGAAATGCTTAGGGTTTTATTAAAAAAAATAGGGTGTATGTTTTTTTTGGTGTAGCGTATATAGGAATCAACCTGGTTGAAAAAATTAGGGTAATAAGTTAGCAGTTCATTCCCTATAGCCTGAAGAGATGATTGGAAAGATATTTATTTTTCACGATGCTCACATATCGAAACTGAATTGCAGAGTCTGAACAATTTCTCTAATATGTTTGTTAAATATAAGTTTTCTTCAATATACGATCTATAATATCAAAGCAACCTTGATTATACCAGAGCCTACTCTATAAATAAGAGCCTCCACATTCACTGTATTTTTTACTAAGCTTAAAATAAGGTAAATACATTTTTTTCTTTACTACGAAACTATATGGGAAAACGATTTTTTTCATTTACACTTTTAGCCTTTAAAAATTATGAGCTTTTATATTATTTTTATACGAAAATATTCATAAAACCTGTAATTTTATTTGATTGAAAAATCGAATCATGAAAATGTTTATTTCTTAGTGAAAATCGTCTTCAAAAATAAGTTATTTTTGAATTATAAAGTGTGGTTGTTTTTGTAATATACGTCATAAACTAATAACTCAAAATTTACTAACAATAAAATAATCATCTCTTTCATTGCCTCTATTCAAATTTGAATTTGAATATCGTTCTGCTGTTATTTTGAATTGGCGAAGCATGCTAGATTGTTTCGATTTTTTGTTTTCTTCACGCTCATTGTATTGATTTAAGTTTTTCTGTTTGGCTCTTTTTGATTTATTTTAATTTCGGCTGTTGCCATTGGTTTTAGATGTGGACAAATCATGACGTCATTAAATTGAATTTTTATTTTAATACAGATTGTTATTGTTGTAGAATGTTTTTTAATTTAAATTCCCTTATTTTCGTTTGATTATTGCTGGAATATCAGGAAATTTGAGAACCTGTGTTTTAAAGGAGTAAGACATTGATTTGTTTTATAGCGATGATTTTGCCGGCTCTATTTACATAACGATGGTTCTGATTATACAAAGGCATAGTCTAACAAACGAAGCTTCTATAAGGGAATTAGAAACGAGGAAATACCCAAACTTTTCTTAGTAAAACCAGAACCATCTTGATGTAAATCAAAGCATTCCTAGATATACAAGGCGTTACAATAAAATTCGAACTTAATATAAGGGAAAGAAAGACAAAAAAAATGGATTTTTCATACAAATCATATGAAAAGTTATGTTCTTTTAATATCGTTTTTCTTAAATGAAAAATCTTACAAAAATGAATTTTGATTTCTACGTTATCAAGAAGAATAATTAATAAATATATGATTTGAAAATCAATTAATAAAATCTTGTTTATAGATATTTAATTAATCTTTATCTCATGACGTGTCACATTTCGTTCATGTTTTATTTTTCAACATTTTTTTATATGTCGAAAAATAGCAAAGAGTTTAAACTAAAGGGGAGAAACAAACTTTTTCTTTTTTTATGTAAACAAACCATTTAGTTTTTATTGTTGTTAAAGAGTGGTTGCGCGTAGTTTGTTTATTTCTAGTATATTGTATTTTAAAGTCTTTGATAAATAGTATCATTGATTTCGTTTTTATAATTTTATACTGTATTTTTCACATAGGCATACAAAGAAAAAGTAAATTTGTACAATTTTATTTTAATTATATTAATCACATTACTAAATTTAAGTTATTGATTTAAAATACAATATGTTATACTCAAAGGTTTAACCACAGGTTCTCAAATTTCCCTATTTTCCAGCAATAATCAAAAGAAAATAATAATAAATACAACAATACCAATATTTATTAAAAAGAGAAAATTCAAATTAATGACGTCATGAATTGTCCACATCTAAAACCAATAGTAAGAAAAAAGATAACAAGTCTCCGCTCAACAATCGAAATTAAAATAAATTAAAAAGAGCCAAACATAAAAATTTAAATCAATACAATAAGCGTGAAGAAAACAAAAAATCAAAACAATCTAGTTATTAACGTTTCATAAAATTTTTGTTTTTTTCATTGAAAAACTTGATGCTAATCATCATTTTTACACCAGTTAGACAACTAAAAAAGCTTCTAAAAAATACGTCATGATAATTATGGCTCTATACTCTAGATGGCTCTGATAATATACAACTTCAAAACTTTTGAAATATCGCCTGAAGGTGATTGGTTTAAAATAATTTAATACTTCAAAAACTAATGAAAATTGCATGTAAAATCAAATTTGATCTGGTACCCCTCAGAGAATGTTTGTATTTTCTTCATATTCAGGAAAATCTACTGAAATTTTATGATTGTATATATTTCTTTCAACGTATTTAAACATATTTTGTGTCGGAGGTACTTCATGCAATAATTTCAACAAATGTCAAAAAAAAAAAATTCAAAATAATTCGTTCGAAATGAAAAAATAGATAAATTATTGATGTTCGAAGAGCAGCTGGAAAAAACGGAGATATTTTTTTGTAAAAAGTAGTGTCGATTCTGCTGAGTACAACCTATTAAAAGATTCACTGTTTAGTGAAAATAACAACTTCAACAATTTTATATGAACAGTTCAATGAAATATTGACGATGTTAAATAATTAGCGAACGCCCGATTGACAAAAATAAAAATCCCAAAAAAATACAAAAAAGAGTATCTCGTTAAAAAGGAAGACCTCATTGAATTTTCATTAATGCTTTGTGCCTCAGCGCCCGTATTCTTGAAATTCGGCTAAAAAAAGTCGCCGTTACTTAAGATTTAAAAAAAACACTTAAATATTCGACAGAAATGACGTATTTTACTAGAAAGTAACCGGTGACTTTTTTTCAGGCGCATTTCACGAATGTGTGGCCCCAGGTGAATTTTTTTTTTGACAAAATTCGACTTTTCTACAGAGTAAGTTAGTTCATACCACTTTTTAAACGTCAACTAAATGTCGTCGATTGTTATGGTTATTTGAATAAAATATGTTTTTGCATTAGCTAAAATTAGTTATTAGCTAAAATCGAGGTTGACATACTTCGACTAATCTCGAAAAATTCACTAAATCGGTTTTATTAAACCGCAGTGTGTCTAGGATATTAAGTTTTAAATATGAGAAATCCGACAAACAGATTAGATTTCAAATGAAGGATACAAAAGTGCAGCGTCCTAGGGCTGCAGATCCAACAACCAATGGTTTTATGGCGTTGATACAAATTAACCACTAAGACCAAACCCTTACAAATTATCACAGAAGCTGATTAAACAATTTATTTTTTCATTCTTAACATTTGTTACGACTGGTATGCGTCTCCACTTGAAGCAGAAAAATTTCTATTGCGAAAACTCCAAACGCTCAAATAGTTTGAATTTTTTTTTATTATACCATGACCACCATAGGGTTGTATATACATACGCTCTGATCTATGCTTTCCCAAAATTCAAATTAATATTCTCACCGATTGTTATGTAAAAATATTTTATTTTGTTTTCCCCTGCATTTACCTGTTTTCTATATTATCATGTACAAGCATATATATTTCTTGCGAGATGGTGTGTGTATGTGTATTGTGTGGTATGAGATGGAATGTTTACAATGCGAAAATGTCCAATCTCGAATATTCCATTTTTCTTGTTGATATTATTGGCTTGAGTTAACGCGTGATATTTGCTTTGTGTGGGGAAGAAAACCGATCGGCTGATTAGACATGAAGCCGAAGCGACCGTACAACTGAGTATATATATATGTTCGTCGTCGTTGGTGGTTTCATTCGTTGTATTTGTGCACATATAAACAAAAAAAAAAAGAGAATATACACATGAATAAAGATTTTACAATAAAAAAAAAAAAAATAATAAAACTGATTGTGTGTGTGCACAAGTGCCGCGAGCGGGACAAACAGCGATGCGAAGAAAAAAATGGGAGGGGGAAAATTTTCTGATTTTTTTGTAATTGATGTAAAATATTTTTTTGATTAGTTAGTCGAGTTTGAGTTTTTGGTTGACGATAAGTCACTTTTTTTTATATAAAAAAATTAAAAATAAAATAGTCTAGTTTTGGTTTTTTAATTAAAGCGGTCTATTTTTGAGTTGTATAATTCAAGTTTGTAGTAAAAAAAAAAAAAAAATATAAATAAAATAATTAATAGAATCTAAAAGTAATTTGTTAAGAAAAGTTTTTTTTTCAATTTTGGTGAGAAAAGTCAAGTTTGGGTTTTTTTAAGAACATGGTCGATTTATTATATACAATATAAAATTTTTTTTTTTGATTTGTGAGTTCATGAATACTCGTACTATAGCTGTAAAAAAAAAAAAAATAAAAATAAAAATGATATAAAAATAATTAACGATACAAACCAAATATATAGTGCCATTATATTGTAGATTGTATAAGAAAATAAATTGGTATGAACATAAGTGTTGTGCGAAATAAAGTTTGCATCACAAATAGTTTAGTTGTAAAACATTTAGGCCATTATACCACAGTTTTGAAAATTTATTCTTTTGTTTGTAGTGGATGATTGGCAGTAATATTTATTTTACGCAATTTTATAAAAAAAAAAAATAATAAATTATAATTAGATTAAACATCGTCCAATGTTGAACGATAAATAAGAAAAGGTTTTGTTTTTTTTTCCTCTTTGTTTGCTTTACGTGTAATAATATCTGAAATTGTGTAAATATAAAACATTGTGTGAATTCCCAGTGAAAATTCATGGTGATTTGAATTTATGGGGTTCTAAGTTAAATTAACGCTCAGAGTAATATTTTATTCAAACCCCGTTGGTCAAACGGTGATATTGAAGCAGTATTCCCGCCCGTGGGGGCAGGGCCACAGGTGTTTGAGGGGGATCCTGCGTCGGCGCTGTTTGCAGTGTGGTCGGACGGGCCAAAGTGGGTAAGAAATAAAAAGGTACGCTATCAGCGGAAATTAACCAACTGTAAATTTTTAATTGTAACAGTTGTTTTTTTTCTCCGCTTATTTTTCTATATATTATATATTTACGTTTTGTGGTCATACGCGCGATTTGTGGTGGTGCACCGATTTGGTGGAAACCCCACACCGAGCAAATATCACGCCTATTTCATCTTTTCTCCGTTGTTTGAGTGATTGCGTTTGGATTTTCGCGATTTTTCTTTTTGCTTCGCTTCGGATCGGTTGTCCGCTTGGGTGTGGTTCGACCACATAGCGGTCCATTTTCTTTTCAGGTACTTTTGTGTTATTTTCTTGATTTTAACAGTGATTAGTGAAAGTAAAATTTTAATATAACGTAGAATCAGTGGTAACGTAGTTTTCCTAACGAATTTTTTTTTTAGTTTTTTTTTACTTTTACCGTAACAAATATTTTCTTTTTGCATTTTAACTGTCGTGTGCTAAGCCGCACCATGTGCGCGTAAATAAATAATTGATCGGGTGATGTGAGGTGGGGTCATGCGAAGGGTCGGCCTTTTTCCATCCTTTTCCGTGCGTGCCGTTCGTTCCTCCAGGACAGGCTGTGCTGGAGGGCGGCACGCCACATGAGTTGATCGCGTCGGGGTGACGGTCTCGTTCCGGGGGATTGTCGCTGGGATTGTCATGCGGGCGTCCCTCCTTCATAAATGGCATCGGGAGCCGTCGCGACTGGGAAACAGCATCCCAGTAGGCGGGCCGATGAGGGGAGGCCCGTGTGGCAGTCACGGCGGTAGTCGCCTGGGATTGAGACGGTCACTCCGAAACGATCACTCCCGGCTTATTATTTCCTTTTGCCGCTGAGGCCGTGGCAGTGTAATTGTTAATTTCCATTTGCCCTCTAATTTTGTTCATCATGCGGTTATTCAAGCATGAGAAATATGTCTGAGAATCCCCACGCCGCACCGTGAGCTCTAGCCAGCTACTATACCGCATCAGACCGCTATTCTCATGTCTGTTAACGTAATCCCTTTGGGGATTTCGTTACAGTGGCGCCCAAGCTTTCGGCTAATTAAATTCAATTTTTCGACTTTTCATTTTTCAGATTTTTTTTTTTTTCAAACTTGTTGTGAGCATCACGTACAAAGTCCAACGCTTGCGTTGTTTGATCTGTACGGATGCTCACATCAATGTTTCCCTTGTCCGGTTGACACCCTCATCTGTATAGTAACCAGCGTATGCTGTTTGATTACATACAGTTGTGAGTGTCAATCCCTATTCTCAGTTCATCGGGTGAGTGGGTCTACCATTTCCGCCATGTGGCGTTAGATTGTGGTTAGACTCATTTTTCCTTTGTTCTGAGTTTAGCTTTCTTCAATTTTTTATTTTCTATTTTGCAGATCTACGTACCCTTAAGTAATTTACTTCAATTTTTTTCAGTTAATTTTATTTTGATCCAACTACCTTCATGGGGAGCGATCCAAGCGTGTTCTGACTTCGAGTCATTCGACCTCGCTGGATCGTTTGCCATGTTGGTTCCGTGTGCCATGAGCATTGAGATTGCGAACTTGTTGTTTCCACCAATGTGGTGTTGATTGGACAGTTCGTGGTCTCATTGGTCAATGGCACATCCCTAGTTCATTCTTTTTGTAAATTTTCTGATTTTTATCTTCTTTAATTAAAAATTACTGGACCTCAGCGGTGTTATTATTATATTTAACAGTACCCCGCGTCTCATGGTGGAGCTCTAAGAGTGCGGCTGTGAGGCCAACGGGGGAGGAGACCAAACATTTTTTTATTATTATTTATTATTATTTTACCACCGGCCCAACGCATGGCCGCACCGATCATCATTCGATCAACTCTCTTTTTATTTTTTTTCAAAATTTTTTTTTTCACTTTTCACTGTTTGTGAAAATTTTATCATCGCTTTGTCATTCTTTTCCTCATTTTTCTTAATTCCTTACAGCATAGTGGAGCAGCTAATTCTCAACGTATACTTGCTTACTTACCGATTTATTACCTTTCTATTTTCTTTATTTTTTATTAGTTCATTTAAGAATTAATCGATTTGTCGCTCGTTAATAAATTAAGCCAATTTATTTTTGATTTTTTTTTTGATTGAACTTTTGTTATAAACATTTTTTTTATTGTTACGCAACTATTACAAAATTAAATGAACGCCAGTGTATCATCGTGTGATAATCCTTCAAGTACGGTTTTGATCAGCGTTTGAGTGAGCGGCAGTCAACAATTGACGCGAGTGAGTCCTTGTGACAGTAATAATATTCTCGTAGCTCCTCACGCTTCCCGACTTGTGGATGTCCACGTTATTATTGAAGTTCTAATTTAATTTTGCGGATTTATTTAATTAATTTAATTTTTTTTTCTCATTCATTAATAAACGTAATTTGGTTTCATAAATTAACTTTAGATTTTTTTTTAATTTTTATCTGACCTGGTGTACACAACTCATTTCAATTTCCTTTAAATATTTAATTTGATTTTCAGTAATTTCCCAATTTAATTGTATTCAATAAATTAATTTTGTTTTGGGTTGAATATTATTTAAATATTTCAAGGGTGAATTTTTATTTTTTACTGATCAAGGGCATTTAGATGAGCATCACGGAGTCTGACTTCGAGGCTCAGAGGAATGACGATCCTGAGTTGAACTATAGCGATTTCAGCTTTGACTCGTCGTTCATGAACGATACTGATAGTGATAGTGTGTCAGATCTCGCCGATTTAGTAGATGAACTGGAGCTGGATTCGGAGCCAGAATTCCCGGAGTACGTAAGATTGTTAGCCTTGGATCTGGCCCAAATCTTGATTCAGCAATCAGGGGTTATCATTGAATTGCACCTACTGTCGTTAGGTTAAAGAAATATTTTTTTTATATACATACATACATTTGGTGAATGGGGTTTCTTAAATTGTGTTAATAAATATGGATAAAATATAAATAATTTTATAGTTTTAATTACTTAGGTTTGGGGAATAATTTTTTGTGATAACGTTAGTATTATCCTTTCCATACTTTGGATTTATTTAACTACGTAATATAATTATTGTGTTTAGTTGTTTTCAATTTCGGGGATAAAATATTCCCATTTTCAATTTATAAATTCTTTTCTTGGGTAATTTTTTTCTGAATTTAAACAGTAAACAATTTTTTTTTTGCAAACGGTTTATTGTTAGAATATTAGTTTTAATTTTGTCCATCTTCTCGTTTTTTTTTTCTGTTCCTCTATATATTGAATTTTGAACTATCACAATATGGATGAGACACATTTAAAAATTGATGAATTAGAAATCGAGTTGGTTGTTCGGTCCATTAGGGTGGATTCTCCTGATGCTATGGATCAGTTGAGAAAGTCGTTGTTAGATGAGGCAGCTGGTACCGTGGAAACTCCTGGCCAGATGCATTCTAAAGCTAAATCCAATCCTGATAGAGAAATTACTACTTGTAATTTGAAATTGCAAGGTATTCAGGATGCTTTCATTAACGTTTCGGATTTACAACAGGATAAGCAAGTAAATACAGTTCGATGTCTTCACACTCGGTTATTGCATGTGCAAGGGCGACTGATTCGTGTTTCTTCGTCTCCAACTTATGGGAAAAAAGCCAGTATACTTTTGGAAAATAGTAACAAATTGTTAAAGGCATTAAGTCAATTTTTGGAAACTCCTGAAACTTTAGACCAGTCCATAGATTTGGCTAAGGTTAGTGGATGCGATCGAACATGGGATTCTGAGGAAGAAAAACATGAAAATCCTTCTGGTAGTGCTGGGGAACATACTAAAACGTTACCAGATATTCCACCCAAAACTTTAAATAATTCTGTAGAACCCGATGCTGTTCCAACAATGGACCAGTCTGGCATGATAAAGTCTTTGATGGCTCAGGTGCAATTTTTAACTGCTCAAATGACAGCTATGCAGGCAGTAGCAGCTACTCCGATTGTACCCAATTTAATGAATCCCAATATGGCGATGAATGGTGGTCATGAACTTAAAAAAACCCAGCAGGTTCACTTTCAAAATCCTCCGGTTACTTGTAATGAGCAATATGTACCAATTGATTTTCTCCAATTGGAAAATTCACCAGTAGCTTCTGTTCCGCAAGGGCGTTCATCTCTGGAGCAGACTACTTCCGCACCACTTAATAATAATTTTATGCCAGCTTCAGCTGACTTTCAAAATAGTACTTTAAATGCAAATGCAGCTCAGAATTTGGGAAATATGGCTTCTCAACCAGCCGTATCAACTTTTGGTTATTCTGGAAATTCTGAATTTCACCGACGTACCTTGTCTCGATGTGGCATTTCTTATAATGGGTCACCTGCGGGTATTACAGTGGACATGTTCCTGTTCCAATTAAATTCAGTCATATTTGCCAATAAAATTTCCTCCGACATTATCCTTCTTGATCTACATCTCCTTTTAAGGGATGTGGCCCTGCAGTGGTATTGGACGTATCGTCGTCATAATCCGTTTGCCACATGGGATGATCTTAGGAAAGAGTTTCTTGAACGTTTTAAAGATCGGCGTACCCCCTATGAGATCCGACGTATGGTAGAATCTAGGAAACAATTGCCGCAAGAAACCTTTCTCGACTACTATCATCATATGTGGAGCCTTTCCTTGCAGTGTCACGTTCCTTATCGGGATGATGAATTTATCCAACTATTAATGAATAACATGAAGCCAGTTCTACAATATCATTTAACTGATCGACACTTTCCGCATATTAATGATTTAATCAGAAGTTGTACTGCTTGGGAGGACTCTTTGAAGCGACTCCGAGCGCCGACGGATTACTCAATACATCCTCGACGGGTCATTAATGAAATCGATGTTGGACTTCGTGATAGTGAAGTGTCGGTAACAAATGCAGAGTTGTCTTCTTCGTCTTTATCTGCAGGTACGTCGGGAACAACTTACCACGTTCCATCTGGGGTTTTTATGCCGACGTCCGAACCTGTTCAGCAGATATCTGCTCTTCGGCGTGAGAATTCATATCCTGCCGCTATTAACGTTTCGTCTACATCCTCAAAACCTGATAATTCACCCAGATTTACTATTCCAAGCAATTCCAATCGTGCAGTTGGGGAAGGCAACTACCCCATCTGTTTTAATTGCCGAGATATTGGGCATATTTTCCAGGATTGTCCGTTACCTCGTATGGGAAACTTTTGCTATAAGTGTGGTCTTAGGGATACCATCTGGGCTAAGTGTACTCGGTGCTCGGGAAACAGCGACAGTGGTCCATGGAGATCGGGGAGACAGGGATCACCGAGCAGTTCCACTCCCTTGAGCAAAACTCCACTCCCTGGCAGCAACACCTCTCAGTAAATTCATCAGTGGGAGTCAATACCGAGCGGGAGGAATCTGATGGACCAGTGAAGGTTTTCGTAGAGTCTTTTGATTCCGATTCATTCGCTGGATCTGGTTCATCTGGTTCCAACCAATTGGTATCTGATTCTGCACCCAGTTCTTCTCATTCTTTTAATTCTCATTCTTTGTTTAATTCTAATTTGTTAAAATCCGTTAAACCCTTCTTCAAAGCTTTCCGGAAATTCAATCCTCTTCGCTTGCTTCGTTCCAAAAAATATTGGGAGACTCGTCAGATCATGCGATCTGGCATAGTTTCTTCAATACTCGGTTCTGAAACAAGTGATAAACGGCCGTATGCCAATATCCTTGTTGATGATGTTCCATACCGAGGTCTTTTAGACAGTGGAGCGACAGTAAGTGTTTTGGGTTGTGGATCCGAGAAGTTATTGAACGATTCTAATTTTAAAATTCATAAATTTCCTTCCGTAATTCAAACTGCCAGTGGTCAAAACCAGAATGTCCTCGGTTATGTTCATGCTCAAGTTCGATTTAATGGCCAGTCTCATCTTATGCGTTTCTTTTTAGTACCTTCCTTGGAACAGTCCTTATATTTGGGTATTGATTTTTGGAATCAATTCGGAATTTCACCTCAAATCTCCGCCTTAAGCGACATTACGAACTCCTTAGATTTACCTGTCTCTCCGAAATTTCACCTGCTTTCTCCTGAAGATAACGTTAAGCTCTCTACGATTGTGAATAAATTCCCGTCAAATGTTCAATTAGGTCTTGGAAGAACCACATTAGTTTCTCACGTTATTGATGTTGGTGAAGCCAAGCCTGTTAAACAACGGTTTTATTCTGTATCTCCTGTGAAACAAAAACTTATGTATGATGAGCTAGACCGAATGTTATCTCTGGACGTAATTGAGGAGAGTCAGAGTTCCTGGTGTTCGCCTATTACCCTGGTGCACAAGGCTAATGGTCAAGTGCGTCTGTGTTTGGATGCCCGGGAAGTGAACAAGGTGACGGTCAGGGATGCGTATCCGCTGCCCCTTATTAATGGATTGTTGGGTCGATTGGATCAAACGCGCTATATTTCGTCAATCGATTTAAAAGATGCCTTTTGGCAGATCCCTCTTGACCCACAATCCAGAAATAAGACAGCGTTTACGGTCCCTGGTCGTCCCTTGTATCACTTCAAGGTCATGCCTTTCGGGTTGTGTAATGCTCCCCAAACACTATGCCGCTTGATGCATCGGGTGATTCCTTATCAGCTCCATGACAAGGTCTTTGTCTACTTAGACGACCTTTTGGTTACTTCTGCGACTTTGTCTGAACATCTTGAACTGTTAGAACTAATTGCACAGTTACTTCGTAATGCGGGATTAACAATAAATATAGGGAAAAGCCAGTTTGCATTAAAAGAGGTTAAATATCTGGGTTATTTGGTGGGCGATGGGTGTCTTCGAACCAATCCTGAAAAATGTCAGGCGATTAATGAATTTCCACGTCCGAAAACAACTAAACAAATTCGTAGCTTTTTGGGTTTATGTGGGTGGTATAGGCGTTTTATACAAAATTTCGCTTCTTTAGCTGCTCCACTATCGGACCTAACGGGAAAGAAATCAAAAACTAAATGGAATCTTCACGCTGAGGAATCGTTTCAAGCCCTTAAGTTGGCTTTATCTTCTGCTCCTGTCTTGGCGAATCCTGATTATGGGCGCCCGTTTTATATTCAGTGTGACGCAAGTGCTGTTGGTGTGGGTAGTGTTTTATTTCAGGTAGACTCGGATGGCGCTGAACACCCCATCGAATTCTTTTCGCACAAACTAAATGCTGCTCAACGCAATTATTCGGTAACCGAGCTTGAGTGTTACGCCGCAGTACTTAGTGTGAAAAAATTTCGGCCCTATATCGAGGGCTACCCGTTCACGATTTATACCGACCACGCTAGTCTCCGGTGGCTGATGTCCCAAAAAGATTTAGCTGGTAGACTCGCCCGTTGGAGTTTAAAACTACAAGCGTACAAGTTTGATATCGGTTATCGTAAAGGATCGGTAAACGTGGTGCCTGATGCCCTTTCCAGAGCTTTTTATACTGATGCAACGGATGATCTAAATACGGAACAGGATACTGCTTTTAATAAAAGTGCTGTGAGTAATGCTTCTGCACCACCTGTTATTGCACCCGCTGTGCCAGGAAATGTGTCAAGCCTCAATACTTTTAGTGATAATTCGGTTCTACATATTGATCTCAACTCGTCAGCTTTTCAGGATGATGAATATCTTCAACAAATCAATCGAGTACAACAGCTGAAAGATTGCGAACATAACTTTAAAATACGCGACAATAAACTCTTGATTTTACCGTCTTATGCTTCGCGTTACACCTCGACGGATTTATCCGAATGGAAGTTAGTAGTTCCACTATCCATGACTACCAAAGTAATTGAGCTGGCACATTCTCCTCCTACTTCCGCGCATATGGGTATTGCCAAAACGTTGGAAAAAATTCAACGACAATTTTTCTGGTCTGGTATGGCTAAACAAACTAAGCTTTTTATCTCTAATTGTCTTCATTGCAAGGTGAATAAAGCTGTTAATAGTAGTACACAGCCTCTTATGGGCTCTCAAACAGTGTCTACCAGACCTTTCGAAAAATTGTTCGTTGACTTTTTGGGACCGTATCCGCGTTCGAAAAAGGGCAATACCTGTATCGCCATCGTGTTGGATCATTATTCAAAATTTGTTCTCGTTAAACCTCTGCGTGAAGCTTCGGCCTCTTCTCTGTGTGCTTTTTTGGAAAATGAAATTTTTCTGCTATTTTCAGTACCGTCTGTCATCACATCTGACAACGGTAAACAATTTCTGTCAAACATATTTCAAGATCTGTTAAAAAAATATGATGTTAGTCACGTCCGTACTCCAATCTATTCCCCACAAAGTAATGCGTCAGAAAGAGTAAATCGGACGTTACTAGCAAGCATTCGTTCCTATCTGGATGACAACAGTCACAATGAATGGGATTGTCATTTGTCCGAAATTACTGCGGCCCTTCGAAATGTAAAGCATGACGTTACTCAGTTTTCTCCCCATTATGTGGTCTTTGGACAACACATGTCGTTAAGTGGATCTGATTATGCTATACGTAAATTATTATCCTCTCAAGATGACAATGAAATTCACGTTAGGTCAAAAACAAACCAATTAAATTTGCTACGGGACCAAATTATTCATTACCTTAAAGTCGCACACGAGAAGGCTGCTGATCATTACAATCTTCGAAGTAGAAATCGAATTTTTCATCCTGACCAACCTGTGTTTGTTCGATCCTTTGCACAAAGCAGCGCTCCGAATAAATTTTCAGCAAAGCTGGCCGCTAAATTCATTCCCGCTATTATTGTCAATAGAGTGGGTAATGTAGCTTATACCGTGAAGGATCTGAATGGAAAACCGTTAGGCACATACCATGCCAAAGATATTCGCGTTTAACACCACTATTTATGTATTATATGCCTGGCTTGAGACCTTATCTCGGGTGTGGGTCGTTCCCACGTTTGTTACGACTGGTATGCGTCTCCACTTGAAGCAGAAAAATTTCTATTGCGAAAACTCCAAACGCTCAAATAGTTTGAATTTTTTTTTATTATACCATGACCACCATAGGGTTGTATATACATACGCTCTGATCTATGCTTTCCCAAAATTCAAATTAATATTCTCACCGATTGTTATGTAAAAATATTTTATTTTGTTTTCCCCTGCATTTACCTGTTTTCTATATTATCATGTACAAGCATATATATTTCTTGCGAGATGGTGTGTGTATGTGTATTGTGTGGTATGAGATGGAATGTTTACAATGCGAAAATGTCCAATCTCGAATATTCCATTTTTCTTGTTGATATTATTGGCTTGAGTTAACGCGTGATATTTGCTTTGTGTGGGGAAGAAAACCGATCGGCTGATTAGACATGAAGCCGAAGCGACCGTACAACTGAGTATATATATATGTTCGTCGTCGTTGGTGGTTTCATTCGTTGTATTTGTGCACATATAAACAAAAAAAAAAAGAGAATATACACATGAATAAAGATTTTACAATAAAAAAAAAAAAAATAATAAAACTGATTGTGTGTGTGCACAAGTGCCGCGAGCGGGACAAACAGCGATGCGAAGAAAAAAATGGGAGGGGGAAAATTTTCTGATTTTTTTGTAATTGATGTAAAATATTTTTTTGATTAGTTAGTCGAGTTTGAGTTTTTGGTTGACGATAAGTCACTTTTTTTTATATAAAAAAATTAAAAATAAAATAGTCTAGTTTTGGTTTTTTAATTAAAGCGGTCTATTTTTGAGTTGTATAATTCAAGTTTGTAGTAAAAAAAAAAAAAAAAATATAAATAAAATAATTAATAGAATCTAAAAGTAATTTGTTAAGAAAAGTTTTTTTTTCAATTTTGGTGAGAAAAGTCAAGTTTGGGTTTTTTTAAGAACATGGTCGATTTATTATATACAATATAAAATTTTTTTTTTTGATTTGTGAGTTCATGAATACTCGTACTATAGCTGTAAAAAAAAAAAAAATAAAAATAAAAATGATATAAAAATAATTAACGATACAAACCAAATATATAGTGCCATTATATTGTAGATTGTATAAGAAAATAAATTGGTATGAACATAAGTGTTGTGCGAAATAAAGTTTGCATCACAAATAGTTTAGTTGTAAAACATTTAGGCCATTATACCACAGTTTTGAAAATTTATTCTTTTGTTTGTAGTGGATGATTGGCAGTAATATTTATTTTACGCAATTTTATAAAAAAAAAAAATAATAAATTATAATTAGATTAAACATCGTCCAATGTTGAACGATAAATAAGAAAAGGTTTTGTTTTTTTTTCCTCTTTGTTTGCTTTACGTGTAATAATATCTGAAATTGTGTAAATATAAAACATTGTGTGAATTCCCAGTGAAAATTCATGGTGATTTGAATTTATGGGGTTCTAAGTTAAATTAACGCTCAGAGTAATATTTTATTCAAACCCCGTTGGTCAAACGGTGATATTGAAGCAGTATTCCCGCCCGTGGGGGCAGGGCCACAGGTGTTTGAGGGGGATCCTGCGTCGGCGCTGTTTGCAGTGTGGTCGGACGGGCCAAAGTGGGTAAGAAATAAAAAGGTACGCTATCAGCGGAAATTAACCAACTGTAAATTTTTAATTGTAACAGTTGTTTTTTTTCTCCGCTTATTTTTCTATATATTATATATTTACGTTTTGTGGTCATACGCGCGATTTGTGGTGGTGCACCGATTTGGTGGAAACCCCACACCGAGCAAATATCACGCCTATTTCATCTTTTCTCCGTTGTTTGAGTGATTGCGTTTGGATTTTCGCGATTTTTCTTTTTGCTTCGCTTCGGATCGGTTGTCCGCTTGGGTGTGGTTCGACCACATAGCGGTCCATTTTCTTTTCAGGTACTTTTGTGTTATTTTCTTGATTTTAACAGTGATTAGTGAAAGTAAAATTTTAATATAACGTAGAATCAGTGGTAACGTAGTTTTCCTAACGAATTTTTTTTTTAGTTTTTTTTTACTTTTACCGTAACAAATATTTTCTTTTTGCATTTTAACTGTCGTGTGCTAAGCCGCACCATGTGCGCGTAAATAAATAATTGATCGGGTGATGTGAGGTGGGGTCATGCGAAGGGTCGGCCTTTTTCCATCCTTTTCCGTGCGTGCCGTTCGTTCCTCCAGGACAGGCTGTGCTGGAGGGCGGCACGCCACATGAGTTGATCGCGTCGGGGTGACGGTCTCGTTCCGGGGGATTGTCGCTGGGATTGTCATGCGGGCGTCCCTCCTTCATAAATGGCATCGGGAGCCGTCGCGACTGGGAAACAGCATCCCAGTAGGCGGGCCGATGAGGGGAGGCCCGTGTGGCAGTCACGGCGGTAGTCGCCTGGGATTGAGACGGTCACTCCGAAACGATCACTCCCGGCTTATTATTTCCTTTTGCCGCTGAGGCCGTGGCAGTGTAATTGTTAATTTCCATTTGCCCTCTAATTTTGTTCATCATGCGGTTATTCAAGCATGAGAAATATGTCTGAGAATCCCCACGCCGCACCGTGAGCTCTAGCCAGCTACTATACCGCATCAGACCGCTATTCTCATGTCTGTTAACGTAATCCCTTTGGGGATTTCGTTACACATTTGGCCAGATGAAGACAGAAAACTGAAGCATAATATTTTCATAATAGTAAATATAATAATCAATATTAATGATAGAGAAAAAAATTAAATTTTACATAATAATGCATAAGACAAGAGCAATCAGTCAAAAGACGACTATTGAAAAGTAAGCTTGCGCTACAAAAGGCTACTAAGTAATTTCTCGTCATTCTTGCGCATCGAGGACCAATGCTAAGCGGCTTTGGGAAGTTCTATATTTTAGAATTTTGAATAATTATTAAAAAATTCAAATTTTCTAATTCATATGAATGTTAGAATTTCAAAAACCGTCAAATCGGGGTTTGGGGTGGTAGCCCCCATCCTCTAAGATATAAAACGAATTAAAACAATCGCTCGCTTCGTCTCTAGATCAGATTTTTGTAGAAGTAGACAAACCGCCAAGGCCTCTAAATCTCGTAGAACTCCGTCGATTACGCCTGCAAGCTGCCCTACATCGCCAAACATCGTCAATACGAAATCTTCCACGTACTACAGTTGCGTTAATATCTGTAAAGGAATACCATTTTTAGAATTTTGTTTAATTATTATGCATTTATATTATATAGTTGAGTACACTTACCTATTTTAATATTATTAAGAATTTATTTTGCACTTGTTTGTTTATTTACAATTTAATTTGACAGCTAGAAAATAATTGTAACAATAATGTAATAGAATAATATATACACTGTGAAATTAGTGTACTAAAAATTTATAACACTGTAAAATCATAATGTACTAATAATTTAGAACCAGCATAGTATTTATAATCTCTTTTGTCAGATGTCACTTTTGAATTAAGAAATAATTATTGTAAAAAGAAAAATTTGTCAAAAGAAAAAATCTACCACAATCGAGAAAAAACTATCAAACGGTGATAACCTGTGCGAATATTATAGTGTGAAAATTAAATTGAGTAAAAGTTGAAACAAATCGTGTTTAAATTATATACCTACCTCCCGCATTAAATTGGACATTCTACCGCAGAGATACCGCAAAGAAAAAACATTAACGCTGCATTAAATTGGACATCCGAAGATACCGCCCTGAAACATTTTGGACATTGGAATTAATTTGGACACGGTGAATCTGCAACGAGCAAACGGAGAAATTAGCAATTCAATTAAACGATAAAGGACCTGTGGTATCGTATCTCGAGCCAGCGATTTAACGAGACGATCTGCATTAAACGGGATATTGACCGGGTCTTTTGGTGTATGCAAGTACATTGGGCTCCCAATCAGCTGTTTGCCGTCAGATAAGTTTGAAACATATTTTGAATTTAATTGAATTATGTTTCTTTGTGTTAACGATCTTCTCGTTAACCTTCTGTCAGCAATTTACATAATTTAACCACCGGACGTTGCAGAGTGGATGAAGATGTTTTTAAGGTCACTACCCTCACTAATCCGTCTAACCCTGGATGAACTTGAATGACGCGACCAAATGGCCACTTGCAAACCGGAAC
The DNA here is from genome assembly GCA_958295665.1 of Tipula vernalis. Classification (NCBI taxonomy): domain Eukaryota; kingdom Metazoa; phylum Arthropoda; class Insecta; order Diptera; family Tipulidae; genus Tipula; species Tipula vernalis. Next base: position 300,284,832 of record OY282558.1, read on the forward strand.
GTTGTCTTCTTTGATTAGTACTATGTCGCCGATCTTGAAGTTTCCTGTATACCTTGCCATTTGTGGCGTTGCTGCATATTATTTAAATATTCCACATAGTACCGCTTCCAAAACAATTGAACTCTCTGTTGCACTGCTTGCCATCTGGATACTCGATACGCTGGTTGGTTTACCTCTAATTCTGGAACGGAGGTTGTACTGGTTCCAATCAGGAAATGTGCTGGAGTTAGTACATCATAATCATCTTCGGCCGAAGAAGTATATAGTGGTCGTGAATTTAAAATATTCTCAATTTGACACAACAAGGTTGTCATCTCTTCGAAGGTAATGTTAATGTTGTGCGTAGCTCGAAGTAAATGCTTTTTAACGGATTTAACGGCCGCTTCCTACAATCCGCCAAAGTGGGGTGACGGTGGAGTAATAAAATGCCACTCGATATCGTTCCGACTCAAGAATTCTGTAATTATATAATCATTATTGAGGTTTCTTATTAACTTACATGCCTGCTCTAGTATGCGCCGTGCTCCAATAAAGTTGGAGCCGTTATCTGTATATATGTTTCTCGGCATCCCTCTCCTGGCAGTGAAACGCTTTAAAGCTGCCAAGAAAGCTTCACTTGTCAAGTCTGTTACACCTTCAATATGGATGGCCTTGACCGAAAGGCAGACAAATATGCATATATAGCCTTTCGTCGGACTTCCACATCCCCTGCCCTTTCTCGTCGTAACGTATATTGGCCCAGCGAAATCAATGCCGGTATTCTCGAACGGCCTCGTTGGGGTAACCCGTTCTGCTGGCAAATTTCCCATAGTTTGCTTAGACATTCGGGTAGCGTATCTCGTACACATCACACATTCTCGGAGGATGCTTCTTATTCTGCTTCGCCCATTGATAATCCAATATTCTTGCCTAATATAACTGGTTGTGAGCGTTGGGCCAGCATGTAATTTGTTCAAATGTACATCCCATATGACCCTATTCGTGAATACATGTTTGTATGGTAATATTATGGGGTGCTTACTTCCGTAGTCACAGTCGGAATTTTGTAACCGTCCGCCAACTCGCAAAATTCCATTTTCGTCTATGAAAGGAGCCAATGATAATAAGCTCGATTTATTATTAACTCGTTTATGTCGCCGTACATGGAGAATTTCCTCCCCAAACTCTTTACGTTGCACCCACATAATACATTTCAATTTTGCAGCTGTAATCTCCATTGCCGTCAACTGCGTGCTGATTCTCGATTAGGGGTTTCGTAGCTTATTTTTAAATCTTATCACGTACGCGACTATCCTGTAGATTTGTTGTAATTTAGATTTTCTTTCGAAGAGTTCGTCCATCCAGGAATTGATATAACCTTCACATTTTGCGTGCAATACCATAGACGACGATGCTGTTTTACTGTATTCCATGTAATGATCGGCTTCTTCGAATTTGTTGATCTCGTTTGGTGGCCACAATCTCTGGGGCAGAACAAGCCAATCTGGACCCTTCCACCATTGCGTGAGATTAATTAACTTCTCTGGTGAAATACCTCGAGAACCATGATCCGCTGGGTTGTCCTTGGATTTGACATGGGCCCAATGACGTCTGGGCAGACTCTCTAATATTTTGCTAGTTCTATTAGCGACGAACGTTTTCCATCGTGATGGATATGCAGATAACCAGGCCAGAACGATGGCTGAATCCGTCCACGCAAAATATTCAGCATCACCTTTTAAAGCTTCTTTGACCTTGGACATTAATTTTGCTAGCAAATGAGCTGCACATAGCTCTAGCCGGGGCAACGATATCCTTTTAATTGGTGCTACCTTCGTTTTTGACGTCCATAACTGTGCTTCGATGCATCCATCTCTAGTGACAATGCGGCTATATACTACCGCGCAATATGCTACCTCACTTGAGTCAGCGAATCCATGTATCTGCACTTGTCCATAATGATTGGTGAATCTCGAAATTGCTATGTTTTCAAAATGAAAGAATTTGCTTCTAATTTCGACGTACTCATTCTCGATCTCAGGTGGTAATTTGTCATCCCAGTCTACTTTCATCAGCCATAGTTTTTGGAATAATATTTTTAATAGGACAATGGATGGAGACAAGAATCCCAGAGGATCAAATAATCGTGATGATTCTGATATAATTTTTCGCTTAGTGATCCCGCCATCTCTTTCCGCTTGTATCTTGAAAGTGAATGATTCCATTGTAGTCCCAAGGTTTTGGTTGTGGAAGTCTCATCGTAGCATAGGTCACTCAAAGGGGTCTCTTTGTTTGATTCACACAAACAGTTTATGTTCGATCTCCACTTTCGCAGACAAAACCCACCCTTCTCTAACACACACGTCACCCTCTTTTTCAACTCCCTTGCCTTTTCCACATTATAGCTTCCCGTCAACAAATCATCTACATAGAAGTCGTTGAGTATGCATTTTTTGATACCTGCTTCTACTGCATCCTTTGCCAAATGCTGCATTGCTCTGATGGCCAAAAACGAAGAACTAGCTAAACCGAAAGTAACCCTGGTGAGCTGATAACTTTTTAACTCCTCATCTTGCCGTTCTCGCCACAAAACCATTTGATACCTTTGATGCTCTGGCGATATTATAACCTGCCGATACATTTTTTCAACGTCCGCAACTAGGGCAATTTTATTTGTCCTAAATCTCAGTAATATCTCCCAAAGTTGCGGTTGAATGGTAGGGCCTACCATCAATTTATCGTTCAAGGAAATTCCGCTAGTTGTTTTGCTAGAACCGTCAAATACAATACGCATCTTTGTCTTTTCACGGTTCACGTTTATCACGGGATGATGAGGTAAATAGTAGATGTCATTGTTCATCTTCGCATTGTGTGACCTCTTTACCAGTACCACCTTCATATGCCCCAGGTTTATGTACTCCCTCATTTGGCTTATGTAAACTTCTCTTAGTTCATGTGAGTGTGCGAAATCTTGTGGTAGCCATCCGCAATGAATCACCTAACCTGCCAGAATCTCTTTTGATTGGCAGCTTAACAATATAGCGACCCTCCGCCGTTCTCTGGTGCGTGCTTTCGAAAAGATCTTCACATTCCCTCTCTTCTGGTGTCAGCTTGTTAATATTGGGCGATACGTCTTCAATCTCCCAAAATTTTCTCAACGTGTCTTCCAATCGCGAATCATCGTATGTGAATGTGGTAAATACCACTGCGTTCTCAGTTACAGACGATTGCGGGCGTCCCGAAACTATCCAGCCAAACAACGTTTTACTCAAAATTAAAGACTTGAAATGCCGTTTGTCCTTTTCCAGTACTTCAAAGAATTTGTCCGCTCCAATTATTAAGTCGATGTGGTATGGAGTATCAAAGTCGGGATCGGCTAAATTCACATCTTTCATCAAACTTCTATCGCCGAGGTATATTTGCGTGCTTGGGATTCGCGTTGGTAAACGTTTAATTATATGAACCTCTAGCACTGTTTTTATTTCACGGTCGTATATTGAATGTAGCGCTACCGTTGACTTATTCCTTGCTCTTATACTGCCGGCTGTCAATCCAGTGATATGCATGTTCGCCTTCTCCCGAGCCAATTGTAATCTCGTAGCGCATTCCTCCGTCACAAATGATGATTGGGAACCAGAGTCTAGTAAAGCTCTACACCTCTGCATTTGTCCCGATCTATCTTTAAATAAAACTATCGCCGTCGGTAAAATCGCTTGTTGTTGTGATGCATTCATAGCATCGGCCTGGGATTTAATAGCAACATATACTCTGGATTCTGCTGCCTTCATGGAACCCGATGCCGCCGGCTCACCTTGCTCTTCGTCATCTGAACTTGTATTTGCTTCAAGGTGCAAAGTGACATGATGTTTTCGTTTGCAAATTCGACACACATATTTTGAACGACAAACTGCGGATTGGTGCGTCGAGGATAAACAATTAAAACAAAGACCTTTCTTCGCTGCAAACCCCTTTCGTTCGATAATTGATAGCTCAAGATACTTATCGCATTTTGCTAAGTAATGTTTCTCCGAACACATAGGACATACCCCGCTAACTGCAACTTGTGACGTAAATGCTCCCACTCTCTTGGGCAATGGTGGTTTTTGCCTCTGTGTGGATACAATGCACTCTAAGGCATCGCTTCTTCCCGTTAAGAATATAAAGAACGTTTCAAGAGAAGGAAAATTTTGATTGGCCGAATGGTGTGCCCATGCTTCCCTTGAATCCGCATCCAATTTATGCACCAAAATATAGATAAGCCAAATATCTCGCTTATCCGCCTCCTCTGGTGCCTAGTACACGCAAACCCCAAATAACTTCGTCTAACACATCTGTGAGACAACGAAGGCCCTTGGCCGAGCCCTGCTGCAACACCGGTTGATCCATAAATTGCTTGACTAATGAGTAAACTACGTGTTTTGGCTTGTCGTATCTCTCCTTAACCTTTTCCCAAGCTTGTGTATAATTCACATCGGTTACATTTAAATGACTAATTAAAGTGTAAGCCTCGCCTTTCAATAATGACTTGAAATATTGTAATTTGTGCACCTTAGATATATTTTCATTTTTGTCTATCGATGCTTCGAAAAGGTCCTTAAAGGATGGAAACTCCGAGTAGTTTCCTGAAAACTGCGGTATGTTTACACGTGGTAAACGTATTTCACTGTCTCGCTTATTTATTGCAGATATCTCCTGAATGAAATTGATTTGATTTAATAACAAATCCTGCATATTATCATTCCCATGATAATTTTGAGCGTTGTTATCCTCGTACTTTTTCTCCCATCGAATAAGCTTTTGCTTTAAAGCAAAGTGACCTTCTTCGATTTTGTCTACTATTTCCAGATTCCCTTCATCGAATTTGCCCTTTAATGCCTTCTCAAGTGCTTGAAATTCCTTCCATTCACTAGCTAGAAGCTCCATGCTTGTTTTAATTTCAGTTATGGGCGTATTAATTGAAAATAATTCTATCTCACTTTTGATGATATCCAAGCTTTTAGTTAGACGTTTTATGGCTCTCGCTTCCGCCATCTTGATTTGCAAATCACTAATTCACCAAACTTTTTACAAATTATCACACCGATTTCACCGTTATCGTTAATATAAAATTGTGCACGGCTTTGCACTGTCTCGATTTATTTATTTGTTTAAAAGTACTTGTAAGGTACAAATTTCTACTCACTGTTTAATCCGGCTCGAAGGACCATATGTACTTGCATACACCAAAAGACCCGGTCAATATCCCGTTTAATGCAGATCGTCTCGTTAAATCGCTGGCTCGAGATACGATACCACAGGTCCTTTATCGTTTAATTGAATTGCTAATTTCTCCGTTTGCTCGTTGCAGATTCACCGTGTCCAAATTAATTCCAATAACCAAAATGTTTCAGAGCGGTATCTTCGGATGTCCAATTTAATGCAGCGTCAATGTTTTTTCTTTGCGGTATCTTAGAATGTCCAATTTAATGCGGGAGGTAGGTATATAATTTAAACACGATTTGTTTCAACTTTTACTCAATTTAATTTTCACACTATAATATTCGCACAGGTTATCACCGTTTGATAGTTTTTTCTCGATTGTGGTAGATTTTTTCTTTTGACAAATTTTTCTTTTTACAATAATTATTTCTTAATTCAAAAGTGACATCTGACAAAAGAGATTATAAATACTATGCTGGTTCTAAATTATTAGTACATTATGATTTTACAGTGTTATAAATTTTTAGTACACTAATTTCACAGTGTATATATTATTCTATTACATTATTGTTACAATTATTTTCTAGCTGTCAAATTAAATTGTAAATAAACAAACAAGTGCAAAATAAATTCTTAATAATATTAAAATAGGTAAGTGTACTCAACTTTATAATATAAATGCATAATAATTAAACAACATTCGAAAAATGGTATTCTTTTACAGATATTAACGCAACTGTAGTACGTGGAAGATTACGTATTGACGATGTTTGGGTTCCCAATCAGCTGTTTGCCGTCAGATAAGTTTGAAACATATTTTGAATTTAATTGAATTATGTTTCTTTCTGTTTTTGTTTTCCTTTTCAGAGTTCACTACGAACATACTCCACCCCGTTAACGATCTTCTCGTTAACCTTCTGTCAGCAATTTACATAATTTAACCACCGGACGTTGCAGAGTGGATGAAGATGTTTTTAAGGTCACTACCCTCACTAATCCGTCTAACCCTGGATGAACTTGAATGACGCGACCAAATGGCCACTTGCAAACCGGAACGTTGTCTTCTTTGATTAGTACTATGTCGCCGATCTTGAAGTTTTCTTGTATACCTTGCCATTTGTGGCGTTGCTGCATATTATTTAAATATTCCACATAGTACCGCTTCCAAAACAATTGAACTCTCTGTTGCACTGCTTGCCATCTAGATACTCGATACGCTGGTTGGTTTACCTCTAATTCTGGAACGGAGGTTGTACTGGTTCCAATCAGGAAATGTGCTGGAGTTAGTACATCATAATCATCTTCGGCCGAAGAAGTATATAGTGGTCGTGAATTTAAAATATTCTCAATTTGACACAACAAGGTTGTCATCTCTTCGAAGGTAATGTTAATGTTGTGCGTAGCTCGAAGTAAATGCTTTTTAACGGATTTAACGGCCGCTTCCCACAATCCGCCAAAGTGGGGTGACGATGGAGGAATAAAATGCCACTCGATATCGTTCCGACTCAAGAACTCTGTAATTATATAATCATTATTGAGGTTTCTTATTAACTTACATGCCTGCTCTAGTATGCGCCGTGCTCCAATAAAGTTGGAGCCGTTATCTGTATATATGTTTCTCGGCATCCCTCTCCTGGCAGTGAAACGCTTTAAAGCTGCCAAGAAAGCTTCAATCAAAGAGGTATCTAGAACTGGAGAATATCTTCGTGTCGTACGGTTGTCGATGAATATATTATACATATATTTATTTGCGTGACATTCACGGACTCATGGAATGGCTTCTTGGTTTTATAACATAACTGCTCTGCACCAAAAGAAATAATTTTTGGGGTTTGGGGTGGTAGCCCCCATCCTCTAAGATATAAAACGAATTAAAACAATCGCTCGCTTCGTCTCTAGATCAGATTTTTGTAGAAGTAGACAAACCGCCAAAGCCTCTAAATCTCGTAGAACTCCATCGATTACGCTTGCAAGCTGCCCTAGTTTTGAATCATTCGCTCGAATATTCGGTAGACCTAAGAATTGCCTAATAAGAATAGTTACAATTTGTTGCTTTTTATCTTACCTTTGAACCATTTTTCCCATCCTCCTTTATAGTTATCTTTGGTGACGATTGTGCGCGAGAAATTGATGGTAGCCGTACAACTTCTTTTCGTACCACTAAAAATATTGTTTATTAATTGAAGCCTTTCGAAAGGTTTCTGAGGTGATTATCGTAATTTCTGCTGTATAAATCAAGAACAACCTAACCGCGGTATACGTGGTTTAGAGTTTGTTTGCCTTTTTAACGTCTGCGCGTATGATTACCTACGCGGACTTTGACGATTCCTCTAAATCGCTTTTCTATAAAAGATTAGATGAGATACTGAAAGCCAATGACAAGTAAAAGTAGAAAAAAATAGAATTTATGTGTGGTTTTAGATGCGATACAACATTTTTTCATGCGGTATTTACAGATAATCGAAGAAATATCTAGAACTGGAGAATATCTTCGTGTTGTACGGTTGTCGATGAATATATTATACATATATTTATTCGCGTGACATTCACGGACTCATGGAATGGCTTCTTGGTTTTATAACATAACTGCTCTGCACCAAAAGAAATAATTTAGGTGTGATTTTGGTAGTCTGGATAAGATTTTCCTTACTGAATCTCTGGATAGTTTTCCCTACATTCGCGATTAGGTGGCGTTGTTCTACAATCCTGGAGCAGAACTAAAGTTGCTTTTATCCATAAGTCAGATAAGTCTGATTATATGGACCATAAGTCACCGACCTTTGTCTTCCGTCTGTAACATGCTGACAGAGTTGGTAGGTCCTGTGAACCTGAGATCTCTTTACAATAAGGAGTTTTTTGTGGGTAATTTTCTGAATATTGCGGGAGCTTTTGATACTACTTTATTTGTTACGATTACTAATATCTCTGCTAATTTCGGTATTGATCCCACCATTGTTTTACGGATCGTACATGTTCTTAAGTCTCGAATTGTTGATAGGAACAGGATGGCTTATCCGTTTCCACCAAGGTTGCCAAATGCTGTCCTCAGGGTGAAGTTATTTCTTCTTTGCCGTAACTTTGAGTTATTGAGGAGCTTCTTGTTAAACTGCATCATTCTGGCCTCATTGTTCAAAGCTATGCTAATGATCTTGTTGTTTCAGTTTCAGGTAAATACCTGAAAGTCTTATCCGACTTAATACAACATGCGCTGCAGTAAAAGTATGGTGTATTGATTTTGTGTGATGTAATTGGAGGATTTTTCTGTTCCCTTTAGATCCGACCAGTTTAATCATCTTCGTGTCGTTTTGGTTAAAAAACTCTCATAGATTTACTATGCTACTATAAACAAATCCGTTTTTTTACGAACTGTCGCTTTTACAATTAGAATAGCTACACTAATCCTGTAGCTTTGTAGATTTCCCGTTTCCCATTTATTTTAACAACTTAAATAGATTAACGAATTGCAGATATAAAGACTGTAGTAATTTAAATAAACTCTTAATGCAATTCTGTTCCTTATAAATATGCATTTTTAATATCACCAACAGTAAGTTTTATTTCACGAAATTCGTAATTTTCTTGTACTTTATTTGCTATAATACTGAAAGTTCTTCTTCCCCTTTTTTTATATACAATACAATTGGTTTTGCACTTAATTGTATATCGCTATGCAATACAGGAAATCCAATGTAAGTATGTATTTTAATAATTTTTAGTCCTTTTGTAATAAAAATTCTTATTTTTATAATGCAAAACGTACAAAGTAACGTATAAATAACATTTATTATTTTTGTTAGTCTCTTAATGGACTTGTCGTGTAACGAAAAATACAACAGTAACAATTTTTTCATATTAATTTTCCATCCAATTCAAAATGAAAAAAATACAACATAAATGTAAGTAAAAAAGAAAACAAATGCTTAGAGACAAGTATATTCAACAGTATATAAAAAATAAGAATCCGTTATAACAACGGGATGAACGTTGTTTCTGTTTTTGTTATTTTAATTTAAGTTTGTACTCAGTTATGTATGTGCATTTGAATAAATTTAAGTAACAAAACAAAATGTGCAACATTTATAAAAAAAAATCTAAATTGTACAAACATACAGTACATGTAAAGTAATAAGCCGATGAACTACCTACCGCACGTACCACATAAAAGAGTGATGTTTATTCCAAATATGAAAAAATATTTCAAGTATAAGATAGATCAAATCGCCCAAAATTATCATTCTCTAGGCCGCACTGTACATTATATACATTAATTTAGAAACTACTTTAAATTATTATTTTCCATACCACAATATAAATAACTACAATAGTAAAAGGACAGTAACAATTATTAAGATAAATGTTTTTTTAAATTAATATTTTCCCCAGATTTTAGTCGTAAGGAAGTAATGTTTTGGTTAAAAGATAGATATTTGAAATTTAAACTTGTTGATTCACAAAACATAATATACGTACATCTATATACGAATATTTGTATCTTGTGGGTATAATTATATTACTAAGGATGTAAAAACAAAAAAAATATATTAATAGTGTTGTTATCCAGATAAGATCACTGTGCTTTATAAATCCAGAAAAAAAAACGTCCGTTGGAAACACATTCAGATAAGTCGAATACGTTTAAATGAAAGTTCCTTTGAACTTCTATCTTATTGTTACGTTTTCACCTTGTCAATCTAGGAATTTATTTAGTTAGCACCAAAAATTGAATCAACACAATTTATTAATAATAATTCACAAATTCACTTTTTATAATATTTGCACAAATTTTACTGATCACTTTTACTTTTAATATCTCACAAATTCACTTTTTAAATCACTTTTAGTTCACTTTTTAAATTAGGTTTGTCGCTTACCAAATATTAAAGAATTTAATTCGATCTCGTTCGCCTTTTTAAATACACAAACCAAACTTCTAGAAAGTTTATGACTTTTCAAGTAAGAATAGTATAGAAATATTTAGAACAGTTTTATCATGGAAAATTTCATTCTAGTACAGTAAAATTTTGCGCTATTAATTTAACTTATTCTATTATATCCTAGGTGTCACCGTAACACTACCGCTCACCTAAGCGTGTTCGTCCCGAAATGGATCCAAATCACCTCCTCTGTACAGGCCCAGTCCCTCGATATGCACCACCATCGGTTTACTCCGATGTCCCTATCGTATCCGATAAACCACCTCGTTCATCCTTCTGATGATATTGTAAGGTCCTTCCCATGCTGGTTGCGGCTTCCGTGATTATCCCTTTTTTCATTGCGGGTTGTAAAGCCATACCAATTGCCCTTCCTTGAAGCTTTGGTTATTTGCTCGTATGTCATATCGAGCTTTCATCCGATTGTTTGACATCTCTAGTTTCCCCGAACAAATTGATAAATCTCAATAAGTTCCTCTTTAATCCAGTCTATGTAATCCTGTTCTCATAAAGCCGTCACACAAAGGCCATCAGAAACATCGGTATATTTTGATCCAAGTGGCGTTGATTTTTCTTCACAACCTCTGCTAGATATGCCTCTAGTGTTCCGTTTAATCTTTCCACCATTCCGTCGGACTGTAGATGCAAAGGCGTTGTTCTCGTTTTATTTATACCGAGCATCTGGCATATTTCTTGAAATACCACCGATTAAAAATCCCTTCCTTAATCGGTATGATTCTCCATCGGCACTTCGAATCTGCTAATCCTGTCGTTGACTACGGTCGTTTTCTGATTGGGAATGGGGTAGATCTCCGGCCATTTGCTGAAATAATCCATTATTACTAGCACATATTTGTTGGCGCTCTCGGTGGTGGGAAATGATTCCGCTACATCCATTGCCCTTCTTCCGAATTGTGCTTCAACGTTGTATTTTTTTCATGGTTCCACGACTTACATGCGGCCCCTTCACCGCCATACATCGGTCACATTTTTGGCACCATTCTATCAACGACTGCCTACAGCCTGCCCAGTAGAATCGTTGATGTATCTTGGCTAGTCTTTTATTAATTCATAGGTGGCCCCCACATGCTTGTAGCACCAGCAACAGTTGCTTCACTTGCCATCTGTGCTTTCCCACACTCATTTTAAACACCCATTCTCAAGAAGGAGGGTATCCCATTGAGTCCAGTAAGCCTTGACAAAGGGAGTTTTAACCGCGATCTCGTTCCAAGTGGGCCGGTGTTCCCTTTCCTTTATCTAATTGCTCTTTCCTAATCATTCCGTCAATCCACTCCTCGTCAGGTAGCACTTGATAATGCGTCCTTCCAATGTTCGATCTTCCAATCGCGCTACTTGTCCATCTGGTTTCTTGAATTGCAACAGCCACCATGATCCGTACGCAAATGGAACCTTTGGCCATAAAGATACTTATGGAAATGGTTACCGCACTCCACCATAGCCAACAATTCTTTCCGTATAACGAAATAATTGCGCTACAGTTTTGATAACGTTTTGGAGTAGTATGCAGTAACTCATTCTTGGCCATTCGTTTCCTGTGATAACAGTCCTCCGTCATTACTTACATCGGTCTCCAAAATAAATTTCACGTTGAGTACATTGTATGCGAACATTGGCGCGATCCTTCTCCATTCGAATGCCTTGTTCTTCCTGGTCAACTCGTGTAAACTCTTTGCGATGTTGGCGAACCCTGGCACGAAGCGTCTATAATAGGTGCACAATCCTAGAAAGCTTCGTAATTCGTGTAAATTTTTAGGTCTTAGCCAGTGCTTTATCGCTGCGACCTTTTCTTCGTCGTTATGAATTCCATTGTTCCATATTTTACATGCGTTCTGAATAGCTTACACTTCTTTGAGCTTAACTTTAATCCGGCAGCCTGTATTGGATCCAAAACGACTGCCAAGTTCCTTAGATGCTCATCGAAATCCTTGTCCATAATGATGATGTGGTCTAAAAATATTAGGCACGTTGTCCAATGTAATCCCTTTAGCTTACGCTCCATTAACTGTTGAAAGTTGCAAGGGCATAACCCGAATGGCATAACATTAAATTGCCCACTTCCACCTGCCAATACCCGCTTTGTAGATCTAATGTCGAAAATACTCGAGCACCCGATAATGTGTCGTCGATCCTTGGCAGTGGGTAGCTATCTTTTTTCGTCACAGCATTGTTTTCGGTAATGAACGCAGAATCACATGCTACCATCCTTCTTTCTGACCAACACTACTGGTGAGCACCATGGACTGTTAAATGGTTCGATTACACCTGCCGTCTGCATTTCTGTTACCATCCGGTTAACTTCCTCCTATTTTGCCAAAGGTAACCTCCTGGGTGGTTGTCGTTATTATCCGATGTATTATAGAGCATGGACATGTACCGTTTGAGTAGTTGATGTACAGAATTTGTCTGTGCCACGGTAAGATCTTCTGTCCATTCCTACATAAGTCGTTCGACCATTTCTTTCTGCCCTTGCATGTTGGCTTTTCCAATCGGACTTTTCTGTTCACATTTTATTATTGTTAATATCTGGTCACATTTACCGATGACTGTTCCTTTCTTGATGGTTTTTGTCTTATCCGAGAGATTTATAGTCCTAATTGGAACTATATAATCGTTGTCTGGTTTAACTAGGGCATTTCCGATTATAATTTCCTTGGCTCCGCTGTCCTCTTCATTATCATCCGCAACCCACAACCTGGGTGACCAAAAACCTCCCTTCAATCTTCCTCACAGGATCGTCTCTGAGTTCAGTGGCAGCTTCTCCCGATGATCAACAATTATTCGCCTGGTGGTTGCTCCTACACTGCTAGATGGAAGTGGCAACTTAATGTTACCGTAAGTTAATATTCCTCTTCTAGCATCCACCACGAAGCCATTCGCCCTCATGAAATCCATTCCCAAAATGACTTCATCCACAATATCCGTAATCAGCACGTTTTGTTTTAAAACGGTTTTCCCGATCCTTATATTCACGATCTTTTGCCATTTTATTATTGCACTATCCCCTATTGAAGTTTGTAACTTCAACCCATTACCTGGTTTTACACCTCCATAGATCAGATATTTACAGACAATCGTGCGATTTGCCCCCGTATCCAGGGTGAAGATACATGGAGTTTATGGGGCAATCGGTTGTGGGAGTCAGCTTCTGCCTCGTAGAGAATTATTTTCTTTGATTTACTATTCACAATCCCAACGCTGTCACCAATTGTAACGTTTTCGCTTTGTTAATCAAGGTTCATATCATTTGTTCGATTGTGAATAAAACAAAACACTTCAGTTTAATACAAACGAATTTATTTATTTAACACCAAAAATGAATTCAACACAATTTATTAATAATACTTAATTCATAAATTCACTTTTTATAATATTTGCACAAATGTTAATGATCTCTTTTACTTTTTATGTCTCATTAATTCACTTTTTAAATCACATTTAATTTACTTGTCGCTTATCAGAGACTAGTGACGGGCTAAATCGATCTTTTTTTGTTGAAAATCATACGAGAAATAAATAAAACAGAACGAAAAAGATCAATTTAGCACAGCACTACCAAATACTAAAGAATCTAATTTGATTTCGTTCGCCTTTTTATATACACAAACCAAACTTCTACAAAGGTCATGAATTTTCAAGTAAGAATAGTCTAGAAACATTTAGAAAAGTTTTATCATGGAAAATTTCATTTTAGTACAGTAAAACATTGATCTATTAATTTAACTTATTCCATTACATTCTAGGTGTCACCGTAACAATATAAAAAGGATTGATTTTGTAGAAAATTATTAGAGATGGAAAAGGGAACAACTTTAAACGCTGCTTCAATAAGAATCTATTTTAATTTGAAATATAAAATCTAATTTTTGATTTTTTTTAATTTCTAAATCGTGAAAAAAAAATTTATTATTAAATTTTACTTCAAACTTTAGTTATGAGTATATGTCGTTCTCTTATGAGCTGAACTGAACATCGCGATACCATTCAATTCTTGCCAATCCAATCCTTTGGGGTTATAAGTAGCGGAAATGATTGGTTTGAACCTCATCAAGGATCTACCATAATTTTACCAGAGAAATACAACCATTTGGGTTTAGGAGTCATTGTCGTAGTCTTCCAAAATAATTTAAATATCCCATTTGATAACTTCCTTATACGTAATCTGGCTAAACCAACAAATTTTTAATTTGTACAACAAAAATATGACCAATGTGGACTGGGCAGAGCACATTATATTTCACAGGATATCTGTAAGTAGAAAAACTAACGTTCGCAGATAGCTTGGTGTGATGATATGGCTGAACAGCGTATCGATTACGATACCGTTCTGAATCATTTTCAAAGGCATGATTTTAGCCTTAATTTAGACAATAAAAGTATATATTACACGCTGTTCCATCATTGTAATTGAAATAAAAAAATTTGTTGTCGTAAAATTAGGTGAAAAGATCATCGGCACTGTTTTTCGGCACAGATGTTTCCAATACCACTACATAAATAGCCGTGACATCAGTCTAAAAAAGTCAAATCACCAATATAAAGAGGGGAATAACGGTTTATATTTTCCTATGAAACGCAAACAAAATCAAATGGGAATTTAAAATGCATTATTTTGTATTGTCTTTATTTTCCATTTAAATGAAAATTTTTATTTATAAATAAAAATAATTTGAAATTTCAACTTTTATTTCAAAATGCATTTCAAGTAAAAAAAAAAAAAAAATCTGGGTTTAATACTCGGGTTATGTTGTGCAAAAATGAAACAAATATTTTAAATCGAGAACAAGGACCTTCAAACTTTTTTGATCACGTGGACGGCCAATAAAATAGCTGCGGTCTATTATTAGCTTTTTGAGCTATAGGGTTGGCCGAAAAATGTTCACATATTTTTGAATTTATATATCTTTTGGACCCCTGTGGCTATAGTTTCATCAAATAAAACCAATTTTCAAAGTCAATCAGTTCCCAATCAGTAATAAGTTTTTGTGCTACACCCTAAATATATCAAGCGGCATAGTTACTCGTACGTATATGAGTTTTTCAAAAAGATTCGGAAAAAATTGGAATAAGTTCTTAACCACTGAAGTTAGAAACTTAAACTAAAAACCAGGTCAACCCCGTTTGAATCAGTTTCATTTAAAAATGGGTGAACTTTTTTCAGGCCACTCTGTATAATTGGCTCTCGAAAGCAACTCCGTATAAATAGGCAGAGCTAGATATTTCTTATATCAACTTTTTACTAAACTATTCAATTAAAAATTATAGTTTACAATTTAATTTACTCTTATAGAAAATTTAGACACTAATAAATAACGCACCAAACATAAACCAGCAATAACAGTTAATTTTTTCGAAATTCTACAAAGTTCCCTTTATTCTGGGACGATAAAATTCATGTTATTTCCGTTTATTTCGCCGCTTTCGATACGTAACTTACGATTTTAAAAATCAGAAAGGCACCCATAAATATTTATGTTGTAAACATTGTTGCGCCACTTGGTGGGTCTTGTTCCGTGTTTTTGGAATTAATTTTGTACGAGCGGGTACCGAGGGAGCAAATATTTGCAGCACGGTGTATTTTTGGTACTTTAAGTGCTTAAAAAATAGATGGTGGTGCGAAAGATGAATGAACAGGTAGCCTCCGGGAAGCAATTATTTTTCAAAAAGAAAAAAAAAATACATAGGAGTCGAGTTCTAAATAAGGAGTCGAGCGGTCGATAAATAAAAAAATAAAAACAAAAGTATTTTTTATGTACTGTGAAACCTAAAGTTGTTGATAAATGCTTTTCTTTTGGGATTTCACCTTCTGTGAGTGAAAGTCTGTAAAGATTGCCACCTGGAAAGTAGGGTTGAATGTCCCTCCTGTTGATTTACCGGGGGACTCGCTCGAGTAAGAGCCTAATCTCCCAAGAGAGTGTCGTCCGGTGGAGCGGTGGATGCATTCGCCGAGGCTTGTCCTGTATTCTTTGTAGGAGTCAGTGGGTGTATCGGCCTTTCTTTGAAAATATGTAGGTTTTTTTGTGTAATCCAATCGAATTTGGATTGAATTTACAATTAGAAGCAACTTGATTCAAATTGATTTTGTAGCTTATTTACAAATAAAGCTAAATCCAAATTGGCTAGTATTTTGGTTTGATGCTCTCTGTTACTGCGATATCTAAAGTGATTTATTTCGATATTTAGATAATACTTGTCATCGTAGAACTATAGCTGAGAAATTTACGGTATGGATTAGTTGATGTGGCTGGTAAATTGCGATACTCGTGTTCCACTTTCAGCCATCCAGAAAATAAGTAACATTTTTATTGAAATTTTTAATGATAAAATTGAATTTTCCATAAATTTAAATTGTCAAACAACCATCTTTTAAATGATCGAAAGGTACTCAACTTTACTTTCTGCGATGGCCTTTACTATCCATTGAAATTCTTTTTTTCGTTTTGAATCGTTAAAGATCGGCTAATTTGGAAATTGTTAATCTTTTTAGTGAAATCAATTTTAACTTAAACTTGACTTTTTTTTAAGCCGTAGATTACGAAGGAAATATTGTTTATTCTCAGTTTCGTGCGGAAACAGTCCTTAAGATGAATCGGGTTTTTCATGTTTGGCCTTAGAAGTTCAATATATCCGTCGGTACTTTGAAAGGAAAAGTTCCAAGGAACATTTCTAGCTTGGTCTATTCAAATAAAAATATGTTGTTAAAATTTTATTCAATTTTGACTGAGAGGGTTTACTGATTTCGGGATGGGTATAAGTTAGTCAAAATAAACTAAGGCAGAGTCTTTCAAATAAAAAAATTAAAAACTTCAAGTTTACCTGTTAAACACGCTAATTTGTTCATTTTCACCCTTTAAAACAATTTTCCACGTCTGGATAAAGGGTCACTGTTTTGTCGATCATATGTTTACAGTAAATCGTGAATGCTACCGCACAGTTTTTGTGGGCCGAATTATTTGATGTGGGCTAAAACAACATACACTTTCAATAAGGTGGCACTACATGCCTTACGTTCAGCAAAGTGATTATTTCGCATATTTCTTTCGCCATAAAGTGATATTATGTTTCAGACTTAATTGTCATTGTCTACTAGACCTAACTATAGAATTAACTAGTTAAAATAAATTCATTACACCTTTAAGTTATTTCGGAATTAGTCAGATATAGGTAAATATTTAAAAAAAAAAGTATTAAAAAACAACGGACGAGTTCACGCTCAACTCGCAAAAGAATTATGTGAAAACCTTTATGTATAAATATCTATTGAATCATTTCAAGACTCTTTTATGGGCCTGAGAAAGTAATGCAGATAGACGGCTGCTATGCGCTCAGTAATTAAATTACGTTACATTTTCGATTTAAAAGGTCAATAACTTATTCTATTTTGGATTTGGAGGACGAACCTTACCGACATTAATTGACAAAATTTCAGTAGAACCATGTCTTGGTGAGCTTGAGCAAAATACAGTTCTGTTAAGTTAATCATGTAAACCTGCCCTGTACGCTTTAAAATACACCATGTAACACGTTAAGGTTCGTTGCGACTTTTGCACAATATAAATTAAACAAGTTTCACAATTCACCAAACGTATTAACGAGAAAAATAAATTCTCCATTTACGTGATCGGAGACAGCAGCACATTTGCCTGCTAGGTAGCAGCCGACGGGGGAGTTCTTGTTCACCGAGTGTAAACGGAGCTTGCAAGTGCTGCAAGAATGTTGCGATGAGGCAAACCACACAAACAACGAAAAAAAAAAAAAAATGGAGGTGTGGCCAACACACGACTTTCTTTTACGAAATTTTGGGAAATTTAATTTTTTTTTTTTTAATTTTTAAATTTTTAAATTTTTTTTTTTTAATTTTTTATTTTTTATTTTTATTTGTTTTTAATTGTTGAAAACATTTTGTATAAAGTAGTTTTTTGTAAACCTTATATTTTTTAAGATATTTGCAAAATAAATTTTTTGGACCAAGGGAGTGGCCACTTCCGGTTTGCCGATTTGGAGTAAAATTCACTGGGACCTCCCAATTTATCAAAAAGCTTAAATCTGAAGTTTCAGTTCAATTGGTTAAACCATCTGGGCTGTAGAGAGGACACAGACAGACTGACAGACTGACAGACAGACAGACAGACACCATTTCGAACCCCACTTTTTCGGACTCAGGGGACCTCAAAACAAATAAATCTCTAAAAATCTCAAGGTCCAAAATTTTCATGATTACTATATTTTATTTTACTAGAGTAAAAGAAAGTAACAAGAAGGAAAAACCAATTGGAGTTCACCAGCTTACCTAACGTACTGTTATTGAGGTTCTAAATGGTTTAACCTCAGTGCCGACTCCACCCTATGAAGCATCACGTAATGGCACTTCCCTCCCTATAATGAATCCCAACCACTACATCACTAAGAAGTTTTTAATGATTAAACATTTTTACAACGAAAAATAACGGTATTTACAGGAGCAAACGGACCGTCGCATAATAACAACAATTTATTAGACAGATTAGCGGCATAACATAATCACTGATTTCGAAGCAACAGAACAAAAAATTTGAATTCAGAAAGTTTCTCTTGTTTTCTTTGTATGTTTTAACTTTAAATAGTACAACAGTTTATTGCAGAAACATATTATGTAAATAATAACCTAGCTACTATAAAATTAAGTCGACCGGTCCCTCATAAGCTAACTTAATTTAACTAACAAAATGTTGGTCTGAAAAGACTGTATTCTTAATACATATTAGAGAACAAAATAATAATAAAAAATAATACAAGAAAGACGAAATTAGATTTCTTAACTTATAACATACAATAATATAATAATAATAATAATAATACGATAAATGTATGTGTATGTTTAAATTAATAAAGTAATAAATAACATCAAAGATAAATAAATAAATAACGTTTGGTTTGGCCACTTAGCTGTGTATTCCTCGATTGACCTTGAGCTTGCGGTTCATCTGTGTCCATGCGGAATTTGATATCGCGTAATTACCTTCTGATATAATACCCAAAAGTAATAAATCACGTACAGGAAGTCGTTATATGAAGCCAGTAGCTTACTAGCCCAGCGTTGCTACCTTTTCGTAAATACAAAAAAAACAATTAGCCGCTGTTTCAATTTTTCTTTTAAATTCGTTTTCTTTTTCTTCTTAGCACCGGTTCTAATAATAATTACCTGTTCGTACGTGCTTTGTACCCCAATATTGCGGTGGCACACAAATATTTCCGGAACGTAAGGTAAAAATTCCACTGGGGTATTTTATTTTTTTCTTCTTTGCAAAATGCAAACACAAGGACACACAACACTAGCGCGATATACTACAGAAAAAAAACGCAATCATAAAGCGTTACAAATAGATCTGTTAGGAATCTATTTTCCAAAAAAAAAAAAAAATATATATTTAAACTAAATATGCTACGAAAATTCGCTTAACTAATTTGAAATTACCTCTAATTTACCACTATATTAATTTAAAGAGTATATAAACTTGAATGAGCACTTCAATAATTATATTTTATTATTTTATATTTATTTAATATTTAACTAGCGCACTTAGTTCCATATAAAGTTGGCTTCACCATCCAAAACGAACTGACCAAAAAAAAAACACCCGCATATAGCAAAAAAAAAATCTTGCAATACATAGAGATACAATTCGCTTATATTGTCAATATTCTATATACCCATGATCATCTTCTACTATATACTTTCACTCAGACACAAATGACCACTCAAGGTATATAACACAAACACCGCCTAAATATATTTATAATTACCACCACAAAAACTATGTGTACTCTTTAAAATTTCGTTTGGAGTAATACCTGTTGTAAATAAGTATATAACGAAATCAGTGATGGGCAAACGATTTTGATACCCGCACCTGTAAAATCCAACGTTCTATTTGGAACAAAAAAACAATGCAAAATTACTTTTGCATGAAGCAATTTATCAAATTGTTACAACCATTAATCATAAACGGCAATTTGGTTGAAGTTTCCATATTTCAGCTTTTGTGAATGGTCACGGTCACCCCGGTGAACAAACCATAGTGGCATTGCTGATTTGATCAGTTTAAACTAAATGAAATGCGGCGGTTCTATTAGATCTAAGCACTAATTTGACTGTAGCATCATAGCAGCTGGAAAAACGGCAGCATGCCTCCCTGCGGTTTCTTCCTTCAGCTGATCTTTAGATAATGTTATTCGAATCTGTTAACCACTTTTAGAGATATTATTTCCTGTAAACCCCGCATAAAAACTTAGCAACAGCACGAGCAATACTAAACATGACATACCGATTAAACAATTTCAAAATTATTATTTTATTATAAATCAATCAAAACCAACCAAAATGTTTATACAAAGCCGTACTATTGCGATGCAAACACAAAAATAAAACCTACTAATTTCTGTAAGTATTATTGTCGTGACCCAGTATAATCTTTACATATTTCGATTTTAAATTGTAGTTTGTATGAGAAATAGTCGAAAATATCACTAACACTTATAGAAATAGTAGGTTTTTTATTTAATAGTATGCGTGCGTCATAGAAACAATACGGCTTGTATAAACATTTTTGTTGGTTTTGATAAGTGCCAGTTTCACAGCTCGTTAAGATATATAATATTTAATATTTGAAGTACTACGAGGGCGAATCAAAATGTCTTGCAATATCATATGAAAAAAAGAGTGAGTGAGACAGCAATATTTTTATTTTTCGACGTAATCTCATTTAAGGTTTATACATTTGTTACATCGATCAATTAACTTGTCTAAGCCCTCTAAGAAAGTTTTCTTTTGCTCCATGAAATATTCATTTACAACAGACTGTACTTCAGAATCACTGGAAAATTTACGGCCCCTTAATTTTTTTTTCAAATTGGGAAACAGAAAGTAGTCACTGGATGCCAAGTCTGGACTGTATGGTCGATGCGGAATTTTTACAAAGCCGCAGTCCTTAAATGCAGCTTGAGCAACTTTAGCCTTGTGCACTGGTGCATTGTCGTGAAGAAGTAAGGTTTTTTTCCTAACTTTCTTTGGCCGTTTTTCCTGGATCGCTTTTTTCAATTTTCGCAAAACCTTTGCGTAATAGATGCCTGTGATTGTGGTTTTCGGTGGCATATAATCAATCATCAATATCCCTTCAGCATCCCAAAAAATTGTTGCCAAAACCTTACCAGCAGACAGTTGAGTTTTGAATTTCTTTGGTGGTGGTTCACCACGTTTAATCCATTGCATTGATTCTTGTTTGGATTCCGGATCCCAATTATAAATCCATGTTTCATCGCCTGTTATTATGTTATCCAAGAAGTTTTCTGGAGGATCTTCTTCATACATTTCTAAAATCGCCTTTGAAGTTTGAACACGAATTTTCTTTTGTTGTGCAGTCAACAAACGGGGAACCCATCGCGCACTTACTTTTGACATGTGAAGGTGGTCATGTAATATGGTATAAGTGGTACCATATGAAAGGGAAAGTCTCCACGCTAACCGCGAAACAGAAATACGGCGGTCCTCTAATACAATTGATTCTGCCAAAAGTATGTTTTCATGGCTAATAGCATCTGCGGGACGACCCGGGCGGTTGTCGTCTTCTAGTGACTCCCGACCACTTTTGAACAATTTTACCCACTTTGTTACTGTGGAATATGATGGTGCAAATTCGCCGTAAACTTTTGATATGTAATTGAATATATAAATTGCATTGCGCCCATCTTTACAGAAAAATTTAATAACGGCACGATATTCAAATTCATTCATTTTGAATTTATTTCAAAACACGGGCTACTAAATTGAAGAAAACAAACGAACTGTAAAATTTACATCGAATTTTGTTTCTATAAGTTTCACTGCGACAAATTTTTTTTTAAAAAAATATATAGTTGTCTCACTCACTCTTTTTTCCATATGATATTGCAAGACATTTTGATTCACCCTCGTATATGCGTGTTTCTTCTCTTTGTTCAAATGTATTTCCATTTCGTTTTTTTTTGAGTCACTTGTGCTACACATGCATAATTTTTATGTTTTTCCACTTTATTCTGAGGAAGATTGTGATTCGAATTATATATAAAGTATGAAAATTCGTTTTATTCGTGTATAATGTTCAATTTCGCTCATACCGGATTTTCCGTTCGCTCTTTTACATGAAATTTTTGACTTACCCTTGATAAAGATGTGTTCACATCAGAAAAGTAATTAAATTAACGACATGACAATTTGTAACAATGAATACAAACTATCTTGTCAAAAGGACAATTAACTTTGCTTTATATTACTTTAAATTGTTTAAGCCGCATCGTCGTTAATTACTCTAAATTGTTAAATTCCATTCCAATCTATCTATAAGAAGCGGAAGAGTCCTAGGTGGTGTTAGCGGTGATCTCAACCTAGTTGCCGAAATGATGCTAAATGAACAAGAATATAGAAAAATGTCTCCATCGTCATTTAACAAGCTGATTGAAATCATTGGGCCTAGCATTTAATAAAAAAGGATACCTATTACCGGACTTCAATTAATTCTTCAACCAGATTGGCGCTCACTTTAAGATATACAACGTAATAAATTTTTTTTTATGTATTTGTTCTTCTAGGTATCTAGCTAGTGGTAACAGTCAGACATCATTATCTTATGAAAATGCTTTTAAAGTGGATAAAGACACCATAAGCCCAACAATAAGGGACACTTTACTAGATAGAAGTGATGGCATTCTCCATGGAAAAAGCATGGATATCGGTATTACATTTAAGAAGCGGTAAAACTTTCAGAATTTCATTGGTGCAATAGATGGAAAGTACATCGAAATAAAGGTATGTTGCGCATACTTATAAACTTGTTTTATTTTTTATTTTAGTTTTTAGTGCAGGCTCCTCCAGATTTTGTATCAGATCCCAAGGGCGTCGGGGCGAGCGGGAGTGTTGAAAGATTCGGAACTTGGAAGATTACCTTCATGAATCCTCCATTAATGGTCCTGTTTCGATCTATTATTTTTTTGCGAAAGGATCTTTTCGCTTTAAACCAAATTTAATGACACGATTTTTCGAAAAATCGGCAAGCAAATGCTCGCTGGAATATTTTAAGGAGCCCCATGATTAGGTTCTGGGACCGGTTTATAACCAGTTCCACTAGTTTCCACTTTATTCGGGAAGTTTATGTACCTGGACAGCGTTTTTGGTCGCAAATGAGGATTGATTTGAGAATTACCGAAAGACTATAGTATTGGTAAATTGTATTGGCCTCGAATGTGCGTTTTTTTAAGTTTTTCATTTAACGTTTTGCAATTTAAGAGAGACAAAATAACACGAATAAGAGTGATCACGAATAAGCATGATCCAAATAAGAGAAATTAATTCAGAAGAGAATGTATTAAAATAGTGGTAACACTTTAATATGTTCTTATATACTCGCACATATAACTGAGAAAGAACAACAAATTCTAGAAAATTAAAAATATTGCGAATATGCCCGACGAAGAATGTATAAATTAAAGGAAGTGTAGACTGTGCCGCTAGCCGTACTTTAACGCTATCAGTAAAGCTGTAACCAGAACAAGAGCGACGACGACAAGCGGTGACGGCTGTCAAATAAAAATACACAGAAAGCATACGATGCTAATAGAACCAATGTCGCTGGCAACAACGACAATATCGCCGAACTTTTTTTAGAATCTCTTACCAACTCAATTTTGGCTTGTTATGTTGGTAGTTGCCAATTTTTGCTTGTCAATTTTTCATATCTAAAGTTTTCGCTCCCTTAACAACAAACAACGTAAATTCAATCACCAAATTTAATTTAAATTATTATTTTTTAATTCACTAAACATAATCTCGTTTGAAAAAAAATTAATTGAGCTAGTGAGGCGATATTTAAGGTTATGTTGTTCATTATGTTATTTAATTTTGTTGTCTGTCGCTGACTCTTTCGTTGTATTTACTAAGGCGATATCGCCGGCCGACAAATGTATTCTATTTCATACTGTACAGAAATTCAATGTTTACGCGACTGATTTTAGTCAAGAAAACGAATCATTACGGTACAGAAATGCACAGTCCGGAAAACGAGCCATTACCGTTTAGAAAAATTCCAGGCCACTTGATAAACAAAATAAACTAGGGTAACTTGATAATTTGGAAATCATTTTGATTGATTTGGATTTCTTTAGGTACTATTTATCAAGTAATTATAAATATGCATAAAATATGAGTTATAAAACCTGACGTTGGTATACCTGGTATAAAATTAAAAACCATTTATTTATATGTTACGATAATTTTGTTTGTTTACGTATATTTTGTTTTGGTTTTTTATTAACGAAACGAAATGAATGTCGTTGGTTACAACAATAATAGATACAAAAATATGATTTCCTCATGTTAAATGAAAGAAAAAATTACTCAAGTCGAGCGTAAGCACCAAAAATTTGAACCAATTTCATCCGCTTCGCTCATTTTTGATACTTGCCATTATGAGAAAATACACTAATACAAAATTCGTAATACTCAATTCTCATTTTGTGGCCAAAATCGATGGCCTATTGCCGTATTCTGGTTATTCCCTGGGAATTGAACTATTTTGAAAGTATTCTAGCAGTTGGGAGGTTTTTTTTTCCAAAAGAGCCGATTGGGAATTTTTAAATTTGAGGGAAAATTAATTCCATTTTATTTAAGTTTTGACATTTCTTTTCGCTAATCTTTTTTTTTAGGAATTAGAAGAAACTGGTTTTTTTGTGTATTTTCATTATTTAATTTACAAAGTAGTATCGGTAAAGTTTTTATTTTATTTTTAAATAATGGGCTGCAAAATTTGAAATAGTATTTTTCCTATTGGAAATTATTCTCAGTTACGCCAGGATAAACTTTTGGAAATTGGGGAATAAAAAATTGGGAATTATTGACAGTAATATTTTTCCCAATTCCCAAGGAATAGCCAGAATAGGACCACTGGTGTAGCTGTTCCAGAGATTTTTATACATCTCTTTAATACAATGCGTATCGATCTCTATGTCGATGAAATAATTTTTTCTGTCTTCGAGGACAGGAAGGAAGGATATTAATAATCCCGGGTAAACGCTCTTTGATCGGGAGGGTATAATTTAAGAGGGGTTGGCACATAAATAGACGCGATATCACGACAATCAAAAGCCTACATCTTTATTCAACTGTTCGCTGTAGCCTTCCAAATGTAGTTTGGTTTTAAACGAGGACAGTTGAAGAATTACGAATATCACTCCTGGACAAAATTAACGCATATTATTTTTTGGAATAAAAAAAATTGCGCTGGTCAATTTCAGTGGAATTGGTATCAAATGATCCCAAATTTATATTTTTCTCAAAAGAGGCACAAATGTGGCGTTAAGGAATTATAGCGGCTATTTTTCATTGCAAAATGTTAAAATGTGTCGAACTATTTTTTTTTTTTAATTTTCAAAAGCGGTTTATAAACATTAAAATTTGCTTTATTACAATTTAGTTTGATTAATTTAGTAATGAGTATTTTCCCCCCGTGCACTTATTACAGCTTCCATCCTTCTGGGCATACTAAGTAGAAGGCTTTGTATCATTTCTTGCGGGATGATATGCCACTCTTCTTCCGCTGCTACTTTCAGCTGTGCTAACGAATCTGATGCGGGATTTCTAGCTATGTGGCGTTTTAGAATGTCCCATACGTGTTCGATCTGATTAAGATCGGGACTCATTGTTGGCCACTTAATATCGATATCTTGGAGATATTGTCGTACCGCTGCAGCTACGTGGACTGGAGCGTTATCATGCATTAACACAAAACTATCATAACCTATCAAGCCCACATAAGGCAAAACGTGATCGTCAAGAATGTTCCGAACATACCAGTCTGCATTTATCCTCAAACCGATCTCCACCAGCTCCGTACGGCCCTCCCAACTGATTCCACCCCAAAACCTTATTAAACCTCCACCAAAGCTTACAGTTTGCACCATGTTACATAGTGCGTAGCGTTCTCCAGGTCTTCTGTATACAAGGTTACGTCCATCTGGTTTCCATAATTGGATTCTGGTCTCATCTAAAAAGGTAACAGTGGCCCATTGATCAGTTCCCCAATTTGCATGAATATGAGCAAATTCTAAACGGATGGATTAATGGCGGGGAAGCCGTGGAGCTCTTACGGGCCGTTTTGGAGTTAGGTTCGCTTCTTTTAATATTCGTTTAATTGTTCTGGCACTATTATTCACTTGGCGCGCACTAAGTAACTCATTTTTTAGTTGAGTTGAAGTACGCTTTCGATCACGTAAACGAATTAATTTTTAAAAGTGCACCTTTTACGTCCTTGTCCGGGCTTTCTTTTATACTCTCCGGTCTCGCGATATCGCTTAAGTATTCGTGAAACCGAAGACTGGTTCACTCCTAATTTTCGTGCGATTTGTACTTGAGTATAATCTTCCTGATACAACATGACGACTTTAACCGCCTCCAGCTCACGAAAGGATGCCATATTACAATGGATCTTATTTTAGGTGTTTGATTTAGAACACATTTACAAGAACTAATGGTACTGCATTTACAAATAATTGATATGCAATGGAACAAAAGCCGATCGTTGCGTTGGATTTCAAACAGAATGCACTTTTGATGAAGAATTTTTGAAAATTTTAATTGTAGAATTTATTCAAGGTGGTTTCTGATAAAAATATAAATGTGCTATCATTTCACACTAGTAGCATTAAAATTGACCAGCGGGATTTTTTTTTAATACAAAAAAAAAAAATATGCGTTAATTTTGTCCAGGAGTGTATAAAAAAAATATATGGTTGGCCTCTCTTTCCGTAAACAAACCATTTAGTTTTTATTATTTGTAAAAAGTATTAATTAGTACACTTGTGGGTTGCAATTTTCAATGTATTTTTTATAAGTGTAGGTTTTTGGGTATGTACATATAATATCCGTGTATCCGTGTTTGCTTTGTTAAATTTCAAAGAAGTTCTCGACCGAACACACCTATCGGTTTTATTAAAAAAAAAAAAATCAACATTTAGAAAATTGACATTTAGAATTGAAGACTTAAGTTGAATTTTAGTTTTTTATTAATTCTTTTAGGGTGATATTGGTGGTCAGGTGTGAAGTTGTTCGGGGGATTCATATTGGCACTTGTTATCAGCTCCGTAACTTGCAGCTTAACGTGTCACTCGTTCCGTGCCGATAATCGACCAGACTGAGGGTCTAGTTTAAAAACTAGCTCAGTCGCTAGCGGTGGATCCGGTTACCTGGCGCCCTCCGGATTAAGTACCCTTATGTCTACTGCGGATCTCTGCATAAACGGATACCCTTTCTCCTCTGCTCGTGGAGACTCGGGTCTGTAGGCCTGCCTCTTAGGCTCAAAGCACGATGGAAGCTGTTTCCTCAAGACCAACCCACAATACAAGGAGAAAGGCCTGGGGGGTTCTAGATTAATAAACAACATCTCACCGGAAGACGGACGGAGAAAGACAAAGCCACGTTTGCCTGGGCAAAGAAACTGACCGAACAAAAGTCGAAAGGGTTTTCAGCTGGCCCACAGCTAAAGAGAATAAGGTAATCAAGGATCAGCTGGTTATGACAGTCATTGACTAGTCCGAAGTGGATAGCAGTATTACGCCCGCCAATTGGAGGAAGGTGGATGTTGCCTTAGCCACCACCTACCTGAAAGTCCTGTCTGAAAACCCAGGCCCTGTTCCGACTTGTCAGGATCGGGTTGGCACAGGAATTAGGTAAAACTTACTGCTTGTGCAGATCAAAGATCTTGCTGCTTTATACTAAGGCAGTGGAGAGACTTGGCGAGGTATGGCCCGGAGCCAGCCTTGCTGTTATAGCTAGGGAAGATATCCCCTGTAGGCTGAGAGCCAGGGTGTGGATCCCTTCGGAGCCTAACGATTTAAATGTGATAATCCAATTGCTGCAGGTTGGTAACGCAGATTTGTCAACGCACCATTGGAAAGTTGCCAAGCTCGAGGAGTCAAAGGCTGACTACAGGTCAGCCGTCTTAATTTTAAACAGCGAGTCACTGACTGCACTGGAAAAAACCAGTGGTACTATAAACTATGGTTTTAGTGCAACCACACTCAAAATATACAAGAAGGACGCGAACAAGCCGGAGGCACCAAGTCCGAGGAAGCTGTGCTTGGCGCCCTAATTTAGGCGCCCTAAAATAGTGGATAGCCATGCGGAAACTCTCTCCACAGAGTCGGAGATGTCAATGCCCTTGAAGTCATTTCAGAGGCTCTCAGAGGACTTTGATGATACTGTGGTGAAGAAGAACCTGTAGGGTTGTTGAAATTTCTGCAAGTCAACTTCCACCACTCTAAGGCAGCAGCAGCTGCTCTCATCATAATAATTGGAAAAGAAGAGACAGATATCGTCTTGATCCAGGAGTCTTGGGACACGGAGAACCGGGTACTTGGTCTCAAGACTCCCTATTATAGATTAATGTACGCGAAAAAAGTAGGTAGGCTTCAGTCGTGCATTTTCATTAAAAATAACATAAGTTGTTGGAGATGTAGCAGCGGTCATCATTGAGGTCGATAAATGAAACCTCTGGCTAATATCAGCTTACCTAGCTTATGATGAAGTGGATATTTCACCAATCATTCTAGGTGAGCTAATCCTATAGGCTCAGAAGCGCAAGGTTGGAGTCATTCTGGGGAGTAATGCAAATTCTCATCACACGATCTGGGGAAGTGCGGACACAAATGAACGAGGTGAGTTACTCCTTAATTACATTTTAAGTACTAACCTTCATATATGTAACAAGGCAATAAGCCGACTTTCATGACTAGAAATTGACAGGAGGTATTGTAAAGTTGAAGAAGTGGGTCAGAGGACGAAAGGAAACTGTCAGGGGACCACTCCTTTTCCGATCATTGTTATCTTCAATTTGAAATTGACTTGGCTTCTCCAAAAAGTCCAACTACAGAAATAGGAGGAAAACCAACTGGGATACCTTTAGAACAATTCTGGGTAATTCACAACTAGTTCCGAAGCCAAAACCTCTAAAAACTCTAACATCAGCCCTAGGCATTCTTTCATTATGGGCCAATGGCTGTGGGTTGAATGTGAACCCACACAAAACCGAATTGGTTCTCTTCTCTAGGAAATATATTCCTCATATTGATCTCCCAACTTTAAATGGGTTCAGCTTGACTATTACAGATGAAGCGAAGTTTTTGGGTCTCGTTTGTAATATTCTGGAAGGGGTAAAGAAAGCTACGGTAGCGCTATACTCTTGCAAAAATGCCATTGGAAAAGAACGGGGCTGAAGCGCCACATCGCACATTGGCTTAATACCGCAGTAGTCAGACTCACTCAGGCACCGGAGGCTCTGCTATTTGTGACTCCTCTAGATATCTTGGGGAAACAGTTGGCAGCTTGTACCGCCATACGACTAAAATCCACCTCAATGCGGACCTGCAAGAATACACGGCACTCATCAAAATTGTGTAACAAAAAAATTCCCACGACCATTGACTGTACTGTAACGTCACTATCTTTCGACACAAAGTTCCGAACTAGGATCCCATCCGGGGAGGATTAGATGATGGATGCAGTTTTGGAACCAGGAGTTATAAACTTCTTCACTGATGGTTCAAAACGGGAGACGATAGTCGGGGCTTGAGTGTTCTGCGAGGAACTGTTGTTAAATCTCTCCTTCCATTTTCCCGACTACTGTAGTATTTCTCAAGCTGAAGTAACTGCCATAAAGGAAGTCGTAGACTGGTTGATGTATAATGTAATATTGGCTTGTGATATTCGCATATGGGTGCCAGAACATTTCATAAGTACAGGGAATATCAAAGCCGATGAACTGGCTCGACGTGGTCAACTGACCACTTTTCAGAAAGCAGAAAGGGTATTGAAATCCATATTGCGGCATGCAAACTGCTGCTTCAGGAAGAAGATAATAAGTTTGACGAACGACAGATGATCAAGTAGCACCTCATCTCACTTCAGCGGAGTCCGATCAGTGTGGTTGTTGGAGTGATTACGGGGACTGTATCATAGGCCGGCATGCCAGCTCGGATATTTTTGTTGTCCTTGTCAATTTCTCCATTTTCCGTATCATTTAAGGTTTTATTTTCACACATTTTACAAAACACATTTTTTTAATTTGAAACAAAAATATTTAATTTCCTAAGCTTACTCGGTTCGGTATAGTTAAAAAATGGCCGGTAACCAACGAGAGAGACTGACCAAACGGCGCAGTGGTTAAAGCTGCGGCGGTTGGATCGGGAGGTACCGGGTTCGAATCCCTATAGGGGAGGGATGCAAAAGGGATTTTTCATTATCTGATTACGATCGGTGATGAAGATGAACACATTTATGACCTCCTGTTGAGATTGCAGAATCCATGGGCCGACCCACCTTTCATGTCAGCACTATAGGTTGGTATGAAGCAATGCAATGTGCAGGTGGTTTATACAAATCGGGTCTATAGCCGTATAGTAGGACGGTAAAAGTTAACTGCGAAAGAGGAGAGGGCCTTGAGCCCCAGAACAGATTGCATAGATTAAAACAAAAAAAAAACAAACAAAAAAACCAAGAGAGAGCAATATCGCGAATTCGTTTATTTGTTTCGTCCCAGTTGTACTTTGCGTGAGCAATCGAGAAATTTTGTTTGAGATGACACGTTAAAACATGAAACAGAAGTATAAAGCAAAAAAAAAAAGAAATCTTCGGCTTTCTTTAATTTGTTTTTCATATAGTAAATTACAACGTTCGCATTTTTTCCGTGCTATTTTTACGAAATAAGGTATAAAGTGATGATCACGGCGAGGTATAAGAGAGCATCACCGTGATTGATCATTGATCGCTCTTGGAGCGCTCAGTCGTACAACAGGGGTTGGATTTATGCCCGAGGACATAAAGGATTCTTTTCGTTTAATAGCTAGGTACAAAATTTTCGTCTCGTTTCTTTCTTTTTTTTGTTGTAATAGCTGATTTAAATTTAATCTTTTGCTCTTTTCTAAAAGACAAAAGATGTACGACACAAAATGCCTTTTTGTATGATTTCCTTGTATTAAAATGAGAATTAGTACTCCAAAAGTATTATACAATAGTATTTACTGCCCCACACACCTTTTTTGATGAAAAAGAGAAAAATGTTGCAAAATTGAAAAAAGATGAACTGTTTTATCTTTTTTCGCAAATTTGCTCAAAATTTATAAAATCATACTAACATTTTGCAAGGAAAAAATGAAATTTTGAATATGCCCCTCTCAAATCAGCTATTAGGCATTAGTTTTCAGTAACGATGATTTTTTTGTTTTGTATGTATCTTTCATTCATTTTTTTAGCCACAAGCTAAAACGCGACAGTTAATATTTTGTTGTTAACCACAGCTCATGCTTCTTTATTGAAAAAACCTTAGAAGAAAATGAGAAGTTTTAAACATTTAAATTTTTTGCTTGGTATAGTTAAATTCAAATATGTTTAATATTTATTCTGTGGTTAAATCGTAAAATTTTCTTGTATCACACAATTGTTGCTTCCAATTCCAATACTCAGCGTTTACATTTTTACAATACCCAGCGTATACGTTTCTAGAATTAACAAAAATATGAATTGTCTTTTCTTATGGAACCTGTAAAAAATGTTGTTTTTAAAGTAGAAAATTCTTTTGGTACTTTGGTAATGCAAAAGTGTAAATCGACGCCCATATTTTTTAAATTTTAATCAAATCAATATCCAGCACTCACCAAACCTAACACGAAACGCAAAATTATTCTTTAATAAAAATAACGAAATGTCATTGATTGAAAATGCTTGAGTCCAGCAGCAGAATATGAAATCTCTCCCATCATATTATTAAATATAAAGAGCGAAAATCTGAAGAGGATTTTTTTTAATAATAATATTATTTAATATTAAATGGTGCTCATACTTGAGAACTTCATACTACAGAAAAAGAGCAATAAAAACATTCGAGATTAAACAATAAAATAAAATATTCCAATTGGGAATTCAAACTTTTACACAAAATCGTCTAGATTTTTACCTTAAAACTCTCAGCTGATATTATACCAATTTTCAAAGTCTTTCACTTGATGTATTAGGGAAGTTAAAATACGAGTATAGTACACCTACCCCCCCCCCCCCCCCCCCCAAAAAAAAATCTGTACATAAAATATAGATTAATTTGGAAAACAACAAAATTTATTTTTAGACAATTGCAAATCATATGTACATACGTATACGAACTCGTATACCCAATATTAAAAGAAAGCCCCCAATATATGTATAAAAGTAAAACATTCTATTTATAATTTTAGTAATTAAAAAAGATGTGGATTAATTTTTTTCTTCTTCATCGACTTTGTATTTCATTCTGCAAACACTAAAACAAAATAAAGTTGTGTGAATATTCTTCAAAAATGTGTTTAACAATTTAAACAATCCATGTAGTATAGAGGAGAAATGTAGAAAGAAAAATTGGTTTTGTTCTTTTTTCTTGTTGGTAAAGTGGAAAATTATTATTTATTGATTAAAATTTCCAAAAAAAAAAAAAAAAAAAACGAAGCAATAAATAAAATGTAAAATACGTATACTACTCATAACAACTCGATATATTTTTAGATTTAAAAAAATAGAATAAATAACTACATTTCAGAATGGGTGTATTAAATTATCTGTTTTGTTTCGCTTAAAAAAAAATGCTTGATTTTTTGAAATTTATAAAGTTTGGGTCCCCTATTAAAGAGAAGAACTCATGTGATGCCCCTTAGTGATTTACAAATGCGTTTCCCTGTAAGTTTACCCATTCTAATGCTTCCTAATTACAAACAATTCTGTTTTCTAGGTAGAGTAAAAATTAAAAATTCCTTAGCAACAATTAATTTGGAAATCTGAAGTAGCACAGCTTTTTGGCTTTTTATTTTAAAAATTATTCTGAGAGCCATCAATTGTTTTGATGACTGTCTAAGAACCAGCTGCTTTTTGTAGATATCATTGCTATGTGGAAAAAGATAACAAAAAACGATATCTGGGGCCCAAACACATACTACCATGTAGGGTCGGCGTGAGGGCGAGTCATCGACACCCAAGTTTTTGATTGCCTGAGAACAACTAAAACTTTTGTTTGTGACTATTGTTGTTTGAGTCCTATTCTTGGACTGCTATGCAAATTCTCGATATATCGCACAATCGTTGAATTCAGAGGTTCTCGCATGAGCATTACTGTGATCAAGAACTAGTAAGACTTTTCCATTTAAATCGCGCGGGATTATCCAAAAGAGTAAAATTGAGTGCTACTGTAGTTAATGAGATACGCTTGTTTACTTTTCTCTAAAAAAAAGAGCATTTTTCGATTTTTAATATGAGTTCAGCGAGGACGTTGCATCAGAATTTGCAAAAAAAAAAAAATAGAATTTTGGCTTCAAATAAGTTGGAAAAGGCTTTTGGTGAATATGTACTGTCCAGAGCGAGGGTTTTTGATTAGTATAAATTGTTCAAAGAAGGCAGGGAACGCTTTGAAAACGATGAAAATCGTTCCCATCCTTCGATGTCTACCGATAAAAATTTGGTGCTCAAAAATCGTATATTGATATTGTTGACATCATGTAAACATCGTTTGGGTAATATACCATCTCACAATGCATTGGTTGTACATGACTATTTGACCAAAAATCCGACCCATATCCTCTCGCAACGGCTCTATTCGCCTGATTTAGCTCCGTCTGACTTCTGGCTGAAGAGACACAAGCCGAATGATTGAAGAGACACAAGCCGAATCGAAGAAGGTTTTAAAGGCCAGTCCGGAAACAGACTTTAACAACCGTTTCGAAGACTGGAAAAAACCTTGGCATAAGCCCGAAGGAGATTACTTTGATGGGAATGAAATAAATTTGAAAGAATATTAAGCCGTTTGTGTTTTGTTTAAAAGGTCTTACAACTTTTGATCACATTGCTAGTTCGAAAGTGGAGTAATCATAAATCGTTACAAAAATAACAAATCTTCAAATTCAGTATTGAGGTGAAATATTTGAGAAATGAAATGCAATTGGTCAACCAATTCTTGCTAGTCAAAACTTGTTTCGGCCTAATTTCGCGAGAAATCATCTTCCTGATGATTGCCTTTCCAGTTTGCCTTGTAATAATAATAATAATAATAAAATGTCAATCAAATATAAAAAAATCCAATTATAACATAAAACACCTAAATAATAGAGCCTTTAATGGATAAGTATGTTTCTTATCATTTAGAAATAAAAAATATTGTATTAACCTTATTAAACTTGGCTTGGGCCGTAATTTTTCCAGTCAAGATAAAACACAAATTAACCCATCCAACAGCAATTTCTAACTTTCTTTTTACATTTTCGGATTAAGCAAAAAAAAAAAAAAAAAAGTTGACTAAGCGGTGACGAACGTTTTCAAAGTCGGTCAAAAAATGTCGAAATTATTCAATAATTAAAATTGAAAGTTTTATATTTGTAAATCCTGCTCCTGTAAATCCTATTACCAACGTTACTCACTTTTTTAATTAAAAAAACTTTGTTTATCCCAAAAATGTCTTTATTTTTTTTTCGGATGCGTGTAGCATGTAACAGAGTATAAAACGGCAACTTTACTTAACCAAAGATTGTCCTTGTACAATATTTTGAAGTGTTTTAAATTATTTTGAAAATTCTTTTGTCACGGAACTGTCAGAAATCTTGTGATACCCCAATTTTTTGGTAAAACAAATTTAACAATATCTAATCTACTCTTCAAAAATTCGAAATTCTTTTGGAGGTGACAATTCTATTGGCTAAACTTCACCTTTACTTCGTTTGACTTCATCGCTATTTTTCGTAGAGTTTTTGTTATTTTTCTTGGAAATTTATTTCTATTTTACGTTAAAATTAAATTTCCGATTTCCAGAATATTTTAAAATTAAATGTCTCTCTCCTAGGATTTACGATTTTTACCCGTTTTTTTTACCACTACGGTGTACAAAATGGCAGCTACCGTTTGAGAGATACAAAGGTATATTGTTCCATCCTCAATAATTCTAAAAATATCAAAATAGCGCGTAATATTAAATTGCGGCAGTTCCAAAATAAGAATTTCCTAGTCACCAGTAAGATTACCAGTCAATGGCCCTTAAAACCGTTTGCCTTATTTCGGTGCAGAAACAGTGTTAAGTAAATTATAAAACCTATTACTTGTGCAAACAAATAGCGAAGGTCGATTTCCTTTGACATTTCTACTAATACATCAGTTAAGGCAATGTTTTTTACCTTAAAGGAATTTTTTTGCATGTATCACTGCCTTAATCCGTCGACAAAATGACATTGACATTTTTTTTGAGATATAAGGCACTTTTGTTCAAGTCATTAACTTTTTCAAGTGATGATCGTATCCTAGCCTTCCTGACACTTTTATGACACCACCTAATATTTCGCAGGCTAGCTGATCGATGCGATGCATAAGATTCAGGCCTGTAGTAGTGTTAATAATAATAATAACACTTTATTCAATGTATAAGCCGTGAAGGTATTTTAGGCACCTTAATTCCATGAACCAGGGTCGTTTTCGTCTTTGCGCAATAAAATCAACAATTATCAATAAAAAAATCTTAAATAATTCATGGATTATCTCTAGGCATCCTTATTAAAGAAACAATAGTCGAGCAACGAATGTGCCCTCGAAATTACAAAAAACAGTTTTGGTTAGGACGAAAACGACCCTGGTTCATGGATTGAGGGTTAAAATTAACAATAATAGTATTTCATTATCAATATTTTTTATATTAGCACAGTATCTGGAAGAATATCATCAGTTTAAACCGGCACTGCAGGGTTCCACTTGGCTAATCTGGTACATGTTGAGAGCAATTGGGCTTCCTAGTTCGTTGGTTTCACCCAAAACAAAGTTGGAAGAACGGCACAAAAGTTAAATGTACAAGTTAAGAGTTATTGGACTACCTGGTAGACTAATTTCTTAGATTGTGAACTTTTTTGCCACGGAAATGAAGTGGTGGTATCCCCTACACTTTCTCTTATTTTCGTTAATCCAATTAATTTTTATGCTACAAATGTCATATTTAAGTACAGTCGAACTTCTTTTATCCGGAACCTTCGGGGGGATGAGCACTTTCCGAATAATCGAATTTTCCGAACATTCGAGGTCTCTTATAAAAACGCAATATTACAGGGTATTTCAATCCTCAACTGCTCATGAAAAAATTTCGCTTTCTGAAATAATGTTTTTATACAAAAATTATGAGAGAGAAAATATTATTATTTAAAAATATTATTTTTATTTTTTCACATATGCGTTCGAAGAGAATCCGCTTGATGAGGGTGCTCCACCGGCACAAAAAAAGGACAGGGGGAAGAATCTGTCCCGGTGGTATCGGGTTCTGCGGTCCGGTCTGGAGTTACTTTCAGGCAGGCCGTGGAGTCGGAGATCGTTGGGATCTTGCCCTCTGGTTTTCCTGAGGTTGTCCTCACTGGAGAGCAGCTTTAGGCTGTCCAGGAGGGCATCCTAGAT
Source organism: Tipula vernalis (assembly GCA_958295665.1). Lineage (NCBI taxonomy): Eukaryota > Metazoa > Arthropoda > Insecta > Diptera > Tipulidae > Tipula > Tipula vernalis. The sequence goes on from OY282558.1 coordinate 300,321,447, forward strand.
AAGGTGCTAGAGCAAGAGGCCAAGGAGCTTAAACCTAAGTTCCTTGGCAGTCAGCTTCGGCCTGGTTGGCTGGTAGTAGTAACCCAAGGAGCCCAAGACGACCGGCATGATCCCTCAAGTGAGGTGGCCTATGCGCCTCATAGTAGGATCTGGAGTCTCTCTGGAAAAATATTCACACCCAGCAAGGTGCGATGGGCTATTGGGTCTTTCAAACCTTTCAAATCCGCTGGAGGGGATGGTATCCTTCCAGCTTTACGTAGAGGTATTGAGGAAATACTCCTCAGCTTTATCCAGATGTTTCGGGCAAGTTATGCTTTAAACTATATTCCGAAACTGTAAAGGAAGGTGAATGTGGTTTTTATACCAACGGGGGGGGGGGGGGTCCTCCAGACACCCAGGCCAAGACATATCGGCCAATTAGCCTCACATCGTTTCCATTGAAGACGATGGAAAAAATCCTGGACTATCAAATAAGAAGTGAGGTCCTTGGAAAAAACCCGATGCATCGGAACCAGTGTATCAAACAGGTAAATCCACTGATGGCCCTTAGCAGTCTACTGGACGTTGAGGGGGCGTTTGATAATACCTTATATGGATCTATAGAGAGGGAAAAAGGGTTCCGCTTTCCACAATTAGGTGGGTCCGTTCCATGCTGGAACATCGTGAGATTACTGCCAGACTAGGTGGCGAGTCAGTAACCATCAGGGCCGTAAAGACCTGTCCCCAAGGAGGCACACTATCTCCTCTTTTGTGGTCATTGGTTATTGACAGACTACTGGTCCTTCTGAGTAGCCATTGGTTTGATGTCCAGGGTTATGCGGATGATGTGGTTATCATAATCAGAGGCATGTTTGATGAGGTCATTTCTGATCGCATGCAAAATGCACTCAATATAATATGGTAGTGGTGTTACCAGGAAGGACTCAGTGTCAATCGAAACAAAACTGTCATTGTTCCTTTTACGAGGAGGAAAAACCTCGCGCTTACAGCTCCCTCGTTAAACGGTACTACTGTTCCTTTTTTCCAGCGAGGTTAAACATCTAGAGGTTATCCTAGATCAAAAACTGAAATGGAAGCAATACCAAGGCTTTCTGGGCCTGTCTAGGACTCTATGGGCACCAAAACTGATCTACTGGTCATTTCTTACAATCATTTGTATTTTCGTTAAAAATAATTATTTTGGCCATCTGGAATGACAAAATGTTTACACTGCGAGGATTCGAAATGTTATACTCATCAGTATTATCTGAGTTGAACGAATAACTCAAGGCCGAATTGTAGCGACTGTGTTAATTTGGAATAAAAACAATCCGTCCAATTTATTTAAGACATAGGATCTTTTACCATTTAAGGGAAACGGATAACTGAGGTTTGAGGACGAAGTGTACCGGCGGCAGTGCTAATTAATACTTCATTTTGTACGTTATTTTTTTTTTGCTCAATTATGTACACCCTATGACGAATGAGCTCCTGCTCAAAATGAGGTGTGCCCAAATTTATGTATTAATAAACAAATAAATAATAATATGGTCACCACGCATCGGTTGTATGGTGGCCTAAAACTGAGCAGAAGGCAACGTAAACCTTATTGAATAAGGTTCAGCGTGTATACGGTGTTACGGGCTCAATGAAAACATGTTCAACCACTGCGATGGAATCAATTATGGCAATTGTGGCCCTGAACATGCAGGCGGAAGGAAATATCAAACCAGGCAATATGGAGGGTCATCTGGAAATCCTTAAATAATTTCATACAGACCTTACCATAGGAATGCCTTCTGACTGTATGCCATCTAAACTAGACTCTCACAAACCATTCTGTGTTAGGTTACCTGACCGGGATGTGTGGAGTGCAGGTGGACCATCCTTTGAGCGAGAGTCCATGGTATGGTTTATAGATGGATCAAAAACAGAAGATGGGGCGAGGATAGGAATATATGAGAGTGGCACTACCCTCTCGAAGTCCTTGGGTACCAATGCTACCGTTTTTCAAGCAGAAGTACATGCTATAGAACTTTGCATTAGGATTAGCATAGCAAAAGGCCTAAACGATGCAAAGATTTATATTGTATCAGAAAGCCAATCGGCCTTAAAGGCTCTTAGGTCTTGTATCGTTGAGTCAAGGCTGGTATGGGATTGTCTGAAGGTTATTAAACATCTGGCAGGCTCAAATAGCGTCACTAAGGGACACCTTAGAGCAGCGGTAAAACGCTGGGAGGATGTTCAAAAGTCCTCCTACTGGCGCAGAATTCCAGGTTTGCGACAGGCGAAGAAATTTATATCACCTTCGTCTGTCAGGGTTAAGAAGTGTCTTGAACTTAGGAAACTTGAGTTGAGGCTGCTTACTGGCTTCCTCACAGGTCATGTCCCCTTAAGGTATCACCTTAAGAAGATGGGCCTAAGTACGACAGATGGATGCCGCTTCTGCGATCTGGAAGCGGAATCAGCGGAACATGTTCTGTGCCAATGCCCAGGCATTTTCCAGCAAAGACTGCAACATCTAGGAGGGAGAACAATGAGCCCAGATTCTACGTATCTTGTACCGGCATGTCGTATTATCAGATTCATTAAGAGCCGGAATATTGCCTGGACGGATAATTAAGCAGGGTCCTGCACAATGGATCTTTGAGGTCGCAGTGCGAAGTGGCTTATCGCCCACATGGCCCTTCAATCAAAAGTTTATCTTAAATTGTCGATTTTTAACAAAAACCGAATCTAAATCTCAAGAAGAACTGAGGATTGCACTTACGTCAGGTTAAAATTAGGCCTAACAAAAATGTTAATAATATACTTGATCCTATGCAGGGACGGATAACGTTATATAACGTTACCCGAATAACGTTAAAAACCGCTAAAATTGCGTAGTTTTTCAAGAAAACGTAACCAAACACATTACGTTATGTTATAACGTAACCGTAACCGATAACTTTATAAAATTTAGAAATAACCAAATAAAATAACGTTATAAAAAATGTTTTTGTTACTTTCTCATGGTTCGCATATATCCACCTATATATACATACATATGTAGGTAACAGCTAATTGAATTAAAATAATAATAATAATTTCGGTGACACCAAATTATACAAGTATGAACTATATTTTAACTGCTTATGCATTATAAAAGAAAACAAAATAAACATACGAATAAACAAGAATAACTTAATAAATTAAAAACTGTCAAATGTGCTCGAAAAACACACGAAATGAAATAATAAATTGTTATTCAGACTTATTTTGCTATATTTCGATATATTTTTAATTCCTGGTAGCATTATTTAACACTAGAACTACCGATCGGTCAAAATGACGGATTGTACATTTATTGAATTCACTTTTTTCCTGATTCTTGAATCCTCATTTTGCCTGGCCGGTAGTTCTAATATTAAAACCTTACTAAAGAAAAAGTTAATAATTTATTTAATTTTAGATAACGTTATTTGTTCTATAACGTTAAAAACATTATTTAATGCTAAATAACGTTATATAACGTAACGTTTCATATGATTTAAGGTTAAATAACGTTATAACGTAATTAAAAAAAAAAATTGGGAATTTTTTCCAATAACGTAACGAAATCTTAGGGTTTTCCGACCCCTGATCCTATGGATCTGGCTCATAGTACCCACAGAATATTTCGAGGGTGCCTGCTCAATATTTTATTCCCCCTTCTTTGGAATGAACCTTTGGAACCTTTAGTACATATTCTAAGATTCCTGCTTAGCGAAGTTTAAAACCGATACAAACAATCCAAATGTGTTATTTTGAATCAATATATACATACCTATATACTAATAATAAATGTAAGCGTGGTTTGTCCATGCGTACCGCTGTAACTCTAAAATCCACCCCACGCCCCATGTGGTTATAAGGTATGGTAGGTCTCTATCCCCCATCCATGAAGAAGGGTTCGGTTTGGAGCTACAGGGGTTAGGTTTGGATATATGGGTGTCAAAAGAGGGCTATGTAACTCGACTTATGGAATTTTTATGGAAAGTCAGTGAAGCAGCTGGGAATCGAAGTCGAAGTGGCCGAGACTGGCCAGAATGTTGCTGAATGTTCTATAGCGTTCCATAATATTCCCAGAATGTTCCAGAATGCTCTAGAATGATCTTTAATGTTCCAGAATGTTCTAGAATTTTCCCCAGGATGTTCGAAAATGTTCTAAAATGCAGCAGAAGGGTTGGGACTTTCGAAGTGACTTTCGGTTACGGAATGTTTCAGTCGGTTCCAGACCATCGAAGGGACTTCCTTTATCCTCAATTTACCATGTATGAATGATAATGAGTCTATAAAGAGATACCCAATACCATATTTAAATTAACGAAAGAAGAATTACATCTGGAGTCTTGCAACATTTTCGTAATGGCAAACAATCAGTAGCTGAAGCTGACACAAACATATTCCTTAACCAAATTTAAATGATATTGAAATGTTTGATTTTGAAGTAGATATTTCAGGAGGTAAACAAGAAGATTTAGCTGACGAATAACAGCGCAGCATTACACATAGCCAGATACCAATAGAAAGCCGGTGGCTTGTAACCGCAGTTGGAGATGAAAATCTTTGAGGGAAGCGGACTTCGGTATTCCCGGCGGCAGGAATCGTAGTTTCCAAATTAAGGGAACAACGTAGCGAACAACTCAATCGATGCTCTTTGTTTTTTGGAATCCTACTTCAAAAAATAATTTAAAAGTTGATTTGTAACACATGTAATTTTGATTTCTCTAATAAGTTTTTTCTTATTCCGTTTTTCACTTTCCCGTAATAAAGGGATTGATAAAACGACCCGGAATTTCAATCACTAGTATCTATACTGTTCAGTAACAGTAACATCATATTTTGGAATCCTTAGGTCCTTAATATTTAATTCATATCGATAGAATTCAAAATATTCAAAGAAAAAATCCTCTTGTTTCGATTGGGATTAAGTACCACCTCTGAAGATATTTGGTTCGCTTACCACTATAAAAGATAAGGTGATTTTTCATCTGATTTTTTGGGCCTTAAATCCGTTTCACAAATTACGGAGAGAATAAGCCTGTTAATGATTGACCAAACCATTTGACATTACGGAACGTTAATTAGTTGGAAAATGTGACAGTTGAAAAATGTGAAGAGCTAGTTTTATATAAAATTGTATTATTTCTAATTTTGGTTAATTTTTGTTAAATTTTTTTTGTTTTGTTCAACAAAATCGATTTCTCCAATTTGATTGCCTGAACTGAATAAATACATGTATGCTTTATGTACAAAAAAAGCAGGGCTGCCAAACAAAATTTCGCTCTGATTAATTATAAATTAAGCAATTTGCCCAATCATGCACTAAACGCTAAGTTCCTCGGACACACAACTTAAGTACTACATTAAAATCAAATACGTTAAATTAAAATATACCAATATTATGATCAATAAATCATCACAATTGAATTTCTTTTCAGAAGAACATTAATAATTAATTTCCGTTGCAAAAAAAAAATACTTAACTAATAAAATTATAAAATAAACAGACATTGAATAAAAATTTCGAAACGGAAATGTTTCCTCCTTCCCCCAGAATTTCACTCCCAGACCAGTGATATAAACTTTATGTTTTTTCGCATTACCTACTATAAACAAACATAAAAAATTAATTTTTTATTTAGTTTGTATCGTATTTTATCATTTATCGTTATTATTGAGCATGAACATATATTTTATAAGTTATAGAAAATTTATCGATGATAAAAGTAGGAAAATTCGAAGCAAAAAAATTATCACCTTTAAAGTTTCAATTTCCTTTTTAAATTTGTGTGGAAATTAAATGAACAATTTTGTTTTTATTGAACATCTATTAAATGGAAAAGTAATTTTTTTTTTTAACCGTACCCGTTAAAAATAGATTTTGTCTGCAATAAATAACAAGAGGTAAACCTTTCATAAAGGATTCATAAAGTTTGGAAAATGAAATGGTACGTGAAATTAGAAAAAAAAAACGATAAAGGACATTTTTAGGACTACCGTACGGTATTCTCTGCAAACATTTTCATCGACGCATTTGCGCATTGCGCATTGATTAAATAAATAACAGATTATTTAATGTCTAATGTCACTTTCGAGTGAGCCAAAAAATAATGTTTGCTTGGAGGAAAAATTTACCCTGAGAGCAAAATATCTTTGCTCGAGATCACTTTTCAGAAACTTCGGTTTTTTCGTAGATTTCCGTAGATAATCAGTTAATACTTAATTTCCATTATCATTATCGTTAATGAAAATCAAAGTTTTCATGTTGTGTGGTAAAACGAGTATCGCGTTTAAAGTATAATCATTCGATTCCTTTAGAAGGGAGTAGCTAAGTATTTGTATAGACACCTACTCTGCTAAAGATATCGTTTTGTTTTATTTTTGCAACATAGTTTGCAATCCGGCCCGCCCCGGTGGCACAGTGGTTATAGCATGCTTCCTGTTAGCTCCGGAGGTCCCGGGTTCGATTCCTGGCGGATGATGAAAAAATTACGGTAGAATCAATGAATTAATCACCCATTATTCTTAAAACAAAAAAGATTATGAAACTTCATCATGAAGTGGTTTTTCGATTTTTCTGTTGTCTTTCATTCAGTTTATGTGGAACCCATTTTGCCAGCATTATGCCCATTTGATCTCTTCCATAGCTTTTAAATGTATGGGGACGGCTTCTCGTGACACATTCAATTGATCCACGAGTTGTGTTTGCGTTTGAGCGTCATCCATATCCAACAATGCTTGCAATTCACTGCCTTCTAACTTTTTTGGTGGCCTTCCACGATCTTCATTTATCACTTCAAAATCACCACTTTTGAATTTATTAAACCACTCATAGCATTGTGATTTCAACAAGCTTAATTATTTGTTGCTGTATGTTGTACGCTGATATATATATCACTAACAATCGTATTATTTCGCTCACTATTAATAAATTGATCAAACCATCTTTCCAAAATATTTAAAAAATCGACATCACTAGCATTTGGAGGATGGTATAAAACGGCATGTATTCCGGGTTTGAATCCTTTTTTTGATATTTAGAGCTAAGCACCAATTTCCACTTTCATATCTGTAAAAAATTATTTCAATGTCACTTGTCACACAGGTTTCCGGCAATAATAAAATGTCGGGCTTGTACTCTTCTATCAATAATCTGTTCATAATGTTTACAAAGACTTGATACTTTTAAGTATAAAATTTCAAACTTACAGTTGGTAGCTTCACTCAATGTAGAGGGTATCAATTCCCGGCATTTTTTAATTCCCAGGAAACGGGAAATTTAAAATTTATTTCCCGGTTTCCCGGGAAACGAAAAATTTCATTTCTTAAACAAATATATAAACAGAGCGCCAACCGCAATTGAATTTTAATAACAAAACGAAATTTATTTTAAAAATGTTATTTTATTTCAAAAAATAAAAAGTATAATTTAAAGAATAACTAGTTCATTTGAATATATTAAGAAAAAATTCATTTGATTATGAATATATAGTATATTAAGAAAAAGTTAATTTTACTTGAACAAGTAAACATTTTTTGAACTTATGTATTTATTAACGAAATAACTTTTTAAAAATGTGAGGCAGTCTAGAGATAAGTCACTAAGTGACGATCTTCGTTTTGTGTAGAAATTAGATGACAATGAAAATACTCTCTCGCTTTCTATTGAGGTTGGTTATATGCAAGTTAGGACATATAGCAGCTTTTGTAAATTATTTGTAATATTTCCCGTATTCTCATATATTTGAAATTCTTTTTTGAGATCTTTTTAAGAATCTTTAGTTGTAACACACTTTTTAGGTTTATATGCTGCATTTATAGTTATCGCCAATCAGTCTTTAATATTTGTAACTGTTAAACGATCATCCTCTTCAGACGATTCACTTTCAATTTCAATATCAACATCTTCACTGAATAATCGTTTAAATAAGTCATTCGCATAACGAATAATTGTAGCTTTTGAAGCAGTTGAATGCAAATCGAGTGTTTGGAGGTATTTAATGAAAGTCACAAGATCTTGAATTATTCGCTCTTTAACGCTATGAGACAGAGCTAGCAACATCTCCTTTGAAATTGCATCATTATTGTCACGCATCAAATAAGAATTTTAGAATTGCATCAGCTGTAATCAAATTTGCATCACGTATACCTTATGCCTCTGCAGTTATTTTAAGTGGTTGAAGAGCGTTAAAAATATTTTTCAAAACTGAAACATAAATATCGTTAAAAAGCTCTAGGGAGTTCAAGTCATTTAATGCATTTTTTCACTGAGTCCGTCACTTTTAAAAATCGTTCAACCATTGTCACAATGCTGTTCCATCTGGTCCGGCAATCTAGCATTAAACTAAATTCAATTCCATGCTCTACTTTTACATGGTCTTGTAAAGTCGAATTTCTTTTTGGCGAAACTTTAAAAAACTTAACTATTTTTCTAACCATTTGTAAAGCCGCATTTATATCATATCTTTCACATATTTGGGATTCGAAATCATTTAGATTATCACTTTCAGTTTCATTTAGATTATCACTTTCAATTTCAGATTCGTTAGAGTTGTCACTATGGAAAAACTAGATTCATTTTCTAAAGAATCACTGTGACGAACATTAGAATTTTCAGTTTTTTTATAAATAACGTCTAATACAGCCAAGTGTATGCCGTGGTTATAACATAATTGGTGTATAAAATCAGACAATCTCCCAAATTTGATCATTACTACAGCAGCGTCAGTTTTTGATGCAACAACATATGAAGAAATAATTGCAAACTCTGAAAGTTTCACATAAATCAGGTCAATTGTTACTTCAGCTGTACAGCTTCCATGAATTATAACCAGTCCTGGATTAATAAATAACTTATTGAAATGAATATTGATATTCAAATATCTTGGATTGCGTAGACTTGTCCATTTATCAAACGTAAGACTAAATTTTCCACTCTTTTCTTTATGTGATTTTATTTTTACAATAACTTCACTTTTTGCCACAGTTCAATATTCATGAATTAGTTTCATCAATCATCACATTGATTTTACCTTTTGGAAGATGATCCTGTTTCTTAGAAAAAAATGATGCGAGAGACTTACTCGCTTTTGCAGGGATTATCTCAACGTTACTTGGACCAGCAATTTGATCGTCATTTGAGTTTCTTTTCTTAATATTAATGTTATGAATATGTGGCAAATGTCTTATTAATCCACTGGTTGACGAGCCCTTACAACTAAATAATTTATTCGCACATTTCGCTTGTTCGCCTCCTTTTTCTTTTGAAAAATATTTCCAGACAGAATCAGCCATGATTAAAACGGTGTTTTGGCGAGAAGAAATCAGTTTTTGGATTAAAGAATATAGTAAATTAAACTTACAACTTAACCACTTCAAACAACTAAATTGAACGAAATTGTCAATACGGGGAAGAACCGAATGTCATTTCTTGAATAATAAATTTTATTAAATTAGTGTTGCCAGTATTATACAAAAACTAAGGGCATGTTCGGAAAAGGTTTTAATTTGATTTTTACATTTTTCTATATTATAGATGACATCTGACTGACATTAGAGACACATAAAAATGATCATGAAAATATAGTTTTGTTATGATTGTGCTTTTATGATTTGTATATTTAATGTATAGAAACATATTTCAGTGTACAGTTATGATTATAATAAAATTTACTGTGAAGCAACAATTTCTATTGTTTTATATATTATAAATGTATCAATAATTAATGAATAGTTTTGAATAAAAAATATATAATAAGGTTAAAATTGTTGTCTACGTATTCTAATATATTAGGAGAAAATACAAGCTTTGTAGACATAGATATATTTTTATTTTAAATAAATAAATATCCTAATATAATAAAATATATACACAAATAATTCTTTAAATTTAATTTTTTCCCGGGAAATTATTTTATTTTTCCCGAGAAAGGGGAAATGTGAAACATCGAAAATTCCCGAGAATTCTTGGGCGGGAAATCCCGGGAAGAACCCTCTAACTCAATGGTTGCTACACATTACCATTTAACCTTCTAAGCATTTGTTCTACATTTTTCATAAAGACAGCGCAGTTTCTATCATTTTTTGGATGATCCACCTTAAACGTTGTTTTCAGTATTTGCTTTGATACAATTAATGCGTTTGAATAAATCACCACTATTGCATTGTGTGACATTTACAAAACTTTTGAATGTGGTTGAAAACTTGACATTTAAAGCATCTTCTGAGGTTTATAAGTCCTCCATTTTCATCAATTTTTCATATGACTCAATGTCTACATTTAATCGTTGTTTTTCACATTTACAATCACTTTTACTATAGAATTGGGATCTAGTTCGTTTTGAATAATGATTTTTCGAATTAATTCATCATTGTCCCGTTTATCTTTAAATAAAGTTTTACAATATATTATTTACTATTTGCTTTATCCAGGAATTTGAACAAATTTCCACCCTTGATATGTCGTGCATATTTGGCTTTGAACTAATTGTTCTGGTTTCCCAATTACAACAAACTCGCTCTCTGCTGCATATTATGTAGCTTTATCTAATTTGTGTTTATTGTTTTCGAACTTCAATTTATCGTAAAGTTCTATTGAACTAAGTCTCATTTCATTCACTATATCTTTAATTAAATCAATTTCAGGTGTAATGGTTTCATGCTAATTAATCATAAGCTGTTTCATTTCACCTACTTTTTCAATTAAAGAGTATGGATTGCTCATATTCACCAGACAATCACCGCAAGTCCAATTAATATTCGATATGTCGTTAATATATTTTAGGACCGCTCGCGAAATACCAACACAAATGAATTTAGAATGGATTTTTTTTTTTGCATATTCCGAAACAACATATTTTATTTTCAGGTTTGATTATTAATTCGTAAATAACACAATTTACAGACATAATGTTTATTTTTTTTTTTTTTTAATAAATTATTACGGAAAAAAATATATGGGACTTTAGAATCGCCCGTATAACCTAGATTTTCACAAACCGAAAAATGTGTTTCATTAAATGATTTTTAATATGTTTCGAAGATTGTAAGAGAATTCAATCCAGTTTCGAACTGATGAGCTTATGATTATGAAAAAATCAATCTTCTCATCAGGCCGCGGCGACTGGACTGATTATACCACAATTTACATTCTATATATACAGAATGTGCTGTGCTTTAAGTACTAGCGAATCGTACTAATACAGATGAATTCTCTTACAATTTCTTCTTCTTCACGATATTCACACTGCTCTGTGTGTAAGCTAATTTTTACTTTTTATTAATTTTTTTTTGTTGAATGTTAATTAATTCATGTAATTTCTAATATGCTACCGGTGGTTAGACCATTTTAATTGTGTTTCGATTAACACGAGAAGTATATTAGTATTTACGAACAGTAATTCAACGAAACCGACTAATAGACATAATTCTATTTATTTAATTAAATGGTTTTTAATATGTTTCGAAGATTGTAAGAGAATTCAATCCAGTTTCGCACTGATGAGCTTATGATTATGAAAAAATCAATCTTCTCATCAGGCCGCGGCGACTGGACTGATTATACCACAATTTACATTCTATATATACAGAATGTGCTGTGTTTTAAGTACTAGCGAATCGTACGAATACAGATGTTTCATTACGTTAACGGAATAGTATATGAAATTTCTGGTGAGATAATCACGTGAGGAATCTTATCCCGTTTCCTAAAGTTGCTATGCACCAAATGTAGAACAATATACAAAGGTGCGAAATATATACCATATTATAGATCAACCATAAAACATGGGGTTTCTATAATAGAATTCGTATTTAATTATTCTTTAAATCATAATTTTTTAAAAATTCTTTACTCTCTTTCGCTCTTCGTCACAATTTTTGTGAATGTGCTGATCTACCTACATAGCAGAAAAACAAAGGATCCTATTGCGATCAAGTAGTAAAGACGGCGTTTCCCCACGAACAAATTTGGTCGTCTACCATTTTTTTGACGAAAAACTAATAATACGACCCACTATAGAGTATGAAGATTCTAAACTGGAATAATAACAACACCGTGTTCTGTAAAGTTATGCCATTTGACATCAATTTTAATAATAACAAGCCTGTTTGTGAATATAACAGAAATAAAATGCATCTTTAAGCAAACTGACGACGACACTGGAAGCCGCCAAACACAAATATTTATTGATTGGGCAAACCAAGGTCGTATTTCTTGTACATTTTTTATACGAAATCTACTAGAAAAACTAAAATAAATTATTTGGTAATAAGATATTCATTTTATTCATTTACTTAGTTCAAATTATCGCAGTACTTCCTCTATCCCGCTGTTTGCTTGAAGGTGAAGGTGGCGTCGCATCAAATGAATTTTCGACAAATATAGCGCACTTTATTTTGGAAGAAGTAATGCCAAATTTGAAGGATCTCAACGATGAAATTATATTTTATAGTTAAAATTGGAACTCAACGCTTTCCAATTACGTTTTAGATTACAATTGTGCAGAAAATGAACGTCGACTCAATGCCTTCTCTTATAGAAAGGCAAAAGAAAATTTTATCAATTAATGTTCCAGCTGACTATGCGGATATCGGTAGGCAAGCAAGACTACAGCCTAATCCATATAATGTTAAATACTTGGAATATACCTTTTTTAAAAATTTCAATATGTTTAAGTATTTAGCGCTTTATCAACTGAAAAACGAAAAGAAAATTCTTACTTAGGTTTCTCGATATAAATCACAAATTATTGCTTTGTTTTCGTTAAAATCTTCTGGTTCTTAACTGAATACACCATACAATACTATTTTCTATTTAAAAACATCAAAAATAATTTTTATTGGATGTGAAAATGTAAATTTAATTTTTTCGTCCGAAAAAAATTATTTAGAACCGAAAAAATTTAATTTCCATTTTCTCAGCCAATTAAAATATTTTTTTGAATTTTTTAAATTGAAAATAGTATTGTATGGTACATTCGATCAAGACCCAGATGATTTCAAGGAAAACAAAGCAATAATTTGTGATTTATATGAACAAATCTAAATATGATCTTTCTTTTAGTTTTGCAGTGGGTAAATCGCTTTATAACTCTATTAGAACAGAAAAAGCTGTTGATGATTCACTGGTAATCAAATTCGATGCATTAAATGCAATACAGATGGAAAAATCTAATTAAAAGTAACCTTTAATGCCGAATGGTTTGATTTACCTCAGTGATTAAATCGACAAATTAAACCAATTGATTTTGAGAAATTGTTGGCATTTATACTTCACAATCTCTGAAGAGTACAGTATCTCAAGATTACCACTCTTTCTATGACTAACTTCCTTACGAGTAATAATAATTAAATTCTATAATTTATTATTAATTAACCAATTTAATATTTTGTTATTATGAAATGTGATGTTATTGTGCAAACAATTGGGGGGATTGAAATACAACGTCCAGTACAAGTTTTAAAAAATTAGTTGCATTTTCCATAAGTCCAATAAATTAATTAGTTTATAAAATTAATTATAAATTCTTAAATTTTCTGATACTAATTAATTATTAAGAAGTTTTTTTAAACAAATAAATGGGTTTTCTTTATAAATTAAAGATTTATGTAATCTGCGGGTTTGATCGACGATATGTAGAAACTGTAGAGTGATATTGGAGACGTGTGAACTGCTTGGTAGAACTCTGCTAACGTCTAAACTAAAGATCTACCGTAGAGTTTTTGGTAGAAGCAATTATTTCAGGTAAACATATTTTGGTAGAGATCTACAGCTCTGCAAATTCCATGCAACACTATCAAAACGGTTTTAAAAGTTTTAACTTATAATATAATACAAAATAGCTAAAGATATTTCAATTACTTAGAAAGCTCTTCTTATGTCATTTTCTCTTTATGTTGAGACTCCTTTAACAAAAAAAGTATGCAAGAGATTTTTGACAGACATTTAACCTTGCCTGACGAGAAAGTCTGTCATTGTGTAAAGAAGGCTGGATTTTATCCAGGGAATTAGACTCAGAAATCGTACTGCATCAGGGAAATGATTCCAAAAATTCTCTTCTGCAGGTTGAATTTTTCCTTTTAATTACTTACTTCTACAGTAATTTTTTAACAATCAGTGGTTCAAAAGATGACAGTGTCTTTTGTCATACATATTTATATAAAACTTAAACTTAAATCATCATATACGTATATAAGTGAATTAAAAAATCATTAAAATTGAAAATAAAATACATAAAAAATATAATAGTAAAATAAAACGAAAATTAACAAAATCAATAAGTGCCTAGAAATGCTTTAAGTTGAGTTGAACGTGTTGAAATGTAAATTATCAATGTGGTGCTTCCAATTCATGATGTTATCTATAGTTAGTCCAAGATAGAAGAATTTTTGATTACACTTAATTTTACAACAATTATTCGTACAAATAACAAGCTTTGGTTTTTAGACTCAAAATCATGGAATGTGTAACACACTATTTCCTAAGCAAAGCCAAATAATGTTGCATATTTTCAATGGATTTAACCTTATTCGGTATATTATACATAAATACAAGGTCATCAGTGAAAGCAACGACATCTGATTTGAATTTAGTAATAAATTAAAAACAACAAAGGTCCCAAGACAGATCCTTGGGGAACTCCATCATTGATAATCTGTCTCTCACTTCCACAATCCGTGATCTTAACAACTTGGAATCTATCTAACAAATAAGAAATTGTTAGATTAATTGTTACAAATTTATTCCAAGGAATCCTACAAAAGATAACTTTTGTAACACAAAAATAGATGCAACAGAACCTCTTTCATCGACGCCTTTGTATAAAAAGCTTGAGAATTCCAATTAAGCATTTTCCGTGCCTTTAAATTTCCTGAAACCAAACTGCATTTTACGTAAAAAATTTATTTGATTCAAGAAACTCGTGATTTTTGAAACTGAAAGTAACGAAATTGGCCGATAATTAAAAAGTTTGTTGTTTGTCTCAACTTTTATGTACAGGGATAACATTAGCTGGTTTTAGTTTAGATGGAAAAATTCCAGAACTAAAACTACAATTTTTCATATTCTTATAGGACAAAACATTAACAATATAAATTCCAATTTTCTTAACCATGAAAGAACTAACAATATCATTTCCAGTCGAATTTGTAAATTTAAGTGAAGCAATAACATTTTTAAGATTTCTAATGGGTACGTGTCATGAAAAACAAACGATCTTGGCTCAGATTTATTGCAAATTAGTTCACTACAAACCTCAACTTTGTTATTCGCATTCGCTTTTATGTCCTGAACCACTCTTACAAAATAATTATTGAATAATTTAGTCATGTCAAGATCCTTTGAAATTTCATGGTGCTCATCAACCACAATTGTATCAATACCTATAGTATCAACCAGTTTTTGTAACATTTACTTCTGTTTGGACAGATTTACTTAGGACATTGACTAGTTTTGTTAGATCTAAATTACTAATAATAATAATAATTTTTTAGATAATTTATTTTTAAGTTTAATCTTACAACATAAGTTTTCAGTAATCCATGGCTTGATAATTATGTCTTCGCTCTAAAGTGTCCAAAGGTATATTTATGTCGATCAATGTTTGCAATTAAGCCAATACACATTTGGCTAGTTAAGGTCAATGAACTGGAATCTTGAATTTATTTAGTACAAATATTATGCACATAGAGATGTTTATATACTTTTTTGTTTATTTCTTATATTTGTACCAACTACCAATTTTCGTCAGTAGTCCAATTATCGGCAGTTTTACGAAAAACGAGAAATACTTAATAAGAAAATATTCACTTCTCTCTTCTCGTTTTTTACTCATTTTTATTTAGTGTGTAGTTTTTTGCATTGTTCAACTCATTGTTGTGCCTACTCGTGGCTGATCAAATTGAAGAAAAAATTTCCCGTTTGCCTATTTCTGGATGGTCACAGCTCTCACCTGTCATTTCCGTTAGCAAAATTCTATAGAGATCACAGAATTATATTGATTGCACTGCTCCCGAACGCTACACATTTACTGCAACCGCTAGATGTAGCATGTTTTCACCCAGTTAAAACTGAATGGAAGAATCTATTGCGGTCCTGGAAAATTGAATGCAAAAGTCTAAAATTAAACAGGGAAGATGATTTTGCGCCTTTATTAAAACTTGCTTCGACCGCGTACTTAAAACAGATACCTTGGAAAATGAATTCAGAACGTCGGGGTTATACCCCTTTAGTTCTGAAACTATCGATTACAGGAAGCTTTTGGAAAATGTAAGAGCACCATCATCTTTTGAAAACATTCAAATCCCCACTCAGAAAAATGAGAATAAGGATCAAACCAACCAGCATTTTTTAACAATTATGGAAAAAAGGCTCCCATCATTAGATCTTGTGTTAGACGACCAAATATGGGTAGGAAATGAGGTGTTAAATTGTACCGTTGATAATGACGGGACGATACGATTTTTTGATGATTTAAACTTGAGTATTGAACAAGAACCGCAGAACGCAACAAATGTACTCGTAATGAATACACCAGATAAAAACAGAGATGAACAAGATTTACTTCTTATCGGTACAACTCCGCAGCCGGGTTGTCCTTATTTGTCGTTCAAAGAAGACTTCCGCACACCATTTAAGAAATCTTTTCACTATCCGAATCCTCCTACTGAAAAGAAGAAGAAAAATGTAAGTAGGAAAATAATACCTGACGCAAACACATCAAATAAATATGTTGAATATCACAAAAATTTGGAAATGGAAAAGGAAAGGGCACTGGCTGAAAAATTGGAAAGAGCGGTAAAGAGAGATGAGCGAAAAAAACTTAAAGAAGGAAGAGAAAAAGGACAGAAACCAGTTATTAAAAGACCATCAAATCAAAATAACAATGAGGATTCCATAACAGGAAACTCAGTTGTAAAAAAATTAAGAAAACATCGTGTCCTGGTGATTTCGTGATAGTTGCATACGAAGGAGAGTTTTTTCCTGCAGTTGTAATGGAGATAAGAACTGGAGAGGCATTTATAAAAACCACGCAAATGAGGGCCCAAACTGGAGATGGCCAAATAAAGACGATGTTATTTGGTATAAAGAAAAAGAAATCTCTTGCTTCCAAAGCTTGCTCTTCAGGGTTTTTGTTAATTTGTTTGTTATTATTTAAAGAATTTGTAATCCGGAACAATCCGGATTTGTAATATTACAATTGTTTATCAGTTAGTCTAAAAACAACTCTCGAAAATAAAACATAAAATAAAGAATGTTGTGTTTATATTATTCTCCTAATAATATAATATTGAATATAATATTGGCGACGAGGATAAACGTTGCGTTCAACTTAAATTATTTCCAAATAATTAAAATAAATTGTATTATTTGGAAATAATTTTGTGTTATCTGTAATTGGAACAATGGAACCGTTCGAGATGAAGATACCACTTTGTTGGGGGACATATTGTCGTCGATTTGAGTCATATTTCGCAGCAAGCAATATTAAGGACGATGATAAAAAATGTGCAATTTTCCTGACGCTGTGCAGTGGTGGAACATTTGAGCTGTTGGAATCGTTAATAGCTCCAAGTAAGGTAAGTGATCTAGCTTTCAAAGAAATAGTTTCCAAACTAACTGATCATTTTTCCCCACGCCCGTCGGAAATCACGACTTCATTTAAATTTTTTAAACAGGACCAAATGCCGGAGGAGAAAGCAGCCGATTTCATTGCCGAGTTACGCCGTTTAGCAAACGATTGCAAATAACCGACCGATAGCCTGGACCGCATGCTTCGCGATAAAATTGTTTGTGGTATATATGATTCAAATTTACAACAACAGTTTTTCGCTGAAAAAACTCTTTTATTGGAGACCGTTATTGAAAGAACCGTTGCTGCAGAAACGGCAAGGACGGACCACAAAGCTATCGCCGATACGCATGTCAAATTCATTCAACAGTCGCGCCAGCCGACCGTTATCAACAATCGACCATCGGTAAATAAACAACATGGTACACCCCTATATTGTGAGAGCTGTGGAGAAAATCATCCGAGATCTACCTGCAGATTTCGATGAACCATTTGCTCGTTTTGTGATATCACCGGTCACATTAAATAGGTATGTCGATCCAATCCAGCCAACCGACAAACAACAACAAAGAGAAAATCTAGAAAGAGTAAAGGTCGTTTCAATTCAGTGAAGCTGGTCTCCTCGCGACCCAAAGTTAAAATGGATACTGTGGTGATCATTAATAAAACGCGATGCAAATTTGAAGTCGATTCGGGCTCGAGATTTAGTATTTATTTTGTCAATTTCATCACGAACATCGGACTTTTGCGCAACAATTGAATGTCTCGTTATTCCTAAAATTACGGGCCACTTGCCATTAAAACAAATTGATTTAAACCTCGGTTTATTACCACGTGATATCGAACTCGCTGATCCACAGTTCAACGTACCAGGTCCTGTTGATATTTTGATTGGTGCCGAGCTTTATCAAGATCTGTTTAGTGTAAAATCGTTACAGTTAGCTAATAGTGTACCAAATTTATATGAAAGTGTTCTACGTTGTGATTGGGAAAGCTAAATCGTCTGTATCAGTTTCAATGTGTAATGTAGATGAAACCATGGTTGATTCAAATTGTGAACCACCTCTTCAGGGTTTAGATAAAATAATTCGAAATTTTTGGGAGATAAATTCATTGGGTTTTGGTAATATGCCGTCTCTTGAAGAAAAACTATGTGAATAACACTATAAAAATAATACTAAACGATTAACAGACGGTAGATTCTTGGTTGCCTTGCCTGTAAATGAAAAAATAGATAATTTAGGGGTATCAAGTGAAAATGTGCGCAACCAGTTTTTAAGTCTTGAGAAACGTTTAATTCGCAAACCTGAAATTTATGAACAATACACAGAATTCATGAAGGAATATTTATTATTACATCATATGTCAGCAGTAGAAGATCCTGATCAAATAACATATCGTATTTATTATATTCCACATCATTTCGTGTTTAAAGAAAATAGTGAAAACACCAAATTGCGAGTGGTCTTCAATGATTCGTCTAAGTCATCGTCGCAAATTTCGTTGAATGACTGTTTAAGAGTTGGTCCAACCGTGCAACAGGACTTATTTTCAATTGTTCTTCAATTTAGGAAGCACGAATATGCCATTTCTGCGGATTTCGCCAAAATGTACAGACAACTTAGACTTAACGACCAAAATCAGGATTTACAACGTATTTGGTGGAGAAAATTTTTAGCAATATCCTTTAAAATGTTATACGTTACAAATAGTAGCTTAAGGTTTAGCCAGTGCGTCGTATTTAGCCACAAAAACTCTTCAGCAGCTTTCAAAAGATGAGCAAGCATCTTTTCCAGAAGCCAGTAAAATTCTAAGTCAGGATTTCTATGTAGACGATGGTTTGGATCGTGGCATAAAACTAAAAAATTGTTTTGAAGGCTTTGTTGAATACTGGTAAATTTGAGTTAAGAAAATTTTGTTCCAATCACGTCGAATTGTCAGAAAAGGAATCACCGTCGGAAACTGCGCTGATCTTGGGGTTAATTTGGAAAAAGTGATCAACTCGAAATTTCGTTTGATTAATACACAAAAATTCCAAAACGTATTGTTCTTTCGGAAATTTGCCAGCTTTTTGATGCACTAGGAATTTGTTCGCCAATTGTTATGATGGCGAAACTTTTCATGCAAACACTATGGTCTACTCGAGATTTAAAATGGGATGAGATATTGCCCGATAGTTTATAGCAGAGTGGTTAACGTTCAAAACTGAATTAATCGATTTGAATAAAATTTCTATTCCTCGATTTGTATTGCTGCCGAGTCATGAAATAGTTGAGCTTCATGGATTCGAAGATGCAAGTGCTAAAGGATAGGGATGTGTGTTCGTAACGGAAATTGTAAAGCTAGTTTCTTGCGTTCCAAATCTTGCTCCTTTAAAAAAATTAGCAATACCTCGCTGTACAAGCGGTTACAAGTAATTATGGATATTTAATTTCAGTCGATTCATTTGTGGTCTGATTCGGAGATCACCTTATATAGGATTCATTCAATTCCAGATAAGTTTTCTACATTTGTTGGTACCAGAATTTCACAAATTCAAGATGATTCATCAAAATTGAACTGGCATTAATGTACCGAGCAATGAAAATCCTGCCCATCACGTATCGCGCGGAATTATGCCAAATGAGTTCCTAAAAATCGATAGCTGGTTCTTCATTCCTGTATTACAACATAAAAATGATTGGCCTGAACATTCCGTTTTTAATTTACCCACAGAAATGCTAAGTCTAGAAGTTCGTCAACATAAACAACAAGTGAATGTTAGTGTAGAAAATCCAGAAAAACTATTTTCCAAGTTTTCCAATTATCAAAGTTTAATCAATGTATAAGTGCTTGGATACGTCGTTTTATTCATAATTGTAAAAATAAATGTAATTTAGATCATAGAAGTGGGCCTTTAGCCCTGGTTGAATTAAGGGAAACGTTAGATTGATTACTTAATTAGAATCGTGTAAGATCAGGGGGTTTCCAAATGAAATTAAAGCAATTCGTGCAAAAACTTATGTAAACCATAAAAGTAGCCTAAAAACTTTATCACCATTTATAGATTCAAATAATATTCTTCGTGTATGTGGTCGGATCGATAAGGCAGATCTACCCTACAATCAAAGGCATCCAATTTTATTACCTCAAAATCATATTTTTTCTCGTTTATTAGTGCGCCGAGAGCATGAACGTTTACTACATGTGGGTCCGCAGGCCCTTTTATACAGCCGTTTTATAAATTTATGTCGCAAAATATGTCATGATTGCATTCGCTGTTTCAGAATACGTTCAAATATGACCGAGCAACAAATGGGTGATTTACCATTTAGTAGATTAGAACA
This sequence comes from Tipula vernalis, assembly GCA_958295665.1. Taxonomy (NCBI): domain Eukaryota; kingdom Metazoa; phylum Arthropoda; class Insecta; order Diptera; family Tipulidae; genus Tipula; species Tipula vernalis. Next base: position 300,342,346 of record OY282558.1, read on the forward strand.
ACCCCAGAGAGCTTTTACCACCGTGGGGATACACTTTTGCGGTCCGTTCTACGTGAAACCAAAGATTCGTTCCAAAACAACCTTGAAAGTATATGTTTGCCTTTTCGTTTGCTTCGCTGTAAAAGTAGTCCATCTAGAGGTAGTTCATGATATGTCTTCTAATGTTTTTATAGCTTGTCAGAAAAGATTTGTTGCACGCCGTGGTTCGTGCTCAAACCTTTATTCGGATAATGCTACCAATTTTGTCGGTGCACGAAGGGAACTAAAGGAACTGAGAAATCTGTTTCTATCACATCAGTTTCAAGCTGAGATAATAAAATATTGTAATAGTAATTCCATACAATGGTTGGATGTGCTATTGGTCCTCACATTTTTTCTATCGAAGAATTCACAACGCTAATAATTCAAACAGAAGCATGTATGAATTCACACCCGATTACTGCTATGTCAAGTCATCCTGATGATTATGCAGCACTGTCGCAGGGACACTTTCTAATTGGTGCTCCACTCACTGTATTACCTAAGCCATCATTGTTGAAAATAAAATTTAATAATTGATCTCGTTATCAAACAATTCAATGTACACTTCAACGGTTTTGGAGTCGATGGCGACTGGAATATCTTTCAGAGCTACAACAAAGACATAAATTGAATCAAGAGTCAGATAATGTACAAATAGGGACACTTGTTCTTATTCATCAAGGTAATATTCCACCGATGTTTTTTGGCCAATCGGCAGAATAGTTAATATTCATCGTGGTGAAGATGGAAAAGTACGGGTTGTTTCGGTTCATCCTAAAGAGTCTGTATTTAAACGAAGTGTTACAAAAATTTCTCCATTACCAATTGATGTTGATTATAGTGATCAACCTAAGTCGAATTAATGTACTAAAAAGGAAAAAAAAATATGTCAATCGGTAACTAAACTTTAATTTAGATATGCATTATAAACATACGATGAGCTAGGTTAAGTTTAAAAATTTGTTTCGTTATTTAACTACTAATTGTAATTTTGTTCCAAGTTCTGTTTCAAAATTGTTAATTATTTTTTTATAAATACACATGTTCATTTGGTATATTTTTAGGAATTTAACTTTAATATAAATGTACAGATTGCAACTGATGTTCTTTCAAGCGGGGCGGGGATATTAAAGCCAATTTTTATGCAGTGAACAGCCCTTAATTAAAGGGCTTTTGAAGCGTTTAGTACATTTTTATCATAATTATATTGCTATAGAAATTATATTTTTCTTTATGCATCATAAGTTATTAGGCAACACAACTCTATCATTATTATATGTATTGTACACAAAATATAAAAATATAAGCAATAAAAATATAAGATTAAACTAATGTTAGTCGATAATAAATTAATAAATTTAATATAAAAAGTTTGTGAAAGGCTGAAGTCAACTCGTTTTATTTTTTGTTTATTTTTCAACTTCACTATTCAAGCTTGCGTGAAGATATTTGTTTCAGCCATTCTAAGACCTGCCTCAAAAATTATATTAGACAAAATATCGTGTGGCAGTACGTATCCGCAGGTAAAACAGAATCGCTTTCGGTTTTCACGGTTCAAAGGGTCCGCTAATATCACAATCTGTTTGCAGTCCAGATATCGGCCGTCAGGGTTGAATCTTGTCGCTTTTCTTTTTTTGACAAAACACTCATTCATTACATATCCAAAAACGACCGCGAAAAGTAGCGTCTTAAGAATAAAAATAAAATCATTTTTGATCCGAGTAAAATCAGTTCTCGAGTTAAAACGAAATCGCTAACCGATTAAGCGTAATAATTTTATAACGTTTTCTATTAAATATTAATTAAACTAAATAAAACTTTTGTAAGTGTAAAACAAACGCTTCGGTTTTTTTATTGAATTATATTGTGGAAGGTACGTCGGCCATTACAACGACCACGCCACTCATACACGGACGAGATTACGATCATCGACCACCATCACCACAATATGGTGACCTTCGACGCGAAAACGTACAGCGAAAATCATTACAGCAAATTTCTCGAATATTACAACAACGGGCAATAATTGCAAAACGCAGTAAAGCGATACCAACTGTACAACCTGGTGGAATTACCACACGGTACCAATACAAAATGTTCAACAATCTGAACGCAGTGTCAAACGACAGCAGATTGCTGGATATCTGTCGAGCAACAATACAATACAATTAACGTCTAAGCAGTTAACAGCAGAACTGGGGCCAACAAACGCAGCACGATACACGTCAAATCTCCAATCAACAATTACACAAGGTAAGCGATTTCTTTTGTTATACTCCGAACTGATTTGTTAGGTTGGTTTTTTAATTGTGGTCAAAAGACAACGCGAAAAGGTCGTTCGACGGATAGCTCTCATTCAGTAATCAATTCATTTTTTTCACTACCGCGCGCCTTTTATCTGAACTTCAGCAGTGTTAACAAGTTCTCTTTCTTTCTGAATCGCACGTGGGCGATTGTGTCGTTTTGTCTTGCTTTCTATCGGATTACTTTACCGGTATACATATACATAGAAATTTTTGTCATATTAAAAACCGCTCATAATGAGTGACGACATAGGGAAAATCGCTGTGGACAAGCAGCATACAACAAATATTTACAGGGTGTCGGTAAAATATTCCACGTTCAATCGGGACGACCCCGAGATATGGTTCAAGCAACTCGAAGCGCAGTTCGAATTACGTGGAGTGACGGTTGACAAAACCAAGTACGGTCACTTGGTGGCAGCTCTTGACCAAGAAACAATAAGATGCGTCCGCGACACGGTGTTAAGCCCTCCCGAAAAATACAAATACAAGAAACCATAACAGTTGTTGCGCGAGATGCAAGCATTATCGGTGGATCAAATAACCGAATCAATGTTACGAACGTTATGGCTGCAGCGGTTACCTATAAGCATTCAGGAGATTCTGTCGAGCATGGAGGATTGCGAGCTGGTAAAAATCGCCGCAACAGCAGACAAAATAATGGAGACTCACAGGCCCACTGGCATCTATAATATCTCCAACTCACAAATTACGACGAATGAGGCCGAACACCCACTGTCAGTCAGCATCAACGTGCTAACAAAACGTTTCGACGATTGGCTGAAAAGGGAAAGGAAATCCCGGGACGACAATCGGGGAAGCTCCGATACGGTCCGGCGTCCGCGCAGCAAAACTCGATCGGATTCACACGTTAAATCTTTCCCAAATTGCTGGTATCACTTTAAGTTCGGCACAAACGCCAAAAAATGCAACAAACCGTGCAAGTTCGAACTGCTGCTGCAGAATTTCGGACCAGTCTTACGCAAGACACCGTCGCTCAATACGATCAAGCACAACGTCGAGCACAAAATCGAAACCACGGGCCAACCATGTTCAGCAAAGGTACGACGCCTCAACACTGAAAATAGCCAAACAAGAAATCGATCTATGGTTGAGCCAAGGTGTGTGCCAGCCGTTAAAAAGCAACTGGGCTAGTCCCCTACATATCACAAGGAAAAAGGACGGCGGAGACTACCGCGAATTGAATCGAAAAACAAAGCCCGATCAGTATCCAATACCATTTGTCACCGACTTCAGTCATCAACTCGACGGCTGCCAATATTTCTCAAAAATCGACCTCGTGCGGGCGTATCACCAGATCCCGATCAGTGAGGATGACATCGAGAAGACAGCCATGTGTACCCCGTTTGGTATGTTTGAGTTCCCCCGTATGACGTTTGAATTGCGGAACGCGGCTCAAACATTCCAACGGCTAATTCACTCAATTTTCCGCGACACGAAATTTACATTTCCGTACATTGAAGACATTTTAGTCGCATCAAAGAATCTAGACCAGCACATGGAACGCTTAAAAATAGTGTTTCAACGCTTACAGGACGCTGGCTTGGTGATAAACATGAGTAAATGCATATTCGCTGAAAAACAGATAAGTTTCCTGGGATTCGATATAGCAGGCGCGGGCATTCGTCCGGCCAATCTCGGGTAGAAGCAATAACGAATTTCTCACGGCCAACAACCACTAAAGGCGTCCAGCGATTCTTAGGTATGTTAAACTATTATCGCATTTTCTTTCCCGGCGCAGCTCAGGGCCAAACAAAATTGGAAGAGTTTCTCAAAGGCAAGAAGAAGAACGACAATAGCAACATCACTAGGTGCGACGACTCAAACCAAGCATTCGAGCACCATAAAAGACGCCTAGAAGAGGCCGTTCAATTAGTACACCCATCGTCGGAACACAAATTGGCGATCATGGTCGAGCGGTAGTAGCGCAGAAAACAACAAAAGGATGGCAACCTTTAAGCTTCTTTTCACGAAAGCTCACAAATACGGAAAACAATTACAGCACGTACGACAGGGAGTTGTTGGCAGCGTACGCAGCGATTAAACACTTAAAACACTTCGTCGACGGCCGGGAATTAATCCTATACAGCGACCACAAACCCCTCACGTTCGCCCTGAATCAAAACCTGAAGAAAGCATCACCCCGACAGCGCAGGCATCTCGATCTGATAGCACAATTTACGACCAGCATACAGCACGTTTCCGGCAAGGATAATGTAGTAGCAGAGGCCCCGTCTCGTGTCGATGCACTGACGATTACAAGCAGCATAGATTATTCGCGCATGGCGGATGAACAGCAAGACGACGATCTCATAGCACTGATCGAAAAAAACAACAGCCTAAAACTCGAGAAAATGCCAGTGCTCTGAACGGACAAATATTTGTACTTCGATGTTTCAACTGGTACTCCAAGGCCATACGTTCCCGAAGCATTTCGACGTCAGGTATTCGAAGTATTTCACAATGTATCGCATCCGGGGCGATCAAGAGCAAGTTTGTGTCCCCAGCGCCCAACAAAGACGTACAGAAATGGGCAAAATATTGCGCAAACTGTCAAAAGTGCAAAATTTCAATGAAAAGTCCGTGTGGTACGGATAATCCGACTATAGATATAGTCGGTCCGATGGAACCGACCGGAGGACAACGCTATTGTCTAACCATCATAGATCGATTCACCCGATGGCCAGAGGCCACTCCGATGCCGGATATCAAAGCCGAAACCGTCGCGGATACTCTACTAAAAACATGGATTAGTCGGTTTGGAGTCCCATTGGTTATCGTCTCCGACAGAGGAACTCAGTTCGAATCAGAACTATTCTCCAGTCTGGCCAACCTAGTAGGATTTCAACGCAAACGCACTACGGCCTATAACCCGACATGCAACGGGATGGTTGAACGGTGGCACCGCAGTTTAAAAACGGCAATAATGTGTATCAACGACCCGCAGTGGACCAGATCATTGCCACTCGTATTGTTAGGTTTGAGAACCGCTTTTCGGGACGATTTCGAGGCTAAATAAGCTGAGTTACAGTACGGCGAGAAATTAAGCCTGCCCGGAGATATGATACAGCCATCAACATTTACAACTCAAAATCAGGTTGTCTCACAAATTCAAGAATTTTTCAGGAATATCCAGCCGACAGCGCCATCACGACACGTCAGCAAACCAAAAATCTTTGTCTTCAAGGATCTCGCGACGTGCTCACACGTACTAGTTCGTACGGATGCATTACGCAAGGCACTACAGCCTCCGTACCAAGGCCCTTACGCGGTATTGCGCCGGTAGGAGAAATGTTCCACAGTCGCAGACAAACATCCCGACAATCCTTCTGTTCCAGAATAAAACGTACCAACAGGGCCAAACAACAAGAATGACCATGTTATAACAAAAAAACCGGTGACATTCAACCTGGACAAGCCTTCAGAAAAGAAACCGGTTGCTACATCACGATCAGGGCGCGATCAGGTCCGCTAATATCACAATCTGTTTGCAGTCCAGATATCGGCCGTCAGGGTTTAATCCTGTCACTTTTCTTTTTTTTTTTGACAAAAAGAAAGACAGCAGCCATTACATATCCAAAAACGACCGCGAAAAGTAGCGTCCTAAGAATAAAAATAAAATCATTTTTGATCCGAGTAAAATCAGTTTTCGAGTTAAAACGAAATCGCTAAGCGATTAAGCGTAATAATTTTGTAACGTTTTCTATTAAATATTAATTAAACTAAATAAAACTTTTGTAAGTGTAAAACAAACGCTTCGGTTTTTTTATTGAATTATATTGTGGAAGGTGCATCGGCCACCATTACAACGAGCACGTCACTCATATACGGACGAGATTACGATCATCGACCACCATCACCACAATCGTATTTAACACACAAACTGAATTTTAAAACCATTTGATTGATAAATAAAAATAAAGGATTTTGATTCTCTACAGAATCAAGAGAAATACCAAAATTTAAGCCTTAGCAGATTCATTTTCCAGTAAAATTTAATCTACCATGGCTTCAAATTTAATTGTTTTTAAAATTTACTTTTATCGATTTGATAATTGTTTCCACACAATGTACACAGTGAATATATAGTATACTACTTACAAATTTATTATTTGTCATGTTGTATATTGGTTAATTTAAAAAAATAATTTTTTTAATGTTGTAATTGATAAATATTTATTTTTTGTATGCTAAATACTTATTTTATCATTGAAGAAGTTCGTGATATGAATTTTAATATTTTTCCTCCATTTTTCTCATTTCAAAGATTTACTGCGAGAAATAATTTTGGTCTATTTATCTACAGAGCTACGAATAATGTTAGGCATAGCTAAACATTTGAAAAAAATAAAAATAAAATAATTTGTGTATAAAAATCAATTTTTTTAATATAAATTTTACCGTAAATGGTAAATTTTTGATAAATTTAATTATAGAAAATTTGAAAGTTTTGAAGTTTATTAATTTTCCAGAAAAAAAAAAAACATTTTAAATTTAATTATTATGTATAAAAAAATATATATTTTCTACAGGTACAAACTGGCAATATGAATAAACAAAAAATTTAACTTTTTATAGGCAGTAAATCAAAACTATAGAAAATATCCGTTAAAATAGCACTTGAATATTTATCTGTATGTATGTATGAATTAATACATAAAGGGGTTCAAATAATTAATTAGAATGTACATATTTACGTAGGAATACCCAGTTGGTAGTTCAGATTAGTAGGGCTTGCATAGTGGATAACATCATTGGATTTATTAATTAAAAAAGGAACAAAATATACGAGATTCTCGGCCTGGTCTAGAAAAATCGTTTTGTTTTTGGTAACAAAAAACAAATGCAGGCTGTTACTAAATGGAAATTTATTTCGCAATTTTTGAGCTTATATTTTTCTGTCGAAATTTTGTTAAAAAATTTACATTTTTAATTTGAGTTTCATTTTTTTAATTCTTGTTGAATTATTTTCCTTCAGCTGGTTAAGTTATAGAAAATCGACGTAATTCTTAAATTTCAACGTCGAAGGAATCTAATTTTGGATCTACATATTTCAATTGAAATATATACTTAAATATGCTTAGTATATAATATTTATAAAAAAATGTACAAATGAGGAATTTGTACATAGATATTAATAAATAAATGATTTATTAACATGCAAAATGAAATATCACCGTGTTGAATATGTATTTATAATTAACATCCACCGTTAAAGTGGAAAAACTAAAAAATCTGGAAAATTTTTCGAGATTCGCTTTTACTTAGTACATAATTTAATAGAGATTGCATTTATGTATTTTTATAATAATAGTGTATAATTTTATTTCTGTTATCAGTTACCTTTTCAATTAGTCTTCAATTATTTATATATCACAAGAATAAGTACTTAATTACACACGGGCACCGAAAAACTATAACACACACACACACACACAAATACACACTTTAATTAAGATAATTTCAAGAAAATATTAATTTTTTTTTTTTTGTAACACACAAGCACAATTTATAAAGCACAATAATTTTTAAAACTACCACAAAATTCAAATTTTTTATTGAAACACTTTTTAAACAAACTTTTTTAACATAACTATTTATTCATAAACAAAACTATAAAATACAAATTTTTAAACACTAAACCGTTTGTACTACTAATACTATCTTAAAAGATTTTTTTTTCTAAAATTTAACCGTAATAAGAATTTAAAATTAAATCACAATTGTTAATATTTTTATATTGCAAACTAAACACATTTTAAACTTGATTCTCACCAACCGAATAAAAACAGACCAAACCGATCATTTATTTATTTAACAACCAAAAAAAACAAATTTTAATAAAGTATTAAAAATCCACCAAACGTTAATTAAATAAAATTTTTAGAAAATATTTAAAGTTAAGATAAAACACAAAAATTTAAAAATAAAAATTAAACCTTTTTAACAATGATCATTTCAGTTCAACATACAAAGATTAACTGACATTACTATCGTGCATGCAATCAAAATAATCACAACGGTTAAAAAAAAAAAAAAGAAAAACAAATGAGAAAGGATACCAAAAAAACGTGTATACAAATCCTAACTAACGCATTTGAAGTTATGCGCAAGCGCTTTATACAGCTCTACACAACATAAAATGTTTGTTGCTTTTTATGGTGTAGAGTTTTCAATTTCATACGAACAAAAAAGTTTTTAGAAACTTTTTTCTTTTTTTTTTGTAACATTGTTGCGTTTCACCACATTTTCTACCGTATAAATACGTACACATACAAATAGGAAAATATACCTACGTAGAAGCTAAATATTTTTATTTCCATTTCCATGTTTTGTAAGAAATTATAATTACTGTAATTAGTGTACACTGTTGTATATTGGAATCTAGATTATTTTTTATTGTCGAGTAATTGAAATGCAATTTTTGCATTTTATTATTATTTAATTTAACCTTATTGTGAAAAATGGACAAAGTCACTTTATTTTACACTTTTGCAGTGAATTGTGAAATAATTTTTAAAGTGCAGGCAAATTATATTAATTATTTAATAAATATTTTAATTAGATACCAACTTTAAAAATATTAAAGCTTGAGCAAAACATATTAAGGCAAATATTTAAATGTTTTAAACATGCAACATACGACATTGTACAACTATTACCATTTGTACTAAAAAGGATGAAAAGTTTCATGGATTGATAATAAAACGAAATATTTTTTTTAATATTTGATTATTAATCTTCAATATAATCTCCTTTTTACTCAATCCACTTCTGATTCAACGATTTTTCAACATTTTTTTCTAAACATTGCTGTGGAGTGTTTACTCGTTCGCGCTTATATTCGATGGTGAGCGAACGTGGCGCGGCACCCATCTTGCTTTAATTATAGAATGAAGTAGCTTCACTTCGTTTGTAGTAGAGCGGTTTTGAAAAATTCTTAGAAACCGTTTGACGAGCCCCACATAATATTTTTTCTCTACAATTGCCTGTCAATTGCCTTCAAACACCCGGCTGCACTTTTCTTAAAACAACAATCTTGAGAAAAAATCGAATCTTGAGAAAAAATCGATCAGAAATCGAAAATGATTTTTAGATGAAGTTCTGAAATATGGCCAAGTAGGATGGAATTTGAATCTTCCTTAACCGATTATGATGAAATTTGATATGTGCGTTGGAAATGGGATTCTGAAACGATTTTTAGATAGATTTTTGGAATATGGCCAAGTAGGATAAAACTTGGCTATTCCTTAATCGATTATGATAAAATTTGACAAGTGAGTTAGAACTCTAAAATGATATTTCGTTAAGGTTCGGGAGTATGGGCAATTATGAAGTGGCGTAACTACTGTTTTCCCTCGTAAATAACGCATAGGCGTTCTAATCGCGAGTGCAAAAAACAAAACAAATATTTTCATTATTTAAACGAAAATTTCATTTAAAACGCTCATCTAAATAAAACGCCTAGGCTTTCTATTTTAAAATAAAATAAAACAATTTAATTTTTTTTAAACTCAAATATTTGTATTTAATTTTGTTTAATTCAAGACAGTCTATCTAGAAATATTACATATTTATGTAATTTTATCACATTAATTCATTAATATTTAACATAGATATAGGAAGGAGCACAATGTAAAAATAAGTTTGTACTATTTATTATTTTATTACATTTGGAGGCCATAATAATTCTCGATTTTTATTATGGATACATCTTTGGTTGAGTTCTCAACACCGTATAAATGTTCGTTTATTTTTGAACAGTTACTGTCTAACGCAGTGGTTCCCAAACTATTTTGGTCGTGGAGCCCACACATTTTTTGCCAATGATCGCGGAACCCTGAATATTTTTTAATAACGACTTTTCAAAATTTAACGAGATATTAAATGAAACAAGTATTATTTTGGTACTTCAGATTTTATTGAATTAAATAAAACTTAAAAAAAATCAATTCATCATAGAAATAATTAATCAAAATACAAAACATAAATTAAAATAAATAAAAAAAAACTTTAATGTGAAGAATGCACCTGCTTCTTTGATTCCACGATTCTCTTAAAATTGGGCGTTATGTTTGATGACTGAACTCGCATATCTGGTGCAGTATCAAGTTTGTTACGATATTGGGTGTTTGTCGCAACATATTTTGAAAACCCAGCTTCACACAAATAAGTGGTTGCAAACGGCAATAGAATTCGAATAGCCTGTTTTGTTAAATTTGGATATTCATCGAATATGTCTGACCAGGGGTGCAACCATCGAATATATCTGACCAGGGGCCCTATTCTCGAATTCCACATCCATTTTTCATAAAAATTGAATTTTTTCGGTACTAAGGGAATATTTCCGAATGGGTATAAGCATGTGGAAAAAATTCCCCATATAGGAAAGTGTCCATGCCACAAGTGTTTTATATACGAATTACAATTTTCGAAAGTTTTTGTGTGAACTTTGACAGATGTCCACATGTGAAAAATGGATGTGGAATTCGAGAATAGGCCCCCAGGGGTCGTAACCGAAAATTTTCGTAATGCCATTTTCGTAATAGTAATGGTGAAATCATAATTTAGTATTCTTGAAATCATTACGAATATAACGAAGAGAGGAAAAAAAGAATAATAAAATTTCGAGAGAGAAGATGTAAATGTAAGTTCCTAAAATGGTATTCTTGAATTCCGGATTACGAAAATTTTCACAACGGAACGTTACTAAAATTTTCGGATGGGTTTTTTGTTTCTTATTGCATTTCGTAATGAAATCATTTAGATTTTTGTTTTAATTATATTCATATAAGGACGTTCATAAAACTCAATAATTTCTGTTTATTGTTAAAAATAATATGTATTTACATTTCGATAAATATTTATTATTTTATTACCACAAAAAGGGTACCTATTTGCTTGTGGTATGTTTATTATTTTCTTAAAAATAAGGGTAATAGCTACAATACTAATTACAATTTGGGATGTATTTTTAAATGTCGCGTGTTGTAATTAGAATTGAATTGATATACCGTCACAGGCGGATAATACTAATGGTACGTAAAGTCATACAATCATACCATCATACCATAATAGTATCATACGACAATATGATCTAAAATCATATTATCGTCATAGAATCATAGGACAATGCCATTACATAAATAGCGTGACATCAGTCTACAAAAGTCAAATCCCCAATATAAAGAGGGGAATAAAGATTTTTATTTTCCTATGAAACGTAAACAAAATCATATAGGAATTATTTTGGGTTGTGTTTATTTTCAGTTTAAATGAACATTTTTATTGATAAATATAAATAATTTTAAATTAAATACTATAAATCGAATTGCAGATTGTCCAAAATTTTAATTAAATTAATAAAATTTTAATTCACAATTTTGCGTTTTAGTAAACTGATTTTTATTCTCAAACATCGTCAGGCTCCGTGCTTTTTTTTTAAATTTCATTTCGCAGATTACTAGATTAGTTTTATTACTTTACCAATGCTACTACATAAACAGCCATGATTTATAATAAAACTAATCTAGTAATCTACGAAAAGAAATTTAAAAAAAACCACGAAGCCTAACGATTTCCATAAATTTCCCTAAAAATCAATTTACTGAAATGCAAAATTGTTAATTAAAATTTTATTAATTTCAATTAAAATTCTCTACAAGCTGCAAGATATTCAATGTATTTCGTCGTCAAGTAACCGGCCGGAAAATTCGGAATATTTAAGTAAACATATCGCAAAAAATCCTTTAAAGTGGGTGTCTCCTTTTCAAGTTATGGGCTCGATTTTAATTCTGTTTGCGGTTTTTGAAAGTTTATGAGTCACTTTATTTGATAGTTTGCGTACTTAGCCAGGTTTTTTTAAAGAATGTAAAAAATTACGGGAAAGTGACATTTTTTTTTACTTAAGAAAACCTCTACTTTTAAAAAAACTGAACTGTAAGTCGAGAAAATGTCCCATTAAATTAATTATTTTAATTAGTATTATTAATCTCAGTATAATGCTCTCCACCCTCTTGTAAACAAACAAAGGCTCTCCTGATCACACTAGTTGTTGTCCAATGCAATTGTTAAGCGTTGCCTCTTGTTTCTGCTGCAGCAGCGAAAATTATTGCTGTCAGAAATAAAAATCTAGGGGCGTAAGTTTAGGGGACCTTGGCGGCCAGGCTACAGGACCGCCTCTACCGATCCACCGTGGATCATTTTCATTTAAATGATGTATTATCTTGGGAAAATGTGCTGGAGCTCCATCTAATTGCAGCTGCATTCGCCTTCTCCTCAACAATGCCCCTTTTTCCATGAGCAAAGACAACGTGATTCCTGAAAATTCTAATAATACGTGTTGATCAAGCCTGTTTTGTAGCTCGTAAGATCCGATAAGTTAATCTGGATCATTCCCGCCCATACATTTATAGAAAATTGGCTCTGGAAAGCTGTCTCCCTTACGACGTGTGGGTTTTTGATGGCGCAAACATGGAGGTTTCTATAATTTGTTATACCCGCCCTGTTGAAAGTAGCTTCACCTGTCCACAATATTCTCCTTATAAAATTGACATCACTTCTTTGCTGTGAAATTATTCAGTTACAAAAAACTGATCTGGCACGATGGTCCACATCTCCTAGATCTTGGGCACGACGGAAGTGATAAGGATTAAGGCCTTCTTGACCTCGATAATCTTATCGACAGGCGACTGATACTTGTCGTAGGGTCAGCACGTGTTAATCGTAATAAATCCTATTCCAACGTGTACATTTCCGTTACAGAACAGGTTTACAAAATGCATATCGGGTGCAAACTGTCCTTTTAATTATCACACAAACTTAAAATTGTTAAAACACAGAACACTGAGAGTATATAGTGTCACTTGATCGGTTAGCGAACAACTGAACTATTTATTTTTACTTACCAATTTGAGTTTTCGATCATTTAAAAGATTTGGTTAGATAACATCACTATACCTAAACGACTAGAAACGCCATTTTTTCGACAAATTACTGTTCGAATATTTTATGAGTTAGGTAGTAACAATGTTTTGTGAATTTGTAGATATTATGCTGTAGATTAATAATTTTAAATAAAATAACTATGTCATGGGACATTCGTCGACTTAAAGTTCATTTTTTTAAAAAGTAGAGGTTTTGTTAGTAAAATAATCGTTTAAGTAAAAAAATGTGATTTTCCCATAATTTGTTACATTCTTTACGAAAACCTGGCTTAGTAAGCAAATTGGCCAATAAAGTGACTCATAAGCTTTTGAAAACCGCAAACAGAATTAAAATCGAGCCCATAACTTGGGAGATATCATGAAAAATGTGAAAAGGTATCACCAATACACAAGGGGTCATTTGCCGATGAAACAGATTGTATTTAATTTAAAATTGTTTCTATTTATCAATAAAAATTTTCATTTAAATTGAAAATAAAGGTAACACAAAATCCTATATGATTTTGTTTACGTTTCATAGGAAAATAAAAATCTTTATTCCCTTAACACCACTACAAGTTTTTTTTCATAGCTTTTTATGTAGTGGGATTGCATAGGATCATATCGTCGTACTACCATACCATCAAACCATCATGCCATCATACACGATATAACATTATATCATCGTGCAATCGTACCATCATACTATCATAATGTACCGTCGTACCATAAAAACAGATTGGTGGAACAAAAAATTCTAAATCGGATAAGCGATTCTCGAGATACCAAGAGTACAGACATCCAGACGTCCAGAAAGACGGATAGATATATTATTTTTTTTTGTTTTTCGGACTCAAGGACTTTCAAAACGTCGAGAAAAGTGGTTTTGGATCAAACAATGTTTGGCCATTTTTGACAAGATTTCAATACATTGGTCTTTTTAGACCGAAGTAATTTTCCCTTTAAAAGAAAAAGTAGCATACACAATCATTTTTAATATATTTAATTTAATATTAAATAAATAAGCTATTATTTACAAAAATTCACAACAATTATTAATTTTAAGTAAAGAAAGCGTCCGCTTCGCTTAATATTCTCAGTTATACTAACATTTTTAATCATCTCTTTCGAAATCTTCTTAGTTTTTTATTCCTCTCTTCGTAATTTTCGTAATGACTTCAAGAATACTAATTTATGATTTCACCATAACTATTACGAAAATATTGTGCATTGCGAAAATTTCCGTAATGTTTGAAGACAGGCCATTTAAAATGATAAAACAAAATTGTTCCAAATGAACTTAATGAATGATAAAAATCACACTTTAAATTACACATTTCATTAATTATAATAGTAGTTTTATATATAAAAGTTAAATAGGCAATATAGCTTTAAATAACATATTTTTGTTGTTTGGAATCACATATTCCATTTTTGTCCGCTATAGCCAATTGTCAATTGCGAAAAATCTCATACCCTTACACGTATTGTTTAAAATTAGAAAGTGGTCAACAAAACCAACACAAATGTTTATACAAGCCGTCTCGTTCCCTCCTTACACAGATCCTATCAAAAAAATGTACACTATATTTATTATGAATCTTTCACCTATACTTATTTGTTTTGTGTATATATACTTTCTGATTTATTTATATGCATCACTAATACTAAGCCTTAACGTACTTTTTTATATCTTAAGTGTTTATACTGTTTGGCTTGTATAAACATTTTTGTTGGTTTCGGGTCAAGCATTAAAAAAAATATCCCAAGATTTAGGTATACGACATGTAAATACAAAAATATAAAAGAAAATATCCTTTTGTTCTAGTTAGGTAGTAATCAAAACCGAATGCATATAGTTACGTACATCGTTATCTCGAAATAAATAATACATATTTTTAAGAACACGTGAAACAAAGAAAAAAATAGGTACGATTTTGTTTTCATTTTTATATAAAATATTGAGAATAGAAAATATTGAGTTTCATGAACATATACTCGTACTTATCAATATAATTAACACAAAAATCCAAATGATTTCATTACGAAATGCAATGGGAAACCAAAACACCATTACGAAAATTTTAATAACGTTCCGTTGCGAAAATTTTCGTAATCCGAATTCAAGAATACGATTTTAGGGTTTTCGTAATACTTTGACACTAGCTCGCAATACGAAAGTTTTCGTAATGGTTCAAGAATAGCACCCCAGATTATTGTTAACGGAACTGTTCTAAATTTTGCTTCTTATTGTGTATCCGAACTTAATTCAATCAAATTTTCATAATCCAAGGACCGAAATCCTTTTGGTTTTGCTTTTATTTTGAAAGGATTTTGTACCCAGTAATTATCTTGGTTCTCTAGGTTTTGTAAAGTATTCACTGAGTGATTCCTGTAAACTGGACAAATGTATTTTTATGCCATCACGGATTTCCATATCTAAATCCACTTCAGATTCTTCGAGAAAATCATTAAGCGTCTGGAAACAGTCAAAGTTATTTTGCTCCACAGCTGAAATCCAATATTGTATTTTCCTTGAAAAGGCAACCAATTTATCTTTTATTTGCAATATGTTGACTTGTTTTCCTTGCAGAGCCAAACATGATTCGTTCAATTTTCCAAATATATCAGCAAGATATGCAAGTGTAGATAACCAAGTCATATTATTTAATCTGTCTACAGATAATTCAAATTTATGACCAATAAAATACGCCAACAGTTCCTTTCGCAATTCAAATATTCGCACAAGAATTTTACTACGCGATAACCATCTAACTTCCGTATGAAGAAGTAAAGTGGTGTGAAGACTACCCATATCTTCACACAAGGCTTTGAAAATACGTGATTGCAATGGTCGACTTTTAATAAAATTAATAATCTTCACTGCTTCGTCCAGAACTGATTTGATTGTAACTGAAATCCTTTTTGTTACTAATGCATATCTGTGAAGAATGCAATGAGTACTGTTACAGTTGTGTGCAACATTTTTAATCCGTGCTACAGCACCACTCACTTTTCCTGTCATTGCTTTTGCTCCATCGCTGCATACTTCAATACATTTTTTCCAGTTAATTTCATGCGTTGTCATAAAATTATACATGCAGTTAAATATATTTTCCCCCGTGGTGTTAATTTTCACACTTTCACATAAAAGTAAATGTTCTTTAATATTTTTATTAAAATCATACCGAACGAAAACAAGCAAAATTTGCTAATCCAGCAACGGCTGTGGACTCATCTAGTTGTAATACATAAGCGTCACACGCCTGCAACCGTGAAATAAGTTCTATTTTAATGTCATCGGCAATATCGTTAATACGCCTTGATACAGTATTGTTAGAAAGAGACACACTTTCAACTTGTTATACTCTTCGCCCAATACACACGAAACGATATCTTGAACGCAAGGTTTAATAAGTGATTCACCAATAACATGTGCCTCACCTGCGAGATCAATACGGTAAGATACTTCATATGACGCTTCCGTTACCTTTTGATTATCTGTTTTGAATTTTTTTTACCATAAAACTCTTGCAATTATTATGGCTTTCAAGTTTTCTTTCAAAAAAAGAAATATCTTTGCCTTTATCTGTTGGGTGATTTTTTTCCAAATGTCTCTGTAGTTTTGCTGGTACTAAGGAGCTGTTTGCCAATGTTTTGTTGCAAAGCAAACAAACCGCATTTGGAGCCTATTCGTCACCAGTACTAGTAAATCCAAACGACAAGTAACTAGTATCATATTTACGTCTTTTCGTAATTTTTTTCGTTTGGAAGATGAGGCTGTAGCTGTACGGAACTGGAAGTTGATGACATCGCGGGTTCCAGAATGTCTGTATCTGTAGATTCCGCGATTTCTGCATAACTACTGACAACGTCAGTTTTCTTTAACGACCCATATTTTAACCATTGATCCATTATTAGGGCAATACTTTTTTATAGACAAAAATGGAAAAAATATTACAGAGTACCCTAATTCTGTTTTTATTTTACAGTAATTTTTTTTTACACGAATTTGGTTTAACACAAATTAAAAAGATTTTTTTTTCTCTTTTTACGCGAATTGTTTTGTTTTAACACGATTTTCAAAATACTATGAATTTTTTTTTTATGTTATATTAATTTTTTTTATTCTCACTCAACACAATTTATTTTTTATTTTTTTTTTAACTTCGCATTATATTTTAATGTCATATTTTAATGTTATATAGCTAATGTCTATTATGTATGCGTGTATTATATTTGTGTGGGATTCCCCGAATTATATATAAAGTAGAGACGCAATTTAGTTTCGTATAAAAAGTTTAGTTGTTTAACAAGTTATAAGTAAAATAAGTTTAGTGTTCATATAACTTTATTAATTCTCCCAAAATGTGTAAGAACGAAAAATTAATTCTTAAGTAAATACATAAACTTGAACAAGAATTTTTTAATATTGTTTATCGTATGTATGTACTTTTTAGATGCTTTTTTAGGTCTCGACCAATCTACTATTTTTCCAAACACTCAATATCTTTTTTTACACGATTTTTTTACACGAATTTTCTTGGAACGTATCTGTCGTATGAAAAGAGAATTAGGTGATAATGAATAAATTATAAAAACTATTTATAGTCCTACCTGACTTATGTTCACTTGAAAAAATAGTTATGTTAGATTTAAAGTTCTAACTCGCAAATAACATTTTAGTTCGCGTCAGTTTATAATTTAAAATATACTACCTACCCAGCTATAAATGTTCCTTAACTGACATACTGGTTGCAATGACAGTTACTGTTAATAATACGAGGGCACAATAGCATTGTCGCATATTGCACAAAAAAATTACATACATTTTGGTGAAGTACGAATTGCTACCGATGCTTATGTTTTCAGCCGCCTTATTTAAAAATTTTAAATTTAATTTGGCGGTCGATTGTAAAGTTTCCGAAGAAAATGTGAATATATTAAACAACATTCTTATTTTTTTTTATGAAATAAAATTTGTCACGCGGAACCCCTAAATTTTTTCGTGGAACCACAGGGTTCCGCGGAACACACTTTGGGAACCGCGGGTCTAACGTAATAACAGTAATGTTCCAGTTTTCGATAAAGGAAACAGCAAATATTTCTATTCCAGATTCGGTTGTGTATCCAGCTTTTAAGGCTTCTTCTTCTTTGGAATCCATCAGGTACTGCATATCGGTTTTTAAGAAATCAATAATATTCTTTATGTAGTTTTCGATCCATTCTAGAAAATTATCTGAAGAAGTTGATTTTACGTATTTTACCAGAGCCTTCTAGAGTATAGAGCCATAATCTTAATGACGTATTTTTTAGAAGCTTTTTTAGTGGTATAACTTTTCACTGATTTCCATAGGAATCCTTAGTAAAAATGGTGTTTTTTAGCTTCAAGTTTTTCAATGAAAAAAGCAAAAAAATATTATAAAATGTTTATATAAAAGTTTTCTACATATCTTTAACAACAATACACAAGAAAGCTATATTGGTATTAAATAAATAATTATTGCAGAAATATTAAAATTAAATTATTTCTAAAATATATTTTTCAAAATTTCATTTTGAAAAATGCATCAAAGTTGGCTCTGACGAATTAAAATTATACTTGCTAAATTTATCTTTAGTTTTACTAGTGTACGTAAGATGTCTAAAATGGTTACAGAAAAATACGAAATAAAATTATTTAATCGCAGTAAATTAAATTTAGCACTATGTTTTTGATTATTTATTCTAATGTTGAGAAGGCTGTGATATTTATTTAAAAAAGTAATTTAAAATGCAATCCTTTTATTTTTTATACAGGTATTTATTATGTCAAAACGAAAATTCAATGAAAGCTTAAAATCCACAATCAAGACGCCTCCTCAAAATTTAGAACAGAATGGTTAAATGAAATTGTTGAAACATGCGTCTCATCGTCAACTATTAAACAAAAAATTAAATTAGGTGATATTTTTAATTATCAAATTGAAACCAATGATGTTCTTTGCAAAATATGTACCGAAGCAAAAGCTGAAAGTGAGTTTCAAAATGGCAAAAACTGGACGAATTGGAAATTGTACTACTTAAAGAGGCATTTAAGCCAAAAAGTACATTTAGATTCGGTAATAAAATTACGAAATTGCAAATAAGGTGGAATTGTCGAAATGTTAACTTCCTCTACAGAAGAACTGGTATCGCTTTTATTAGATTTTTTACGTTCTATCAAATCTGCAGATACGTGCAGATTTGATAGAACGTAAAAAATCTAATAAAAGCGATACCAAAATTTTGATAGACAATAAGCGCGTTTTTTTATTCGCTCCGGATAGCGCTCCGTATAAATAGGTAGAGCCAAATATTTTTTATTTCAAGTTTTCGCTAAACAATTGAATTAAAAATGATAGTTTGATGTTAAATAAACTTAGTTTACCAATAAATAGCGCGTCAAATTTAAATTTAGGCGTAAAAAAATGACGGCTCTCGATAGCAGCTATCCGGAGCGAATAAAAAAACGCGACTAACGTTATACTTGTAATAAAAATTAACACTTCGATGTCATCAGTACAGGAAATTCATGAGCATATGGAAAAATATATATCTATTCCCAAAAGTTGGCGCAGCAAGAATTATGCATTCGAATTTGTTCAATGGATTAATTTTGTAATACAAAAACAGTTTCTTGGGGAACTAAGAGAATCGTCCTTTCATTGTTTAATTGTGGATGAAAGTACTGATATATCTACACACAAAGCTTTAATTTTATACATAAAATACCGGCCAAAATTTTCTTCTGACCATAAAACCGTATTTGCAGGAATTTTAAAATTAACTGGATGTACTAGTTCCTTCATATTTGAAGCTATTGATGATTTTTATATAAAAAATAATATCAATATGCATAATATGTAAATGTTTACACCAGACGGTGCTTCTGTAATGCTTGGTAAGAATAATGGTGTGGCTGCATTGTTACGAAACAGAATCCCTCATTTATCGCAGCAGCATTGTGTAGCACACAAGAAAGATTTAGGAATTGATGATGCTTGGAAACAAGTACCAATAATGCGTGATATTGAAACATTATTAATGACAGTATTTACCATGTTTAGTAGATCAACCGTAAAGAAAGTAAGCTTTGAAGAATTGGCAAGCGTAACTGAATGTGATGTATTAGCATTTCGTCCATTAAATGAAGTTAGATGGCTGTCAAGACATTTTGCAGTAAGAGCATTTATTCGTAATTACGATCTGTTGATAGAATACTGCACTGAGGAAGTAGAGAAATGTAATGATCCAATATGCAAATATTGCCTAAAACTTCTTAAGGATCCAAAATATCGCCTTTCATTAATGGTTTTAAATGACGTTCTTGAAGAGTTTGTAACATCTGCATTGTTACAAGGCAAAATTGTCTGATTATGATACGCCACTGAATATTACTGATCAATGAATCGATCGACTGTGATTGTTTTGTATAGGTATTGTGTATGGATAGTCTTCGGATGGTATACAATACCAATTTTTTTACTTCCCCTCTTATTATTGTTTTTGTTTTGCAATTTTACTGTTGCGAATATGGACCATCATACGATAAGCCTTATACAATTTCATATTGATTCCAATTTGTGCATCGATCTAATAAGATCCAAGCAAGTGAAAAAAAAATACAGAATAATTTACAATTTAAATTACCTTAAAAGTTAATATAAGTAATTTTATTTGCATAAATTAAGTGTAATTGTCGGGATAAATTATAATCAAACGGGATTTTACATCTTTTTATTGGCGGAAAAAGTCGTGGTAAAGTTTTACATACCCCCGCAAGCAGCAAAACGTAAAAAAAAAAAAAAAAAACCAAATAAGAAAAACTCGAAGCGGATAAATCGTGCGGTCACGAATTCGAGAAAAGCTTTCGCGACTTTTCCGCCATTATATTAAAGAAATAATTTAATTAATTAAATTAAACTTTAACTGCCGTTGCGAAACATTTGGTACCATTTACCAAACAACCGGTTAATTCGTGGAACAGCTTAAGAGGGAAAAAGATAAAATCATCCGATCTACATCGCGCGGTTAAATTGAAAATGCGCGCTACCTAGTCAGGGTACTACTACTTAGTGAACTTAGTGCAAAAATATTAAAAATCAAAATAAAATCATACGAAAAAAAAAACCTAAAAGAAATGATTTATTGTTCGTAGTGTTAAGAATGTGCTATTGTGTAATTCATTAATAATTATAATTAAATGATGAATCCCTTCTGGATATAGTTCTGTTAGTTTTAAGATCATTTTTTTTTATGTACAATATTTCTGTACAATTATAAACGGTATTAATCTGCGAACGTCAAAGCCATGGTTTTGGATTCAAAGCAGCTGATGTAAGTGTTTAAACATGATATCTTTTTCTTATTAATTAAACTATTAATTATTTTTATTTTTAAATAATTAAAACATTTCTTTTATCTAATTTTGATTGATTTATTAATATTTGATGTTTATACATTTCGTACATATATAAATTAATTCAGAGTATCTATACAAAACAATTTCAGTGTTTATTTAAGTTACAGTACGTCTTAGTATTACGTATAGATTTCTGTGTCTCAATTATTATGATACGTTTAATAAATTATATTCAGTGTCCAGTATAAATCCACATATTTTTTTAAATTTATTTTCCATATTATGTTGTAAAGAATAGTGACAAAATGTGCTAAACAAACAACCTAAGTTTTGGGTGATGAAGACAAATGACGCTGGGCGTGCAATAACATATACTGAAGCACGGGGTGGGAATATGTACTAATGCAATGGCATTAAAGTGCAAAAGTGAACTGTGATCTGTGATAAACAAAGTGTAGACCAAAGATGTGATATTCTTTTATTCCGTTCGTTAAAATTTTTCGTTTCCGTAATTATTTATTTTTATTTGTCGCTTTACTTAAGGGTTGATACTAGGGTACCGCCCTGCAGCACTATCTAGCTCTAAGCAGTTTTGATGACAAGAACCACCCCCACTTCTCACTGTAGTCATAGCCGGCAAATGTGCTGCGTCATCAACATTCAGCTGCTAGAGATTCTGTTAACGGCTTTTTAATGATAACTCTCGCGTGTTTTTCATAGCGTAACCCAAAATTAAAAGCGAGCCGTTACAAGTTGTCATCGCTTTGTAAAATATTACAGAGGAGTTTGCTGACAATAATGGATGCAATGCAATTCGCAAAAGCAAGGATCAACAAAATCGAAAACCAATATTTAGGCGAAATAGTTCATTGGAATAATGATACAAAAGATCTAATTGGTAAAAATCCTGGTATCGACACTTCAGCAATTTTACGATTTATCGAATTGTTATGTATACATTTAAAGAATAGGTTTCCAGAAGAAGACGTAATGGATTGGCATGCATTTGATCATAACGCTATAATAAATTCAAAAGATTTTAACTTTGGTCAAGATTGTATGGTAAAGCTGGTTAAAAAATATAAAAATATAATTCCCGGATATGACGAACAAATTGGAACAGCAATTTCAAAACAATATAACGATTTTAAGTTTTTAATAATTGAAAAGATGAAAAGTAATTCCGTAGCTAATTTTTTTGATTTAGTTAAGTTGGCTAATGCAGATACACAATTTAAGGAATTGTCAGTGCTTCTAGATATATGTGCTACATTTCAGGCATCCAGTGCAGATTGTGAACGTGGTTTTAGCTTGATGAATGCTATTAATTCAAAATCACGAAACAGATTAAAGGCTAATAATTTAGATAACTTGATGCGAATAAAAACGTTTATCACATCAGGAGGCAATATTAATTTAGACAGTATTTATGAACATTGGGTTTTTAATAAGGACAGACGTGAAAAATATTACATTATGATTTATAGTTTTTTTATTTTTAATAGTTATATATTTCACCTTTTGAATTTAATATAGGTATATTGTTTTTGTTTTCTATTTATAACTTTTCATTAAATTAGTAATACTTGCTTGAATATAATATAATGCAAGGTGTAATTTTTTTTTATTATTTATATACTTAAAAATAAAAATAAAAAAAGTTTTTTTTTAAATTTTGCTCGCTTTTTTTTTAATTTAATAGACTTGCCCACATTGTAGTTAACACCGCACACCAATTTTAAAAATTAAAGGGAACGTTGTTCCTGATCCGTTTTTGAGTTATGGTAGACTGGGGTTCGCATTCAAAATATCTTGGGACTTGGTCAACATTTATTATATTATGAGGCCTTATTTGCTTCTCTTCGATGATCCATTGTATATTGTCAAAAAAAATCGTGAGCAAGCGAGCTTGCATTTTTGGGAAGATACCGACACGATGTTTGCCTTCTCGACACTAATTTATAGCGATTTTAAAATCGGCTAAGCCATCCGTCTGATGCCTTAAATGTCGTATATTTTTCGGTGCTTAATTTGGATTTAATTTTCAAAGCCATGCTTTGAATATATTTCTCTTTAACTCTGAGACCTTTTTTGTTTCTGTCTTGAATCCATTCGAAGAGCTCTTTTTCCAATTCAATAAATTCCTGCGGTATTTGCTTTATATTATTTTAAAACCTGGATTGTAAAACGTAACGAATACGATTTTCTTTTGGAATTAATCGTTGAAAAATAAGCTTGAACACTATAACGGAAAAAATATACTTACAACTTAATATTCTTGTATTGTCCTCTGTTTTTACGTCTCGTATAAACGTTCGATAATCATGCATACATGTTTTAAATTAAACAGTATGTAGAATTTTGATTTAAATTGAACTTAAGAGTAGAAGAAAAGCGGTTAACATTTGCGCTAAAATTTGACGTTTTGTAATTGCATGAAAATGTTAACAGATGTATCTTCTATAAAGTTGCAATAAAAGTGTTGCCTGGTTTCATACATTTCAAGTTTAAGTTTCGGCCGATAGGTTTTTATTTATTTCTTTTATCGAAATTTAAAACATTCTTAAACATTTTACTGCTTTTTATGTTAAACTACAAATTTGAATGATCTAAACAATCAAAAATACAAATTTGAAATTTTGGAAAATTTGAAATTAATGAATAATTTAAAAATGATTTATTTGTGTTCAATTTTTGATTATTATACCTTGGTCGTTTTATTCGAATAAAACGTTCAGGAGTGTAGTATTCGTTTTGAACGCTTAGGCCTTATTTACGAGGGAAGACAGTAGGTACCCACAGCTGCGGGGAGCCCATGGCTATATTGGGGCCCACGAGATTTATCGAGCGTTTAAATATTAGTTCAAAGTCAAGCTTAGATAGATTGCAGCTCAGTTTAAGCTTAAAGAAGACTACCATTTCAAATTTACAAAATGAAATTTTTAAGACAAGGTGGTCGTCTAATTTTTAGAGAAAGAAGAAATGATTCCTGCTGCTATTAAATATTTTCTTAAGACAGGCCCAACAATTTCTTCTTGATTGCTGAAGGTGAAAAAGTTCCGACTCGTATTCTGATTCCTTAGAAATAAAAATGCCTTAGATTCTTACATGTATGTATGCAGATTTAGAAGAAAAATTGCTAAACTCGTTTAAAATCAAGAGGGGATCATTTATTTGTAATATACGTTGTGTACTCCAAGTTTACCCCTTTTGTACTTCAAATTTAACCTTTTATAAAACGGGTGTGAAGTTTTAGACAAAACAACAAACTTATTAATATTAGTGAAACTGTTGTTAAAAGCAATTTAAAACCAATTGCTGCCAAAAACCAGAAGCAACTATAACATAATATATGAATTAATGCTTTTGACTTGCTTAAATAAATGATTTTTGATATCAACATAACCTATATATTCGATAAAAATCGTTTTTTACTGAGTCTGAAAATTGAAACCACTTTTTTTGAGATATGGAGATCATTGGTTAGCTATACCGTAGATGCCTTAGTAAGCTTAAGTAAGACGGTTTTTTCTAAAAAAAAAATTGCTCACTAAAATCCATATCGCATACAAATTTACTGCAATTTCAGAATCGGTAACAAAAAAACCGTTTATTTATGGTTGGTAAGCCCAGGGCGAATCATAAAAATTTTTCGGGGGTTCGGTATATAGCAATATTTAAAGGATATACTATATAGGCATCCTCTTTCGCCCCTTCAAAGCCGTTTTAAAGGGCGCCCTACCATTTGTTTAAATTTTTTATTACAAGGAAAGCTTGTAACGTCATTTTAAATTACATATCGCCACGTGAACACTTAATTGTCCTATGCGCCATTTGGTGAAAGGTTCAAAAATCGATTTTTAAAGTTTGATTCAAATTCTGTTTATATTGGGTGTACTATTTTTAGTTTTTTTTTTGTTTTATAAGTAGGTTGATTATTTCTGTGTTCAAAACTATTTAATAAATCCCGTTAGGCTTAACTATTAAAGAAAAAAATTAATAATTATAAAAATTTACCAATTTGGATATAGGACACATCCCATATATTTGTAAAACACAATTTTTTTTTTTCATCTTTTTTCTTTGGGATATAGGACACAAAATACGATACTGAAATAATTTCAAAATAATTATAATTAAAAACGAAATTACGGATTTAAAACTATATATTTCATTTATGTATTATAAAAACTAGAAATATATTATATTTAATATAATATATAAAAAAATCACAAAAATAAATAATAACAAAAATAATTCATTGTTTATAACAAAAAAATATACATTATTGCAAGACGTCTATGGTAACAAAATCAGTCTTAAAAAAGGTTTGCTGCTATTCTAGCTTACGGAAATTTAAAAATTGCTTTGTAAAAGTTTACGTCTTCAATTATTGGTATAAACGGAATCATCGATTGAATATCTTTAATTTTTTCTTTTGAAATATTTCCAGGCACATTAAGAATTGACACAGTGGGTAACCTTTTCAAATGTTCACTTTTTGTTCTGCGATTGCCTTGAACCATCAGTGGAATTGATAAGTATTCCTCATTTTCGTTATAATTTGTTTTTATTTTAACAACATAATTTATTTGTTTTTCGTAACAAAGTTCAGTCGCCAATTTGAATTTTACGCTTGAAAAATTAAACCCAAGGCTTGCTTTGTTGTAGTTAAAAAAATCGGTAGATTTCATTTACATTAATTTTAACTTTACTTTATCATAATTCATTGCTGTTAAATGTCTTAAGAGAGACACAGGGCTATAATAATCTATGTGTTTCAAATGCCGTTCTATTACGCTGTGTACTGCATCTACTTCTTGCACTCGCGAATGCCCCGGAACCGAATATCGCTGAATAATTCTGATTATTTGATCGTTGGCTTCACAAAATTTAAGTAAGGCAAAAGATGTAATTCGGTTGCGATTTTGTGGAACACACGAATCCGACCACAAAATAATTGAAGTAACTGTGGGATTATCCTTTAGTACCGCGTTTAAAATTTTAATTAATGCACTGGCAATATCGTTGCCAGTCCTACCACTTTGGCTTTCATACCATATTGAACAATAAGTAGTACTGTTGAGATGGCAATAACCACTTAGATTGTATAAATTAAGTTTTCTTTTGTAGAAAAAGTTTGATGCATTCCCTTTTGGTAACGTAAATACATTTTCCAAATCATAGCATACGAGTGCCACAGTTTAAAGTTTTTTTTTTTAAGAAGGTCTTCGTTAATCGTTTTCTTTACATGTTTTCCTTTTTTGCATGGTTTTGGTATGCCAGTATCCGCATCAAAATTATTCTTAAAAAAATAGTAGACGCTTCTCTGTGATACAGACAATGTGGCCAAAAAAAATGAATGACAGACTCTCAGTAGTTGTTTGCCTTGTGGTAAAAAATAATAAAAAATGTGGTGTTTTCTTGAATTTTCTGCTGTTGTACGCTTCCTTTTAGCATTAGCTCTGGTAACAAACTTAGCGTAAAAGGTTTTTTTTCCAAATCATTTAATACCCAGAAATTGGAGTGGATTTGTTTTCTACACGACTCAGTAAAAAATGATGTACATACAGCTATGCTGACAAGATTTGTCACATTTTGCCGGTAGAACTGCTTTTGCGGGTATAGTTTTACCACTTTTACTTATATACTCTTTCCCCGATTGTTGTTTCCGCCATAAAATCTCGTGTTTCCAATTTCCTTTATTTAATTTGCGTTTTCGAGATAGTGTACCTTTCTCTTTTACGTTCCTTGGTTGAAATAATTTAACTTGATTTTGATTATCATGCGCCACTTTATTTGTTTCAGGCTCGGATAAATCAAAGGCCTCGTCTTCAGGAACGAAATTGGGATCAACAATAGAATCATCATCGTAAATACTTAAACCGGAGCTACAGGTACTTTCACCATCAGTACTGTCGTCGGTTGAGTCCAAGGCATTAGCCAGTAATCTATTAAAAATGTTATTTTATATAACCTAATAAACAAAAATTAGAAAAACCTTATATATTTACCTTTCAAGACTGGCATTTATAGAACGAGGTGGCGAGGATAATTCTTCCCGCGCTTTGTTGCTAAAACATGATTAAAAGTTATTAATATGTATTTGAAAATTACAGCTAAAAATATATGTTTTACCTCAAAACATCAGCCGCTTCCATTTTTCACCGACATTAGTCGAGTAATTAGTGTAACTATTTTTTTTAAAAACGTTTTTACTGTTAATTCTTATAAATGTTATAGGAGAAAGAGAATGAGAATAAAATGTAACGTAATTATGCGATGTTTCCTCGTCGAGTGATTTTAGAAGACTGATGTTTTTTAACACAATGATCGACTCTTTTATATACTTTTGTACCAATAACGTATTTTTCCATTTGATATAGGACATAAATAAAATTTAAAAAAAGTCTAAATTACAATTGTTTAGTAAATTGTCCTATATCCATCGTTTTTTTATATTTTGGACACTTAAATACTCTTCATAGTTCAATTCATACTGTTGAATTTTATGTTCTATATCAGTGTTTATTGGATATAGGACACTTAAGTATAAAATAAGTTTATTATGTTAATGTTATATAAATATGTCCTATTTCATAGAAAATCATTCTGTTGGACAAATAAGAATAAAACATTAATCGGAAAAACACTTTTTTATGGTTTATTGGACAAAATCAAAGTGAGCTATCTTGAAAACTATAAGAGATAGGCCAAATCTCGATTCTGAAAGAGCGTAGTCGAAAACATATTAGTACATCAAAACATCATTTTCGGAAAAAGTGGTTTATAGGACACATTAATATTCACGTGGCGATATGTATATAAATGTCATATGACAGTCCCGTCAGGTCCTTGTCATGTAGCATATCCATAACTAAGGGAAAGAATAACTTGTACATATTGGCCGCCCTGCAAAGCCATTATAGAGGGCGCCCTACAATTTTTTAAATTTTTTTTCCTAGAAAAGTTTGTAACGTCATTTAAAATTGTATTCAAAATAATCTGACAGTCCTCTTAGGTGCTTGTCGTGTAGAATATCTAGAACTAAGGAATAGGATAACTTATACATGTTGGTCGCTCCTGCAAAGCCGTTTTAAAGGACGCCCTAGAAGTTTTTAATTTTTTTATTACTAGAAAAGTTTGTAACGTCATTTTAAATTAAATGAAAGGTCATATGACAGTCTCGTTAGGTCCTTGTCATGTAGAATATCCAGAACTAAGGGATATGATATTGGTCGCCCCTGTATAGCCGTTTTAAAGGGCGCCCTACAATTTTTTTAATTTTTTTATTACAAGAATAGTGTGCAACGTCATTTAAAAGTGTATTCAAATTCATCTGACAGTCCTCTTAGGTGCTTGACGTGTAGAATATCTAGAACTAAGGGATATAATATTGGTCGCACCTGCAAAGCCGTTTTAAAGGGCGCCCTAAAAGTTATTTAATTTTTTTATTACAAGATAAGTTTGTAACGTCATTCTAAATTAAAAAAAAGGTCATATGATAGTCCCGTCAGGTCCTTTTTGTGTAGTATATCCAGAACAAGGGGAAAGAATAACTTGTACATGTTGGTCGCCCCTGCAAAACTATTATAAAGGGCGCCCTACAATTTTTTAATTTTTTTATTACAAGAAAAGTTTGTAACGTCATTTTTAATTAAATAAAAGGTCATATGACAGTCCCATTAGGTCCTTGTCATGTGGAATATCCAGGACTAAGGGATAGAACAACTTGTACATGTTTGGTCGCTCCTGCAAAACCGTTATAATGGGCGCCCTACAATTGTTTAATTTTTTTATTAAAAGAAAAGTTTGTAACGTCATTTAAAATTGTATTTAAAATCATCTGAGAGTCCTCTTAGGTGCTTGTCGTGTAACTATACGATACTACAACTATACGATACTACTATACTGCAAAGCCGTTTTAAGGGGCGGCATACAAATTTGATAATTTTTTTTTAACAAGAAAAGTTTGTAACGTCATTTAAATTTCTATTAAAAATCATCTGACAGCCTTCTTAGGTGCTTGTCGTGTAGAATATCCAGAACTAAAGGATGGAATTACTTGCACATGTTGGTCGCCCCTGCAAAGCCTTTATAAAATGCGCCCTATAATTTTTTTAATTTTTTCATTACTAGAAAAGTTTGTAACGTTATTTAAAATTGTATTCAAAATCATCTGGCAGTCCTCTTAGGTGCTTGTCGTGTAGAATATCCAGAACTAAGGGGTAGGATAACTTCATTTAAATTTCTATTAAAAATCATCTGACAGTCTTTTTAGGTGCCTGTCGTGTGAAATATCCAGAGCTAAGGGATAGAATAATTTGTACTTGTTGGTCGCCTCTGCAAAGCCGTTTTAAAGGGCGCCCTACAATTTTTTTTAATTTTTGTATTGGAAGGGAAGTTTTTAACGTCATTTTAAATAATATAAAAGGTCATATGACAGTCCCGTCAGATCCTTGCCATGTAGAATATCCAGAACTACGAAATAGAATAACTTGTACATGTTGGTCGCCCCTGCAAGGCCGATATAAAGGTCACCCTAGAGTTTTTTAATTTTTTTATTACAAGAAAAGTTTAACGTCATTTTAAATTAAATAAAATGTCATATGACAGTCCCGTCAGGTCCTTACCATGGAGAATATCCAGAACTAAGGGGTAGAATAACTTGTACCCTTTGGTCGCCCCTGCAAAGCCGTTTTAAGTGGCGCCCAACAAATTTTTTAATTTTTTTAATACAAGAAAAGTTTGTAACGTCATTTAAAACTGTATTCAAAATCATCTGACGGTCCTCTGCGGTGCTTGTCGTGTAGAATATCCAGAACTAAGGGATAGAATAACTTGTACATGTTGGTCGCCCCTGCAAAGCCGTTTAAAGGGCGCCTTACTATTTTTTTAATTTTTTTTATTACAAGAAAAGTTGGTAACGTCATTTAAAATTAAATAAAAGGACGTTTGACAGTCCCGTCAGGTCTTTGTCATGTAGAATATCCAGAACTAAGAGTAGTGCAACTTGTAAATGTTGGTCGCCCCTGCAAAGCCGTTTAAAGGGCGCCCTACAATTTTTTTAATTTTTTTATTGATTGATTGCGACGTACGATCAAGCATTAAGCAAGTCTCCCGTATTATAAATGCGAATACCACACCACTATTACCCATGTTACACAACACGACACCATTCTCCATGAAGCCAAACCCCGTAAAAAAAGGCGCCACATCGATAACCACATAAGTCTAATAGTTGTGATATCCGCCCCTGGCCAGGCCGCCGTCGTACACCTTTTACATATAACAAGATCGAGGGATGGGAAAGGAATGTTAGCAACAAAGACTCAACCCGGTTCCAGACACCTAAGTAGTTGATAGTTAGTAAATTTGTTAGTAATATATGTTTTAGTAGTTTATAGACACAACAAGACAATACAATTTTTTTTTTTAAAGTTCATCTACTGCTCCAACAACCTGTAAGAAGCAACCTGTAAAGAAGACACAATGACAACACAAATTTCCTGGTACCGCAAACTCTTTTTTCTGAAAAGCTGTAAACAACTATTATTATTCCCCTCCACCATTTTTTCCATCGGCGGTTGTGAGAGGGGGGCGAGATTTCGTTCCATCATCATGTTCCCATGCGGTCACCCAAATTCGTACTAACTGTAGGTAGTGTTGCTTGACGTTGTTGTTGAAATCGTTGTCTCTGCTGTCCCTGCTACTCGCCCCCCAAT
This sequence comes from Tipula vernalis, assembly GCA_958295665.1. NCBI lineage: Eukaryota > Metazoa > Arthropoda > Insecta > Diptera > Tipulidae > Tipula > Tipula vernalis. Next base: position 300,373,724 of record OY282558.1, read on the forward strand.
TTTTTTAATTTTTTTATTGCAAGAAAATTATGTAACGTCATTTTAAATTATATAAAAGGTCACATAACGGTCCAGTCAGGCCCTTGTCATATAGAATATCCAGAACTAAGAAATATAGTTTTTACTATATTTCACTATATTTCAAAAGTACAACTCATGTACAGTTCATGTACAAAATTTTTTTAAATTTTTTTGTTACAAGAAATGTTTATAACGTCATTTAAAATTGAATTAAAATCTTCTGGCAGTCCTCTTAGTTGCTTGTCGTGTAGAATATCCACAACTAAGGGATAGAATAACTTGTACATGTTAGTCGCCCCTGCAAAGCCGTTATAAAGGGCGCTTTAATATTTTTTTAATTTTTTTATTACTAGAAAAGTTTTTAACGTCATCAAAATCATCTGACAGTCCTATTAGGTGCTTGTCGTGGATAATATCCAGAACTAAGGGATAGAATAACTTGTACAAATCGGTCGCTCCTGCAAAGCCGTTTTAAGAGATGCCCTACAAATTTTTTAATTTTTTTATTGCAAGGAAAGTTTGTAACGTCATTTTAAATTATATAAAGTGTCATATGACAGTCCCGTCAGGTCCATGTCATGTAGAATATCTAGAGCTAAGGGGAAGAATAACTTGTACATGTTGGTCTCCCTTGCAAAGCCGTTATAAAGGGTGCCTTACAATTTTTTTAATTTTTTTATTACAAGAAAAGTTTGTAACGTGATTTAAAATTGTATTCAAAGTCATCTAACAGTCCTCTTAGGTGCTTGTCATGTAGAATATTCACAACTAAGGGAAAGAATAACTTGTATATGTTGGTCGCCCCTGAAAATCTATTATAACGGGCACTCTACATTTTTTTAAATTTTTTTATTACAAGAAAAGTTTGTAACGTCATTTAAAATTTAATTAAAAATTTTCTGACAGTCCTCTTAGTTGCTTGTCGTGTAGAATATCCAGAACTAAGCGATAGAATAACTTGTACATATTGGTCGCCCCTGAAAAGTCGTTATAAAGGGCGCCCAACAATTTTTTTAATTTTTTTATTACAAGAAAATTTTGTAACGTGATTTAAAATTGTATTCAAAGACATCTAATAGTCCTCTTAGGTGCTTGTCATGTGGAATATCCAGAACTAAGGGATAGAATAACTTGTGCATGTTGGTCGCCCCTGCAAAGCTGTTATAAAGGGCGCCCTACAATTTTTTTAATTTTTTTATTACAAGAAAATTTTGTAACGTGATTTAAAATTGTATTCAAAGTCATCTAATAGTCCTCTTAGGTGCTTGTCATGAAGAATATCTACAACTAAGGGATAGAATAACTTTTACATGTTGGTCGCCCCTGCAAAGCCGTTTTAAAGGGCGCCCTACAAATTTTTTTAATTTTTTTATTACAAGAAAAGTTTGTAACGTCATTTTAAATTAAATAAAAGTCATAAGACAGTCCCGTCAGGTCCTTGCCTTGGAGAATATCCCTACAAGTTTTTAATTTTTTATTACAAGAAAAGTTGGTAACGTTATTTAAATTTGTATTTAAAATCATCTGACAGTCCTCTTAGGTGCTTGTCGTGTGGAATATCCAGAACTAAGGGATAGAATAATTTGTACATATTGGTCGCCCCTGCAAAGCCGTTTTAAAGGGCGCCCTACAATTTTTTTAAATTTTTTTATTACAAGAAAAGTTTGTAACGTCATTTTAAATTATATAAAAGGTCACATGAGAATCCTGTCAGGTCCTTGTCATGGAGAATATCCAAAACTAATGGAAATAATAATGTACATGTTGGTCGCCCCTGCAAAGCCGTTCTAAAGGGCGCCCTACAATTTTTTTAAATTTTTTTATTGCAAGAAAAGTTTGCAACTAAATTTTTTTTTATTAAACATTCGAGGTCAACAAAAAGTGGTCCTATATCATCGTATTGGAATATGGCTACATGTAGTCGATGTAGGATACCTATATATAATTATCCTTATAAGCCGAACCCGATGATCATCTCTGCGAATTGGGTAATTTTCAATACATGGAACCTCAAAAACTTCTGCATATCTTGTCAAAAATTACCAACATTCGAGGTTAACAACAAATTTTCCTATTTCATCGTTTTGGAATATGGCTACATGTAATCAATATAGGATGCTTATACCTAATTATCCTAATAGGTCGAACCCACGGAACATCTCTGTGAATTGACCAATCCCTAATACAGTGAACCTCTAAAATTTCTGTATATCGTATAAAAATTACCAACAACAAATGTTGCTTTTTCATCTTATTGGAATATGGCTACAAGTAGTCGATACTCAATATTTTGAATGGATAACTGCCATTAACAATATTCCAAATTCACCGCTTCGAAAAAACTTCTTCTGGATAATGTGCCCCACACCTTGGTTTATATGACCTATATAGCTGAACCTTGCCCAAATCTCTAGCAGTGCTTGTTAATGGGCCCCCAATAGAAAATACTCAATATTGGAAGTGGAACACTGCTATTAACAAGATTCCAAATCCTTCGTTTCGAAAAACTTCTTCTGGATAATATGCTCCGTACCTCGGCTTATATAACACAAAAAGCCCAACCTTGCCCAAATCTCTGGCAGTGCTTGTTAATGGGCCCCTAATAGAAAATACTCAACATTGTAAGTGCAAAACGACCATCAATAAGATTCCAGATTCACCGTTTCGAAAAAACTTCTATGGCTTATATGACCTATATAGCTGAATCTTGCCCAAATCTATGGGAATGATCGTAATTTTGCGCACAATAGAAAATATTCAAAGGTTTATTGAAAATTCTAATGCATTTACATTTTAATTGGAATCCTATAGAGTTGTATTATTCTTTTTTGAATCATAAACCTTTACGTTTTCGTTTTTTGTCAGAAATTTCACGGGCTCATAAGTCGTTTGACTTCAACATGTTCCGACAAAATTCGACGTACCCCCAACAATTTGGCAACCCACTACGAATAGTAGGTACTTATTACTCATTCTGTGGTCACAAGGCATAACACCTTATGTCAAATTTGATAATTTTTCTAGAGAGGTAGAAAATTTTTAATATTAAATCCATTTTTCACTTATGCCGAATAAAGCTTACTACGGCTTGCGACCATAGCCTTGGCCACAAAGCATTACTACTTAAATCAAATTTAGTGAAGTAAGAGGAAAGATAGAAAATGTTGAATATTGAAAATAATTTTTATTTTATGTCGACTTAAGTAACTATGCCGTGTGGCCACAGATAGACATATCTGTATACTAATTTTGGATTAAAAAGAGAGAGTAAATTCCAAGCAACTAGATGTATTGTAGTTAAAATATAAACCGAACACCTACATATTCAATCATATACAATTCGATTTGTGTTAAACTTCCAAAAATAACTGATGACTGTGCTATGCACCGAAACCCATTTAACGCATAGACTGAAAGAAACCCAATTTAATTAACAAAACAATACGGATACCGCAGATTTTTTAATTGAAAATCAAAATGGATAATAAACGGAAAATACTTAATAAATATGTGTGCGATAACAAAAAAACAAATTGTAATTGAAATTTTTTTAATCAATATTTTTTTTAATGGAAAAATCTGATTTCACAGATATTTTTTTATTAAAACAAAAGAAGTGTTGAATAATTTGATTGGATATGTTCGAATATTTGATAATTCCGTTCTTAAAGGTCTTAAGGTAATATATTAAAATTTTCTTACTTTCGGAAATATTAAAATCATTATAATACTTGCTAGCCCTGCATAATCCTGTAATTTGTGAATAAAAATTTGCAATAAAGCCTTCATCAATTGAAAAGTTTTCAGCATCAGGTATTTCTAACTCTGAAATTAGGGTTTCTGCAACTATTACGTATTTTTCATCACAGATGCTAAACAATACTCCATACTCGTATCAAACTTTTCTTGATTATTCTACACTCAGTTTCATGCGTCGTAGTATCCAGGCATGCATGTTGATAACACCAATCATTTATTTTTTTGAGTGGGCCTAGCATAAGTTTATTTGCACAAATGAATCGAATTCCTCCAATTTGTTGCCGTGCAATCATTCATAGCTTAAACTAATATACTATATTTAAATATTTCTACATTATGCCATCAGAAAGTGTTTTAATTATTATGGTACGACTGAAAAAATTGATTGAATTTGAAAAATTCCAAAAATATTTTTATGTTAAGTGATATTTGCAATCATCTTTAGACCTTTCCCTCCAATCTATTCATCGTGGCTTACGTACCATCGACCATCGGGAGCATTTTTATTTTACAATTCATAAACTATAAAGGGGTTTATGATTAAGAATTGTCAACATTAGTTTTCTTTGCCCATGTGCTTCGTGAAATGTTTAATATTGTGCGGATCATCATCTAATAATGAGAGTGCTTATGAATGCGCAACATTAAGCACAGTACTCTTGCAATTGGCAAAATTTCCTTTAGAATTTGATTCGAATTTGTAATCTTTCCTAACTGATTGGTAGCCTTTTCCGATTAGCTTGTTAATATTTGTCGTTCAGCTGAGTGATTGATGACTGATGACTCTGCTATGCACCGTTCAGTATGTCAAATTTAACCCCCGTATGACTGAATAGAAAATATTTTTTAGTGGGATTCCGTTGGTGAAGAAACTTTTGAAATCTTGGGCATGAGCGGTGTGATGTTTTACTTGTGTAAATAATAATAGCTTCTAGTTTCGCTATTTAAATAACTTATTCTATTCTACCCTAGGTGTCACTATAACAATATTGTTATGGTGATACCTAGAGGAAAATAGAATTGGTTATTTAATAGGGAAAAGGTTACTATACCAAAATGGAATTTTCCATGATAAAACTGTTCTAAATGTTTCTAGACTATTCTTACTGGAAAAGCCATACAATTTCTAGAAGTTTTGGTTTGAGTATATAAAAAGGGAACTAGATTGAATTAGATCATTAGTATTTGGTAAGCGACAGTATAAAGATTAAAAAGTGAATTAGAAAGTGATTTGAAAAGTGCTTCAGTGCGATATGAAAATTATAAGTGATCAGCAAAATTGTGAAAAAATTATGAAAAGTGATTTTGTGAATTTTTGTTAACAAATTATTGTTAACAAAAATTGTTAACTAAACCGTTAATGAAAATACGCCGCAGGTCGGCACCAAGATACCGAAACGGATGCGGCAAAATCAGATGTTGGGCATGTGATAAAATCGCTCACATCTCTCGGAAACGGGTAAGATTACAATCAGCGATGGTTGGGTCACACCTGCCGCCTGCATATCGATTACTATCCCATCGACTTCTTCTTTCTTTGCCAATGATAATATCCTGGGTAGTTGACGAATCGGCATCTCTGTTCCTGTATCAATTCGGTGCTTTATCATTGAGGTCCCTCCGTTATTATCCAACGTACTGCAGAATATGGACATGTACCGTTTGAGCAGTTGATTTGTAGAATTTTTCTGTGCCACGGTTAAATCTTCGGTCCATTTCCACATGAGTTATTCTACCATTTCTTTCTGCCCTTGCATGTCGGCTGTTTCAATCAGACTTTTCTGCACACATTTTACTAACGTCGATACCTTATCACAATTACCAATGACTGTCCCTTCCTTAATGGTTTTTGTTTTATCCGAGAGATTTCGAGTGTTAATTGGTACTCTATAGTCGTTGTTTGGTTTAACTAAGGCTTTCCCGATTATAATCTCCTTGGCTACGCTCTTCTCTTCGTTAGCTTTAACAACCCACAACCTGGGTGACCCAGAACCTCCTTCAATCTTCCGCACACGATCGTCTTCCAGTTAAATATGTGAATGAGGCAACTCGATATTATAGTAAGTAAATACTCCTCGTCCAACATATATCACGAAGCCATTCGTCCTGATGAAGTTCATTCCCAAAATGACCTCGCCCACAATCATCATCTACAATCAGCACTTCTTGTTGGAACAGAGTTCTCTCGATCCTTATATTCATGAGCATTCTCCCTTTTATTATTGCACTGTCTCGTGTTGCCGTTTGTAACTTCAACTCGTTAGCTGGTTGCACACCCCCAGATCGGATCTTTATGGACAATCCTGCGATTTGCTCCGTATCCAGATAGTAATGATGCAGTCTGTGCTATCAATGTCTTCTTTGATTGTTAAGCTGTCATCGATTCTCGCTACTCTCGAAATGCGGATGGAGATTATGGGGAAATCGGTTGTAGGAGTCAGCTTCTGTCCCTTTAAGCTGGTTCTTTTAAGTTTAAGAGCTCCATCGTCATTCTACCCTTTTCCTTGGCCACTGCTTGCTCTCTGCTTGGTCGTCGCTGCAAATTGAATTTATACAAATTTTTTAATTTTATATGTGATTTTCATTCAAACGAATTTTCCCGAACTCCACACATGAAACTTGCCCTGATAATTTTTCTAGGGATAATTGTTGGTAACGCACACTAATAAAAATACTTTCCAGATATGACAGTTTAAAGGTTGAATTCATACAAATGTTTTAATTTTATATGGGCTTTTCATACAAACGAAATTTCCCGGGCTCCATACATGGAACTTGCCCTGATAATACTTCTAGGGATAATTTTTGCCTAGGCACGCTAATTGAAATACTTTTCAGACATGACACTCTAAAGGTGGAATTTATACAAATTTTTACATTTTATATTTCCTATGGTAAACAGTGTCAAACCAAAAAGAACCTTTATTCAGCCGTAAAATCACTTCTTGAAAATACCAGTTTCTAGGTTGTTTTGTTAATTTTTCATTTTATTTATAATATGTTTCGGCTGGTATCATTCGGCTGATATAGCCAAGATAATATCTGCATTACCGACATTTTATATCTTTCGGCTGAAAACTTTCGACCAACTTTAATAGTATTCGTATAGCGCATTGTCAGCGCTTTCCAATGATGTAAAAAATTCAAATTTGAAAAATTGGCGATGGTACTGTTCGGTCCAAGTATCTTCGAGATAAACTATTTAGTAACACATACATTCATAATAGGACGTGGTATGAAAATCACATTTAAATCAATGAAATAAAAGTTATCCCATATAATTACGATACGATTAACAAAAAAGTGCAACATGAAAATGTTTAGATTGTTATGTTAATTAGAAATAATACTTTGAAAATTTCATTTAAAATTTATCCGGTAATTTTATTCATTTAGAAGGTTTGCCTAGGGTATTTAGGCATTTTACCATTAATAAAATTTGCATAAATTTTTCATTGATAATAATAAATTTAAAATCGTTTTTTTTTTCTTTGATATGGCTAAAATGGTTTTCTATATTTTGTTGATTTTGTAACAAAATAAAAAATAAAATATCGGTTTTGTGGGTCGATGTTACACCCGAATTTTGATGTGATAGAATTTTTTTTTTTTGTGATTGGTGAACTCAAACTACTGAATATTGTAAAGGCTGATCGAAATGAAATGAATCCCAATATTATAAATTTAAATAAACTACTCCCATTTATTTCACAGGCTTATTTTAAATATTAATATTACTTGGCTTATAACTATTAAACTAAATGGTACATATAATGTTATTGTATTACTAATATGATTTAAATTTTGGAGATTTTCCCTTATATCATCTAATCTGTTGTCCAACCAATCAATATTTTTTTTAGCATTTTCCAAATATTTGTTTAACGTCACCTGATTTTGTATATTTTTATAGGAATCAATTACATTGCGAAATCGCGCAAAACTATCACTTGTCCCAATACGATACGAAATCGATTCCAATATATTTGGAATTTCATTGATTAAAATTCGTTTGCATTGTTCTTGTTCAATTATCAAAAAGTCTAGAACGTATAAGAGTCCATCTTGACTATTATTAATTATAGACACTATGACGACTTTTCGTTCACCGTTCGTCAAATTGATTGTGATATCGTCAATGCTTTGGTTGTTTACCGTAATGGTTGCTTTCATCAGAATTTCGATACTTTCCGAACTGGATGTATAGCCCAATCCACTCAAAATTAATAAACGTTTGGTAATCTCAGTCGATGTCATAGCTAATGTGAACAATTTCTTTATGGATGTTACATCAATGAATCGAATTCCATTATGTAGATATTCCTCTTCTAAATATTGTGGTAACATAGCCCCATTGTATAGAAATTCCACTGCCGCATTCTGAGTCTCTTGAATACAATTATAGTGACGTGCCCGACATAATATGGTTATCACAATTTTTTGTGTTAACACGTCATGATAGTTTTTTCTTTCAATACTAGTGTAAATTATGTCAGCTAAAGACTTTATATAAGTAGAAAACTCATCGTAAATCTGTGTCTCGAATAGGATCCGTTCCAAATATTGATAAGCTTTGTAAAATGATTGCCAGACAAAATGTTCGGTTTCAAGTCGTAAAAATTGTGCTAAATATAAAGGTATTTCATAGCTCAATATATTCTCTTTTGCCAAAATAAATGAGTCATCGATCAATTGGGCACGATTTAAATAGTGTACTAAAGGAAACGTTTCGGAATTGTGAAGGTCTAGTATTAATAAATCCCAATTAGCTCGATCATAATTTACGCGATAGTAACCAGTTGATTTTTTGTTGAATAATATCCAATCTGTTGATGACCAGTTTCGATAGTCATATGGTTGAATAAATGTTGTATTAATTCGTTGATCAAGCCATCCGTGAGGATTTGTTAACCAAGCATCTAATTTAGCTTCACGTTTCACAATAAAATTGTATGGGATTGCCCATAATTCCAGCATCGGTAAAATTGATCCTAAACTTGTTTGCGCCACCGTAATCAAGCCTGATGTATAATTACGATGTACAGTCAACAGAGGAACACCTTTCTGTGATGACCATGTATTTATTATATTTGTCATTGTTGTGTTAATCGATAAGGTATCATAACGGCGTGCGATAGTATCGAGTCGTCCAAAAAATTCAAAAGTAGAGATGGTCGAGTTTTCTCTAAAATATTACAATATTACTGTAGTGAGTAACCGATTTAACACTTATTGGTTTACTTACTTTTGGATTAGGTATTCCTTTAAGCCTTCATGAAATACTTCTTCGTGTATTGCGTGCATCATCATGTAAATTATACATGCAGCTATAATTAAAATCGCAGTTACAGTTAAACACGAATCTTTAATTAAATTTTAAATTTACCTTTACTCTTCGTATTCGAGACCAAAACGTCGGTAGTTTGATCAAACGAAACGATATCATGTTCGAGCGTAGGTATATCACCATTCTGATCCAAAACCATGGCATCCAGTTTAACATTTATAAGAAAATCATCTACCGTTCTGTAGCTTGGATACTCAATGTTCAGCACTATATTTGAAATAACAGTGTTTAATCCTTCAACTAACCAAGAGGAATTCCACCACTCCGGACTAACAGCGTTGCCAAAAAATTGTTGTGCAATTCCATGTGTTATTAGCTTGATTATATGTTCTTGTTGTTGATAAAAATAATCAGTTGAATCGAAATAGATCGATGAGTCACTGAAATTCCAAAGTGAATTACTAATTTTTTTAGCTGGAAATCTAAAGTTAAAATTAAACTCACTGATACGTAATAACACCCCAATTACTACTAGTATTTATATTAGAATTTACTAAAACTACGTGGGTGAGTTGTGGTAAACTGTATTTAACTCCTAATGTGCTGATGAATGTGGGCAATATTTGTTGACTTGCTTGTGACAACAAATCCAACTGATCGGTTCCTTCGAATGTACTGTAAACTTGATGGACTATTTTATTGGAATCTTCGTTATATATAATTTGAGTTAAATTTGATAAAATCAGTGAAACTGAATATGTTGACATTGGAGGTGTGTCCAGAAATTTTGTTACAACCAAATCACTAGGTCTACAAAGAAAAAAAAAACCGTAAATTTCGCCCAGCCGGCCTAAAATATAAACCTTACGTCGTAACTGTGTTTCCTGGCATATTCGAGATTGCTGTAACATTATGGCCGTGAGTTATTTGTAAACTAAAAACCGCTTTTAATTGCGGCTCATCCAGACATGGAAACATTTTCCGTGCATGATTTGGTTTAAATTGCGTCATCGCCGATAAAATAGTTTCATTTTCCTCACTTAAATGTGAGACTGAATAAAATCCATTTGGTTTACTATTTAAAATACCCTCGTACCCCATTTCAATAGAATAAATTTCATCTTTCATCAAAACAGCATTTAAATTAGTTTCGATTGTAAAAAAGTTGGTTGAACTGACATATGACATATTTTTTATATCCTCAATGTATTTAATCCATTCGAAATTTTTGTTTAATAAAGATATTTTCACTGTATTTGCACTAATGTTTAAGCCATGTTGGTGAATCACCACCTGATTAGTATAGTTAAACACTTGGAACACAATTTTTACAGTACCACTGAAATTTATATTCAATCTATGTATATCCGATTTCAGATCAATATTATATCTCAGTGGAATGATATTATTTGGTAGACGATGTGAGCTAGAATCATCTAATGCTGTGGCAAATGATATCGGAAAACACAAGTAAACACCTAAGAAAGCTACAACTAACATTTTTGCGATTGAAAGTTGAACTAATAGCGAATGACTGATTATAGAAATTAATATTATTGAATTTATTTATTTTATCTTATCAAACCATTTTTTCGTTTATTGCTGTTATCAAAATTAAAGTATTATTTTTATCTAAGGTCGATAAAGTAGAACGATTAGAAACATTCAAGAACGAATAGGGCTGTTTATTAATTATTCGATTTCACATGGATACGAGCTATGCTATAATCTGTGCTTCTGCCTCCTATTCGTAGGATGTGTTTTCGTGGACGTTGAGTTTTCCGATTTCGGTTAACCATTTTGGTAAACGGATGTGAAATTTTAGAAAAACCAACCATGTTAATTCAATAAGAACACGTATTGGATGGTGTTAGTGAAACAGTCGGTAAAAGCAATTTAAAATAAATTACGGATAAAAACCGGGGACAACTATAACATAATAAATGAATTTTGATATCAACTTAAAAGATACAATAAAAATACTGAAGGATGCTTTAGTTAGCATAAGGAGTGAGATCATACAAATTTTCTGCAATTTCTTAATCAATAATAAAAGACTTTATAATCTTGACCGTTTCGGAATAAATTTAGACTTCAATTTTGTTATTCGGTCGATTTTGCAGCGGAATTTATCTGACAAATAATTTAAAGGGATTTTGGATTTTGTCGTTTGAACGCTTAAAATTATTTATTGAATTCTTTTAATAAATTTCATTAACAACTTATTAAGTTTTATATTAACTGAACAATTTTCAATAAATAAATGATCTGATTATACTTTATACTAAAACAAGATTGCCCCATGCCATTCATTTCCGATTATTATTGTTGGGACTTGTGTTTTATTTTTATGAGCCAATTAATATTTTTAAATTAAATAATTTTTATTTGTTTAAAAAGCTAAAGCTTTAATTAGTACAAAAGAAATAAAAAAGAGCCCTAAATCAAATAAAAATTATTTAATTGTTGGGACGTTTTTGCTAAGGCGGTATATTGCGTTGCTTTTTTATTATAGTTTATCAACGCTTATTCAATCTAGTTTCTTGTTGAATTTCTTTAATTTTGATATTATAATTGACATTGTTAAAAGTTTGGACGTCTTCTATGGCTACTCCATAATTGCTTATAATTAATCCACAACCAAAGCATGTAAACGTTCCAAACGATAATGAATTTTCAATATTGCGAATTATTACTAACATATTTTAGAGTAACCCGGAAGTTTCACCGAAAAACGCGATTGGTTTATAACGATAACTTCCTTAAGTTTTAAGATATCTATCTAATCGCTCCAAAAACCATTTTGCAGGGAATTTCAAGGGCTACAAGGCCAGTAAAGTTGAACTTCCTTCAACCCTTCGTTTTTGAGATGAAAGGGCTCGGGGAGGGTGGTCCTCGCACTAAAATGCAAACTTAAAATGGTGATATCTCAATTAACTTTCATCACAGCGAATTAAAGAAAAAATCAAATTTTCTGCAAGAACTTGCATTTTGCACGTATCTTCTTTAGTTTTTAACTTATTGTGAAAAAAGGAAATCTTTTTTTAAAAATTTCAAAAATTATTTCAAAATTGAATCAATTTTTTTTTTAAAATCTAGGCATTCTAAATTGTTCAAACTTCTTGAACATATTGTTAGTACCTAAATAAAGTAGATTGTAAATGGATTACGTTTAATTTCACTTGTTGCAGTTAAGGCATTGCTGATTTTTTCTCCGAAAAAACGAGACAAAACGAGATAATGACTGAAACCAGAGCACCCTGTATTTTATAGAGCCATAATCAAAAAATCTGAGCTTTTATAAGGGAATTAGAAACGAGGAAAAAACGAAACTTTTCATAGTAAAACACACAAAACATATGGGAAATCACTTTTTTTCCTAAGACAAATTTTTAAATGAAAACGTTACAAATTCTTAATTATGATTTCTGAAATACTTTCATAAATGTTTGAATTTCAACATATATGAATATCGTTTAAGTAAATCGTTTTCATTTTCTTGTAATATTTGATTTATTTAAACCAAAATATTAAAAAAAATTTATAACAACAGAATTCTGGTCAAATTGAAATAAAAGCTTACTACGATTCGTTTGGTCATTAAGTCAATATACATTACATAGATGGCAGTGATGGCCGTAAACATTTGGAAAAATCGTACTAAAAATTACCACCTGGGGAAATTTCAAGTTCAAAAATTGTAGGAAAACCAAAACAAATTCACAAAATATAGGAACGTGTGATAATTTTGCGATTAAATAATTTTTTTTCGTATTTTTCTTTTACCATTTTAGACATCTTACGTACACTAGTAAAACTAAAGATAAATTTAGCAAGTATTATTTTAATTTGTCAGAGCCAACTTTGATGTATTTTTCAAAATGAAAGTTCGAAAAATATATTTTAGAAATAATTTAATTTTAATATTTCTGCAATTAATATTTACTTAATACCAACATGGTCTTCTTGTATATTGTTCTTAAAGATATGTAGAAAACTTTTATATAAACATTTTATAATATTTTTGCTTTTTTCATTGAAAAACTTGAAGCTAAAAAACACCATTTTTACTATGGATTGCTATGGAAATCAGTGAAAAGTTATACCACTAAAAAAGCTTCTAAAAAATACGTCATTAAGATTATGGCTCTATACTCTAGAAGGCTCTGCTGAAACTTATTTTAAAGCTCTTTTCATGTACATTAAAAAAGCTCTGAGAGGTTTTCCTCCGAAAATTAGTAGTTTTCCGTTATTTAACGTCGAAAGGTTCGAATTCAGTTTTCGGCGACCAAACAGTTACCTTTAACGAGCCACAACTCGGTTTGTTATTTTATAAGATTTATTTTTGATCCTCATAATTTGTTGATAAATCGTAAAGTTTTCGAGTTCTTTGTGAAAAATGGCTCTTAAACATGCATTTTTCTGATGAAAAATCAATATTTTCATTCGCGAATAACTCGAAAAATATTGACTAATCAAAAAAATTGTATAGAACATTTTTTGCGTAGAATGCATCCCTCTAGCAATTTCTGTAGTTATCTTGATTGTATTAATTTCCACCCCCAGTGTAAAACAACACATCGGCACCATATAATTTTTGCTCCGTAATCCATTCCCTAGTTACTGTGGAAATTTCACGTCAATTGGTTTTGTCCGAAATAATTCTGAACGAAGAACCGCCAAACACTGAACTATAACCAGAGCCTTCTAGGGTATAGAACCATAATCATCATGACGTATTTTTGCAAGCTTTTTTAGTGGAATAACTTTTCACTGATTTCTTTTCAATGGAAAAAGTAAAAATATTATAAAAGGTTTATATAACAGTTTTCTACATATCTTTAACAACAACATTCAAGCCAACTATATTGATATTAAATAATATTACTTGTTAAATTTATCTATAGTTTTACTAGCGTACATCAGATATCTAAGATATTTACAGCAGAAAAATACGAACATAAAATATTTAATCACAAAATTGTCCCACGTTCTTAATATTTGGTAAATTTGTTTAGCTTTCCGGCCATGCGGGCGATCAGCCACCTCGCACTGCGACCTAAAAGATCTATTGTGCTGGACCCTGCTTAATTATCCGTCCAGTCAATATTCAGGTTCTTAATGAACCTGACAATACTGCCTCCCGGTACGTGGTACATACTATCCGCTAGAAGTTCCGCTAGAAAGAGCATTGGAGCCCAAGAACTTCGAGAGGGTTGTTCCACTCCCGTATATTCCTACTCCTGCGCCGTATTCCGTTTGATTTTACTCTTATGAGTTGTTGGGAATTGAAAATCGCCTGTAGGTCACCCAGCTTTACTACAGGAAAGCTAAATAAAACTGGAGGGTGCCTGGTATCCGTAGTCAGCATATTTTGGACTAATTAACCTATCAGCCATTCATCCATCGGCATATGCTATTCCACCTTAGATTAGGGTTTTTGTCAAGGTTTTCTCCTTTAGCGCCGTACTTTAGCCTGTGCCAAATGGCCAAAAATGTGCCAAATGACCTTAGTTACCAGTGGTTGCTACGAAGAGGCAGTACGTACACTTGCGAATTGTGAACAGGTTACCCCTTACACAATTGTACCCATCACGCAGCTGCCTAGTACAAGACCAGAACAGCTCACGTGATGCGCACCCTACTGGAAGGTTACGTAGCTGGTAGATTAATCTACTCAACTTTGATCCCCTCCTCCAATAGACGCCAAACCACCCAGTAAATAATTAAATTAATGTAAATAAATTTATATTAGATTAAACAACAATAAAAAAATGCGTATGGATGTGTTTCAAAAAGCATACATACATTCAAGTGAATTTATTATATAAGGAAATTCATTTAAATCAAATACAATGGTAAATTAAAAAAAAATCCCAACACATAAAATTTATCAAGATATACATTATTTGGGCTTTCACAAAGCTAATCCCATTAAACTTAATAATGGCTCCAACCGTTAACCTATGAATCGACACTGTTTAAGAATTTATAAATTTAATATGTTATCCAAATTATATATATACTATCTACATAAATTTTCCACTTTGTAAACATAAATTTTCCATGTTGTAATTAGCATAACGTTTGATTCTGAAACATTATAAATTATGTTTAGCCTAATTAATTTAATTTGCATTATATAATTAATTTTTATTTTTATAATATTTACTTACCGTTTTCTAATCGTATTATTGTTGATAGATTTTAGATACTGTTAACTTGACATTTCAATTTATTATTATTGCTACACATATATATTTAATTAACTTAAAGTACCGCCATCTATCAATCAACATTTTTGTATTTACAATTTTATAGTACAATAAAGTTTTAGAATCTATGGTAATTAAGTTAATTAAATATATGTGTGTAGCAATAATAATAAATTGAAATGTCAAGTTAACAGTATCTAAAATCTATCAACAATAATTCGATTCCAAAACGGTAAGTAAATATTATAAAAATAAAAATTAATTATATAATGCAAATTAAATTAATTAAGCTAAACATAATTTATAATGTTTCAGAATCAAACGTTATGTTAATTACAATATGGAAAATTTATGTAGATATATAATTTGGATAAAGGAAATCTCATCAAATTAAGCTGAATGGTTGTCAATTTTGTAGTGTAGTTTGGGAAATCAGCTGATGAATTGATTAGATAAGTGTATAATGTTTTCCTCAATTTATTCGAATGACTCTTTGTGGATTTTATTGTTTATTTTTTAGGTATTACTGCAACCCAATCGATGCTTTTGATTGCTGATCTTTCATTCCGCGCGCCTTGAATCGTCCGATTCAACATAAACGGGAAGTTTACACAATTTGGATACATGCTTAGTTGTAGTTCCGGAGGCTGTTTTTATAGTGACAACTCGAACTAAACCATCTTCACCTGGACTAACGTGAATAATTCTGCCCCTACACCACTGCGCCGCAGGTAATCTATCGTCTTTGATTAATACGATATCATTTTCCTTCAAATTTTCTGATTTGATTTTCCATTAATTTCTAGTGTTGAGTTTTGTCAAATAATTGTTTTGAAATCGATGTCAGAAGTGCTGCTTAACCTTTTTGACAATATCTCAACGGTTGGATGGTGAAATATCTTGGACCTCCTTTTCCGGTAGCATAACCATTGGACGGCCAATCAAAAAGTGCGCTGGAGTAAGCACTTCGTCATCGGAACTGGATACATATAATGGCCTTGAGTTCAATATAGCCTCAATGCCAGAAATTAACGTGTTGAATTCCTCAATGGTTTATTTGGTATCACCCATTACCCGGTACAAATGCTGTTCGACTAATTTCACGGCTGCTTAACAAAGTCCTCCCATGCTAGCGGAGCCTGGCGGATTAAAGTGCCAATTTATATTTTTTCTTAAAAGAGAACAGGAGATTTCATTAGAACTTTTGTTAAGGAATTTATATAATGCAGACAGCTGACGATTTGCACCAACAAAATTAGTGCCATTATCACTACAGTTATCGCTGCATAAACCACGACGATTGACAAATCTTGTCAAAGCTCCCAAAAAATTATCGGTAGTAAGGTTGGTGACGCATTCAATATGTACAGCTTTGATGCTTAGGCATACAAAAATACAAATGTATGCTTTTACTGGAATTTGCCCTCTTTTTCTACCAATTTGGACCTTGAACGGCTCTGCGTAATCGACTCTAACAGAATGAAATGGATGACTGTTTACAACTCTCGCCTTTGGTAAATCGCCCATCAACTGCTGACATATATTAGGTTTTTGCCGAATGCATCTAACGAAATTCCTGATAGTTTTTTTAATAGCATCCTTCGCACGGATGATCCAAAATTGATGCCGCACTATCGATCCCATCAATCCCAAACCAGCGTGAAATAATGTTTCATGAAAGTCAAGCAATATCGCTTTTGTTAGGAATGCATTAGTTGGAAGTATTACCGGATGTTTTGCAGCTGACGATAGGCTAGCTTTTTCTATTCTACCCCCAACTCTTATTATACCATCATCATCAAGGAAAGGTCTAAGTGACAACACTTTGCTTTTTCGAGGAATTTCTGTATTTTTTCTCAAGCATTTAATTTCATCTGCGAACTGCTGGACTTGGGTAAACCGAATTAAACGTTCTGCTGCTTCTTCCATATCTTTAGAATACAGTTTTGTACCATCATTTCGTCGCCTTTTTCTGCATAAGTTGCAATACTTAATTACCAATACCTAAATAAGCTATAATAGCAGCTTACAATCCTTGAGAGCGTCTCGGATTGCTCCGAGGAAATACCGAACACTTGTGAATTTAATTTTTCTTCTTCGTTAGTGCCAAACGTATCTGCTTGAACTGGCCAACTCTCCATCTCCTCTTTTAACCATTTTGGACCGTGCCACTATAATTCATGCTCCCTTAATTCTTTCACGCTCAAACCACGGGATGCGCAATCTGCTGGGTTGTGCTCAGATTTTATATGCCGCCACTGCTCCCGATTATAAGACTCCAAAATTGCTGAGGTTCTGTTAGCTATGAATGTCGGCCATCGATGTGGGTGAGAAGCTAACCAATCCAAGACGATTTTCGAATCGGTCCATAAAACAACTTACTTCACATTAGTTTCCAAAGCACATTTGACATGGTTCATCAATTTTGATAGGGTTAGTGCACCCATTAGCTCCAACCTTGGCACACTGATTTGCTTTATAGGAGCCACTTTGGTTTTCGATGTAATAATGTGTATTTTATAACCGGATACTGTCGAAACCCTTGCGTAAACAACTGCCGCGTATGCCATTGTGCTCGCATCACAAAATCCATGCAATTGAACAGATTCCGTTGTTCCAATCCATCGCGGTATTATTACCGTGTCCAAATTGCATATTCAGTTCTCTGGTGATTCATATTAACGTACGGGATTTTTTATTTTTGTTTATGTTGTTATGAGAACTGTATGAACTTGATGTTTGGAAGATATTTCTGTGTGCGTCTACGAGGCGGATGATGATTGGTTGTGCGATGATGGCGTGATATCGGATGATTTCAATAATACTTGATTTTTTTATTTTCTACAAACAACTCGATTTTGGTTTGGATGTGTGTGGCCCATGACTCAGAGGCATACAAATTTTGCTTCGGGTATAAAATTTTTTTTAACGAACCAAAAGCGAAATAAAGAGGGGAAGTAAAAAAAAAAATAATAATAAAATCGATATACATTTTTTGAGGCTAGTTTTGATTTTTAAATAAGATAGTCAAGTGCGGAGTTTGATTATGAGTGGGCGAGATTTAGACTTTCTTCTCGACTGCGGACTATCCAAATATCAAGTGATTTTTTTAGTTTTTTGTTGGTAATTATTATTAACTTTAGTGCCGAGTGGCCAGTGTATAATTTAATAGTATTGTTTTGGTTTGAGAACGGACGCGAAGGCATTGTCTTCCGACCGTTCCATAAAATTTAATTGTGTTTTTGTTTTGCATTTAGTTGTGAAATAAAAAAAATTAAGGAGTAATAAAATCATAAAACGCGTTTGCCACTAGATGTCACTACAAAATCAAAAAAATATTACTGACGTTTTTCAAAAGGACGTTTATAAAAACTTCTCAGAATCAATTTATTATCACGTATTAATAATAATCACTTTTATAACACAACAATATTTTTGCTTATGTTTATAAAATGCACACATAAAAATCTCATACAATTTTTGACATCTATTATTTAGTGACACCTAGTGGCATTATATGAAAGTTGCTTATGCTTTCGGAGTTTTCCGACAGATGGTAGCTCTTACGGTTTAAGAAAATTTGACATTTCAACTCGAAATCTCGCAATTTCGTTACAAATTTAATAAAATAATTTAAACTTCTTTAGTTTCTACAAAATAAATACATTTTGTATGAAATAAATACATACTCGTATACTTTTTTTTTATTTGAGGCATAAAGAAAATGGAATTAATATATATATTCCCATAATTTCTGTTTGAGGTAAAAATAAAAATAATATTCTTGTACTTATACACAATAAAATATTAATTTTCGTGGTGTAAAGGCTTTTTTTTATAAATTTAGCGAAGACACATATACATTTTTTGAAAATGTGACTTTTTTCGGATCAAGTTCACATTGGTGAAATTATGCTATAGATTAATAATAATAAATAAAATAACTATGTTAATGGGACATTTTCTCGACTTACAGTTAATTTTTTTAAAACGTAGAGGTTTTTTTAAGTTCAAAGTCGGTTTTTGAAAGCTTATGAGACACAATAAAGTGACTCATAAGCTTTCAAAAACCGCAAACAGAATTACAGCCCATAACTTGAGAGATATGATGAAAAATGTGAAAAGGGGTCACCAACATTACTCAAAAAACTGAAAACGTAATAACTTGCAAAGTTTTAGAGTTAAAGGATTTTTTGCGATAATTTTACATAAATATTCCGAATTTTCCGGCCGGTCACTTGCCGCCTTAAGATTAGAAGAAAACTCAAACTGTTTGTTTTGTGCGGTTATAGAAGGCAGTACTCATATAATTAGCAATTGTATTAAATTATGAATCGATAAGAAACATGATATTCTCACACAATTCTCATTGATAGACTTATTAAATAGAAAGGAATATTCTTAATTGAAATCTATTACTGAATTCTTAATCGAAATGAACTGTAGCCTCGAAGTTCTTAATGGTTGCGTTAAAAATTAATTGAAATAAATTAAAATTGTTTATTAGAAATACATGAACGGTTCTTCTAAATAATCTATAAATACTCCTTTTTCCAGCGCATGTACACTACACATTTTATTAATAAAATCAATCCGAATGAAAGGCTTTTTTTGAGAATATTCCAAAGTTTGTCAAGAAAGCTGATAATCGGAACTTTGCTTTTACAAAGTTCGACATTCGAATGGTTTTGGCTGAATGGCATCCTATTTGTAACGAATTGGGTAAGGCTGGGTGCATGATATCATGAAATGAATCCAGGAGCTTAATACTACATGTCTAAACTCAAAAGTTGTCAGCAATACATTTTTTGAGTCTAAAAGGGTTATTAAAATAAAATAAACTCAGAACAGTTTTAATTTTACAGCTATAATAAAGCGGTTGCCGGATATAAAGGATAGCATTTTAATATATTAGCTATTCCCGAAAATTTAATTAATTTTTATTACAAAAATACAAAAGTATTTTATCAAAATAAGCAATAACAAAACCGTATTATCCTTTTATCAAACTGTATGTTACGGTTCCAACCCATCAATAATATACATTAAAAATATACTTTTAAGTATTTTCATTATGTTTATAAAAATATCCATAAAACATGGTAAGGGTGGTTTTTTGTTGATAAAATTAAATTTAAAACTTTATTGATAATGAATTTATTTAATTTATGTTTAATTTTATTATTTAATTTTAGTTTTATACATTAGGGATCACGTCTATCTATCTACACACTTATTTGAAGCTATAGTGAATTGCGATACAAACTGAGATTTAGTGTAAAAATGCTTCATATTGTTACGAACTTACGTTCGTTTGGATTTTGCAAATAAAAACACGGTGTACTTTTATGTCACTTGGCTTGACTTTATTTCACCATTTGGTGGGGCCTATGACAACAGATTTATTTCACTTGTTACACAATTTACACTAAACCAAAAACTGTACCCCGCTTGTCGTCGGCCGTATTTATATACCAGTTTAATACTGCTCCCGGAATTTCCTTTATTGCGTGTTATAAACTATCTTCATTCTTGAGTATTCGATTTATGACACATAATCACCTGGAAATTTTGGTTATTGCTTTATCATAATCATCGACGGGCAGTGTTGTAAATGCATATATTTGTGTCATTGTTCATTTATTCCTGAATCACTAAACCACGCCTTCCTCTTATGTACGCTACATCTCGGACGTTCCTGTTTTTACTAGATCTTTATGAATTTGAGCGTTGGTGCATAAACATGTTTCGATGTCCACAACAAATAACCATAATAAAAAAATTGGCTACAACGATCATCGAACCATCGACCTGCCTGTTTATACCATCCGCCAACCGTCCGAGCTATCGCCGTTCACAACGTGGACCTGCTGCAAGACTGCAGATCTTTGACAGCGATTATTGCTAAATCATGTCATCTAAAGCTTTGGCAAATTCAGTTATGGAGCAATAAACAATTGAACAGCCCAATGTAACTGGCCATCTGATATAACAATAAATCGTTTGGTGCAGAAATTCTAACAAACTGGGTCGGTATAAAACGTGGAAACACTAGTGCTTCTTCGGTCAGGTCGTTCGGAATTCCCAGAACGCATTATCTTAGGAAACAACGAGATCAAATGGCCGTCGAGATCTTGCTACTTGATCCCATTGGACTTCTTTCTCTGGGGCCACTTAAAAAGTACGGTCTATTGCTAAAGGACGAAATCATACGCATTATAAATGATATTAAGCCGCAAAAATTATGCAGTGCGTGAAAAGTATTTCTTGCCGAATAACCACGCATTGTTCAATTGTTTATTGCTCCATGTCTGAATTTGCCAATGCTAAAGGCTATTCATTTAGGTCTCAGGTTTTTGTTCATGCCAAAGATGGCATTAACATTGGAAAATAATTTCGGGCATAAGGCCATCGCGGCTGTTCTTGACGAAGCGCATTCTGGACGTCCAATTTTGGGCTACTTTTTGGAGCTCTGCTGGCCGTATATAAAAAATAACACGGTGTCAATTGTTGTGGTTTTATCAGCATAAACCAGTGACTTCACGTGGCCCCACAGGAAATAATCGAGAGGTGTCAAATTGCACGACATGGGAGGCCAATTAACAGATCCATTTCTCAAAATCAACTTATTGCCAAATTTTGATTTTAATAAGTCGATGGTTGCCGTCGAGGTATAGCACATTGCTCGATGCTGTTGAAACCAAATCTCGACCGACGACGAATCGATAAATGTGGATCTACGTCCACACTTTCCTTTACAGCGGTAATATTCTCTTCAGTGCGTAGATTCCTTCGGCGTGATCAAATTATTGCACCATTTAGAGAGTACGTGTTAGGAAATCTATCCACAGCTCGATGAATGGCTTGCTCTGATGGACGATTATGTGCGCCATAAAAATTACGAAGTCGTCTACAAGTTACGCGAATTGGCGACTAATTTTCAAAGTAAATTTCGATAATTTGGTAGCGTTGTTCAAGTGTGAGTCTATTCATGATGAGAGTATACTGATAATAAAAGTCAAACAGTGAGCGCAGTATGGCCACTAAACAAACAGAAACAAATACCCTTTATTTAAACTTTATCCAAAAGTGTGTTTTAATCAAAACATTATACTAGCGAGTGTTTCTCCCTCTAGCTCAAACCAAATCTTATAGCCTTTTGAGATATGTAGCCTAACTCCTCAACAAAAGTCTGTTTAGGACCTCGGGAACACGATCTTTGAACCCAATATAGCTCCCGAAGTCGATCAGATATTTCAAACATGTGCAATTGGATGGAAGTGTATATTTTATGAAAGAAGTTTGAATAAACTTCAATACGTTTTCTTAGCTAGTACGATTCAAGAGGTATTGGTTTTTTAGTATTTCTTTATTCGCCATTATTTTGTAAAAGTGGAAAAAAAATTCAACGTCATATTTGAATAATAGAGTATGCCTTCATTGTTTGTTTTTTTATTTATTTTGTTTTTGTTGTGAAATTACAAAAGTACACAATCTGATCAGTAGTGCAATTTTGTTGTGTACATGGGAATTTACTCACAGGGAGTTTTGTATACGTATACCATGTAAAGTATAAAATTTTGTTACTGTGTGTTGTCATTAATTTTATTTGTGTTCGTGTGGTATTTGTACCAGTAAGCATCAAAAATTATTCAATCGGGTGAAATCGGTTCTAATGTTTTGGTGCTTACCCCACTTTGCATGATCGGTCGAAGTTTTTTGTATGAGATGGCATATAAAAAACATGAGACGAATGTATAAAATTATAAAATAAAATATTCGGTTTTTTTAAATGTGTGAGAATGAATATAAATGGTAAAGCACCTGATGTCAACTAGCAGAACTAATGATCGATCTACTGTTTTGTATTTCATTTTTTGTTTTCAAAGTATTTTATCATTCTAGATTTTACTTTGGTGTGAAGTGTACAAGACAATTTTTAAAGTGAAGTGTATAAAAAAATAATTCGTTTAATAACAATTAATTAAAATATTAAATATTAAATCGAAATTATGTAAGTACCTATTCTATATTTTAATAAAAATGTGTTCAGTGTTTCATAAAATTTTATTTTTTGTTTGCAAAAATAAATCAACGGTGAAACGGTGCCGTTTGTAAAATTTTTCTGCATATTCATATTTTTATTTTATCCTTTATGTACATACTTATGTACATACGTTTGTACTACTTATGTACGATTGAGTGCTCTAAGCTCTAACAGCGCTAATTTAGCGATCACCGTGATCGCTCAATTTGACCTCACCGTGAGCATCACTTTACACCATATCTACCTTACCGACAAAACAGCACCATCTATCAAAAAATGTCTTAAACTAACCGTTTACAAATACTACTGCACTATAATATTCCGTCGGTATTCGTTCTTTTTTAGACGAAACATGGTGTAAAGTGATGCTCACGGTGAGGTCAAATTGAGCGATCGCGGTGATCGCTAAATTTGCGCTGTTGGAGCACTCAATCGTACAACTGGGCAGTTGTACTTTGCATGATCGACCGAAGTTTTTTGTATGACATGGCATATGAAAAACATGAGACGGATGTATAAAATTATAAAATAAAATGTTCGGTTTTTTTAATGTATGAGAATGAATATAAATGGTTAGGCACCTGATGTCAACTAGCGGAACTAATGATTGATCTACTTATTTCATTTTTTGATTTCCAAGTATTTTATCATTCTAGATTTTACTTTGATGTGAAATATACGTAAGCACAAGAAAATTTTTAAGGTGCAGTGTAATAGAAAAATAATTCATTTAATAACTATTAATTAATATATTAAATATTAAATCCAAATTATGTAAGTACCTATTTTAGTCTTAGATATTTTGAATATTTTGAATTATTCTTCAACTTGAATTAAATTAATTTTATTTTATTAATAGTAGAATTTATTAAAAAAGTTATACGATTGAGTGCTCCAACAGCGCTAATTTAGCGATCACCGTGATCGCTCAATTTGACCTCACGTTAGCTTCACTATACACTATATCTACCTTACCGACATAACAGCACCATCAATCAACCAATTTCTTAAACTAACCGTTTACAAATACTACTGCACTATATATTCCGTCGGTATTCGTTCTTTTTTAGACGGAATATGGTGTAAAGTGATGCTCACGGTGAGGTCAAATTGAGCGATCACGGTGATCGCTAAATTTGCGCTGTTGGAGCACTCAATCGTACAACTGGGTATCTTCCTGTGCGAATATTTTTTCCCATACTTTTTAGATTGGGAATATGGGAGTATTGACATTTTGAATTGTATGTTTTAGGTTTACAATTTTTTTTGTCAATTTTAATAAAATATGGTTTTAGATGGAGAACAAATTTAAATTAAACTAAATTAATATGTATATATATATATGATAAGTAATAAATGTGTGTAATACATTAGTGCGTACAATATAGTGGAGTATTTATAATACATGTACTCGTACAATATAGTGGAGTATTTATTTTTATCTATAATTTTAAAATATTGTAGAATTTTTAAATAATTTGGCTGTAGTTTAGCTTTTTGCGGCTACTGATTTTTGCCCCATTTAAATTTTAAAAATCTAATATAATTTATATTCTAAATCCCTAATATTTTAAAATTAACTCTCGTCAATCTCAAATAAAAAATAAACAAAAACAAAACATTCACTAACACATCAACATTTGAAAATACTATTGCGTTCCGGTTATTTACTCCCATACTCTCATGTACACAACCAAATCACAGTACAGGTTTACGAAAGAGGTGGGCTTAAAGGGAGAAATCGACCTTCATCGGGTGTCCACCGAGACCTTCCGAACTCAAAGACTAATTTTAAACCCAATGGTTTTTAATGACTGTCGAAGCATCTTTTAATTAATTAAATATTAAGTCACTGCCCAGAGTCGTAGGCAACTATCGTAAGCAACTATCTTAACTACATTCTCTATATGTACATTCGATGTATGGTACTACATGAAACCAATTTTACTATTATGTTAGAGTGGGAAAATCAAATCAGTTGATGCTGGTCATCCAAGCATTACAATTAAATGGTGATGTTTATTAAAAGCATTTATTCACATATTTAAATTAACAAATTTTATTGGAGATCAATATGAATTTTAATTGTGATTAGAACAAATGATTAAGAGTATATTTAAAAGCTAGGCGACCTTCTCTACATAATATTTTGTAGGGTTGAAAACCGAATTGTGGAATTCGACACATATGTACGAGCATATTATATCTTAAACTCTTATATTTAAGTACAAAGTTTCTACCGCTAGATGGCTGACTGTTTGTAGCAAATCTGCTAGAGAATAAGTATTTTTATGGGTACATAATAGGGTGGTACAGAAGCACAAATGGGCTCTGGTCGAAATCACAGCTGCACCTTGGTGAATAACCAAAGACTCGTGTGTTGCTAAGAAATGACTCAGATTGCATGTTTGTTGCCACCTAAGCCGAATTATGGCTTTTTACCAAGGAAGAGGAAAACAAAAAACCAGGAAGTGGAATTTACTTTTCTTGCAGCAAGAAGTTAATACTACTTTTGGTCAAGGTGTGGTAAAAAATTCTTATGTCGGATTAGTGTTCTGAATCTGACTGAATCTGGCAGAGTCCCAGGATATTCACAGCTGCACCTTGGTGAATAACCAAAGACTCGTGTGTTGCTAAGAAATGACTCAGATTGCATGTTTGTTGCCACCTAAGCCGAATTATGGCTTTTTACCAAGGAAGAGGAAAACAAAAAACCAGGAAGTGGAATTTACTTTCCTTGCAGCAAGAAGTTAATACTACTTTTAGTCAAGGTGTGGTAAAAAATACTTATGTCGGATTAGTGTTCTGAATCTGACTGAATCTGGCAGAGCCCCAGGATATCAGAAATTCAGATGCCATCTGACAGATAGAAATTAAACCTAGGATGTAAATGGAGCGATAGCTCTGGAGTTGGCAGCAAAAAGCTACTGGCTTCCAAACACTGGATCTAGATTATTGAATAAGCTATTGTGAATACTGGTTTTAATATTGCCACTATAGGGCCGACGATTTTCCCAACATTCACTGCAAACGAAGTATTTCAATTAACCTCAGGCTCGAAGCTCGAAGGACCAAATTGAATGTGAAAATGATGATTTTTTATTTCTAATATGGCCGAATATTTTACTCACCATTTACATGTGATGCGAAGAATTGCTTATAAAAATAAATATTTACACAATTCGTATAAGCCATCAATATGGTTAATTGTATTTATTGTCTTGTATTTAATGAATGAAATATAAATTACAATTTTAGCAAAAACATTATACAATATTGGATTATATATTTTATTATTAATTTTTAATTTAATGTTTATTTCGTGAACTCACAATCTAGAATAGTGCCAAAAACTTCAAATTCCCCAAAAAGTGCAGATTAGTTCGAACAAATTACTCGCAGGTTAATATCGACGTTCACATGCAGGTATCGCGTCGATCAATTCTATGTTATTATTATTACACTGAACTCCGAATAATGCATTGGAATTCATCCACCATTTGACAATTTGAGTTGGCATTTTGGAACTTTGAATATTTTGGTAACTATTGAAGATAAGTATAATTATTTTATTTACATTCAAATTACATAAGTTATTAAGTATTAATTCTATTTTTCAGGATAAACAAAATTTATACAATAGTAAAGGGTAAGTATTTATTTAATCTACATGTTAGTTTATATTGTTTTTTGTTCTATTTTAGGATATGTTGGTTAATGTTTTCAGGTATGAGATTTGAATGATTTGGTAAGTAGGTATGTTATGACCATTAGTTTCGAATACATTTTCATTATTTATTTAAATGCTTAAACAGTTGTGGTTGCCTATTACATCGAAAAAGAAATTGGAAACCTGGCGATGACGAAAAAGGTTGAAATTTTTTTGGAATGAACCACGTAGGAGTACATCGACCTCCGAGAAGTCATACCATTTTGTGTATTATGCTTGTAATGAATGATGTCGACGACTACAGTAGCAGCAACAGAAGCAACCGGATGAAACGAATGTTATTACTATTGATATTGCTCGAGCAGCTGCAACGAAAAAAATGCATTTATGATGGCACTTCTGGTCGTCATCGTATTTCTGATAACTTTATTACAAAAATATGGGTCCAAAATAGGTTTTGTATTGCTCCAGGAGCATGAGTATGTGACAAGCACCCTACTACATTGCTAATCTATCAATTTCCTCCAACTGAAACATTTTACGTATAACAAACACAAAGTTCAAACTGTCAAAGATAATCTTCGGATCGAAACAGCGACTTATGTAAGGATAGTGATCTTAGATTATTTTGAAGACATAACAGACAAAATTAGTAATAAGAATTAGTTTCACAACTTATTGCTTGCAACAGTTACCATCACTTGTTTCTTAAGAGCGTTTGTAAATATTCAGAAACTGGTCTTGTATTATTTTTGGCCAATTTGCCAACTGGAGAAACTCATAAGAAAATAAGCACATGTTTTTGTTAACGGAAGTCGGAAAATTGTAACATGTCAACTCGGTCGACAGCAACAATGGTAGCGAAATAGCTCGCCGACTTTTCTTGCCTGACGAAGTATCTACTTCTTTAAGAATAATATGGGATGGAACCTACATCTACATTAAAAAAGTCAGAATTATTCTTTCCAGGGTATGACGTATTCAATACAAAAGTCTGTGGTGGTTCACGCATTCACACATGCGTTCGCCGCCAGACGGTCAGAACAAAAACGAACAACGCAAACGAAAACATCCAATACCCAAAACGAGAACTGAACTACTGTCTCTTCCAGACAGTACAACCAACAAGAACAAGACAAAAAAATGTATAATAAAAATTCAGTCTGGTCTCGATCTTCAATAAGGCGACATGTCGCCCACCTCGCGCGGTGATGACATAACGTCAATCAAAATGGTGGTGAAAAATAATAATTTAAAAATTAATTAAATAAATAAAAACAAATTTTAAGCAATACATAAAATTTATCAAATTAATTTAATTTGTGTTAACATATATATTCTGTGTATTTCAATAAGTCTAGTCCACTCGTAAAATCTTTTCTATGTGCAGTTTTGATATACAGTCATAGCCCGCCTAACGTTGTTAATTGGTTCCGACGTTAGGCGAAACAACGTTATAAGGGTCAAAGTATGTATGTAGACGAATAGACGAGAAAATTTCATGGTATTTTGTTTTTTATGTTTTTTGCCTTTTTTCTCAGTGTTTTTTTGCTTTGCTTATTATTTTAAACGACGTTACAACGAAACACAGCGACGATAGAGCGAGGTTTGTTCGCATTTTACTAACGACGTTACAACGAAACGACGTTATGAGGGGGGACGTTATACGCGGTATGACTGTATTTGGACCGTACCCAGCTAATAAAAATGATGCAACAATCATACCAAAAATATTACAAAAACAGCCAGAAGTGAAGGCTATGGTCGAGTGAGAGTTTTTTGTGATGTTTAGCAATATCTTCAGGAACGCCAATATATTGTCAAAATGCCAGAAATAATACCTACAGGTGAAAATCAACTGAGCGACATTGATACAAATAAATCGCGACTTGTAACCAATTGTTGATTTATAAGAGAATTTTTAAATGGAGATGTTAAAACATTTTTCAAATATGGTTATCACATCTGGTACAACAAAGCCCTCCAACATTTGATGACAAATTTTCTGATTACTGCACAATGCTTACCATTTGTGCATTTCATCTGACCAAGATGACGAGCAATTACTACTTTCACGCATGAAGGGTAAAGTGAGCCATCCCAACAGATTACGTATCGTTGAATAAGAGAAAAAGTTGAATCGTCGATTTGTGGATTTCATTAGACTGGATGCGGCACAGTTATAAGAGTTTTCAGATTTTATAGAACGTTACTTATATTTTATTACACTTAGACATTATCAGATTCAGCAAACAAAACCCTATTATGCGGAGCATATTCGTAATGTTGCTAAGTATAACATAGAACTCAGCAGAGAACCCTTAGGGACAACTTGTCTCAGTATGACATTTTTCTCGATATGATTAAACGAATAAGTACTGAGCATTGTTAAAAAAAGTACGATACGAAGCCCAGGGTCTTTTATATTTCAGTGAAATTACGGTAAACGATATGAAGTGACATCTTTTCGCAATTTAAATTTTGTAGTTTGTGATTTGAATTAAATTCTAAGTGGAGAATAATTATTTTAATTTAAAATAAATGATCAGTCACGGGTTCTTTACGCACAAATTGACACTTGAATGACTCCGGACAGATCAGACATTATCCCTTTACACTACTTTCAAGCTTTGTAAATCGCCATTTTGTAGATTTTAATGATAATTAAAATTTATGTGGAGATTAATTATTTTAATTTACAATGAAATATCTGCTATTTTTTTTGCACAAATTAAAACCAGGATTCTTCCGATCAGATGAGTCGTTCTGTCGCTATAGTACTCTCAAGCACTGTAAATGGCTATTTTAATTTAAAATAAAGTAACTATTACTGTTTCATTACACAAAAATTGACACTAGAATTGCTCCGATCGGATGGACCATTCTCTCGCTACAGTGGTTGAAGCACTTAAATCGCTCTAAATCAGAGGTTCGCAGCGCGGCTTTCCATGCCGCCAGATGACGTAATGACCAACCTAATTATCCACTACCAAGGGGCAAAATTTCACTCCCCTTCCGAACATGCGACTCTGAGGTGTAAGAGGTTAGTTCATCAAAATGGAGCACGTACTCTAGGATGTTGTTCCTACATAATGACTGTTATTGGGTACCTCGGATTTCGTTGTCGGCTTGATGATATTTCTCTTCTTGCGCAATCTTTGTCTGATATTTTTCCTGTAGTTGGAGCTTCTAGCAATGAAGAAAATAATAAACAAGCTCCTTTCTTATATTATAATAATCTTTAGTAACGATTCCCCGATAGTCTTTCATTCATCTCTAACAAATATGTATACGCTCTCGTTGATCAAATTCCCAGCCCAGAAAGTCTATGAGCTTTTTTAACGTACTCATTTAGAGGTTTTACTGTTGGACGCTTGCGGCCCAATTTGGCACTTTGTTCTTGAAATAACCGTCACCATATTACTTTTCTACAATTTGATTTTTACTTTTCCTACTATAACGAAGTTGTATTGGATAAGTATTGTAATTGCGAAAATAATATTTGGTCTAGATTTTTACAATTCTCGACGAATTAGGTTACAAGGGTTCTAAAACATCGATTAGAAAATTTTCATGTCCGTCCTTCCAGTGGTATATTTTTATTATTTTTGTTTAGCCTCCCATTCTCACAAATATTGATAGTTTTGGTCGAAATTTGGTAAAAAGATAGATTTTAGTAACAAGCATGATAAAACACAATATTTTGGTTTTGTCACTTTCTTAATGTGATATTTATTTTTATTTGAAATTGAAATTACGATCGTTTCGGATGTTACTGCTTTATCAAATTTCTAACAAATACTCTGAGGGTTTGTTAAAAATTTAATAAAGGAGTAACATCCGAAATGATCGTAATTTCAATTTCAAATAAAAATAAATATCACATTAAGAAAGTGACAAAACCAAAATATTGTGTTTTATTGTATAAAATCTGGAATTGTTGTAATAAGTGATTATTTAATATTTAAGTTGATTTGTTTAAATTTTTTGTTAATTTTAAGTGTTTCTATTCTCTTAGTGGAATTGATCTCATTAATGAAACGCCAAGATATATTTTTCGTTATTATGAATCCCATCTCGTGTCTGTCCTTTGTTATTATACATAGAATAATTGCGATTTGTAATGTTTCTGTTTCCTTTGTCCTTGTTTCAGGGAGAATTTCTATCACTATGATCTTGTTTAAATTCGTGCATCTTTCAATTAGATCTAAATTGCTTCTTAGGCTTCTTATATTTATCTGATTAATTTTAAAGTCGTTCATAATTAATGATTTACTTGTCTGCTTTGATAGTTTTAGCACACAGTTTTGAATATATAGGTCCTTTAAAGGACCATCCTTGGATTTTATTTGAGATTTTAGTTCCTTTAATAGATCATTTATAATTTTGACACGCTTGTCCGCATTTAACATAGTCTCTTTGTTTCGTCTGTCCATCTCGTCGTCTTTATCTTCAGAGTGAAAAAAATCTTTCAAAGTAGGTATCTTTTAGTTTAAGCCAAAAGTTTCACCTTTGATTCTCTATATGAAGATTTGTAAATTACCATATATTCCGAAATTTTTGTCGTCTGATTCTCTTTTGGCATTTGTAGCTATTTGTTTTGTGGCCATTTCCACAAAATTTGAACTTTGGTCTAGTGGTGTAGCACTTATGTTCACTGTCTATTATTTTTGCGTATGAGTTACAACGGACTGAATCCACTGCCTTAAAGGCATTTATGATATAACATCGTATAACAGGATTATGTATAAAATATTCCACCTTTAGTAAAATATGTTCATACTTACTAACGTTGTTTGGAATTGAATTTGATTTAATAGTAATTTTTTAAATATACATTTCACTGGATGTTTTGGAATCCGGATTCCACTTAGTCATCCTGTCCATTTTTTAAAAGGAATATACGATTTGATTTCAGTACGAATAGTTTTTGTAAGACCAACTGTGCGATTGAAATTGAACGGAATGAAATAACTTCAGAGTAAGAGACTGAGGATCTACATATTTTGCATTGGAATAAAATTTGAACGAAATTCTTGTTCAATGGAGATTGTGGGAGTTCACTTTATTTTTCCGCGAGAAGTTGCCAGTTTTAATTTTATTTAGTTAATGATTTTTTTTTCCATTTGGCATCAGATGCGCCACAATCCCCAAAAAATAGGTTTTAAAAATAACAAACGCTTATATACGAAATATTACATTTCAAAAAAAAGAAAAACAAAAAACTTAATTTAGTCCAAACATTTTTTGTGCTTTTTCCCAATACCAAAATTGAACCAGACGTAAAATGTAAGTACGTCGCTTATCGAAGACCAACTTTTTCTATGAAAAGTAACGCAATACTTGTTCATCTGTTTCTATCAGTTAGATGATTCATTACGTTTGTATAGCACTCAGTATAAAATAAAAAAATATAGAAAACTTTTAAACATAACCTCATAACCCCATAACCCCATAACCCATCAAATTGACAACCAACGTACCCGGGTATGTAGCTATTGTAAATCATAACACTAAATGAAAATTAAAAATTATAAAGTTTCATATTATTTAATTTATTATTTATTTATAAAACTTAACATATAATAAAAAATTACATAAAAATTAATTCCCGGTGTTTGTGGTACATCGCAAACAAGTTGCTACAGTCAATATACCCTGCGGGCAGACTGGTTTTTTGCAATTCGCACAATTTTTCCGGGTCAATCTTCTATTACAACAAAGGTGGTAGTTTGATTTGTGTATAATTCTACCGCTTGAGTCACGTTTTTCTGCGATAGATGTGCTTTGTACATCTCTTGCTTAATTTCTACAGTATGGCTCAAAATACTTTCGATAACGTTTTTGGTATCAAAATGTCGCGTTATTTACGGGTTCTTGGAACGCTTACTAATTTCAGACATAACCAACTGCTCGCATAATTGTTGCAAAAATTTACGCCGGTGACTGAAGGTTTTTTTGAAGAACGGATTATTTTCTATATATACTATATATGCTGCTAAAGCTGCCACATCCAAAATGTTATAAAAAAATGCCAGTGGCCAGAGATTCGTCCCCCTTTTGCATGAATATTCGCCCAACATTTTGTCAATATTATCCACGCCGCCTTTAATTCAGTTATAATCTAGGGTCATTGTTGGTTTATTAGCCGATCCTTGTTTCTCCTTATCATAATGCATAGTGGATAAAACCATCACCGCTTTGTTTTTTTTTTGGAATATACGAACACATTGTGCTATTGTTCGAAAATTCGAAAATATACGATTCGATAGGTCGAGGTTTGCCTTTTAAAACTAGAAATTCAGCTGGTACAAATCGCCGTCTTTTATTTACTGTCCCTAGAATTTATAAATTGTGGTCACGTGTCAAACTAGAAGCTAAATTGTACCTGGTAAAAAAATTGGCACACGTAATATTTTAATCACTTATACGAAAAAGGGTACAGCATAAATCTTTAACAACACGTTCTCCTTTGTTACTTTCTCTTTGTGAGTTTGCAGCTATTCCAGTGTAAATTCGTTCTTTCAATGGATACGAGGTAGTTGAGTTGCTCACCCACCATACTTTAATTCCATATCTGGCCGGTTTTGAAGGAATGTACTGTGTGAAACGTGTACCATTTCGATATGGAACCAGTTGTTCATCAATCGTAATGTTTGCTCCAGCTATAAGGCACTCTCGAAGATTTCGATTCAACATAAGCCATATATCTGAAATATTAGCAGCTTTGTCAGGAAGTATCCGTTGCGCACGGGTATTCCCATTATTAAATCTGATATATCGGCTTATAGTATAAAAGCGCTGAACACCCATCGTAGCGCGATAAAGGGGATGAGGACTAGATCTCCATAAATCTAGTATACTCATTCTTGAATCGGCTTACACCGAAAAATTTATAATGCCGAGATATCCATCAAATTCAGAGACACTTATTGGCTTCCATACCCGAATATTATTTGGATTTTTGTAGTTCCATGTTTGGCAACTTTGTGCTCCTCTACGATTGGTCTCGCGAATAATGATGTCACAAATGTCTTCACGTA
Source organism: Tipula vernalis (assembly GCA_958295665.1). NCBI lineage: Eukaryota > Metazoa > Arthropoda > Insecta > Diptera > Tipulidae > Tipula > Tipula vernalis. The sequence continues at coordinate 300,407,766 of OY282558.1, forward strand.
TAAATACTCGTAGATTAAATGTTTGTATGCTTAGATTGTTTTTTTTATTTGTTGGGCCTGCAGTGGCCGATTTAAAAATGTTATGCGTCAGATTTCTGCGATGTGTTGGTGAAATTTCACTCCAAACTGTCCCATCCCCTGCCTTATATTCCAAAGGGTTCGATTGCTCCACGGGTTCTTCTGCCAAGTCTTCCGCCACAATATCAATATCTGAGTAGTCGTCTTTTATTATCTATTTTACTAAAATTTTTAATTTTCCCGTTATATTTGTTGATTAGTGTCGTGTCGAAATATTCAGTTATCATAAATAAAACAGGGTTATACAAAACCAGGAAATACAATAGCATGTTGTATTAATAAGTAAAATTGAAATGATCAAAATTTATTTGTACTAACGTAAAATTCAATTTTAAAACAAAATTTCACGCAAAATGAATAGAAATCGTATATACTTACCCGGGTATGTTGGTTGTAAAGACGAAGATAAAAAATCGGTTGTAAACATAAGGGTTAATAGTTTCTTCAATTCAAACATCGCAGTAGGTGTCTAATAATTAAATTTCTACTACAAACTTCATATTTATTCCATAATATGTAAATGGATTTTACACATATGTAAATGTTGAAATAAAAATCAACGATTTTCGTGTTGTAAAGCAGCGCTGTCCAAGCGAGCAAAGATAAAACCAAAAATTGAATTTGTCAAATGGCTAATTGGATTTTCTTCTGGATTTTGGTTACGTTTCAATTTATCCAACTTCTGATCAATAACATGAAACCTGTGTTACAATACCATCTAATGGATCGGCATTTGTCACACATAAATAAATTGATCAAGAGTTGTACGGCTTGGGAGGATTGTCTGTTAGACAGTAGAGCGAGTGTCAGCGTTTTGGGTTGTAGTTACACACACAACAATTTTAAATTCCATAAATTTCCTTCTTCCATTCAAACTGACAGTGGTCAAAAACAGTCCATTATTGGATACTTGCTCAACTTCAGTTTAAAAAAAAAAGAAAAAAAAAAAACAATCATAGTAGCCAAGTAAGTCAGACGTGTTTTCTGAGCTTTCATTTTTTGTTTTAATTTTTCTCGTCAGTTTTTTCGAAATTCTAAGTAGGGGGGCGAGTAGCAGGGACAGCAGAGACGCAAAGATTTCAACAACAACGTCAAGCAACACTATCTACAGTTAGTACAAATTTGGGTGACCGCATGGGAACATGATGATGGAACGAAATCTCGCCCCCCCCCCCCCCCCCCCTTACAACCGCCGATGGAAAAAATGGTGGAGGGAATAATAATAGATAGTTGTTTACAGCTTTTCAGAAAAAAGAGTTTGCGGCACAAGGAAAATTTGTGTTGTCATTGTGTCCTTCTTACAGGTTGGAGCAGTAGATGAACTGTAAAATTGTATTGTCTTGTGCTAAATAAATTACTAAAAAAAAAAAAAAAAAAAAATATATTACTAACAAATTTGACTAACTATCAACTACTTAGGTGTCTGGAACCGGGTTGAGTCTTTGTTGCTAACATTCCTTTCCCATCCCATCCCTCGATCTTGTTATATGTCAAAAGGTGTACGACGGCGGCCTGGCCAAGGGCGGATATCACACTATTAGACTTATGTGGTTAATCAATGTGGCGCCTTTCTTTACGGAGTTTTGGGCTTCATGAAGAATGGTGTCGTCGTGTTGTGTAGCATGGGTATAGTGGTGTGGCATTCGCATTTATAATACGGGGAGACTTGCTTAATGCTTGATCGTACATCGAAATCAATCAATCAATCAATCAGTTTTTTTCGAAATTCTAAATTGTTCATTGCAAATTTAATATAATGTCGAAAGCGGGAACCAATCATTGTAAAAGCTAAACACTTTATTATATAACAGTTCGGTTCAGTGTCAATTACCTTTTTGAATTAGAAAAAATGTCAATTAAAGGTAGTTAGTGTCCATCCATATCTTGTTTTCGAAGACCAATGCGAGGCCTGTAAAAAATATTCTAAATAGAACGTTTAATGTCACAAGAAACCTTTCAATCAAGCATCGGTCCCTATTGGCAAATTACCACTGCGGAAAATTTAAATAGAATCAAAACGAAAGCTGTAACTCGTCAATATGGAAAACACCGTTTTAATAAGTTTAAATTGCAAAAGGAGTACTTATAATATCAAGGCGGAATTGAAAATCGACCTAACCCAAGAGTTTGATGGTGTCATCGCGAATAATGAAGATTCCTAAATACGATTAAAATAATCGTTTGATTAATGCATTTAGCGTTAAATGTATTTAATCGAATTTGCAATGTTGTAGAGGCAGAGGCAATAGTTTTAATTTGTGTTTAATAAATGTTGGTCACCTTTTGGACACTCCATTATGAATGAGCTACTGCTCAAAATAGACTGTTCCAAAAGTCATGTACATATAAACAAATAAATAAATAAATAAAAATAAATAAATAAATTATTAACGATAGTATTAGCCGTAGGTAATAATAATAATAATAATAATAATTAATAATTAATTCTCAATGTCATAATATAAGTTTCTATTTAGTGCCTTCGTTAGAACAGACGTTATACTTAGGGATTGATTTTTGAAATCAATTTGGAATTTCACTACAAATATCTTCCTTAAGTGACGTAATCGGTTCTTTGGATTTCGCTGTCTCGCCGAAATTTCATCTGCTTTCTTCAGAAGATGACAGTAAGCTCTCCACTATTGTAAATAAATTTCCGTCAAGTGTTAAATTAGGTCTTGTCAGAACCACAATAGTATCTCATGTGATTGATGTCGGTGAAGCCAAACCTGTTAAACAACGGTTTTATTCGGTTTCGCCTGTGAAACAAAAGTTGATGTATGACGAGCTAGATCGTATGTTATTTTTGGACGTGCTGGAGGAGAGTCATAGCTTATGGTGTTCACCTACTACCATGGTGCAAAAGGCTAATGGTCAAGTGCGCTTGTGTTTGGATGGCCGTCAGGGAACAAGGTGACGGTCAGGGATGCGTATCCGCTTCCTCTTATTAATGGATTGTTGTGTCGATTGGATCAAACTCGTTATATTTCATCAATCGACTTAAAAGATGCCTTTTGGCAGATACCGCTAGACCCACAATCCGAACATAAGACAGCGTTTACTGTCCCTGGTCGTCCTTTGTATCACTTCAAGGTCATGCTATTTGCCATTGGTTTGTGTATGGCGCTTTGTTGGCGTGTTGCAATTGCTCTGAATGGGGGGATGACACTGGTCGGTGTATCCGGCATTGATCCGATGCGACGAGATTATGAAATGTATGTATATGTTCTGCATGGGTTTGATATTTTGCTCAGTGTATGTATATTACGTAAATAAATATTTTTTTTTAAAAAACAAACAAGAAAAAAAAACAAGAGAAATATATTGATACTCATTTTTTTTTTTTTAATAATTTTATTTATGATAACAATAAATTTTTTTTACAAAGTAACTAGTCATTTTTGACTAACAGTGTTTGAACTAATTGTTGAAATAATTAAATTAGTATAAAAAATATTCAAAACTAAATCCAATACTTAGCTTATGTCATTACATTACCACCTGCACCTTTGTAAATTATCCATGGCATATCTACAACAAAATTTGCATCACAAAATCGTTCATACTTTAAACACACAAAATGTAAAAGAAAAATCAGATGGTTTTGCGGAAATCTCAATAAATTTGTTTCCTTATATTAATTGCAAACCACCTGATTTAACTTTTTTTTTTTTTTTTTTTTTTTTTTTTTTTTTAATAATTTTATTTATGATAACAATAAAATTTTTTTACAAAGTAACTAGTCATTTTTGACTAACAGCGTTTGACTCTGACAATATAATAATAAAGCACTCATATGTGTTCTTTACATAAAGTATTGTTTTGGTTGATGTTGCATTGTGCGGACTATTCAGGCAACTCAAATGGTTTTAGTCTTTTGAGTCTTCTTATTATACCCTCTTGATGAAGTAGTCTTGCAGCTTCGATGTTAGGGTGATGATGGAGCCTCTCCTGGTGTTTTTGAGCACATTTTTTTATTTCACTTGCGACTGTGTCTATTCCGAGATCTCTATGAAGGTCACTATTACGAGTGTACCAAGGGGCATTTACAATTCCTCTGAGGACTTTATTTTGAAATCGTTGAACTATCTGTTGATTGCTGATTTTGGTGCATCCCCATAGTTGAATACCATATGTCCAAACCGGCTTGAGTACTTGTTTATAAAGCATAAGTTTATTATGAATGGATAACTGAGAGTTTCTTCCAATTAACCAGTACATTTTTCTATATTTTAACTGAAGCTCTTCTGCTTTCTTTTCACGTGTACTTTTCACTTTAACTTTGCATCAAGGTTCATACCAAGGTATTTTGCTTGATTGGCATGTGGTACAGAGATATTATTGAGAGTCACAGGTAGTGGTTCTATTGATCTATTAGTGAAGTTAATGTGAGTAGACTTCGATTCATTCACTTTAATTCTCCACTTAGCTAGCCAATCTTGTATATTATTTACGGCTATTTGTAGTTTGAATGTGACTTCACCGATTGTGTCACCAACAGCTAGAATTGCAGTGTCATCTGTAAACGTGGCGATAGTTGTATTGCTCGTCTGCGGTATGTCGCTAGTAAACAGCACGAAAAGGAAAGGCCCTAAGACACTCCCCTGCGGGACTCCTGCTTTAGCTTCTTTAATACTGGAGTAAACTCCTTCCTGTTTAACTTTAAAATATCTCCTTTTCAGGTATGACTTTAGCAGTTCGCAATACTCAAATGGCAGAGTTTTCTCCAATTTAAATATTAAACCATCTAGCCAGACTTTGACAAATGCCTGCGCTATGTCAAGAAATATGGCTGAACAAATCTTTTTTTCCTCTAAGGATTTTTCTATTATATCTGTTATTCTATGGACTTGGTCGATTGTGGAGTGTTCCTCTCTAAATCCAAACTGATGGGACGGAACAGCTCCTGATTTTACAACTTCTGGTTTAATTCGTTTTAATAACAATCTTTCAAATAGTTTTGACATAGTTGGAAGGAGTGATATTGGCCTGTACGAGGCCAGTTCACTTGGTGGCTTACCTGGCTTAGGTATCATTATCACTTCCGCAAATTTCCAAGATAGAGGGACATAACGGAGTCTGAAGGAAGCATTAATTATGTCCGATATTTTTTTAATAGCTTTATTAGGTAATTGTTTTAAAATCTCTCCAGTTATCAGGTCATATCCTGGTGATTTTTTAAGTACTACATGGTTCTTTATTACTTGTTTTACTTCTTTAGCATTTTAGTTAATAGAATTTCCTGTCTCAGGATAGTTGTTTGGTTTTCGAACAATATATCCTGTTGGTTAAGTGTTGTTAAATTTGGCTGAAAGGTATGCTCGAGATGATCCGCGAATTTTTCTGCTTTTTCTTCTTTGCTTTTAGCCAGGTGACCATTATTTGTTCTTATTGGTGGTATATGCATAACTGGCCTTTTCAAATATTTGGTTGCTTTCCACAATGAATAATCACTACCTTTATCATATGTGAGAGATTGTAGGTATGAATTTATTGATTTATTTTTAAATTCCCGTATTTCTCTACGTATTCGTTGTGTTAAATTATTTAATCTATTTTTGACGGTTGGGTCTCGTGTACGTTGCCACTCCCTACGGGTACTTCTCTTCTCTATAACTAGTGATTTAATTTCCATTGGATAGCATTTGCCAGCTATTTTTTTGTTTGTTGTTAGTACTTTTCCACGCCGCTACCTGTATGTCCTTGACGAGCTTCTCCACCTCCTGTTCTAATGTTTCTTCTGATGAAAGTTGTGTGTTTAAAATGATGCTATTGTTTAGTTCATTCCTGAACTTTTTCCAATCAGTATATTTATTTGTTAACAGTGGCTGTTTATCATTAGTAATTATTGTATCACTTATTATCATTAAAATAGAGGAGTGGTCAGATGTGGAGCCAATCCTTCCTGCACTTGTATATAATCAACCGGGATTTTTCTTGTTATAAAGAAGTCAATTAGGTCTGGTGTTTTATTTTGATCACTGGGCCAATAAGTTGGTTTTCCAGTAGAATGCCAGTTGCAGTTGTATTTAATTATTGCTTGATGAAGCTCTTTCCCTTTAGTTGTGATTAGTCTTGATCCCCAGTCAGCATGTTTAGCGTTGAAGTCACCCCCGACTACAAATTTTTCACCGAGCTGCTTGAAGAACTGAGTATAAGCATTCTCTTTGATGTTATATCTAGGTGGGCAACATATTGCGGATACCACTAACTTGTGGTTGCGGGTATTAATGCTAACGCTAATTGCTTGTATTTCATCACTTTCAAGTTTTTGTTGCAGATGGTATTTAATATCTTTTTTTATAATCACGGCACTGCCCCCTCGTGCATTATTATTAGGATGAACTGCTGAGTGAACTTTGTAGCCGCGGATTTTTATATGACTTTGAGTAGTAAGGTGTGTTTCAGATAATAAACATATATCTATTTTTTCTAAATCAAGAAATAGTTGTATTTCATTTTGTCGTTGCAATATACCATTGCAGTTCCATGCAAGAATTTTTAAATTATTTGCCATGTTTTTCGAGTAGAGTGAGCCTTTGTAGGATTGATATAAGGGCTTTTTCTTGCTTTTCTGCTTGTGAACTAAGTCTATCAAGAATATCTTGTAGTATTTTATTAGTTTGGTTATTATTTGAATCATTTAATAAAAGAGAACTATGTTGTCTTCTCGAACTTCCAGTAGATAGTACACCAGCAAATGTTACATTTGGATTAGTTCTTGATGGCTGGATTAATGTTTGGTGTGGCCTTAAATTTGTAGGTATTCTTGTTGAGGCTGAGTTAATTTCTGGCCTGGTAATTATTGAAGTTTCCCTTGTTTTGTTGCGAATTTTTTGCAGCTCTTTTATAACAATGCAACCTCTGTAGTTGGCTGGGTGTGTCTCTCCACAGTTAACACATTTTGGTGGGGTGTCTTTTAGTTTCGTACATTCAGCCGTACGGTGTTTTCCTACACATTTCACGCATCTGGGCTCCTTATTACAAAAGTTTTGCGTGTGTCCGTAGACTTGGCACTTTTTGCACTGGGGGATCAGCTTAGATTTTTTAACTGCTTCTATTTGCACTTTCATATGGAGTATTTCGCTGATTGCATAAATATTTTTAATGTCTTCTGTTCTTTCAAAAGACAACATATATAATGGAAGAGGTGTTTTGTCACCTCTTTTTAGCAGCTGTGTAACTTCTTTAATTTTGTATTTTTTCTCCAAAAGATACTCTTTTATCTCTTCTGGTTTGCATGAAGCGTGTAGCTTCCTAGCGATGACTTTGGTTTGCCTTGTCTGCTTATCTTCGTAGGAATACCACGCTGTCTTTTCTGCGTTAAGAGCTCCCGTTAACTTTCTATAGCTATCACTGTCTGTGACATTTATTTTGATATCACCACTATTTAACGCTGTAGCTTGAAACTTTATATGATTGTTGTCCATGATGTTTCTAATACTCTGATAATTATTGCAATTAGATATTATTACTGGAGGTGGCCGTGGCACTTTTTTCTCTAGTTGTACATTCTTACTTCCGGTTGGGAGTTCATTACTTGATCGTTTCTGTTCCGACGGAACCTGAGCTTTATCCTCCTGTTGCACGTGCCTACTTCCGGTTGGAAGCTGCACAACTGATTGTTTCGAATCGGGTGAAATCTGTGGTGATTTACTCATCTTACGTTTCTTATTTTTTTTGTTACGGTTCAGAATCCATCCCGTTTCTCTATTGAGTTCTTCCTCGTCTGTTTCATACATAACCTCTATATGATCATTGGTGTTGTTTATCTTAGTGGTTTCTTTCTCAGACATTACTGCATTTAGAGCATCATTTAACTCCTTGTTTTCTCGCTGTAAGTTTTTGAGGTCTTTGTTTAGATTTAACGTTAGCTTTTCTATTTCGTAAATCTTATTGCGCAGTTCTGCGTTATCCCTTTCTAAGGTGTTCGCTATTGGTGGTGGTGATCTACCCACCCTGGATTGTTGTTTAAATGGGTTGGGTTGCCCAAAAGGGCTGTTAAACAATGATTGGGTTACCCCAGAACCCTTTGAGCCAGCCTCGTTAGAGGGTGGATTTGCCAGCTGATTAGCTGGGTTACCACCTGGGGTACAATTTCCTGAATCCGTTGTAATCATTGTATATTTTACTGGTCATAAAGCAACTACCACTCTGACCAGTACGAGTTGGTAGTGGGTCTGGTTTGAGAAGATCATTTACTAAATTCTCGATAGTCAGTTATACCGCCGTGTCTCGGTCGCCAGAGCCTCGTTAGTTATCTAGCAGGGTGCACCACGTGCAGGTGAGGATGACATTTGGACTATTTGTAGACCAATTACTTAAGCCCCCTTTCCCACCCTATTGATACTCATGACAAATACAACGAGCAAAATGGAAATATAACAGAAGGAAGGGGGGGGGGAACAGATTGAGAGTGAGAATTTTTCTTTTTGGTTGGAACTGGAAAAATATCTTAACATTATTTTTTAGTCGAGTTTTGATTGTTAAAACGATGGGATATAGTTTTTGTCATTTAAGACATTCAAGTTTGGGTTTTTTTAAAGAAAATGGTCATTTGATCAGATATTTTTTGTTTAAATTATATTAATCAAATTATAAAATTTAAGTTATTGATTTTAAAATATGTTATACTCAAAGGTTTGATTTAAATATAAACCTAAAAAGATTTTCTGGTACGAGTATTTTACATTCTAAAATTTGAATGAAAAATGTTTAATTTTACATGAGCTCTTATGGGAAATCGTAAAATGTATCCACCTTAAATTAAGCTTCTTTTAAAATTGCTCTGAGCCTGACGGCTTGTATATTTAGGAATGCTTTGATTGTACACAAAATTTAGTTAAGTTCAAATAATTCACTTATTTTTAGGTAATGTGGTTCCAGATGGGCCATTCAGGAAATTTACAATGGATATGAACTGTTCCCGCACCTTCAAATAAATAAAATAAGTTGCTTGAATGTAAAAATTAATAATTTTCCAGCTAAGATTTTGCCTTTTCTTCTATGTTATTTTCCCAGCAAGGTCCGATTGTAGCTTTCACTGGACGACGCATATGGCTAGCTTAAATTAGAATCATATTAGTTTAATGTATGTCGACCGAATTTGTATTTTAGATTTGTCCGATACCATACAGAGATTATATTTAAAAATCTGTTTTTCTTCAGATCACTCCTAATAGAACTAAATTGATATTTTCTTTAAACTTATTATAACCCTAAAGGGACCGACATCGATTCTACGGTATTTAATTACCTCGTTTCTATTTAATTTTTCGTTTTATTTATTCAGTATCCCGTTAGATAAAAGAGAATTATTTTCGTTAACAAAATTTAGTTCTAAATCCATATTTGATAAACTGTTAGAAGCATGTTTCTCAGAACTTTCACTATTACCCTGTGTTAGCAAAGCTGTATTTTGTTCGAGATGATTAAATTAACTCTTAAATTTAACAGTACCTATTGGACTATACGAATTTACTAGGATCAGCTACGGTTTAAGGAATGCTGCGCAGACATTTCAGCGGCTAATGGATGAGGCCACGATAGGGTTAGAATATGTGTATGTATGTATTGACGACGAACGAAATCGAGCACCACCACGAGCATCTCAATATCTTATTCTCGCGTTTGACACAATATGGTTTGACAATTTAACTTTCCAAATGTGAATTTGGTGTAGGTTCCATCAACTTCCTCAGTCATAAAATCACCAAAGATGGCGTAAAGCCGTCTGCGGTTCGAATCGTAGCAATCGAGTTTTTTCTTCAACGACATTTCTATTAGGTAAGTGCAGCGTTACGTGGGCATGGTTAACTATTACCATCGCTTTATCCCTCATTTAGGTGAAGATCTTACTCCAATATAGAGCCATCTCAGCAGATAGGTAAAATTAGCAAGAAGAACCCATTTTCATGGTCAATTGAATGTGAATCAACTTTTAATGCAACTAAATTTGCGCTCTCACAAACCACTCTTCCTGCTCACCACATAGAACATGGAATACTTCGCATCAGTATCGATGCCTCTGAAGAATTACATGATAGAAGTTGGGAATCATTAGTTTTCTTTTCCAAAAAGTTTTCCCCTCCTGATCAAAAATATTCTGCTTTCGACAGAGGACTCTTGGCCGTTTGTTGTTCTATTAAAAACTTCCGGTGTTTTGTGAAAGGTAGAATGACTACCGCAGTCGCGTCCAGGTCAGAACAAAGTTCACGTCAGAGATGCCAACTCGACTATATTTCAAAATTTACTACGGATATAACGTAAGTTAAAGGTAAAAGCAACGTTGTGGCAGATACCTTGTCACGGTCGGAGGAAACCCAAGTAGCATCTATTTGTCATACAGGTTTGAATATGGACCAATTAATTTCTCTCCAAGAGTCTGACGACGAGTTAAAAACACTGGTCAGTCTCTGACAAAATCCTCTAGTTCAAAACGCACTCGGTGCTAAACGTCCATACATCCCAAAATAAATGCGGCATACTATTTTTGAGAAGCTTCACAACCTTTCTCATCCAGGAATACGTGCAACACGTACATTAATTGCGCCAAATTATTTATGGCCTATTATGAATGTTGATACGGAGTATTGGTCCAATACTTGCGTTCCTTGCCAGAAGTCGAAGGACAACGGACATAGACGTTCGGAACAGGAACGTTTGAATATTTCTTCTGGTAGGTTAGAACACATACACTTCGATCTTTTCGGACCATTACCCCCGTTTAATGGCAACCTCTACATACTAACAATAATCGTGTTACACTCGATAACCAGAAGCCGCACCCCTAACGGATATGAAAGCAAGTACATTAGTGAGGGCTTTCCTTCGAAAGCAATCTATTCAAAGAAATTACGAAACTGTTAGGTTCTTACGGAATACGAACGACAACATATCACTCGAGCGATTACATCGCCATTTAAAAGCCTCTCTTTATGCTAGATCGATGACTCTTAATTGGTGTGATAAGTTCCCATTTATTCTCCTTGGTAAAAGAAATTCGATCAAGACTGATCCCGAATGCAGTTTGCTGATTACGTCTACGGAAAGTCGTTGAAGGTCCCAGGTATTAGTATTGCATCCCAACTCTGCGTTATCGGCAGATCTAACCACCGGTCGAGAAACTGTGAGAGTCGATGAATAGCGTCGTTCCCAAAGATACTTGGAATAGCCCTTAGGACAATATTTTTTAGGGCACTTGACATATTTTTATAGAAACACGAAAAATAATTTCTAATCGATGGGAACCACGTCTGCGATGTGAGTGGTATAGGGTTTTCCAAAAACACTATATTTAATAAATAAAGTAATAATGAGTAAAACACCATACCCACATGCTCCCTATATATTTATATAATAAATAATGAAAAATCTTATACAAGTACCATATGTATATAAGACATTTGCAATGTATAGTACATAAAAATCCGGTCTCTTTATTGCTTCCGAGATTTTTGAATACCAAAAATAATTATAAGTATAGTGGTTAATAAATTGGAGTCAGTTTTGTATAATAGTAAAGTGAAAGCACATCGTTTTCATCGGAATTAGGCCCCAGTAATTTATTACGGCCGTTGGGAATTAGTTTACAAATTTAAGATCTCAGTACATCTTCCACTCAAAATATTTTAAAACAATTACACTTGCACTCCAATAGAAGCTGGGTTACTCGGCAACTTGGTTGTTCTCCAGGCCTTCTTTTTAGCTCGATTTTGAGATGTTGGTTAAGAGAAGGAATGTAAAGGAAAGTCTTACTCGAAACTGCAGCAAATTTTTCTTATTTGTCTTTAAAAACAGATTCTTTATTTTTTATAATATCGTTCAGTTACAACATAAATCGGGTAAATATTATTGCTGCAGCAAACATAACTGTTGATACAATGAATGAACTGGCAGCAGCGGATTTATCTGGATAAATGTTGTCTAATGGCGCTAAAATCGAGGCACCTGCTCCTGAATTCCATGCGATATTTTGTTCCGCTGTTGCAGTATAACCGGCAAAACGATTATCTACATCATAAGCTCTGTAAAGTACCATCAATTCATTCAGCTAAAAATAAAGTAGACAACTATTCTTTAGAAATTATTTTAAACAAATGAAATTTAAATTAAGGACCTGTGTAAGTGTTGCTGTACTTGATGTTCGGCTGGCTAATGTGCTAAAGACTGTTACAGTATTGTTACCGTATCTGAAATCGAAACGTATTTTTATAAACAATATAAAAATTTAATATAATTCACAACGTACATTCCCATAACGGTTTGCGCATTAGTTTTCAAAAATTCTAAGACAGTTTTGAAACCAGTAACTTTACTTCATGCAATTGTCGTTAAAATCGTGTTTCTTTCTGATGCACTATAGTTAATTATGACACCAGTAAATGTTTTATTATTTGCGGTCAATACTGAACCTAGCAGAGTTTGAATATTAGCTGCATAATTTGTAAGACCCAACCCGGCCATGAATGTTGAACGATCGGCTTGAGTTGTATTTGCCATTATCAATTGCCACACTTGTTGAAATATTGTACTGTTGGCATTACGTAAACCATTCTGTAAAATTGCTGGCTTTAAGTAGTTAGATACGGTTAAATTATTATTTAAATAGTTAATTAGAGCAGCAGTGGTATCTTCATGACATTTGCTAAATCCAACTTTACACATAAAATTTACTAAATTATATCTTGTTATTGTGTCGTAGTATTTATCCGTAACGTTTTCGTATATTTTGTAGTGATTATAAGCGGCAGTTCCTACTTCGACGGCAAATCTTAGTAATTTTGAGTGGCTATTAGTGTCAAACAAGATTTGTTCCAAGAAATTAAAATCATTTATGAATGGAGTCCAGGTGAAGTAGCTAGTTTCATGTTTCATCATATTTTGAGCTAATCTTAATGGAATATTGTAACTTAAGCGGTTTGCACGTGCGATATTCATTGCGTCTCCTAATAATTGAGCTCTGTTCAAATAGTGAACATTCTTAGCATCATCAGCTTTGGCCATATAGTTTATTATAGCGTTCCAGTTATCTATATCATAAGTCACACGATAGTAACCAGTTAATTTTTTGTTGAACAAAACCCAATTAGATGTATTCCAATTTCTGGCCGCTGTAGGTGTAATTATTTTTGATGCTTCATTTAACCAACCAAAGGTGGTTGTATCTTCATTATTGGCTGTGCTCAATTCTTTATTCGTAATAAAATTATAGGGAATGTCCCAGATTAAGTTTTGTGGATCGTTTAATGTATCGATGAGGAAAGCCTCTTGTTGTAATGTGATCGTTTTATTTGTGGCATTGAATGTGACTTTAAGTAATGGGAATCCCCGTTGAGTTGACCATTTTCTAAATACAGCGTTAATCGTCAATGTTGTCGGAATAGTTTCACTTGCCCTAGCCTCCGTTTGTAAAGCAGTGAAAAGGTGTTCTGGGTTTGCGTAATTTCCTTTTCGGGCCATTAAGTAGTTAGTCAGACCGGCTCTGAATGCATTTTCACCCATCGCATGCATTATCATTGTGATAACACATCCGGCTAAAATGTTAAAATAAATTAAATTTGTAAATTATATTTTTAAAATTTATAAGCAATAAATTACGTTTATCATATGCCATTCTATCAAATAAAGCTGAAACTTCACTGGGGCTGTATGCATCAAACGTCATTGGTCGAATATCTGATACTGAGTCAGTAATAAAAACTCGTTGACAAACTTGAATTGTGAAATAGTCCAAGGCTTGGTATTCTGGATATAAGATGTTTGGAATATAATACTCAAAAACCGTCGCAAAACCTTCATTTAACCAAATATATTTCCACCATTCAGGAGTTACGAGATTTCCGAACCATTGGTGGGCAAATTCATGGGCCACGACTTTTGCAATCCTGTCCTTTTGAGTAAGCGATGACGTGTTTGCATAATAAAATGCACTTTCCCTGTTTTAAACAAAATAAAATAAAATGTAAAATGTCCTTTTGTTAAAATGTAATAAAACTTTTAATTACGCATATGTAACAAGACCCCAGTTTTCCATAGCACCAGAAGCAAAATCAGGTAAACCAATTTGATCCATTTTGGGTAAAGTATCAATGTAAGAGACATTTAAATATTCATCTAATTTTTCTAAAATTTTGACACCAGCTTCGAGAGTAAAAATTAGTTGATCCTGTCTAGCTGGTGTACCAAAAACTCGTTGCAGCACTTTTGTTTTATTTGTTTCGTTTTCCGGAAGGTTAGCGATATATTCGAAATTCGAAACTACAAAAGCGATTAAATATGTCGACATGATTGGCGTCTCTTCAAATGTAGTAATTTTGTACGTTCCTTCGGTAGTTGTATTCTTCTCTGGCATATTCGATATGGCATTGTAACGTGAACCATATTTCAATTGAATATTAAATTTAGCTTTAAGTGCTGGTTCATCATAGCACGGGAAAGCATGTCGAGCGTCGTGTGGTTCAAATTTTGTTGCAGCCAACCATCTAAAAAACACATAATTAGTATTGTACATTCAATTTAAACTGGTTTCATATTATCATATTACTTACGTTATTTGATTATTTGCGTCGACATAAGACGACCGATAAAATCCGACATCTGTTTGATTTCCGCCCGCTTTTCTACCTCGCAAAACACCTGAATAATTAATTTCAAGTTTATAGCTTTGGTCCAACCTCAGTGTGTCATTATTTAAACGAATTGTTAAAAACTCGGTGGTTTCATCGTAAGTTGGCTCTATTAATTGTATCGGATTGCCGACCTCGACATAACTATTATTTACCATCTGTACCCATATTAATCTGGTTGCACCAATTGTTACTTGTCTTTTGTGGATTACGATGCGATCGACTTGCTTTATAGCTTGTAAATATATTTGAACTTTGCCGTCAAAATCAAATACCCCTTTATCAATATTCGTTGTAATTTGAATATCGTAACGAAAAGGCACAGTATCATTTGGTAAAAGATAGTATGTTGATGTTGAGGGATCCCTACGCGAAATTATTTCACTGAAACGACTACTTAATTCTAGTGGTTCTACACCAAGAGCATTGGTGTAGTAAACCAATACAGTTAAACAGAACACAAACTTGTACATTTTCCTCGTTCCTTTGAGGATAAACGTTACTTTGTTAATTTTTTAAGAAACTGCAAATTAAATTGAAGTACATCGATTTATATAATATATGATAATAGCTTCTTGAGTTGGAATTATCTTATCATCATGAATACGATTAACTTAGTATTTTGTTTGGTAGATACTGGTTTTTTAAAACCTTTGTATAAAGTACAGTATATTTACCATTCAGATAAGCACTCTAAAAATCTAGTTTGCTATTTGTGGAATACAAATTGTAATCGGCATTACAGAAGTAAATTTAATTTACAATTTTTAGCAGATCCTTCATACCTACAAGTAAATTTCTTCCTAGTCGAAATTCTTAACGTAATGGATTTAGTCGTTTCCCACTAATTAAAATGAAGGTTTTATTTTTCAAAAGGTTCTTTTTTTTTTATCTCTATTAACAAATACCAATCATTATTTACCAATGAATTATTACAGTTTTGAGCATCGTGATTAAAATTCAATACACGCTTATCATAAAAGTACCTGTACAATTATTTTGCTATTACCTTAAACACCTAATAATATTAAACAAAGTATTTATCAATAAATCTTTTAAAAAAAGACATAAATTTGTTTAAGATAAGCGTACATTTGTATAACACAAGTAGATAAAGGAACAACTTAACCCTTTCATTTCGCTTATATCTTGTATCCCCATATTTAATGGAGCAAACAAGTTAAACTAGCTGTTACAATTTTGCGTATTTACTTTTGTTTTTTTACAATTTTGTTTTAAAGAATTGAGAAATTTTTGTAATCAATTCGAATTAAGTGAACGACGACAAACTATACTGCTGCTGATGTATGTAAAGCCTTATTAAAAAAAATGTTAATTGTTTTAGTGATGTAGAGAAAGGGATCGCATTTATTTTAGACAGTAAACCTAAATAAAATAATAATACCATTATATAATAATAATAACGTTTTAATACACAAAACAAGGATTTTATGTTATTACAATCATATTTCATGTGAAAATTAATAAGCGTAAAAATAATTGCACGCCTATGGAAAAAACGTCAACATTTAATTTTGGTACGTTTTAAATTCATATTCCATTTAAACCAACTCTCTATATTTGTCATATTTTTTCTGCGCGAGAACTATCAGAATTCCATCTACATAGTATTATACATGAGTGACATCATTAGGGTTTTCGTTGTTTTACGATTAAAAATTATAATTAAGGTAATGCGCACAGTTCATAACCTGAGGCGAGGGTTATATGCAGAGTTGTGAAACCGTGCCGAAACCGAGAACCAGAACCTTAGTAAATAGGGGTACCGAAATCCGAAAACACAACGTAAGTAAATATAACCGTTTCTTTCAAGGAGGGTTCGGGTTCTTCCAAAGACAATAGTTTAAAAAACGTATTTAGGTAACCTTTACATTAGTGTATGAACAATTTGGAATTGTTTACTGTTGGAAGATCGGCAGCAAAAGTGTTGGCGTTCCAGAAAATAAAACGTGGTTTAGGCTGCTGATTTTCCTCGACAATTTTCTTTAGATTTATTGTTGCAGTTGAGTTGAAAATAGTCCACAATACAAATAAAATAAGGTTGGTTGGTTTCAAACCTTATTGGATATTGGCGACTATAATTTTACCAACAAAAAACCACTGTATGGATTAGTTTCCCAAAATAAACTTTATTTAACAATATGGCTGACTTTTGTTTTATTATAAAAATTAATTTTACTACAACAATATATAATGTTGATTGTTGAATATCTCAATTATAAGTGGCAGAAAAAAATGATTTTCAGAAAGATGATTTACAATTTCGATTTACAGGGTAAGCATAAAATTATAATATCCAGCTTAAATATTTAAAACTACCTTTTTGTACCGAAACACTACATTACCATTATTCGAATTCAACTACCCTGCTACCTCAAAGTATAGCGCTCTTCCATTATCGATTATACACACTGCTACAGTAAGTATATAAATTCGATATTCGAGTATACATACACAATCACACAACTTGATAAATAAATAACAATAACAAATATAAATGTCAAGTGTTTGGTGATCGTGTGCATAACTT
The DNA here is from genome assembly GCA_958295665.1 of Tipula vernalis. Lineage (NCBI taxonomy): Eukaryota > Metazoa > Arthropoda > Insecta > Diptera > Tipulidae > Tipula > Tipula vernalis. The sequence continues at coordinate 300,425,022 of OY282558.1, forward strand.
ATGGGTATTTTAATTAAAACGTAAGTGAATTTATAAATTAAGTATAATCAGGTGGTTTGCAATTAATATAAGGAAACAAATTTATTGAGATTTCCGCAAAACCATCTGATTTTTCTTTTACATTTTGTGTGTTTAAAGTATGAACGATTTTGTGATGCAAATTTTGTTGTAGATATGCCATGGATAATTTACAAAGGTGCAGGTGGTAATGTAATGACATAAGCTAAGTATTGGATTTAGTTTTGAATATTTTTTATACTAATTTAATTATTTAATTTCAGGGGAACGGCTGGCTGGATCCAAACATACTGCTCGGGTTGAATCGTCATCAGATTCAAATGCTGGAAGACGACATAACTTTTGTATCGGTCGCTTAAATATACCCGTTTTAGTTTTGACATCGGCTACTCGAACATTGCTATCATTGCCGGGATATAATTTTATCACTCGTCCCATTAGCCATTGACTAGGTGGTAGATTTTGGTCTTGTACGATAACGACATCATTCAGCTGTAAATTTTTGTGTTGTACTTGCCATTTAGATCTTGTTTGAAGTGTTGTTAGATACTCCAACTGCCATCTTTTCCAGAATTGGAGATTTTTGCGATTTACGATATCCCATCTTGTACGTGGGTGTAATTTTTGTTCAACGACCTTTTCTGGTATTTGGTGTATTGCGCGCCCGATTAAAAAGTGAGCAGGCGTAAGAAATTCCAGTTCATCATTTTGACTGGAGCAAATGGGCCTCGAATTTAGTATCCCCTCTATTTGAACTGTCAGCGTAGAAAATTCTTCGAGGGTGAGTATCTCGTCGCCGACGCTTCGAGTGATTTGTATCTTGGTAGACTTCACTGCACTTTCCCATAAACCGCCTTGATGGAGTGCTGCTGGTGGAATGAATCGCCAATTTATTTTATCCTTTGAAAGATTAGAAACAATTAGATTATTATTATTGCTTAAAAATGAATATACTTCTCGAAGGTAATTCTTTGCACCAACGAAGTTGGTAGCATTGTCGCAATATATTGAATGACACAGTCCTCTTCGACTCGTAAATCGTTGTAATGCGCCCAAAAATGACTCGGTTCATGCAAATTCAATCAAACTTCTATATGTATTGCATGAGTACTGAATCATACGAAGATACACAGATATGCTTTCATTGGAATCGATCCTCTTCGTCTCACTGGATGGATTTTGAATGGCCCACAAAAGTCTAGACCTACTGCGCCGAATGCCACCGTATACGTCACTCTATCTTTAGGTAGCTGTCCCATTATTTGCTTCATCATCTTGGGATTCTGTTTCAAACATTTGATGCATTGATGAAATACCTTCTTCGCGACTTCCTTTCCTCTGATTATCCAATAGTTTTGTCGAACGAGGCTCATTAGTAAATTTATTCCGGGATGTTGTTTCTCGATATGTACATCATAGGTGATGGATGTGACAATGGGCGCCCTTGATGATTTTATAGCTGGATGTGTAGTGTTGTACGACAAAATCGATTTTTCTAATCTTCCTCCGACTCTCATGACGCCTTCGACATTTAGGAATGGATTTAACTGCTTTAGCCTGCTTTTTATGGAAATCGCTTTGTTGGTTTGGAGGCAGCGATACTCATCGGTAAACTCAGTAGTTTGCCACTATATAATAATTTTGTGGTTCGCCAACTCAAGTTCTTGTGACGTCAGTACGCCGGTTTATTTATCGTTCTTGCCGGTTCTGATGTTATTGCAAAATCTTAGCACGTACGCAACTACTTTCTGCAATTTGAAACAGCTTGAATATTTCTTACTTAAATTCAGTATGATGTCATCTTGCTCTGTCTCTTTAGATTCGGAAATGATGCCGCTGTATACCTCAATTTGGATTTCTTCATTCGTCTCGGGGATTCGCTGTTGATCTGGCCAGTATTTTTCATCTTTAGCCAGCCAGGCAGGCCCATTCCACCATAATTTGCTCTTAAAGATTTCTTCCGCTGTTTTCCCTCGAGTTGCACAATCGGCCGGATTATTACTGGATGATACATGTCGCCATAAATCTCCCTTATGTACTTCAATGATTTGAGATGTTCGGTTGGCCACAAATGGCGTCCAACGCCTTGGTTGGCTGGATAGCCAGTCTAACACAATCTTTGAGTCTGTCCACATTGTTACCGATGAAACCCTGATTGTAAGCATCTCTGTGATTTGATTTACTAATCTGCTCAAAAGTACTGCACCCATTAACTACAGCCTCGGAATGCTAATTTGTTTCAACGGTGCCAATTTGGTTTTCGCACATATCAGGTGTGTAACAAATTCTTGACTGGTTTGTGATCGAGCATAAACTGCCGCGGCGTATGCCCATTTACTTGCATCACAAAATCCGTGTATGCTTATATTGTCTGAGTAAGCAACGCATCGTGGAATTTTCAATTCTGGGGTTTGACAGAGGTTGTTCCGAAGATCGATCCATGCTGCTTTTGATTCTGGCGGTAACTCTTCATCCCATTCGACTTTTTGCAGCCATAAGCTTTGGAAGAGTATTTTAAGTCTTATAGTTATTGGTGATAGGAGTCCCAAGGGATCAAAGATTTTTCCTGCTTCAGACAAAAAACTTCGCTTTGTATACACTTCCTTATTTTCGAAACTCACTTGGAAGACAAAATGATCTGTACTGGCATCCCATGCTAATCCTAACAACTTTACGGGCTCTGGATGATCTGAAAGTATTTTTAGATTGTTATCGTTTGTCTTATTCAATAAATGCCGCATTTGTAAGTCGTTGGATGGCATTTTCCTTAAATTGTAGTCTCTACTTCTTAGAATCTCTACTACATTGTCTTTCAATTTGATTAGTTCTGGTAATGTTGACGCGCCGGTCATTAGATCTTCTACGTAGATGTCATATTTAATCGCTCGACTTGCTTCTGGTTGTGTTTCTGTGTGTAATTGTGCCAATTCCTTTAAACATCTGGTGGCCATAAATGGGGCAGATGCCATGCCATACGTTACTGTATTTAATACGTACGGACGTTTACGTTGCTGATCATCTCGCCATATAATTAGTTGATGTTTAGTGTCTTTTTTGCTGACCAAAACCTGCCGGTACATTTTTTCGATGTCCCCCACTAATACATATGGATGTTGCCGGAATCGCGTGAGAATTTCAAACAGGCTCGATTGCACGTTTGGTCCTACCATCAAATTTTCGTTCAGTGGGACCCCTGTCGTGCCTGACTTTGCAGACGCATCAAAAACTACGCACAATTTCGTCGTACCACTGGTGGCTTTAAAACCCCATGGTGAGGCATAATATAAGCCTTCTGGAGTTCTGCATTGCTTATATTGATTGGTTCCGTATGTCCTAATTTTTGATATTATCTTAGAAATTCTGTGTAACTGACGGAATTGGGCGTGTGCATTGAACCGTTTTTCCATTGCGAATAACCTTGAGATAGCCTGCTGATAGGTGTATCCGATTGGTTTCAGTGTTTCTTTAAACGGAAGTTCGGTGATGAATCTTCCATTATCTGCTTGGGTTGTCGTTGCCTTGAACCAATCTTCACAGCTTTGCTCCTCCTTCGTGATCTTGCTAATTTGACGAACCTCTTCGATCGCCCAAAATCGTTGTAACGTCGCATCGATGTCGACGATGGTCGTAAATGATTGCGTGGTATCTACCTCCTACGATCCAGCCCAATTTAGTTTCATGTGCTATTAAATTCGTATCATCTAATTTCATTCTAGCGTGCCAAGCAGTTCAAAAACGACGTCTGCGCCGATCAGTATGTCGATGGATCCTGGCTTATAAAAATATCGGCCAGATTGATTTTTTCGAGGCCCTTCATATTACTTATATCAAACTCAAAAGAGGGTAATGGAGATGTGATCTTCGGAATAATTAAAGCCGTCAAAGCTACTGGATGCGTGTTGAATCTGGATGCTAGCCGAAGTGTAGTACTTCCATGTGACTTTCTGCTGTTTGTTTCTCCAATGCCCGCTATTAAATTTCTACAATTAGTTCGAGACAGACCCAGTTTCTGTACCATGGCTTCGGTTACGAATGAAGCTTGAAAGGCCGTGTTTAATAAAGTACGACAGGGCCTTGGAATACCGAGACTATCTGTTACATTTACTATTGACGTCGGCAATACAGTTTGCGATGTTCACTTTAGCGTTGTATAATTATTCTGCTGTTCATCTAAACTCGTGATGTAAGAATTAGTCGCATCTTCTTCTGCATTATCTATTGACTCTTCTATATTTGCTACCAATGCACTCGGTTTTGTGTCAATATGTAAGAGCCTATGGTGTTTATACGAACATTCACGACACCTACCACGGATCCTACAATCATATGAGGAATGCCCAGGATTGAGGCAATTGAAGCATCTTCTATTGGTACTGACTAATTCTCTGAGCTGTTCTGATAACTCATTGAACCGATCACAATCAATCAGTCTATGTTGTTGTTTATTACATGCTATACAGTTAGAATTAGTTGTAATGGCAAAGCTGTTTCTTGATCTACTTGCGATTGCGATTGGATCTTGTTGGACGAATGGCGTGTGCCTTGATGGACTCAAGAGCATCGGTTCTCTTTATACGTTTATCGTAGGGAATTCGTTGCTGGTATTATTTTGTGCCCACAAACTTCGACTTTCATCATCTAATTTTTGTTGTAGCAAGTAGATAAGCCATGAGTCTCTTGCTTCAGCTTTATTGCCAAGTACTTTCAGGCCACGTATAACCTCGTCTGATGTGTCCAATAATTTTCTTATGTTTATGGCGATCGCAAGTTGCACGGTTGGTTGGTCTAGAAAATTACGGATAAATGTGTTCACGGTGTGCCGCTTGCGATCATTTCTTTGCTTAAATTTATTGAGTGCTTCAATGTAATTGGATTCAGTTACTTTAAAATGTTTCAGTAAGGAAAATGCATCTCCCTTAAGCAATCCCATTAAGTATTGAAACTTCTGTACAGGATTGATGTCTTTACTACGAACACTGGAGTGAAATAGATCAAAAAAGCTTTGCCATTCGGTGTAATCACCGCGCTGTGTTCATAGACGTGAAATTCATACTAGTATCTTGGAATTCAACATTTAATTCGCTAATACCTCGTTTCTTGATCCAATTTGTTTAATGTTGCTGCAATAACATAATATGTTTCCTCAGCCTCTTCCATTTTAGATTCCTCTTCATTCTTTATCGCAAATATTGATGCTTCTACGACAACTATTTTGTCTAAAATTTCCTTTGCGCGGTTCATCTTTAATCGCATTTCTTCAACGATTTCAATTGAGTTTTCCTTAATACTATTCGCGAATTTCAATAATTTGGTTAAGAGACCTCGGTATGTTGAACGCTGTTTCTTCAATCCTTCTAATTCAACCGTACTCATTTTAACTATTCACGTATACACAGCACTGAATTTCAATAAAAATTCGAAAGATAACGTTTGAATTTATACGTTCTTTGCGCACGGGAAGAATCACTGAATCTCGTATGATAAATTGCAAAATGTCTCGAATACAAAATGGCGGATAAAGAGCGCGAACAATATTTTTTCAACAAAATTTTCTCGTATTTTCACAGATCACTCAGAAAACGTTTGGATTTATTATCAAAAAAATATATTTATATATATACGTTTACTTATCTGTGTTATCCGGCTCGAAGGACCATGAACAATTTTGAATTGTTTACTGTTGGAAGATCGGCAGCAAAAGTGTTGGCGTTCCAGAAAATAAAACGTGGTTTAGGCTGCTGATTTTCCTCGACAATTTTCTTTAGATTTATTGTTGCAGTTGAGTTGAAAATAGTCCACAATACAAATAAAATAAGGTTGGTTGGTTTCAAACCTTATTGGATATTGGCGACTATAATTTTACCAACAAAAAACCACTGTATGGATTAGTTTCCCAAAATAAACTTTATTTAACAATATGGCTGACTTTTGTTTTATTATAAAAATTAATTTTACTACAACTATCTCAATTATAAGTGGCAGAAAAAAATGATTTTCAGAAAGATGATTTACAATTTCGATTTACAGGGTAAGCATAAAATTATAATATCCAGCTTAAATATTTAAAACTACCTTTTTGTACCGAAACACTACATTACCATTATTCGAATTCAACTACCCTGCTACTTCAAAGTATAGCGCTCTACCATTATCGATTATACACACTGCTACATTAATTGATTGATTGATTGATTGCGATGTACGATCAAGCATTAAGCAAGTCTCCCGTATTATAAATGCGAATACCACACACCACCTATACCCATGTTACACAAACACGACACCATTTCTTCATGAAGTCAAACCGCGTAAAGAAAGGCGCCACATCGATAACCACATAAGTCTAAATAGTTGTGATATCCGCCCCTGGCCAGGCCGCCGTCGTACACCTTTTTACATATAACAAGATCGAGGGATGGGAAAGGAATGTTAGCAACAAAGATTCAACCCGGTTCCAGACACCTAAGTAGTTGATAGTTAGTAAATTTGTTAGTAATATATATTTTTTTTTTTTTAGTAATTTATGCACAAGACAATACAATTTTTTTTTTAAAGTTCATCTACTGCTCCAACCTGTAAGAAGACACAATGACAATACAAATTTTTCCTGGTACCGCAAACTCTTTTTTTTTCTTCTGAAAAGCTGTAAACAACTATTATTATTCCCCTCCACCAATTTTTCCATCGGCGGTTGTGAGAGGGGGGCGAGATTTCGTTCCATCATCATGTTCCCATGCGGTCACCCAAATTTGTACTAACTGTAGGTAGGTTGCTTGACGTTGTTGTTGAAATCGTTGCGTCTCTGCTGTCCCTGCTACTCGCCCCCCCCCATAATTATACACACTGCTACATTAAGTATATAAATTCGATATTCGAGTATACACAATCACACAACTTGATAAATAAATAACAATAACAAATATAAATGTCAAGTGTTTGGTGATCGTGTGCATAAATTATGGGTATTTTAATTAAAACGTAAGTGAATTTATAAATTAAGTTAAATCAGGGGTGGGAAAGGGGGCTTAAGTAATTGGTCTACAAATAGTCCAAATGTCATCCTCATCTGCACGTGGTGCACCCTGCTAGATAACTAACGAGGCTCTGGCGACCGAGACACGGCGGTATAACTGACTATCGAGAATTTAGTAAATGATCTTCTCAAACCAGACCCACTACCAACTCGTACTGGTCAGAGTGGTAGATGCTTTATGACCAGTAAAATAAACAATGAGTACAACGGATTCAGGAAATTGTACCCCAGGTGGTAACCCAGCTAATCAGCTGGCAAATCCACCCTCTAACGAGGCTGGCTCAAAGGATTCTGGGTGAGCCAATCATTGTTTAACAGCCCTCTTGGGCAACCCAACCCATTTAAACAACAATCTAGGGTGGGTAGATCACCACCACCAATAGCGAACACCTTAGAAAGGGATAACGCAGAACTGCGCAATAAGATTTACGAAATAGAAAAGTTAACGTTAAATCTAAACAAAGACCTCAAAAACTTACAGCGAGAAAACAAGGAGTTAAAAGATGCTCTAAATGCAGTAATGTCTGAGAAAGAAACCACTAAGATAAACAACACCAATGATCATATAGAGGTTATGTATGAAACAGACGAGGAAGAACTCAATAGAGAAACGGGATGGATTCTGAACCGTAACAAAAAAAATAAGAAACGTAAAATGAGTAAATCACCACAGATTTCACCCGATTCGAAACAATCAGTTGAGCAGCTTCCAACCGGAAGTAGGCACGTGCAACAGGAGGATAGAGCTCAGGTTCCGTCGGAACAGAAACGATCAAGTAATGAACTCCCAACTGGAAGTAAGAATGTACAACTAGAGAAAAAAGTGCCACGGCCACCTCCAGTAATAATATCTAATTGCAATAATTATCAGAGTATTAGAAACATCATGGACAACAATCATATAAAGTTTGAAGCTACAGCGTTAAATAGTGGTGATATCAAAATAAATGTCACAGACAGTGATAGCTATAGAAAGTTAACAGGAGCTCTTAACGAAGAAAAGACAGCGTGGTATTCCTACGAAGATAAGCAGACAAGGCAAACCAAAGTCATTGCTAGGAAGCTACACGCTTCATGCAAACCAGAGGAGATAAAAGAGTATCTTTTGGAGAAAAAATACAAAATTAAAGAAGTTACACAGCTGCTAAAAAGAGGTGACAAAACACCTCTTCCATTATATATGTTGTCTTTTGAAAGAACAGAAGACATTAAAAATATTTATGCAATCAGCGAAATACTCCATATGAAAGTGCAAATAGAAGCAGTTAAAAAATCAAAGCTGATCCCCCAGTGCAAAAAGTGCCAAGTCTACGGACACACGCAAAACTTTTGTAATAAGGAGCCCAGATGCGTGAAATGTGTAGAAAAACACCGTACGGCTGAATGTACGAAACTAAAAGACACCCCACCATAATGTGTTAACTGTGGAGAGACACACCCAGCCAACTACAGAGGTTGCATTGTTATAAAAGAGCTGCAAAAAATTCGCAACAAAACAAGGGAAACTTCAATAATTACCAGGCCAGAAATTAACTCAGCCTCAACAAGAATACCTACAAATATAAGGCCACACCAAACATTAATCCAGCCATCAAGAACTAATCCAAATGTAACATTTGCTAATGTACTATCTACTGGAAGTTCGAGAAGACAACATAGTTCTCTTTTATTAAATGATTCAAATAATAACCAAACTAATAAAATACTACAAGATATTCTTGATAGACTTAGTTCACAAGAAGAAAAGCAAGAAAAAGCCCTTATATCAATCCTACAAAGGCTCACTCTACTCGAAAAACATGGCAAATAATTTAAAAATACTTGCATGGAACTGCAATAGTATATTGCAACGACAAAATGAAATACAACTATTTCTTGATTTAGAAAAAATAGATATATGTTTGGTTTATTATCTGAAACACACCTTACTACTCAAAGTCATATAAAAATCCACGGCTACAAAGTTCACTCAGCAGTTCATCCTAATAATAATGCACGAGGGGGCAGTGCCGTGATTATAAAAAAGATATTAAATACCATCTGCAACAAAAACTTGAAAGTGATGAAATACAAGCAATTAGCGTTAGCATTAATACCCGCAACCACAAGTTAGTGGTATCCGCAATATGTTGCCCACCTAGATATAACATCAAAGAGAATGCTTATACTCAGTTCTTCAAGCAGCTCGGTGAAAAATTTGTAGTCGGGGGTGACTTCAACGCTAAACATACTGACTGGGGATCAAGACTAACCACAACTAAAGGGAAAGAGCTTCATCAAGCAATAATTAAATACAACTGCAACTGGCATCCTACTGGAAAACCAGCTTATTGGCCCAGTGATCAAAATAAAATACCAGACCTAATTGACTTCTTTATAACAAGAAAAATCCCGGTTGATTATATACAAGTGCAGGAAGGATTGGTCTCCACATCTGACCACTCCTCTATTTTAATGATAATAAGTGATACAATAATTACTAATGATAAACAGCCACTGTTAACAAATAAATATACTGATTGGAAAAAGTTCAGGAATGAACTAAACAATAGCATCATTTTAAACACACAACTTTCATCAGAAGAAACATTAGAACAGGAGGTGGAGAAGCTCGTCAAGGACATACAGGTAGCGGCGTGGAAAAGTACTAACACAACAAACAAAAAAATAGCTGGCAAATGCTATCCAATGGAAATTAAATCACTAGTTATAGAGAAGAGAAGTACCCGTAGGAAGTGGCAACGTACACGAGACCCAACCGTCAAAAATAGATTAAATAATTTAACACAACGAATACGTAGAGAAATACGGGAATTTAAAAATAAATCAATAAATTCATACCTACAATCTCTCACCTATGATAAAGGTAGTGACTATTCATTGTGGAAAGCAACCAAATATTTGAAAAGGCCAGTTATGCATATACCACCAATAAGAACAAATAATGGTCACCTGGCTAAAAGCAAAGAAGAAAAAGCAGAAAAATTCGCGGATCATCTCGAGCGTACCTTTCAGCCAAATTTAACAACACTTAACCAACAGGATATATTATTCGAAAACCAAACAACTATCCTGAGACAGGAAATTCCATTAACTAATGCTAAAGAAGTAAAACAAGTAATAAAGAACCATGTAGTACTTAAAAAATCACCAGGATATGACCTGATAACTGGAGAGATTCTAAAACAACTACCTAATAAAGCTATTAAAAAAATATCGGACATAATTAATGCTTCCTTCAGACTCCGTTATGTCCCTCTATCTTGGAAATTTGCGGAAGTGATAATGATACCTAAGCCAGGTAAGCCACCAAGTGAACTGGCCTCGTACAGGCCAATATCACTTCTTCCAACTATGTCAAAACTATTTGAGAGATTGTTATTAAAACGAATTAAACCAGAAGTTGTAAAATCAGGAGCTGTTCCGTCCCATCAGTTTGGATTTAGAGAGGAACACTCCACAATCGACCAAGTCCATAGAATAACAGATATAATAGAAAAATCCTTAGAGGAAAAAAAGATTTGTTCAGCCATATTTCTTGACATAGCGCAGGCATTTGACAAAGTCTGGCTAGATGGTTTAATATTTAAATTGGAGAAAACTCTGCCATTTGAGTATTGCGAACTGCTAAAGTCATACCTGAAAAGGAGATATTTTAGAGTTAAACAGGAAGGAGTTTACTCCAGTATTAAAGAAGCTAAAGCAGGAGTCCCGCAGGGGAGTGTCTTAGGGCCTTTCCTTTTCGTGCTGTTTACTAGCGACATACCGCAGACGAGCAATACAACTATCGCCACGTTTGCAGATGACACTGCAATTCTAGCTGTTGGTGACACAATCGGTGAAGTCACATTCAAACTACAAATAGCCGTAAATAATATACAAGATTGGCTAGCTAAGTGGAGAACTAAAGTGAATGAATCGAAGTCTACTCACATTAACTTCACTAATAGATCAATAGAACCACTACCTGTGACTCTCAATAATATCTCTGTACCACATGCCAATCAAGCAAAATACCTTGGTATGAACCTTGATGCAAAGTTAAAGTGGAAAGTACACGTGAAAAAGAAAGCAGAAGAGCTTCAGTTAAAATATAGAAAAATGTACTGGTTAATTGAAAGATACTCTCAGTTATCCATTCATAATAAACTTATGCTTTATAAACAAGTACTCAAGCCGGTCTGGACATATGCTATTCAACTATGGGGATGCACCAAAATCAGCAATCAACAGATAGTTCAACGATTTCAAAATAAAGTCCTCAGAGGAATTGTAAATGCCCCTTGGTACACTCGTAATAGTGACCTTCATAGAGATCTCGGAATAGACACAGTCGCAAGTGAAATAAAGAAATGTGCTCAAAAACACCAGGAGAGGCTCCATCATCACCCTAACATCGAAGCTGCAAGACTACTTCATCAAGAGGGTATAATAAGAAGACTCAAAAGACTAAAACCGTTTGAGTTGCCTGAATAGTCCGCACAATGCAACATCAACCAAAACAACACTTTATGTAAAGAACACATATGAGTGCTTTATTATTATATTGTCAGAGTCAAACGCTGTTAGTCAAAAATGACTAGTTACTTTGTAAAAAAATTTTATTGGTAACATAAATAAAATTATTAAAAAAAAAAAAAAAAAAAAAAAAAAAAAAGTTAAATCAGGTGGTTTGCAATTAATATAAGGAAACAAATTTATTGAGATTTCCGCAAAACCATCTGATTTTTCTTTTACATTTTGTGTGTTTAAAGTATGAACGATTTTGTGATGCAAATTTTGTTGTAGATATGCCATGGATAATTTACAAAGGTGCAGGTGGTAATGTAATGACATAAGCTAAGTATTGGATTTAGTTTTGAATATTTTTTATACTAATTTAATTATTTAATTTCAGGGGAACGGCTGGCTGGATCCAAACAGTGTCATTAACCTACTTATTTATTTACAGTCAATTTACTACAAATCGTCAATACAATTTACTACATCAAATATTTTATTAATAGTTTAACCCAGTTTCATTTAAGAATTACAAAAACAATTGCGCTAAATAAATTCCGAGAGGAATTAAATAAACCGAAAAATTGTAGCGCATGGCCTTCTAAATTATTCCCCATGGTGTGCACATGCTTGCAATTCTTTTACATTCGGGGTGCTTATAGGGTTGGGAGTTCTTGATTCACCATGCATTTGAACAATCGGCCAAAGAAATTATTTTAGTAAAAATTAAAAATTTCGTTTTATAATCAATTAAAAATTATTATAAAAATTAGTCAATAAATTAGTGTCATAATATTTATAATTTAATACAGATATTATGTAGTATTAATATAAATCAGAAAAGTATTTAATTTTATTACTATGCATTTAGAATTTATAACGTACAAGGTAGTTAATTTCATAGATTACTTTTATTATTTATCCATTATCACTATTTAGCATATTTCCTTGACAAATTTACAACAACAATTGCAAAGGAAAAATCCTATTAGCAAGAATAACATTAACCCAAAAAAAAATTGGGTTTATTTAAACATAATTCTAATTCTTGGTTATGATACTTGCCACCAGAGTCATAATACATATTAAATTTATATTTTATTTCGAAAGGTTGGCTTTTGTCAATTAAATCAAATTGGCCATTTTCTTGGAACCCAAAATAATTCGAATTAAATTTTGGTCAACAAAATACGCTTATTGATTATAATTAATTCAAAAACAGCACTTTTTATTTAATCTAAGTTGCTTATTCACTTTCTACAACGGGTGTTTTATAAATTTTACAACGAAAAATTTTATAGGAGTAGAATTTACGACCAAAATTGTTATGTATTTCGTGCTGAAAGCGCTTATACTTTTTACAATATACATAAGTATTATGTCAAATAGATTATCTGAACATTTAACAGGTTTTAATTTAGCTAATAGTACATTTTGTTAAGCGACTGTATATTGTATTTTATAGTTGATAGGTAATAAATCCCTGAGAAATGGGCATAACAATTACAAAGAAAGAATCATGAAAATTTTTATTGGGTTAACTGAAAAATAAATCGAATGAGGATTAGAGTTTGGACATTCATAGTGGTCAGATGAAAGAAAAATGTTTTTTTTGGAATTTTTTTTTTTTTGCTATGGTTGCAGATTTGAGACAATAGAAAAATTTTGAATAAATGGAAAAAAATAATTTTGATTGAATTAAAAATAAAAAGTAGAATAGGAATTGAGCGATTCCTCAAGTTAAACAATAAACAATATTTATAAAGTGTTTAAAAGTTTTTACTTTTATTAATTTTTTGTTGAATATTAATTAATTCATGTAATATCTAATATGCTACCGGTGGTTAGACCATTTTAATTGTGTTTCGATTAACACGAGAAGTATATTAGTATTTACGAACAGCAATTCAACGAAACCGACTAATAGACGTAATTCTATTTATTTAATTATATGATTTTAATACGAGTATGTTCCGAAGATTGTAAGAGAATTCAATCCAGTTTCGAACTGATGAGCTTATGATTATGAAAAAATCAATCTTCTCATCAGGCCGCGGCGACTGGACTGATTATACCACAATTTACATTCTATATATTAAAGTAGGAAAATATTAAATGTTAAGAAACAATTAAAAAACAGTCAGAAAAATGTGAAGGTAGTAGTAGTACCTGTATCTAAAACTGCGCTGATTGCCAGCATTGATAAACTACGAGTACATCAAAATCGTTGTGTGGTGGATCAATGGAATAGATAATTTACGCCAGAATCGTTGTGTGGTGGTCTGTTGTTTAAGCGGCTGATGGTTTTGTTACTCTGATTGGCGTAATTCTCAGCAACATTCAGCGGTGGCTTCTTGTTGGCAAGTGTAGACATTGCCGTGGAGCCCCAAGAGATGGACAGGCAACATTAGCAGTATTTTCAGCGGTTCATCTGGTGAAAATGTCGGTATAACCAAGTTTTTTTATTATCCACTGTCATATTTTTTTTGGTTGTTTAGATAAATTCTGTTCGATTGAAAAATTCAATTGCAAAACATAATTTCTTTTTCAATCAATCCGCACGAGTTTTTTTTTTTGTTTCTTTTTAAATTTCAGGTATCCTCTGGATCGGAGAGCTCGAAGAGTCCACAGGATGTCGCCGTTCGTTCGAGTGGGATTTTAGTCTGCAATTGAATGATATAAATACAGTTTTGTTGTTGTTGAATTATATAAAATCATAATTTTTATTTTGTTTGTCAATAAATTATGAAAATTTTGGCTGTACGACATAATCTTGCATAATGAAGCGTTGAGTAATTATTATGTTCGGGAGGTGACCATGAAGGTGGTGTGTGTGTGTGACTGGGTGAAATCATGAAATAAAGTAACCTTTATGCAGCTTTCAAGGCCCTGAATGGACACCACCACAACCCACGACCGACTGCGCGATAGCCGGAGCAAATGCTGCAGGTGATGACGTCGTTTAACAAGGACAACCACAAGTTGTCCCGGTTACAACTTCTTTAAATGTTAATATTTTCTTTGCTCCATGTTTTAATAATGTCGCAGGAAGTATGTTTTGGTTTTCAAACTAAAGTTTCGTGTAACTGTAAACCTCGAATGTTATCATAATCGGTTAAGGAATTGTCAAGCTCCATCCTACTCGGCCATATTCCAGAACATTACCAAAAATCATTTTAGATATACATTTAGAATGCCATTCCCATCGCACATGTCAAATTCCACTAAAATCCATTAAGAAATAAATAAGTTCCATCCTGATTTTCCATATTTCATTTAAAAATATTTTTAGAATCCAACTTCCAGTATACCTATCGAACTTCATCATAATCTTTTCAAAATAGGCAAGTTCTATCATACTTCATCTAAAAAAATCATTTTAGAATCCCATTTCCATCACGGATGTCAATTTTAACTTAAACCGGTTATGAAATGGTCAAGTTCCATTCAGTTTGGTCATATTCTAGAACTTCAATAAACATCATTTTAGAATTTATTCCCATCGCACATGTCGAATTTTATCAAAATTGGTTTAGAGATGGCCAAGTTCCATCCTGATTGCGCATAGTCTAGAACTTCATTAAAAGCCATGTCTGATTTAAACTTCAATCGACGATCCGCTAAAACGACGGGGTTAAACAAATTGTTTGGTCTTTATAATTCCTAACTGGAATAATTGGGGTGATTAAGAAATAAAATTGGTTTTGATAAATATAATTTGCAAAAGGTTCAATTTGAATTGTAAATGGATGAATTTGAAGTGTAAAATATTGAATTTTAAGTGTTGAACCTAAATACAAAATTTCATATCGTATGTAAATGAATTTGTTTCCCTAGACACGTATGTTAGTACCTAATATTGAAAGAGTGGCGCTATATATTCTATCTATATATTTTTTTTTTTGGTTTAATTCTTTTTATACTTTCGTGTCTTGTGACGTTTACAATTTTTTCGAAAACCTTACAATACCTAGCATTTTGTATGGTTGGAGTATTAAGATGCGAGAACATGAATAATTCGAGGGAAGTTTCAAAATGGATTTTGGAAAATATGGCCAAGTTTAGTTCTCTCCACTAACCACGAAAACCGTTATGAAAAAACCCCGACCAAGCACCGAACCGTAACAAAAACACAAGAAAAACAGGCCTTTACCGAAGGATCCGGTTACACATTAAATCTTTAATTCAAGCACAACCAGCTCACTATAAAACATGAATTATGGGTTTCCGTTTTAGGTCTGTAAATTTAATTTTTTGACCCAAGTAAAAATAAATTTGGGCATCGCTATGTTTTAAACATTTCCTAGTTTTAAATATCTTAACAAATAAATTCTTTATTTTCCTATTTACAAAAATTTCAATATTTTTAAAATAATCTTAGAATTTCATTCAATTACGCCATGATACGGGTGAATAACAGGGCTACAGTCACAAGGACAGTCGAAACAATTATTGAGTTAGCCGCATCGGGTTCAGCTGTGGTTGTTGTGGGTACTTCTTTAAAAATATCTTCTAAATGCTTTCCAATATCGGCCCCCCCTAATGTATGCCATAGCATATTTTGTTGAACAGTTGCATTATAGTTATTAACATTTTGAGTACTAACTCCATAAGTTGTCGTCAATGAGATAAGCTAAACAGTTAAAAAAAAAAAATATTCACTGTAAAATTCAAATCAATAGTTAATTATTTCACAAACCATTTCATATGAATCTTCAGTTGATGTTCTACTGGCTAATGTACTAATGACTGTTCCAATATTGTTACTCAATCTGAATATGAAAATTATGAATATTAGAAATTATAAAAATTTATTTAATTCTCAAATTTAAATACTTACACTGCTTTAACCTTTTCCTCTTCGGTTTTTAAAAAATCAAACACTTGTTTGAAACCGCTTAATTTACTCGATGCAATTGTTGTTAAAATGGTAGCTCTTTCCGATGCACTGTAGTTGATCACAACATCAGAATACTGTGTATTATTTGTTACCAATACTGAATCCAAAAGGAATTGAATATTTTCTTCAGAATTTGAAAGACCCAAACCGGCCATAAATGTAGAACGATCGGCAGGCGCTCTATTTTCCATTATTAATGTCCACACTTTTTTAAATAATTCGTTATCGGCATTGCGTAAACCATTTTGTAAAATTACTGGTTTTAGGTAGGTCGACGACAAGGTTGTGGCATCGTCCAAATAACTAATTAAGGCAGCAGTGGTGTCTTCATGACATTTGGTATAACCAACTCTACACATAAAATTTATTAAGTTATATCTTGTCATTGTACCGTAGTAAAACTCATCAGAATCTAGATCAGTTAGTGTGAAATGGTTGAAGGCAGTGCTTCCCGCTTCGACGGCCACTTCCAATAGTGTTGCGTAGCTTGTTTTTTCAAACATGATTTGTTCCAAGAAATTAAAATCACTTATGAATGGGGTCCAGGTGAAGTAACTGGTTTCATGTTTCATCATAGTTTTTGCTAATCTTAATGGTACATCGTAGCTTAAGCGATTTGCCCGGGCGATATTCAT
Source organism: Tipula vernalis (assembly GCA_958295665.1). Lineage (NCBI taxonomy): Eukaryota > Metazoa > Arthropoda > Insecta > Diptera > Tipulidae > Tipula > Tipula vernalis. Next base: position 300,442,108 of record OY282558.1, read on the forward strand.
GGCGTCGCCTAATAATTGAGCTCTATTAATAAAGTGAATTTTTGCAGCATCTTCAGCAATAGCCATATGGCTAATTATAGCATCCCAGTTATCTGTATCATAATTCACACGATAGTAACCTGTTGATTTTATGTTGAATAAAACCCACTCAGCTGTATCCCAATTTCTTGGTGCAGTACGAGTCACTATTTTCGATACTTCATCTAACCAACCGTAGGTGGTTGTGTTATCATTACTTGTGTCCAATTCTTCATTTGTGATAAAGTTATATGGAATAGTCCAGATCAAATTAGATGGATCGGTTGGTGAATCAATGAGGAAAGCCTCTTGTCCTAATTTAATTTCTTTGGTTGTTTTATTGAATGTTACCTGAAGTAATGGATATCCTCGTTGTGTTGACCATCTGGTAAACGTAGAAGTGATATTTATAATTGGAGGAACAGTTCCTGCAGTAGTAGCTGCTTTATTTAGAGCAGTAAAAAGATGATTTGAATTTGCTGCATTTTGATTATTATCCATTAAGTATTGAGTTAAACCGGCTTTAAATGCGGGTTCGCCTATCGCGTGCATTATCATTGTAAGAACACATCCAGCTAGAATATTAAAGGAGGATTTTATTTATTAAATAAAAATTTAAATTTGTTAGGAAAAAATTAATTTCATACATTTATCGTATGCGATATTATCAAATAAAGATGCAATTTGATTGGGACTGTTTGCATCATATGTCATCGGACGGATAGTTGATCTTGAATCTGTAATCATGGTTCGTTGACATACTTGAACAGTGAAATAATCCAGTGCTCTGTACTCAGGATATTCTTGATTGGGAATTAAAAATTCGAACACCGTCGCAAAACCTTCATTTAACCAAATATAGTTCCACCATTCGGGTGATACAAGATTTCCAAACCATTGATGAGCAAATTCATGGGCAACAATTTTTGTAATTCGGTCTTTTTGGTTACGTGGCGACGTTGTTTCTGAATAGTAAAATGCACTTTCCCTGTTTTAACGAAACAAAAAAAAAAGAAATTTAAACGACATTTTGGTAAATTGTAATAAAACTTTTTCTTACGCGTATGTAACCAAACCCCAATTTTCCATTGCGCCAGCAGCAAAATCAGGAATAGCAATTTGATCCATTTTGGGCATGGTATCAATATAATTGACACCTAAATATTTACTTAATGCATCTAAAATTTTCACACCAGCTTCGAGTGTAAAATTAAGTTGATTCTGTCTACCTGGCGTACCAAACACTCGCTGCAATATTTTAGTTGGATCTGTTACGGGTTCATGAAGATTTGCGATGTATTCAAAATCGGAAACTACAAAAGCGATTAAATATGTCGACATGATTGGTGTCTTTTCGAAGGTTGTTGTTGTTTGTTCTCCGTCCGTTATTCTACTCTGCTCAGGCATATTCGATATGGCATGATAACCTGAACCATGCGTTAATTTGATATTGAATATAGCTTTAATCGCTGGTTCATCATAACAAGGGAAACCATGTCTCGCATCTGTCGATTCAAATTGTGTTGTAGCTAACCATCTAATAATTAACACAAATATTTTTAAGGCACTTTAGATTAAATTAAATTTTATTTAACTTACTTTTCCACACCATTTTCCGTGTATGATGATCGATAGAATCCGGCATCTGAATTCGATGGTTGGGCCTTTCTTCCACGTAAAGTACCTGTATAATCAATTTCTAGTTTATAGTATTGACCTGTCGTTAGTTGGACATCATTTAGAGGAATTGTTAGAAATTCGTTGGTACTGTTGTAAGTGAGCGTTTTTAATGGCACAGATAAGCCGAATTCTATAAACTCGTTAGCTTCAACTTTAACAGCTATTAACCTGGCCGTTCCAATTACCAACTGTCTTTGATGGATTACGATGCGATCTGCAGCATTCATGGCTTGTATATAAATTTTAACGTTACCAGTAAAATTAAATATTCCTTGATCTATTTCCGTTGTAATGTGAACATCATAACGAACGGGTATAGTGTCCTGCGGTAATCTGTAATTTGTAGTGCCGGGCACGGCAGGATCATCTGGATAAATAGAATCTAGAGCCTCTTTAATGTTAGGTCCCACTTCTTGATTCCATAAAATATTTTTATTAGCTGTTTCAATATAACCAGCAAAACGGTTGTCAACATCCTTTTCTTCGTAAAGTGTCATTAATTCTTTCAACTAAAAAGATTGATTAAAACAATTCCTTTTAAAATTCAAAATGTTAAAAATTGTTTTCACAAACCTTTTCAAGTGGTTCGGCATTTGATATTCTACTGGCTAATGTACTAAAGACTGTTACAATATTTTTATCAAATCTGAAATCAAAACATACTGAATGTATCTGAGCATAATTTGAAAGTTTAAATAATTCGGTTACTTACATTTCTTTAACGGTCTGTTCCTCATTTTTCAAAAGCTCTAAGACCCGGCTGAAACCACTTAATTTACTCGATGCAATTGTTGTTAAAATTGTAACTCTTTCTTCGACGCTATAGTTAACTGTAATATTACCATACTTTGAATTACTTGCCGTTAATACGGTGCCCAACAGAATTTGAATATGTTCTTCAAAATTTGTAAGACCCAAACCGGCAATAAATGATGGACGAGCGCCGATCGGCTGACTGTCCATTGTTAGTTGTAATATATTTAAATAGTTTTCATTGTCGGCATTGCGTAAACCATTTTGTAATATGGCTGGACCGAAATACTTCGATACATGTTGATAATCATTAGATACATATCTAGGGAGAAGTTCAAAGGTATCTTCATGACATTTGGTATAACCAACTCTACACATAAAATTTACTAAATTATATCTTGTAATTGTCTCGTAATACGTATCATCATCTAAATTTTCTATTATTGTGTAATGGTTATAAGCGGCAGTTCCTACTTCGAGGGCGAATTTTAATAATTTTGGATAGCTCGTTGTATTAAACATAGTTTGTTCCAAGAAATTAAAATCATTAATGAATGGAATCCATGTGAAGTAGTCGGTTTCATGTTTCATCATGCTTTGAGCTAATCGTAATGGTATATTATAGCTTAAGCGACCTGCACGGGCGATATTCATGGCGTCGCCTAATAATTCAGCTTTATTCAAATTGTTGATTTGCTTTACATTTTCATCTTTTTCCATATAGCTAATTAAAGCGTTCCAATTGGCTGCATCATAATTCACACGATAGTAACCTGTTGATTTTTTGTTGAACAATACCCAATTGGCATTTGACCAATTTCTTTCCGCATTAGGTGTAATTGTTGTTGATTCTGCATTTAACCAATTAAAGGGAGTTGTTTCTTCTGTGCTCAATTCTTCATTTGTAATAAAATTATAGGGAATAGTCCAGATTAAATTTTGTTCATCAGATAATGCATCGATGAGGAAAGCTTCTTGTTTTAATGTGATCGCTTTAGTTGTTTGGTCGACATTGACTTGAAGTATTGGATATCCTCTTTGTGTTGACCATTCGGTAAATACAGTATTAATATTTATGTTTGAAGGAAGAGTTTCGCTAGCCGCATCTTGTAAAGCAGTGAAAAGATATTCTGGAGTTCCTTCCTGATTACTTTGTTGCGTTAGGTAAACGTTCAAACCTTGTTTAAATGCTTCTTCGCCTATCGCGTGCATTATCATTGTGATGACACATCCAGCTAGAATATTAATGGAACAATTTTTAAATTAAAAAAGAAATAAAATAAAATTCGAGAGGAAAAATATGTTCATACATTTATCGTATGCGATTCTGTCAAATAAAGATGAAATTTCACGAGGAGTGTATGCTGCAAATGTCATCGGACGAGAATCTGATACGGAATCAGTAGTCAAGACACGGTGACAAGCATGAACTCTAAAATAATCCAGCGCTTTATATTCTGGATATAACTGATCGGGAATTAAATATTCGAACACCGTCGCAAAACCCTCATTAAGCCAAATATAGTTCCACCATTTGGGCGATACGAGGTTTCCGAACCATTGATGGGCAAATTCATGGGCAACAATTTTTGTTATTCGATCCTTTTGGTTGAGTGGCGAGTCGTTTGAATAATAAAATGCACTTTCCCTGTTTTAACAAAATTTAAGCAAATATTTTAGAGCTCGCTTTTGCTGAAACGTAAAATAATTTTTACTTACGTATATGTAACTAGACCCCAATTTTCCATAGCACCAGCAGCAAAATCAGGAATACCAATTTGATCCATTTTGGGTAGACCATATTTAACCCCTAAATAATCCTCGAGTCCTTGTAAAATTTCGACACCAGCTTCGAGCGTAACATTAAGCTCATCCTGTCTGCCTGGTGTACCGAAAACTCGGTGCAATGTTTGAGTTGGATCTGTCACGGGTTCATCAAGATTTGCGACGTATTTAAAGTCCGAAACTACAAAAGCTATTAAATATGTCGACATGATTGGTGTCTCTTCGAAGGTAGTTGTGGTTGTTTGTGGGTCAACTTCGCTAATTGTTCCTGGCATATTCGATATGGCATTATATGTTGAACTGTGTGTCAGCTTAATATTAAATATTGCTTTAAGCGCTGGTTCATCGTAACAAGGGAAACCATGTCGCGCATCAGTTGATTCAAATTGTGTTGTAGCCAACCAGCTGTAATTAACACAATTATTTTTACCGCACTTTAGATTAAATTAAATTGCACTTACGTTTCTTGATCGTCATCGTTTATATATGAGGATGCATAGAATCCGGCGTCTTCGTCATCGTTCTTCCTTCCACGTAATTCACCCGTATAATCAATAACAAGTCTATAGAATTGATCTTTTACCAGGTGTTTGTCATCAGATAAAGGAATTGTTAGAAACTCGGTAGTTTCGTCGTATGTAGCGTCATCTATATCCACTGCGGCGCCTATAGTTATTCCGTCTATATCTATATCACATTCATTTAGCTCGATCATTCCAATTGTTAAATTTCTATGATGAATTACAATTTGACCTACATCTTCCTCTGCAGCATTTAAATATATTTCAACCTGACCATTGAAATTAAACTCCTTTGCATGAATATTAGTTGTAATATGAACATCGTAGCGAAAAGGGACAGTACCAGTCGGTAACCGATAATGTACAGATGTTGACGGCTCCTTGCGCGATGTTATTTCACTAAAGCGACTACTTAATTCTAACGGTACTACACCAAGAGCATAGGTGCAGTACACTAATGTTGTTAAAACTATCACAAATTTAAACATTTTTCTTGCTCCGTTGAGGAGAAAAATCACTTTTCTAAATTTTTAAGTAACTGCAAATTTAATTAGGGTACGCCGAGTTTATATAATATTCCCTCCATTGTAAACTTATCTTATCATTTTGATTACGGTTAATTTAGTTTTTAATTTGGTTTAATATAAAGGTATTGGTATTACTTTTTATAAATTATTTATCATCAATTGTCCAATAAATTATGAAAATTGTAAGCATCGTTATCGAAATCGTATAATACTTACTTATCAGGCAAGTAATCATTCATTGAATTGTGCTAATATTTTGAGTAAATAATTTGAAGTACCTACGAGTACATACCTAAATATTTTTTGTAGAAAACATTGTTGAGTGTATTTAATGCAGATTGTAAATTTTTTATCTCCCTGAATCAGACGAGAGATAACTTATGTACGGGCGAGATAACAAGTCAATAAGTATGTATGCGGGGAAAAAACTTAATTTGTTTAATTATATATCTAATTAAGAAAATAACATTGTTGTTATCTCCAATATCTAATCGTAATTCTATACGAGTTTTACCTACAAAATATTCAAACAATTTTTAAGGTAACAAGTACAAACATATTTATTGTGAAATTAGTAATATTGACATATCCATACAAGAAAATAAAAACCAAAGTTATTAAACCGGGTTTGATTCACTAAAAGCATGGTCTAATTTGTACATTCATTGTTATATTCAAACTGAAATAAAACTTTATCCAAATTGAAGGTCTGAAAGTTATGCGCTAAATCGCAAGCACGGAAGGTCCCTCCTGATGGATTAACTCAAAAACGTATCGAATAATAAAGACAACTAAAGAAGAAGCAACCTCTAATAATAGGTGAGAAATAAACTATACCCTGCCACTTGAATTTAGAATACCCGACCTCCGTTTACTTTAATTTTCCCATGAATAAAAGGGCTGGACGGATTGAAAATTGTCCATAAACCCTTGTGAAAAACAATTGACCAAATCCTCGTAGTTTCAGGAGTGAATTGAATACATGACATAAACCCAATGCCTACACCAAGAGCAATCGGGTCATGGATCACCAACTTTTTATTTTTTTATTTTGGCCAATTTCTTATTATCTATTAACCCTACAACTCAAGACTGGGGTCCAAACGAATTGAGTTGAACGCTGGGTGTCACGCAGTGTGTTACGAAATCGTGTGTAGGGTGTGAACGAATCCGTCATGAGTTGACTTATAACTTTTGTGGTAGTAATACAAAATCCTTATTTGTTAAGAATCAAACAATATCTCCAGATGACGAAACTTCCATCGGTAAAAGACATTTTTAGCAATTGCCCTTTTGAATTCTGAATTGGCGGTTTTAACAGTTATCACCCGAATGTGACATTCTGCCCAATAAGCCAGTTCAATGGAGATACGTTATCCTCCTTTAACAACACAAACGATCCCACTGACATATTTTTAGATGATAAAAACCATTTACGACGCTACTGAAGTTCACTTAAATATTCGAACTGCCAACGTTTCCAAAATTGTTGAAACATGAATTGTATTCGTTGCCATCTCGACAGTCTATTAACGTCTAAATGAGCTAATGAATGATCAGGCATCGAGGTTAACGGGGACCCTATAACGAAATAGCCGGGGTTTAAAAGCCGTAAATCTAATGGATCACTAGACAGGGGGTAAGAGGACGCGAATTTATACTTGCTTCGATCTGAGTTATTAACGTATAAAAATCTTCAAATTTTCAACCCATATTTCCTGCTACCCGTTTTAAATGAAATTTGGCACTTTTGACGGCCGCCTCCCACAGTCCCCCGAAATGCAGTGACTTAGGTGGTATGGTATGTAGCTGTATCTGTTCTTCAGCAAAATAATGCAAACTCTTGTTATTTTTAATCTCCGATGAAAATAACTCATGCAGATCCTCTAGTTCAGTCTTAGCACCTACACAGTTGGTTGCTTCGTCTGAATAAACATTTTAATGATTGTATAGTCAAATCGTCCACAATCTCCATGTGAATGGACTTTGTACAAAAGCAAATAAAAATTGCTACATTAAGCCTTAGTAAGTACCTTTCCTCTCAATTTGTGAGTTAGATTAAATGGGCCACAAAAATCAATCCCTACGTTAAGAAACGCTCTGGCTGGTGTAACACGAGATGCTAGTAATTGACTAAAATAAAATTAAACAAAAATTAATTTCTTAAAAAAACTTAAATACATATTTATACATGTCCAAAAATCGGTCAGTTCTCTCCATTTTGTCGGCATGCCTTATATTTTTGTCATCCTCTGTCACTTTTCTTTTTCGTAGAAGTGATGATGGAGGAGACACGACCATGGTTTCCTCGATATAATCCGCGAAATCAAAATCAATGCAGGCTGGTCCAGGTGTATCCATTTGCCGATTTATTCTAATGTCTGGTTCATCGCTAGAACACGTAGCAGGAGGGTTAATTTCTGGGCGATCTTTGAGTGCTTCGTCCATCAACTGAAAATACTCCCATCGTCTTTTATTTTCTTATGAAGTAATTTTAATTCCTTCCACTAATCCGCGAAATCAAAATCACTGCAGGCTGGTCCAGGTGTATCCATTTGCCGATTTATTCTAATGTCTGGTTCATCGCTAGAACACGTAGCAGGAGGGTTAATTTCTGGGCGATCTTTGAGTGATTCGTCCATCAACTGAAAATACTCCCATAGTCTTTTTCTTTCTTATGAAGTAATTTTAATTCCTTCCACTTTCCATCGCACTGATCGCCAGCTACCCTTTTAGTTTTAGTACTGGATAGCGTATCTAAAAATGAAATTAAACGAAAATTCAAAATTGTAATATGTTTATAAATGTTTGCCAAAATAAACTTACCGGCAATATCGTGCCACACTTTTTTTTTTTTGGAATATCGATCAAATGAAGTGGAATTTTCAATAAATAAATGTATACAACATATGTCTCCCGGGCTCCATCTAAAACTGTCTTGAACTGAAATAGAAAAATCATAACCACAAAAATACGTACAAATGTTTTTTAACATTTACAGCATTTTGAAATAATTATTATAATTAAAAAAATAAATTACCTTCGTTTTCAGTTGTTTCCATAATTATACAATGCAATAATTAATTAAAAAAGAAATTAATATATTATATGGATCTGCGATATATAAATTATAAACAGAATTTTTCAAATTGATTTGCTTTGACGTTTCAAAGAATATTCTTTTTATTCTACCTTTTAGTGTAGTATAAATAAACAGAATACATTCAGAATATGCCAAATAAATAAAAGAATAAAGAAAAGAAGAAATAGAATATATAGAATGAATAAAAGAACGTTTAATGTCACTTTTGGAATATTCTCTATATTCGGAATGAATAAAAGAAAATACCCTATGATTTGACTAAAATTATATTTTCTATCAAAATGCCATCAGTGAACATACGCAGTGATCAACTTATTTAAGTGACAGATAAATTTGGTATTTCAACATTATATTTTCTTTTTTATTTTTTAATAGTTTTTATTATTATCAATGTTCAAATTGACGCATTTTTATATTATTTTAATTTATATTTCTCAAATCGTAGAACTATTTGATTTTTTTACACCGATAAAAGAAAAAATTTTCAGATGTCAAAAAAACCACAAAAAAGTAGAGTTAAAAATATACTGATCTTTTGGATGCGCTCGTTTTTTAACACAAAAAACATCCAGATAATTTGTATCTTTTGCATGAAGGTATCATATATATAATACACAAGCCTAGAAAAAGCGTAGCCTTAGGGCATTTCCACTTTCCTCTCAGTATAAATACTCTCATCATAATTCTATAAAATAATCTATTAACAGACAGTACAAAAATACTAAAAGTATAATGGAAAGAACGTGTAAATGTTCTATCGTCGTTTCATTTCCGATAAAAATAAACAGAGAGCTGCTGAGAACTAAGAATATCTATCTACAAAAAAAAAAAAAAAAAAATGAAAAGTACAAAACGAAGAGAATACAAAAAGGTATATAAAAATAAACGAAACAAAACACAATTTATGCATGCACATTCATGATTGATGATTCACACAATCTCATACAGCAAGAATATATTTTTTGAATTTCTTCCAAATTTTATTCTTATTTCAATTTATGCTTTGCTTGCGGATAGACGTATTATTTTGGATTGTGATTTTATTGCAGGCTTAAAAAAATATTTGTTTTAAAATTTATATCAAAAATATATATTTTGTGAATGATATATACTCGTAATTTTGTTTTTAAAATTCAAAGAATTTACATGTCACAAAATCGTGAAAGGTATAGGATAAATGAAAGACGTTATCGCGAAAATAATCGCGAACAATTACGCATGCGTGCAATGGAACGTCGCAAAAATAATCGCGAAATACTAAATCAGCGTTGAATGGATAACAGAAATGCACTTGTTCAAAGTAATCGTAGACGGCAATCACTATTTAAGTGCGCTGTTCGTGGTAGTGATAATTTTCTGTACCAGAAACCCTTTGCTTAGGATCTTTGTCTGTCCAATGTAGTCACTGCGGTACTCTTTTCTTTAGCATGGAATCTAAAAGCAATTGTTGTCATAATGCGAAATTATCACACTTACCAACAGGAGGCGAAAATTTTCCCGTTGAATTAAAAAAATTATTTGTTAGAACTGATAATAAAAGTAAGAATTTTCGACAATTTATTCGTCATTTCAATAATGCCAATCCATTTTCTTCTATGGGTGCTAAAATACATGACATGCCAGGAAGCGTTTAATGTTTTAAAATATCAGGTGACGTGTATCATCGATCAGTTGAAAATATTCCTATTGACCTCTCCTTAAATTCAGCAAACTACTATGATCGCTGTAGAGAAATTGCTTACGCAGAGTTATTTATCTATGACTTGGATACTGCTGTTAATATTCGTATGAATAATCCAGCAAATGCATCTTGCAATCGTGAAATAACGACAATCATTTCTACCGTTCTTCAAAATTCTCCTTATGCTATGTCTTACAAGAAACTTAGAGATGTTTATCAAAATGAAGTTGAGGATGCTAAACTATGTATATGGTCGTCCTATAAATAACGTAACACTAATTTTTACTCGAAATTTACACGATGATCAACGTGTTTACAATTCTCCGACGAATTCTGACGATGTTGCATTGATTTTTGTTTCAGGTCGCGATGGTAATATACCAGCTACCCTCAACTTTGCTGTACATTCAGCTGACTCTAGACCCATGAAAAGAATTATTAAATCCATTATCCAAACACCTTGATCCAATGATATTTCCACTTTTTTTCCTAATGGACAATATGGCTGGGCAACTAATATGAATCATTCTTCGGAAAATGCCACTACAATCCGAAACAAAATTACAGCACTACAATTTTATTCCCATAAAATTGCAGTCCGAGCAGTCCAGCAATACTTAGTTTATTGCTACGCTAGATTTGACGCTAACAGATTAAATTTTATACGAACCAATCAGCGATCTCTTCGTGTGGAATCTTATCAAGGTCTTTTAGATTATGTCAATAACTTAGCTCAAAATAGAAATGTTAGTGTAGGTAATTTGTATATACTGCTCTCTTCAATTACTGGCGGGCCACGGTTTATGGCAAAATTATATCAAGATAATATGGCAATGGTTCGCAAATTTGGTCGTCCTGATTTATTTATTACATTCACGTGTAATCCATCGTGGACAGAAATTAAAGAATAACTTAAAACTTTTCAAAATCCTGCAGACCGCCCGGATATAGTTACATGAGTTTTTAATTTAAAGCTTAAAGTATTTTTAGATGATATTGTTGAAAAGCTGATATTTGGAACTGTTGTTTCGTACGTTCATACAATTGAACATCAAAAACGTGGATTACCACACGCACATTGACTATTCACGCTTAAAAATGAGGATAAATTTAGGGCATCCGATGACATTAACAACATAATTTGCGCTGAAATTCCAAATCAGAATGAACAACCACGACTTCATGAAATAATTATAAAACAAAATATTCATGGTCCATATGGAGAATTGAACAGAAATTGTGTTTGCATGGTTGATGGAAAATGTTCAAAACAATTCACACATTTCCGTAGATAATTATCCAAAATATAGGCGACATCCTCCTACTAATTTAGAAAATCATGCCAGATCACGATAGAACATTGTAATTGATAACCGGTTTGTTGTTCCTTATAATCCTTTCCTGAGTCTCAAATATAACGCTCATATAAACGTTGAACTTTGCTCAACAGTCAAAGCAATAAAGTATATACAGAAATACATAACAAACGGTCAAGACTGCGCAAGAATTGGAGTTGCGGTTGATTCTGCTAACAATACAAGCAATGTTATAGATTATGATGAAATAAATCAATACCTGAATTGTCGATATATTAGTTCGCAGGAAGCTGCTTGGCATATCCAGCAGCTTCCAATTCATGGCCAATCACATAATGTTGTTACACTATCTGTTCATTTACAAGATGGTCAATCAATATTTTTCACCGAAAATAATATTGAAAATGCTTTAAGAAGAGAGCCTGTTAGGGTCACAACTTTAACCGCATTTTTTGAATTAAATTCTACAGACCTTTCGCTCATAACATATTGTATCAGGATATTCCGATGCATTTTGTATATAAAAACAATAAATGGCAAAAACGCTCTCCAAATTTACACTTTGGGGAGATAGCTATCGGTAGAATCATTTCAGTTTCTCCAAAAAATGTTGAGTTGTATCATTTACGGCTACTACTTCTTAAACTGAAAGGCTCTGAGACTACATCTTTCGATACTTTAAAAACTTACTTTAAATACTTACTTTAAATAAAAATGCATTATGTGTTGCATGGAGAGGAATAGCAGCAACTCTTTTACCCAAAGGAATGACATGTCACTCTGCGTTTTCATTGCCTCTCAATATGGATGCCGTGAAATTTCCACAACTTACTCGCAAAAAACGTGACTTTTTAGTATCTGTTGATTGCGTAATTTGAGATGAAGCTCCAATGGCTTCAGGCATAGCACTTGAAATTGTGGACTTAATATTTCGCGATTTAATGAAAAATGATTTACCGTTTGGTGGAAAGGTAATGGTCTTAGGAGGAGATTTTCGGCAAGTGTTACCTGTTGTTAGAAGAGGAAATCGTGCGTTAATTATAAATGCGACTGTTAAAAAGTCCCATTTGTGGCATCACTTTAAAGTATTAAGCTTAAGTACAAAAATGAGAGCAATAAGTGATCCACATTTTAGCAGTTGGCTTTTGAACGTTGGTGATGGGAAGAATTTTGATACCTCACACACTAAAAAATCACAATACTCTATTCCAATACCTTCAGGTTACATTTCCGATGATCCTATTACAGATATTTTTGGTTCATCATTTACTACAAATGATTTTGCATGCATATCTAAACGTGCAATTTTGTGTCCGAAAAATGAGCATGTTCGTTTAATAAATGATAATGTTCTTCAAAAACTTATTTCAAATGAAATATGTTATTGTGCAATCGATTCAGTTAAGGGCGATGACGGCTCTGATGTTAAAAACATGCAAGTTAATTTTCCAGTGGAATATCTTAACTCAATAAATCCATCAGGATTACCGCCATATTGCCTTAAATTAAAAAAGGGTTGTATAATTATATTGCTGCGAAATCTTGCAATAAAAAATGAATTATGGAATGGAACACGGTTAGTGGTTCTTGATTTAAGCACCAACTGCTTAAAAGTAGAAATAATTACCGGATCACATCCAGGGACAATACATTTTATTCCTAGAATTACATTAGTCACAGCTAATGATCCATCTTTGCCTTTCAACTTCGTTCGACATCAGTTTCCAGTTCGTCTCTCTTATGCAATCACAATAAATAAATCGCAAGGTCAAACGTTCGAAAGAGTTGGATTGTATCTTCCTGAACCATGTTTTACACATGGTCAACTTTATACCGCATTTTCTAGAACTGTTACATCAGATTCTTTAAAAATTCATGTTTTCGAAACACCACGTCAGGGAATAGAAAATGATGTTACAGTAACAGACAACATAGTTTATAAAGAAATATACGATTGTAAAAATATTTTCTGTAAATGCACAGGGGTCCCCTAGTAAGACTATAGAGCTGAATCAAAGTTTTTTCCCATATAAAATCTTCAATTTCTAGCGTGGACAGTTGGAGAGAGATGATTATATATGGTTACTCTTTCTTTTAAGTAAACAAACCATTTAGTTTTTATTGTTTCTAAAAGTGATTGTTCAAATGAAAGTTTAAAATTATCAAATAAAACCAAACATTTACAAAAAATATACATATTTACTCGTACATGATTAATTATTATTGGTGAAAAACTATTAAAAAAATTTGTAAAAAATGAAGTGCTTAGTCAGAAAATGTCGTAACAATACTCGCAACAAATTACTAAATAATTTGTTTTTAAAAATTAAATAAAAAACAAAACAAATTTCAAAATTATTACTAGAATAATTCTATACCAACAAAAAATTGGTTTGAAACTATTCATTCCGTAATGAAAATACACGGCATTGTTGTAAAATTCCCAAAGTAAAACGGCATATGTTGCTATTATATTATCTACGGTGTAAAATCGGTATGTACTGGAACAATAAAACCCTACGGGCAATATTAAAAATATAAAATAGAAAAGTAAACTGACCTTAAATCAACAATATTAGCAGCTAATAAAACAAACCAAACAAAAGGTATTCCAGTCCAATAATTTGTGGCTAAAATACCTTTCAAGAAGGTGGTTCAGCCCAAACACACAAAGGGCATTTCAGTCAAACTCTTTTTTGACCGAAATACCTTTTTTTTGGACTGAGTTCATTTTTAAGGAGTTTTAGTTATAATATTTGTATGGGAAATTTTATGACTGAAACTTCTTTCGTTTTTTGACTGAATTTTATTTTATTTATTTATTTCTCATAACCTTACAAATACAAATTTATGAAATAATTAAAATAATAATACAAAAATTAAGTTTAAGAAGATAGGTTATTCTTTGCCAAAAGGCAGTTTTCTAATAACCTTTGCTATATAAAGCTACTATCAAATAAAATATAAACTATCAAAAAAATCACAAAAATTTTTTTTTTTTTTTTTTTTTTAACTAATACTAGGAGTTTTGAGGAGAGCTAATGGATTTATGGTCGTCTAAAAGCTAATCAGCTCTCCTCTAAAACAAAAATTAGACCGAAATAATGTACAAGATATAAAATAACAATTTAGTAATAAACTGAAAATTAAATATATAATAATAAAAAAAAAATAAGGTGAATAAACAAATTTAAAAGATACAGATAATATGTCGCGTTAGAGATAATCTTCGACCCGTTCAGTCAAATAGGTCTTTAAAGCTTTCTTGAAATTGTGAACATTCACAGATCTACTAATAACAGTCGGTAAATGGTTATAAACATATGGACCAAAGTACGATATGGATTTTCTACCAAATTCAGTTTTGATTTTATAACATTTTAAAAGATTAGAACGACGGGTTGTATGGCTATGATTTACATACTGAAACTCAATATTTGATAGCGTTGACGATAACCGCAAACATTTATACATATATAGTGAAACATGAAATTGGAATAATGCGTTTATTGACAAGATTCCTTCAGTTACATTCTTATACAGCTCGATGGAGGGAAACAAGTGTGGAAGCCTATAGATAGCTTTGCAGCTTTTGTTTTGTAAAATTTGCAACCTTTTTATCTTTGATTTTCCAATATGACCAAAACAAGCAATCGCAAAATAAAATATTGTGTGAATAAATGAAGAATAAATCATTTTTAGAATATGTTGTGGAACAAAGGAAGTAAGCTTCTTAATCAAATAAATAAACGGACTGACTTTTAAACTCAACGTATGAATGTGTTCATTCCAAGACATATGCTTATCAAGTAAAACTCTAAGATATTTGAGTTTATCAACACCCTCGATAATACCATTTGAAATTAGCAAGGGTTGGAAATCACAATGAGGAAGGAATGGGGATTGAAAGATAATAAATTTGGTTTTCTTGAGGTTTACAGATATTTTATTTACATCGAAATATTCTATAAGTACAGCAACGTCGTTTTCCATGTGTGTTATGGCTTGAGAGCAATCTTTGGAATTATAGAATATTGCAGTATCATCAGCAAACATTCTAATTTTCCCAGCCAGAGGTAGGTGTGATGAAGGGCCAAGTACACTACCCTGAGGGACGCTGAAATTAATAGTTAAAGTGCTACTAATTACACCATCTAAGCCACAAATTGTTTACGATTTTGAAGATAACTCATCAAAAGATTGTAAGCCAAGCCCCGAAAGCCATAACAATACAACTTATTTAGAAGTAGACGATGATCAATGCAGTCAAACGCTTTATGCAGATCTAAAAATAGACCACTTATATATTCCTGATTATCGAAAGTTCAGTAAATCAGATCAGTAATCTCAATTAAAGCGGTATCTGTGCCAGACCCCTGTCTAAAACAATATTGATGACAGTAAAAAAAATCTAAAGCGTTTAGATATTCAGTCAGGCGAGTTGCAATTAATTTTTCATGTATTTTGTCAAACACAGACAAGACAGAAATTGGTCGGTAGTTACTAGCAGCTTTGCAGTCTCCTGATTTAAATATTGGTGTCACTTTTGCAATCTTCAAACAATCAGGATAAATACCGGTTTCAAACACTACATTGAATAAATCCGTCAATATTTGAGAAAAGAATGCTGAGTTACGTTTAACAATATTATGAATATTATCTCGAGATTGGGCGCAAAAAAAATTGAATTCGGGCTGTTATTGTGCAGATTGTATAATTCAGTGTTACCATTACTTGTAGAAGAGAGGCTGTTGCCAACATTTACAAAATGGCTATTGAATATATTTACAATACTGGGAAGGTCTTTGTATTCGACATCATTTTGTACAATGGAGTGGATATCCGCTTTAGTATTATGCTTTATGAATTGATTTATTTGATTCCATACTTCCTTTTGATTTAAGTTATTAAACAAATTTTTGAAATACAATTTTTTTGCGTAGTATTTTTTAGATTTGATCCTTATATTGAGCAAATCTAGTCTGTCCTTTAACGCAGAGTTGTTTGTGCTTTGTTTAAACCTTTTGAGTGTGCGATTTTTTTCTTTTATTAGATTCCAAAGATCTAGATTCATCCAGGGACAAATACTAGCATTTTTCATTTTCACCTGTACTTGTTTAGACTTCGAAAATTTACCAAACAACTCATTATATTTTCCATAGATTAATTTTAGGGTTGAATCAGGGTTGTGAATGCCAAATGAGATTGAAAATAAAAATTCATCGAAGTATTGATTCACTTTGTCATAATTTACCGTTTTCTTGTCTAATACCTTATTTATGTATTTCGGTTTAAACACGAATTTTGAAAAAATAAAACTATAATCACTGATATCAGATTCGATTGTTGAGTTAAAAAGCTCGTTCTATATTAAGAAAACTGCAAATAGCATGATCCAAAATATTACCACTTACTGGTCTGGTAGCAAATGTGTTAGTAACAATCATACCATGACTTAATAAGGTGGAATTGTACTCAGAAATTAGTTTTAATTTTTTATTAATCGGTATATTCAAATCTGATACAATAATAAAGTCGGAATTGGAATTGTTGCTACATAGAAGTTGTTCCAAGATTTCTAAAAAATAGGTAGTATCAGAGCCAGGTGGCCTATAGATCCCACAAACATTAATTGGATTAAACCCCGAAAGTTGAATACAAATAAACTGGAACGGCAAGGTCCCATCGTCAGTGTTTAGGATATTATAGCGAATATCTTCCCTGATGAACATCGCAATTCCCCCCCCCCATCCGTCAGACCTGTCATCACTACAAGAGAAGACATTTGAGAAATTTTTAATATTAAAGGAGAATATATTTGAGCTTTTAATAAATGTTTCGGTTATAACTATCAAATGAATCTCAGTATGTAAATGTAAACTATCAATGAAATTTAGTAAATCGTCAAACTTACTTAGTTCATTCATGCCCCAAATATTAAATTGAAGTACACACAGGCTTTTGGAAGAAAGATGTATATCAACATGATCCAATGAGAAATCATCAATATTTGAAAAATAATTGTTAAAACATTTTGCTTTTAAAGATTTAAAAGTCATTCAATAAAAACTGATTAGAAAATCTAAAGGGATATATAAGAAAGAAAACTTTAAAAGTATGTAAAAAAAAATACATATATATTTGAATACAAAAATATGAAAAGCTGAACATGGATATAATATAAAGTGTGGAAAAAAAAATAAAAAAATTCTATGCATTAAAACTAAAAATATCGATAAAAGACTGAAGGATAGAAACAATGAATCACGATAGTGTAATATTACCTTTAAAATACAGATTGTTGATACCAACATATAGTGCAAATGTAGTTGTGTGATGTAATTGTGATGATGCTTTATTAATTGTAGATGTGTATTAAACCGTTTCCTGTGTAACGGAAGCAGCAGCCCGTGGTGATTTTGGTGTCCTAATACTGGATGAATCGTATGGATGATGAAATTTATCAATTTGATTAAATGAATCAATTTGATAAATCCTTGAATCAGCTTTTTCCCGTAGGTAAATAATATTGCTTTTACACCATAGATATTTGAGGTTGAGCCTATTTTTAACAATTTTAGCTGCATTATATAGTCGTGACTGGAATTTCGTGAGATGGTGTAATAAAAATATCCTCTGATTCTGAAGTGCTGTGGAATAGTCAGTTGCCAGCTCGTGCAAGAATATTGTTTTCCTTTTCCGAAACGAATTTAGTAACATATATTTAAGTTCAATTGTTTTAAGTGTTATAATAAATGCATTTTTTAATAATGAAGTGGTTTGTTTAATATGTGAACATAAAGCCAATATCTTTATTTTCAAACAACCAATCCTTAATTAAATTCATAATTTTTCAATGTTTTAACTGTGTGCCTAATAGTTGAGGCAAGCGATTAAAAAATGTGGGGGCCGAAACTAAGAAGTAGCTGCGATAAGCTTCACTGATAAATCCAGGAACAGAAAGGAAGTTTCTGTAATTATTACAAATGTCGTAAACAGTACTTAATCTCAGAATTCTGTGCCCACTTCTAGAGAAAAATAATTTTAAAACTTTAAATACATATAGGTGTTGCAAAGGTAAATTTTACAAGCCATAAAAATTGGCCAAGAACGATCGCGACGACTCTTAAAAAACATAAACCGAACCATGTATTTTTGCTAAATGTATAAAGGTTCCAATGTATTCATATAAAACCCCACCCCAACAAAGTAATCCATAGGAAAGCCTAGATTCAAAACATGCATGATAAAAATTTAATAAAACGGCGGATGGACAAAACTGACGCAGTAAATACATGGCACGTAAAGAAAAATTTAATTGCTCTTTAAACTTTTGAAAATGACTTTTCCAATTTAAATTAGCATCCAGATGCAAACAGATACTTAAAATTATAAACAGGTTCAATTGGAATGCAAAGATTGCTACAATTCACTAAATTACAATTCCTCATATGGCAAACAATCTCTGGAACATAACTCGAATATGGATCGCCAGCCAATCTAAAAAACATAAATTTAGTTTTCTCACTTAAACTCATGGAATGATCATCAAACCAAGATCGCAATGTATTCATACCAGAATTAATATGGTTTGATATTTCAGAAGTATTGGAACCATAATAACTCAATGCCATATCATCAGCAAAAGCAATAATTCTGCTTTTCATATCCAAATTAAATATAGAATTTATATAAACTAAAAATAACACAGGACGGAGGACCAAATCTTGTGGAACTCCAAAGTCTGCCTTGAAAACCATGTCAAAAGCAATCTTAATATCAATAAAAACAGCACCAACACACTTTTCAAATTTAAATTTGAAAGTCAAAATTGAAATCTGCAATTCCTGTCGTGGCGAAAGCATGAACAACTTTACTCTGGCCTCTTACATAACTCATCAAAGTGTTGTAAAGGTAAGTTTTTCCCGAACCGCCAGGACCGTCGAGGAAGAAAAATCTCGACTCAGCCATCGAATCATCAATTACAGCAGCAATCTCTTCGAAAATGGCACGCTGCATTGGGTTAAGGGTGGCGATCAAGTTTATGGCCATTTAAGCTTGCTCTTTGACATCGAAAACATGTTCGACGTTTTGAATCGGGCCCGGTTCAGGAAGGCGAAAATCTGTGCATTTCATGCCATTCATGCGCAAAATAACCTCAATGTCTTGAAGCAGTTTCTTTTCAGCGGTTATGTGATCGAAATACATGATGTAGTCGGCGATTAAATACTCCTTGAATTGCTCGAAAAGCGCAAGAGAATTTTTTGGCGAATTGAAGACACAAATCAAAGCAAATGTTAGGCGAATTTGATGCGGCATGCACACATGACTTGCTTCACTTAAACATCGTTCCCATTCGCTATCATCCTCAAGAAGGTTCATGGCTCGTGCTGCATCATTGAAGGTGTCAAAAATCACTGAATCGACGGTCTTAAGATCGGTAAAACTTTGAGCTCCACGAATGTGTTGTAATAGCAGTCTCAAATAAAAGCGCTCGCGATCTTTCGGACTGACAGCATACATTCGAGTGATAATCCTATCTCCTCTCTGCTTGCGAACTTTCCAAATGCAAAAAGTTTTGTCAAATACGTAATGCTCAGGAATTTCGGAATTCAAATATTGTCGAGCATTCTCGTCTTCGTGCTTGTTAAGCTCAAACCATGCAGTCAGATGTGTGTATCGGTGTTGAGCTCGATCAGCTGCAGCATCTTCTTGGCCGTCTTGAAAATAAACCATTTGTTCGTCAGGAAGATGGATGGCAAGACGATAAACAACATGCGATCGATCGTTCATTGTATTCTCGAGCAGTCGCCAAATTGCTTCAGGAGCACAAACATAACGCGCATCGAGAAATTGCTTAATTTCATCATGAACAATCGGTCCTTGTGCACTTAATTCAACAGAAGCACAATCATATCCTTTGTATATATATTTGAAAATGTACTTGATTGCTTGAACGGTTTGGCAGGATTCGACGTTAATGTGACAATTGAATTTGCGTGTTAAAAATTTGTTGTATGGAACGACATGACGATTATCAATTTTCCTTTCTCCTATTTGAATCTCAATTCCTTCACGACGACGATAAATGGGAAAACCATTAACTTCGGTTAACGTTTCCTTGCAAAAGGATTTCGGAAATCTTTTTGCACATTCACCTTTTTCCATGCAAGGCGCAAGTGGGTTCTCATTGCCGCAAGGTCCATGTATCATCGAGCGAACAACGATTTCATGCAATATGGGTTCCAGTTGCTGTTCAGGAATCTCAGCGCACACAAATCGATCAATCTTCTTGGCTGCGTCGATTTTTGAGTCATTGGCCAGAATGAAGAGCATGTGAGCATGGGGAAGTCCTCTTTTTTGAAACTCAATCGTGTAAACGTATGCAATGACATTTCCAAAAACCTTGTTCTTTACTATGTCATCGAGTAGTGCTTTCAACTTAATGCTGAACACTCGAGCAACCAAATCTGGTCTGTCACCGGGCTGTTGTACAGGAAAAAGGTTCTCTCGAATCTCTGGCCAATTGGGATTGCATGTCATAGTAATGAAAAGATCAGGCTTGCCGTACTTTGCCACAATTGCCATAGAGTCGTGATACTTTTCGCGCATGTTGCGAGGGGAACCTTGAAATGAAGATGGCAAGATGACAGATCGACCAACTGTAGTTCCATGACGAACTGCCACATTACTCAAAACGTCCATTAGACCTCGATATTGCTCGACTCGTAAGCGTCCCTGCTGATTGCGCACAAAGTTCAAATTGTTGGCTTCAACTTGCAGATGAGCATCAACAGCCCACTGCAGAAACAATTTTTCGCCATGGAGAATTGGATTGAAGCGACCGACTCGAATGGCAATTTGTGCAACTTTCCATTACAGAGGAGTGATTTTAGTTCGCTTTCTCTCGGGACAATGAGCGGTATTCATTTGCATGTTTGGTTGCCAGCCAGCTTCTCCAAAAGGATAGAATAGTACGTATGTCATCGGATCCAAATGTAAACTTAAAATGTTGAGGTTGTTCATCATTACGTGGGTAAACTCGAAAATCACGTTCAAATGAAGGCTGTCCGTCGGCAGAGCGAAAAATCATTGCCACCTCGTTAACTGTTGGAAGATCGTAACGACGTCTATCGTCGCCGAAATGCCATGTTCACAACGGGAAGCGTTCGATTGTCGGCTGCCGCTGCTTGTTCTTCCTCCCGCTCAACCTCACCAAGATTTCGGTAGGCTTTCGCATAAATATTTTGCTCTCGAATCATTTCATCTAAAGCGCTGAAAATAGTTGCGTTCAATCGCGAATTAGCAGGATGATTCATGCGATCTTGATTCGCCATAGCTGAGTCGATAACATATAGCTGAGCATATTGTCGTTGCTCACCTTCAGCTGGATGCATGTGGCCAGTACGATGATAGATCTGACCGTGAACGCGAAAAACATAAGGGCCTCGTCCTTGAAACTGATGAATTTGCGCACCCATTGAAGCAAATGCAAGCATAGAGTTGTACGATCGAATGTTATCATGAAAGGCTCGAAAATGTGGGTGATGAGGATTACTGAGAAGCTCATGAAGAAGAAACGAAAATTGTCGCATTTGCTGGCAGCTAGTTTCAAGCAATACAGTTCCTTTGTGGCAACAAAATTTGAAGTTTCCATCCGACGATTTTTCAGCACTAAAATTGAGAGAATGGCAATGTCGACATTCAACATTCATCACACCACAACTGTGAGCATTAATTTCATTGTCTCGGAAGGTTTTATGATCAAAAATCGATGAATTCCCAGCGGCTCTCGATCTTCGCATCCGATTTGCATTTTGAGCTCTGCGAATTATGCCTTCTCCCGGCATTTTATTTAAAAGTCGTTGGCGTTTTTGCTCATTATTGCGTTGACGACCTTCTTGCGACTGTCGATTTCTCCACCTTAGTTGTCGTTCACAATTCAAACGCAATTTCCGTCCTTCCGGAGTTTCTCGTTCCATTCTAGTTAAAAAGTTTAAAATTTTGATTTCTTATATAAAGTAAAATTTAAATAATTTAATCTTTTTCGGGAACATTGACATTTCAAAAGTTTTAATATTGCTTACATTTATTAAGGTCTATATAACAAATCTATTTACACAACGTCTGTGTAAATTCGTTAAAAATTGAGCGAAAGTTTCGCTCTAATTTTTCACACGCTAGTGCAATAATAAAAACCTATCTTTAAATTCAATAAAATGACACAATTTTAACACTTTATTCACACGTAAAACATAAGAACTAAACAAAACAATTGAAGAAATAAAATAAATTTCACTTTCTTATTTTTATAAACACACGACCTGATACCTATATGAGTATTTGAAACTAATTTTACAATGGTTCCTATGGTCATGATTGCATCGAAAGGGCTCCACGAATTAAAAAAGGCTCACTTAGCTGAAATTTACAGCGGGCCGTATTATACGCGAAATATTGATACAATGAGGTGTTGGTGCATTTAGTTTGTAGTAGTGTTAGTGTGTGGGGTGTATAATTATACATATAGCGTCTCGCTCCACACTGGGTATATTATTTAATAAAGAGGATATAGTTTTCAATTCGTTATGTTGTAATGAAATGCCGTTATAAAATAAAAAAAATAAAAAAATAATGCAAAACGTTCTTGGTGAGGATCGAACCCGAAAGCTTATTGGAAAAAATTGAATATCGAAAAATAATTTTCGGTACCAACCTAAATGTACATTACAGTTTTAAAAAATGTATTATTACATATTACATTATAATCATTGTCTTACAATATAAAATTTGAGGTTTTTCAATTCGTATTGAAAAAATGAAATACCGTTATAGGCAAAAAAATTATTAAAATTAATAAGTATTTCGATAAACATCGGAACCCGAAACATTTTCTATTCGAAGTTCCTTGTTATAAAGTCACCACCTATATCACTCGGACTACTCAGTTATAAAATTCAAGCATCTAAATTGGAAATATAAGAAAAGCGTTACGGCCGCACACTGTGAATTATATATTAGTAGATATTATATTATAATATTGTGTGCTTATTTCACGTATTTTATTAATAAGTTAAAATATTTTATGTTTTTGTAAATAATTTATTTCCTTATTGTAAAATATATAATTTTTATAAAAGTTATATCGATTTCGATACAAATTGTATCATCGTCAGTAACTTAAATACTAAAATAAATATCCATTTTCTTCTGCTTTTATAGCCTGAAAAACATTTTCACAATTTGGCTACGTTGATATTCTAATAAATTCGAAACTGTGTGGCTTACTGTACATTTTGTAATATAAGGTCGTAAATTTTATTTGCCGAAGTGTTAATTTTGCTGTTTAATAAATTTGGGTTGTTCCTGTTTTTATAAATTTCGAATTCCTCCTTTCCGTCTAAATTATCACTTTTCTTCATTTTATTTAAGACTACCAAATTTTGATTAAAATTGCCATAATTATGTAAAGTGCCATTTATATACATAGCAAAATTTGAGTTACAATTAATTTTCCCAATTTCCCGAACATGTTCTGTAAAACGAATTTCGAATGATCTGCCGGTTTGTCCTATATGAAATGAAGGACAATCCGAACAAATTAATTTGTAAACACCAGTTTCTAAAATGTTTGAATTTGGAGGGTTTTAAAAATTGTCCTAATTTGTGATTTGTTTTGTGCGATATTTTATATCCATAATTCCGAAAAATTTGATTAATATGTTTGCTAGAATTTTGGTTGTAATCCACACTTATAAATTTTTGGTTGCTGGTATCATCATCATTAAAAATGAGTGTGGTTTCATGTCTGTACCGCATTTTCCTTATAAATGCTTCATTCATTGATTCAATCTTCGTTATTTCGTATCCGTTTTTTTGGGCAATATATTTAATTGTGTTGAACTCTTCTTCATAATCTTCATTAGACATAGGTATGGTGTTTAATCTACAAATTAAATGATGATATGCTGCCATTTTGTGTTGCCACGGATGGTTAGATCGAATATCAATGGTTTGGTCCGTTTGGGTTGGTTTACGATAAATTTTGAAAGCATGTTTTTGATTTTGATTTTTTATGTTTAAATCTAAAAAATTAATATTTGCATTTTGTTCCATTTCTAAAGTAAACTGTATTTTTGGATGAATACTGTTGATATGGTTTTTAAGAAGGTGTATTTGTCTCTCAGTTCCGTTAAACAATAATAATACATCATCCACGTATCGGTGCCAGTATATAATATTTTTGTAAAATCTCTTTTGGTTGTTCAAAATGTGGTTATTTTCAAAATTGTTTATATAAATATTTGCCAATGTTCCAGATAATGGGCTGCCCATAGGAAGTCCATCATATTGTTTGTAGAATTTATCATCATACGTAAAATAATTTTGAGAAGTAATTTCCTTTAATAATTTTGTTATTTCTTCTATAACATTTGGAGTAATTCCATTTGAATTCAATAATTATTTGGTGATTTCAATCGTTTATTATAATTAGGAAAGAAGGCATCAACCCGAAATTTTAACGCCTTTTCCAGAATTTTCATAATAATAGGCTGTAAAGATATAGCTAATTAAGCAGTTTATCACCCTTTTTAAATAACGGAATTACAACTGCGGTTTTCAAACAATCAGGAACACTGCCATTCAAAAAACTTTGATTGATAAAATGTACCAAAATGGGCGATATAATTTCTGTGTTAGCTTTTAGCATATTGGAACTTATACCAAAGAATATCTATACTATTACTAGATTTTAAACCATTAATTATACCAACAATTTCAGTACTGTCCACAGGATTAATAAAATTTTTTTTCTGAGATGATGACTTCACTAGGCTTATGAAAAGACATATTATTAAACAAACAATTGGTTGTTGTTAGGTGAGACACAGTATTAGAAAAATACAAACCAAAATCATCAGCAATAGATTTACAATCCGTAAGAATTCCTGAATCACTAGACATAATTTTATCAATATGTGTGGGGGGTTTTGCTATGAACCTGTGACCTGTTACCGGGGGCATTTTTATAAAATGGGGAAAAATATTGATCTTTCCTTCAAATTCTTGTGTATTTTGAAATAATTTAGATATTGAAATGAAAATTTAAGGACATATTAAGGAGGTTTTGATTATAATTTATGCATTATTTATTCAATATTATTAGAATCACATATGATTAAAATAATTATATTCAAATTCTAAGTAAAATCAAACCATAAGAAGTCATATCACACCCAAAATAATAACTTAAATTTACAAAAAAAAATTTCACATCAATTTATTATAATAAAAATATAAGATAACAAAAACAATATGGTACGTTCTGAACCATTCAAAATATATCACTAATAAAACATAAAGGAATCAAAAATAAAATAATTATCAAAAATTTTAACATTGTAAAATTCTAAATGTTACCAAATTTATGCATACAAAAGCCGCGTTTTTTTACTAGCTCCGGATATCTGGTATCCGGAGCAGCTAATTTTCTATTATAAAACTATTGTTTGAGAAGCTATTTATAAATATAACTAATTTATTTAAAACTAATCTATAATTTTTAATTTAACTTTTTAACTAAAAATATATAAAAAAATATTTAGCTCTACCTATTTAGCTGGAGCTGCTATCCGGAGTTGCTATCGGGAGCAAAGGCAAATTTGAAATTTTGTTGGTTTTTGTACAACCCTAATTGTGGCAAACTTCATTTTGGTTTAAAAATTTTGATGGATGTCAAATTCAAATGTCATATAGGAATACGTTAAAGTAGAAGCTGCAAAAAAATGTTTGAAAGCTGGAAAGCAAAACGATAATCGAGATGCATCATTGTCGGAAGTTGACGAAAATGAAGATAAATAATATTTTGATAAAATGGACATGCCTGGTACAAAAGTCAAGTCGATTCAAAACAAAGAATTACTGTACGTATTCTACGTATATGTGAAGAAACAGCTTAATATCACAAAAATTTGAACCCCTTCAGCATATTATGATCCAAAACACGTTCTATGAGGGATATTCCTGATCCAGAATCACATCTCACATCCTGAAGAATAAATAATTTTTGTTCACTAAGTTTAGAATTAAATAAATAAATTAATTTTATTATTTTAGAGTTGAGTTGTGTACTGCAGACATGGAAAAATATTCTAAAGCAGAACTATCTTGGGAAGCTTATGGTAAAATATTCTCGAAGTGGAAAAATCATTAAAGGGCAAGAGAAACAAATCATTCGAAGCCGATATGAAAAAATGTACACATATATTACAAATAATCCAACATGTATTTATACTTCTAAAAAATTTTTAATCTTCCACGACTTGATTTCCAGCAAGGTTAATTTATTTTATTCAAAGATTCAGTTTTATTATATCACAATTTGTATACTCCTTCGAATATAACTTACAAACTTAAATCGTTTGCTTGCTGTTCGTTAAACAACCTTGACATGTTACACTACGGCAAATTAAAATTTTGTACAAGGTAATTCCGTTGCCGCTAGGTAGTAAACATTTTACAGCAATCCGAGTAACAATCTTCATCTATTTCTCCTTCTCAAATTCACACGCACAAGTGACGAAGCTTTTCGACAATGATGCATCTCGATTATCGTTTTGCTTTTCAGCTTTTATAAATATTTTTGCAGCTTCTGCGTATTGCTTTAACATTAACGTATTGCTCAACAATCTCCCGATGATTTTTAGATATTTTTATTCCGATTTTTTATTCGGAAGAAATGTCATACAACTGCATGAAGTTATGTAAAATTTTAATTTTTTGTTTAATAGCGACACATGTGTATAATAGCAAAACTTTCAATAGAAATTTCCTATGTGCTCCCGATAGCTTGCTATCCGGAGCTAATAAAAAAACGCGCCCAAAGTTTCAATAATTCATTTTTGTGTGATATTTGGGGAAACAATCAATATGTAAAGAAACTTTGTTCGTTATACATACTTACTTATGTTATGGGAAGCACAAACCCGGCATCTTCTTCTTACTAGTGGTTGATATTTTTATAATATGATGTTTCTTCAGATTCGTTGATAGCCTTTGTAAAGATGAAGTCACTGACTCAAATGGTACAGTCGATTGCGAACGACTTTGCGTTGTGTGCGATTGCGTGGATGATTGTGCAGAAGAATGTGATGTGGATACCTGTATCTCGTCTTCATAGCCTGTTTTCCTTTGTTCTATCCATATCTTTGCAAGATTTAACAAAAAATTGTAAAACTTGAGTTTACGCTCAGGATTTAGGCTTTCGTAAACCCTGAAGGAATTAAAAATGGCACAATTTATTATTTTTGGTTTTGCGAATAGTAGGATAGGTATTGATCTGCACGATCAACACCTTTCATGTACATATTATAATGTACGATTCACTGTGGTTTTTTAATAGATTGCCCAGTTTTTCTGCAGGTTTTGTTTGTGTCTACGATATTTGCGTTCTGAATTGTGGAGATCATACGAACTTCTCTCTTTTTAGCGTTTTAACAAAGTTGTACTAAAATGAACCATGCATGTTATGTTTGGTTGCTAATTTAATAATTTTTTCTGCATTTCTATTTATTATACCACTGTTTATATTTTTACTTATTGCGACTTTAATATCCAATTCGTTATTATTTCCGTTCTTATCGAATGGTAGCTCATTTTTTGTTATAACATTGCAATACTTTATAAGTCCGAGAGATATACATGCACTATTTGAAAACAATGGTCCATGGTTAACATCAACTACTTGGGAAGTTATAATATATCTTTATTTTTATGATCACATGGTACTTCAATTTCACCAAAAAATTTTATGGGATTACCACCAAAACTGCTTACTTTTATTTTTGATTTATTTAGTTTTGGACATTCCACTAAACTATAATACTGTTTTCATCCGATTAAACATACATCTGTACCTGTATCGAGATCGCACAATATTTTTTCCCATGTATCAAATTTTAGTTTTAATTCAGCTTTTCTACCACCACCGTATTTAGAGTTGTCAACAATCTTATCAATTTTTAATGGATATTGTGAACATGAATCGCTGCTATTAGAACTTTCACTTTCATAATTCAATTCTTCCACATTTTTACTGTATCAAAATGATTTTTCTCATTACATGGTGTACACTTTTTTCCGTAGGCTGGGCATACATTTTATCGAATACGTGATATGTACCACAGAACTTACACTTACGATCGTTGTTTTTCTTCTTATCTTGAATCTTTTTTTGTTTTAGTTTATTGACAGATGTATTTTCGTTCACAATTATTTTATTAAATCTATCCTCCGTTACAGTCCTGAATAATTTTTTCCAGCGTTAATATTTCCGGATACTCAGCTAAAGATTTTTTTCTTTAAATATTGATCTTTTATACCGAACGTAATCCTGTCTCTTAGCATATCGTTGGCTGTAACCGCTTGATCGTATTTACATACATTTATATATCACAAAAAGAAAGTTAATTGTTTCTAATTAATTAGTTTTATGAAAATTCATTTATTTATGTGTTTTCATATAATAAAATAAGTGATACAAGCCACAGTTTTAAAACTTATTAAAAATGGAATTTTTCCGTCTTTATAATAATTAAAATATGTCCTTTACGCTTATATCTTGTTTTATAAATGTTAAGCCTTGCTTTTTTTAAACACTTTGGGAGCCCACGGCTTGGTCTAATGGTACCGCATATCCTTACTTTCTTCAAAAATAATTCGTTTGCAAGTTTAGTGCTGTTATAAAAGTTATCCATGTAAAGATGGTGCAAGAAAGATGGTATAAGTGCGGTACCATTAAATCAATAATTGTATCTTTTAAAGGTACCCCAATACCCGAATACAGTTTAAATCTACAGATATACCCAATAATGGAGTCGCAAACCATTCTGATCAATATGCCATATTTGGTAATTTTTAGTCTTCCTCGTCGTGGAATCATACCCTCATCAAGTGATAGATTTTGTTTTGGCTTATTACCTCTTTGAACTTTTCTGAAAAATAGTCGATAATTGTTTGCACCTTCGATAATCGACTGGAATTGATTTGAATGCCCTCATTATTTACGAAGTGTAATTTTTCAGTTTTTTTAGGTAATTTATGGGCGTTGGAATTTTGGTGATCGTAGCGATTTGCTTCAGTTGAAATCGTTTGCAACAAATCATCTCCAATAAACAGGCTCACAATATCGCTTATGTTCTTTTTATCTGGATTAAATACTAGTCCTGGGTTACCTTCAAATGGCAGATTATTTCGGGGTGGGTCAACATCGTTCCAGTCGGACTCAACATCGTCTTCCTCTTCAGAATCGCTATAAACTACACGTAGAACACGCGGACGACACCTTGTAGAAAAATAATTATCAGAGTCACTTTCACTTGCACTATCACCAGTGTCACTTGATTTGTTTTTCTCTCTCGTTTCACATATTTTTTTGTTTTTTTTTTGCGTTTACAAAAAATATCGCCATTTAGAATTAGTTAGTCGATGTTTCGCATACAGTTAGTAGTAAACATACATTTACATATGTAATTTTGTATAAATTAGAATATGGTTTTTGAATATTTATTTTAATTTTGAACGATTTGCCTTTTTATTAAAAAGCGTTACAAATGGAAAAATATTTAAATTTTATACCACAAATGCATAATGATGCAAATAGGCATCATGTCATAAAACCAATTTTCCGGGAAAACTTGCTGCTTCCAACCATTTTTACTTTGAAATCCGTTTCAACCAGATTCATCTTTATAAGAAAAAATATAATTCAATTAAAAAGAAAAAATCATGCATTAAAGGGTTAAATACGACGCGCATATTTCCTAGAACATCGCATTTGCAGTTTTTAGCGAGAGTCAAAGTGCTTTACATGATTACGTATCGCAATATGATTATTTCATATATGACGCCAATTGGCGTTTCCGGTCGATAACGTTAGTTTTGGTTAGGACGCCAATTGGCGTGCCCAGTCGTTAAAGTGTTAAAAACCCTATGACCTAACCGACCATGTCTTCTTACTATCTTTACCACAGTGTTGAATTTTATTGTGGTAATATGTGAACTTGTCAGAAAGAATTTTATCATCGACTTTTTGGCATAGTTTAAGAAAATATTTCTGAAGCCCTTTATTTGTGGGATGCTTCTTATACTTTTTACTAATTTCCTTTTTCTTAGCCGTTAAATTTATCAAATGGAACGAGATCCAGGGTTTCAGTTTATGTTTAGATTTATGTTGAATGACGTTAGAAAAACATGAATCAGATATGGAGTTAACCAAAGAAAGAAATCGAACAACCGGATCACTTTCATCGATTAAACTAGAAAAATCAAACGAAGAGATTTTAGTAGAAAACACAAAATTATCAAACCTACGAGCATTCGCGGACACTGCATTTTTCCTTAATACACTAGCAGTGCCATTTATTTCTAACACTAACAGCAAATTATATAAGGATGCAGAAACATTACAAGAATTATCAGTACGAACAAAACAATGATCAATACATGACGAAGATTGGTTTGTTATTCTAGTAGGTTTATTAATTAACGAATGTAGGCCATTTGAGGACATTAAAAACATATATTCATCACTCGAAGGAGGAACATTTAGAATATCTATATTAAAATCTCCCACAATAATAACATTTTTGTTTCTAATATTCTTAATAAAATCAGAAAATTCACTAACAAAACTAGAAACTGGAACGAATTGCAAACGATATACACAAATAAAAACATAGTTCAAACATAGTTCGCTGAATTTAATGAAACGGATTCACACGAACAATTTAGTCTACTATTATAAAAAACACATGCACCACCCGCCCTATAGTTATTATTGTAACACCCAAAATTCGAATAATTAGGGATATTATAAAAACTTAATTCGTAATCATAAACCCATATCTCAGATAAAAATATAATCGAAAGAAGATCATTAAAACCATATAAATTAGAAATAAATTTATCAAAATTCTCACATAAACTACGAATGTTCTGATGAAAAATTGTGAAATTAAAAATGTAGCTTGAATTCATTAAAGTATTAACCATAAATTATCTGAAATGTTGTAGCTGTTACATAAAATCACAATATAATGAAAATTACTGAAGTTAATATTCCAACCAAAAATGATGGTCGTTACAATAAAAAAATGTACTCTAAAAAATAATTCAACCCTGAAGGTAAAATTTTTTTTTTTTTTTTTTTTAAAACATCTTTATTGATATGGCTACTACAATCTTAAACATTATTAATTCATTAGTAAGGTTGACATTAGTACTTATGAGATAAGCATAAACTTGTGTGGGTCTGCTGGACCAGTATCCAGTTCCCTTAAGATATAATATTCTTACGGTTAGCTCATGTGGTTTGATTCGTTTGAGCCGCCCTATTTCGTTTGTACTGTCCAGTAGTTGTACGGCCTCAACGTTGGTGTGGTTAAGAAGCCTCTTCTCATGTTTAATGGCACATTCGCGGATGACGTCGTCTATCAATTGTATATTTAGATCATTGTGTATTTCTCTGTTAGTCACAAATCGGTAAGCGTTGGTGACCATTCGAAGAAATTTATTTTGGCTACGTTGTATAATGTCTCTATTGGATTTATGAGTACAACCCCATAGCTGCGCACCATACATCCATATTGGTTTGAAGATAGTCTGGTAGACTAGTCTTTTGCAATACAGGTTCATTTTGGAATGATGCCCAATTAACCAGTACATTTGACGTTGTTTTAATCGTATCTGTTCAGCTTTTTGTCTCACATGATGTTTCCAGTTGAGCCTTGAATCTAAATGCAGACCAAGGTATTTAGCCGATTCAGCCTGCGGCACTTGCACCCCATTGAGGTATATGCGTAGACTGTTATTTTTGTGTCGGAGCGTAAATGTCACATGGGTTGATTTGAGCTCATTAAGCACTATTTTCCAATCAATTGTCCATTTAGTAACTTTGTTCATTGCTCGTTGAAGATTTTCCACTGCCCTTGGTTGTGATTCGTCTACTGACATAATTACAGTGTCGTCAGCGAACGTGCCGATGAATGTTTTATTCGTTGTAGGTATGTCCGCAGTGTAGATAAGATAGAGGAGGGGTCCCAATACGCTTCCCTGCGGAACTCCCGCTAGCGTTGGATAAAAGTCAGAACATGTATATTCATGGATGACTCTGAATTGGCGATCAGAGAGGTATGATTCAAGCAGCTGGCAATAGTTTTGTGGTAGCATTTTGCTCATCTTGAATGTCAATCCCTCGTGCCGAACCCTATCAAAGGCCTGAGATACATCCAGAAATACGGCGGGGCAATATTTCTTTTCTTCTAACGCTTGCTCTATTACCGAAGTTATTCGATGGACTTGATCTATTGTGGAGTGGTTATTCCTGAATCCAAATTGAAAATCAGGAACGTTTACCATTGGCTTTAGACGATTTAGTAGTAGTTTTTCAAACTGCTTTGATAAGGTCGGAAGCAGTGAAATTGGTCTGTATGATGTTACTTCTTCATCTGGTTTACCTGGTTTCTTCAACATAATTATTTGGGCCGTTTTGAAGCATTTGGGTACATACTTCAATCTCATACAGGCATTAAATAACTATGTGATCATGATGATTGCTTTGCGTGGAAGTTCCTTGAATATACCCGGTGATATTTCATCAATTCCTGGTGCCATTTTTTGACTAAGACTTTTGTCGATTTCTTCAGCAATGTCCATTGGCGTGGCCCTTTTAAAATCCTGATTTGGTTGATAGACAGGTGTTACGTCAATGTTGGATTGAATGTCATGGGGTTGAAACACTGTTGCTAGGTGTTGAGCAGAGTCCCGCTTTTTCTTTGTCATGTCGAACCCAATTGCCTTGAGCATTTCTTATAGGTGGTACTCGAACTACAGGTCGTTTAAATTTTCTGGTTGCTTTCCATAACGAGTAGTCCTTATCCATTTCGGGACCTAGCCCGCTTAAGTAGTTGTCAAAGCAATCCTGTTTGAAGCTTTTGATTAGCCTATTGACTTTGTTACTTATTCGATTGAAGGTGGTTTTGTCAGCGGGATTTCTGGTGAGATGCCATATTCTCCTTGCCTTTCTCCTTTCCTTGATTTGTTCTCTGATTTCAGCCGGGTATTTGACTTCAATATCCGTTTTGTCCTTTAATTCTGGAGTAGCTAGATTGGCGGCCATACGAGTGTGTTCAATGAAATTGTTTGTTTGTTGTTCCAATTCTTCATTACTTTTAATACTAACTTTTAATTCAACTAGCTCTTCCAGTTTTTCTCTGAAGAGATCCCAATCCGTGAATCTATTAGTAAGGTTTTGCTTCTTTTTTTTCTTGATGAC
This sequence comes from Tipula vernalis, assembly GCA_958295665.1. Lineage (NCBI taxonomy): Eukaryota > Metazoa > Arthropoda > Insecta > Diptera > Tipulidae > Tipula > Tipula vernalis. Next base: position 300,475,825 of record OY282558.1, read on the forward strand.
TGACAACAGTACAGGAATGTGATCAGATGTTAAGTCGTTAATTCCTTCGACTCTAGTGTAACTGGATGAAATACCTTTTATGATGAAGAAATCAAGCAGATCTGGTATTTTTCCTGCATCCGTTGGCCAATACGTTGGCCCCCTTGGAGACAGATATTCACATTTGTTTTCATGAATGGCATTGAACAAAGCAATTCCTTCCCCAGGAGAAATTAGCCTAGAACTCCAAGCTGTATGTTTTATATTATAGTCCCCTCCAATAATAAATCTTGGACCGAGCTTATTAAAGACGTTATTAAATTGTAACTTCGTTGGTGTATGCCGTGGAGGACAGTATGCTGCCGCAATATTTAGATCTGCGCCATTATATTGGTTTGAGATAACAGTTGCTTGCATGTAGCTTTCTCGAATATCCTCTTGTTGATTATGTTTGATATTATTTTTAACTAGTACAGCTGAACAACCTCTGGCTCTTTCACTAGGATGGGTTGTCCAGTAGGAATTAAATCCCTTTATTCTGAAAAAGCTTTTGTTGGAGAAGTGCGTTTCTGGAATAAGTGCAATATCTATGTTGTTTGTATGGAGAAATATTTCCAGTTGAGCCCATTAGCGTTCCAAGTTACAATGCGTAGGAACGAGTTAATCATTTGTGTGTATGCTGACTTTTTTTGCTAGGAGGATAGAAATTAATTTCTAGTTTTGCCACCCTTTTTGTTAAGTGACCAAGTGTCTGTTGAATTTGACTAAGCTTTTTAATAATTTCAAAGTTAGTAGACTCGTTATTAACTTCTATGTGTTTGTTGTTTTGGTTTGATTCATCAGCAGATAATTTGGTGATTTGCGCATAGGATAATCCAACTGTGGATGGTGTGATTGTTGTTTGTGGTTTAGCAGCTTTGGTTTGTAATCGCTGTACTACTCTTGTTCTATTATTCTATTGACTTTTAATTTTGTTCTGATATACACAGCATCCTTTATAATTTGCAGTATGTCCTTGTTGTTGACAAAGAGCACATGAAGGCGCGATATCTGGTTGTTTTTTGCATTTTGTCGTGTGATTTTTAACCAGCACATTTAACGCATTTGGTTTGACGATAGCAAAAACTTTTGGTATGTCCAAGTTGTTGACAATTCGTACATTGTGAATGTCCCTTGTCTTGTTAGGTGGCTCAATTTTAACTATACAGTACCCAAGTTTCTTGATGTTGTATACTTCTTTATTGTTGTCTTTTTGTTTTAAGTCGATGTAAAACATTGGAAAGTGTTTCCTGTCTTTTACACCATTAGTTGTAACCATTTTGTATATGTTAGTAATACCTGCGACTTCATGTCCCATTTTTTCTAAGTCTGCTTTGATTACATCGTGACTAATGGAAGATGGTAAGCCTCTGATAACTACTCTATAAGCCTTTTCGCTCTTCAGCTGATAGGTGTGATATTCTATATTTTCTGATTGGTTGCTGGGTTCTTTTTTTAATTCTTCCAGTAATATTTTGACATTTCTGTAATCATTTTCATTTTGAAATGTAATTTTAATGTCACTATTTGAAAGCGCCTTAAAATTAGTTGATTCACTAGTGGTTTTTATTACTTTTTGTCGAAACAGTTCGAAATTTTTGATATTGCTCACGTTAATGGGTGGAGGCAGTGGTATTTTTGGGGTTTTCTGTTCAGTGTTATTGATCACAATTTGTGTAGTATTTTTTGGAGGGGTTTTCGTTTTTGTGCGCCTGCGTTTCCTAGCATTTCTGTTATCAGCACCGGAAACTTCTTTTTCCAGTTCTTCCTCATCTGTGCAATAATCCTCTTGACTCAGAGCACTGAATCTATTATTCTGTTGAAAAACTGGAAATTGCACAGCAACCAGTTGGAATTATTTGAATGTTCATGTTGACTGGATGATGGCTGAATATGGTTTGAAGAAAGATTGTTAACTCGTGCTGAATCCTTAGCTATGCTATTTTGAACCTTTTCTTTTAGTGTAGAGTTTTCTCCCTTAAGTTCAGCAACTTCATTGCTCAGCTGCGCGATTAGTTTCTCAATTTTTTGAAATTTATTTAACAGTTCCTCGCTGTTTATAATATTTGTTGATGCACTCGGCATTTGTTCTGATAATGAAGTTACTTTTTCAGTGGAGATTGCGTTGTTTGCAAATATTTTTTTTATTGGTGATCTGATTGTAATGGAGCCCTTTCGGAATGAAAGTTCTTCCTCGTTACTCTTTTGAGCGTTGAAATCGTTAGCTTATTTTTGGTATCATTAGGATTATGTAGCAATGTTTGGTCCCCCCTAGAATCCATGGGACCGACCTCCGAAGAGAGTGGATTTTCCTGAACATCAGGTCTGCCACCTAGGGTATTAGTTTCCTTGTTTGTTTTATCCATTGCGTTTTGTTTTTATAGTGTTATTACACTCGCCTCTAGAAGTTCAGCCGTTGTGATACATTAAAAATGCAAAACAAACGTTGCCCAGGTGCTACCGCGTGGAGGTAAACTAGAGACAGTTGATGGTTTCTACATAGTTGCAACGTTGGAGTATAAACCAATTTATAATTGGCTATAAACGGTCAACGCCTACCCTATTGAAACCCACCCAGCACCCAAAGGTAAAAATGACAAAAAATAAACATAATGTCAAAAACACCAAAATTAAAATATAAACAATATAAAATGTTGATAAACAACACAAAAATTAGATTATTTTATTGAATAAAATAAATTTCACTATGTAACATTAAAAAATTGAAACTTCTACAGTCTAGAAAATAACAAAAAATAATATTAAAATCTTAATAAAACTACTTGCTAGAAATGACACTTAATTCAAGCTTATCTAAATCAAAGTAAGTATTTACGAAAATCGGTTTCAAGTTGTCATCTATTTTAAAAAAAATTGTGTTATCTCTATACCAGCAATACTTCCATTTGTTGTCAAATTTAAATTTTTGGCACTCGTTGAATAGTCCCATTTTAGATCTAGGAACTAATTCACGAATAAAAACATTACTTCCTTCAGATAGGCCCAAATCAGTTGGGTTAATAGATTTCTTCTTTCTTTTACACTCTAATAATTTATTTTTTAGATCAGCTGACTTAAGTTTAACAACAATTAAATTTTTCTCCGATTTTGTAAACATTTTACTGCATTCGGAGAACAATTTTCCCTGGAATTCCTTTTTAACTGTTTCACTGAATCACCTTTTCAAAAAGTATTTCAGTCATAAATTCAAAAGGAATTCAAGTCAAAAAACTTTTGAATTGAATGCTTTTTTAGTTTTTTCATTGAACTTCCTTCTGAAAAGGTATTTCAGTCTAAAAGTATTTTGACTGAGTTGCCTTTTAATTTTTGACTGAAATGCTTTTGACTGGAATTCCCGGAGCCGGCTGAGTCTGCATCACACTTTCCAATTTCAATGGTATAAACTAATCCGTGCTATATATTTGTTTATTTGAGCTAGATTTGGCTAGGTTACGTTAGGTTAGGTTGAATTTGTTTAGAGAAAAGTTGCCGCTGGCTTTTTAAAATAGCGATGGATCGTCAAATTTTTAGTATGTATATATTTATTAAGAATTTTTGGATTATCTAAATTCGGCTTTGTGAAACTGAAGGACAGTACACAGAAAAAAATAACTTAATAAAATTGATAACTTATTAGTCATATAGATACAATATGCAACCTTTATGTAAAATGAACACAATTGATAAAATGTTTTATCAGTTTCAGTGGAAAGAACGAATTGATTGGGAGGTATAAATAAGTATTATGTACGAAAAAATTATTAATTTGATAAATAATTTAGAAAATTAGGTTTTATTATGTTTACATCGAATGAAGTTGTAGGCTGCGGGTAAAGGTAGTTGCGTTCGTACCCTATTCTGAAACAGTTAAAATAAAAATATTATTAACTTCTTTAATTAACATTTAAAATATAACCAACCAATTTGAATCCTAATCCTTCTTTGTATTGAAGCCAATTCGTGAAAGTATTTTGCATGGATAATTTTTTAGGACTTGTAACGGTGTCATAAATGAGACGTCGTTCCACAGTGCCGCTTTCATAGCAAATTATATTCAGGAAAGTAGACCGGAGAAAAATTAAAATATTTGGTAGTTTCTAGAAAGAAAAGAAAAAATGAGTAACAACATTTTTAGGATAAACAGGGCAACAAATTTTCTGACAGGGCTTTTTGAGTTTTTGATTTAGACGGGATCATATGTATACGAGTTGCGATATATGTTGTTTTTGTGAATTAGTAACAGTGTGTCCGTTCCTACAATAATTATATCTAGGATATATGCCCACATAAGTGAGGATACCAAAAGAATCCCTGTGTATATTGGAAGAAAAAAAAAAGTTGGTTTACGCATGGGGATCGTGGGTTTGGTTCCTTGAAGGTTCCAATGTGTTGTAGCGAATAACAATGTACCACCAAGTTTAGGAGGGATTATTAAAAGTGCAAAACAAAAACCTGGAAAAAAAACGTTAGTTGTATAATATTGGAAAAATGGACCTTAGAGAGAAAAGGAGTTCAGTAATAAAAGGAAAAAAATATTGTAAAAAAAAAAATCCAAGTGCTTTAATTTATTTCGGAAAAGGGTATCGGCGGTACTGATAGGTGCTCACGCCTAGCCAAAAAGGGTACCCACGCATCTATAACCTAATAAAATTGGTCCTATTCTTCGGGCATCCTTATAGCAGCGGTACAACTGGGATATTTCAGCATCGGGTTACCATTGCGGAAGTGCAGTTCGGGGACGCGATTGACCAGTCCCCATTTATAGCGGAAGTAAGCGGGTTTTTTTGCTTTACTATTATTGTAAATTACATACATATTTGTTTCCTTTGGGGGTCTATCAAAACAAAGAATAGAACCCCCATTAAATTTTTGGGCACTTCAGATTGTGTAACCTTTTAAATTTGTTTGTACATTTATAAATACATATACATATAGGGATTTTTTTGTTGCTTGCGAAGTTTCATATATCGGATACCGATACGCGGGCAAGGGGAATAAATACACACTTCTTCAGTAGTATGAGTTCGTGCTAAGCGAGAGGGAATAAGGCGGGGTGAAGTCAAATGTAACGTTCGATTACCAGATTTTATGTTACCGGTGGTTGAGCAAGGACTAACCCGTTACCACTGAGCGGCGAGACAAAAAATCAGCTCATAAGACCCCAGTAACAGACTGCCATGGTCCTTCTATCTTTGATATATATATTGAGTTGTCCCATTGCATCGCATTATCAACAGTAACATCTGATAAATAAATAAAAAAAACTCTGGCTGGGCTAGGTCGACTACACGACCGTATGTGTAATAACGTCTATAGGTGGTGAGAGAAATGATAAACTGTATAGGTTTGTTAAAATCAATTTATTTATTATTAGCTTCGTGAACTCTTATGTACTTCTAGTACAGCGGTGGTGTTTAAAGGATTAATATAGGGCGATGGTACGAGAAGCACGATATAAAGCGCTTGTTCGAAGCTACGATTTTGTAGATTATAATTTGAATTCAAATTTTTATTAAGGATAATTATTATAATTTAAAATTAATTAACCGCCACAGTTTGATTTCGCAAAAATTGACACCAGAATTGCTCAGATTATTTATTTATTTATTTGATACCTACAGTGACTACAATCGGTACAAACAATTACGGCTAGCTACAATTATTAAAAAAAAATTAAATAAAACATTCTTGAACAACTCTCTCGACAAGTGAAAATCGAAAATTTTAAAAACTGAATTGAAAACCTGTGATATTCTCAGGATCGGTTCCGAAAGATCACAGTTTGTTGGAACTGGGTCAATGAATAAAATCACATTACGTTAACGCATTCGGCGTTCGGGAGCATTGATTTTTAGATAGAGGAGGCAGTTAGCAAACTCAAAGCATTGCTCCGCATCGTTGATAAACAATGAAAACAATAATGGTCCACAGTGACAACCTTGACACACGCCAGGTGGCACATGAAATAATTGGGAGTAAGAACCCAAGATCCTAACGGAATACCAACGATCAGCAACCATTTAATGGGAATGAACTGACAATTTAAACTCTCTAACTTACTAAGAAGAATATAGTAGTCAATCATATCAAATATCAAATTTCGTCCTTTCTGATTTATCAGTTTCAATAGGATTGCGTCTATCATTAAAAGTAAGCTCACGATCAACTGCTTTTGCAAAGCTCTCGGCCATTTTCTTGTAAAATGATTCACTAAGCACATAATAAGCACTAAGCAGTTTTGTCGCGTAAATCACGTAATTTTAATTTACACAACACACAATCTACGTAATAAATCAGGGATCGGTACGTAATATAGTTTTAAAAAATTCTGTTTTTTCGAAATTTACGTTTCTCGGAAAATTGTTCTTTAGAAAATTTCGTTTACAAAATTCTGTATTTTTAAAAATAATTTTCGTCCTTAACTTAACCATCTATTATTGTCTACGCAGATAAAATAATTGCTGTTGAGTGCTAGGTCCATTGTTATGGAATGTTATGTACAATGGTGTGATTAGATATCGCTTATTTGAGGTAGCAAGACAGGGGGGGGGGCGTTGCGGCTTTTGTTGGCCGAATTTAAGAGCGAATCAGAAAATATCTGTAACGGGGCCTTATAGCCATTACCCAGCAGAGGTGATCTAAGAGAGGACTGCTGTTAGCCGAACATTATACAGGGATGGTATTAATCTCGATCAGGAAAAGGCGAGAAACCATTGCCATCCAGGTGGGTAATTCTAAGATCAGGTATAGGAGAAATGTGAATTCAGTATACCGACGCGACGGTATGCGCTAATAGTGATCCGTGTATTTCGCTCGGTATCCGATGATGCGGCATATGTAGTAGCGGTAATGTCAGGAAATGATCAATGATCTGTTGGCAAAGGAGCGACACAAGGAACTCCTTAACGGATCCCAAATAACAGCTAGCGCGAATCGTATTCTGAAAGGCTACAACATCGGAACAAATGAGATAAGGGATGATGGACATTCCGCCTCCTACCAATGACAGATACATGGTTGAACCGCCAACAAGGTGAAGTTGACTTCTATTCGACCCAGGTTCTGACCGAGCATCGATAGTTTTGTTCACACCTGTATCGGTTGGGACTCGCCGATATGCCCGAGTGGCCGGACTGTAAGGGAGAGAATGCATAACGTGTATTTTTCTTCTGCCCTTGAATCGAAGATGCTAGACAAAAAATCTCAAGTAAGCTTGGACAGCGCCCGACTCCGAATAACATCATCTTACGTAGTTACGGTGCCTTGAGCGCGTTAGGAAAAACCAATAGTGGTTTATAAAATTATAATTCGTTGAAGAATTGAATAAACAAATAAAATCAAAGCCCACCTCCCGAAATAATACAAACGGTGTTTACAGGGAGATAAATGGCTAATGAAAGGAAGATGTTGTTTAGCCGTACACACACCCAAAAACGTTCATACCCTCACTTACAAACAACCACACACACACACAAACACACACATACACACACACAAACACATACTCACACACACACAAACAAACACACACACACACATACATACACACACATACACACACTCACATACACACCCACACATACACACACCCACAAATGGGTTGTGATGCGATCATATAGCCTCTCCATCCCTACTCCTACTGCCTACGTCCACGAGAGTCTCGAGACTCGATCGCGTCGGTGGTAACTCAGTTCTAGCCGAAGCTTGCCGTGGAAATCCCTCGGGGAAGCTAGACTGAGGCAGAAGTTGCAGAGGGGGTCACATTGGTCACTTGCAAATGATGCATTTAAGAGTAATGTGATTTAAATCCAGGAGCATTTGTCTCATAGTGAGTGGCACCCTGGTCAGCGACCAGACTCCAGGAGGGGCGGCTGTATACCTACTTGGCAGAAAGTATAAAATGCTAGGGGCGACACCTCAAAAAAGAATCCAAGATGAGTTCAGATCAGGAGAGATTGGTTACGGTACAGAGAGTAGGAAACCCAGTACCGGCTGAAGGGAGTGGGCAAGCAGGCTCCTAACAGTCGAGATCCAACAGCCCTCTTTGGGAAGCAACAAGGCGGAAACAAAGGAAATAACGCTAACCAGACTTGGACGAAAAATTGAAGAGCTGGTTGAATTTGTGAAACCGAGGAATAACGTGCATAGCGAGATTAGGAGGATGGTAAGCACCATTAGCATGCTCTATGAATCAGCTATCTCTAAGATGGACATCGAGGAAAAAGAGTGCCAAACTTCACCAATTAGTAATGATTGGAAGGAAAGCTTACTCTGTCAACGAATTATGAATAGAAAACTGAACCCGGACGAGGCTTCTAACAAAAGCAGACCAGTCGGAGAGTCCAGCAAAATAAAGTTATCCACTTCGCCCAAGAGTGATGAAGGCCGGAAAAAAAGAAAAGTAATATTAAGGCTGCTCACGAAAAGACGTGCAAGCTCCTCGAATGTCGGTGATACTTACAAACAAGGAGGACGGAAACAAACAGCAAAATACCACTGTACTAACTGTTTCGGGTAATGCAAAAAGGACCGCCATGAATTCGAATCAATTGGAAAAAGTCAGAATCGGTTGCGTTTCATGTCGAATTAGAGAAAAAATACAGCTAATCAGATGCTTCAAGTGCCACGGGTATGGACATTGGTCCTGGAATTGTAGAAGTACCGCCGATCGATCAAAACTCTGCAGGAGATATGGTGAAAAGGCTACTTCACGAAGTCATGCCAGAAAGACTTAAAATGCCTGCTATGTGACGGAACGGCCAAAGACTGCAGTAAACACATGACTGGCAGCTTTAGATGTCCGGCCTACCAGAAAGCGCTGCAAATAGAACGAAGGAAATGAAAGTCATCCAACTAAATCTAAACCACTGTGAGGTTGCCCAGGGCCTGCTGCAGCAATCTGTACAGGAAATGAAAGTGCATGTGTCAATTGTGTGTGAATAGTTTAGGGACGGGGATAGGAGGAATTGGGTTTCAGATATATCAAATCGAGCTGCTATCTGGGTTTGCGGTAGCCATTCACTGCAAGAAATTGGTGGGACTTCTGTATCCGGGTTTGTCAGAGCCAAAGTGAACGGCATTCATATTTATAGCTGCTACGCACCTCCTAGTACATCGATTGGATAGTTTCAAACATTTCTCGATCGGTTAATGGATGACGCACAAATCCACAGCCCATTGTTGATAGCCGGTGACTTCAATGCGTGGGAAATCGAATGGGGAAGCAGAGAAACCAACAGCAGAGGTTCCGCGCTGTTAGAAGCGTTTGCATGTTTACTGGGCGTGTTAGTAAATACGGGAAATGCGCCTACCTTCTCTAGAGGTAACGTGAGCTCGATAATTGACCTGATAGACTAATAGCATGGAGAGTGAGCGACATATATACACATAGTGACCATCAAGCCATTGTATATGAGCTGACAGAGAGGCGACCTCGAAGGACTTTAGCTGGGTGCCATAAGGAAGCAATGACTTGGAAGTCGAAAGAGTTTGACGAGAACATATTTCATCTCATGATGGAGGATCTTACCTTGTCTGGAACCGCAAATAATAAAACCGTTAATCTTCTGAGACATATTACAAAATCCTGTGATGCAGCAATGCCCAGAAGAGTAGTGGATAACCGTATAAAAAAAATGTCTCAAGGCAAGGAGGCAATACCAGCGAGCCAGATCTCGCAAAACATAGAGAGGAGATTTATAATAGGACTGTCAGACTGATTCAGCGGTAGTTATCGTCTGCTGGAGTGCAACTGGCAGAACATAAAACAGAAGCAGTCCTTATTACTGGCAGGAAAATAATCGAAAACATAACTTTGGAGACTGGTGCTCAACAAATAGTGAGTCAACCATACATCAGGTACCTAGGAGTAATGATTGATTCCAGTTTAAGACACATCTCATTACCTCAAGCGAAAAAGCAAGTAGAGTTAACGCGGCGCTATCATAAATAATGCCGAATACAAGAGGGGCGCGGATGAGTAGCAGGGTTCTGCTCGCCAACGTTGTTAATTCCATAATGATGTATGGAGCACCAATTTGGGCCAGTTCGTTAGAAAGGGAGACTTTTAAACAAAGAGCTGCAGCAGTTCAACGGCTAAGTGCTTTGAAGGTATTGTGTGCGTTTCGAACGGTGTCCGATGATGCTCCATGTGTCCTTGCAGGAATGCCACCAACAGATCTACTGGCTAAGGAGCGCCAAACAATATACTTGCGTCGAAATCAGTCAACTAAAATGCAGAACTACAGAGTTGCGCGGGCTGAGACCATGAATCTATGGCAGAGACGATGGAATGAGTCGACTAAAGGCAGATGAACCCATCGCATAATACCCTCGATTGAGACGTGGTTGAACAGGCAACACGGAGAGTTGGACTATCACCTAACGCAGTTTTTAACCGGTCACAAATGCTTCAAAGCAAATCTGTATAGATTCAAGCATGAAAAATCACCCGACTGCCCGGCATGATTGTTTTACGGTTTTTTAACAGTTGATTATATTGTTTAAGCTAATTTTGATTCCCTTCCAATTCCATTTATATACATTAATTAAGATTGAAGCGAATTACATATTTATATATATATATATATATATATATATATATATATATATATATATATATATATATATATAATATATATATATATGTAATTCGCTTCAATCTTAATTAATATTTTCTGCCATTTTTTTGAGCTGTCGTATAGATCTTGCAATAGTAATTAGCTTCATGAGGCTCAGAATAAAGCATAGAAATATTGCAATATATCCATATTACACTTACATATTACACAATCGTAGAAATATAATGATCTATTTTTACGACTTAGAAATGTGATAATGTAATACAGGGCTAAGAAAACTTTATTTACTATGCAGTGTTGTACCAAAGACAATTTTAAGAGCATTATATTACATTTTAGATAATTCGTCTTTAGAGTGCGGCCGGTATATCTGCCTGCGATAGATAGTCTTGGTAAGAGTAATTTAAATACTTTAATTAAAAAGAAAAAATTCGCCGTAAGAATTTTGTTTGGAAAAAGATTGCGTGAAACTGTATATTTGTTTATTAAAGGTAACATTCTTCTTGTAAGAAAACTCTCTTTATATAAAACCATGAACATATTTTTTAAAAGAGCAGGATATTTAAAATATGTTAAAGTAAATAAGTATCCATTACGGCATGATAACAAGGAAAGAATGTTGTTAACGTTTTTCCAACTTTAAAGCTCCATCTATGTATCTACCATAGACTACCAGCATCCACTAAATGTTTCAGAACACCCACAATATTTGCTACTAGGTTAAGGAAATGGTTAATTTCCTAAAATCTTTCCTCAATTAAGTATGTAAATGCATATGAAATGTTAAAATTTTTTAAAAAAAAGTTAAGTCACAAAAAGTTGAGTCGAATTTTTTATTTAAAAAACTTTTCAGGTTTCTAAAAAATCAATTAAGTTTGTAAACAAATATTAGATTACAATTTGACTAAACTGTGGAACTGTTATGGATTTTTTAACATTCACATTCAAGGTTGGGAAGACCGCTTAATATTTTACTTCTCACTATTTATAGTCAGTCGAATAAAACCACATCTTAGTTTTAATCCTAAAATATACTAACTCGGAATCTGTTGAGCCAATTTAAGCCTTTCTGTGTGTGGTGAATGATGTTTCACAACCCCTTCTCAAACCTGCAAATACGTAAAATTTTGAATTAATTGTTATAAATGAGGTATAAATTAAAATTATAGGCGAATATTTAGTTAAATAGTTAACAACAAAAATACTTATTATCATACTTTAAGCATTTTCGCAAAAGTTCGCTTCAAAATAATAAACGGTTTGATAAGCATAATTGTTTTGTTTTTACACTTGATAACACTTGAAATTATAATTGAATAAAACCTTATAAAAATTTTCGGAAATGTTTCCTTAGAATGCACCCATTATCGAAGTAGTTGATAGCATCTAAATAATTTTGGTTCCCGAGCGTTAGTCACAACGAGTTATTTGTCCAATATAAATCACAATCATTTTATTGATAGTAACTAACTGTAACGCAATGTTTTTCGCTAATGTGTTTTTGGCATTAATTGGATCGATTTGAAGATAGCGACGAATGGTATATTATTATTCATTAATATTATTGAAATTAACGATCGATAACAAAAAAAAAAAATGAATAAATTCGATTTATAATTTATGATTCTGATGATAATGTTGTTGGTTGTATATAGAAGCAAAACATTTAATTTATAACACAATTTGAACTATTTCATGTGACTTTTCCTCTCGGTAGATGTTTGATGCCAACATAAAGGGATACCTGATTGCACGCAATAAATTCATCTTCGCTGTAAATATACACAAATGTATAATACTTATACAATTTCATAGTAATGAAGGAAGACTTGTACACTCATTGTTTTCCGTCTAATCCACGATCAATTTTGTAAGTGTTTTATTCGAGTGCGATTTATTATTACAATAGAAGAGATTATAATATTTTGTTAATAAACCAAAGAGTAAAAGGCTAAATTAATTTTATCAGAATAAAATGCAATCACTTTCTATTATACACAGTGAATGAAAATTTATTGACGCTAGATTATTGATGTTTGACGTCAAGTGGGCAAAATGAAATGATATATTAAAAACCAAATATATTAAACCTGTTTATAGTTTCATAAATACGTGTTCCTATCAAGGGGTATAATTGACATACGTTTGAATTGTATCTCTTAATGATAAGATATGTGAACGGAAAATAAATAACTTGTGTATGCTTCAAACAATTTGTTTCCAAAATAACTCAATAGATCGAAAAAAATAAACGACCTTGGACAATCAAACTTCATAAATTAATATGTACTTGAGCCAATGTCAAATTTTGGTTTCACTGATTGTCGAGTACAGAAAGAATTATCGGCCAAATTGAATATTGACACTTTATTAACGACCGGATAATTGTCAAAATTCTTCGATACGCGAATGTTTTATGGATATAAGGAAATTAAATGAAGACTGTCGGGTCTGTAATTCTAAATCGTCTTCGGTAAGTTCTAAAAAACAAACATTGATACTTTTGTGTAAAATATATTCAAATACATATTTCATTTACGTTCGATAGTTCTAATTAATTACCCATAAATAATTAATCTCATTGGAGAATAAAGGACAAAAAACGTAAAATAGCAAATTGGCAACTAAAATAATTTCCAAACAAAAATGTTTCCATACATTTTTGCAAATCATTTAAAATTTAAGTAATACAGGGATTGATTTCATTACCAATCACCATTTATTCGACAAATAGATAACACAATATATGTACTCGTATGTAGATAAAAAAAACACCTAATTAAAATGTTTAGCTATAAAATATTTCACGGTAATAAATTATTTGTTGATTATTAGTCATTGATCATGTGTGTGTGTGTGTGAATAATCATCGTGTCAGATTTTATTGATTATACAATTTATGAACTTTATTGATGTGGACGGAGACAATTAAAATTGATCACGTACTTGAGAAAATCTTTGGTTGAATCGGCCTCTACAGGCAAAGCTCCGATGAATTGAATAGCAGGTATGATACCCGGCACTTTTACAGAAAAATTGAAAGAATGAATATAGGAATGGTTGTGAAAAAAAAATCGATAAATCGTTAAGTACCGTAAATTGAAATTCTTGTGAGTTAGTTGGGAAAAAAATATTGAGAGTATTAAAGTACTTAAGTACGTTATTTAAGTATATATTGACCATTTTTATCTATGACCTATAAATTAGTACAGGATCCTAAGAAGAACAGAAAGAAAAGACCTGCAAAAAAAGAAAGGCAGCATTTTCATAATTGCAAACGAGAGCCTGTATGTGTTAAATGTTCGGAGAAACATTTCGCCCAATCTTGTAATTTGACAAAAAATTCGCCTCCAAAATGGTAAACTGTAACGGAGAGCATCTCGCTAACTTTACACGAAGTGAAATAGCCAGCGAACTGCAAAATCTGGGAAACAAAAAACGACAGGGCCCGCCAAACCATATCAAGTAATGGCAAGGAATGGCAAGTAATAGAACAATGTCCAAAAACCCAGTGGTAGAACTGCCACAAATAAGCGCAATAGTAGACCGAAAAACATACTCGTAGATTGTACAACAGCGGCAAACAGTAAGTAACAAGGAAGATGGCCAAAGTTTAATTTTTGAAAAAATCCCAAGGAATACAGAGACATTGAAGTTAAGGCTTCTAAAGCAAGAAATAAACGGCTAAATAAGCAAGAGACAGTGAATGAAATCACTTTCATGATGTACTAATCTATAAAGACGAATAAACGCTAATTGGGATGCAAATGGGCTGTTGCAACAAATTTCAGAATTAGAGATTTTCCAAAATATAGAAAAGATAGAAATATGCCTATTTTCTGAATCTCGAGAATACCAGGGCTACCACGCCATCCACCCAGCAGGTAAAGCGAGAGGAGGCCCAACCATATTTGTCAAGGAAAACATTAAATATTAGGAAGGAGTAAAAATTGAAGAAGAAATTATGCAAGTAGCCACCATTAATGTTCGATTAAATAATCAAAAGGCGATGCACATATCTTCAATATATTGCCCTCCACGTTATAATCTGACTACAGAAAACTATGTTTTAACTACATAATCGGAGGCGATTTTTTTTTGCGGAAAGTACATATTGGGGATCAAGACTAACAACTCATAAGGGTAAGGAGCTTGTCTGGGTAAATTATCATATTGGCCAGAGAATTCAAATAAAATACAAGATTTGATAGATTTTTTTGTAACAAAAGGGATGTCTAAAAACTACGTACTACTTGAAAACAGTAAAGGAATTTTGTTTGACCACATGCCCGTCATTAATGCACTCAGTGATACCGTTATCAAAAAAGAAAATTTGCCTAGGTTAACAAATAATAAAACAAACTGAGATCTCTTCTAGAACCTAGTCGAAGATAATACTGAATGACAAGTACCAATTAAAACTCCGGCACAACTTGAACTTGAGAGCTGCTGAACAACTGTATACTACAAGCAGCGTGACAGAGTACTACTCCTACTCGTAACCAAACGGAAAATCACATGAACTATCCAGTAGAAATGAGAGATCTGGGATGAGAGAAACGTCCGGCTATTATCAAGAATGACGATGGAAATTGGGTAGAAGTGCCAAGGAGAAAGCTGCACTGTTTGCAGCCTATATTAAAAACACATTTCAATCTCTTCCAAGGCAAACAGCTGAAGAAAACATAATTCCAGTAAATAAAGTGGATAATTAAAACATAAGACCTGTAACACTACAGGAGCTAAAAGATGAAATTAAAAACAACTTAAGCTCAAAAATATCCCCTGGTTATGACCTAATTACTGGACTTATAGTTAAAGTACTAGCAGCGTTCAACACGTCTGCGTGGCAGATGTGATAATGATTCTAAAACCTAACAAGCCGCTAAACAAGAAAACGTCATATAGGTCGATCCCTACTTCCTACAATTTCAAAATTACTTGAAAAGCTACTACTCAAGGGGGTAAAATTGGTAATAGCAAGTAAGAAAACTCATTCCTCCTCATCAATTTGGATTTATAGAGAGGCACTCTATCATAGATCAAGTTGCGCAGAGTCCAAAGCTAATCGACTTTGGGGAGATCTCTATTTTAGTATGTGAGTAATTAAACATAAATTTTTTAAAAATGTTTCTATGAATGTTAAAATTTCAAAAAATCATTAAAGCGGGGGTTTGGGGCGGTGGCCCCCATCCTCTAAGGTATAAAACGATTTAAAATAATATTTCAAAAATTTGTTATATTTAAAAAACTTGATTTTTTAGGATTTTTCTTTATTATCGATTATTTTATTTTAAATAACGATACCGACCAACCTTCGACACATTCTGCCTTTCGATAAATTTGACCATTTCACAAAATCTGCCCATCGACACATTCGGCCTTTCGCCACATTAGGCCTTTCGACTTTCGTCTTTTCGATGTTTGACCTTTCGACTCTTCGACATTCGGCCCTTTCACCCTTTCGACCGACTCGGCCTTCGACAATCAGTCTTTTGACATTCGGCCTTGTGCCATTCTGCCTTTCGACCCTTACCCATTATAAATGTATGAATGGGTGAGTATACCTGAAAAGGCATGTGATGCTCAAAATGTTTAATCAGTTTGCGTCATAGTACTTACGATTAAAAGTATATTACTACTGTTTTGTGAGCCTCTACAAACAATAAAAAAATAATTAAAGGTATACGAAATGCCGCAAATTGGTATTAATATATTTAATATTCTTATCTAGCATAAAGTGATTCTATTAAATTTGACTGATTCGGTAAATAGAATTGTATTTTTTATTTGCTGATAAAATATGAAATGTCCGTTCGGCATGATATTTCATTGACAGTTACTATACTTATATTGAACATCACTTTCAATTTTTTATTTTCGCACTAAAGCTATGTTAAAAAAAATCTGTAGCAAAGCTTAAAGGCCGATATACATTGAGAACGAGCGACGAGAACGAATTTTCCTTATTAAAAATAAAAATAAAAATTTTAACGATTTTATCGATAATTAACAACATAGGAAAATTCGTTCTCGCCACTCATCTCAATGTGCACCGGCCTTAAATGAGTAAATATTGTTATCACAAATTAATTTTTTCTAGATTTTCACATTTTCGATGAATTAAGGGTCCAAAACGTCGACCTTTAAATTGTCGTGTCCGTGCTTCTGGTCACACAGTTTTTTAAAGATCTTTATTCACCTTCTAATAAACATATATAGGGAATAATTGAGTAAATAAAAGAAAATTCTTCAAAATTATGATTGATTATTGTTTTATGGCCTCCCTATAATTTGTACGTGCCTGTGCAAAAAATTAAACAAGACTGAGAAATGTTATGAAATGTGAAAATGACGTCACCTTTCGATCGTTTACTTCATTATTGCCTACCCTTTATTACGTTTTAGTAATAAGCATTCTATTAAATAAACATAAATGTTAAATGTTTGTATGTGTATACAATGAAATTAATGAAATTAAAACCGTAAGTACGAAACCGGATATTTGACCTCAACTGTAAATAAGGAAATGTTCAAACATAGATGGCACAAGAAAGCAAATAGAACATTTAAGATTGTATCGATACTATTATTCAGGTCGATTATAAAATCCGCGGGAGTGAATCGAATTTGAATCGAAAACGGCACAAAAAAATTGAAAACGATCTTTGCAAATCAATAGGTGCATCCGAAATGGAAAATGTGCATTTAGCGAAGAAAGAGATATTTAAATATTATGCGATGCAGTTTTCATGTGCGCTTTAATACATCTTGTTTATGTTAATTAGCCGTATTTATCGGTTTATTAATTTGGAGTTGTTATTTGGAATTGTTGCATTTTAATGAATATTAATCTAATCAGAAGCGTGTTCATAGAAATTCCTATGCATTCTTTTATAATTCATAATAGAAATTGTTTTACAATCTAAATCAATAGTAGATGTTAAAGCTAATTTCATTTAAAACAATGGGGCATGCTTATAGTAAACAACAACAAAGCACTAAACGAATGTAGCTACCAACATGAACATCGAGCGGACAATACCGGGATCCGGAAGCGGTAGGCTTAGGTGTTGGGAATGTGACAAGATGGGGACCATCTCAATTTACTGCCTCAATGCACTGTCGGAAAACAACACAAGGATTAGTGAAGATCCCCGGTCGAGACAAAAATCCAGAGTCACAAACAGCAAACTCAGATGTTGGGTATGTGATAAGGTTGGCCATACCTCACGGGATTGCTGGGAAACAAGAAGCAGACGTCGGCAAGGACTTCCTCTATGTAAAAAACACCCAGGGGAAAGCAAATATCGGCCAAGGAGGCAAGAATGAAAATAGTCGGTAAGGTGGAAGGAACTAATGCTGGTTTCGCCGAGTGTAGTATTTATATATTATATTTAAATGTCAATATATATTCAAGTTTCTTATCGTTCACTTTTATGCCAAACACATAGGTATATCCAAAAGGAAAAATCACTTCCTATGTTTTAAACACTTCTGTGAGAAGCGATCGTCTTCTTCACGAAAAAATAATGTAATTAAAAAAAAAATCACGTACCATACGTACCACAGCCATTTTTGTTCTTCCTACTTTTTTTTCTTCATCCCTAAAAAAACCTTTGTTTTGATCGTTCTTATATAGTAGACAAGCTTTCCCCCTCCTGATCTCGGGGCGACGATCAGTACCAAAAAAAAATTAATATTTTTGAGAGATGCATCTGATGCGAAATCTGTGCTTCTGGGTGAACTATTTTAAATTTATATCAGCAATGGTTATACAAATAAACAAATTAATTTGGTCAAAACACTTAAACACAACCTTAAACGTTTCACAAAAATATAAAGAAAAACAAAATTTATCAAAATTTTTTACAAAAACTTAACATTTCATTATCTCTCAATTGTGCAGGATGCATTTCGATGTAATCGTACATCATCATCAACAAAGTTTTGTGTCTAAAAAAATTGGCTATTTTATAATAGATGCCGCCTCCAACAATTTAAAGATTTTTCGTTTCTTTTGGCCACCAAAAAAAAAAAAAAAAGTAGAAATCGTGCGCAAAATCAAAAACAAATTTGCCGTTCAGAAATCAAACTAAAACCAAAATATGTAAATATGCAACCCGTTACAGAACTAATTTGTGCCGTCAAAAATGCAAAAACTAACCCTGTTTTCAGCGGAAACCTGAAAATTTTTACCGATATTTTCCATTTGTAAACAAAAAAAAAATGGTGTTTTTCACTAATTTTATTTTGAAAATTGAAAAAACTAATTTTATTTTGTTGCAATTGGATTTTTATACAAAACATGAAATTAAAATACAAATACAACACAATGGGAGTTACAAGCTGAGAAACATTATTTGTCACACAATCTAATGCTCCTTCCAGCAGGTATTTAATGTAGAATACTTTATTTCAGATAATGCCAAAAAAGAACGGTTGACACAATCCAAAATAATAAGGCATCAATTATTGTCATGTAAGGGTCGTTGTCGATTTTGTTTAATATCAATTGAAATGACCACCTTAAACGTAGCGATTATGCCTTGATCTAACGATTGAATAAATGGCATAGTATTAAGTGGCAGAAATGCGATTTTGACAACAAGCGATTTGGATACCTTTGTCCTTCAGTATCAATCAGTAAAAATGGCCGAAGTCACCCAGGCTTTTTTATTCGCTATTCAGTGGACTGGCAAAGTATTTAATTTAATACCCTTCATTACTCTTGGATAAAGCGACTTATTTATCACCAACAGTTTTAACATTTGGTCGCCTGACGCGTTAAAACAAAACAGGAATATTATTCGGTCCCTACATGCTTTAAAACAGCTAGCACTTTACTCTGTTTTATCTAGATATGTATGTTCTACTTGGCATCTTTTTCCAAAATATACCCATTTCTTCGGCATTAAATACTTGCTCTATATTATATCCGCCCTCTTCAATTATTTTTGCCAGCTTCACAGTATATTCTCTAGCATTTTCCGTATTACCAGAGGCAATTTCGGTTTTAATTTTGACGTTGTGCAATGCATGCCTTTCTAAAAAGCAATGCAACCAGCCGTTGCTTGCAGAAAATTTTGTTTTCTTCTCGTTAGCGGATTGTGCAGACGTTCCGGAATTAAACCTTTTAATTTGTTCAAACATTATTAACGCTTTGAGTTTGATGGTATTAACATCCACCGGAATCCGTTTCTAAGTCTTATCCTCAATCCAAGTTACTAATGCTTTCTTCATTTGTTCTAATGTTGTATCTCTTGAATACGAAGATGCCTTAGAGCTCAGTTTAGAATCTGATACAACCGATTGTCGAATGGGATTTTCGTTTTTTTTTAATCGTTATTTGGATCTTGTTGTTCAACGAAATTCTTTTTGGCTGTATTTAATTAACTTTCGGCTGATCTGTCATTTTACTTAACGGCTGTTGCTAAATAGAAAACATATTTTTACTTACCATTTAAGCAGATAGATTTGGTAAAATTAATCAAATTGCAACTTCCCACACCGCTACAAAATATGTTTTATATTCACAGCAACAAACCCATTTAGAACGAAAAATTTGCAAATTTCATGGACTCTCACAAGTTTAATAATTATTTAACTGATACAAAATCAGATAGAATTAATATTGACGTAGTATGAAAATAAATTGGTGATTCAAACACATTTAAAATTCACAGATTCAAACAGATTTTTTTTTTTTTTTGGTTTTAATCGATGCAATCTGTTCTGGGGCTCAAGGCACTCCCAACTCTTTCTTTCGCAGTTTACTTTTGCCGTCCTACTTTACGCAGTAGTAGCCAAATCGAGGACGTACGGCTATAGAACCGTTTTGTCTAAACCACCTGCACATTGCATTGAAAGAACTACAAAGAATGTAAAGGAAAACAGCCGAAATAACGAATTATTGAAAGTCAAATGGCCATCCCCTAAATATAACAAACAAACTGCAAAACATAATAAAAATAAATTAATTTTCGGAAATAATTTAATTATTTTTTTGCCGTGTAAAAAAATCCCACCGTGTGAAAAAGGTTTAGTTTATTGTTTTTCCATCGTGTTACTTCGAAATAGTGTAAAAATAGACCGTGTAAAAACAGGATTGGGTGTATTTGTTAAAAAATGTTGAAATAAATAAAATTTGCTTTAATCATCGGCACCAAAAAATTCTGATTAATTGTTAATCGAAATTATGCCCTTAAGAATGGTAAAGTGTCATGAATAATTTTAAATGTATTAAAGAATGTTAAAGGCTTTTGCATAAATAACTGTCATTTTGACTTCATCCTATTCATTGACTCCACGAGAGAATTTCGTTGAAGAAAATTGACGATTTTTATAAAATTTTCCAAAGACGTTTTATTATTGAATAGCACACACTGAGAGAAAAATACATTCTTATTGAAAAAAATACAATCAAAGTAAAAAAAAATACTATTAATTATCAACCGATCGCAAATTCTGATAATACAATAGAATTTACAATTAAATTTCATTCCTCATATAATATCATATTGACAAACTTTAATAAAGTATCAGGAACACATTTTGTTACATCAATCATATAGATAGAATATTTTTTCACATAAATAGAATGTTACGTTACACAGATAGAATATTTACCATCCAGAGAGAATGTTGCTTCACATAGATAGAATGCTCTTCCAATAGGTGGAAACTTTCTTCACACAAATAGAATGTTTCCTCATTGAGATAAAATGTTTTCTCGCATAGATAGAATTATTTTTGTACAATTTTCAGGTAGATAGAACATATTTTTCATATGGATGGTTATTGGCTTTCCATTTGATAGAATGTATTTTCATATGAAATAATGAAATACTGTATATTTTATAGTGGAATTGATTAGTTTGATGGTTTCTATACTAAAGGATTTTCCAATAAGGACTTGACAACTTTTTTTTAAATAAAACGCAAACCATTTGAGATATCTCGAAAATTTTATTATTGGGTCAAAGTACAATCAAAACATTTATGTATGGAATTCGACATCGTTCATATGTCTACCACGGAAACGTTTGAAAGTGTCGATTCGTTGAACCCAATTTTCGATTATTCGGCCACACATTTCGACCGAAACGGCCGGTATCTCTCGTTTAATATTGGCTCTGAGCTCCTTTAACCACACCGGCTTGTTGGCATAGACCAATGATTTAACGTAGCCCCATAAAAAAAAGGTCTAGAGATGTTAAATCACACAATCTAGTCGGCCAATTGACAAGACCATTTCTGGATTTAACACGTTCATCGAATTTAGATTTTAATAAGTCGATTGTTAGACCCGCTGTGTGGCATGTCGCACCGTTTTGTTGAAACCACATATCATTAATGTCTAGTTCATGCAATTGATCAAAGAAATAACGTTGCAACATGTCTCTGTAGCAGCGAATCGACTGTTTTGGTTCATTTGCGACGGGCGCTTTAACGGCAGCAATATTCTTAGCACTTCGACCAATCCGTTATCTCACTGGCACGGGAACATCCGACAGCAAATATTTAGGCTCAAATTTTTTCACTAGATTATGAATTGCTTATCTACTGGGACGATAATTACGACCAAAAATTGGAATTAACGCTCTTGAAGTTGCAGTCACCGACTTGTAGTAAATTTTAATTATTTGTAAACGTTGTTCATTCGTGTACTTCATCATGATGAAAATGTTGTCTTTACTGAATGTTTTGACACTGACAGTTTAGTTATTGGTTTAAGGGTGCGTTCACAGTGAAAGTTCCAAGTTGTCAAGTTCTTATTGGAAAACCCTTTATTAATAATATTTATCATTTAGACACTAGACCATCAATAGGATTGTAATGCATTTTTGAACTTGCCTCAAAATTAAATAAATAAAATGGACGAGCAATTAAATTTACATTTATTTATTTTAAAGATAACAAACTAAATTATTAAATTATTATCACAAATTCCAGGTGACTATAAAAAAAATAAAAAAATAATTCACTGACTAATTGAACTAAATTAAAAATGAAAAAATAAAAAAAAAGTTTTGTTAGTTACATTAAAAATTAATTATTGTACATCACTAATTTTAATTTGTATCTAATAGTTTTTTAATTATAGGATATTTGGGTGGGTTTTATCAAAATCGGTTTCAATACCGCAAAAATATTTTTGTAACAAATTCCAAACTAAAATAGACGCTGCTGGATATTGCAAGTTAAACATTATAAATATTTTAAAACAGGTGTCCACTTCCCGCAAAATGCAACAAAATTTATAACGAACATCGTCAAAGTAAATTATGAATTCGTTTAAATTAAATCGTGTCCCAAGAACGATTATAAATGGTTGAACCGGCATATTTAAATTTTTCATTTTTTGAATTTTCTCTTCAACTTCCAATACCGATTCTCCAAAAATAATCATAGAATTTTGTGAGTCCTTTATTGAATATTTTACGCAAGTTTGTTTCGATGAATGTGGATTATCCATCATAATCCTCCACACTGGTGGTATCAGGTTGTGCAATAATTAAAGGCTGTAAAGATTTTTTTATCTGGAAAAATTTACAAAATACTTAAACTGTACAGCTTTTCACATCAAACTTTCAGTTGATTGCAAAATATGGAAGTTCAAGTTGTCAAAAGTAAAAAACAATTATTTAAAAGCATTACTTTACCCGCTTACAAATACACTGAACATTGTTATAACTAAACGAAAGTTAAATGGAATGTTAATTTAATATGGCACAGCCATATTTACATATTAACACTAAACACTTCTTTAAACACTAAACAAGAAAAATTAATAAATTAAGGTTGAAGTTGACAGTGAAAATAAAAAATTAGAATAATACCTATGTTCATTAGAAAGCTAAGAACGATTTGTATTAAAAGCAGTTTGCAGTTATTTCGTTGAAGAATAAAAAATATAATATATAGTTAAATATTGAAACACATTTCAATCAAACATGTAATTCAGTTAATATTTTAATTCTAATGAAAACAAATCTTTAATTTAATTTTTGAATTATTCAACGTCAAACCTAAAGCTACAACATTGAGGAATACTGGAAAACAATTCCAATTTTGCAATTCTGCATTAATAATATGATTTTATCCTTACAATGGGTGATATCAGGTGAATCCAATTGTGATATTACACTTTCGTCTTCTTTTAGTTTCGGTATTATTAATGACAGTAGTTTATCACAACATGATTGGGAACGTTCGACAAATTACCCATATAAATGATTGTAATCAATAGATATTTGAAATTATTAAAATGAATAATATGTAGTACGTGTATGTGTTCATACATTTAATTTAATTACCAATTTATATCCTAGAGCAGATTTATAACTAAGCCAGGCATCAAATATTTCTTTTGTGGTAGTTGTGACGTTTAGACATATCTGGGTTATTTGTCAAATCCTCTGACCTCTTGTTTGACTCCATAAGCTTCAAACTCGGAAAAATCGCAGTTGGCTTACTTAATTGCCTCAAGATATTCTTCTTCAATTTCTGTTTTAATTTCTAAAAAATTTTTTACGAAAAACACACATTTAATTTTAATTGTACGCAAAATAGCATTTATGAATAAATCATAATCAATAAATAATTCGGAGCAGTCAGAGCATTTAGATACTTTAATACCTTACAAAAAAATATTTATTTGGCCCACAGAAAATTACAATGCTGGCTGCCATTGTGTATTCCCATAAATTAGCTTGGAATTACATAAACTTACTTTGTGGCGTATTTACATTCATATGCTAAAAATTATTACAGCAAAACATTGTGCTAAATCTGACATAGTGTAAGGCCGGCCCTAGGCGAAACATTTTACTATTCATACTAAACTAAACTAAAAATATTTATCACTCAACAATTATACATGTACAAGTTTCCCCCTATACTACATGTATTTCTGTGGGATAATTTACCCAATTTCACTTAACCAATATGGCATATAAATGTGTAAACTATACAGAATGTTCCATTAGATTGATCTGCGCAAGAAAGTATAATTACGGCTATAAAATCCGTGTACGTCTAGGGAAAACATATTTAAATTTACTACGCTTACTATGTCTTCGGTTGAAATTTTTTTTACGATTTCTCCTGATGTTGACTTAAGACATTGCCCCATGCACAAAAGGTAAACCGACATTTCAAACCGTCAAATCTAATTATTAGCAATATTATTTGACTCTCAATATCAAAATTATTTAAAAATAGTTCGAATTTTAAGTTCCACTTTATTCGTAGAAAATTTTATTAAAATTGATTTAATTTCATTCAAAAACCCCCAATTTTATATTTTGACGGACGGATTTTTGCTTGACGTCCGTCAAAACATAAAATTGGGTTTTTTTGAATGAAATTAAGTCAATTTTAATAAAATTTTCTTATAATAAGGTAGAACTTATAGATTTGAACTATTTGTTAATAATTTTCATATTGCAAAGTGAAGCAACATAGCCAAAAATTGGGTTTGACGGTTTTAAATGTCGGTTTTCCGTTTTGCATGGGGCAATGCCTTTAGCATTGTCGGCCGCCATTTTTTTCTTGTGGATTTCAAAATAATTTGTTATGAGCCTAAGAAGAACCGTTCTTGAGGAATCTGTGAATGATGGGTTCTTAATTTAGTTTTCACCCAATTTTTTACCAACCATGATATCTTCTAAAATAGTTTCCAAAGTAACTGCAATTGAAGTACAACTACTGACACAGGAATTACTGTCACTGCTATTTGCTGTTGGCCTTCCTTCTAAAATGTATTCAGCGTCTGGCGTCATGGTCTTCCACAATTTAAGTTTTTGCTCGAATTTTATCATGGTTCCAATATTTATCTTGTTTTCCAGCATAACAATATGAGATGATCTCTTTCCATATGTCGCAGGGCATCTAAATCAATCGACTCGTCTAGAAAGATAAAAAAAAAAAATATTACAAAATAATCTAAAACAATATTTTCTGAACGTACCTAGGAACATTTCAAAGAGAAACTCAAATTTCCATTGTTGTAATATTTTTTTTAATTCTTCTTTTTCTCTTCTTATTATTGCCGGCCCAACGATTGGTGCCTTTTGATGTTTTTGCGAAGATGTATTACAGCATTTTACTGTGGCATTTTATAAACAACATTTTCAAGCGCTGGATTATTTATTGATGTCGTTGCAACTGGTTCCACAAGACTATTATTAGCTGACCAATCTGTTAATATAGTACCTATATACTGTTTATTTATTTATTTACATTAATTTGGAAATTCTATTTTGAGCTAAAGCTCATTCTCAATAGAATTTTTAAAAAATGGCCAAAGTATAATAATAATACAAAATAATTGTTGATTTAAGAAATAATTACAGTACACCCAATAGACTTCTTCCGGCAATTCTGTATCTGAAGTTTCACACCGTGGCTTGGATCTTTCCATCTTTAAAAGGTATACATGAGGGTTCCATGCATTATTCACCTGAAACATTAGAGTCTCAGAAATCTCGTCTCGTTAAGATGACATAACGGCTTGGGTTGGGGTTTTTGTACACAAATTATTTTAATTAAAATATTTATATTTAAAAAAACTGAAAATAAATTTGAACTGACTCGAAAGTCTAAGCCTACTCTACTGAATAGCATGTGGTAATGTATATGACTCAAAATCGACTTGGTCGGATCCCACGGTTGTATTTGTGTTCGTTTAAATTATTATTTACTTATGAATCGCTTATAAATTAGAACTGTACCTAATTTAGTATGGTTAAACATTTATTTGTGGTTTCAAAATATAAATTTTAAAAAAATTAAAAGACCTAAAAATTTTCCCTTCGGAAAGAAATAGTTTTTTGTTTTTAAAAATCTGGCGCCAAACGGAAATATACCGTATCATTTAGAGGTTTATGTAAATTAAACGGTGGTTATTTTCTCATTTGAGTATCCTACTATTATGTGTCTCTCATTAATTTTGACATTTTCTGGTGTTGGCTCGAGCAGGAACTTAGGAAACTTTAGTTGAATTTTTTTAGCAAAACTGACTAAAATGTTTATTCTATTTGATGAAGATCGAGCATAAGTTTTAAATTCTCGATGCTTTGATTCATAGCGGAAACACCAAAAATATTTGGGCGGGCCAGATTCTGCTATTATCTGTGTCATTGAAAAGTGATATGTAGAGAAAATTATGTTTCCTAATGATCATTTTAAGTTTGTTTAACGTATCACAAGTAAAGCAACTGGACATCAGTAAATCAATTAATTCAATTAAGCATAATAAAAATTTCCAAACTGGATTGGTTGCTGGAACTAATTCACCAATAATGAGAGGTAAAACGAATACCAAACATTTCATTTCACTTGCACTCATTTGCAAATGGTTTCTGTCAATGTGGTGCATTTCAATTTGTTTAGATAAATTGGCAATATTTATTTCACCATAAAGAGCGAATCTCATTAAAAATCGTATTCGCAGATATTCCACGTCTATCATTACATTCTGATGTCAAGTAATGTTGATAATTTTCTGCATTACGTAAGGAACTAGGTAATTCCTCGCATGTGGTTTGTATTGAAATGTTAGAAAGATATCAAACTCAACGGAAAAAATTTGCAGAGAAAGACTTCGCAAACTCTAAGGTGGTATTTACACCTAAATTATCACCAATAATTAGACCAAGCACAAAATAAACTTTTCTGTAACCACTTTTAGTAAAAATATTAACTCCTTCATTTTCTAATTGTTTTAATTCTAATATAAGCCGCCTTACACTTAAATGTATACCATAATGCTTCATATCTGACGATGTTAATATTTTGTGTGCAGGAGATATATTGTAATTGGGCACATTTTATATCTGGAAATCCATAGTAAATTCCAGTAATCTTTCGTATATGGGATCCTAAAGGATTATTTATTTCATCACAAAATATAAAAATATAGAATAGCTAGACGTTTGGAAACAGTTCTAAGCGGCGTTGTCAAAGATTACCTTGCAAAAAATTAGAAATTCTATTCACGCTTTGCTATGAATTGCGCGCAGCAAACTTGTCTTAATTAAATTTTCCTATTTCAAACATTTTACCTAATTGAAAATGTATGAGAAATAAAACACTACCATTGTTAATTTCATCGTAGCTCATTCCCTTTTGATATATTTGATGCCTAAGGAATTGTTTATTGTAAAAGCAATAAACTCATCTAAAAGATCAGCTCTGCGTAATTTATCGAAAAGTTTGTACTGTGTATTACAAATTTCAAATGGATCAGACAAAACTTGCAGCATTTTTAGAATTTCCTTTTTTATTGATACATCAAAAGTTAAATTCAACAATCGCGTCGACATATTAATTTTGATAGGTTTGCGATTTTCTCATATTTTAAAGCAAATCTGTTTGAACTATGCAGAGAGATACTCACTTCTAATGCAGCTTGACCAATTACACTTCCAATTGGCGGTAGTTAATTGGCTATTTTTTATGTCGTTTGGTGGAACTTCACTGGACATATTAGTAGTACTATGGTTTGATAAATCAATGGTAACTAAATCAAGGTGGTTTGATTTCTGTTTCAGATTGAAATCTTTTTGAATAGTTACCATTATTACTATGAATACGATTTAAGTGGCGTTTAATAACATTAAAGTTTAGAAATTATTGAATACAAGAGCCTTCCGCACATTCATACGATGAGCTGTGCGTAAGATTATGCCATATCTTTGTAATTGTAGTATATCAAAAAAACTTTTCTTGCATTTAAAGCAAATCATTTGAAAGCGATAATTACTTTGGTGAGGTCTAAAGTTAAGAGCAACGACACTACTTCACGAATTTTAACAAAGCTTTATTATATGTATTTTAACACAAATTAATTTTTCCAAAACAAAACTAAAAGCACTAATTTACCTTATAGTTTATGAATTATTTGTAGCAATTTAATTTATATTTAAACACTAAACATTGATTTTAAGCACCGAATATGTATGTATATTAAACAGAAAATTTAAACTGCACCATAACCTTTGCTTGCGAACACATCGATTTACTGTGATTAAGTTACAGAAAACACGTTAATTAATATTATATTGTGTAATGCAGTATTTCTCGAATTTTGCTTCGCATTATTTTCGGTTGTTATATTTAATAGCCTTTTTCGCATCAATAACGTTCGCTATGACATTAATAGTAAAGTTGTGAAATAAATGATCATTTCTATTCAAAATAATATTGAATGGAAAGTTCTACCATATGGAAAAATTTTACTATCAACATTTGATAGTATATTTGTTAAAGAAATCAACAGTGGCAATTGGAAATCGATCATCATTTAAAGCTTTCCTCCACATCAATAATGTTCATTATCATATTGATAGCAAATATTAGATATAAGAAAGATATTAATTATTATGAGAATTTTCTCTATATTTTATTGCTTTATTACCTCTTTTCCAATTTAAGGAGGATCAAACGATATTTTGTATTTTATTGCTTTATTGTTTTTTTCTCGCTTTTTTCTTACATTTTTTTTTCTATATTGTCAATCCTAAGAACATTTTTTTATTATTATTTTTTTATGATCTTATTACCATTAAAAAATGCGTATTTTAAATTTTATTTTAAATAAGTTGCACACATGCTGCACAGGTAACAAATACCTTGCTCTTTTTTTTATGTTTTCATCTATGCAATCTTTCCTGGGGTTCACGGCACTCCCAACTCTTTCGCAGTTTATTTTACCGTCCTACTTTACGTCGTAGTAGCCAAATCGAGGATGTACGGCTATAAACCCGTTTTTGTTTAAACCACCTGCAAATTGCATTGTTTCATGCCAGCCTGTAGCGCTGACTTGAAAGTTGGGTCGGCCCATGGATTCTGCACTCTCAACAGGGCGTCATAGTTGTGTTCATCTTCATCACCCCTATAGGAATTCGAACCCGGTACCTCCCGATCCAACCGCCACAGCTTTAACTACGTCGCTTGGTTGGTAAATACCTTCATATTCATTATTTTCCCCTGTCAAAAAAATATATAACCTAAACAAAAATAATGAAACGACATTAATGCGTATCAATAAGAAGGAAGGTAAATGAAAAATAATTTTGAAGTAATAGTCTATCATTCTGAAAATATTACTATTAACAATTTATAATATCTTTGTTAATATAACAGACCATTGTTAATCAGAAATCATTCAAAACCTTTAAAGGTTGTCTTTTAAGTTAATGACAGCAAAATTTCAAAGTGGATGAACATATTTATAAAAAATAATTTTGAAAGAAAAGTCTTTGTTGATACATATTGTATGTATGTAATGTAACCGACAGCGGATAATCAGAAATCATTCATCATTTAATAGATTTCCCTCATATCAATTGAGTGCACTATTACATTGATAGTAAATTTATAAACTGGATGATCTTATTTATCAAAAATAATTTCGAATAGAAAGTTGTATCGTTTTAAATAAAACTTCTATCAACAATCGATAGTACATTTGTTAATAGGTAGTAATGGGTACCTGTTAACAGGTAGTCTATAACCAGAAGTTATCCATCATAGTAATGAATTGCTATCATATTCATAAATAACTGTTATTGAAAAAATAATCTTTTCAATTAAACTAAAAATTACAACTTCATTTTATCAATGCGAAAGTAAAATTTCTCTCTGTGCAGTGACACTTAATTGAGTAAACCTTAAAACTGATTTTATATGTAATCACGGTTGTCACCGTCATTAGGCACTATTCCCTCCTAAAATTTCTAAATATTCTGGACATTCCTGATTAGCACAAATTCAACATCAATGATTTTTTAATGACTGTGGATCTATCGCAACGGAATGCCTAATTAGGCACAAGATTTTTTAATGGTTTCTAGAATTTTTTATGTTGGAAATAGTTTTTTTGTGCTCAGATCAGTCTCTTGGAACATTTTATAATCATGTACTCTTGGCGGGTCCTCGAATAACATGTCCAGGATTCGTTGTGGCAGGGTACTTCGTTCAAAACAATTGTTAAATTGAATCTGTGAAATTAAACAAAAACAGGATTTGTGCAGATAAGCATTTTTTCATTTTGTAATACCTTTGGTTTGAAAATTGTTTGCTTTGTTCGCATTTTCCAAATTTTCAATTGTGATCAAAATTGGGCAAAATTTTTAAGTTAGAAAATAAATTGATTTATCTTGAAATTCACGATATAAGTTTATAATTCAGATCAAATAAAATTTGGAAAAATCAGTTATCGTTACATATTATGTTTACAATTTTACGCATTTAATAATATGATAAATAAATTATCGAATAAAACTAAATTAGCTGGTTTAATGGGTTGGCCATGACTTTCGAATCAAACGGTTGTGTGTTTTGTTTTTTAATTTTTTTTTTAAAAAATGTTTATTAAAAATAATTAATTTATTGTTAATTTAACAATTTATCGACGGTCGGTGAACAAACGTCGAAGGTGTACACGTGTTTTGTTTTTTTGCTCTGAATCCGGAGTTAAATTGAGGTGGATCGTGTTGTGTTTTAAAAATTTCAAATGTTGAAAGAAGCGCGTACATTTTTGGTTATCCTGGATTCGCTCTAGATTCTTCATTTTAAGGCGTGGTGAACGTAACCTGGATGTTTTTCTAGTTTATGTTGGGACCTTTGAAATTCATGTTGGTACAACTTTTCGTGACATTTTTCGAAATGCATCTAATCGAAAAAGGGGAACGCTATGCATACGTTGTGTCATTTCTTTATTCACATTTATATAAGATTCACATAATGCTGCTTTATAATTTATAGTCGGATTGAAACAATGTTGTTTAATGTCTTCGAATGGATTTAGTGAGGAATATGTTGTGAACGTGAGGTCTGTTCTATACATGTGTGATATGTATTTTGATTAAATGTTATAAGAGTGGCTTAGCGGTATTTTGCTTACTTTGACATGATGGGTCATGGGTGATTGTTTTGCGAAATGGTATTCATAAAATACACAATCGTTTATTTTCATTTTAGGATTTTATCAACGAATAGTTGGTGATGGTTTTTTCCTTGCGCTTAGTCAAACATCAGTGAGTCAGGTTATAAACGACCACCTCACCGAAAAATATATTAAATTTCCCCAAACAGCGACTCAATTAAATGAAATAAACGCAAAGTAATTATGATCTGAATAGAACATGTAATTAAAAGTAAATGTAGCTCAATAGTCCGTTTATTTTGTTTCAGATTTTATCAACAACATCGTTTTCCTGGGATAGTAGAATGTATCGATAGGATACACATCCTTATAAAGAAACCTGAAAAATGTATCGAACATGTTTATGTTTGTAGGAAAGGTGGACATTCCAAAAATATACAAATATAATAGTAAATAATTAACTACAATAGTGTTCATTCTTGAATCTTTAGATATGTGATAGTACTTGACGATACTGTGCTTGAATCGAAAATTTGGTGGCACGGCACATGACGCATTTATGTGGAAGTCATCATTATGACAATTGCACCTATTTAACTTGTATCAGAAAGGCGAAAGTAACTTTTGGTTTGCTAGGTAGATGTTGATGAGCATAAATTATTTAATTGAATATTGAACAATAACTTAAGCACTTTTTCAAATTTTAGGAGACAGTGACTACCCCTTGCAGTGCAACTTTGGCTGATAACTCCAATTTTAAATCCCAGAAATGATAAGGAGGAACATTATAACGTAGTACATAGATCGACACGAAAATGTGTTGAAAGATGCATTGTCATATGAAAAGGACGTTTCTGTTTTCTCTTAAGGCAGAGATATTTATGTTACTCGCCATCATAGTATGGTGTGCTAATCAATGGTTGTAGTGTGTTACACAATATCTTTTTCAGAAACTGTATTGGCATAGATGAATTTGACATCGATATTGATGAAGCCGCGACTAATGCTCCTGACGATGCAGAAAATACGATTCGGCAATCCCAGCATCTCAGTGAAAGCAGGAGAATAAGATATGGTTTGGTACAAGAATATTTTTAATAATAAAAGATTTATATTTGTATTAATTCATTTATAAAATAGAACATTATTCTTTATTCAAATAAAGAAGCGTTTTTGTTATTTCTTATTTCATTGGTAAGATTATTTATTGTAAATTTCTTTTTCGTCCTTCTTCTACATACATGTCGCTCTGAAATTAAATTTCTTTTGGGGTCCTCTTCTAAAAAATCCGCCAATTCTCAGCGTCAGTGGCACTAGTACTAAGTGATCGGGTTTTGACGATGGCATAGTGGCAGTTTCTTCTTCGAACGATTGCTCGATCATAATTTCAATGTGATCCTCGCGGATCCTTCGTGATGATGTTGAGGGATCTAGTCGATTTAAGAATTTTGGTAATAAATAAGGATAAAGCAAATCACAATTACTATTGGTAAACAAACTTCGGGTGCAACCACGAACCAACTCTGTAAGTTTTTTTTTGTCGTCCAAGATCATTTATTCCGGTCCTATTTATGATTACCGTACAATTAATCATTCTACTTTTAAACGATTGTCTATTCCCTCCCGTCGAGACCTTCGAATCTGCAATAAACTTATTATATTTATGCATTTAACATTTCCAATTTAAACAAATTATTTAGTAATAATGAAAATCAAATACATAACTTACTGTCCACGCGCTAATTATAAATTTTCTCCTAGAAAACTAATAAGTATTTCTTTTTGATTTGCAGATATTTTCTTGCCAATTTTTTTTTTTTTTTGAAGTTGAGTCCGTTATATCCACCCTTTATTATAAAACAAAAAAAAAAAATTCCACACGAAATCGAATCTCACGTTACTTTATTTAAATTTCACAAGCAAATTTGGCTACGAGATAATTTGATAGCTCATCCCACATAAGTAGAATTTATTTTCTCATTTCACTGAACTGGAATACAAAAATCTCGTTTAGTACAAAATCTCATTCCATGAAAAATTTTACACAACCGGAATCTAGCTATGGGTTGCAGCAAAGCAACCTTGATTATACAAAGCCATAGTCTAAAAAACACAGCTTTTATAAAGGAATTAGAAACGAGGAAGAAACTAAACTTTTCATAGTAAAATACACAAAACATATGGGAAATCACTTTTTTTCCTAAGACAAATTTTTAAATGAAAATGTTACAAATTCTTAATTATGATTTCTGAAATACTTTTATAAATATTTGAATTTCAACATATATGAATCGTTGAAGTAAATCGTTTTCAATTTCTTGTAATAATTGAATTATTTAAACCAAAATATAAAAAAATTTCATAACAACAGCATTCTGGTCAAATTAAAATAAAAGCTTACTACAATTCCTTTGGTAATTAAGTCAATATACATTATATAGATGGCAGTGATGGCCGTACAAATTTGGTAAAATCATACCAAAAATTACCACCTGGGGAAATTTCAAGTAAAAAAATTGTAAGAGAAGCAAAACAAATTCACAAAATATTAAGTACGATTGATAATTTTGTGACTAATGCTGTGTGCCTCAGAAGACTTTTCAAACTAAACTTTTGTAAGACCCAGTAATTCATGCAATATTTAAATAGATGTCACTAGGTTAAAAGTATTCAATTGTGCCTTATAGCCAACTAAACTTTTCAATGTCTCGTTTAAATAAATGACGTCTAATAAAAAATAAACCGAGTCGTTTATTAAAAGTATGTAATTCAAAATAAGATTTAAATATATATGTAGGATTTAAGGTATCCGAATTTGTTCAACTCAATTAGGATCGTATTTTATGTTATATTTAAATTGTATTATTGCTTTATATATTATTCCTGTTATGTAAAACGGTTATTAACTATATAATCAGATTAAAGCAATTGATTTTGGTGTTTCGAGTAGTAAACAACTCGTGCTTTTTTCTTAAAAACTCAGCGGGTAGTTTTGAGCAACATATATTAAGGAAATTGCTTAACCTATTGAGTTTTCTTGAAGCAAATGTGTAGCTTTATACGTTTAGGTTTAGTTTTCGTGCGTTTAAGACGTTGTGTTCCAAACAGAGAAAACCGACCGCGATTAAACATTTAAGTTTGTGGTGATTAACGTGTATACAACTTTATCGTGAAGTTAATATAGTTGGCGAATTTTTATATCCGTGAGGGATTTCCATATACCAAGATTTGTGGTGATATAAAGTGCCGTTGAATAACACCGATTTCGTCAGTCGAGAAATATAAAATACCGTATTTTGTACCAAGGCAGTAATAAACTTTGTGATATTACGCGTGATATTTAAAAATAAGTACTGTTGTTCGCAGTTTTAATTTTACGAAGATCAAAGATAAAATCAGAACGGTTCTAAGACCACCGAATTTGTGAGTCGAGAAATATAAAGTACCGATTGTGTACCAATGACGTTTGCGTGAAATTTAAAAATAAGTGTTGTTGGATAGAGTTTTAATTTAGTAAAGATAAAAGGTAAAACTATAACGGTTCTTATAATTTTTTGTGTTTATATATGAAGTAAAGTGGTTTTAACAAATAACAAATTATTAAGAAATTTTAACTGAGATGGGCCGAAAAAAAAAATAATCTTCATAATTCACCTGAAATTGAGGACGCTTTTATGCGTAAGATGATGGAAATGTTTAGAAGAGTTGCGAATTATGAATCGGTGAATTCAAATAATACAGTGCAGAGGGTGGTAACAGCGGAGAAGTAGGGAGACTAATGCTAGCGAACTTAACGGCAACCAACAGGAAGATAATATCCAGTTAGAAGAGTTAAGAATGGAGATGGTGTTGAAAGATATAGAAATCAGAATAAAATCTACTATCGTGCTTACTGCTGGAGCTTGTTTAAGTTTTAGAGATGTCGAAGAATCGCTTCCGAAGTTTAGCGGGGAGGATGATTATCCCGTCGAGAAATGGATTCAGGATGCCGGAGATGCTGCTGTATGTATGAAATGAAATGCTGAACAGAAAGTTATTTATTCAAAAAGACTGTTAACTGAAACAGCAAAAGACAGTTTACGTTTGGCGGTTACTGATACCTGGGAAAATCTAACCACACATTTAGTCAACGAGTTCAAAAAGAAAGTGAATTCTGCTGTGGCGCATGGCAGAGAGGAAGAAAAAGAAAGATGAATCTTTCAAAAATTATTTAATCACTATGCGTGAACTAGGTCAAACCGGCAACTTGGAAGATGCTTCGATAATCAATTACTGTATAAGTGGAATAACCGATTATGAACATAATAAAGCGGTTTTATATGGATCAACCTCTATGAATGATTTCAAAAGTAAATTCGTAATTTATGAAGAAGTTAAACAAAAAATTAAGATAAAAGAACCAATCGAGAGCGTAACAACAAAGCTAATTGAGAACAAAAAGTCAAATAGATTCCGAAGAATGCCAAGATGTTACAACTGTGGTTGAACCGGGCATCTAGGAAAAGATTGCGCAAAAAAATCTGATGGTTCAAAGTTCTAAATCTTATGCAGCCATAGAGAATCAGGATGATTGTTTATCTAAAGCTGTCAAAAGTGTAATATTCAATGGAAAGGGACTTTGTGCACTAGTTGATACCGGAAGCGACATTAGTTAATGTCACATAACAAATTCATTGGAACGGGGATTTGCGAATTTAGCGAGGAGTGCACAATATTCCATGGTGCGGGGTCCAGAGATATGTATTAACCGTAGGTAGGTTTAATGCAAAGCTAAAAAAAAATAGAGGATGAAGTATACGAGAGGACAATTCACATAGTTCCTGACGGAATATTGCCAGTTGACTTTTTATTCGGAAGGGATTTGATAAATCAAACGCCGACGGAATTACTACGAGAAAATTCATTCCGGGAAACGTTTCAATGGTGATTGAGCATGGAGCACTTCCGCTGAACATAAACCATATTAATGATCGTGAAGTGGCGGATAGAATTCAATTATTGGTAGTAAACTAAAATCCAGAGAAGAGAACGCCTAGTCCAAACATAAAAATGCATATTGAGCTGACCGATGAGAAACCGATTGCTTATAAACTGAATTATGTAAGAAAATTATTAAAATTGTTAAAACTGTATGATTATAATTAACAATAGTTAAAATACCGTGCATTTACTGAAAATTAAATTTAAAATTTTAACAGTTTTAATACAAAATTTCATTTTATCGTTTTAATTTACGATGATAAATTGAAATTTTGTATTAAAACTGTTAAAATTTTAAATTTTATTTTTAGTAAATGCACGATATTTTAACTATCGTTCATTAAAATCATACAGTTTTAACTATTTTAATAATTATGTTACATAATTTGGTAAAAAAGGAAATATCGTTCTCGTTACTCGTTCTCAATGTGTACCGGGCTTTACTGACTACGTATTTTAAACTGTATGTTCACCAAGCATCTATGAGGAAATAGCGAAAGCTTCAAAATTTGAAAAGTTTAGTTTGAAAAGTCTTCTGAGGCACACAGCATAAATAATTTTTTTTTCGTATTTTTCTGTAAATATTTTAGACATCTTACGTTCACTAGTAAAACTAAAGATAAATTTGATAAATTTGATTTATTTTTCAAAATGGAAATTCGAAAAATATATTTTTGGCATAATTTAATTTTAATATTTCTGCAATTAATATTTATTTAATAACAATATAGTCTTGTTCAAGGTATGTAGAAAACATTTATATAAACGTTTTATAATATATTTCTTTTTTTCATTGAAGAACTTGAAGCTAAAAAACACCATTTTTACTATGGATTCCTATGGAAATGAATGAAAAGTGATACCACTAAAAAAGCTTCTAAAAAATACGTCATTATGATTATGGCTCTATACTCTAGAAGGCTCTCATTGCAGACGTTATCTTTAAAGATAGAATCAAATTTGACACTAGCATTTAACACTAAAATATATGCTGAATTTTAATAGAGATATTTATTAGCGAGAAATGTGTTAATTTCTACATGTAATTTCATATACTTAAGTACATAATTTTGTTCAAAAATCTACAAAACTGGTTACAACTTACAACCCGTACTTCTTTGAAAATTATGCCGGTAAAACAAACTTTTTATGGCCTGAATTGGTTGGCATTTACATGGATAATTAAAATGTGGTTAAACCATAACGGTGTCACTTGCCACATAGCATGAGAAATAATGGCCATATTATGAACGAAATCCCCAGAACGCATTATCTCACGAAACAAAGAGTTCAAATGGCCGCAGAGATTTTATGATTTGGTAGCATCTTGTCTTGCCAGAGGAGTCGTGGTGCACATTTGACGGATATTATGCTTCATACATAATTGCTGTACACGAAGCAGAGTACAATGAAATAAAAAAAAAATCATTTCGATACATTTTTGTGTGTATTATTCAAAAAAGAAAATCTGCAGTTTTATTGAATCACCCTTTATAAATAACGCAAAAAACATAAAAAGAGGCATTTATTTCGACAAAAATATAAAGACACACCAATTTTATTTATAACTATTGTAGATTAAGCGAACAATCGAGTCTGAATCAGATATCATTCGTTTGGACTTGAACAATTGCGATTATTTTTAAAACAGGGATCCAAAACATTATTTTATGTAGTCCGATTTCTGCGGTTTACAATAGTTATTTGTGTATCAAGAGCGCAAAGTGCCAGTTTGTCACGCGAGAAAGGAAATTGCTGGCCGACGGGACGGAGGCCAGCAACCTTTCGAGCGTGACAAACAACTTTGCGGACGTGTTTCACACTTTATTTTTCCTACAATCATTTTAAAAAATATAATAAAAAGATAATTTTGTAGTAAAATTTACTATACTGAAAAATACGATTTTATTTTAGGACCGACATTTTGTTCAATCGAGTAGTCAAAGATTTTTTTTATTTTTCATAAAGAAAAACAAAAATTTGGTTTGATGTTTTATACAAACATTAGTCTTTCTTAAAAATTGACAATTTATTTTTTGCAACAAAAAACTAAAAAAAATGGATTTAAGTGACAGCGATCTCTCAAATAAACCGCCGGAAAACATTCATTCTATTTTATCACCAGAACTCAATCAACGCGGCATCAACATACAAAACTGCACCAATTGTACCATTAATGTAAATTTCAATAATAATCAATAAAAATAATTACATCATAATTATGTGAAATTTCGCTTTTCAATACTCTTCTTTTACTCTTACTCTTCTTTTCATATGTTCAAATTTAGCGTGCGGTTTCAAGTTTTGTCACACGTTTCTAAGAGAAACGTGTGACAAAGTAATTTGTTTATTAACTGTCAAAAAAACAGACACTTTGGGCTTTGAAAACAGAGAAAAAAAGCCTGCTTTTCACGGCGATTGTAGGAAAAAAATGTTTCTTTAATCTCTTCTGGTCTAGATGAAATTTAGTAATGTTAGGTTTACGATTTATTCTAATACATTATTATGTGCAATAGAACCATTTAAGTTAATGTTATTGCCGTTTGATAATTTGTTTGTTTATGTCTATGGAAAATGTCTACTTAGCATTTTTGTTTTACTTTGTCGAGAAATAAAAATCTTCTAAGTACAAATATTCACACCAGAGTTTTATTTAAAATCTTTTATTAACTAACAGTAAAGAATAAGACAATAGTGAAAATTGTAATGTTTAATGAAACCAAATGTGAAATTAAGCCTAAATGACTTCTATTTACAACATTAACCTTCCTTAAAGATGGCGCTTTAAACTGTTAGACATCTCACTTGATTATTATTGTTTTGGTTGCTTGACTGTTCTGATATTTAAAAACCCAATATTGTGTGAGATAAGATAAATAAAACAACATACAACTTGAATTTAAATTTCTCCAGCACTCGAAAACAGTAATGGAGAAGGCCCCTATTTACTATGTCATAACATCGAACTAACAAACGTATTATGATTACAAAATTTTAAAAAAATGTCTGGACAAAAAAACTGGAAAATTGTAATTCCAAGTCTAATTTAATTTTATCTAATCAATTCTATTTCTAAAACAAATATTCCAAAAAAAATTACCGTTTAAAGCTTTAAAGCTATCTACATAAATACTTAAACAAATATTAAATAATACCTTTATCTACATATTATGTTATTTAGAAACGAATATAAATCTTATCAGCGTTATATAATATTGGCAGAATTGTAAATGTGAAAAGCTATAGTGAGTTTTAATCAATCAAATTATATAATAAACTCAGTAAATAATGTAGTAAATTTAAAAATAAATTGTTTGTAGACTTATCAAGTACTTGATTGTCATGATAAATCAATAATTAATTATTTGCCAATGACAATATACTTTTTGTAAAGTGCGATTTGTCAAAGGTGAGAATATACTTGATTACGAATTTATTCATATTTTGGTATTACATTGGTAAATAGAAGCACCCACACAAATACCAAACATTTTAATAATCTGATAATTTTTATAGAAAATCCCAACTTAAAATTATTTAATTAATTGGTTAGTTGATAAATTCTAAAATTGAAGGATAGCTACTGATAATAAAATTAATTCGATTCTTTTATACATAAAAGAAAACGCCAAACTTCTACAATCCGTTTAGTTTGACTGTGCCGTTCAAACGAACAAGTAAAAATGTTTCGTTTACTATTTCTATGTGTTTTTGTGGCTTTGGCCTCCTCGCAAAGGACAACCAATACAAAATTGTATAAACATCGAACAACGGATCGACATTACAATAGCATTGACCAGGTAAAATCGGGTCAAACATTCGATACCAGTTATTTGTTACCTACATCAACAGTGCCAATTAATTATACGGTTCATATAAAAACGGATATTGATCGGATGATATTTGACTTCAGTGGAAATGTTGAAATTTTAATTCGAATTGTTGAAAATACAAACACAATTACGTTGCATCATCGCCAACTGCAAATTCAATCGGTACAACTGTTGAATGCAAATGGAGATGACATTGCATTGGCTGAGGTTGAGTACGACGCACGAAGAGAATTTTTGATCGTTAATACCGATGGAGTTACTTTACCACAAGGTAATTTGTACACTTTGAAAATATCTTATACAGGTGTTTTACGTGGTGCACTAGCTGGTGAAATAGATGCTGGGTTTTATCGATCATTTTATACCGATCTAGACGGAAATCAACGGTAAGTTTTTAGTTTTCTAGTATGTTATTAAGATTGAGTGTTTGCAAGCCACGGCACTAATGTAGTTATAATGAGTAAATTTCTGCATTAAAGCATTTCAAATCTTTAACCTTCACTCTGTGTATAGCTTACTATCACGTTGTCTGTGTATAGGGGTCAATCTGACCCCATAGATATCTTCATGTATTTCATAGGGAAAGTAAATAAAAATTCTTTATTTTCTACAAATATAATTGCATTCAAGATTCAAAACATATAAAAAAAAAATTAACAGTTGCATTCGCTGAAAATCACATTTTAATTAGTCAAATTTATGTTTTAATCAGATGCGTAATCTGATACCACTTCCTCTTCATCCGAAACCATTTCCCGTTTTTTTATGCATTCTATCCATATGATTTTGGTGTGGTTGGGACAAAATATCTCATTACAAAATTGACATCTTGTTTTGGTTTTCATATCAGATGACTTATGGCTCTAGTAACATCTTCGTCGTTTTCTAACTGTCTTAACCGTCACTTCTTCCCCTGTTGATTCCCGCCTTATTGGTAATGCTTTATAACCTATTAAGTCGATTCCTGTCCTTATTTTTATTTAACTCTCGAGTGTTATAGAGCCGCTCCAACACGTTGGCCTGCACTAGTTGCATAGCCAATTCTATTAGAAATGATTTTCTTTCTGATGCTTTCCGAGTTTCATAAAAAGGGGCGGTTGGCGCTTTTATACAAAACGTAAGGGCTGCAACATCAGCGAGGTCAGTAAGGTTAAAAAAATAACACCATCGGCCATTGTTGAGTTTTCCTTTTGCTCCTATAGGTTCTCACTAATTTATAGAAGGTGTCCCCCTTTTGTTGCGTTATAATCCAAAATTTAATTAGTTATATTAGACTCACGCTCTACTTCGTTATTGTTGTCTAAAGTTGATAATAGCAAAACGTTTTTATTTGGTTTAGGAAAAAAACGCACAAGTGTTTGGTTGATATCAAAACAGAATTTTGAAGGTTTTAGTTCTCGTGTTTTTAATTCCACCTTACTACTAAACTCTTTGGGAAGATCGGTTTTATTTCATCTAACTGTACCAATTAAGTAGTGTATTTGTTTTTTCTGTAAAAGTTAATCGGCTAAAGAACAACTAGTGGAATAGTTGTCCATGGTAATTATTATTTCTTATGCCCCCTTGTTGGTTGCCTACCACCATATACTTCTGCGTTCAATGGGTACGAATTGTTTGCGTCGCATACCCAAAATATTTTAATTCTAATATTTTAATTCTAAACTTCTCTGGCTTCGAACCAATATACTGTCGGAAAGAATATCTCCCTCGACCTAGAGCCAATTGTTGATCAATGATTAAATTTCATGATGGTATATGAGATCCTCGAATGTTTGCCAAGGGCATATTCCATATATATTGGAATGCTACCAATCTATCGATTTTTAGCCGCTACTATCTTAGAAAGCTATATTAACTGAGTGGTTTGATTTATTTCTGTTTAAACCTTCAAGCCTTCTCTTTCTCGCAGAAGGAGGAAGTTGCGTGTTTTGGTTATAATCGGAGGTTTCAAGCTCCACTTTCCGATAGTTTTTTTATTTTAGGCATAGTACCACATACCAGTGTTTGTTTCTTTATCCTCAACAGTCGCATTTTGAACATTTTGTTATTCATTTCCTCGATCGTCAGCGACAAGTTGAAAATGTTAATCGTTATCAAAATTTATCGGTTCAACATGCTCATCCTCATCGTAGTTACAAATGTTTATCGGCGCAGCTTATTCACGCTTATCACCATCGGAAACTCCACATCAACAGTGTCGTTTGCTATTTCTGCTTCATCTGATACCTTAGGAGTAGAAACCATCGAGAAGTCCAAGAAGCTCTTGGCTGCTCTGTCTTTTCCGCACCATAATAACAATATATATAACCAGGATAAGCTATTTTTACTACTAAGTACCTTGAATTACAAACAAAAACTAAACCGAAATATCGTGCAACGATCATTCCAAATATCGGTAACGGTAAAATAATACAAAAGTAAAATGGGGAAAAATATCAAGAATAGGTATGTATGCCAGATACGGGTAGTGTCGAAAACTAGTATTTGGGGCACAGTTTAAGTTACGTTTTGACACGAGTTCTGGACAATCTTTTAAAACCTTTGTTTTCGACATTTTTTGACAGGACTTTTTGACAGCGAAAAAAAACTGAAAAATGTACAATTTTAGCTTCATTAACGTTTAGAACTGTTTCAACCAGTTAGAACACTTTCTAAATTAACCGGTATATTTCAATAATGTACTCACGAAACAATAAAAATATTTTATTTCCTCTCTTTTTCCAATATCACACGCACAGTTTTTGACACTTTCCGGCAATTTTTGACAGTTGTTGACAATTTTCGAGAGTTTTTGATTTGGAAGGTTCTTCACCCATTTTTGACAAAATTTTCGAAAACTCAGATTTTTTAGCGTTTTTATGTATAATACACATACAAAAAGTGAATAACAGAGCAGTTTCTCTCTCAGTCTCACTTGCTAATTAGCAGAAAAATTGCACAACACATCACAGACATACTCGTATACAATACATTCATAGATATAAAAAAGTAAATAATTTTTTGATTTGTGTAGAAAATAGTGCATGGAAGTAAATTGGGGTCATTTTGACCCCAGTACACAGAAATGCGCTTTGTTTATTTCAGACTATGGTAATTACAAAATTTACAAGTAATTTGGGCCTGATTTTCATTGTATTGCGTGTATGAGATTTTAGTTGAGGCTATCCTATAGGGCATGGGCTATTTAAATAATAAGAAACGTATTTTTTTTAATTTTAAAATCGACTGGGGTCAATTTGACCCCAATACACAGAGAGAAGGTTAATAATATTCTTCTAATAATCGCCCCCGAAAATAATTCACTTGCTCTTTTCTGGAGGGTTCCTCTAGAAATTCTTCAACTTGTTTGAAGGTTGTAATGACTTAAAAATTATGTTAAATTGCTGAATTTGGAAACCCCTCAAGTTCCAGAATAGTGTATAATTGTAATATATTGGCGTCAAATGGGCCGTACAATGAATTTGCAGTTCCACCGTTTACAGTAAACTGTTTAATTCAGTTTTCGATTAATTTTTAGTAAAATAATCAACAGATTGACCTAAATAATATTGAATTGGAGAATTTTGTTATGAAAATTCGGGATTTAAAGCCAGAGTTCAGGCAGAATATATAAAACTAAATGGCCTAATAGGAAAATATAGTTTCAGTGTGGTTTCAAGAGCAAAAGCTTTGTTTAGTATTTCTGAACGTTTCAATTCGTATGATATTGGTTTTATGATTGAATTTTAAAATTTTTAAATATCAAATATCCAACACTTTAGTTGGGCCAGAATATGTAAAACTAAATGGTCAAACAGAAAAATATAGTTCCAGTTGCGTTTAAGAGCGATAACCTTGTTTCGCATTCATGATCTACTCAATTCGTTTGGTTTCGGTTTAAAAAGAATTTTTTTCATTTTTAAATATCAATTATTCAGAATCCGAGGCTGCAGTTCAGGCAGAATATATAAAACTATATGGTCTAACAGGAAAACGTAGTTCCAGTTACGATCATGAGCGATAGCTTCGTTTATGTTGCTGAACTTCTATAGTTGTAAACAATTCTCGTACCTACTAATGTATAATTTATGTA
The DNA here is from genome assembly GCA_958295665.1 of Tipula vernalis. NCBI lineage: Eukaryota > Metazoa > Arthropoda > Insecta > Diptera > Tipulidae > Tipula > Tipula vernalis. The sequence continues at coordinate 300,520,204 of OY282558.1, forward strand.
ATATTTTATGTCGATTAGTCAATTGCAAATACTAGCGCTTATTTCGTACTAAATGTTTTAATAATTTTGGCTTTCATAACTTTATACTTACTTAAGATTTGTTTTTGTTTTCCGATTTTGTTTTAATGAATCATTAAATACTAAAACACTAATACATACAGTTGCGAACAAAACATTTGCAACTAATGCAACTATATAATTCAACGTAATATTGAAATTAAAATTCGCATTTAAAATATTTTTAGGTAATTTTTTAATTTAAAGTTATTACATATAAATTACTTAATAAAACTCATTTTACTTATAAATTACTTAATAAAAGTGCGTATGATTCTTATGCAACAGTTGCAAATGTTTTGTTCGCAACTGTATTATAAATATTGGCGCCTGAATGTTTATAATTTATTAGTTCTCACTAATTAATATGTACTATAAACCAAAAATTAGAACAAATTTAGTTAAAATGACGACCTCATAGTATTTCACCCTATTTATAAAGTGTGGGGGGGGGGGGGTTAGCTATTATTCAGTGTTGTGCCGCGAAGTTTACGTGAAGTAATTAATCAATTGTCGACTTGTGTAGACAATGTATGTAAACAATTATAAAAATCGATAATGTCAACAATGTAGACAATACGTAGAAAATTTCCGGCTGCAAAGTGAGTAAAAGTTTGATTTAGCCTACAAAGGCCTTTATCAGTAGAAATGCGCGAGAGACGACAATCATCAGTCATTTATTTACCTAGACATAATTACTTAACGTACATAATTTAACATTATTGGAAACAGAGATGCACAGCTGCTAAATGTTTTTTACGAAAAGAAGTGGCGTTTGCAAAAACTATAATTAAAAAGAATTTTTTGCTAATGTGAAGAAAATGGCACGTTTTCCGAGTAATCGATGTGTAAAAAACGAATTGAAAATTATCGATAAACATTTGCGAGATATAGTAGAATTTTTTTTTCGTTTATCAATCAAGAAATTAAAGCAACTTTAAAAAAAATATTGTTTGGAATTTGGATGAATAAGAAAATAACAAGATTAATAATGAAAAATACGGAATTTCGCTTTTCATGAAAAATGAATAAACTAATTTAAAAATGTTTTTCCGGCCAACGAAGATTTTTTCAAAATTCTAAAATTCGATACGATCACATTTTTTAAGCTACGAAATACTCGTAGATAGTGAGAAATTTTTCAAAATTGATTTGTCCAGAGGTTTCCTTACCAACTCAAGATATAATTGCTGTAAAAGAAACAACCTTGTCCAGAATAATGAGGTACGAAAATGTTATTGAACAGAAATGGACCGTAGATCTAACAAGTTTGGGAAATCCTCAGGACGTTATCAAATCCCTAAAATCAGGTAAAGAAGGATTTTACTTCCTACCCAGAATTGTAGCTGATTTCATTAAGTTGGTTTAGAGAGTGGTGAAATTTTAATTCAACAATAATATGAGAAATACATTTTTGACAAAGGACGAAATACTGTAAACACGAGAAGCTCACAATCCTGATTTGCAATGTGAAGGCTGGCTGATAATAGTAATGTTATGGTACTTATGAAAAACCCAAGAATATTAAGAAAATGAGCTTGTTTCAGACAATAACACGTACGTAGAGAAAGGAAAAGTGGTTTGTTCAAACATATTTAAATCAAATTATTTCTTATTGCTTCGTAGGGAACAATAAGTAGTTAGGTGCGACTCCAAGAATGTACGGATATTTATTTGTGTCATTAAATTATTTGTTATCATGCTAAAAAGACTGTACAGTCACGAATAGAGGAATAGACAGTTTAAACGAAGCATCCAAATCAAGAAAAGATGCTGTCGACAAAATTTGATATTCCACAAACTTCATTACACACGGAATGCTGCAGGAACTACACTAGAAGCAGTTGTATCGTTGCTTCAAAAATAGCGTACGATCAAGGGAAATTTATTTGAATATTCTTACCAAACATAAAACATTTAAAGCAGTTTTTATCTAAATCGACTGTGCCATCTTTTAATTTTAAAAATGCTTGTTTGTTTGACAAGAAGAATACTAAATGGCAAAAGCAAGTAAGTGTTGTTAGGTCATCAGACATGCAACAAAATATTTCCGATCTAAATTGTAAACGTAATGATGCATGGGGGCAGTACCGTCAGTATACGAATCGATTTTCTGGCACCAAATGCTAAATATCATCCTATATGCTATTACAAATTCAGAGATATTTCAGGAAACGCTTCACTAAAACCTATAGGAATGAAAATTGTAGAATGGCATTTAAAGCCATGTATGGATTTATTAGCAAAAGCAATCAGCGCCAATTTGCATTACTTGTTCTAAACAAAGTACTTAAAGAATTCAGCGGCAATTATTACATTTCAAACAATTTTAATTTTTGGGGAAACGCTACCCACGGAAGCGAAAAACAATTGTTAAAGCAGCAACCACACATCAGTTCATCGCACATTTCATGAAATTTGAAATGGTGGTGAAGAGCTTCTACCAGAGATATTGAAAATATTTACGAATGAGCTATAATAGCAAAGAAATGCAGCCTCGTCAACAAAGAAGAATAAAATGAAAATCTTTAGTAATCACTGCATGGAATATACATAGTTGCAGACCGAACTCGTTTATATTGGCAGTGCAGCTTTGATTATCAGTTTATTTCCACCTAAAATATAGGTTCTAGGCATGTCATTGATTTATTGAATTCTATGCGTATAGAATAGTATAGCTCATCGTACAGATAATTTTATTAAACGGCAGCAGAGTTTACCGAAATACAAGTTGAAAAAGTGTATTCATAAAATTTTTTATTGGACAATGCAAATGTAACTGTATGTGCGTTAAACTTTCTTCATCAGTTAAATTTTTTGTAAAAGGTACCACGAACATCAATAGCAGTGACATATCTGAAGTTATTATACTCCACGGAAAATTTCATTTATTCATGTCATATGACTGTTGGCACAATTGCATATTTCATGAAAGAAAGCGAATTAGAAAAATTATGGGCAACAATTTATGGAAATGCAACACATGTTTTTCCGCTTTCTTTAAAAGACCAAATTTTGATCGTTTCAGTGCTATTCAATTTAATGATGGATGATTCAGAAATTCTGAAATCTGTTATGAATTCCGCTGATGTGATAAAAATTTACCCAAATCAAACCAATTTGATTATATTAAAATGAACAAAAAGAACAGGGAACTTAATCTATGTATATGCAAGATTTGCTAATTTATATCTGCAGGAAATGATTATTAGAAAAAATATGCAGTGGAGCAGTGTTTTGACGAACATGTGCATAGAGCGGACACTTATGAGGTCGATAAATTCGATAGGACAATGAAGTCTCATTATCTCAAGGACGAGTTGCTACCGAATACAACATTTTAACATGGATTATTTCAAACCCCTCTTACATCCTCACAAATGTTGTATTCGGTAGCAACTCGTCGTCAACATGTTGAGCTGCGAGATAGCAGTAAAATAAGAGATAACCTTTGCAAAAAAAATGTATTGCATGACCTCAACAACATAATCGGGCTGGTGATCTCGTTATTTGGCCGACAGAATTTGTTGCTTATTCTAATATCACCTACGATAGCACTCTCGAGAAAGGCGAAGTTCTGCTGCAGAATACGCTGGGAAAAAGTTATACAGATGTTCTACACCCAAGAAAATGCAAAGTTATTCCTATTGCAGCTCAGGTTCCCGGAATTAAGCTAAATAAGAAAATTTTTGTCGAATTGTTTGCGTCGTCAAAAGTTCGTAAGAGTTCCATTCCTATTTTAAATAGGAATTGACTTCTACTCCGCCTCCGTTATCTTTATTTAAAGATGGTATTCAACGGAATGGAAAAAACAAGCATCAAATTCCTACTTAGACTGTGGTCGAATTCTCGGGTAAATGTAAATTTTTAATGTTCGCTTTTCGTTAAATTACACCTTTTTTTCTTAACGTGAAACCTTTACCTTTTTTTCTTTTGTTTACCCTCCATAAAAAAAAGTAAATGCATTTAGCGGATTTACTCGAGAATTCGACCGCAGCCTTAAAGTATAAAATACCCTGGATTTAAATCATTGGTTGATTTGTATTCTTCAAATATGAGCGTAACATTTTTTGAGCGGAAGTTAAAAAAAACCAAGGAAAAGGAAAAACAACAACAAAAATTATATTTTCATTGTCTACGAGTTTTCTACAGTGTTTACTTATTGTCTACGTCGAAAACTATTGTCTACGCTATTGTCGACATTTCCGTGTAAACAATATTAAAATAGGCGTAGACGCACAACAGTGCTATTATTATAAATAAGCTAATCAAACATCCTCTTCTGTCAACTATTAATTAAAAAAATTTGAAGCAACTGACACTCATTTCTAATGGTGAAAATGGTGGATTTAAACAATCTTCAATCCACATATTTTATCTGCGGCGATTTTAACGCCAAACATAGGTTATGGGATAATTTTAAAAGCAATATGGCAGCAATAGTTCTGTATAATTAATTGATTAATGGTATTTGAGGCTAGAGAAAAGGCAGTGCCTAATTCGCAATGTAAAATTCAAAAACATTCCTGATTTAATCAAGATGTTGAGGAAGCTTCGCAATGTCGTATTATTATAAATCATAGCAATTTACTTAAAACTGTAGTACACGATTTAAATGAAACATTAGAGAATATTGATAATAATGGTAATACCAACAAAATGCAGAAATTGTTTATGATTCTGCGAAAATGTCAAAGCTTCATTATTTAATAAAACATCAGTGACGATCGATATAATGTTATTTATTCAACCCTTATTTCACGACTGACTCTACTGGTTTACATTATTTTTATTAATCGTCGTGTTCTAGACAGAGATCAAGATACATGATATTCTGTTAATATAAATTACTGTACAATACAATTACAAGATATAATACAATTCACAATCACAAAGTTATTATGTAATTCACAATAATTAATTTAATATATAACATCCCCTCATCTAGAATTTATTTAAATTTTAATTTAAGTATTAATAATAATATGTATTAAAATTGATCCGATTTAAAGTAATCAGGTTTTTTTTATTAACCTGCCATATCTGGTAGTTACTAGTCGTTGTGATGAAGAAGGTTGCTGTGAATTATTGTTTGTTGATATTGGATTAGGTGAAGTTTCTGTGTAGACATATCTTTGATTTACTTTGTTGAAAACATAATCATAATCAATATCCGGTTCTACAGGAGGAATGGTAGCGTTGTTGAACGATTTTCTCATGTGAAATGTATTTCGTCGTACTATGTTATTATTTTGATTAAGTATGTTATATGATCTAGGTTCTGTATTTCTCGACATAACCTTTCCCCGATACCAATGGTCTTTGGGACCATTTCTATACATTACAGGATCACCCTCTGTAAACGAATTAGTTTTACATCTTGTATTTTTATCATAGTGTTCTTTAATTTTTTGATTGCGAATAACAAGTTGCTCACGTACATTTTGTAAAGGTGAAGGTTTCAACATTTCATTAATTACAGGGAGTTTGGTGCGAAGTCTACGGCTATTAAGCATTTGTGCGGGAGAATACTTTAACCCAGCTACAGGCGTATTACGATAATTTAATAGCATTAAGTCTAAATCACCTTCACTGCTTTCCGTTAATTTTTTAAGCATAGCCTTACAAATATGAACAGCCTTTTCGGCAAGGCCATTTGATCGTGGGTAGTTTGGACTTGAAGTTGTAATTTCAAAATTCCATGTTTCACTGAAATTTTTGAATTCGTATGATGCAAACGGCATATTATCTGCAATGACTTTTGATGGAATACCATGTACCGCAAACACTTCTTTAAGTGCCTTAATTACCGAACATGATTGTTTCGATGACAACGGTTTAATTCGATCCATTTCGAAAAATAATCTACTGCAACTAAATAAGACCTTATTCCAAAATCAAATAGATCACAACCAATGATTTCAAAAGGTAATGTAGGAATATCATGCTGAATAAATGGTTCTTTCACATTATTCGGTTGAAATTTTTCACAGATATGACATTTCATGATAGTATCTTCTATATCTTTATCCATGTTCGGCCAATAAAACAACGATCTGGCCTGGGCTTTGGTTTTAGTAATACCTAAATGTGTTTCATGAAGTAGATCTAGGATAGTTTCTCTAAGATTAAGAGGTACCATAATACGGTTTTCATAAAATAATAAATCATCAATTATACTAATATCTTGTCTTTTGTTGTAATAGAATTTCAAAAGATCAATTATTTTGTTTTTAGAATTGGGCCACCCGTTTAAACAAAAAAATTTTAATTTGCTTAAAACATAATCTTCGTTAGTTTTTTCTTTAAACTCATTTAGCCTTCGCTTTGAAACGTTTATAGAATGAACTAAATCGTTTAGAGATTCATCAACTTCTTCGACATTATCCGTAACAGGGCAAGCACGAGATAATGCATCAGCTATATACATGTACCGTCCTGGCAAGTGCTTAATTTCGATGTTATATCGCAGTAATTTGAGTTTAATTCTTTGAAGCCGAGGAGAGAAAATTTTACTCACTTCCTTTTTATTTATTGCAATTAATGGTAGATGATCAGAATAAACTGTAACTGGTCTCCCATAAATGAAGTGGTGAAACTTACGACAAGCAAAAAGAACTGCGAGATATTCCTTTTCGATGGATGCATAATTTTTTTCAGCATCACTTAGAGATTTTGAGGCATAACAAACAGGCTTATTATTTTGCAAAAGACAACACCCTAACCCTATATTTGATGCATCACATTGAATATTTATATCTTGAGATGGGTCAAAATTTTGAAGCAAAGGCGCCTTAACCAACATTTGATTAATTTCTAGGATAGCCCCTGTGTGATTCGGCAACCACAAAAACTCTGTGTTATTCTTGAGCAGCGCCCGCAACGGAGCTGTTTTATCTGACAAATGAGGTAGAAAATCCCTTAAATAATTAACCATGCCCAGATAACGTTGAAGAGCCCTTTTATCTTTTGGCATTTCATAATTTAAAATGGCACTTTGAGATGGATGAGGAGATACACCTTGATGTGAAAAGATGTGTCCTAAGTATTCAACTTTATCAACAGCTAGCTGTATTTTATTTGGATTGAATCTTATACCAGCTTCTCTGGCATGTTGTAATACCCTTGCTAGATTCTCATTCTGTTCGTCCTTTGATTTTCCAAAAACCAATACATCGTCGATATAAACTACTACTCCAGGCAGATCACCGAATATTTTAGAGTTAAATCTTTGAAAAACTTCGGCTGCTATATTTAACCCAAATGGAAGCCTAAGAAACTTATAACAGCCGAAAGGTGTTGAAAAAGTACAGATCTGGCTCGAGATATCGTCAAGTTCGATCTGCCAAAATCCGTCTTTTAAATCTATTACTGTAAAATATTTTTGGCCAAATAATTTAGATTTGATATCATTCAAAGTGGGAATTTGATAAAAGTTCGGTACTAAGTTCTTATTTAGATCCTGTGGATCAAGACAAATTCTTAGTTTTTTATTTGGTTTTTCCACTACAACCATCTTACTAACCCATTCGCTTGGTTCATCAACCTTTTCTATAATGCGAGCAGCACACAATTCTTTTAATTTTTTCTTAACATTTTCTTTCAATGCAATTGGAATTCGATTTGGAGGCTTAGCTATAGGTATTGCGTTGTCTTTTAATTGGATACTATATTTTTGAGGAAATTTTCCTATTCCGCTAAATAATTCTATGTTTTCTTGTACAAATTCCGATACAGTGTTCCCTAAAGCACAAACTTTACGCTTAATCAAACCGAGATCTATACAAGACTTTAAACCTAATATTGGTTTTGATCTCGTGTTTACTATTAGAAATTTCTCTAAATAAAATTTACCTGAATAATCTATCAACAACTCTACTTGTCCCTCAGTTTTGACCGTAAATCCTCCATACGCCTCTAAGTTTGACGTATTTGGTTTCAGCTGTTTTGACTTACTAGCTTTCATTTGGTTAAAGATGTGTAATGGTATAATATTAACGTCCGCCCCTGAATCTAATTTAAAACCAACAATATGTCCTTCCACATTTAAATCTTCATACCATCCATTTGATTCGATTCCAGCAACCCTATCATCACCATCTACAAAAAAAACCGAAAGTGAATTTAAAAAATAATCGTTATCATCACTTAATACATATTCATTATTATCGTTTTGATTTTCACAATTTACTTCCCTATTTTCAATAATTTCCTTTACGAAATGTTTTCCCATTCTATGATTAAAATTGCTGCATACTGTTGCAAAATGACCTTTTCTTCCACAAATACTACAGTATCTGGTATACGCCGGACATCTATTATACGAATGATTATAATTACAGTATCGACACTTCTGTTTACTGATTGATGAAAAATTCCCACGCCTTGGTGATTCAGCTTGTTTACTGGTACCGTAGTGTACATGAGGTGATGATTGAACTCGAGATGATGATGATGATGAATGGACCGGTTTACTACTTTGATCCGGGTTATGTAGTACTGTTGTATTAACTGTTGCCGACGGACGACCTTGGGCAACTTTTAACTGTGACTCGGTGGTTTCGGTTATTCTGCAGTATTCAATAATTTTTTCGAGCTCTACATCTTCATCTTTTAACTTCAAAATTTTCTCTTGTAACGATTTATTGCGTAGACCCAGTACAATTCTATCACGTAAAATTGAATTTTCTTGTTCGCCAAATTCGCCATCTTTCACTAACTTTTTGATCTCAGTCAAGAAATGATCGAATTGTTCTATTTCGATTTGATCACGAGTATAGAAGAGATATCGTTGGTATAAAATATTTTTCCGTGGATTACAGTATGTTTGAAACGCGTTCAATATTTCCTTCAGATCTTTCCGCTTCGCATCTGATAAACTCATGGTATTAAAAATATCGACAGCGTCTTCGCCGACCACATTGAGAAATATTGCGACTTTTCTATCAGATGACAATTCATTGTATCCCGATGCCTCCATATATATATTAAACTGTTGTTTAAATTTTCGCCAATTTTCACTCAAATTCCCTTGAACAATTAAAGGGTTCGGTGGTTTAAAACTATTCATTTTTAATAATGATTATTGTTATTCTCATTTAACAGTAATACCATTCACACGGTAATAACACTTCACATATGATTAACAATTTATTATTGGTATTTTTTATAACTTATTTTAGTTATCAACTGCGCCATGTTGTGTCTTCATTATTTAATAAAACATCAGTGACGATCGATATAATGTTATTTATTCAACCCTTATTTTACGACTGACTCTACTGATTTACATTATTTTTAATAATCGTCGTGTTCTAGACAGAGATCAAGATACATGATATTCTGTTAATATAAATTACTGTACAATACAATTAGAAGATATAATACAATTCACAATCACAAAGTTATTATGTAATTCACAATAATTAATTTAATATATAACAGTTTACATACTTTATATCTTAACGGTAATACAATGTTCTTGTTGATAAAATTGAAACGTATCAAACTAGCAGCGCTTGGAATATTTATGGTGCAAACATTAACGAGATGATAAACTAAACAATCGTCTAATAAATAATCTCTCTACTGGAATATATTATATTTGGAAAATTGCCCGAGTACTCGAGGACAGAATTAACCCTTATTGTTATGGCCTGTCAGTCTTCTTAGTCAAATTGGAAAACTATTTAAAAACGGACTACCTAAACAACAATTTGGCTTCCGAATTAAGCACTCCATTTATTATACAAAACGAAAAAAAACTCAACTTTAACAGATTTTAATAATGTATAGGTGTGAATTATAAGGAAGAACTTCAATTTCAATAAGACACAAAATACCAGTTTCGGAACACACAATCATCTCTTTAATAAGTAGAAGCTTTAATTCATGATATAAGTAAAAGTCTGTTTTAAATAGCGTCTCTTTGTACCTAATAGGAGTTACAAAAAGAAGGTACTACCACAGAAAACAGAATATTCAGAAGTAAACCTGCAAAGAACATTTTGTTTTTTGAATTTATGTTTTATCGTAAAAAACAACAACAAATTTTTAACAAGAGAACAATATGTATGTTATTCTCATTTTAAGTAAAATAAAAAATGAATAAATGTGAAGCAGTGTGTGTAACACTTGGTGGCTTTGCAATATCTTTTTATTATTTATTTTAGTTTCTTCTGTTGCTCTCTGCTCTGATACATATTCATAGGTACTCATACTTAGGATTGATCCAAACAATAAATGGAATTACGCAACTATTAAATGATTTAATGATAAATAATCCCCAAATATTTTTTCTATTGACAGTTAGGCTTAATCAAGATCCTATTAAAAAATTCAGGTTCTACGAATTGCGAGGACGGTGCTGATGAATTACTAATAAGGGACTTCTTAATAAATTCAAGTGATTCCTCTTCTACTGTGGTTGCTTTAACTATGGATACCTAAGCTGACAACTTAAGTAATATTGAAGAGAACCAATCTATTGATATCTCATCTCAACCGGAATATGAAAGTGAAATATTAAATCAAATTGAAACAAGTAACACCGAGCAGTTAAATTTTGATGATTGCTCTGCAAGATATTACATGGGATATTCAATTTTCAAACGACTTGCAAAACAAAATTGCCAGAGGTGTAAAGATAAATGGATCAAAAATGAAAAAGAAAATTTAATAATTAATTCAGAATATTTCATGTTTATGAAAAATTACATAAATGATGAAAATTTTGGATCATTAAGTGCGCCTTCTGAATTATTATTTGAAATGTCTAAGCCACATATTTATATTTTTGGAAAGATATTTAACGAGCGGCCTGAATCAAAAAATATAAAAAAAATAATTGTTGATGAATGCTTCCAGTTTACAAGTGAAAAACCTGAATATAAAGATTGGTTTTCTTTAAATAATTCTTGTTCCAAACATAATTTGAAATTTTTAGATTTTCTTATACTAGTATTTTTAAGAAAGCATACCAAATGGTTATATGACAAATTTACAAACAAAACAGTATTTAGAACACCAAATAATTAAGTTTAACTAATTTTGTTAAATTTTATTTAAGTAATAATTTAGTGGTAGTGTAAGGTAGTGTTATTGGATCGTTTAAGAAATAGCCAAGTACTACCCTACTTTTCCAAATGCCTGAACTTCGTCTTAAAATCATTTTGCAATCCAAATTTCATACTATATGTCGAATTTCATCTTAATCGGTTACGAAGTGGCCAAGTTCCTTTCTAATTGGCCGTATTCCAGAAATTCGTTTTAATTTTTTAACCAACAGCGATACAAAATTGTCTTGCTTCGCAGATAATCTGACAAACCATAGATAACATAAATTCGAATTGTTTTCAATCAGGTGAAATCGAGTTGTTATTGTAATGAGAAATAATAATAAAAATGTACATGTACGAGTATGTATGATGTTGCTGTTTATTTAAAAATTTATATTTTTAAAATTTCAAACATTTGTATTTTCGTTGTGTGCTTGCAAGCAAAATCAGACGAAATCAAGGAAAATTTTTTTTTGCTAGTTTACTCGTTTGAACTCGTTTGAATGAAACGAAAACTTGCAGCATAAAATTCAAAAAATTTGTTAGATCATCTTATAAATATATTAGAATCCCATTTCTGTGGAACAAAAAAATCATTTTCATCAAAATAGATTTAGAAATAGCAACGTTTCATCCTAATTGGCCAAAAATCGGTTTAGAATCGCACTTCCATCGCACTTGTTTTTTATCTCGATTTTTTAGAGTGTGCATCATTTAAAAAAATTTTTAAAGTTAAAAATCAAAAACGTATATAATTTAAAGTTAAAGATACAAACTAATCCAATCACTAAACATTTATAAACATACATAGAACGTGTCCTATATGCGTATGCAAAACCAACAAAAATGTCTATACAAGCCCAACAGCACAAGCACTTAAGATATAACACAATTCGAACACTGTTTTGGTTGTTGTTTAAATATTACATGACAAAACCAATAATAAAACATTTTTGTTAGTTTTGGCGTGTGCCTACCATTTCCATTTAAAACATATTCAGTACTAATACATTCTCATAGAAAATGAATAAAAACCAAAAAATAAAATTAGTCTCTTTTGAGAGCGTAAATTTATATAAATTTTTATATAACCCCGAAATGAAATTTTTATATAACCCCCCAAAGAAACTACACAACACGTTGTTCGCAGCTTTCCTTCTGTATATTCTGTTTTCTGTGGTACTACTTTGAACTTCTGTGTATTTTAGTAAATCTGAAATGTTGCTGCACATTTGAATTTGTTGCACAATACTTTGTAACATATTGAATTCAAACATATAATTACATTTTATACTGAGACTTAGGAAGGTTTATTCGTCAGTAGAAGGCTTTCGCATACTCCTTGGCCATAGTTTTACTTTTGTGTATAATGCTCTCCCTGTCTTTGTGCTCATGATCTACTCTAATAGTACTAAATAATCAAACAAGTAATGGTAGTGACAAATAAAATCATGTTTTACTGGGAAATATTACTAACGAATAAACCCGGTGTTCCCGCGAAAATATTAATAAATATTTGTGAAATTACCAAAATACCAAATATCGGATCAAAGTTTATGAATGAAAAAGATATTTCATCAGGGGACTTACTCATTTAAGTTAGGATCTTTTTTATGTCACTAAGAAGTAAATATTGAATGCGAGCTTGTGAGATAGAATTGCCTTGTGGTGAGACCCTCATGATTCAGGTAATTGAGTTTTATGTTTATAAAATGTTTCCCTTAAGTTATTCATTGGCTTCACCTTCTTGCTTAACGTTGTGTAAGAATTTGGCGTATAAACACTCTCGATGATTCGTAAATTTGCAGATGCTGTTTATTTATTTATTTTATCAATTGGGCATGAGACAGGTAAAACCCAATCCGCGATTTTTTCATAACCCGCCGGGAATCGAACCCGGGACCTCCGGAACTTAAACCAAGCATGTTAACCACTGTGCCATCAAGGCGGCTGTTTTTGAAATTGGTTTGATATGCTTGCAAAAGCGGATTCTACGAAACACACCGTTATAAATATGAATCGTACATTCCATTGTAGATACCATCGCACCATTATACCTTAACACCATCAGACTACCATATCATTTCACCACCATTCGATCATGCAATAAAAACATCATAACGGCATACGAGCATACCACTCATCACACCATTGCTGCTTTGTACCATGTTATACCATCAGACTATCATATCATCTACAGCATCCATATCATACCATCACAAAATCATACCATCATACCGTCACACGGGAATGATTCTTACTAACAATCCATCAAAGCATTATTCATTCAGCACGATACTATCTTACCATTTTTTTTTTTTGCTTTATTTTGCCTTAATAGACAACGTTTTTTTTTATAGCAAAATTTTCAGGAGAATTTTTGACAGCACACAAAAACATAATCAATAATTATTAACAAAAATTAAATATTACTATTAATTCGGTTAGTTTTACGTCTCAAAATTATCTAAAAAATTAAATATTATTAATACTCATATCAGAATTATCTTTTTTAGTATATTTTCCGTAAAATTAAAAAAATCTCTACCAAAAAAACGTCATGTGTTTTTTAGTTTTACTTTTTAAAGTAAAATTTTAAGGAGAAACGGTATAAAAATATAATAACCATAAAATAATTAGTGTGCTGGAAATATTTCTCATCATATTGCGAATTTTATGCATGTGTGTTAGTGTGAATGCTATAAAATGTCCTCAATTTGATACTTTTTATTGCAGTCACACTACTACAGACACAAATATTTTTTGACTGAAAAGGGTTTTTGTTTCATTCGCCCATCCAGCAAATGTATATTTTTGTCTTCCTTCAATTTTACTATCAGTTAATTCAGTCAAGTGGAATAGCACCTTAATCCAAGATACTTGAAAGAGCTAGCTCTTTCAACTTCTACTCCAGATTAAGTGATGACGTGTTCATTAATCACAGATTCTGGTATCTTTCTATTAGTGAATATCATGAATTTGGTTTTACTGATGTTCAATTGGAGTTTATTTTTTGTGAGCCATAGATTCAATAGATTTAAATCGTGTTGCATACAGTCATAAAGGTCTTTTAAGTTTGTGTTGCTATATTTGATAACTGCATCGTCAGCATATAATTGAATTTTTCCTTTCAAATCTAAGTCACAAATATCGTTAATGTAAAGATTGAAAAGAATAGCGGGATTCCCTTTAAAGAGTACAGAGGTTCACTCTCGGTGTGGTTGAGAGCAACAACATGAGGACGAGAGTTGAGATACGACTCGAACCACAAAATTTCCATAGGATCAAGCTTCAATCCTTGCTGAAGTTTGATTAGCAAAACATCGTGGTCTACGGAGTAGAATGCCTTTCTTAGGTCCAGAAAAAGATTAGCAACGACTAATTTTTTGTCAACTTTCTCAGAAATGAAGTCTGTTAGCGCAAGGCATACTGCTTGAGTATTTGATGCTTGTGTGAAACCATATTGCTCTGACGCTAAAACATTATTTCTTTCTAGAAAGTCGACCTGCCGATTATTTATAACCCTTGTCGAGGATTGTGATCTCGACAATTTATTAAAAATCTGAAAATAAAAATAAAATTAATTTATTTTTATTAAAATTTTTTATTTGCGATGCACATACTCACCGTTTGACAATTGCACAAGAACAATTATAATAAAGCAATACCAACACGCAAATTCGAGATCGAAATATTACCCACGGAACAACGTTTTCTTTAGTTCATGTGCTCGCTATAATATAAAATTTAGCGTAATCATCGATGTGTATTAATGCAACAAAAAGAAAAAACAAAACAAGAATGTCATTACATTTTCTTTTTTTTGAGTAAATATTCTTGAGTTGGATGGACGTCAATGTTGGATCGCGTCCATATACATATATGTAATAAATTATAATTTCTAAATATAAGTGAAAATAGAACAAGTTCCCTACAACGAAGATAAATTTTTTATAATTATTCGGGGTTCAAGATGCGAGTAAGTGGATGCATGCTACAAAATAGTTGGACTGAAACTTGGAACACACAACTATATTGGTGACCCCGACGTGATCAGTGGAGAATTTTGAGAAATTAAGAGCACTAAAATCCACGCATCAAACCGAATAATAATAATAGAAGCAAAGGGACTTGGAGGGAGTGACAAGGTCGTCACATTTTTCACCGGTTGTTGAATCAACGCATCTAACGGTTAATCAAAATACTGTAACAACACACCATTCCGTAGATGAATGGTTTTTGAAAATTTTCAACGGGTGATGTCAAGGTCAACATTTATCGCAGTTTGTTCAACGGGTATTGCCGTTTTTATGTGTGCGTGTAAAAAAATAGAAAATAATTAAATGCACATAGTGTTTAATCAAAATAATTTTTCAATTAAATATATTCATATATATAATTTTAAATATAACATATTTATTAGTTTTAAGTAACGTTTTAATAATTTTAAGTATAAGTTGTAAGATAACACGATCCAAGATTGTCTGTTCAATTGTTTGCACCGCGTTATGGTTTCGCACGTCGATTTTGAATGTATTGAGAGACGTTCTTATATATTTGTGTGTTAAAGAGTGTTGTGTATTAGATTTTTTTTTTTGGGGTGCAAAGTTCAACGATGAGTAGCCCTACCAAAAGTATCCCCGGTCAAAGCGAAGGAAAACATACCAACAGTGATGATTCGATGAAGAACGATTCTTCAGTATCCGCGATAACAGTGAAATTGCCAACATTTTGGGCAACGTGTCCTTCGACGTGGTTTATACAGGCCGAATCACAATTCAGTTTGCGGAATGTGGTTCAAGATCAAACTAAATTTGATCACGTGGTTGCATCACTTCCTCAAGAAGTCATTTTATCGGTACTAGATATAGTTCAGAATCCCCCGAGCGCGCATATGTACAGCACTTTAAAGAAAGAACTAATTGAGAGGCACTCATTAAGCGAAGAGCGACGGTTAGAATCACTCTTATCCAACTCACAAATGGGCGATCAAAAACCTTCCGAATTTTATAGATCAATGGAGCTTTTAGCGGGTCCATCAAAGTCTTTTTCTAGAGACTTGATATTAAGATTATGGATGCGACGTTTGCCCTCTAATATTAATATAGCTCTAGTTGCGACGGGAAAAACGTCTACTACCGAATTGACAACAATCGCGGATAAAATTTGGGAGACTTCAAACCCAATGAACATCGCGGGCATGACATGCCGAGAATCAACTCCACCGGTTGCTGGTAACAACGAGATCATCGGTCTATGTGCAGCTATAGCGGAAATGACAAATAGATTTAGAGCAATGGAGAAAGAAATAAACGAGGTCAGGGGTTTGGCCCGTTCTCGTAGTCGTTCCCTTTCACAGATGTCAAATCGAAACTATCGTGATCGCAGCCGAGGTCGTAGCAGTTCTAATGGAGGTAAACCATTTTGTTGGTATCACTATAGATTTGGTGATAAAGCACGGCAATGTCGCGAACCGTGTCAATACAAAACGCAAGCCAGTTCTACCAGTTCAAAAAACGCTTAAAAGCTGCTGATACGGCGGTAATCAGTAGTTTACCCCATTCTCGCCGCCTTTTTCTATTTGATCCAATTAACAAACTAAAATTCCTCATAGACACTGGTGCAGATATATCAGTGGTTCCATACACACGATGTGATAATATTAAACAGGACATTACAAAATTACTTTCAGCCGCAAATGGTTCTAGCATAAAAACGTTCGGGACGAAAATGCTTACAATTGATCTTGGACTACGGCGCGAGTTTTCACACGTTTTAACAGTAGCAGATGTTTCTCGTCCTATCATTGGAGCCGATTTTTTGACAAAGTTTGGTTTGGTGGTAGACTTAGGAAAGAAACAACTTCGTGATAGTGAAACTTCGATATCAGTTAACGCGATATATGCTCGTGAAGACGTCCCCACCGTGAAAATTAATAGACTAGATGAGAACGAATTCAGTAAAATTCTGCGTGATTTTCCTACATTAACACAAAATCCAAGATATGATCTTCCAGTTATGCATAATGTAGTGCATTATATAGCGACAGAAGGAAGATTACCATTTTCGAGACCTCGACGACTCGACCCAGTTCGTCACAAAGCCGCGAAACAAGCATTCGATGACATGGTCAGCCTTGGAATTTGCAGAAAATCTTCATCTCAAGCATCCTCTCCGTTACACATGGTGGCCAAAAAGAGCGCGAACAACTGGAGGCCGTGCGGCGACTATCGGCAATTAAATGCAATTACAACGCCAGACCGATATCCCATACCGCATATCCAGAATTTTTCTAGCAACTTATTCGGTTGCAAAATTTATTCGAAGATTGACCTTGTGCGTGCATATCACCACATACCGGTAGCGGAAGAGGATGTTCATAAAACTGCGATCACGACTCCATTCGGTCTATATGAATTTGTACGAATGCCGTTCGGGTTGAGAAACGCAGGCCAATCGTTTCAGCGGTTCATGAACCAAGTGTGTCGTGGGTTAGATTCTGTGTTCATTTACATTGATGATTTATTAATATTCAGCCGAAGTCCAGAAGAACACTGCGAACATTTAAAAATTATTTTTCAGCGACTTACAGAATTCGGAATCACGATAAATATGCAAAAATGTCAATTCGGCGTTTCGAAACTAGATTTTCTAAGCCATGAAGTGTCAGAGGACGGTATAGTTGGGGGCATCCAGCCGAAAACGCCGAACTTAGTATTACGGCGGATGCGTCGAACACTTCCGTCGGAGCTGTTCTGCAACAACGAAGAGTCAATAACAGTTGGGAACCTTTTGGTTTTTTTTCAAGGAAGTTGACAAGTGCTGAACAAAAATATGCAGCTTTTGACCGCGAACTCCTTGCTATATTCCTTTCAATAAAACATTTTAGATATTTGGTGGAGGGTAGAACTTTTACAGTTTACACAGACCACAAAACAACCACTAATAAATGCTATTCTCTCCAAAACAGAACGGAGTCCTAGACAGTCTCGTCAGCTAGACTATATTGCACAGTTTAGCACAGATATTAAGTATATAAAAGGTGTAGATAACGTTGTTGCTGATACTTTGTCTAGGGTGTTAGACAATAACGAAGAAGCAGCGATTGATCACAACAGTTTCTCACTTGAAAAGTTGTCAAAACTACAACTCGACGACGAGGAACTCAATAATTTACGGGAGAAAACAAATACGAGTTTCAAACTATTGTTGGTCAACATACCCGACACAGACGTTAAAGTATGGTGTGAAATTGGTACAGGTACAAGTCGACCATATATACCGAACGAACTTCGTCGAATTGTATTCCACTCATTACATGAACTATCTCATCCTGGTGTAAAATGCACTCGAAAATTAGTGTCATCCAAATATTTCTGGCCAGGCATGAATAAAGATGTAAATCTTTGGTCGAGAGAATGCCTGAAATGCCAGCGAGCGAAGGTACACCGTCATACTAAATCGGAATACGGAAAATTCGAAATACCAGATCACAGGTTTGAACATATCCATATGGATATTGTTGGTCCGATGCCTCCGTCAGAAGGTTATTCATACCTATTGACTTTGGTGGACAGATATACCAGACGGCCCGAGGCGTATCCAATGAGGGACATGTCAACGGCAACAGTTGCAAAGATTTTTGTTTCCGAATATATATCTCGATTTGGTTGTCCAAAACGCATTACAACTGATCGTGGAACTCAGTTCGAATCACGACTTTTCCAGGAACTGACAAAATTACTCGGAATTAATAGAATTCGCACAACATCGTACCACCCGCAATCAAATGGTTTAGTCGAGCGGTTTCATCGAACGTTGAAAGCTTCCATTTACTCCAAAGACAATGTACAATGGACTAAGGAACTGCCTATAATTCTACTGGGAATGCGAGTGGCAATAAAGGAAGAAATGAAGTGTTGTCCAGCTGATATAGTATATGGGCAATCGTTATGCGTTCCAGGGGAACTTTTCACAGGTTCATCCGATATGGTGATTTCGCAATCTGACTTTGTCGAAAAACTCCGCGAGTATTTTAAGAAGGTTCGACCGTCCGAATGTAGAAACAGTGGTCGTCCTATTGTATATATTCCTACAGCGCTCGAAAGCTGTGATTTTGTATTTGTAAGGGTTGACAAGATAAGAACTGGATTGTCACCGCCGTATGAGGGCCCTTACAAAGTCATTCGAAAATTACGGAAACAGTTCATCGTAGATGTAAATGGAACCAATCAAAACATTTCCATCGATCGGTTAAAGCCAGCATATCTGCAAACTGACGCGACTTGCACGAATGAATCACGGAATAACAAAAAGTCTGTTCGATTCGATTTGTCACATAACCTGAAGTATTAATTTTATACCGTCCTAAAAATTTTCTATCATGGAATCATCATAACGCGTATGATAAACTTAATGAAACTTAAACAAAACGATGTTGATTTATGGGAAATGAAATGGCAACAAATTAATCACGCTAAATCATTTCATATTTTTCATGTTTAACATGAAACATTTCACCACCGATAAATCAATTATCGTACGCTGTCGCTGAAGGGGGAGTAATGTCGAGGATTGTGATCTCGACAATTTATTAAAAATCTGAAAATAAAAATAAAATTAATTTATTTTTATTAAAATTTTTATTTGCGATGCACATACTCACCGTTTGACAATTGCACAAGAACAATTATAATAAAGCAATACCAACACGCAAATTCGAGATCGAAATATTACCCACGGAACAACGTTTTCTTTAGTTCATGTGCTCGCTATAATATAAAATTTAGCGTAATCATCGATGTGTATTAATGCAACAAAAAGAAAAAACAAAACAAGAATGTCATTACATTTTCTTTTTTTTGAGTAAATATTCTTGAGTTGGATGGACGTCAATGTTGGATCGCGTCCATATACATATATGTAATAAATTATAATTTCTAAATATAAGTGAAAATAGAACAAGTTCCCTACAATGAAGATAAATTTTTTATAATTATTCGGGGTTCAAGATGCGAGTAAGTGGATGCATGCTACAAAATAGTTGGACTGAAACTTGGAACACACAACTATACCCTTTTGTACACCTTTGAGATAGCAGATAGTACTGAGATTGGTCTGTAATTCTTGTTTACTGGAATAATCCTAGAGGTTTTTAGTCTTTCCGGAATTCTTCCTTCCAAGATGGATTTATTAATCAAGCGAGTAAGAGCTCTCTTCAAATTTTCGGCGAACAACTGAAGGAACTTACTTGCTATACCATCTCGCCCCATAGCTGCTGCAGTTTTAAGATTCCGAATACTCTGTAAAATTTCTTCTTCAGTAATATTATTTAGGTTCAGTTTATATTCACATCATGTTCCGCAATATCAACATTGATCTCTGGCCAAATATAATCACAAGCATGGACGAGGTACAAATTCATCGCATTAGCAACTGCGACAGGTTCATCAATAATTAAGCCATTAATATTAAGCACAATTTCCTGTTTAATGTTGGAAGCTCTCTTATTCGATATTGCCTTTTTTACTAAGTTCCAGAACTCCTTTGGTTTATTAACTGATGCACTTAATTTCATATGGTAAAATTCCCTCTTTGCTTTTCGGATTTTGTATTTTAAATCATCTTTCATGTATCTATATTTATTTTTCAAGTAATCACAATCCGGATATCTTACGATTAATTTAAAATATTTTTCTCTTGTGCGAATGGCAGAGTACAACTCAGTAGTCATCCATGGTTGCTTAAACCCTGATCGCCAATTTAAAGTTTTTTCTTCAGTGTGAACAATGACCAGTTTTTCAATACCAGCAACGTAATCATCCAAGCTTGTGCAGTTATGTAACTCATTCCAAAACGGACTTTTCGCAGCCAATTCATAATTAAAAATCCTTATGTTTTGATATTGCGTATACTAATCTCCACATGCAGTCCCAGTTTTATTTGAATTCCTCTGTGGTCCGAAAAAGATACATCTTCCAACCTGACACTGTTGATTAATCCAATTTGGTCAGTTAGCGCATAATCAATAAGAGTTGAAGTAGTTGATGATATGCGTGTCGCATACTTTAATTCTATTTTGTTAACCACCATGAAAACATTTGTTGAAATTAATCCAAAAATTTACTAACTGTAGCATTATTTGGGTTAAATAAATTTAGATTAAAATCCCCCACCACTATCGCTCTCTTATACTGTTCCATAATACCATCAAACACATCAAGAAAACTATCTATGTGCGAGCTAGGACTTTTATATATACATATTAGATTAATATTTTGACGGATAAGTTTTAAACTAAATAATTATTTTTGACTATATCTTTGTCACACATAAGTGTGCATTGTATATTTTGTTTAACTAAAACACATATGTCACCATCGCGCCCATCACGACATCTATGAAATATCTCATAGTTCGGAAAGTTCATTAAACATACCTCATTGGAAAGCACCCAAGACTCAACCCAGTACAATTATGTCAACTTCATAATCAAATAAGGCAACAAGATCCATCAGCGCGTTTTTTACCATCATACCATTATATCATCATACCATCTTACCATAATAAAATCGTACATTGTCGATTTATTTTGGATTTTGTACTAAATTTCCAAAAATCAGCACAAGTAGAAGGTGGAGGTTTGAGATATTAACAGTGATCGTCCTTAGGTATTGAACAATAATTGTGGAAAGTTTGGTTCAAATCAGTCAAGGCGTGTGGATTTGTATAAATAGCAGATATACAAACACTCAATTTTACATCTATAAAGCAGAAGATAAATAGATCATATGTTTGGATTATTCTATTTAGATCATTTAATACAGTATCTTTTTATACACTTCCTCTAAGTACTTCAGCAATGATTAAATTCGGTTTCAAATCTTTAACCACCATTCTTATTCAATTACAAAGGGCGCGTTTAGTATTTAAATTTCTTAATAATATAAGAGTGCTTCCTATGTTTAACTTAAGCTTGTGAAACAGCATTCCTATAGGTGAAAGTTGATTAGGACATTCGGTTAGATAGTTCTGCTAATATCTATGTCGTTTGCATCGTCAATGGTGCCAGAACTCAAGTAGGTATTAGTTTCTCCTGACGAAAACGTAACAAAAGTTCTTCTTTTACCTGGCCCACATCTGCGTTCTTTGGACCTAAAATTGTCATTTTGGAATACCTATACCAACCTCTTTATGAGATAATGTTTCCCCAAAGATTTCGGTTACTATCGAATCTTTACAAATGAGATTCGCCGAAGTCGATATTCGTTAGTAAGTAGTTCCAAAGCCTAGTTTGATTAACCAATCACTATGTTCTGGCTCAATGGATCTTACATTGTATAGAAGCCTCACAGTTATAAATTTTACAATTTACAATTGCTACGAAAAGTGTCTGCCTCAAATATCGTCCAAGTAACATTGTTTTACCTCCGAAAGGATTGTTGTTTCTCATAATTTCTTTTAATAGCTTATCAACTGTTTTTAACACTAGGTGCCTTAGTTAATAAGCGAAGATTCCATATCTAGAGAGCTATAATTAAATTGTTCAGAGGGCACTGAAGTCCGAAATCAGAACAACTTTTAACATGGAGCCTACGTATATCTTGAATATATTTTAGACCAAACATCTCACATTGAAAACAGTGAACATTGTGTTCTACATGACGATGAACGTAATCTTGACACATTTATTTTTAAATTTAGAAGAAGATGGAAAGACACAAATATATGCAAACGCATGTCGTAATTGGCGTGGCATACCAACACTACAGCGTCTGCGAGTGAATTATCTCAAGTTGCATCATAGTTAAATAAACCATGTTATTGAGCCGCTTCATTAAAATTTATGCTTGTATGATCTCTGAATGCTTTCAATTCTTCGAAGGATGAAACCCTGACAGATGAAGTAGTGTTATCATGAATGTTGTCACCACGTTTTTGTCGAGTTTTTATAATGGCAAACACCTCCAGGCCACCCACGACTTTCTTTTAAGAACAGGGAATTTTGAGAAACTTATTATGCAAATTTCTTAAAAATGTATTCTTTTGTATTTCTTCTTCACTTTTTGACCCAAGGGAGTGGGGTCCGGTTGGCCGATTTAGTCTAAAATTCACTGGAACCTCCCCATTTATGGAAAAAGCTTAAATGTGAAGTTTTAGTTTGATTAGTTAAACCATAGGACACCATTTCGAAACCCACTTTTTTCGACTCAGGCGACCTCAAAAACAGATAAATCTGCAAAAATCTCAAGTTCGAAAATTTTCATGATTACTATAATTTATTTTAATTAAGTGAAAGAAAGTAATATTGGTTTTATATTAATGATTAAAGTAAATTGGTTTAATAATTTTTTTTTTTACAGATGGTTAGCGGCTACCCAATTCCAGGCAACCGACGGACGTCATGGTTTTCCAATGTACGATGAGCCAGCATTGAAAGCTGTGTTCAGCATTAGTATTACGCATGCTAGTCATTATATAGCATTATGTAATATGCCTGTTGCATCCATTGCAGTGTAAGTGATACTACCTACATACATCGATTCGGCTAAAATAATTATAAAATGTTCATACTTCTAGTGAAGGTGAATATACAACCACCACGTTTGAAGATACTCCAATAATGTCAACATACTTGATTGCATATGTAGTATCAGATTTTGTTTACAAATCAATTGAAATTGAGTCAGTACTACATCGTGCCTTTGGCATTCCACATCGTCTTGACGAAGTCGATTTTGCCTTTGAAGCAGGCCAATTGATTTTAACACATTTAGAAGAGTATGTCGACATGACCTATGATTTGCCAAAATTCGATCAAATTGCGATTCCTCATTTTGCAGCCGGTGCAATGGAAAACTGGGGACTGGTCACCTATTTAGAAGCACTTTTCTATTTCGATGAGGAACGCACAGCATTGAGATCATTATTCAGTATTGCGTCTGTAGTTTCACATGAAGTAGTTCATCAATTTTTTGGGAATCTTGTCAGTCCACAGTGGTGGAGTTATTTATGGATGAATGAAGGATTTGCAACATTATATGAATTTTATTTAATTGACGATACTTATCCTGATTTTCGGGTTAGAGACATGTTTCCAATTTCAGTGGTGCAATATTCATTTTTATACGATATGGAAAATACACGTCCCATGACGTATAATGTTTATACTCAGGATGAAATTGAATATTTATTCGACCTTGTTGCTTATGACAAATCAGGATGTGTGTTAAGAATGATCTTGCATGCTTTAAAAGAACCAGTATTTGTTGAAGGTCTTCATGATTATCTAGTAGAACACAGTTATCAAGCAACAAATCCAGATGATTTATCCGAATCTTTAACAAAAGCAGCAGCAGCTGCTGGAGTTTTACCAAGTGGTTCTACAATGAAAGATGTAATGGACTCGTGGACGCTACAAGAGGGATATCCAATTTTGAGCGTCACCAAAAATTATGCTACGAACACAATAGAATTGTTCCAAGAAAGAATGTTCCAGTACACTACCTATGATCCGTATGGAACAACCTGGTGGCTACCTTATAACTATGTTACCGAATCAGATGTTAGCGAAGGTGATATTCCATTAGAGTCATTACCCATTTATTGGATTCCAAATGTTCCACGAGTTGAAATTGAGCTGCCAGGAAATTCTGACGACTGGGTACTTTTCAATAAAAATCAATTTGGATACTATCGAGTAAATTATGATATTGAAAATTGGAACGCCTTAGCTGCAGAACTTGAAGAAAGTGTTGATTTGAAAATTCACACTATAAACCGAGCCCAGCTAATTGATGATTCGTTTAATTTAGCCCAAACCGGGCGTTTAAGCCTTGAAACGTTTTTCCGTATTATTTCATATCTAGATAAGGAACCGGATTACTTCCCATGGGTCACATTCAACGATAATTTTAGATTAATCGAAACAGCATTACATAACACCACATCGCATGATACAACAATTCAATTCTTATATCAAAAATCAGAAGGACTTTACAACCGAATTTTAGGCAGTGATCTAAGTGCCAATTATATTGATAGAATTTTTGCTGCATTCATTTACAATTTAGCTTGTCGTGTCGGTAACGAAGATTGTCTATCGACCACAAATGAATTGCTTGTAAATCATCTTACCAATGGCGACTTACTTCAAATACATTTAATCGATGTTACACTTATCAATGGCATTCGTTTGATAGATCAGGCAAATTATGTAGAATTATTCCGGCGGTTACATACACAAGATGATCTACCAAATCGAAGTGTATATATAAGAGCATTTGGATATCCACATGACGTAGCCATTTTACGACAAATAATTGAATCACTTCTAGCGGCGAATGGTGTTAGTGTGCATGGTGTAATTATAAATTATCGCACAACCGATAGGGTTTTAATTGCTCTTAATTTATTAAGAAGCGGACTTCCTGCTTATGAATTACTTTACGAATACATGATGACGCAACGAGATTTATTCGTGATAAGGTAACATTTTATTGATGATCAAAATTATAACATTTCGTTTAATTACTTTAAATTATAGATTTGGTGCTTACATGTACAATATCTTCCAAGAAATGATTCAGAAGACAAGAACTTATGAAAGCTTGGAAAGTGTAAGTAATTCAATTTATTCATATTTGAATATTGTATTAATTAAAATTTGTATTTAGTATCGCAATTTGTTGAGCTTATACGAAAATCCTGATAATCAATTAACATTTGCCTATTACATTGCTCAAGCAACAAATAACGTACAATGGACCACTAATAATATTGATCTTATCACAACACAATTGAACCTGCAATTGGAAACTAAAGTTTAATATTTTTTAATAATAAAAATGTATTATATTCTTAAATAATAAATTGAAGAATTATCAACAACCGATTAATAAATTGAACCTGTCAACAGAAGAAATTATGTTTTTCACATAATTAATCTATATGTCCATTCAAACTGTAACCTTTTTCTTAACGTGCAGTATTCCCTAACCCCTTAATTTCAGCCCAATCGAAACCTAATGTAAATATTATAAAGACATCTCAACCTTTCGATAAATAAAGTAAGTAGGGTTTTCCTGAAACGCCGTTATTTAAAAGGCAGACACTAGGCGAATCGATAACCTGTCCCAGTTAATTTGCAAGGGTCGTGCGTTGGACGCTAGGAAGTGCTAGCTTGTTTAACTATTTTTTTTAACTTACATATATTGGTAATTTTTTCATGAATTACTGCATGACGAGGAAGAAGGCGTGTCCGATTATCAGGATTACGAGCAGATATACGTCACCACCAAGTCAAAATTGTTATCCTTAATCAAATTAAAGACACCTTCAATTAAGCCTTTTTGTACTGATCTAACTCAATCTATTGTTGTGGCAAAGAAATCCATTCAGCTTCCGAAATTGCAACTACTTAAATTCTCGGGAAATTACGGTGAATGGTTGAACTTCAAAAACGAATTCGCTTTCTCAAATTATGCCTTGTGGAAGGCGCCAAACGTACCATTTCTCAAATGGAAGTGTCGAATGAGAATTTCAGAAGCGTTTGGTCAGCACTGGTGGACCGCTACGAGAACAAGGCGCACATGTTCCAGGCTCACATCAACGATATTATTGTAATGTCTTCTATCGGAAAGGAGTCTGCCGATGGTATTCGGGAGATGCACGATCGAGTCACCGCTCACAACAGGGATCTTAATTCACTTAGCAGCAAAGATGAGCTAACTGAAAATTGCTGATTTGCTTGCTGTTGTCGAAATTGGACTCAACTACCGCCATTAAGTGGGAGGAGTTGTACAACAAACGTTCTGATTACAGCACACTCAAAACACACCGCGTGTTGAAATTAATGCGTTTCCTCGCCTTTACGAGTATTCAAGTCCGATTATAATTTTCACTGTTCTTATTGATTTTAGCGTATGTTTTATTAATGTTTTTGTTTATTAATTTTATATATTTATTATTTCAATTTATTTACTTATTAATTAACTTATTTATTTATTATTAATTTATCTTTTATTATTCAATAAGGTTTTAATATGTTAAAATTTTAATCGCACTTATATATTAACACTGTCGTTATTCTGTGTATTATTTCGTCCCGTTAATGTTTTGACCGTTTTGACCGAACTTTTGATTCCGGTTTAATAATTTTAGTGTATAGGTAATTAGGTAACCTATTTATGATTTACTGTATACTATTTACTTCACTTAATTAACTTAACTATCATTGTTTATTTGTTTTAGTACTTTTAATCGAATTCCCTCTTTCTTAACGATTTATTAATGTTTCTAAGTTTGTACGAACACAACCAAAAACCACCACTAAACAAACTGAATCGCCGTTTTAAAACGGGGCTTTAGAGTACCACTATAGTACCACACGTGTATTAAAATTAAAACGTTCACTTAATTAAACTTAATTTAAACTATAGTCCTTAACCGTACAAGCTATGTATAAAAGATCTTTATTTTCTTTTTTCAAACTTAAAATTTTAGACTTATGCTCCGCTAACAATTATTTTTATTTCTAATTTTTTTGACCATTTCGGTTTGCAATCTCTTCACTGACTAACCCCTTGCGTAATTTTTTTTTTTTTGTCAAAAATAAACTCTCCAACATCAAAATTTATTCGAAACAATAGCTTACCATTACAATAACACTTGCTCCATCCATCTGTACAGTCCGATAAAAATTGTCAATTGCGTGTACAACCATGTCTAATATAATAGTGTATTGCTACGTAATATTTCCAAACGCATGTAACGACTAGTAAGTCGTAACAAATCGTGGGGCAGACCTACACCCATGAGATGTCTCAAGCCGGGCTATATTTATATAATTTAATTTGAAGCATGCCGAAAAATTAACTACAAGATGTAATATTATAAACTACATATTAAAAATAACTTCAATTACAACATTGATCAATGACCAGCTACGTTCGAATATCCTTTTTGTGGTATATTCCTATGTTTTTATTGTTTATGTCGACGACCTCAAACGCTACATTTCCGATTTTTTTTAGTATCCGAGCTTTAACGAATTTCGGACTGAGTTTGGCCGATATTTTATTCGACGCATCACTGTGAATGAAATTACGAACAAACACGAGATCCCCGACTTTAATACTGCAGTTACGGCTTCTTAAATTATATCTGTGAGCACTCCGCTCATTAGCTTGCTGTAGGTGTTGTAAGATATTCTTATGTATGATGTCCTGCCGATCACAATTGGACATTTTTACATTTCTGTCTTCGAGGCAATTTAGGTTTCGGAGAAGCTCATAATTAGTGCCATGGCCTATAAAATGATGTCCAAAAACGACAAAATGTGGCGAATAAGTTGTGCTGCTGTGTACTACATTTCTGAGCGCTGAACCAATGGAATGTACATGTCTATCCCAATCAGGATGATTTTCATCTAAGTAAGTCCGAATCGCCGCCAAAATGGTTCGATTGACCCGTTCTGAGGCATTCGGCTGTGGGTGGTATTTTGGTGTACGGATATGCTTAACACCATATTTAGATAACATAGCAGCAAACCCATTTGCGGTAAATTGCTTGCCATTGTCACTAAAAACGATTTCTGGCACGGCAAATAGATTAAAAATTCGCTGTTCAAGAAATTTAATAACGTTTTTGGTCGTAGCGTCCCTCATAGGCTCCATAAGAACGAATTTTGATAATTTGTCTAATACTATGAATATATATCGATTGCCACTTTTCGACCGTGGATATGGCCCTAAAAAATCTATATATATTTGTTGCCAAGACCGTATTGTTTCTACATAAGTACCCATTGGCGGTCGTAAGATTTGATTGGCTGGTTTGGATTCTTTGCACAGATCACACTTGCTTACAAATTCCGTTATATCCTTTATCATACCGGGCCAGTAATAATATCTTCTGAGCAGTTCAATTGTTTTTTGTGCACCAAGATGAGCCGATGTTGGAGGATCGTGTGCTGCCTTCACTAACGCCCTGGTAAGTGGTTTTGGTATGTATATTTTCCACTCGGGAATATCAGAACTGGCACTATTATTACTGGAATCGCATAATTTGATATAAACTTTAGTTTCAATAACTCGCATATTGGATTTCGTTTCAGGCGCGTTTATGATTGAATCTCTTAACTGTTTATACGCCGAGTCAGTTTCAAAAGCTGGTGAATTAAGATCAAGGTGTAATGGATGATCGGTAACATTTTGATTTAAGGTAAGTTCTTCCGCAAAATTTCTTGACAGAGCATCAGGTACCACGTTATCTTTCCCTTTTCGGTACTCGATATTAAAGTCAAACCCCTGCATTTTTAAGCTCCAGCGAGCGAGACGTCCAGAAAGATCCCTCTGTCCCATTAACCACTTCAAACTGGCGTGATCCGTGATAATGGTAAAAGGGAATCCTTCTACATATTGCCTAAATTTCTTGAGACTCAATACAGCGGCGAAACATTCAAGCTCGGTAGTGCTATAATTTCGCTGTGCTGCATTGAGTTTCTGAGAAAAATAGGCAACAGGACGTTCTTCGCCGCTGGAGCTTTTTTGGAAGAGTACACCACCTACTCCTGTACTAGATGCATCACATTGTATAAAGAAATGGGACGAATAGTCTGGATTACTTAGCACCGGGGCTGTGCATAACGCCGTTTTAAGCTGATTGAAGGAATCCTCTGCTTCCCCAGACCAGCTAAATTTAATATTTTTCTTCAGTAAACGGGTCAATGGTTCCGCCAACTCTGAATACCGCGAAATAAATCGACGATACCAACCGGTAACACCAAGGAACCGGCGTATTTGTCGTACATTTTTGGGTTTTGGGAATGTTGAAATGGCTGAAACTTTGTCTGGGTCCACCTTTAACACCCCATCTCCCACAACGTAACCCAAATATTTTATTTCTTTTAGCAGAAAATGACTTTTATCAACATTGATTGATAAATTGGCACGTTTTAATAATTTGGCAACTTTAAGCAAAAGATCTATATGTTCTTCGAAGGTTTCACTGGTGATAAGGAGGTCGTCCAGGTAGACAAAGATTTGAGCGTGTAATTCGTGAGGTATCACCTGATGCATTAAGCGACACATCGTCTGGGGCGCATTACACAAACCGAATGGCATAACAGTAAACTGATACAAGGGCCTACCGGGGACGGTGAAGGCTGTCTTATCCCTTGAACCCTCATCTAACGGGATTTGCCAGAAGGCGTCTTTCAAATCTAATGAAGATATATAGCGAGTCTTATTGAGACGCCCTAGCAAACCCTCGATGATAGGTAAGGGATAAGCGTCCCTCACCGTCACCTCGTTTAGCTTTCTTGCATCTAGACACAATCTAGTTTTGCCATTCGGCTTGCGAACCAAAGCGATCGGTGAACTCCACGAACTACTACTCTCCTCAATGACTCCTAAGGACAACATCCTATCTATTTCCTGGTAAATATCAGCTTGAACTGCCGGTGACACGGAATAATACCTTTGTTTGATTGGTGTTGAGTTACCTACATCAATGGTGTGCTTCAGCAAACCAGTTTTACCCAAACCCAATACAGCAGACGATGGGAATTGTTTAACAACCATATTTACTATTTCGTGCTGCTTCGTGGTTAGAATATGTTTTGGAAAAGAATTTATAGGTGTTTCACCAACAGTCAATTCTGAAATCATATTCACGTTACCGATTAAAGTCGCATTTGACTTTTTATTCGAAGAGCAAGATATTTGTAAGCCAAATAATCGCCAAAAATCGACACCCAAGTATAGCTCTTGGCTAAGGTTTGGCGATAAATGTAAAATTACGCTACATGTTTTCCCAGCGAATACTATTGGCACTTTAATATATCCTAATATGTTTACTTTGTTTCCATTCGCGGTCCTTACTGATGACGGAAAATTATAAAATTTTGTGTGATCTGAACTCAAATATTGCTCACAACCTTTACCCAAAACAGATATATTCGCACCACTATCAAGCAATCCGAGATACGGCCGTCCGCCCACAATTACCTCCGCATAAGGCCTACCATCCCCTTCCTCCGAAATTATTGATTCAGCCATGTGCTTTTTGATTAATTTTCGCCCTTTCCAATAACGAGTGCTTCTTAATATAGTATTGGTTGATTTTTGCGAAAACTTTGAAGCTAACTTATTGGTGGTATTTATTGTTTTGACTTGTTCTTTGATTGTAGATGGTAAAATTCGGGATCTACATTGGTAGCCACATCCTCCCGTGGTATGTTGTTCGGCAGAATTGATCTGAGGGTAAAGTTCTGCGAATTTTGTCTGTGGTTATCTAGCTGTCTTCGTACATCCAAATCAGATCGTCGATCTTGAAATCTTTTCTTTAATTCTTCTTTTAAAATAGACCAACTAACATTTGGATGACGTTGCACGAAATCCCAATACCAATTAGAGGCGGTTCCTCTAAGGACATAGCTAAAATCTCTTACAATCTCGTCTTCCTGGATACCATCAGCTTTGGCTTGAAATTCTACCATAAAGAGGAACTTTTTAATATGAAGGCCGGTGGGTGATCCATCAAACGATATTTTCCATTTTGCCATAAGTTTTCGTGGCTGGTGATATTGTACCTGTTTATTTGATGAACTCGGTATAAGAGGATTTATAGAAGTAGGTTGGACAAAATAATCCATGTTCGATGCTGGTACAAATGGGTTGGCAATAGAAGATTGCGGTATATGTCTGTGGATATCAAAGTTGACATTCGGAACAGATGCCGGTTGGAATCCGGCGGCTGGCTGTGACTTTGGTTGATCTGATATCCCTACATTACTTTCGGGCTGAAATTTTAACTGATGACTAGGTACAGGTGGATCATTGGTATTACCTGGGCTGGTTAAATATCCTTGAGGCAATTGAGATGTTGACGGTTGATTGTTTCCACTCTTAAGCTCAGAACTTCTACGTTCTATTCGAGAGTTAGTGGTAAATGAAGACGAGTCGGTTTCATCCGAATCTTCCTCTTCTTGTTCATCCACATTCAACTCAATGGCATTAAACTCATTTATCGAGTCGTTTCCATTAATTGTATTCGCTAAAGTTTTGTCAACAAAATCAATCATCTGATCACACTTAGATAATGTTTCCGAAACTTCAGCGGCTACTGTCTTAGAATAATTTAGTCGTTTTAATCGGTTCTGAACATGTATAAGTCTACTCTTCAGCCCAATCAATGAACCTTTTTGATCCTTTTCAATTTCATCTTGAATAGACAAATATATTGACTTTAATTTTAAGGAAATTTTAAATATTTCATTCTTAGGGTTTTTGCGAGCTGCTACATGGGCTTTAGTCGGTATTAGTTGAGAATGGTTGGTTTCTAATGCCAATCTTTCTTTTAAATTAGCTAGTTTGTCGACCACTGATTTTCCTTGAATGTCCCGAAGTGTACATTCCAGTTCAAACTCATCTACGTCCAGGTGTGTAACGTCCATATTTGGAAAGCTCTATTTAATAACACTTCAAAAATAAATCGGAAAATCGAATTTCCTGGATAAACGAATAAGTTTATATCTGATGATTGTTGTTATGACTTGAAATTATTTTTATAGTATGTATTAAGTTAGGTATAGGAAAAACCAAACGTTTGAGTAAATAAGTTGCTACGATGCTTAAGTATTTCCACTTATGAAATAACACCAACTGTCCATGCTCACGAAACTGCACAAGATGGCGAGTATTTGTTTTGTAATTTTCGATAAAAAAAAATTATATACTTTAACGATTATATCTAATATAATATAATTGATAATCTAATTATTTATTGTAAATATTTGACAATCTATTGTTTTCCGCTAGGTGAGTTGGTTTGATATAGGGATAAAGCTAAAGTGAGTGGCGTTTAGCATATTATTTGCTGGTTTTGTAGGTAGAATGACTGTAGCTGGTGAGAAGGGTAGAGGAATAAACATAGATGGTACATTGAGATTAGGGGGTCCTAAGATGTCGTAATACCAGTAGTCGAAAAGCAATTTTGCTTGAAAACTAGATTTATCTTAGACTGAAATTGTATTTGAAAACCTTTAAACCGTACATGGCAATCCATTCAATAGAAGAAAACAGTACGGCATATTTCAATAACATATGTTCACAACAAAAACATTTCAATGTGAAAAAAAACCAACACTGAGCTCAAATGTAATTTTAACAGAAACAGTGCGTTCACATTAAAATTTCTTATCATGAACAGTAAGCGAAACAATAATTTATAGCAAAAAAAAAAAAAAATAAAAAAAAATTTGAATTTGCGAACCATGTAGTCCAACATCTGATTCGACCATCATGGGTTCAGAATGAAACTAATCCGCTGATAAAAAAAAAAATGGATAACTGAAAACTATATAAACTGAAATTATAGACTAACGAAGTTACACTACCATTTTAACACTTTGTTTGGGCGCCACTGAAACAATTCTTTTAAGAATTGTTTACAGACAAAAAATATCGATACAGAGGTTTCGGTATAACGGTCAATTGCACTGGCTAAAACTCAGGAGCTTATTGCGTGGGGTTACCGAAACGTGAAAAGATCTGTAATGACCGTATAAAATAAATAATAAGAAGTAAAACAGGGAACCAGCTACCATTCATTCTATCTACCCAACATACTCACCTGAGCTTCACCCCATTCTCAACTCAACAAATTATAATTCACTCATCTGAGATTGCACAACCGAAATAACAAAATGCGAAACACTCGACAGCGGAAAATAAAAATTTCATTTTGTAACACAAACTCCACTACTTCAATTAAAGACAACAACAAGAAGCCTGAATTTAGCACACTGAATTAATTTTAATGATTCAATTTGTTTTGCGTTTACACATAATTAATTTTTAATTTTTATATTTCAATCCTTCCAATGAAGGTATGTGTACTATACAAGTAATTAATAAAGTAACTACTATCTAACTAGCTACCCTAAATATGTATTAATAAATACCCCAACTAACTAAACTTAACTAATTAATATAATGTAGGTCAAATATACTTAATATAAATATTTATAAATTTAAATATGTAATAATAAAATAAAATGTAAAACAAAATTCTTAGCTGGTTTGATGTATGTTGATTGTATGTAGATCATCCGTATGTAACAGCATTCACAATTTTTAAATTTACACCAAAAAAAATCTTGTGATTTTTGTGCAAATCGAATGTATCGTTTTTATTTTGTACAACAAACGTTCTGATTACAGCACACTCAAAACACACCGCGTGTTGAAATTAATGCGTTTCCTCGCCTTTACGAGTATTCAAGTCCGATTATAATTTTCACTGTTCTTATTGATTTTAGCGTATGTTTTATTAATGTTTTTGTTTATTAATTTTATATATTTATTATTTCAATTTATTTACTTATTAATTAACTTATTTATTTATTATTAATTTATCTTTTATTATTCAATAAGGTTTTAATATGTTAAAATTTTAATCGCACTTATATATTAACACTGTCGTTATTCTGTGTATTATTTCGTCCCGTTAATGTTTTGACCGTTTTGACCGAACTTTTGATTCCGGTTTAATAATTTTAGTGTATAGGTAATTAGGTAACCTATTTATGATTTACTGTATACTATTTACTTCACTTAATTAACTTAACTATCATTGTTTATTTGTTTTAGTACTTTTAATCGAATTCCCTCTTTCTTAACGATTTATTAATGTTTCTAAGTTTGTACGAACACAACCAAAAACCACCACTAAACAAACTGAATCGCCGTTTTAAAACGGGGCTTTAGAGTACCACTATAGTACCACACGTGTATTAAAATTAAAACGTTCACTTAATTAAACTTAATTTAAACTATAGTCCTTAACCGTACAAGCTATGTATAAAAGATCTTTATTTTCTTTTTTCAAACTTAAAATTTTAGACTTATGCTCCGCTAACAATTATTTTTATTTCTAATTTTTTTGACCATTTCGGTTTGCAATCTCTTCACTGACTAACCCCTTGCGTAATTTTTTTTTTTTTGTCAAAAATAAACTCTCCAACATCAAAATTTATTCGAAACAATAGCTTACCATTACAATAACACTTGCTCCATCCATCTGTACAGTCCGATAAAAATTGTCAATTGCGTGTACAACCATGTCTAATATAATAGTGTATTGCTACGTAATATTTCCAAACGCATGTAACGACTAGTAAGTCGTAACAGAGTCTACAACCAAGGATATACCGACATGGAAAGGATTTTGTACATTTTTGGAAAAACGTGCTTGCACTTTAGATAAAATCGATTACAATAAAAAACAAACTGGCCGAGTTCCCATACAGTTATCAGCCGCCCCTTCATCTAATCAAAATAGCCGCAGCCACTTGGGACTGGTGTCATCGAATCAGGTTAAGCTATCTCCCTGTATAAGTGCAACTCACCGGATGATGTCTTGATTGCCTGTTCCAGTTTTTCCGCGCTCTCCTCCGTTGAGCGATATCAATACGTAAGCAAAAATCGGATTTGCGTGTTGTGTCTTGGAGGAAAGCATTCTGCGAGAAACTGTCGGGTTTCTATGTGTCAACGGTGCCATAAACGTCACCATACAATACCCCGTATACTCGTAGCAGGAAACCCAGAAATCGTCAAATTCTCAAACTTACAGGAAGCACTTGTTGCATCTGGCGGTTTCCAAGACGATTCCGCTTTATTAGCCACAGCCATCATTAACGTGCTTGATAATCAAGGTTCTCCGGTCTCATGTCGCGCATTGCTAGATAGTGGGGCATCAGCGAATTTCATTTCTGAGAGGTTTGCGCAAACGTTAAACGTTGAATGGCATAAACTGATGACATCTGTAGGAGGAATCGGATGGGCAAGCAGTTCGTCAAAGGGTTTCTGTCAGGTCATCATTGTGCCCAAATTTGGCACAGCAGATGAATTACCCGTATCTGCGGTTATTATTTCTAAGATCACTGATGTTCAACCGCCACATCCAATTTCACCAAAGGATTTTCAAATTTCAGCTGAAGTAAAACTGGCTGATCCATTATATTTCAAGCCCCAGAATGTCGATCTGCTTATTGAGGCCAGACTATTTTGAGATCTATTGCTGCCTGGGAAAAAGATACTGGGTACCAGTACCCAACACCTTGCAATACTACAGGAAACCAAATTTGGATGGACAATTAGCGGTCCACATCATTCATGGCCCCGATCTGCCAGAACCGCTCTCACAAGTGCTGCCGATAGATATTCCTCGCTGGAAAAATTAGATAACATGGAAAAGCTGGTGCAGAATTTTTGGGAGATCGACACATATCCTGTTGTAGCAGTGGAAATAACTAAAAAAAATCAAGAATGTGAGAACCATTATGTTCTCCACACTCGCCGAACAAATGATGGATGTTACATTGTCGTATTGCCGTTTTCAACAAATCCATCATGTTTGGGCAAATCTTATAATATTGCAATGCGCCGCTTTCTCATCTTGGAGAAGAGGCTTTACCGCTTGCCCGGAATGAGAGCAAGCTATTCGGAATTTATTCATGAGCACAAGACGCTGAAGCACTTGGACGATTTTGATGCCGCATCACCTCATTACTTTTTGCCGCATCATTGCATATTAAAGACGGCCAGTACGAGCACAAAATTGAGGGTCGTTTTCGACGGCTCGTGCAAGAAATCATCATCATTTTCGTTGAATGCTGCATTCTGGGCCAAAAAATTCAGGAAGATCCCTTCGTTACTCTTTTGCAGTTTAGTTTGTTTCGTTATGTTTTAACCAGCGACATTTAAAAGATGTACCGTCAAATTCAAGTTGCTGAAGTTGATCGGAATTTTCAGTATAATTTTGTGGCGAAGATGATCCAATTCAAATTTGTCGCCTGTGCACCGTAACATATGGGACCAGGCCTAGGGCCTATTTTCTATAAGGACACTTCATCGCTTAGCGACAGATAAAGAAGAACGTTTCCCGATCGGCGCTCGAGTGCTCGGTCGGAATTTTTATGTTGATGATATGATGGTGGGCGCAAATTCAATCGAGGAGCTCTTGGAGATTTAAAAACAAATCACGAAACTGTTAGAGGCGGGAAGCTTCTCATTATCCAAATTCTGTTTCAATAAAGAGGCGATCATTAAAACAATTGACAACCAGCATCGAGAGAAGCTCCTTAAAATCGATGACCATGATGTAGTAAAGGCGCTTGGACTAATTTTGGCAACCAACAGGTGATGTTTTCCGGTATTCCTATTTTGCAAATGGTATTACAGATAAAACTACGAAACGGTTCGTTCTTTCCAAAATGGCAAGTTTGTTTGAACCATTGGGATTGTTATGTCCACTTATAACCCGTGCAAAAATTTTCTACCAAGATCTTTGGAAGCAAAAATTGGATTGGGACAGGGAGTTAAATTCGGAGCTGTCAGCTGGTTGGAACCGATTTCGCACTGAATTAGGCTCACTTGGGACTATTACTATTCCAAGGTTTGCGTGCGACGACTTGAAAGGGACCAGAATCGAGTTACATGCTTTTTCGGATGCGAGTGAAAAAGCATATAATGCTTGCGTATACCTCCGTTCATGTTTCGAGAGCCGACGTCCGGTAATTCGATTGCTTTGTCCCAAA
Source organism: Tipula vernalis (assembly GCA_958295665.1). Lineage (NCBI taxonomy): Eukaryota > Metazoa > Arthropoda > Insecta > Diptera > Tipulidae > Tipula > Tipula vernalis. The sequence continues at coordinate 300,557,920 of OY282558.1, forward strand.
TCATGGGTCGAACCAACCAAAACTATTACGATCGCCAAACTGGAGCTGTTGGATGCCAAATTGCTGGCTGATTTAATGTGTCGACTAAAGAGCGAGGTTTTGAATGACATCACGATTTCAGCAGAATATTATTGGACCGATTCTTTAATCTGTCTATGCTGGTTAAATAAGGAGCCCCATACTTGGAACACGTTTTTGGCTCATCGCGTGTCCAAAATTAAACAAATAACCAAAATTGTGTGTTAGCGTCACATCTCAGGTGAAATGAACCCTGCAGACATCGGCAGTCGTGGTGTTATGCCGAGCGAGCTTTCCAATTCTAGTATATGGTTCAACGGCCCTGAGTTTGTATACCAAAATGAGGAAAATTGGCCCCTCCGCACCAGCCAATTGAGGATGAGGAGGAGCGACGCAGCTTGAAAATTGTCTTAATAGGGGAATCTATTCAAGATATTACCGACTCAATGAGCTTCTCTGGCAATTTCAGGGGTATTCGACGAAGCTTTGTTTTCGTAATGCGCTTTATTAAAGAGTACCGTGCTTTCTTGAAATACCACGGATTCAAAATTCCTTCCTTGACCGCTAATCCAGTTGTTAACCACGGCATTAGCTATTGTTGTCGTATCCTGATTGGTAATGGGGTACACCTCCGGCCATTTGCTGAATTAATCCATTATCACTAGCACATATTTATTACCGCTCTCAGTGGTGAGAAATGAGCCCCGCTACACCCATTGCAATTCCTTCGAATGGTGCTTCGACATTGTATTGTTTCATGGTTCCACGACTGTCTATACCCTGCCAAGTTGAATCGTTGACGTACCTTGGCCAGTGTTTTATTAATTCCTACGTGGCCCCCACTTGCTTCTACATTTTGGTATCACATTTTGGTTTTAAGCACCCATTCTCAAGATGAGCCCAATAAGCCTTGGCAATGAGAGTTTTGCCGCGATCTCGCTCCAAGTCGGTGGGTGTGGATTCCATTAGTCGTTACCAGATGACCAAATATTTCACTTCAGTTCTGAACAGCTTACACTTCTTTGGGCTTAACTTCAATCCGGCGGTCTGTATCCGATCCAAAACTTTTACCAAAGTCCCTTAGATGCTGATCGAAATCCTTCCCCATGACGATGATGTTGTCCAGATATATTAGGCACATCTTCCAAAGAAATCGTTTTAACACGCACTCCATTAATTGTTCAAAAACCGCAGGGGCATTAGATCTAATGTCGAAAATATTCGAGCACCCGATAACGTGTCTAACGTGTCATCGATCCTTGGCAGTGGATAGCAATCTTTTTTCGTCATAGCATTGAGTTTTCGGTAATCAACGCAGAATCTCATGCTACCGTCCTTCTTCTCGACCAATACTACCGGTGAGCTCCATGAGCTGTTAGATGGTTCGATAACTTCTGCTGCCTGTATATCTGTTACCATTCGATTGACTTCTTCTTGTTTGCCAATGGTAACCTCAAAAGTTGTTGACGAATCGGCATCTCCGCTTCCGTATCAATTCGGTGCTTTACCATTGAAGTCCTTCCGTTATTATCCGATATAGTGCAGAATATGGACTTGTGCCGTTTAAGTAGTTGATGTGCAGAATCTTTCTGTGAAACGGTAAGATCTTCGGTCCATTTCTGCATAAGTTGTTCTAACATTTTTTTCTGCCCTTGCTTGTCGAGTTTTCAAATCGGACTTTTCTGTTCACACGTTAAAATAGTCGAAACCACATTACACTTGCCGATGACTGTTCCTTTCTTGATGGTATTCGTCTAATCCGAGAGATTTAAAGTAATAATTGGAACTCTATAGTTGTTGTCTGGTTTAACTTGGGCTTTTCCGATTATAATTTCCTTCGCTCCGTTCTCCTCTTCGTTAGCTTTCACAACTCACAACCTGGGTAACCCAGAACCTCCCTCTAATCTTCCCCACACGATCATCTCCGAGTTCGGTGGCAGCATTTCCCGATTATCAATAATAATTCGCCTGGTAGTTGCTCCTACTTGCTTTATCGTAAATTAAAACTCGTCCAAGTCCATCCCCATAATGACTTCATTCATAATATATGCAAACAGCACTTCTTGTTGGAAAAGAGTTCTTCCGATCTTTATTTTCACGATTTTTTTGCCTTTTACTATTGAACTACATATCTCCAGATGCCGTTTGTAACTTCAATCCATTAGCTGGTTGTATACCTTTATCGATCAGATGTTTACGGACAATCGTGCGATTTGCTCCCGTATCCAGGGTGATGATGCAGTCCGTGCCATCAATATCACCTTTGATTGTTAAGCTGTCGCCGCCTCTTGCTACTTTCAAAACGCGGATGGAGGTTATGAGGCAATCCGTTGTGGAAGTTAGCCTCTGCCTATTTAACTGACTCTTTCAAGTTTAACGACTTCGTCGTCAGTTGTCCCTTTTGTTTGGCCACTACATGTGCTCCGCTTGGTCGTCGCTGCATAGGAGATGGTGATATTCCCCGTTTTCTTCGTATTTCCCAGCAGTCCCGTGAGATATGACCGATTTTATCACATGCCCAACATCTGATTTTTCCGCTTCCGTTTCCATATCTTGGTACTGAACAATTTGTGTTTATGCTGGTGTCAATTTCCACTCGGCGTATTTTTATTGAAGGTTTGCTGATGGCTTCTGCAGTTTCATTCGTCAACGCACAAGCGATGGTTTGGGCAAAGGCTGCTTTAGGTGACACCATCACCGCCTTGCGTGTCTCTGGATCTCGAGTGTTGTCTATGAATGCGTTAATTTTTAGCCTTTCCATATAATCGGCCGACGTACTGGTATATTCCAGATGCACTAGTGGCTTGATTGCTGATGAACATTGCACTGCAGCCACACGCTTGTAGTCAATGCCCTACTTCTGATCCAGCGCCTTCGTAATTTCAAGATAGATGTTGAGATTCTTTTCTGGAATGGTTTATAAAACCTCTGCTGCTTCACCTTTAAGGGCCACTATAAGAGCTGCAACAAGATGGTGACCATTCCAACGGTTTCGATTGGCTGCCGTTTCAAATTAAAATTTGAAAATGCCGAAACATATTGTTCCGTCGAATGTTGGTGGCTTTAACTTAATCGAGTGAACAATCTGGACCACTTACGTCGTTGATCCACTTGCCTTGCTATCAGTTAATTCTTTCTCGAGAACTTGGACCTCCGCTTGTAATTGCTCTCCAATCTGTAACCTCTGTTTTGACAAGATGAACTTCCGTTTGCAGTTTCTCTATTTCGCCTTGTACATTTTGATGATACATGCATACGTTTGCGACTCCAATACCTATATAATATATCACAGTTTTCCACAATGACGCCAATCCAATTTCCTGAAAATAAAAATAAAACCAAAACACAAAGAATCATTGAAGCATATTAAAACTACGGTATGCACTTATCTGAAATATCACCATCATCATCAGTTCCAGCTCAACATGATTTATCCAGCACATATTATGCATCTAAAATTATAATTGAATTCATTTGTGAAAATATTTTTTTTTGCCCTCTTCTCGAATCAAACGTCATAAAACTAAAGGTAATTATAAAATTGAAGTTCAAGTTGTTTTTTTATTTAACAATTTCACAAAGTTAAAAGAAAAAGAGCTTTGTCCGAAATTGTCCTCATACCTCACGATATGAGGACCGGCATTACAGCGTTAGGAATTTTTGGCAAGATTAAATCGCATCTTTAACACCGCATGAATTTTAATCACAAGGGATCTTGCCCCAACATATTGGTCCTTCGAGCCGGATTAACGTCCCTTACGCACCAGTTAAATATCGTGGCAAAAGCAGACTATCACGTCAGATAAGTACCGTTATAATTATTTTTATTGCGTTTTATATTAACGAGTAAGAGGAAATTACAAGCAAGTTCGAGTATTATTTCTTAAATTAAGTGTTAAAGTTAAAAAGTGTTACAATGCCGTTAGACGAGAGAGGCGAGCGGAAATTAGCTGAATTAATAAAATCACGTAAGACAATCAAGGAGCAAATGGAAAGAATGTTGCAGTATGTCCGAAATATAAAAACAGGGGTTGAGATTGATCAGATCGTTGTAAGACAAAACCGTATCAAGGAACACTTTAACAGAATCAGTGAGGTCGAACAAGAAATATTTTCATTGGACGCGGAACACACATCAGAAGTTTTATTACTGGAAGATATTTACTACGAGGTTATTACTGGGCTGAATAAGTGGCACTGAAAGGTGAGCATAGGCAGTACACCCGAGATAACGATTATGAATACTTCTGTTAACAACGATAGACGTATGCAAGTCAATTTACCGAAAATTAACATCTCGCCGTTAAGCGGTGATTTTATGGATAAGCAGTCGTTTCACGACTTGTTTATGTCTACTATCCACGAAAATGCTCCGATCACCCCGGCACAAAAGTTTCAATACCTTTAATGTTTATTGAAGGGAGAAGCAGCGCCGTTGATCAAGCATTTTGCTATAACCGAAACAAATTATAATGAAGCATATAAAAAATTGCGTGACCGCTACGATCGAAAAAAGCACAAAATAAAGGCTTTTATACGCACTTTTCTAGATCAACCTAGCATTAAATCAAACGTGGCAGTAAATACAGGGTTTGCCAATAATATTTTTCATTTTGAATAGCCTGCTATTTGGGCAGCTGTCAATTTTGAAGCTGTCATCGTTTGACAAGTAAAAACTACGCCATTACTAAAAATGGTATGATACCTTGGGTATATTTTCACCTCGGAGGCTACGTTAATAAGCAGAATTGTCGCATTTGGGGCTCAGAAAATCCAAGAATGATTGTGGAAAAGCCTCTCCATCCTCAACGTGTCATTGTATGGTGCGGTTTTTGGGCTGGCGGTGTGATTGAACCTTACTTTTTCGAAAATGAGGCTGGTGCAAATGTTACGGTGATTGGATTGCGCTACCGAGCCAAGATTAATGATTTTATGGCCGGAATTGGAAGATATTGATGTGGACAACGTTTATTTGCAGCAAGACGGCTCTACGTGCCACACAAGCAACGAAACATTCGCAATTTTGCAAAATGAAATCAAAATGAAACTTCTTATTGGGAAACCCTTTATAAGAAAATTGCTAAACACTTCGGATGCGATCATTAGAGGACTACGCGCGCTTGGTACAAAAGCAGAGTCTCCGTATTAAATAAGGTCGACAACAAATCTAGAAGTTTATGGTCCCAACAAACAAGTAGCGAAGACTATACCAAGATGGAAGATTTTCTAAAATTTTTGGGAAATTGATCTGACGCCTTGGAGTCAATGAGGTCAAGCAGCGAGAAGGCAACTACCAGCACCAGGGCAGTTGAATCATCTCGAGTCTATGCACTCAATGCCATTACATGTGATTTATGCAAGGCATCAGATCATTTGTTATTTCAGTGTAACCAATTAATAGAGCAAACAACGGAGCAACGTAGAGCCTTCATCAAACAGTCGGGACGTTGTTTTAATTGCTAGCGGGTAGTCATTCCGTCTACCAATGCAAGTCTAGGAAGAGTTGTCATGTTTGTATTGGGACCCCTCCGTTGCGTATTGGGACCCCTCCTCTACCTTATCTACACTGCGGACATACCTACAACGAATAAAACGTTCATCGGCACGTTCGCTGACGACACTGTAATTATGTCAGTAGACGAATCACAACCAAGGGCAGTGGAAAATCTTCAACGAGCAATGAACGACGTTACTAAATGGACAATTGACTGGAAAATAGTGCTTAATGAGCTCAAATCAACCCATGTGACATTTACGCTCCGACACAAAAATAACAGTCTACACATATACCTCAATGGGGTGCAAGTGCCGCAGGCTGAATCGGCTAAATACCTTGGTCTGCATTTAGATTCCAGGCTCAACTGGAAACATCATGTGAGACAAAAAGCTGAACAGATACGATTAAAACAACGTCAAATGTACTGGTTAATTGGGCATCATTCCAAAATGAACCTGTATTGCAAAAGACTAGTCTACCAGACTATCTTCAAACCAATATGGATGTATGGTGCGCAGCTATGGGGTTGTACTCATAAATCCAATAGAGACATTATACAACGTAGCCAAAATAAATTTCTTCGAATGGTCACCAACGCTTACCGATTTGTGACTAACAGAGAAATACACAATGATCTAAAAATACAATTGATTGACGACGTCATCCGCGAATGTGCCATTAAACATGAGAAGAGGTTTCTTAACCACACCAACGTTGAGGCCGTACAACTACTGGACAGTACAAACGAAATAAGGCGGCTCAAACGAATCAAACCACATGAGCTAACCGTATGAATATTATATCTTAAGGGAACTGGATACTGGTCCAGCAGACCCACACAAGTTTATGCTTATCTCATAAGTACTAATGTCAACCTTACTAATGAATTAATAATGTTTAAGATTGTAGTAGCCATATCAATAAAGATGTTTTTTTAAAAAAAAAAAAAAAAAAATGTTTGTAAGAAAAGACATCACACATTACTTCATATCCATTGAAACACCAAAGTCTATTATTGTTAGTCTAAGCGTGAGTATAAGGAAGTGCTTTTGCCCAATCCTAATATGCCAGCCCAATCAATACTATACCAACTACATTAGTTCAAGTGAAGAACCGGTTTGGAAATCGAATTATATGTAGAGTTTTATTGGATATAAGATATCAGCTGTCCTTCATATCCAAAGCCTGTACGCAACGTCTTAATTTGTCAAGACGACAGGAAAGAATTGCAGTTTCACTAAATTTTACCGGCACAATAAATGCTGTTAATGAATTCGATGTTGAGGCTTACATTCTTCCTAAGATCACGACTCTTATACCTCCGTCATGCATTGCGTTAGCAGATATTAAATTATTGAAAAACTTACAGTTGGCTGAATCACAAAGAAATTCATCAAGGTCCTTAGATATCCCACTAGGTGCTAATAGGTTGGAAAAAAAAAATTAGAAATTCCAGCGGCCAAGTTATTGCGCAAAACGAATCGTTGGGATGGATTGTAGTTGCGAAACTGGATCAAAGCCAAGGTAATACCACGTTATTATCAACAACTCAGCTGGACAAGTCATAAATAATGTCGATAAAGCCTTGTGAGACTTCTGGGAGTAAGGGGAGCTACCAGAGCCAAAATCCAAGATAACGTTACAAGAAGAAGCGTATGAAAGAGAGTTCAAATCGAATACAACAAGGGACATTAACGGTAGATTCGTAGTAAGGTTACCATTTAAGGAACCAAAAGCGACACTAGGAAATTCTCTAAATATGGCAACGAATCGGTTTTACAGTCTCGAACGGAAATTTATGAACGATGAGGAGTTTGCACGTATGTACAATGAATTGATGAAGGAATACCTAAACCTTGGCCATATGGGACAGATCACAAAAGACATCGCATATCAAGACAATTGTGTCACTACCACAAAGTTAAGTGTGGTATTCGATGTTTGGGCCAAAACTACTGACAAGATCTCACTTAAAGAAGCACTTCTAGTTGGTCCAAGCATTCAGTAGAATATTTTTGACATTATATTACGATACCGAGAACACGCATCCGTCTTGAGTGCTGATATAATAAAGATGTATCGCCAGGTGCTGGTCGATGAGCGAAACCAGAAAAACCAATGCATCGTATGGCGAAATAGTCTTTCCAGGCCAATTAATTATTTTCAATTACAGACCGTTACTTATGCAATGGCACCTGCACCGTTTTTGGCTACGTGAGTCATTGAGGAACTATCCAAGTTAAATCAAAAAAGATTTCCTGAAGCCCCGATTTCACTTCATCGCGACATGTACGTAGATGATCTAATGAGGGGAACAAACAGTTTGAGAGAGGTAATACGATTGAAAGATGATCTTATTACAATATTAGACGAAACGGGTATGCAATTACGTAAGTGGAGTTCCAATTCGAGCGAACTGCTCAACACTATCGATCCAGAACAGCGAGCTTCAAACTCTAAAAAAATAAGGGAAAATTCTAAAGATGGAATTCGTCTGAAGGTACTCGAGCTCAGTTGGAACCCTCTCCAAGACAATTTTGGTTTCACCGTCAATTTGCAAGGCTCACCAACAGTTACTAAGCGGACAATTCTTTCAATGAGCAGTAAAATTTTTGATCCATTGGGTTGGTTGGCTCCGAGCACAATTCGTTTCAAAATCCTTCTAAAGGCGCTATGGTTATCAAAGTTTAGTTAGGATGATAAGTTACCGATCAAGCACAATTATAATTCCCAGATGGCTGCTTGTGGGTAAAGACGTAACCTCTATTTCTATACACGCATTTTGTGATGCTAGTGAGGTTGCTTATGCTGCAGCGGCTTATTTACGTGTTTCAGCCGCTAAAACCAAGGTAGCCCCCATCAAGCAGGTATCCATTCCGTGACTTCAATTGAGTGCCTGCCTTATTCTGACAAGATTAGTAGAATCTATCAAATCAACCACCAGTTTAACTATTAATTCCATTACAGCTTGGACAGACTCCAAGATAATGATGTATTGGTTAACGTCGCATCCAAGAAGGTGGTCGACCTTCGTAGGGAACGGAACGTCGCGTATCATCCAATCGATTAGTCGCAGTAGTTGGCGTCATGTACCAACAGAACACAACCCATCTGATTACGCTTCTAGAAGCATATCAGCAGATACATTACGGCAGCATAGTTTATGGTGGTTTGGGCCCGACTGGCTGATTGAAGATGAATGTCAATGGCCAAACCAAAATGTCAATTACGATACCAATGAGAAAGAAAAGGCACCGAAACAGAATACATTTACCATAACCTCGAGTTACAACAATTGTCTAGAATACATAATGGATACATATTCTAGTTATAAAAACGAAGAAAAATGGGCGGACCCATGAATAGAGAGGAACTAAGCGCAAGTGAGACGGTATTAGTGAAATACATTCAATCCAAATGTTGTCTTCTTTTGGGCACCAGCCGAATCAAACGCGTCACTTTATGTTCCTGGGTAACTCATGCGGACGTGGATTTTATGAAAGAATTTCCTTTTCAAAACTAAACTAAATTAAACAAAATTGCCAACCATGAATCAACCCCAGCATATAGGGAGGATTGTATTGGGATTTGAGTTTGCGGTTGAGTTGGGTTCCATTTGCGGGTTGAATTGGTATTGAGTTAGGGATCTATATTCGCTGTATGTGTATGATATTTAAACAAACCCACACGCCTTGACGATTTGCACCAAACTTTACACAAATATTGTTTAAGACTTAAGAAAGGTTTCTTCTAATAACTCAAACATCCATCTCCTTCCTATGGTGGTATGACGAAATGATAGTATGACGGTTTGCTGGTATGATGGAATGACGGTATGTTGGTAGGATGGTATGATGGTTTGATGGTATGATGGTAAGATGGAAGGATGGTAAGAACGTATGATAGTGTGGTTGTATGATGATTGATGGTATGATATTATACTGGTGCGATCATGTGATGGAAGATTCTTTAATGGTATGATGGTATGACGGTACGGATGATTTGATGGTGAGTATGATGATGTGTTGATTTGATGGTATATTGGAATGAATGGATATATGTATTATGATGGCAAATTGGCAAAGATCGATCCCAAATTAAAGCTTTTGTTAAAAATTACGAAAACCACGGTAAACACAACATCCTCCAACAGAATGGAAGAGTTTTTACAAAGAATTTTGTAAATATAAAAATAATAAATGAATTTTGATTTATCATATTAAATAATATTATCTTTAGAAAATCTAAGTTATATTAACTAACTCACTGGTTAACTGGTTTGTCTGTTGTATCTGTGGGTGCCAATGAGTAGAACATTTCGTTTATACTGTTCTAGAATTTCTGCAAATGAGTTGCCTTAATGCTGTCAAACCTTATCGAAAAAACCAACGAAACAATTTTAATAGTTTGGTGACAATTTTTGTTCTACTATTCAATAAGATCCAGTTAAAACGGCTTTAACGTTGTCAATTTTTGACTTCTCTGTAAGGATAATTTCTTGTTGAACGTTCTTAACGAATTCCTACCCATATTTAATTTTTAATTTCTCAGGAAACTACTTCACTGCAACCCTTCCTAGGAATTTGGTTTGTTTTAGACTACCTCATTTTTATCCAGTTGGGTAAACCCGTCGACCAATTATGAATAATTCTTTATTATGTAAGGAATCATTTTAAATCTTATCAGCTTTATATAATTGGTAGAGAATAAGTATGAAAGGTTTAATTAGTTATAATCACTAAAATTGTATAAATTTAGAAATGAAATGCTTTCAGACTTTTCAAGTACATAATTGTCATGATAAAACAATAAATTATTAGACAATGACAATCTTTTTTCCTATAGACTTTTTGTCAAAGGTAAAATTTTACTTGACTATAATCTTACATTGATAAACAAATATAAATAATCGTACGTGTTACATATACTCTGATGCACACTTATAGAAAATAACAACTTAAAATTATGTAATTAATCAGCTAGGTGATCAATCTTACATTGAACGTTCATCATTGGTTTATATAATTTTAAAGGTGATAACTGATTAATTGTAATATTTCGTAGAAAAACCCAAACTTCTACTATAACCCATTTAGTTTGAGTGTGCCGTTCAATCGAGCGAGTATTATGTTTCGATTACTATTTATTTGTGTTTTTGTGGCTTTAGTGTCTTCGCAAAGGATAGCCAATTCAAAATTATATAAATATCGAACAACGGATCGACATTATGATAGTGTTGGCGAAGTAAAATCACGTCAAACATTCGACACCAGTTATTTATTACCTACGACAACAGTTCCAATACGTTATGCTGTTCACATAAAAACCGATATTGATCAGATGATATTTGACTTTAGTGGAAATGTTGAAATTTTAATTCAAATTGTTGAAGATACAAACAGGATTACGTTACATCAACGCCAGCTACAAATTCAGTCCATTACATTGTTGAATTCAAACGGGGATGGCATTGTATTGGATAGTTTTGTGTATGATGCACAAAGAGAATTCTTAATAGTTAATACCAATGGCGTTATGGCTCAAGGTAATTTATACACTTTGCAAATATCTTACACTGGAGTATTACGAGGTGAACTTGCTGGTGAATCTGATGCTGGATTTTATCGATCGTTTTATACCGATCAAGATGGAAATCAACGGTAAGTTTTAAATGTTTTTAATAATTTACGATCCTACAATGTCGATAATCTATTTATCTTAAGGGTAGCATTTTGTATTCAAATTTTTAAGATCGCTTTCCATTCAATTTCCCTGTTAAAGTAAACAGTAAGCCTTGACCCCTTTATCTTTTAAATATATTTTTATGCAGCATTTCAAAATATGGACTATTTGCTTAAATCGTATAGTCGTCTAGTGTTCAAATCTTTCAGCTAATTGTTCATTTCATAGTCTACGTTGGAACTTGGAACACAGTATAAACAATCTGCATTTAATTTAAAACCAAATTTTATTTTTATATAAATTTTAATATAAAAAATCCGATACGTGTCCCACAGGTTAACCCAACAAACGGAGTATACGGTGGAATTCGGTGTGAATTCGCGGTTGTAAACAACTCGCATGACTCTTCCTTCGATACATGATAATAGCCCTAAGCAACATTTTGTAGCAAATCTGTACTGAGGATAAAAAGCACGTTAGTGCTGTACTCTCTTTCACAACTCTTCTTCATGATGATATACTCTCTTTCACAACTCTTCTTCATGAGTGACAAGAGATCTCAAGAATTTATATCTTATCACTTGCTTAAATGTGTACAGTTACAGTTAAAATCAGAAATCAGATTATTCGATTTCGGCTCTTTGATTTTGAGATCGACAACAGCTGAAATTTAGAGTAGGAGATCAGGTACGTCTTTCACTAATAGGAGTTCATCTTCAATGAAAATCTCCGAGGTCTGTATTTGAAGAGCTACTGACACAAAAAGATTAGAGCAATGTTCATTCCTTGTGTCTTGTATCGCATCGACGTTAACTATTAATATGGAGTTTCTATCCCGAAGCTGGTCTGGGCAGTTGACTTAGGTCTAGGTAATTCTGAGCGGTTATATGTCATTTATTCGGTCTTCCACCCAGGGCCGTCATACAGAAGCAAATACTCCGATAATTAGTAGTATCACTACGACACCCTGACTTATATATTGGCTTAAGTATTGAACATTTTCACAAGAACCGAGGTCAAAACTTTTGCTAAATAACATAGTGATTGGAAAAGTAATGACATTGGCTATTCTTATTAAAACTAATGGAGGAATAGAGTCCTCACCAGCACTTTGATTTCAGTCAAATAAGATTAATTCATTCATGACAGTTTGCAACTGCAATCGAAAAAAATAATGTTTTGTACTTTTGTGATTCTGTGGAATTAGTTGACTATGAGGTTACAAACATAAACGCTTTCAAAATAGTCCGCAAACAAATTGCACATAACCTGTAATTTATAAGCAACATCACCGTTTAAAAACATTGACGTCGGATATCTATTAGTTTTCTTTTGAAAGATGTTGATTAGTTTGAGCTATCGAAAGCACGATTAATTCTCAACAGTGATTTACGGTCCACTTTGTCGGAAGTAGTGTTGTATAATTTAGAACAGATGGATGTATCCTGATAATATTGAATTTACTGCTAGTCCGTTACCGATAATACCCTATCTAATGAATGTTCAATTGTTTGAAGATAACCCAGTATCTGAAGTATTCGCATTCGCAAGAGACGGGGATAAGCTTCTTATTTTACTGTTAACTTTATACAATATTTTATTAATCATTTTACTATTTGAAGCCTCCTCAGTCTCTCCAATTTATCTATTTTCACCACATCAACAGTTTGTTCAGCAACGTCATGGATTACGTCGAAAAGAATGGAAATCGTATAGGTCTGCTTACAACGATTAAACAAATCACAGAGATTTGGGTACATTTTTAGCGGGCTAATTGCAGCACGATCGATACCACTGTAATCGTAGTGAAATCTATTGTCACAGATACTGCAGGAAATAAGATCCGTAAATGTAGCAACTTGTCTATTAGAGCGGGAGTGCGTTCACGTACCCTACATTGTTACGATGTTCTAACAATGACAGCCAGAAAAGTAGTATTTAGCAGGGTAGAAAATTGCAATGTTAGTTTATGAACACTTTTAGGTTACAATATTTTTACAATGTAGATTTCGTGAAAACACTCCAGTTGTTGCACGCCATTGTTAAATGTTATTAAGCTTTTTGTTTTATATTGCAATAAACGATAAAGAGCTGTTTGTGTTGCGTACATAAAGGAATTAGTTTTATGTGTTAGGTTAATATTATTGTGAAATTAAGTATTTTAAATTTATTTCATTCACAATCATTGTATAATTTATTGTTACACAATTAATTTATGTTTTATTCACCGATAGCAAATTAATTTTTATTTATTATTATTATTAACAACTTTATAAAAGATTTAATTAGAACCATGTATGTACTTATTGAAGCGCCAAAAATAGAATATAATTATTAAAAGCAAGATGAATGAGTTGAATGAGTGAACCGCTACAGAGCTCGCCGCAAGTGATTTCCCCTCTCTAGGGAATAACTGAATGAGTAGTGGCAATACGGACGGTTTTGTGTGTTCGTAGGCCTTATGTTTGATCAGCCGAACAGAGGATTCCATATGCTGGCTTGAGTCGATCGATTGATACGTTATGGTTTTTATCATTACCAATATCCGTATAACTTATATGGACCTTCATAGGCTAGAGATAATTCCGTGCGAAGCTTGTCCGTTCTAATGAAAACAAAATCACAGTTGTGAAGCGATTTCGGAACAAAAACGTCATCTCGTTTCGTTCGGCGTGTTGATTTTGATACAAGGTTTTGCATCGTTGGTCGATGACTGTGTCGGTAGTTGGCATAGGTGACAGAGGATTTTCGATGAACAACTCACCGGGTAGCTTGATGGTTTGACCATAAACTATTTCAGCTGGTGAGCACTTCAGATCTTCTTTAACCGTTGCTCGGATTCCAAGTAAAACGATTGGTATTTTCGAACTTCAATGAATTGTGCTTCTGGCCATGAGTGCGGCTTTGAGTTGCCGATGGAAGCTTTCGACTATACAATTGGCTTGCGGATGATAAACCGTTGTACGTGTCCGATGTAATCCGAGGAATTTCAATTCAGTTAATAGTTTAAACTCGAATTGCGTTCCCTGGTCGGTTGTGATATGAAGGGGCCAGAAATGGTTCGACATAGTGATTATGCGATGTATGGGCGTATTCAGTAGATGTTTTACGGACCATTTCGAGGCCAGGCAGTTTTAAATGTTCTAGTTTCATTGATGAACTAGTGTGATATTCGGAAGCAGAAAATAAATTCTGAAGTTCTAGGTCAGCTTTTTGTGTGATTGCGATTTTGGTTAAGTCGAAATGTCTCTCGATTGTGGCCGTTTCGTTGTCGGTAGCGCGGGATAGTGTGTCCGCGACAACGTTGTCATGTTTGTGAAACATGTTGACAACATGGCGAGATTGCCTCGGACTACGTTCAGTTTTAGACCGAATTGCTCTAGTCAGAGGCTTATGGTGTATATAAATGGTGAAGTTCCAACCCTCAACAAAATATCTGAAATGATTTAATGCTATATATATATTGCGAGTAATTCCCGATCGAATGCGGAGTATTGCTTTTCGGCGTCCGAGAGTTTCTTCGAGAAGAATCCCAGCGGCTTCCAACGCTCGTTATTGAATTATTGCAGTACAGCACCAACAGCAGTATTCGATGCGTCAGTGGTTAAGGTGAGCTTTCAGTCGCTCGGTGGGTGCGCCAGAAGAAATGTGAATGTCTGTTGACATTCGTCAGGCCAAGAGATGTTCTTGGCTGTCTTGGGCTTTTCGAGTAAAGCGGCCAAGTGGTTGTAAATTGGTGCGAGTGTTTCAGCGAGCTTTGGTATAAATCGGTGGTACTAATTTACTATACCGGCGAATCGCTTTATGCTTTTTATTGAAGTAGGAATTCCCTAATGGCGTTAATTCGTTCTTCAGACGGCAGAATACCATTGGGGATGATCTTGTGGCTAAGGAAATCACGAGTGGATACGCCAAAGACCCATTTTGAACTCTTGTTATGAACATCAAACTGAGTTAACCTGTGGAAGAGTTGTTCCAGGTAAAGTTTGTGTTGTTCCTCATTATGCTAAGCTACAAGAATATCGTCAATGTACATGAAAACGAACTCCAATTCCCGTATCACTTCTTTCATGAAACGCTGAAACGTTTGAGCGGCATTGCGTAGATCGAATAACATTCGTGTGAATTCGAATAAGCCAAACGAGGTTGTGATCACTGTTTTTAAAACGTCTTCAGGTGCGATGGGACCATAGTGATTTGAAGACGCATTTTGATGGATAATAAATCGCGATTTATTTAACACAATTTTTTTTTTTTTTTATTTAATTCGATATAAAGTTAATTTTTGATCACATAAATTCAGTCATAAAAATTAAAAATGTCAAAATAATAAAAACCAAACAAAAACATAAAAATCTACTATAAATTAATTCCTATGTTCGGAAAAGATTGACATATTTTAACTTCGAATTTTACTTCAAATTTACTTAGGTCTTTTTACGAAAGTGAATCGATCCTTGAAAAAATGTCGCAACCATGCAAATACATGGAGAAATTTTGAATGTGGGGTATCGGATAACGATCGGGTGTTGTCTCCGTGTTTAGTCAACGACAATCCCCACATGGTCGCCAATCGTGAAATTTATTTTTCACCATATTTAGCGGACAAGTCCCTAATCCCTAATGCCGTTTATTCTTGAGATCGACACGGAAGCCAAATTTACATAGAAAATCGGCGCCAATGATCGGACGATACCCCTGTAGCAATTTTGTGTCATAGGTGCAGATTGTTGTGCTATTGGCGGCCGACAGGACTAGATCAGATTTTTTTTGGGATGAGAGAAACGAACCTGCAAAATTAGATTACTGAGGGATACGCGCCAGTATTGATCAAAAACGTCAGTTTATTATTTTTATCGTATGTGAATATATGAATAGGCGCCTGTTTGGAAAATTATACTTAAGCTGTGCCGCAGCGACCGTAAGATTTACTCGTTTGGGAGTGTTAAGGTTGCGAAAATCGTCTTTGGTATGTTGAAATTACATGGACTGGTACATTTCTGGGCGTTATTGCCAAATTTGCGATGGTACCAGCATTTGGTCGGTTGTCCATTTTGTTGTGCTTGGTTTCCCGAGTTACTAAAGGATCGACTCCGCGATTGCTGCTAAATGCGGCCCGCTGGACATATCATCGTGGAGTTTCTGGCTGAGCCAATAGAGCAATTCTAATGAACTCATGCCAGTGAGTGAATATGGCGGAGTGCCTATGATGGGCGTTTGTCACCGATCTCCTGTCCATTTAGGAGAACTTCCAATCTGCGATCGTCAGATGGCGTTAGTCGGCCTAGCAGCATTCGTTTGAGTGTAACATATCGGTGAAGCAAGAAAATATGAATAAATTTCACTTTGTCTGATCTTGCAGTTGAAACTGAACTATACGGTATAAAACCAGTTTTTTGGATTGAATGACGTGGACATGTTGGGAAGATAGTTCCATGTTTGTTTGTATCTTTTTAAATGTATTTCATATTTTTTTTTAATCATAATATTCTAAATCCAAGCGAATTTAAATTAATCAAATAATTCCATAAAATGTATTTTTAATTTATTAGTTACAAGAGCTAAAACAATTTTAAAATTA
Organism: Tipula vernalis; assembly: GCA_958295665.1. Classification (NCBI taxonomy): domain Eukaryota; kingdom Metazoa; phylum Arthropoda; class Insecta; order Diptera; family Tipulidae; genus Tipula; species Tipula vernalis. The sequence continues at coordinate 300,574,698 of OY282558.1, forward strand.
GAGGGTTATGTTATGAGTGATTCCTCTAATAAAATTTAATAGGGTTCGATTCGGTCTAGGTTTATCTTGAATTATTAGAGTTAACCTTTTAATCCTTGTATTTTCATTTTTGTTGTGGTTTCCTTTCACCTCTAGTTATCGCTTCAACTTGCTCTACAGTAACCTTTTGTTCCTTTTGCAAGGTTCATATAAGGCTGAAGATACCCGGATGATTAGAGCCAACAAAAACCTGCCAGATGAGATGCCAGCCTTCCACTCTATTTTGAGTTCTTGGAATATTATTCGCCTGGCTATCAAAAACTGACCATATCTCAGGCGCAAAATTGGTGACAAGCCAGTTTGAGAGTATTCCTTAACACGTAAGTTTGCTCGAACCATTCTATAACTACATTGACTTCTTGTGGAATAATATTTTTAAGATCATTCCATGCTTCGGGTATTTCTGTTCCATTTTTTGTCTGACCCATACTTGCTTGACAATCCCACAGATTGAATTTTCTGCCAAATGGACTGGCAAAGATGAAAAAACACGCTTTTAACTGCACTCCTTCAAACTCAAAACAAGTTGGAATTCTTGCGGTATTTCCGATATTTCTTCAAATGCCTTTTGGTAACAAATTTTGGTCTTACTGCTCATCAGAATAAAGACCAGTGGAAGTAATCTTTCGTTTTCGGAACCACTGCATAAATATTTGCGGCGCACTTTTAAATGTTCCATCCATAATCCAATAGGACGCGTCTGAAAGATATAGTTGGAATAGTAAATATTAATATTTTTTCTGCTCCAATATCAACCTCTCTTAAAAGAAATGGATGTCCATCTAAAGTCTTTCTTAATTCATCTGGAATATTTAAAATATCTAAATACACTGGCTCGATAGGGGTATTTTGTCGTGTAACACGTTTTATTGTTTAACGCAACGCCTCTTTGGTTGGCATTTCTGCCTGTGATGTTAGTTCGCCCAAACTATTTTGTGTAAGTTGTGCTGGTTTATTAGTTGTAAGTACGGCTTGAGATTTCATGTTAGAAATGGCGGTTGCTAGATTTGCATTACTCGGGTTGCATGAATAGTTATGCTCGCTAACCGACTGTAGACGGTGGAGGCCGTTTATGAATATTGTAACGGCTCTTGCATTGCAATAGTCGGGGTTATCGATGTCACTTTTAATAACGTTGCCTTTGACATACTATATTCCCAGTAGAATTTTTCCTCTCTAGCCTTATTTTTACGATTAATATAATTTCTAATTTTAATCATTTCACGATTTTTTGTACTGTTTTAATATTTCACAAGTAGCTTCCACCTGTATTAAATCCATTACACTACTAATTTTATGTTCGTTGTTGAATTTGTTATCTGTAGTACTGCAAATATAGTTTAAAAAAAAATATATTTCGGCTGGATAGGTACAATTGCACGTTGTACATTTTAAATAAAAATAAAACGGATTTATGTTAATAATTGCGTTATGGGTATTCGTTATGCAACAGCAGTGATTTATATTTGCTTACAAAATTGAATAAATGTGGGATTCTAAAGCAAATTTTAGATGAAGTGATGGAATATAGCGTGACACTTGTGTCTTCTTGACACTTACTTGGTCACCACTACAACGGGCGGTTTATAAAGAGACGTACATAAAGGAATTAGTTTTATGTGTTAGGTTAATATTTTGATGATATAAACGCCCTTTATTTAATTTGTGAAATTAAGTGTTTTAAATTTATTTCAACAATTAATTTATGTTTTATTCACCGATAGCAGATCAATTTTTATTTATTATTATTATTAACAATTTTAAAAAAGATTTAATTAGAATCACTATCACTGCACCGTGTATGTACTTATTAAAGCGCCAAATATAGAATGCAATTATTAAAAGCAAGATGGTCGCGATGACGTTTGTTTTTTTTCTAGATAAGTCTGTAAAGTAGGGAGACAATTGTAAGATCAAGCATGTTCCATTGGCGTATCTCACTCATAAGTACTCGCAACTACTCATGTTCAAGTGAGTGATACAACGCACTATTTTTAAATCGTAAAAATATTTTATTTAATTTATTGTTTAATATTTTATTAATTATTATTGTCATTTATTACTAATAGAGCAACGTATTTTTTGTTAAAGTCTAGCAGTTAAATTGAGGTTATGTTTTATTACTGTCACAAAAATTTGTCTTCCATTGAACATCTACTCACGAGTACTTGGCAGTAGCAAATTGTTTCCAATGCAACACAGTGATCGGTAAAGTGGAACTTGTTTGTAGCGCTGAGATGAATGAAGGAGATAAACAGTAAATGAGTGAACGGCTGCAAAATACTAATGTTATTAAAACAAAAATATAAATATAAAGGGCTGAAACCTGAAACCTCATAAGGTGGTAAGAATTTCGGTCTTGATTAATTCAACTCCCAAAATAATCCTGAAATGAATCTCTTAAGTTCGTTTTCAGCTTAACCTCCAACTCAATTTATTGAATGTGTGAATATGACCCCGCCATTCCTCAATTGGTGTCCTTATCTTTACTGCTTACGTAAACTATAAATGCGCAATACTTGTTATAGTACTTGATGTCAGTTATCAAACGCAGTATACGACATTTGGTTGAAGTGTAAACAAATAGTATTTTTAACTCTTTCAAAATGTCGAATTTTATTCCAAATAAACATCATTTGCGGGAAGTTTTATTACATTATTTTATTGCAAAGAAAAGTGCAGCGGAAACTTATCGTTTGCTTGTGGAAATTTATGGTGAGCATGATCCATCGAATACAACGTGCAAAGAATGGTTTCGACGATTTAAAAATGACGATTTTGGCATTGAAGATAAAGAGCATGGAAAATCACCCAAAAAGTTTGAAGATGCTGAATTGGAAACGTTATTGGCTGAAGATTCTTCTCAAACACAATCAGAATTGGCTATAGCATTAAACGTTGATCGATCAACTGTTGTAAAATGTATACAAACAACCGGAATGGTTCGAAAAGCTAACAACTGGGTTCCACATGAATTAAAAGAAAGAGACCTCGAACGTCAAAAAACCATTTATGAAATAGTGATTCAAAAACAAAAAAGAAAAGGTTTTCTGCATCAGATAGTTACTGGAGATGAAAAATGGATTTATTATGAGAATCTCAAACGCCAAAAATCTTGGGTGACGCGTGGTGAAGCTGGTCCATCGCAACCAAAGCGGGATATCCATTGCAATAAGGTTATGCTCTGTATCTGGTGGGATCAGAAAGGTGTGGTATATTATGAACTGCTGGAATCAGGTGAAACTATCAATGGCGATATGTACCGATGACAAATAATACGTTTGAAGCGAGCTGTAGGGGAAAAACGACCAGTGTGGGTGAATAGACACAACAAATTAATTTTTCAGCATGACACTGCAAAACCACATGTTGCAAACGTTGTGAAAAATTTTTTACATGGACATGACTGGGAAGTTCTACCTCACCCGCCATATTCACCAGACATAGCTGCTTCAGATTACTACTTATTCCGGTCGATGCAGTCATCTCTTTATGAACAGCCGATCAGTTCTCGCGCAGAGATCGAAAATTGGTTTAATGATTGCCTCTAAACACCAAGATTTTTTCAGAGAGGGAATCCATAAACTGCCTGAAAAATGGGGGAAAGTTGTAGCTGCAAATGGAGCATACTTTCAATAAATAATTCTTTCATTTTCTAAACAAGCAAATGTGTTTTATTTTAACAAAAAACGGCGGAGCCATATCCACACACCTAATACAACTCAACCTAACTCCAAATCAATCCTCATGACACTATACATTTAAACCGTACTTAAATTGACGTGAACATAAAAACTGTCTCTTTACTCAAGGAAAATAAGTCAAATAGAAGGAATTTTCGGAAATCTAATTTTTATAATGTTTGGCACGATCTCTCTATGGTAAATCGGATGGATCTGCTTCATGATTTAAACACTAATGAGTCCGTTTCTAAATTGTATAAAATTTTATATCATATTATTCAATCTCATGTGCCTCTCGCTTCATATTCTAAAATTTCGTACCCTTATGGGTTACTAATAAAATAATTAATTTAATTGTAATAAAAAATCGGTTTAGATTGTTGTTAAAAAAAATAACGATGTTGAATATTACCGCATGTTCTCTAAAATTAGGTAAAAATTAAAACAAGTAATAAAAATTGACCCTACGAATTATATTAAATCTGTGGAAAACTCCGTTCATAAGAATCCTAAGAAATTTTGATGATATTCCAAATCACTCAAAAAAATTAATGCAATTCTTAACGACGCTGCTTCTAATGCAAATGATATTAGTAATATGCTTGCGGATTTCTTTGAATCTGTCTATAATGACCACAATGTTTCAGAAGAAATTATTTATTCAAATAATATCAACACAATACCATCCTTTAATATTTGTGAAAATGACATCTTAACTGTGCTTCATTCTGTGGTTCCGATTTGATCCCACCTGTATTTCTAAAAGAATCTGCAGAACAATTATGTAAGTCACTTGTAATAATATTTGAAAAATCATTAATTGAGGGTATTTTTCCTTCAATGTGGAAGAATGCTTATGTAACTCCAATGCACAAAGGAGATGACATTTCAAATATTAAAAATTGTAGGCCTATCTCTATTTTGAATTGCTTCTCAAAAATTTTTGGAAGAATTATCTACAACTTACTCTTCGAAAAACTGAGAAGTAAAGTCACTGTCCATCAACATGGGTTTTTCAAACAAAGATCCACACAGTCTAATCTGCTAAATTTTTCAGAATATGTATATAATGCGCTAGACTTGAATTACGTTGTTGATGTTATTTATACAGATTTTCAAAAAAGGCTTTTCATAAAGTCAATCATAACATTCTAATTAAAAAATTAAAACAGTTTCGGTGTTGATGAACTTATGTTACAATGGATACGTTCTTATTTAGTTAAAATAACATAATAAGTGGTTTTAGAAAATGTGAAATCTCGTGCAATATTCCCTCCATCAGGACAGCGATTTTGGTCGCAACTTGAGGATTGAGTTGAGAATTACCGGAAGGCATTAGTATTGGTAAATTGTGTTGGTGTTCAAAGAATTGAGAAATATAAAGAATAAACATTTAAAAAATAAAAAAAACAATTCAGTGTCATCTCATGCGTATGAAAGGTTGTACATATTTTTATTTCCAGTAATTTTCTCCAAAATTTAAAACTAATAAAATTGTTACTTGAATAATGATTTAAAGATAAATAAATATTAATTAAAAAAGGCAAATAAGTCAGAAAAATGTTTATAGACTATAATTTTATTATTAATTTTAAGTTAGAAAAATTACACGACGTACATACTCCCTTTCCTGCGCTTGGATTAACACTAAAAGTTAAAATCACTAATTTACTTCTTACATTTTTCACATTATCCCTCTTCGATGTTAAACAAAAAAACCTTTTGCCTTGTTATATTAAACAAAAAACTAAAAAATACGCACATTTGATAGTGTCTAACGAGTGTTTTTTTAAGTTTTTTGTTTAACATGATGCAAATAAGAGAGATAAAATGACACGAAAAAGAGGGATATGAAATATAATGTGGAAAATATAATGCTGAAAACAGATGAGCAGAATTTCTGCTAGCAGCGCTGCCGGCAGAATTTCAGGTGAAATACATGAGCGTCTTTTTTTGACAAGCAGATTTTTTTTTTATTTCTATTTTGATTTGTCAAAGTGTTTGGATATGTTTTATGAGCGATTTTTTTTTTTAAAATGAATTCATTAATTAAATTTGATTATTTTAATAAAATGCTAATGATTTATTTGTGCTATTGTTCATTCTTAAAAGTTGTAAAGTTGTGCGAGAAGCATAAAACGAAAAATAGGCGAATGTGGACTAGGCCAATTTTTACGGAGAATGAAAGGGAGCTGCACGGCTTTTTTTCTCAAATTTTTCTTGTGGTTAAAGAAAAAGATGAGGAGCAATTTAGAAAAGCGACCCGTATGGGCATACCACAGTTTGAAATTTTAAATAATTTGTTAAGCCCATACCTGAAAAAAGAAAATGTTGTTCGAAATTCGATTGATCCAGAATGCCGATTGGTTATAACATTAGTGTAAGTATATATTTTTAAAATAAACATTTAGTTATGTAAAACATTGTGAAGTCAATTATAAATATGTGTATTTAATTTCAGATATTTGGCACATGGTGCAGCCTGGCAGGTGTTGGCGTGGTCTTTCAGAATAGGTGTGTCAACTATCCGGGAAATTATATTAGAAGTCTGTGAGGTAATTTGGGACCAATTGCGCGACATTTACTTGTCGCCTCCTACAGAGCAGGAGTGGCAGAAAACAGCTAAAGATTTTTATAAAAACACATATTGCAAACATATTGCTATCAAATGCCCACCACACGGTGGCTCGTTGTATTACAATTACAAAAAATACAACAGTATCGTGCTAATGGCTGTATGCGACAGCAATTATTTGTTTTCGGCTGTTGATATCGGAGCATATGGCAGCCAAAGTGATGGTGGAATTCTGGAAAAAAGTGCATTTGGCGAACAAATTTTAAAGGGCACTATCAACATTCCAAAAGCAATGATATTGCCAAATACAAATGAGGAATTTCCGTGTTATTTCATCGGGGATGCAGCTTTCCCATTACGAAAAAATTTGATGCGACCTTATCCTGGGCGGCTTCTTCCAAAGGACAAGGAAGTCTATAACAAAAAATTATCCTCAGCTAGGGTTAAAATAGAAAATACGTTTGGCATTTTGACTGCAAAATTTCGAGTACTTACAAATTCGCTAAACGTGTTTCCAGAGAACGCCGAAAAATTGTTCGAGCAACAGTAGTGCTCCATAATTTTATCAAACTACACGATTCCTCGAACTATATTTCTAATAACTTTGTCGACCATTTTAATAATGAAGGAGATCTAATAGAAGGCAGTTGGCGACAAGAAGTCAACCCTTTGCCACAATATAAATTTGCGACGCGATTTAATTCAACAAGGGATGCATTTTCAATAAGAGATCATTTAAAGGATTATCTTAATAATGTACGTAATTCAGAAAATATGTAAATAAAACATTTTTTTTAAAACAAAAACAGTTTAATTAATTAATTTATTTATCATGATATAAATTTTGTGTCAATACACTAAGGACGTCCATTTGCAGCTGTGCAAATCTCATTGGAGACATATTTGCCTGGTCTACTTGGGCAGCGATTCCTTTAAAAAAAATTTGGGCTGGGGATTCCGGCGGCTGTGGAACTGCAAACGTGGTTTTGGCTAAAGAAATAATTTCAACCATTTCTTTAGTTGCCGATTCTAACGCAGAATCCACTTTATTCATTTTATTTGAATTTGGCGTTCTTGACGTGGACGTTCCTACTGACGAACATTCGCTAGCTTGGGTATCGTTATTAGAATTGTCCCCGAAATTTAAAAATTCGACGTCTTCCATAAAAACTTCTTCTTCATCGTCCACCTTTGTATAATTTCCCGCGGTTCTACAAATATACAATGAAGGATAAAAAGATAAATAAAAGATTTTGGAATAAAATTGTTTAGATTTTACCTTTCATTTGCACTATCCACATACTTTAAAAACATTAACGGTTTCAGCCACTTCCACTCTTTTTTGGGGCTGGTTGCTTTACTTCCCGAACTTAGATTTTCCTTTTTAATTTCTCGTTGAAATTTGTCCCGCAATGTTTTCCAGCGTTTTTTCACCTTTTCAACTAAAAATAAAAATTGTATTTATACATAATAAGTATTTATAAGGATTTGGTTACTTATGCCAAATTAGATTTACCAGAAAACAGCAATAAAAGTTGATTAAATCAAAAAATAACATGGTATTATTGTTTTTTGCCACTTTTTGGCAAATCGAATTTGGTATTAAATATATTTGTTTGTCAAAAATATTAAAACTACTTACGTGGAATTTTTAGTTCTACAGCCAGTTCATTAAACAATTTATCGCGTAAATATACATTTTTATATTTAGCGTCTTTTTTGTCGTATAAACATTTTTGTTTTCGCACAAACTCAATAAGTTTTTCTTCCATTTTGAGAAATGTCATAATATTTTGAAATAACAAAAAAAAAAAGCAAAAAAAAAAGAAAATAATAGCATGAACACAGTTACGATTCTTATTTTTTTTTTTTTTTATGTAGTGTAAGCCTGTTCTGCGGCAGAAAAATTAGAAATAGAGACACAAAGCAGAATTCTGCTCGGAAAGCAGAATTCATGTATTTCATGCCGTATAAACGTGTGTATTCTAATTTTTCTGCTTGCAGAATTCTGCCCATCTGTTTCCACCATAAGAAGTAAATTAGTTATTTTGGCTTAGTGTTAATTCAAGCACAGGAAAGGGTGGATGTACGTCTTGTGATTTTACATCATTTAAAATTATTAATAAAATTATAGTTTATAAATATTTTTCTGACTTATTTTCCATTTTCAGTTAATATTTATTTATCTTTAAATTATTCTTCAATTAACAATTTTATTAGTTTTAAATTTTGCAGAAAGTAGCTGGAAATAAAAATGGAACAACAATCCTTTCGTGCGCATGAGATAACACTGAATTGTTTTTTTATTTTTCAAATGTTTATTCTCACATAACTCAAAAAAAAAAAAAAAAATTTAAAATATTATGAATGTGGCCGACGAAGAATGTATAGATTAAAAATCATTTATTTATGCTGCTTTTTGTTTTTTATATTGAAGATCACGAGCAATTGATTGCGTATATCGTTTTGGATTTTTGTTAACGAAGTAAAATGAATGTCTCGATTACAACAACAACATATAGAAAAACATGAATTCCTCATGTTAGAAGATAGGGAAAAATAACTCAAGGCGAGCGGAAGCAACAAAAAGTTGAACCGATTTCACCCGCTTAGCTTATTTTTAATACTTACCATCATGAGAAAGCACACTAATACAATAAAAATATTTGACGGCACACAATAGAAAAATGTATATTATACGCCGTGTATATATACAAAATTCTCAATCCTCAATCCTCGTTTTGCGATCAAAATCGACGTGCAGGTGTTCCTCAGACTCCATCGTTGGTTTGCTACTTTTTATTTGATTCATAAATGATATTGTTGTTAATCTTGAATGTTCCGTGTTACTTTTTGATGATGACCCCATGCCTTTTTTATCAATTAAATCAATCGATGACTATCAAAAACTGCAAAATTGTCTTAATCGCCTACATGATTGGTGTGTTACTAATGTCATGAATTTAAGCATAGAGAAATGCTATCTCTTGAAAATTAAGCCAAGAGTTTCTTCAGGATTTAGCTACTCCTTAAGCAGTACTCCTCTTATTTCAATAAATCAAGTGAAAGATTTAAACAATTCATTAAAGGTCCTTGGCTTTATGATTGGGGACTTGTAGTAATTTTTAAAACCCTTCATCATTTATATTAATAAATTAAACAATTTTCATTTGTTTTAGGGCTCTTTTTATTTCTTTTTAACTAATTAAAGCTTTAGCTTTCGAACCCTGTTTTTATTAAAAGTCGGTTTTAATAAAAATTTGTGATTGCTTTATTTTTTGATTTATGTATAAAACAAGGAATTTTTGATATATTTTTCATTACGCTTTTGAAAATGAACCCGAATAGGGTTCGAAAGCTAAAGCTTTAATTAGTTAAAAAGAAATAAAAAGAGCCCTAAACCAAATGAAAATTGTTTAATTTATAAATATTAAAAATAAAACACTAATTTATTTATATCAATGTTTAATGGACTGGTTCGTAGCAACCTTGAATATTTAACCACTATATGGAATCCTGTATACGAATGTCACAAACAATAAAACACTAATTTATTTATATCAATGTTTAATGGACTGGTTCGTAGCAACCTTGAATATTTAACCACTATATGGAATCCTGTATACGAATGTCACAAACTTATCTTTGAAAGAGTACAAAAAAAATTTTCGCGTTTCTTAAACTACAAAGGCAATGTTCCTTACGAACCGTACAATATACGTTTTAAACGTTATGATTTAGTTTCACTGGAGAGCAGAAGAACTATTTTTTATGAATTAGCTAGACAAATTTAATTCGATTCAGAGTTCGGACAAGATATAATTCGCGATTTTCTGTCTGTTTTGATAAACAAACTTACAAAAACCACTTCAGATTTCACTATCCTCTAGTGAGATTGCAAATGAATCATAACAATGTTTTTAATAATTTTGATTTGTCTTTGTTCTTGATCCAGGTTTTTAAAAATCAGATTATTAAGTTTTATCATAGTTTAGATATTCTATAAAAATTAATAAATTTTTTTTTCTTGTTGACTAAAATTTATATTAATTTACTAACTTAAGTAAACTTTATTTAATGTATTGTATGTACATATCGCCACCTGAATATTTAAGTGTAACAAACGACAAAAACCTGAAATCGAGTCTTTGAATGTCTCCAAATTAAAGGTTTTTCAAATATTTGTAAAAAAAAACTAAATTTTTTGAAAATATTCAAGGTGCTTTGTCTTACATTGAAAGGAATTTTTTATCATACGCATATTTTTGGCTTAAACCGGAATTTAAAATTTTGAAAATTTCATATGTATCACAAAATTTTATCGTTTGGTTTGAATATGTATTGTATGTATCAGTATTTTATACTTTTATGTGTCATTTAAATATTAAAAAATTGTTTGCGTATGAACCATAATTTCATATAAAAGTTAATTAAAATGCCTATTTTAATTTGAAAGTAATTGTATTTATGCGTAGTTCATTATAAGAATACAGAAATATAACAAAATTGAAGTTTACTGAACACCCCTAACCCAAAAAATTGCAATTTTTGGAACAAAAACTAGAAAATAAAATGGTTTTAATAACTCCAAAATATCAAACAAAATTTAGAAATTCATTAAACTTTATTGAAATAAAATGTTACACAGCCTTTAAAAATAGTTCATTTGGCTCAATTAGTAAATTTTCAGTTATTTTTTTTTCGTTTTAGCAATAGGTTTTTTAATCCGCGGGGTAGTTCTGCGTGACGGCGGTTTTTCCAAAGCATTCATAGTTTTTGGAGAGCTGGTTTCTCTATCCATAATTAATTTCGTACTGTTCAGTACAGTATATAATACAGTATAATACAGTAAACTATATCCATTGTATCCATATATTATTCAACATGGCCTTTGTATCTTTTTTTTTTTTCATTGCTGATCGCCCAATTAAATATTACAGGTTTTGCCACTATGTATTTGGAAATCATTTTTGATTAAAATGTTTATTTAAAATTACACTTACAAATGGCTCGGTTTCCGCTAAATTCGTTTTATAGTGCAACGTGCTTAAATTTTCTCGACAATAATGAGATTCTACTCGAGGAAAACTATTAATGTGTCTTCTAATTTCCTCGATTTTAATGTCTGGTGTTTTTTTTTAATATTCTTTCGAATATGCCTCGAACTTATGTCTAGCGTTTTAAAAAAAAATTGCTTGCATACTCTAAAGTTTTCTTCTTCATAATTTAAAAAATAATTATACGTAAATTCACGTTTCTTTACAGGATTCTTTTTTGATTTTCGTTTAGCCGGCATCTTTTTTACGAACTGTGCATATTAAAAATGTTTGGACTTATCATCCAATTTCCAAAACGCATCATGTAGTACCTGTCGTTGTGTTGGATTAAATGATTCGTAACATCTAAATGTGCATGTGCATTCAACATTTTTAACTGCTCTTGCGGGATGCGGATTTCCCTTTATATTGATGTAGGATTTACCTTTCTGTCGGTTTAGGTTTCTTACGTTGCACATCCAATCAGTTATATTTTTTTTTCTTTTTCGAGATGGTGGAGTATTTTTTATTCCAGAATTTGATTCAGTCGTAGTAGCTGGTTGAACTTGGATTATAGAGGATGTTCTTAAAATATTAGAAGTTGTACTATACTCCACACATGTTTGGGTAAGTAGCTTGACTTCTTCTGTGACGGTTCTCTTAATTTTTTTTGTTGTTGGAGTTCCTGTACTGCTATCAGATTCCGATCGTGCTTCATAGTTCGGTTCAGCTAAGAAGTCATCTGAGTTAAATTCAACTATCTCGTTTTCGCTGCAAAAGCTTTGAGTTTGAGCAAATGGAACCTCAAAATACTTTTCATCATAGTTGATTCGGCTGATTACCAAGCTATGTTGCTTGGAGCGGTAGGTATCGGGATTGAATCTCGATAGGAAAGGTATACAAACGGGATTTTTCATGAACCATGAGCCATCGTTCATTTAAGTAATACAGGCTGGCATGGAGCTATGCAACGTTCAGGTGGTTATGAAAATCGGATCTGTACGCGTATGTCCTCGATATGGCTGGCAACAGTGTTAGGTTAGGACGTAAAAGTGAACAAGTGAAATAATTGGGTGAGCCTTGAACCCCAGAAAAATATAAAAGTTTAAAAACAAACAAACAAATGTCATTTATGTGTTCATTATTAACCTAGCCTCCAATGTCATTTCTAGCACCATAAAGGTTGCGTTCACTGTAACATCGATGCTGACGAAAATAATCGATTATACTATCAACTACAACTAAAAAATGTAACTTTTATTGTTAAATTTGACTACTATGTATTGCTAAAAATAGTAACATTTTGTTGTGCAGTTAGACTTTTCTTACTTATACAATAATCGTCAATGTCTAAAAAAATTTATCACAAAAAAGTGCTAGTATATTTTAGAAGAAAGTGCTAGTATATTTTAGAAAGACTGCAGATTTTATTTAAATTGTCCCCTGACAATTAAAAGTTAAAACAAAGTTGTATGCTTGTATCATACCAATACTGAATTTACCTTTAAGGTTTACGCTTGTTTTGAACATTGATTGTATATTTGTATCAGATAAATTCTGAACTTATATTTTGGGTAAATGGTTAAATCGAACAACCATTGTATATTTGTATTACTCAAATATTGAACATTTATTAAGTTACTTATTTATTGTATATTTGTATCATACAAATGCTGATTTTTCTATTTGCTTATATACCTTTCTGTTATTCGAAATGTATGTTCGAAATGTATGTAAATGTATCAATTAAACATTATTTAATTTTATATAAAAATAAATACGAAAATATGCCATTCCAATATGATCAGTTTATGTAACAGATAAATACTTACTTTTTGTTATCATTAAAGCGAATGTATCATTTGTCATACTAGTATCTTTTGAAACGAAATAATAAAGGACAATTCTGACAATCTTAATCGAAAGATCTCATTTTTTTAAGTAAGATACCAGTCTTAACTCGAAAATGGCAAAACTGCGCTTATGACACTTAAATACTCAGGTGACGATATCTAAGCTAACATGTAATTGGATATATTTATCTGTTTGTTAGCGAAAATTGTGAATAAATAAATAAATCATACAATCGTACCATTGTACCATAGTGACGTCGGATTATCCGACAATCACACCGTGATGTATATCTTACCATCAATCCAACACACCTTCATACCATCATACCATCATAAAATCGTACCATCACACCATCCTACTATCATACCACTATATCATCATACCGTACCTATAATCATAATATCATTCCATTGTATCATTATACCATAGAATAACTACTATAGAAGCATATTTTGTATGAGGGAAATATACCCAAATAAAATAATTTCAAATATTTTAAGTTCTGTTTTTGTGATATTATGAGACGAGGATAATTTCTATATGCCTCTCCTTCTATCATTCATGTTTTAAATAAACAGAACGAAATGTTTTTAAAATAAATGAAATATTTACGAAATACAAATACTGGAAACCACACCCCTCACCGAAACCAACAAAAATGCTTATACATTTTTACATGCATTTTTGTTGCTTTTATCCTAATAATTTTTTTCATTACCTATATGTATTTTGGTTTTGTATTAGTCTCTCTCTATTTAAAGTCCTTCCTCAATGATATAACCATAAATACCGTCATATCATAGTACGTTGTATCATATGTGTATACATTCATACCACCACACCATCATACAATAATAGCAATCCATCATACCAGTATATTATCATAACATCACACAATAATATAAACCATCTTACCACGATACCATTATACCATCGTACCGTAATACCATCATACCATTATACCATTGTATCAACATACCATCTTACCATCATGGGGTCATATCATTATACCGTCATAATAACATAACATCATAACATTATACAATCATACAGGTTTTACACTTCAAATTGATCCTTTTAAACTTATTTAAACTTTTACACTTCAAACTGAACCTTTTACATTTCAAATTGGAGCTTTTACATTCCAAATTGAACCTTTTATATTTAAAATTGAACCGTTAACAAATTATATATAAGTGATCAAACAGGATGGAGCTTGGTTACTCCTTAACCGATTATGATGAAAATTGACACATGCGTTGAAAATGAGATTCTAAAATGATTTTTGGATAAAGTTCTGTAATATGGTCAATAAGAACAAATAACTTAGCTATGAACTGATTTTGACTGATGAATTTTGACGTTTCCAACGAATAGAAGGAAATGTGACCCAAACATAATTTTTAGACGATGTTGTCAAAATATGTCAATATGGGTACTATAATGATGTCTATTTAGGTTTCTGTGAATCATGCAGCTGTTGAGGTTTCTTTAAGACAGCCTAAACATACTATTTCATTTGCTAAACGATCAATCAATCATCATTCCCAATCTCGAATTTCATTACACTCTGTTAAGGCATAGCTAAATTCCATCTTACTTGCTCGTACATTCCAGAATTTTATCTAAAAATCATTTTAAAATCCCATTACCATCATGGCACATGTATAATTCCATTAAAATCCGCTAAAAAATGAACCAGTTCTATCCTAACTGGCCATATTCCAGAATTTCATCTAAAACTCATTTTAGAATCTCATTTCCAACGGTCATGATTGGTTGAGAAATAGGCAAGTTCCCTCATACTTGTCCATATTCCAGAACTTCATCCAAAAATCATTTCAGAATCACATTTCCAATGCACAAGCCAAATTTCATCAAAATTGGTTGAGAAATAGACAAGTTCCCTCATACTTCATTTTACACTCTTTTTAGAATCTCATTTCTAAACGGATGTCAAATTTGACTAACATCCATTGAAAATAGATAAATTTCATCCTAATTGGCCATTCATGTAATTTTCTAGAGGTACTATTTGAGGTTTGAGATATTAACAGTAAATATCATACACATATGCTGTACATTGCTCAACTGCTCACTAAACACTAATCCAACCCCAATTCAACCCGCAAACGGCCTCCAATTCAACCCTCAACCCTCAACCCAAACGCAAACTCTCTTTCAATTCAATCCTCAAACCAGCATATATAAACATTGGCCAAATCTTCATTAAATCTAAATCCAACCGCAACTCAACTCCAACTCAACCTCAACTCAACCCGTAAATTGACCCCTAACTTAAGCTTCTACTTAACCCCACACTCAATGCCTAACTCAACATTCAAACCAGCATACATAACAAATTGGTAAATATTTCTATAACCAGGTGTTTTGGGTCAATTTGTATGGCAGGTGCCCGACCATCTTATCTGGGGAAAAAATGTAAATCCAACAAGCCGTTTTCGACATACCATGGGTACAGACGTCCAGACATCCAGACATCCAGACGTCAAGACATCCAAACATCCAGACAGACGTATGGATTTTTTTTTTTTTTTTTTACTTTTTTAGACTCAGGAATCTTTCAAAACGTCAAGAAAAGTGGTTTAGGACCCACCAAATTGTTGGTCATTTTTGACAGGATTTCAATACTTTGGTCTTTTTAGACCGAATTAAAATATCGTTAGTTATTCGTGATACTCGTATTTGAATGATATGTATTATGTTTATATTTGATAACCGAAACGGCACAGATTTCAATTTTTATTAATATTTTAAAAAACTACAAATAAGCCTGCCACGTTTTAAAAATTATTTGCACTATTCAATTACCCAACTTAGGTTTACAAACCCAAAATTCAAACACTTAAACCCACGATTCAGATTCAGAATATAGTTCCAAAAATAGTCAGGCAATGTAGAATACTAGTACACTTGTAATACAAAATGAGTTTGGCTCGAATATCCGAGCAGCTGCAGTATGCAGTAAAAGGTATAACACGATTAACTAAAACTGTCGTTTACATAAATCGCAGTCAATTTCGTTATTCCTCTCTATGACCAAAAAAGAATACAAATTACGAGCGGCGGTTCAGCAAATCTCACAGAGACCGATCAGAGGTCTGGGGTCGGCACTACTTACCAGTCACGTTTTTTTCTGTTTACATAATTCGTTTAGCGGTTCTACTAGTAAGTAACGCAGGCTATATTTTGCGGCTCGATAGCTAGACAACGTTCCTCGTCGAATAAATCATTTTTGCGTCCGACTACTAAAGCCCGCTGGGCAGCACTGAAAACCAAAGTTTTGAGAACCTCCCAAACATAATTCACATGGTTAAACCGCTAATTGGATTCCACAATGCTGTTGTTGATAAGATAATATTTTTTTAGGCCTTCACAGTTGAAATGTTTAGCAGTTTGAGCGATTCACAAAGTAAAGATTCTTTGGTTGACGTGAACTGTTCCTCAGTCGTCGGCTACGCTTATTCCACACAGGTTCAATCGAAAATACTCATAGGCCCTTTATACATGTGAACGAGCATTTTGCTTTTCTTTCCTTCTTACTGAATTTACTAATGTATGATTGCGAATTAATCTTACCGGTTAGCGGAATGAGAACTAGATCCTTGGCATAGTTTCATTGAAAGCAACAAGCCAATCTGGTCTTGCACTTGCATTTAGCATTAGGTCTTACCTAAACCTTCTTTCAAAATTACCCGAACTTTGCGCAAAAAACCAGCGGTGTGCCTTGAACTCTTCCCATGATCACAATGAGCAGAAACTAGAATCAGAAGAATAACGCAAATTGAACAAATAATCAACATTATTTGTTCATTCGAAGATTATAGTGGACTGTATTTTATTTTACAAAACTGTAGATTGAATAAAACAAACACTTTTTATGAAAAAGATGTTTTATTAAGTTTTTGTTTGATTTTTCAATACGTGCTAATTTTTCTTTTCAAGGTTTGGTTTTTTCTGCTCAACATACGAACTAAACTATCAAAATATTTGCAGCCAACACTGGATAATATCAGAGTTAATTTTTTATAGACTGACACTTTCGAAATCGAGTCAGTTTTATTGAAAGAGGACATATTCGAGTAATTGCATGCATACGACGAATCCATCTTCACCCTCTCAATAATTCGTGCTGATGGCCACTTTAATGATAGGATATTGTTCTCTCTCAAAATGACGAGATCACCAAACCCTAACATTTGGTTGAGAGATGTGGGCCGCATATGCGTTTCGGCAGTTGAGATACTCATTCAAATGATCACCTCATCAGATCGAAATTGAATTGCAAAACTCTTAACAATTTGTCCTCTTCGTAAAATTATTATACTATATGTCCGGCTAATTCGGGAATAACCTAATGTGTCAGAAATAATTTTCATTAATTAACTTTCCTTTAAAACTCTTTGAACAATATTTTTACAGATGGTTAGCGGCCACCCAATTCCAGGCAACCGATGGACGCCATGGTTTTCCAATGTATGATGAGCCAGCTTTAAAAGCTGTATTCAGCATTAGTATAACGCACGCCAGTCATTATACGGCATTATCAAATATGCCGGCTTTATCCACTATTGTGTAAGTTAAACATCAAATCTCCGATTTATTTAAAATAATTACGAAATCGTTTAAAATTTCAGGGAAGGTTCATATACGACCACCACGTTTGAAGATACCCCAAAAATGTCAACATACTTGATCGCTTATGTAATATCAGATTTTGCATATAAATCTATTCAAATTGATTCTGTATTACATCGTGCCTTTGGCATACCACATCGACTTGATGAAGTTGATTTTGCCTTCGAAGCAAGCCAATTGATTTTACCACATCTAGAAGAGTATGTCAACATGACATATGATTTACCAAAATTAGATCAAATTGCGATTCCACATTTTGCAGCCGGTGCAATGGAAAATTGGGGACTGGTCACTTATTTAGAAGCATATTTCTTATTCGACGAAGAACGCACAGCACTGAGATCTTTATTAGATGTTGCGCTTACAGTTTCACACGAATATGTACATCAATTTTTTGGAAATCTTGTCAGTCCGCAGTGGTGGAGTTATTTATGGATGAATGAAGGATTTGCAACGTTATATGAGTTTTACTTAATTAATGAAATCTATCCTGATTTTCGGCTTCGAGACATGTTTCCAATTTCAATAGTGCAATACTCATTTTTATACGACATGGAATATACACGTCCAATGACCTACGATGTCTATACTCAGGATGAAATAGATTATTTATTCGATAATATTGCTTATGACAAATCATCATGCGTATTAAGAATGATCTTGCATGCTTTAAGTGAACCCGTATTTGTTGATGGTCTTCATGAATATCTATCAGCACATAGTTATCAAGCAACAATTCCAGATGATTTGTCCGAATCTCTAACCAGAGCAGCAGCAGCTGCTGGAGTTTTACCAAGTGGTGCAACAATGAAAGATATAATGGACTCGTGGACACTACAAGAGGGTTATCCAATTTTGAGCGTTATCAAAAATTATGCCGCAAACACAGTAGATTTGTTTCAAGAAAGAATGTTTGAGTACACTACCTATGATCCGTATGGAACAACCTGGTGGCTACCTTATAACTATGTTACAAAATCAGATGTAAGTGAAGGGGATATTTCATTAGAGTCATTACCGATTTATTGGATTCCAAATGTACAACGTGCTGAAATTGAGCTACCAGGAAATTCTGACGACTGGATACTTTTTAATAAAAATCAATTTGGATATTATCGAGTAAATTACGATGTTGAAAATTGGAATGCCTTAGCTGCAGAACTAGAGGAAAGCGTAGATTTGAAAATTCACACTATAAACCGGGCCCAGCTAATTGACGATTCGTTTAATTTAGCCCAAACCGAGCGTTTAAATTATGAAACTGCTTTCAGGATTATTTCATATATTGATAAGGAACCGGACTACTTCCCATGGGTCACATTTAATGAGAATTTTAGATTTATTGAAAGAGCACTGCATAATACTACATCACATGATACAGCAATTCAATTCTTATATCAAAAATCGGAAGGGCTTTACAACCGTATTTTAACTAGCGACTTAAGCGCCAATTATGTGGATAAAATATTCGCTGCATTTATTTACAATTTAGCTTGTCGTGTCGGAAACGAAGATTGTCTATCGACCACAAATGAATTGCTTGTAAACCATCTTACCAATGGGGACCAACTTCAAAATCACCTAATCGATGTTACGTTAATCAATGGCATTCGTTTGATAGATCAGGCAAATTATGTAGAATTATTCCGGCGGTTACATACACAAGATGATCTACCAAATCGAAGTGTATATATAAGAGCATTTGGGTATCCTCATGACGCAGCCATTTTACGACAAATAATTGAGTCAATTCTAACGGCTAATGGTGCTAGCGTACATGGCGTAATTATAAATTATCGCACAACCGACAGAGTTTTAATTGCCCTTAATTTATTAAGAAGCGGACTTCCTGCTTATGAATTGCTTTACGAATACATGATGACGCAACGAGATTTATTCGTAATAAGGTAACAGTTCAAAGATGACCAAAAATTATGACGTTTCGTTTAACTACTTTTAATTTTAGATTTGGTGGATATATGTACAACATCTTTGAAGAAATGATTCAGAAGACAAGAACTTATGAAAGCTTGGAAAGTGTAAGTAATTTAATTCACGCACTGTTGATTTGTGTATTAATTTGAAATTAATTTTAGTACCGCAATTTGTTGAGCTTATACGAAAATCCTGATAATCAATTAACATTTGCCTATTACATTGCTCAAGCAACATATTACGTACAATGGACCAATAATAATATTGAAGCTATCACAACACATTTGACTCTGTAATTGGAAATTGGAATTGAATTATTCTAATTAAATAATAAAAATGTTTATTAAATTTTAATAACTGAACAATTGAATAATAAATTGAAGAAGTGTCAATAGACCTGTAGAAATTAACATATGGTAAGCACCGCCATCACCGTTTCCGCCATCACCGTTTTCGCCATCATCCGGATCTTCCTCATCCACCACATCATAGTACTCCCATAAAAAATTTTTAACCTCTACTCCATACACAATCTGCCATAACAGTCGTTCAGAAATTATTTTTCGCGCCGACTCAATTATCGAACCGTCAATTATGCTTTGTAATGGTTTTAGTACAACTCTTTCAAACCTATCTGCATCACTTGTAGTACGCACATATGATGCCATACTTAGCACCATATTGTTAAGTGTTTTATTTCCACTGTAAAAAACTTGAATTTCTTCATATTGGGAGCCTACAAAATAAATTGCCACATCTAAACCAAGTTCGGTTTTCGATAACACCGATGTAAATATACGGTTCCGATCTGCACTGCGAAGATTTGTGGAATTTAGGACAGTAAATATTAAATTTAAATTCAAATAAATTTGACTTTCATAACATCCTGCTGCGTTTAAATATATCACGTGTTCTGCCTCGTCTTTCTTTCTTTCAGGAAATAAGATTCCTACAGCTATTTCACTCCAATCCATAGGATCAAGACCGTAGCACAAAATTTGTTCTTTTAAATTAGCATCAACTTCCCGACTCATATTGAAGTATTTTGATCGTGTAATCCTTACAAATTCTAAACAATCCGCATTACCTAATTTACAACTCCAATCAACAAGCAATGATCGTAAAAGTATATCGAAATTTGTATCATTCAGTTTAGGTGTGTATCCAATTTTTTCTAAAGGGTTTTTAATCAATTCATTTATATATTGGTTCCAATAAACATTGACTTTAGATGTAAGTAGTAAATTCCGCAAATATTCAAAATTTGCATTGGCAGCAGCCCATGGAATATAGTCCAATTCCTTAGCCAAATATTGTATCAACTTTAATGGAATTTCGTATGGTATTATGCCCGCTCGTGCTAAATTAAATGAATCATCAATCAACTGGGCCCGATTAATAGGATTAATTTTTTCAAAAGCGTCATTCTCCGTAGTTAAGTAGTTGGCAATCAACTCCCAATTATTTAAATCATAATTAACACGATAGTAGCCAGACTGGTGTATATTAAAAATAATCCACTCCGTCTCGTTCATTACCAACTCAATATCGAATTCAGGTTGTCTTGGCATCCAATTCAAATTCACCGAGACTGCAGCAGTACCATTTATCGTAAAATAGTTAAACGGTATCACCCACAATTGGTTTGTTGTCGCACCATCATTTTTATATAAAAACGGTTGCTGAGATATTGAAATGTTTCCATTCTCTTGATTTCGTGTCACCGTTAACAATGGATATCCTTTTTGGAGTGTCCATGACTCTAGAAATTCGGTTAATTCAAATTCTGCTGGAACACTCAAATCAGCTTTATTGGCCTCCGTGAGGGCGGTAAATAAATCTTGTGGAACAACTACATCAAACTCGTGCGCATTCAAATACAATTTTAATCCTTTAGCAAACGTATCTTCAGTTAAAATATTTTGAAACATTCGAAGGACGCTGCCACTTTTATGGTAAGCAATTGTATCAAAAAGTCCACTGATACCTGATGGTGATTCGGCATAATGTGTCATAGGCCTAGTTGTTTCTAATCCATCCACCTTCATGGCGTATTGCAACCGATTGATCACAAATAAATCCATGTATCTCTCCGTAGGATACAATAAATGGGGAATGTAGTACTCTGACAGAGTTGCAAATCCTTCATTCAACCAAATATATTCCCACCATTTTGGGCTAACTAGATTTCCAAAAAATTGATGTCCATATTCATGAGCAATTGTGGTGATGATATCGAGTCTCTGTTTCAGTGTGCCAGTATCTTCATTAAAAAGCAAAAGATCCTCTTTGTACGTGACAAGGCCCCAATTTTCCATTGCACCAGGTTGAAAATCCGGTATTGAAGCTTGATTCAGTTTTTCCAGGCTATACTTGATGCCGACATATTCTTCCAAAACCTTTATAATTTTCACACCTTCCTCCAGTCCCAAATTCGTTTGATTAATTGCATTAGGTCTCGTATAAACACTTTGTTTTGGAGTAGCAGATAGATTATCATTAGAAATGTAATCAGATACGATAAATGCCAATAAGTAAGTTGACATTTTAACAGTTTTATTAAATTTGGTGATAACGTATTCACCGTCGACGTCGTTGCTAGTCCCTTCGTTATTAGAAATTGCCGTATAATTCTTATGATGTTTAATTTCTAGCTCAAATGTTGATTTTAAACCAGGTTCATCGTAACAAGGAAATGCATACCGAGCGTTTGTCGGTTCAAATTGTGTGGCAGCTAACCAATTTTTATTGTTCTCATCATCGAAATAATATGAACGATAAAATCCTTGTGCGGTTTCTCGTAATGGCGCCGTAAACGTTATTTTTAATTTATAAATGTCATCGCTGGCTTTTAATTTATTTTCCAAAAAAATATCCAAAAAGTCGTAATCAGAGATTGAAAGAAAACGACAAATGTTTACTTCACTTGTGGTACTATCCCATAATTCTACTTTATCCACAGTAATTTGTCGCTGATGCAATCTCAGAACGCTCGCATCACGCACAATTTGAATGTCGATTATTACGTAGCCGGAATACATAAAATTAGTTTCATTCCTATGAATGTCTGTTTCCAAATGAATGAAATAATTCCTCGGGATTGATTCATTTGATAACCTGTACGTGACTAGCGGGTCATCATTTTTTTCAATTATCACTGCACTAAATACTAAACTTAGACCCAGTTTTAATAAAACACAAATGAGTATTTTTCTTGAGAACATGATAAAGACTAAATTACTCAAGGTGTAAATATAGTTTATCACATTTTTCTTATCATTGATTGCATTAACTGAACGAATATTGTCCAAGTTATATTGGTATTGTAATCGTTTGACAATAGTTGAAAATTTACAAAAAAAAAAATTTTTTGGTAGCTCAGCACCGAAAGATAATAGAAAATTCAGATCTGTACAAAGTATAATATATAATGGGCCCGATTCTCACTTGTAAAATTGGGGAGCGATACGAAATCCCGCATTATAAAATCTCGCATTACAAAATCCGTCATTTTTAAAACCTCGCATTTCCAAAATCTTGCATTTACAAAATCTCTCATTTTTAAAATCTTGCATAGCAAGATCAAGTCTTGTTATTGGTTTTAAAAAAAATCTATTTAATTTTTTCATACAATAATTTAATTCAAAAATTTTATTTACAATAAAATACAATTTATTAATAAAACTATCCCAATAAAATATTATGCGCAATACGCTGCAAAAAATCTGTTTTTGTAATTTTAAGCCTTTTCATAATAATTATTTTATATTTTTATTTTTTTCTATAAGTTTTGTGTTTTTTGGTATATTTTCACCACATTGCACTTTCTCGACCTGCGCCTTTGCTAAAATGCTTTCCTTTCCCAAATCTTCCAATATTTTGTATATACCGGCGTGACGTTTCCCCACTATTACCTTGAGACGGCGGTGCCAAGCTTCTACGCTATTTTGTGTTCGCGGGAAGGTCTCCGATCCATTATCGTTGTCGCCGATAGCCCAAAATTCAGGTTTATATCTGGGCCGTTGACTGCCTTCTCCAATATAATTTTTTTTAAACCAAACTTCAATGTTTTTTACGTCCTTGTCATTAAATTTCCTAGACAAGCTCTGGTAATAATTATCGACTTCGTTTGGTAGAACAAAGGCTATACTTTTAATCATCCTGATTTGGATTGAAAAATTTTCGTCAATTCCATATTTTGCCACTAGTCGTTCTTTTTGGGTTTTGCGTCATATTATTTGGCCAAATTGAAAGAGGCATCCTTTAAACGATGAGTTTGGGAAAAAAACTTTGGCCGACGACACAATTGTCTTTTCAAAATCGCAAATAATTCGTTCCGGATTGACACTGATTTCATATTCTAAGCAAATTTTTCTTAAGTTAAAAAATAACTGATCGTAGACTTTTTTACTGATTAAAAAAAAATCAACGGAACTATT
This sequence comes from Tipula vernalis, assembly GCA_958295665.1. Classification (NCBI taxonomy): domain Eukaryota; kingdom Metazoa; phylum Arthropoda; class Insecta; order Diptera; family Tipulidae; genus Tipula; species Tipula vernalis. The sequence goes on from OY282558.1 coordinate 300,598,918, forward strand.
TTTCCCTCAATACGTCCATGTATTGAAAAAAGTTGTCGCATTATATATGGAACTACATCGAAAGTTCCATCCATAATCCAACAACTTGATTCACCAAGGAGTTTTAAGGAAGAAATAGTCCCCATCAAAATAATTTTGTCTCCGTCAAAATAATCTTCATTTAATATAAATAATTCTCCTTCAATGTAACGAAGATTTTCCGGGATTATTATATTTTCAAGAGTTTCAGGTTCTTTCGGTTTATTAGCACGAATTCGTTGAATTTTTATTTTTTGTGCCATTTTTGTAGGAAGATACACACGTGAGTGGCTTGGTGTATTTATGATTGATTCTCTCAATATATGAGATGGTATTGTTTCCGTATTTCTAGCACATTGTTTGACATCTGCGTTTGCTTGTGCGACTATCTTCTCGTCTGCCATGGGCTCATGGGAATGGTTTGAGGTAAATTTTACTATCACATGTTCTTCTCCTTCAACACGAGTTACCACGCGCCCTTTACATAACTGACTTTTTTGGTTGTTGCAAGCCCAATTGTAGGTTTTTTCGGTTTTTCGGCTTAGATGGTAGCAATAGCCGTCGACAACTAACTTTTTTCCTCTTTTGTTAGACATGGTAATGGAAATATTCATAATAACCTACAAAAAATATGTATTTTATATAATATTACTTGTAATAGGAGGATTTTCAAATAATTCGAAAGTTCACCACCAGTTGGTTAAAGGGGATAACAAACTAAGAAGTGTCAATTTTGTATTAAAATTTCGTTGTTGAAAATAAAAACGGACGGAGAATAATATATTGTGAAAATATAAACTAATTTGTTGTATAACATTGCTAAAGTTATTCCATTTATTTAAATTTTCGTTGAAATTTTACTGTATAATGGTGAAATACTGTTGTGTTCCCAACTGCAAATCAAAAGCAAAAAAAGGTAGCGGAATTAAATTCCACCAATTTCTGAATGGCATAAAATTGAAAAAGCAGTGAATGGTAACCCTTCGTATTGGAAAAAAAATATCCATACACTCTACAGTGTGCAGTCTTCACTTTGCAGATAGTGATTATCAAATGAATATATACAGGAGAGACACAGGTTCGAAAATAATATTTATAATTAAATTATTATCTCTTCAAAATAACCTTTATTTATTTTAGAACAAACTAATAAACTAAAAGCGGACGCAGTTCCGTCAAAGAATATCCCTGTAAGAGCTCATCAGGCTATACAAAAACAAAAACGTAGGAAGATCGTTAGACCAAATGTTCCAGTTGCAAAACCACTTTTGAGAGAATCCTTTAATTCGGATTTAAATGAACATTCAGAAATTAATGTGTCGCCATTTTCTAGATTATCAATTACTATTCTAGAGCCTACGGAGGTAAAATTTTTGTTATAGTTGAATGAATAAATCTTATTTAATATTAATTTTGTAGATTAAACCAGTTAGAACGGTCAGCATGTTCACTCAAACGGAAAATTCAAAGATGTCATATTCTACGATAACGGACGCGGAACTGTTACAATATAGCGCAATGGATCGAAATTGATTTTTTTTTTGGTTGATTTGATTGTTAGATATAACAGAATCTGTATAATAAGTTCTTTAACTGCTGCAGATCACGTTCTTTTACTTTTACTTAAGTACCGAACCAATTATAATTATAGAACAATTTTGACAATGTTTCAAAATGTTTTGTTTATATGAACAATTTACTTTATTCCACCTTGAAGCGAATAGATTTTTGGAATAACAGTGTTGATTCGAACCAATCCTATAGAGCAATAGTTGATTGCACAGAAATATTTTTTCAAAAATCCCAGAATCCTGTGCATAACCAGTTGACATTTTCACACTATAAAAATACGACAACTTTTAAAATTTTAGTGTCCATAGATGAATTTGGTTTAATTACATTTGTTTCGGCAACTTACGGTGGAGCAATCAGCGATCGCGAAATAATCGTAAAATCGGGTTTTTTAACTAATTTGAAACCCAATGACTATATATTAGCCGATAGGGGGTTTGATATTTCCGATGTTTTAGAAGAGTTAAAGGTTGGTTTAAATATTCCACCTTTTCTACGCAATAAAAATCAGTTGTCAGAAGAGTAAATTATGGAAACCAGGTACATTGCCAACCGACGAATTCTTGTTGAAAGAGCATAGAGCGTACAAAGATCAACAGAATCATTTCTGATACCATTCCCACTTATATGTGGCAGCACGCAAACAAATTTATTTTTAACTCTTTCGTGTTATGTAATTTTAAAAAACCACTAAAAACTTTTTGTTTTAGAAATTAAATAATTTTTTATTAATAATTCAGTTTTAATAAAAGTAATAAATAAACTGAAAAACAAAATAAATTGAATTCATTATACAAAAATAAATAAACAAAAGTGTATACGCATGCATGTACTGCCGTGCTAAACATGTTTTACTGATCTGCAAAAATCGCATTTCGAGAAAATTTATGTTAAAGTTTTTCGAAATATTTGGGGAATAACTTGCTTAAAAGCGGATTTAATTTACTTTCAAAGCCTTCAAATTATGCATTAGATCATAAATAATATGTTTCTCAAGAAAATATCAATAATTTATACATAATTAATTAATAATTTGCAGAATTAGTCTTTTATTTTAAATAGGCTTTATAAATAATCGATTGGTACTAAACAACATTAAGTAATTTATATCACAAAAGAAAAACTAAAATCCTGTGTTAATAAGAAGAATATATACCTTATCTGCCATTTAAGGTATTTATGTTTAGTTTATCGTTACATTTATTTTCAAAATAAACTGTATAATACAACCTTAAATGCTATCAAAGTCGTGTTTACTACAAAGAGAAGTTAAAATCGTTTATTATTTATAAAAAATATATACTTTATCTAAACTTTATGAGACCTTAAACACCCTAGTTTCTCGGATTTTATGAAGTACGATTTGCAAATAGAATTTGGTAAAACTTTTGTAACAAAAGACTAGTTTAATTGCTATGTTATATTTATTTATTTATAACAAAATAAAAAACAACAACTATTGAAATCATAAAATTATTTATAAGATCGTTTTTTAAATAGCTTAAAAATCTAGTATATAGTTTAGATTAATTCATAACATTTCTTTTTTATAAAAATAAATTCAAAACATGTCAGTCAACTGAAAAATTACAAAAATTCAATCAAATTGAATTAAAAATTAATATTTTTTATCACAAGAATAAAATTCAAGACTTATAATAATTGAAGATCCATTAAAACAATTCAATCTATACCGATTGCCGGAGGATCCGAAATTGGTAAATTCATTAAGTGGTTCATTTGTAGTACAGAATAACATTACATGAAGATAAGTTAAAAGTCCTTGTTTATAAGTTATTATTGATTCAATTCACGTATACAAAATTTCAAATAAGTCAATTTTGCTATTGAAAATAAAAATTCTTAAATTGCCTTAAATGCAATTTCAATTATGAAAATAAGAAAAAGTAACTTAACTTACATATTTGAAAGAAAATGACCTTATTTGTGCCATAGATAAGGCGTTCATGTTTAATATCAAGTAGTTAAGTCGGTGTTACTTCAAATTTGCTACTTTTTTCGATTAGAACAAAATTTGTTTTGTTTAATAATGCATTTATTTAAGTAGATTTAATTATATTTATTTATATAAAATATAAAGGATATTAATACCTTTTAATTGGCATCAATAACTCAATTTCGCCAAAAATGTAGATCAGTAAAACTTGTTTAGCACGGCAGTGTACTTCTATCACAAAAATAAAATAAAATAATTTAATTCAATATTTAAATATAAGGCCACATATTCTTTATGTATTATACTATAAAAAGCATTTCTATATTTAATTTGGTATGAATACTAAGTAGTATCACAGCTCTAAGGAACTTCATGTAACTAACATATTTTTGGGTTTAAATAAAATTTTAATATTTAAATTTATATATAATATATAGTAACTATCTATAGTAACTATCACAGAATTTTTTTTTTATAATAGACAGTTAGTTTATCTAACATTGAATCTACGAATTCTTTGTTGTATTGGATCTGTTCAATGTAAAGCGATTGAGGGGTCCATACCACAAAGTTGCATTGTGTTATTCCTGTAACGTGCATTTGCAATTGTATTTGTTAGAAATACGAATGTGACTTAAAAAGTCTATTTTTGCTTACAAATTTCGCCTCTGTGGGTAATCCCTTTCTTACACTGTATGGACATTTTATTTCAATTATTAAATTTTTCTCGGAATTAGTTCCTTCCGGAGTAGCAGCTAAAAAATTTAAGTGAGGGTCTACGAAAATACCAAATTCTTCGATTTTGTTCCTGTAACGTCGCAATATTTTTTTCGAGTGACAGGTTCATTAGAAAGCCCCCATTTTATTGAGTTGGCAAATATTGGAATACCTCGGATGTGATTTTTTAAAAAACCGTCCACAAATTTACCCGAGTTTGTTGTAATTATTGCACTATGACAAATTGAAGCGGTAATTCGGGAGGATCTTACTTGAAACCACAATTTGTTATGAACTCTTGTATTTTTTTCGATCCTTTTGATTTCTTTGGTGGTAACTTTATTGGTATTATTTAACATATAATACTGCAGCCGCTCTGAGCAATAGTCATACGAGATGATAAAAACCGCGATTCAGTCTTAAAATGAATTAAAGAATTGATCGCATAGTTAGATATATTTGGACTATCCTGTAATGATTCAGTAATCCCGAACATTCGATTTATAGACACATTTTCAAGGCTTCTTCCGGTTGGTCTATGCCATTTTTGGACCTTAGATGTGGCACTTAAAAATTTGGGTATTTTTTCTAAACGTGCAACAAAATAAAAATATTATCTAAAGTCATAATGCAGTATTATAGTATATTTACCTGAAACTACATAGCACTCAATGACATATAGTAGTGCCGAAACATGTTTACAAGCGGCACTTAGACCTGTACCAGCTGGGCAACCGCAATTAGCTTTGAGTATTTGACCCAGCTCACAATTCAAAAGAACGTACACGACATACTCCACGTTTTTCTTCGTTTCTGCACTGCAGACACCTTTAAAATAAAAGTTGTTATTTTTTTGAATAAAACTTATTCTTTTTATGAATTCATTGAAGAATAATCGGCGCCCCTTTTTTTCTCCAACACAAGCTTTTCTTTCAATAAACCAATTGGAAATTATTGAATTTGATAGCCATTGTATCTGAGAGAATATCCAATTCGAAATAACCTTCGGTTGGGAAGTCACTACTATCTACTGCTGGGACAACATTGGTTGAATACAATTTTCTACTCAGGTTCACCGACTGCCATAGACGTAATCTAAAATAACTTAAATTAACTACTGCCTCAAGTATATTTTGCTAACATAATAAGGATTAATTTAGTTCCACTCGTTTTGGCAACGACATCATTTAATTTTTGTTTTAATTGTTCTACCGTTAAACCATCCATAATCCAAAATTGAATAAATAATTAGCTATATTTATCGTAAAATGATATATATCGTAAAATTTGGGACTAAAAGGAAGTTGATTTTTCGAACTAAAATAGAAAAAAAATTTTGTTAATTAAACTTAGAATGTAGTTTTTAATATTTTATAAACAAATTCCACTTATCTAATTATAATATTTGATGAAAATACTTTGATGATTCTTCAATTAGTTATAATGATGTTACATGGGATTTCCTATGAAAATGTTTTACATTTTACTTTTATCCCCCATACGTCGCGCTATTGCGACAAACACTCGAAGTAAAAAATCCTCCTATATCTATATTATATTATACAAGCGGCTGAACGAGTTTACCGTTATATTAACATAGAACACATAGAAAAACAAAAAATAACAAAAATAAATTCAAAAAACATTTTACGTGTATTTTATCATGGACTCCTATATTCGAACAACTCTGTAATATTTTTGTCGATATATGTAATGAATTTAATTTTCTATGGAAATTCTTCATTTATTTTAAGAAATGTACTACTTGGAGAATGCACTATATAAAACAAATAAAGGAAAAACCCAAAACTTCATATTCATTGTCTTTTTAAATTCAATATACCGTTTCATGTATTAATAAATTTGATAATACTGAGTCTTCGTTATATAGGAGTCCATGATTATATATGCATGCGTATTTTATTTGTATGAAATGAAGTATGTGTAGTATTATTTACATATATACATACATACAAGTTTATTTCACCCGAATAGGAATAAATTATAAATAAAAAATCAGTTGATGCTTAACTTTTGAAGTAAAAGGTTCGTTTATACGTATTGTAATTTTACATTCTTTTGAGTTGAATATTTGTTTTTCCTTAGCTATTTAATTAAGCTTTGATTTGATTTGAATTTAATTTGATTGATCGCTTTCTGCAAATTTTATTTTACAATTTAATTTTGGTCTTACATATAGGCTTTTTATATATACACAATTTGGTTTGATTTGAATTTCTTGATTTATTGATTTTGGTTTTGGTTTTTATTTATATATATAAGCATTTTATATTATAATTTCTATTTCTATAATGGAAAGACGTGAAACAGACCGTCGTTACCGTGAAAAAAACCGTGAGCGTTTAAGAGAACTCCAACGAGCAAGAAATGCGAATCCTAATATACGTGAGTTAAATATGCAACAAAAACGAGTGCGTCTATCAGTTAATTCATTATTTAAAGCAGCTGTTCAGGGTAATTCAAATTTTGTTTACCCCGACTGCTTTAATCTAGGCAATTTAAGTGTCAAATGCTCCTATTGTGAAGCAGTTTTTTTTAAAAATGAAAATAAAAGTAGTTGTTGCCACAATGGAAAATTATCGAACTTGCCTACATCAACGGAAAATTTTCCATTTGATATTAAACAACTCTTTGTTGGCACAGACGATAAAAGTAAGAATTTCCGGGAATTTATTAGACAATATAATAATGCGAATGCCTTCTGTTCGATGGGCGCTAACATTGAGCATATGTCGGGAAGTGTATATTCTGTTAAAATATCTGGGGATGTGTATCATCGATCTTCCGTTAATATTCCCATTGATTTTTCCTTGAACTCTAATAATTATCAAGAGCGTGGTGGAGATGTAAGTTATGCTGAATTATTTCTCTACGATACTGATACAGCTGTAAATATTCGAATGAACAATACTGCTAATTCCAAGTGCAAACGTGAAATAATGTCAATAATTTCTATGGTTCTTCAACATGTTTCCCCATATGCTAGCAGTTATAAAAGACTTCGAGAGATCTACGAAAATGAAATAGCCGATGCTAATCGAAACTGTCGTCCGCTTAATAGTGTCTCACTAATTTTTACCCGAAATCTTCATGAGGACCAAAGGGTATATAACGCACCAATAAATTCTGATGATGTTGCATTAGTTTTTGTGTCAGACCGTGAAGGAAATATTCCAGCTGATATAGATTTCGCTGTTTACCCCAGTAACAGCAGAACATTGAAACGCATAAACTCCCTTTCAAAACATTTGGATCCTATGGTATTTCCACTTTTCTTTCCCAATGGTGAATTCGGATGGACCACCGATATGCATCACAGCAGCGAACATTCTACTGCTGTACGAAATAAAATTACGACCCTCCAATTTTATTCATATAAAATTGCAGTACGTCGAAATGTTTTTAATCCGCTTCATTATGGTGGCAAACTATTTCAACAATATTTGGTGTTTGCCTACGCTCGAGTTGAAGCTAACCGGTTAAATTTTATACGACATAATCAAAAAGCTCTTCGTGTTGAATCTTACAGAGGACTTTTGGATTACGTAAATAGCGATTGTCTTGAAAATAATACCAGAGTTGGTAATATTTATATTTTACCATCTTCGTTTATCGGTGGTCGAAGGTTCATGTCCAAATTGTACCAGGACAATATGGCTATTGTTAGGAAGTTTGGCCGTCCAGACTTATTTATTACTTTTACGTGTAATCCGGCATGGGAAGAAATAAAGTCTGAACTAAAAACTTTCCAAAATTCTTCAGACCGTCCTGATATCGTAACCCGAGTTTTTAATTTAAAATTAAAGGAATTCCTTAGTGATATCGTAAAAAAGCAAATTTTTGGAAATATCGTATCGTATGTTTATGTTATTGAACATCAGAAACGTGGGTTACCTCATGCACACTGTTTATTTACACTCGCTAAGGAAGACAAATTCAAAACTGGGGACGATATTGATAAAATCATTTCAGCGGAGATTCCTAATTTAAATGATAACAGACAACTTCACGAGGTGGTTCTTAAACACAATGTTCATGGTCCATGTGGAGAATTTAATCGTAATTCTGTTTGTATGGTCAACGGAAAATGTTCAAAGCAATTTCCTAAAGAATTTTTTTTTGAGACAGATATATCTATGGAAAGTTATCCCAAATATAGAAGGCGTCCTCCTTCTAATTTACCAGAACATTTTCCCCGAACGCGAACTAATATTCCTGTTGATAACCGTTTTATAGTTCCATATAATGCCTATTTAAGCTTGAAATATAACGCACATATAAATGTCGAACTATGCTCTACTGTCAAAGCAATTAAATATATCCATAAATACATAACTAAAGGACATGATTGCGCAAGAGTTGGGGTTCAAATTAATTCCTTAAATAATAACTCAAATCAGGTTGAACATGATGAAATATCGCAATATCTAAACTGTCGCTATATAAGCTCACAAGAAGCAGCTTGGAATCTACAAGAATTACCCATTCATGGTCAATCTCACAATACTGTAATGTTATCTGTTCACCTAAAAGATGGACAGTCGGTTTACTTTCAAGAAAATAATATAGAAAGTGCTTTGCGACGACAATCTGCCGCGTGCACCACTTTGACGGCATTTTTTGAGCTTAATCTCATACACACCGACGCTCATCAATGTTTTTATAGCGACATTCCGAGTCATTATGTATTCAAGAACTCGATATGGGAAAAGCGATCAATAAATTCTCATTTTGGTGGAAAAACTATTGGCAGAATAATAGCAGTTTCACCTAGAGATATAGAACGTTACCATCTTCGACTAATTCTTCTCTCTGTTAAAGGTAATGAATCTACATCATTTGAAGCACTAAAAACCTTTAATAATGTAATATACCTAACATATAAAGAAGCAGCAAGAGCAAGGGGATTAATTAATGATAGTAATGAGTGGGAGAACTGTTTATCTGAGGCTCGCGAACATATGTTACCTAAATCTTTGAGATCCTTATTTGTGACTATCCTGACCCATTGCAATCCTGCTGATCCATTAAAACTTTTTAATGAATTCAAAAGTAGTATGATGGAAGATTTTATTCATCAAGGCATGAATGATAGTACAGCTTTTAGTAGTTGTATACTAGACTTAAAAATTCAATGTGAAAAAGTAGGTTTTGATTTTTTTTCAGTAGTAACAATACCAAACATTTCTGAAATTTTGAATATTGCTATTGCTATTATTTTGCCACCTAACATTGCTGACAATAATTTTTGGGAAGCTCTGAATACTGATCAACTTTCAGCAGCATCAGCAGTTTTTTCTTCCGTATTAGAAGTTAATCCACAAAAATATTTTTACCTCGATGGTCCCGGCGGTAGTGGAAAAACATTTTTGTATCTGGCATTGAAGCAGAAGATCTCTGATAGTAATAAAAAAGTAATGTGTGTAGCTTGGACTGGGATTGCTGCAAATTTGCTCCCCGATGGAACGACGTGCCATTCAGCTTTCTCGCTTCCGCTTAACATGGATGTCGTTAAATATCCTCAAATATCCTTAAAAAAAAAACAATTCTTATCATCAATTGACTGCCTTATATGGGATGAAGCACCGATGGCATCAGGTATCGCACTTGAAATTGTAGATTTGGTTTTTAGAGATATAATGAACAGCGATTTACCGTTTGGTGGAAAGGTAGTTGTGTTAGGAGGTGATTTTCGGCAAGTTTTGCCAGTAGTAAGAAATGGAAATCGAAGTTCAATAGTGAATGCTACAATTAAGAAATCACGGTTATGGCGGCATTTCCATCCATTATATTTAAAAAGGAATATGAGGGCTATCAGTGATCCTGAATTCAGTAAATGGTTGTTAAATGTCGGCAATGGTAATCAAGTATCTGCCGAATTAAATAAAAAAACACAATATTCGTGTGAAGTGCCAAATAAATACGTCTCACAGGATTTAATTGCTGATGTTTTTGGGGAATCGTTCACAACCAATGATATATCTTCAATATCGCAGTACGCTATATTTTGTCCAAAAAATGATGAAGTCCGAGAGCTCAATGAAGAGGTTCTTGAAAAATTGGTTTCCGAAAAAGCATCCTACTCATCCATTGACACAGTAAAAACTGATGACGGGACATGTGACTCTGACTTGCAAGTTAATTTCCCAGTTGAATACCTAAATTCTTTGAACCCTTCTAGTTTACCTCCCCACATTTTAAATTTAAAGAAAGGTTGCATAGTTATGCTCCTAAGAAATCTTTCCATAAAAAATGGACTATGCAATGGTGTTAGAATGGTCGTGAAGGATTTTAGTCGAAATTGTATTAAAGCGGAAATTATTACTGGGGCACATTCCGGCACAGTTCACTTTATCCCAAGAATTTCACTAAACACAGCTAATGATTTATCTCTACCCTTCAATTTTGAACGTCATCAGTTTCCTGTTCGGCTTTCCTACGCTATGACTATAAATAAATCACAGGGTCAAACTTTCAAAAAAGTCGGCTTATTTCTTCCTCAGCCATGTTTTACTCATGGACAACTATATACAGCATTTTCCAGAGTGACTGATTCTGATGCACTCCGAGTTAAAGTTTCGGAAACCCCAAGACAAGGAAAAACATCGACGGGGGTAGTTGTGACGGATAATGTTGTATATAGTGAAGTGTTCCAGTAGAATGTGTGTTTGTTCACAATTTTAAAATACTAAAAAGAAATAAATAAAAAAAATTTAAATAAAAAAAAAAATACAAAAAAATATACAAAATTCAGAAAAAAAAAAAAAAAAAAAGAATTAAATTGTGATTGAATTTTTGTTCCATATAAATAATAAAAATTGCCGACCAAATGGCTCAGTAGTTAAAGTTACGGGTTACGATCCTGAGGTTTCGGCCGGGTTCGAATCCCAATAGAGGAGAGATGCTAAATGGAATTATGATCATCTGATTAAAATCGGTGATGGCGAGGAACACATCTATGACCCTTTGTTGGAGTGCAGAAATCATGGGCCGACGCACAATTCATGTCTGGCATAGCACTGTACAATGTGTGTGCAGGCGGTCTATGTAAAACGGACCAATATCCGTACGTATTCGATTAGGCTACTGCGTAAGGTAGGGCGTCAAGAGTAAACTGAGTTGGGAGTGCCTCGAGCCCCAGAAAAATTGCACAGAAATAAAGAAACAAACAAATAATAAAATTGTGCAATTGCACAGGGGCCCCTAGTCTATCTATATTATTAAACGAGCAATAATTGCGGGTATGTATATATGTCCGCACGAAAAACTACTTCGAGACCGATTTCGTTGACGTAAAATGGCTATATGATGTCTTTTTGCATGAAAATGCGATTGAGTCTGGTCTCAAGTCTGGGAAAACTCTGTAAAGCCTTCAAATCTGGAAAAATTATCCAAATTTTACAGCGCCATCTCTAAAATGGTCAATTGTATATCGCTCATTTGCTACCACAATGGCATAACTCAAAATCGGTCGTTTTTGACTTATTTATAGAGAAATATCGGCTTTTTAATATAGTTAAAACTGATATAACGACACACCTAAAGCTATAAAGCTCACTACAAGACAAACGGAAATGTCTCTCAAATTATAACATTTGTTATTTTTAAATTGTGTCATTGTTGCAGCAAATGAGCGATATGTATTGTGTATTTTTTTTATAGAAAAGAATGTTTGATGATTTTTTTAAATAGTACAGCTGGCACCTGCGTAGTTAGCAGCATACGGAGTTGGGATGTATTTAATTTTTTTTTTATGATTTTTTTTTCATGGATGTCCATTTTTCAAAAATCACGACAAAAAAAAAAAAATTTAAATGTTGGATGATCAGCATATTTTTTTTAGTCTTTTCCCGACGAATTTTCCGAGTGGAAATTCGCGATTTTCTCGCATTTTCCGTGATTTTTCCGATATGATGTAAAAGGAAATTATTCTTAGAAAATTTTTCTTCATCTGTATACCAAATTACAGAAAGATCTGACAAATTTTATCTTTCTCTATGTTGATACGTCACATTGTGTAAATCTATCTACATATTATATAATTTAGTAGAATGCTCAAAACTTTTTATAAAACCAAGTAATTTTTCGGCAAATTCCCATGCCGCAGTAGTCTAGGTGTTAGCGTTGTGGATTTTAAAATTTTAGATCGTAGTTCGAACCTCGAAAATTACATTCTTGAGATAAATTTTTTTTTCGTTTTTTTTTTCAAATTTATATGGCATGTATGATTGAATAATAACACAAAACACAAAAGTATAAGAAAGATTATACCGAAATAAAATGTTAAGCCGGTGCGAACCTAGCGCCACTCTTTGAATATTATTTTCTGGTACTAACATTAGGTGTCTAGTACGGGAAACAAATTCATTTACATATGATATGAAATTTTGTATTTTAAATGGAATATATATTCCCTTCACTGTAAAGCATATTCTCAATTTCTCATGTATTTTTCATTCGTTTTGACTTCGGTTTTGTATTTTCGTAATTATGTACATAACAATAACATAGTACATAGATATATTTATATACACATAGCTTAGCCATTCCATTAGCCACATTTGGTATGGAGAAGAGAAAGAAAACATTTCTACATAGTTTTGTTTATGTTGATTTTTTATACATACATATTATAGTATGCACAAATACATAACACAACATATACTTTTAAATAGATTTTTTCTGCATCGAACTATTTAATTTATGAATAAAGGAATTGAACACGTAGAAAATATTTCATTCATGGTTTTATCTAATTTTGTGCTACTTCTACGAAATTTTATTTATTTTTCCTTGCATTCAAAATATGCAAATAGTTTGTGCAGGCTAAACTTGTATTACAGCGTAACCCAATCCTATGAAATTAAAAATAAATCAAATAATAATTTTTAAGGATTGTTTTTATTTTAAATAAATAAATAATCTAAGCTTTTTATTTTAATACAATCTAAAAATGAAAGTTTAAAAAATCACAAAATTTTGATTTTCCAAACGAATAAAAAATAAAAACATTTATTTTAGAAATTTGTGCAAAATGCATTTTGTGAAGTAAAATTCAGATCATCAGTTGCTTTTATTTACTCAATAAGAATTAAATAAAAGCAACTGATGATGCAAATTTTTGTTCACGATATGCACTATGCATAAATTTTTAAAATATGTACCTAAATGTTTTTACATATTTTGTAAACCAAAATTTGAAGGATTTTAAACTTTCATTTTTAAATTGTGTGTGATTTATAATACTCCTAAATTAAAAAACGGTTTGAAATTCAAAATCATTTTGGAAAATAATCAATACAATTTAGATTAAATTTTTATTCTAGAGAAAAGTACAGATGATATAGTTCAGTTAATCTGTAAAAAAAGGTTAAAAATGGGAAATCGATTAGTTCGGAACACCCTTAAAATGGGAAAACACTCTTCAATTCTACCTACTTTTTAAATATTTTCCAAATTGTTAACTTTTTCAACATATCATTTTTATTTAACTAGACCAAAATATGAAATGTTCAACTTCTGGTGGAAACAATGAGCTTGCCAGGTTAAACATGAAAAAAACGATTTTTTTGCTAATTTACTTATTTTATTTGTTTAAAATTTTTAATTCAATTATTTCTTTCGGTTATTTAACCAAATATGTATAATTATTGAACAATTAAATTAACAATTTTCAGTTCATTTTAACATTTAAAATTAAGACAATTAGTTTTAGATTAATTTGAAAAAAAAAAAAAATATTATAAAATTAAATATTTAATTAAATAGTTAAAATATTTTTTATGTATACTACATTAAATAATATTATAATATATTTAAAATATTGGTAGTTAATAATTTAAATAGTTACATACATAGCATTTCCGGATTTTCAATTGAAACATTAATTTAGGTATGGAGAGATTTATCCCTAGGATAACAGCTTCAAGTACAAAAAAGGAAACGTGGCATATTAATGACTTGATAAATCTAAAAATAGAAGGGGCAAGGCTCACAAAAAATATAAATTATATCCTAATTGCGTAAGAAGTATATATATGGGCTTATCCATTACTTTTTAAAAAAACCGGGCGCATGCATTTTACTGCAGTTACCGATTTATCTGTAACTTTTTTCCAGAAAATTAGTCGATGAAAAATGGATTTTCCCAAAATTTGACCCCTTCCTGGCCCACACTTCTCAAGCTATGATTTTTTGAAGTTAAGAAATTGAGTGATTTTAGGCTAATAGATAGGTAACCATTCTACTTAGGTTGCTTTGTTTTTAAAGTTATAGGCCTCATTCTCTCCGTTTTCTCGCCCCACTACGTTATATTTTTTTTTAAAACACCTAATAGCTCGTTAAAAAAAAATCAGGAGTAGAAACGTACGTTTTAATTCAGTATTTCACAAATATCTCAGCTTCTGTTTATCATATTAAAAAAAAGTATGTACCACTTTATTTATTATGAGTTTGCCTTTAAATTTATTTAAATTCATTTTTAAAATTATAAGTAGGGGTAAGTTTAGTAGTAGATACAAGTTAATTTGTACCTTTTTCATCAAGGGGATCACAACTGTGAATTTTTAACAGTGTTGAACCTACTATTGAGCTTTTCCTTATGCTTCTGAATTTTGTTATGATCTATATAAAATCAAAATTGATCTGAGAGATTTTAATTTGTTTACTGTAATATTAAGTTAAAAATGTTCGATTTAAAGGCAAACTCAAAATAAATAGAGTAGTACATATTTTTTTTTAACATGATAAACAGAAGCTGATATATTTGTGAAATACAGAATTAAAACGTGCGTTACTACCCCTGATTTTTTTTAACGAGTTATTAGGTGTTTTAAAAAATTATAACGCAGTTAGGATCTCAATATCCAAATAAGTATTTCATGAGGTGTTATGAGGATAAAACGATGAGCTTCTTTCCAAAAGCTAGTGTCGTTCAGAGTAAAACGAGAAAAGTTACAGAGGTGTGAATATTACGATTTCCGAAAAAATGGGTGCATTCAAACACTCGTACCCTACTTTAAAAGTGTTTGAAAAAATTAAATGTGGTTCAAAAATTTGTAAAGGTCATGAAAACATGAAAAAACTGAGTCTATGTATTTAGTAAAAATTCACTGATTTAGCGAAAATTTTAAAAGATGCCATTTACTAATAAAAAAATAAGATTGTATCTTTTGGTGTCGCATTTAGCCAATATTAAATATGAGGCTGAAACTGACTTCAAATGAAAGTTCAATAAAAAACGAAGAGAATGATGCCTATAACATTAAAATAAAGCAACCTAAGTAGAATGGTTAGCCTAAAATCGCTCAATTTCGAGAATAGCCTAAAATCGCTCAATTTCTTAACTTCCAAAAAGTATTACTCGTGGAGGGGGCATATTTCCCTAGTTGCCTCTCTCTTCTATGGGAACGCTTACTTATTAGGCCAATTTTTAAATCTGGATCTTGAAGCGATGTCGAGAACTATAGAGGTATTTGCATTATTTCAGTTTTAACAAAGCATTGCGTGTAACTAGTTAAAGGGAAATTGTGGTTTCATGTTAAGATATTCATTTCTCATGGATTTTCACAGGATAGCTTGAATTTTTCCTTGATAGGTCAACTGTAACTAACTTAGTTTGGTTTTCAAATTGTATTTTATATGCACTATTAAATGGTAATTTTGTACAGGTCATTTACACTGATTTGTGAAAGGTATTTGATAAGATCGATCATGAATTGCTGCTGCGGAAACTTAACTCCTTGGATTGTAACTGTTTTGCCGATTGATTGGATTAGGTCTTACCTGGAATTTAGAACTCAAATAGTGAAAATTGGTATAATTCCACTTCAAGAGTTCTTCAGGAGCCCATCAAGGTAGTCATTTGGCTCCATGTTTTTTATTCTTTTCGTAAATGAAGCGGTAAATTGTCTGAGTAATTTATGCGGACGACATTAAAATTTTCACAACTATTTCTTGCGCCAATGATACAATTGACTTTCAATCGGATCCGACAAACTTCAAAGCTTAGTGTACATCGCATAATTTTATGCTATAGATCTACAAATGCAAAACAATCTGCTTCACCCGATTACACTCACTCGCTAGTTACGTTTACTTTTTTGACGATTGCATTATTGAAAGTGTCGATAAGTTTAAAAATTTAGTTATAACTTTTACTTCGAATCTATCATTTCATAAGCACATTGAGGGTTGCATTTCTAAAGCGAATTCTTTGCTGTGCTTTTTTAAATGGTTTTCCAAAGATGTTTAGGATTCTTACGTGATTAAAATTTTATACATCCCGTTTGTTCGTTCATTGTTAGAATATGGTGTTGCCGTATGGAATCTGTTTTATAATAACTACTCAGATGGCATAGATAGAGTGTGAAAGCGCTTTTAAATGTGAGCTCTCCCAAGGCTACCTAGAGATGTAAGCCTGCCTGCTTTCATACTTCCAGCATATAGAGGTAGATGCAAATTAATAAATACTGAGCCCCTCTTTTTCGTAGAGATCCATTTAAGAAATTGGTGCCAAAGCATCTTTTAGATTATTGGTAAATTTTGAAAAAAAAAAAATTTGAAATATTTTAATGATATGATTTTATTAATTCTTTTAATAATGTAACCAGTTCGTTATAACTATATAACCAATTAAATAAGTTGGTGATAAGGATAACTAAATAAATAAATAAATTCACAGATATTCAGGAATTTAAAAAAAATAATAACAATTACAAGTAGTTTACTACTGAAAAACGCGTGTCCATTTTCACAATATAACGAACACTGTACCACATATCTCTACCGGAAATTAAGTTCAAGTATTTTAGTTTGACCCTATAGGACTTTTAAAATAAAGAAAAAGGGTGAAGACGGAATGCTTCTTCAATTTTAAGGGTGTCCCGCATTAAACAGCGTACACTTTATATTTTGACATCATGTACGGCACACAATCTATATGAATTCTAATTCAATATTTCCTTTAAAATCGATTTCATTGTAAAATTAGAGAAGTTGGTTGAACTAATAATGAAGCTTAATTGAAAACTGCTTAAAATATGTCTTCAAAATTGTTTGTGCATATTAAAACTTAAGACAAAAAAGCAGAAGATTGTGAGACACGACCTTTAAATGTAGAACTACATACGCCTATAGTATAAAGTAAGAGGTCACATAGAATAGGATAGTTTGGTAGTATATGAATTAGGATAGTTTGATCGTTTCATGCAAATTAAATGGTGTTGGTTGACTAAAGGCGGTCCAACCCTTACCGAGTTATAAATAATAAAACAACGCGCGGCCCGGCGACCTTAAATGAGAGAAATATTTTCTGCGATTTTCAAAAATAAAAATTGTTATAAATAGGTCGTCGAACCATGTGAAAAGGTTTTTGTCCCTTTAACGGCCATTCATCCATTATCGAAATATAAATAAAAATGTGAAGAAAACAGAAAAATCAGTTTTTCTTTTTTTCTCCACTTTAAAAGGGACAATTTACACAAATAATAGTAGATTGTTCTACAAGTAAAGAAAAGTGAAAGTTTTCCAGTGATTGTTTAATTTAGGTATTTTTCGTCAAGTATACAACGAAAAATGGCATATTCGACGCGTGACAAAAGTGATTTACCGCATGCTTGAGAAATTTTACACTCGCTGGAAAACTCACTTTTCTTTATTTGTAGATCTACTATTTATAAAGAACACATCATGTCGCGAGTAACTGTTTGTTCCTTTAAATGTGTTTTTTTGTCTTAATTTTTAATTTGCACAAACAAATTTGAATAAAGCTTTATTAGTCCAACTGCTAACTTTATAGAGAAATCGATTTTTTGAAAAATATTATGTTTGAATTCCTATGTAGGTTTTGGGCCGTATTATTACGAAACAATTGTTATTTGTGTATCAAGAGCGCAAAGTGCCAGTTTGTCACGCGAGAAAGGAAATTGCTGGCCGACGGGACGGAGGCCAGCAGCCTTTCGAGCGTGACAAACAACTTTGCGGACGTGTTTCACACTTTATTTTTCCTACAATCATTTTAAAAAATATAATAAAAAGATAATTTTGTAGTAAAATTTACTATACTGACAATACGATTTTATTTTAGGACCGACATTTTATTCAATCGAGTAGTCAAAGATTTTTTTTATTTTTCATAAAGAAAAACAAAAATTTGGTTTGATGTTTTATACAAACATTAGTCTTAGCGTGCGGTTTCAAGTTTTGTCACACGTTTCTAAGAGAAACGTGTGACAAAGTAATTTGTTTATTAACTGTCAAAAAAACAGACACTTAGGGCTTTGAAAACAGAGAAAAAAAGCCTGCTTTTCACGGCGATTGTAGGAAAAATCAATTTGTTTTCATTCATATTAAACGAAAAATGGGTATTTTAATTAAGAAAACCCATAATTCATCTTTTTTATTTCGCGATACAAAAAATCGTACGACCGACGTTCATAAGTCTTTTTTCTAAACTAAAACTAATCGACAACAATCGACTCAATTATGTACGTACAAGAAAATATACAGACGTACATCTACATAATATATGTACCAAAAAAAAAAAAAAAAAAAAACAAGGAAACAAAAATGTTCGTAAAAGCAAGAGAGAGGTACATTTTTTTGTTTTTTTTTTTTGTTGTTTAAAGAGCAGATTCAGTGAAGGAAATAAATATTCCATTTCAAATAAAGAATTTCATTACGTTTATAAAAAACTTTGTTTCCCTCGGTGGACACCTAATGTTAGTTTTATTTTCGGCCGTACACATTATTCGTGCGCTGATTGAATTTCATTGTTGTATGCGCTTGAATTTTCTTATACTTCATTATTTTATGATAATAATAAAAGATGAATGTAAAAGTTGTAAGCTACATTTAGGCTATTATAGTAAATTATTTGTGTTGCAAAGGCACAATTATGACATTTACGTTCACAAAAATCAAGAATTAACTACAAAAACTACATTTACATTTAAGTTACGGTAAATGTATGTATATCAGTAAACGTAGGTATAATTTGGGAAACTACATATATATATGTATTTAGGTGAAGGATCATTAATTCGAGCGTGAATCTTGAAAATTTATATGAAATCGATATTGAAATAATTTTCTGGAAATATTGGATTCAATTTTCAATTGTAGGATTTAATTATTCCAGTGATTTTCTTGACCAAAAAATCACGAAAATGAGTGGAAATTAAATCCTAATGATGTAAATTGAGGCTGAGATTTTTTTTTTTTTTTTTTTTTTTTCAAATTAGATTTAGAAGAAATTTTCAAGATTTTCGCTCGAATTAAGTTTGTAAAGTTTTCTCAAGTTATGTCTATACATTTACCGAAATAAGTACAATACATACATTTACAGTACCATATTATATATATTATTTTTGCAACAATAGATGCAAAGATTGATAATTTAAACGGTATTGTTTTTACCTTCAAAATATTCGGTATCATCGCTAATCGGAATATATTAGAATTGATTTTTACTGAATCCAGATAATTATCTTAATCGGGGATCAAATGATTCTTATACTGAGTTATTCATGTACTGAGTTATTCATATACTATATTATCATATTGAGTGGCGACCGGTAAAATATTCATATAAGCTAAAAAGAAAATTAATTAGGATATAGTATAAATAACATAAAATAATAAAACTTACACGACACACAATTTTCAAGAATATTTTGACATGTAGCACTGTAACATGTTCCACTTCGGATTTTGGTTGTAGCAGCGAATGTTTAACGTTCCATGATTGTTGGGTGGACTCGGTACCAAAACCAGTACCTTTAGCCCAATATGCATGACTTTTATTATCCAATATTTTTTGCTCACTAGTGTTACAAGTGGTAGTTTTTAATTATGATGAAATTTCCGTTTGCAAACCACTCAATTGTGAATGATGCATTAATACGCTCAAAAATTCAGAACTAAATGTACCGCATCAACTTCGATCAAACCGCGTCAACTTCGATCAACAAACGCCATCATCCGTTGTCAGCGATGAACAATCCAATAATTATCGGAATACTTAATAGGGTAGCGTTGGTAAGTGATGAGGTTAGCAACAGACTTAAATTTCACTTCTTCATAATTTCCGGTAACACCAAGTACTAAGCGTAGTAAGCATTGTGCTTTTATTTTAGCGCGCAATAGCACATCTAAATATGCAGACAGTCTCACGAATAATCCAAATGTGGCTAAAGAATGTGGTGGTACTGAAGAAATATTTGATATTTTATCCGATGTTTCTGTCAAGGTATCATTCACGTCCTCGTATCTTTCATAATTTGGTTCAACTTTTTTAGTCAATTTTAGCCAACAAACTTCCCTTTAGATCTTTCCTATTCTGAATTATCAATAATTATCTTAGCACTCTCGGTATATACTATCGGAAGGAAATGCGCTAATAGAGATAATACATCTCGACTAGATATATCTATAGTGGCGGTGATAATGGTACAAAATCAGATGCCTGGAACGTCATTTTTTCGTTAGGTTTGCACCAGTACGTGCAGGAACGGTTGTAGTAAACAGTCAGAAAATTGTGGCATAGTATGTATCTCATCGTGTTTCATACGAAATTTTGATATTATGGCTTTAGTCTTTATAGCGGCTTGATTTGTTAACCTCTTTGAAACGTTTATTTTTAGCCACAGCATCAGCTGCTACGCTTAGAAATTCCATGCCGAAACCCTTTCCAACTCATATATCGAGGAGTTCGGAACTTAGATCACGATTTGTTTGCCCGCTTGATAATAAATTACTTGCTACCTATATTATCAGATTGAGTGGCGGCCGGTAAAATATTCATATAAGCTAAAACGAAAACTAATTAGAATATGGAATAAATAACTTAAAATAATAAAACTTACACGACACACAATTTTAAAGAATATTCTGACATATAGTATTGTAACATGTTCTTCTTCGGTTTTTGGTTGTAGAAGCGCCTGTTCAACGTTCCATGATTATTGGGTGGATCCGGTAACAAAACCAGTAAGCCCTTTAGCCCAATATACATGACTTTAATGCACAATATTATTTGCTCACCAGTGCTACAAGTGGTAGTTTTTAATTATGATGAAATTTCCGTTTGCAAACCACTCAATTGTGAATGCGTGAATACGTTCAAATAATTCAGAACTAAATGTACCGCGTCAACTTCAATCAACAACACCATCATCGGTTGTCAGCGATGAACAATCCAATAATTATCGGAATACTTAAAATGGTAGCGTTGGGAGTGATGAGGCTAGCAACAGACTATAAATTTCACTTTTTCGCCATCTCTCAGCATTGTGCTTTTATTTTATTGCGCAGTAGCACATCTTAATATGCAGGCAGCCTCAAGAATAATCCAAATGTGCCTAAAGAATGTGGTGGTACTGAAGAAGTATTTAACATTTTACGGAATTTTGATATTAAGTATAACTTTAGTCTTAATGATTTTTAACCTCTTTGAAATGTTTATTTTTAGCCGTAACACCAGCTACTACGCTTAGAAACTCCATACCGAAGTATATTCCAGCACCCATTTCGAGAAGTTCGGAATATGTATCAAAATTTGTTTGCCCGCTTGGTAATAAATCCCTTGCTAATTATGATTGAGTGGCGTATGGTGAAATATAAAATATAAGCTAAAAATAAAACTAATATTATATTATATTCTAATAAATAAACTATAAAAAGTAAAACTTACACAACACAAAATTTTCAAGGATATTCTAACATTTTGTATGAGTTTTCAAATAGAATTCGTTTCTTCTAATATCTACATACATTGTGTAATTGCTAATGTCTGTAAGTATGTACATAATATAAAACGAAGTACTAAACCAAAATCTATTTTAACTGTACACCGTACGGTACAATAAAAAAAAACAATTGAGAGAATGGAAAACAATATATGTATGTATGTATATGTGTTGGTGTTTTGGTTATATGATGATGATGATGATAGAACGACAACGATTGACGATTGTAGGGTGTGCTCCATTTACTATGGAAAAACAGAAGAATTTTCATTAAAATATTAATAAAAGTGGTAAAAGACTAATTATTAGAACGAAAATGATGCTTGTTGTTTTAGTAAACCTTATTAGTATCTAAAGACGTCACTATAATGGTTTATATTACTATTACATGTTAAAAAAAACTTATATTTAAAATTTTATTATTATGTTTTTTTAATGGCTATATAAAATAAATAATACATGACTATAATAAAATATGGTATTTAAAATAAAAACTTATTTCATATATAAATTTATAGAGAAATTCATTTTTAAACTTGTATTCTGTTACTCTAATTTACAACAAATATATGCAATATTCAGCAATATATTTTCCCTATTTCAAATGACAAAGTATGGGATATTCCGTTCGGTATACAAAAATCATACTTCAAACTATATATTAGATGCGCTATATTATCAAAATATTACGATTTTAATTTAGAAATATTAAATTCAAATCATGAATTTTTCCATATAACGCCATATAAACAAAAATCGGCTTATGGGTGAACAGCTTCATTTTTTTCCGATAGGTAGTGCTTTCTCAACTTATCCAATCGTCAATTGCGGAATAATGTTGATAGAGCAAGGATGTCATAAAACGCACTCTGCTTCGTATTTGATGATTATTTCAAATATTATAATTTCAGATGTTCGTTAGATTTCAAATGTTTTGTCATCGTCAGTTTAATTTTCAATATTCTTTAATATTGAGATGTGTTATTATTATTCTTATTCTTATACAAATATAAATGAAAAAATTTAATTAAATATATTGTTAAATTATAAAATAAAATACAAAACTTTAAATAAATTGAATAATTAATATTTAACATATTATATAATAGTGACAGTGATAGCTAAACATTTTATTTATTAAAAATAAGCTCGCAGTCAGTTTGTGTAAAAGCTTTCATATAGCTATAATAGTGACAATTATATACAAACAATATTTTTAACAGTAGTTCATATTTATTTTATGTGAATTTTTTTATTTATAAAGTGTATTAAAATTAGGTAAGTAAAAGTTTTTTCAAATAAATTTAATTTGTTTGAAGCGATAAGATTATTCATTATGTAGCTATTTTAGTATTAATTTAATTTAAAGATTCTGAAATGTGTAATGTTTATTTATACTTTGCATTAAAACATTATATTTTAATGACACTTTATTAATATGTAAATATAAGTTACGACATGTAACTAACTTTTTATATGGAAAGATTTTGACTAATTTATTTTTGCCTTAAAATTCGACTTTTATAGCGAGAATTATTATAGTGTTAAATCGTTGTGAAACTAGTTAAGAAGTGTATAAATAATTATTTTTAAATTAATTTATATATTTTTTTTCCGCTGGCGCTACATCCCATATATGGATTTGGCCGCCTCAAATGAGGATACGTAATCAGAATTTTCATGCGGATGATAATGATTGATTAATTCATTGACCTTAACCAGCCGTGAACATTTTTCACCCACCGAGAATCGAGCCCGGGACCTCCGGAGGTTAAAACAAGTATGCTAACCACTGTACCACCGGGGCGGCAATGAATTTAAATGTTTAACTGAAAAATGTGTTTATTATTTAAATACATAGATTATCTAAATATTTAATTCTGTTAAACTTGATGATTAACCATACCAGACTCCATTTTTATAGTTTTAATGATTTTGTTGAAAATTGGTAAGTATGTTTACCAGTCCAGAGTGTCATCCATTGGAACTTGGGTTTTTTAAATTTTAACTATTTTGTTAAAAGTTGGTAAAGAGGGTTTTCGAGTGCCACGAAGCGATTGTGATGGGTATAAATTTTTGGAAAATTCGTTTAGGGGGTTCTCCAGTTGAGCCCGGGCTTCTTTTTTTTAATTTTTACATTTTTGGTAAAAATTTGTGAGCGGGTGGGTGCCAGACAGAGATTGCAATGGGTCTTGTTTTAAAAAAATTAGCTTAGGGTCTTTCAGTGGTATCCGCGTTCCTTTTTTCATTTTAACAATTTTGGTAAACATTTGGTAATGAGAGATATTCGAGCGGCAGGAAGCGATCGCCATGGGTATTGATTGAAGTCAAATAGGGTTTTGAAAGGTCTGCAATGGGTGTTGATTTCGGGAAATATATGTTTAGTGGGTCCTCCGGATGGTCGAGGTCCATTTTTTAAGTTCAACGATTTTTGTAATAATTGGTGAGCAGGGATTTTCTAGTGTTAGGAAACATTTGCAGTGGACTTTGATTTCGGGAAATGTCGTTTAGTGGGTCCTCTAATAGGCCTGGGGTTCGTTTTTTTGAATATTTTTTTATTGACCATAATTGGTGAAAGAGAGTTTTCGAGTGCCAAAACGCGATAACACCGGGTATTGATTCTTAAAAAAAACGTTAAGGAAGTTCTCGTCCGGTGAGCCCCTGTTTGCTTGGTTTTATCTTACTTTTTAACTTACTACCGGTTTCTGAAACGGTTATTTGATTTTTATTAATGTTGGTTGGGGTGGTTTTATTTCAGTAAAATTCGTTTAAGAGGATCCTCCTATGGGAATTCATATTTTTATTATTTTCTTTTGTTAATAGTAATTGGTTAGATGGAAATTTTCTAGTGAAAGGAAGCAATTGTAATGGGTTTTGATTTCTTGGAAAAATATTTTAGTAGGCTTTCTGGAGAGGTTCGGGTTTCATTTTTATTTTATTTTCTAACAAAGGAAATCTAATTGTTGTTATTGCTATTGATATTGCATTGTGTTTTGTTTTTTTTATTTGTTCAATTGTGATTTTTGAGAATTATATAGAGATCATAAATTAGTTCCAAATATGGATCGTATAGGTTCTGTAAAATGGCCAATTCCAATGGACCAAAGCCATTTCTCAACCGATTTCGATAGAACTCGGTATGTACCATGAAAATGGGATTGTAAAATGGGAATATGAATATTATTCTAGTTTCAATAGAATTAAACCATTTCCTTTCAATTGGGATGAATTGTATAGAATGGGATTTGTTTAGTATAGAATGGGATTCAAACATGAGTGTCGGAAATTTTTCTGGAAAATCGACAGTCTAAATGGAACTAACATATTGCTCAATTGAATGAGGTGAAACGCAGTGACATGAACGTGTAACAAACGCTAATGTAATTCGGAACGAGCGTAGCTCGGTGCTCCTGGGACTATTTAATTAAATTTCAATTTATAATTTAATTTTTTATTTATTAATTAATTTTTATTTTAAATTTCATTTATAATAATCACCAGAAATATGAGAAAGATCATATACAATCAACGACGAGCATCTGTCTGCAGGAGTGGTCTGGAAACTGTGTCATATCGGCAGTGTACTGTCCTCTAAAACATGCTATAAAAAAACACCAGTTCTTGGATTATTTCAGCCAGCTGGGTAATAAATTTCTTGCGCGGGGTGATTACAATGCTAAACATACTCATTGGGGTTCCAGATTAACATCGCCGAAAGGCAAACAACTTTATGATACTATAGAGGAACAGTCCCTGAATTATTTATCTGCCTGTAACCCAACTTACTGGCCCACAGATAAAAAGAAAATGCCTGATCTAATTGACTTTTGTGTAACTAAGGGTATGTTGTAATTAATGTTTTTTAATTTGGTATGGAAATTAATAGGATATTGGATATTGCACTTTTTAAAAATTAAACTCACAATTCACTCATTTTTTATTTATTAAACTTTCAATCTTATTTATTTTTATATATATATGTACAAATCTTTATTTAATATTTAATATAACTTTTATACATTTTTTTTGTTTGGTACAAGTTCGATAACAAAAGCTGACTGACCAACTGCCCGTTGATTAGACAGAATTGGTATTTATAGGTTTTGGTACATACAATACATATACAAAGATGATGTACTTAACTAGTATACAAGTAATTACATGAATAATTATATAAAACTACAGTATAATATCAGTAATCCATAACACCATCACCCTAAGATTTAAATAATCCTAAAGATTATTTTATATGAACAAAATATTATTAATTTTATTTTTTATTTTTCAGTAATTCATTTCATAACTAACAACTATAATTTAAAATAAGTAAAAAAAATAAAGATATAGTGATGTAATAATAGTAATAATAATTATAAAAATATATATAAAGAATTTAAAAAATAAATAATTAAATTAAACTATAATTTTATTTTAATTTTGGTTGAATATAATTTATTACTTATAGTTTAAATTCTTTCGACATTCTCAACTTTATTGAAATTAAGTTATAAACAATTTTATTCGGTTATTGTGGACTGTTTTCAATTTATTTTTCACTAATATTGTAGTATTGGTATGTGAATTAATACGTTTAACCTCGAATGGGCCAATTCAAAGAGGCGCAAATTTAGTAGAACGAACTTCATTTTTTAATAAAACTAGGTCACCGATTTGGAAATTTTGAACATGTGAGTTGATGTCGTAGTATTCTTTTGATCTGAATTTTTGACTTATAAGGTTCTCCCTTGCTCGGTGAAATGATTTTTGCATTCTACTTTTAAGTTCTAGTATATAATCATCATAGTTGTAAACTATTTCTGGTTCTCGAATTAATACAGTAGGCATCACAGGTTTCCAACCAAAAAGCAATTCAAAAGGTATGTATTTGGTTGCACTGTGTGGAGTCGAATTAAACGTAAAGATAGCATAAGGAAGCCAAGTGTCCCAATTGAGCGGATCTGACTGCGTATAATTTCTCAGATATTCCGTCCATGTTCGGTGAGACCTCTCCAACGCCCCATTCGTCTGTGGGTGGTAGGCTGTAGTGTTTATTTTTTTAATTTTCAGAAGTTTGCACACGTTTGTAAATAGTTCACTCATAAAATTCGCCCCTTGGTCTGATAGTATTTGCCGAGGAGTTCCGAAAACACATATTTTTCGCTCAACAAAAACTCGAGCTATGGTCTCGGCATCCTGGTTGATTAGAGGAAATGCAAGAGAAAATTTTGTGAGGTCGTCCTGAATGGTAAGTATGTATTTGTTATCTTGATATGATACAGGGAGGGGACCGACGATATCTAAAAATAGTTTGTCAAATGCCTGGGAAGATGTTGTAGTTATTTGCATTGGAGTTTTATTAAATCTGCAGCATTTATTTTTTTGACATAATTCGCAAGACTTAATTACTTTTCTAATACGAGTGTATAAATTATTGAAATAGTAATACCTTTTGATTCGCTGTGCTGTTCGGAATACACCTTGATGACCACCTAACGGTTTAGAATGAAATTCCTCAATTACTTTATTAATTTCAGTATCATCGGTGAGATGTATTATTGTAGAATTCGTCAAATTTGTTTCGATAGCTTCAGTATTTTGAGGATTTTCGGAATTTTGCCTAATTTCAGATTGTTGTTTGCTTTTCGATCGAGTTATGACATTTATTTCTTTCGAAGTTGAAGGAAGTTCTTTAGATTGATCAGGTATAATTACTATTCGGCTTAAAGAATCGGCATTTTGATTGAGATTTCCAGGTTTGTGATATACCTTATAATCAAAATCTTCCAATCTAATACGCCACCTCATTAACCGAGAGGAAGGGTTTTTTAAATTACACATCCATATCAATGGCTTGTGATCTGTAATTATGGAAAAATGACGACCATATACATATGGGCGGAAATGTTCGCAAGCCCATACTATCGCCAATAGCTCCTTCTCTATCGTTGGGTAATTAAGTTCAGCTTGATTCAGCACTCGACTAGCAAATGCAATGGGCAAATCAAAATCGTTTGAATTTTGAGATAAAACAGCACCGATCGCAATGTCGCTCGCATCGGTTGTAATTGTGAATGGTAAGGAAAAATCTGGGTGTTGTAAAATCGGAGTATTTAATAAACAATTTTTTAGCTTAGTGAAAGATTCATCGCAAAACGCATTCCAAATAAATGGCTGTCCTTTTTTTAACAAAATTGTAAGAGGTTTGGATATTTCTGAAAATTGTTTTATGAAACGGCGGTAATAACCTGCTAAACCTAAAAATGATTTTACTTGTTTTTGATTAATTGGTTGAGGATAATTTTTTATTACTTCTGTTTTCTTTTGATCTGGTTTAATACCCTCCTCAGTGACTGTATGGCCAAGGTAAATGATTTCCTTAGAGAGGAACTGGCATTTTTCTAGATTTACCTTTAAATTATTGATTTTGAAACAATTGAAGACAGATTCTAATTTAGTGTTATGATCATCAAGATTATAACCAGTCACTATCACGTCATCTAGATAAACAATACATTTTATACCATTTAAACCACTTAGAATAGTATTCATGAGACGCTGAAACGTCGCTGGTGCACTTTTCAGTCCGAAAGGCATTCGCTTAAACTGGAAATGTCCCAAGTGAGTATTAAAGGCAGTTTTCTCTCTGTCTTTGGGATCTAACAGAATCTGATGATAGCCTTTCGCAAGTTCCAAAGTGGAAAAATATTTGGATTTGCCAAGATGATCCAAAATATCTGTAATATTTGGTAAGGGAAACACGTCGTTTACAGTGACATCGTTTAATTTGCGAAAATCCACCACAATTCTCCATTTTTTTTCTTCGTTTTCATTTGTCTTTTTAGGCACTACGATTAATGGAAAATTCCAGGGACTTTTACTCGCTTCGATTATGTCATTTTCCAGCATTTCGGTAATCTGTTTGTTGATTTCGGTTTTCGTAAATTCTGGTAAGCGGTATTGCTTGACATATATGGGATCTATGTTACTGTTGGTTCTAATTTTGTGCATCGTGACATCGGTTGCGGTAAGCTTATCACCTGGCACGAAGAAGATTTCGTTATACTTTCGACATAGGTTTATAATAGAATTTCGTTCTTCTTGATTAAGATGGTCGATTTTTAGAAACGATTCAATAATTTGTAAACGATTGTTTATAACATTTGACCAAGAATTTAGCTGAATTATTTCAAACTCGTCTAGTTTGGTTACTTGCAAATTAAGATTTTCAATTTCGACTTCATAATCGTTTGTATTTACGATGCTTATAGTTACGAGATTATTTTTTGATCTAATGATAGAATTTGCTATGTATACGCCAGACAATATTTGGGATGATTGGCAAACATAATCGATGTCGTTGAGAATATCGGAATGAATTGAAGTTGTTTTTTCTGAACGAGCCGGAATTAGAACAGAAGAGTTAGACATTAGTTTAAGTTGAATTGGAATATCATTAAATAAAATTTCAAAAATGTTATTAGAAAAATCTATCTTACACTTATATTTCGACAAAAAATCTTTTCCAATAATACCAGCGCATGATACTGGAAACGAACTTGACACGATTTGGAATGAATGATTTATGGATAGAGATTCCGATAGAATTATATTTGCTTCACAACTAGCTATTGTCTCGATTAATTGAGTAGTTATTCCTTTGATTTTACATTTTCTTTCGGGGTAACAAAGTGTGTCATCAGCCAAGAAATTACGTTTTATTATGCTAATGTCAGCCCCGGTGTCGACCAAAAAGAGAAACGAATTTGGTTTTAAAACGTCTAGGTGTAATTCAATATATTTTTTATTGCTGTGTTGATTTGTAATATTAATTGAGTGAAGCTCTAAATTTGAATTCCAATAATTATGAATTGAATTTGGATTAAATTTATGATTGGAACAATTTGCATTATGATTAATTAAAAAACTGGAATGATCACGTTTATTTTGTAAATTATTGTTTGTAATATTTAGATCTGGGAAACACTCTACTTTAAATTCTGGATCCGGACAGGAGTGTTTACTGGAATTTCTGGAACGGATCCCAATCCATTTCCCGAAGAAGATGGAATATGTGGTTTTGAGGGTTCATTATGTTTGTTTGAGTTAACAAACTGACGTTTTCTGCATATACTAATGTGATGTCCAGGCGCCTTACAGTAAGCACAAATTAAAGCTTTCTGGACTACAGTGATTTCCGGTTTTTGATGTTTTAATTCATTATTCCTGTTAAATGTCATATGATTTGGTAAAATTCTAGTAGCAACTTGATTTTTCTGATCTGGGAATCGATTGTAACATTTCTCAGCGGAATGTCCAACTCGTTTGCAAATTTGACACTTAACTTTGTTAGGTTGGTCATAAGAATTTAGGCTATTACGTGTACTTAAAGTAAGTTCTTCTTCACAAGCTTTATTTATGGACTCCTGGAGTGTAGTAAAACGACAAGCTTTAATGATAAGTTTGATTGGATCGATAAGGCCTTCTTGAAAAGCCTTAAGGGCTGTTTTAGAATTTAGGTGTATAATTGTTTTTGAAACAGCTGTACCTTCACTAGTTATACATACTTCGTTCAATTCAGAGAGTAATTTTTCGACCCTACTGGCATATGTTATAACGTTCTCATTTCTTTCTTGCTTAACGTTAATGAGCTCTACTTGTAATTGTTCTATGGATTTGGAACATTGAAATTTATTTTTCAATTCTTCTTTCAACTCTTTCCATGTACCATAATCAGTATATTTCACTATGTCGTACGCTTTATGTGAAAGTTTTGTTTTTACTAAATTAAGAAATTTATTGTATTCCGTATGCAATAAATCATTATATACCATATCACAACATAATAAAAATTTATGTAAACGATCTGTGCTACCATCAAAATCAGGAATGATTTTTAGGGCAACATCCAAATTTAAAATAGACATTGTAAATCGCGAAGATTGTTTTAAATATCTGTCTACTTGAGATAAATCAGCAAATTTAATGTTGTCAGAATAATCTTCGTTATGTGTTTTAATTAGAGACCTTGAGCGCCTTTTGATTTGTTTTTTTTTTATTTTGATTTCGGAAAGTAATGAAGTAAACATTTGAGTTATGCAAATTTTCAGATGACATTTGATTCAAACTTAGGAGAATAATAAAATACAATTTCTGATATAGAAATAATACGACAACAACAACATATGTTAATGAATGAAAATAATTTAAAAAAATTACTAATTGTGTTTCATTGACGATACCAATGAAAAAAAAAATGAATACGTATTATCGAACCCACAAAATTACTTAGAAGATCTGTTATCAATTAATTGACTAAAATAAAGTTGAGAATAAAGGGAAAAAATGTAAACTAACCTTAACAATACTTTTTTGATGATATCCATTGATTAAATAAAGCTGAATTCTATGATTGTATTCCATTGTTAAATATTGCACTTCAATGGAATTTGATGGAAACGGTAATCCGTTATGGCTGCGATTTGAGATGATTATTAGATGTTGAAATACTGCTGCGACCTCGATGTCGTGATATTATTTATAAATTTAAAAAAACAGGCACCCATGATTTTATGTTAAATCTTGACTTATGATGTAATAGAATGTCACATATAATACCATGACATACTACGTAATTATGAACGGATGAAAATTTTATTTTAAAAATTTTTTTTTTTTTAAATCCGTTTGATTGCCATGTGATAACAATATACTGGCAATAGAAGAACTGCTGGTTTTATTGTGATCCGACCGTTTGATTTATTTGATTTTAAATAATGATTTTTATGATCTTTGCGGAATTGATGTCGTATGATCGGTTGTATTATGGACAATCAACTGTTGTTCCGTTGACTTTGTTAATATGACGCTGTTTATTATATTTTAGTAAAACTCGTATGGCATAATAAATTGTTGTTTAATTATGTTTGTTTCTTTTTATGGATCGAAATCATACGTTGCTTACACTTGTGATTTTAGTATTAAAATTGAATATTAAGAAATTATTTTGTTGTTGTAATTAATGTTTTTAGGATAACTTATGTTTTACATTGTGAATAATTTCTTTTTCATTTTAATTATTAAATTGAAGTAAACATTTTCGCTTCACATTTTCACGAACATTTTCAAGAACACATGTGTTTTCATATTGCACTATATACTCGCGTTAAAATTAGCATTTAATTTCACGTTATAACTGTCAATAAGTAAATGTTTTTTAACTAGCGGAATTTCCACACCAAGAATTGCTGCTTAGAGCAATCCCACCGCTGTCACCAAATTTTTGTTGTAATTAATGTTTTTTAATTTGGTATGGAAATTAATAGGATATTGGATATTGCACTTTTTAAAAATTAAACTCACAATTCACTCATTTTTTATTTATTAAACTTTCAATCTTATTTATTTTTATATATATATGTACAAGTCTTTATTTAATATTTAATATAACTTTTATACATTTTTTTTGTTTGGTACAAGTTCGATAACAAAAGCTGACTGACCAACTGCCCGTTGATTAGACAGAATTGGTATTTATAGGTTTTGGTACATACAATACATATACAAAGATGATGTACTTAACTAGTATACAAGTAATTACATGAATAATTATATAAAACTACAGTATAATATCAGTAATCCATAACAGGTATTCCACGTACATATGCTAAGGCCACCGATTGCTATGATCTGTCTTCTGATCACTCACCGGTAATAGTAACATTGAGTACTGATGTCCTAAGGAACGAAATACCGAACCGTCTTACAAACAAGAAAACTAATTGGGATCAATATAGGAGGCTAGTCGAATAAAAGTGTCTACTTAATATTCCTCTGATCACACCAACTGATATTGAGGCGGCGGCAGAAAATCTAAAAGATGTCATGACACAACAACAACACGTCAACACATGACGACCTTGGGATCAAAAGCATTAAAGAAACTATTAAAGGATTCAGTTCTCTTACTCAAAATTAGAAGCACATCCCAACGAATTGGCCAGGGAGATACTAAAACAGCCGCGATTTAGACGTCTGAGAAGAACAGATCCACTCGAACTGATGAACCTGTGAACCTATAAATTTAATTCGATATATACATATAATTATAGTCTAAATTAATTAAATTATGAGCACTAACAATAAGTATTACCATTGGTTAAGACATAAAATATGTAATAATTTTAGCTTAAGATTTGATTACTTCTTGTTAGTTTCCTATGTAGAAAGATTCAAGAATAAAGCCATTGGGAACTATAGCTTTTAGTATATTAAATTTATATTTAATTATTCTGGAATTAATTCAAACTAAATATGTGTTAATGATTTTCTTTTCGTTTTTTAATTATGTATGTTGACTATATACGTGTACATATTCATTTATTTGTTATTTATCAGCCTGCCTAATTATCATACATTTTCCATACAGTTAACCTTGCTTAGCAATTTCTCATACGTTTAATCTCGCATAACAATTTCCCGTACATTTATGTAATCGCGCGCGCGATTACATTAATATAGTATACGGGATTTTGTTATGCGAGATTTTGAAATGCGAGATTTTTAAATGCGAGATTTTGAAATGCGAGATATTGAGATGCGAGATTACATACCCAACCCATAGAACTGTATGTCATATTAAATAATTTTTGTTTGTTTTCTAATTAAAATTAAATTTAGCATTTAAGAGTTTAACGAGGCCTTCAATTTTGGTTCTAAAACCAATAAGGCATAAGATAGAGTAGAATAGTGCAGAATAGATTATAAATTCGTGGTGTAAAAACAACTTAAAAAATGTATTGTATCTTATCATGTAACCTTAGCAAGATGGACGTCCTGAGTATCCAGCGTTTCGTTAGCAGCTTAAAATGGTTTTAATGAGTTGGAGGATAAATAAGTAAATCGTGGTGTGGCAACGGACCATTTTGTGCCTATGCCTGGTCCTGGTGGACCGCCACCTAAACCTAACCTAACCTCACCTAACCCTTGTATAACACAGTACTTTTATAACATGGTTTCGCTACAGCACGGCTGCCCAACACAGTTGGTTTAGTACGGTTTTATTATACCATCTGCCTTACGAATATGTTTTTACTCTCTTTTTTATTAATAGATGTACGCAGTTACATATTAGTGCTGCGGACTTCTAAAGTCTTAGGACGGATGAAGCATTTTAGGATAAAGGAATTTTTTTACGTAAAGAAGATATTTCATATAAAAATGTCTAAACCAGTGCAACAAGTGACTTACCAGGTTAGCTTTAGGTGCTGATCCCAAATATATAAAGGTTAAGGGGGTGTCCTGGACAAGACTCAAGAGCAGAAAAAAGTGATTTTTTAATAATTTTTTACTCAAAACATATAATCTAAATCAATCCAAAATAACTCTCAGCAGACAAAACAGCGATTTTTTTTTTATGGAAGCTTAAGGCGCTCAAAGCGTCATATCGGCCTGCAGAATTCTGGGTCCCTTTGTGTACATCTTGCCGTTTTTGCTTGTTCATTTTTAGTGTCGTTAACATACTGTTAAAGTTAGCCGAAAGAGCCGAAAATGAAAAGTCGATAATGCAGATTGTGTTGATCAAACCGAAAGTTTCCAGCTGAAAGTAAAAAATGGTAACCGAAAGTTAAAACAAATCGGTAATGCAGATTATTTTATCCCAGCCGAAAGTAAAAAATGTAGTCGAAATCAGTCGACCTCTGTTTAAGTTTGTGGAAAGTTGGAGATTTACTTTATTCATGTAACTTGTCAATATCTATTGCAGGAAAATTGTTCAGTTCAAGTTTCCGATGGGGAATCTCGGAAAATTCGATTTTCCAAAAATCATTTGAAAATTTGTATAAAATCAGCGTCTAGAGTGTTATGTCTGGAGATGTATTTTATTGATGTGACCTGTCGATAGCTATTACAGGAAAAAAATCAATTTCAGTTCCCCGTGGGAAATCTCGCATCTTCACACGGTTTCTTCTCATTCACGTTTCTACCAAAATTTGTGAAGAACGGCGTATATCTCGAAGATTTATGCACAGCGGTCCATAAATCACAAGCTATATGTCCAATATTCTCGACCCATATACGTTAATCTTCATCAACATAACTGCGAATGGCCGATAGTACGCTTCTATTCACTCTCTCTGCTGGGTTGGCTTGAGGATGGTAATACGCATTAAGCCAATTTTGAACCTGATATTTTCGCAAAAAATCCTTTAATTTCCTTGAAGTAAACAGACTGCCATTGTCTGATATCAAGGTGGACGGAACACCAAACACTAGGAAAATACATTCCTCCAAGTATCTTATCAGTTATTCTTACCGTCTCATCCTTTCTAACAGCCTTTAACAGCACAAACTTACTGAAAACGTTAATTTTTTAACCTGTTTCCGACCTTAGACCGAGGGTACGGCCCACATAATCGATGGCTATCATCTCCCATGGGCATTGGAACGCGTTGCTTACCTATGGGAAACCTCGAGATATCGCACTTAGGTTTGTTGAACTAAAATTTTTCACAAACTTAATACTTCCCTTGAAGCCTCCGGAGTATTTTGAAAATGACAAGGTGTGCAGCTAAAGTGATATCGTGGTTATCATGCAATATTTTCGTCCTGCTTGACCTGGAAACATATAGCTTCCTTCCCAGCTATAAGCACCATTACCACCTATAGTCTAGCAATATTTGTATAACTTCCCGTTTTGAATACGCAAATCGGGATACTTATCGGGAGAGTCTAATACACCTTGCATGACCTTCTGATACGCTGGGTCATCCTGCATTTCAGTATCGACTTGAATACACTCATCAGCACGAGACAATACATCAGGCACCACTTTTAACTTCCCTTTTCTGGAGGCCTATTATGAACTTGATGCGAAACGGATCGTATTTCGCATTTTCATGCGATTTCGGATTTTTGTATTATGAAACACCCTTCTCCCATTTAATTCGCTGTTTGTCGAATGATGCGCCAAATTATAGAAAATGAAAGCGGATTTTTGCAAAAAAAAAAATTGTCAAATGCGACTGTTCAACAGCAGGCGAATATCGCATTTAAGTAGTGAAACATTATTTTTTGCAGCGATAAAAAATATGTTTGTATACAAACAATAAACAATTACAATAATTTGACAGAAAATACATTCCCCCCCCCCCCATTAAGAAATGCGAAATATGCTTTGCTTCGTAGGCCTCATGTGTTGGAGTTCAAAATCATACCCCTGGAGACGCATTGACCAGCGAGCCAACCTCGGTGCAGGCTCCTTCAGGTTTCTAAGCCATATCAGAGAAGCACAGTCGGCTACCACTATGAATTTTACACCATCGATATAAGGCCTAAACTTCTCGATGGCTAACACCATTGCCAAACATTTACGCTGTGTGGCCGGATATTTTCTTTGCATATACACTATCACTCTTTCGCTGCCATCTACTTCTTGTGTCAGAACAGCACCTATTCCCGTATCAGATGCATCGGTCTGGATGGTGAACATCCTCTCGAAGTCTGGATTGACAAGAATTGGAGCGGACACAAGTGGAGTCTTCAATTGAGTGAAAGCGGCCCGAGCGGCGGAGGTCCATTCAAACCTCTTACTAGCAGTTTTTCTCAAAAGGTTGGTGATTGGTGCTATAACTGTCGAGAAACCGGTTATAAACCGCCGATAACAACCAGCCATCCCAATTTCGGTGTTGCAAAGTTGAAGATTCTGGTAATCTTCTCGGAATCGATCCTTAATCCGTGCTCGTCAAGGATGTTTGCAAGATATCTGATTTTCTTGAGACAAAATCTTGATTTATCTAAGCTAATCGTAAGATTGGCCTTTCGCAAATGTTTGGCTTTCTCTTTCAGTAGTGTCTTGTGCTCCTCAAGCGTTTGCGACATCACGATTATGTCATCAAGGTAAACAAACACCTTCGGTTCCAAATCTACTCCGAGAATTTTGTCCATCAACCGGCAGAGAGTTTGGATAGCATTGCATAGCCCAAAAGGCATTCGATTGTACTGGAAAAGTTCCCTTCCAGGTACAATAAAAGTCGTTTTGGGTCGAGTGCTAGCATTTAACTCAATCTGCCAGAAGGCATCGCTAAGATCTAAACTGGACAAGTACCTCGTACCGGATAACTATCATAATATCCTATTTATTTACGGTAAAGGGTAACTATCTTTCACTGTAAATTCATTTAATTTGCGCGCATCTAAACAGAATCGCATGTTCCCTGAAGGTTTTGGCACGCAAAAAATAGGATGCGCCCACTCAGTTGGACCGGCCTCTTCCACAACTCCCAACCTTATCATACGGTCAAATCCTGCGTTCATCTCCTTCTGAACGTATGACGAGATAGATCGAGCTCTCGATTTAACCGACTTAGCACTGCCAGTGTCAATATTGTGTTCTATGAGACTCGTACAATCAAGTTTATCAGACTGGGTTACTAGAAAGGAGTTCATTACATGGTTCAGCTTCACTTTCTGTAAATCATCCAACCGGTATATCCACAGAACACTAAACATGGTGAACTGTTCCATCTGCGGTTTTAATGCGGGAATCAGCCGAAATCAGATGTTAACTAAGAGGCTCCAACCGCACATGGATATCGTCATTACCCAGCACCGTGCTACTGGTTCCTGAACCCAGCAACCCAGTTACAGTGTACCCCAAAATTTCCACCTCTATGTGTGGTCGGTTATTTCCTTCAATGTTTATCACACATTTAATCATCTCTGGAATACCAAGTAATGTGTTACTGCTTTCACCAAGTTTGTCTCGATCAGCTTCAAGGATTTTCTCTTTTTCACATCCTAATCTACACCTATCGCCTTTCTTACCACTATCAAATAGTGGAAATAGTACACAACGATAAAATGTCCCTATTGCCCG
This sequence comes from Tipula vernalis, assembly GCA_958295665.1. Lineage (NCBI taxonomy): Eukaryota > Metazoa > Arthropoda > Insecta > Diptera > Tipulidae > Tipula > Tipula vernalis. Next base: position 300,636,821 of record OY282558.1, read on the forward strand.
TCTTGATTGTCATTCTGCTCATTATCATTATATCGGTTGTAATGGAAATTATTGCTAATTGCATTGTGAAACATTTCGGTTTGAACTTCTTTTGTTTTATATGTTGGGATTTTTTTAGAATTGTCTGGGATGACGAGATTCCCTAATCTCCCTATTCCGCAACACCAACAATAAGTCCTTTGTCCGGGTCAAAATGCCGACGTCCCGTCTGTGAGCAGTTCCAGCATTTTACGTTTGAATTGTTTTTACTTGATTGCTGTCTTCTGGCGAATTTACTGGTATGGGTGGGGTTATTTTTCACGACTTCAAAAGCCGCCACATTCCTCATATCGTCTCATCTACATATATGTTGGTTTACATACTGGGGCAGTAGGAGGTGGGTTTATTTGTTGCTGGTTGAACTGATGTTACGTCCATTAGTTTGCCTCTTCCATGTTTTTACATAACTTCTCCAGTTGTGCCATCGTTGATACATCTGCAACCGTCAGTTGTAACCGATAATGAGAGAACATAATATTGCGTTGAAACACGTATACTTTATACCCATCGTCTAAAGGCGGATACACCTTGAGGAATAGCTTTATCATCTTCATCAAGTAGTCTGCTATAGGCTCATCCGGTAACTGCGAATTTTACTTGCATTCACTTCATACCACTCTAAGGCCATCCCTTCCAACAGTTTAAAAATGCCCCTAAATACATCTCTCATCGCAACATCATCGGCCTCCGCATACAGTTCGATTTTCCGTAAAAAGTCGGTCAACGGAAGAGACCCATCACCAATCGCATCAGTCCTTTCATTGTCACTCGCTACTCTAAACGCAGGATCCTGGTAATGCCTAATTTTAGATTTGATAATCTCTTCATTTATTACGTCCCTTTCTCTAGTGATATCTCTTAACTCCTTTTGCAGTTCCCCTAAATTCTCAATTGCAAAATTAAAATACCTTCATTTACCGTTGAATCCAATGGTAGCGCCTCCTCTAATTCCTGAATTTTCCTTAGCTCCAATACTTTTTGGCGTGACGTACCAGTTTCTTCAATGTTCCTCACTCGCAATTCATATAATACGTCCTCAATATTAAGTGTCTCAGCATCCAATTTAAAATCCAATAATTCCTCCATAATGGTTTTCACAAAATTGTTGTTTTAATATATCGACAATCAAAGCTTTACGATTATAATAAATTAAACAAACAGAACCAAAAAAAAAAAAAAAAAACAAACTAGACGAGAAAAATAAACGAATCACCCTATATCTCTTGTCTGACGTTGGATTGATTTATCTACCCTCAAAACCATTATAAATTAACTTTCGCGTTAACAATAATTTCGTCGCACTTATTAAAATGTTCGAACATATCTCTATAATTAATATTCTCAATTTTCTTTATTAGGGATATCCACTATATCTCGCTTAAAATCTAACCATTTTAAACCGAAAATGGTGAATAAATGCTAAGCTAAAGTAAATTACTAACCTAAAACGAATTAAAGTAATACGAATCTAATTGACTAATTTAAAGATCCACCACCAAATATGACTTAGAAGTGACTACCTCCCGAGTCAAATTAGTCATTGAGTTTTAGCCTGGAAAATATTACGTGCCGGCAGACTTGCGCCCAATGTTGTTACAATTTTCCCGTAAGAAATCTCGGAAAATTCGATTTTCCAAAAATTATTAGAAAATGTTTAAAGCATCAGCATCTAGAGTGTTATGTCTGAATGTCTGAATCAAATTCAATTGATGTGACTTGTCAATAGAAAATTCAATTTTCGTCAAAAAAATTCAGTTAAGTTTTCCCGTGGGAAACCTCGGGAAATTCGATTTTCCAAAAATTATTAGAAAACTTGTATAAAATCAGCTTCTTTTAACTTGAACTGAATTTTGTATCTGCAATAGCTTTTGACAAGTCACACCAATAAAATACATCTCCCGACATAACACATATTTTTATAATTTTTGGAAAATCGAATTTTCCGAGATTTCGCACGGGAAACTTGAACTGATTTTTTTTTCGTACGACAGCTATTGACAAGTCATATCAATGCAATCCACCTCCAGACATAACACTATACAGACTAATTTTATACATTCATTTCTTACTTTCGGCTGGGTGGTTTGGCATCTATTCGAGGGGGGTGGGGGGACCAAAGTTGAGTAGATTAACCTACCAGCTCCGTAACCTTCCAGTAGGGTACGCATCACGTGAGCTGTTCTGGTAAAGTAAAATCAAACGGAAGACAGGGCAGGGGTAGGAACATTCGGGAGTGGGACAGTCCTCTCGAAGTCCTTGGGCTCCAATGCTACCGTCTTTCTAGTGGAACTACATGCTATAGTAAACATCTAGGAGGGAGAGCAATAAGCCCAGATAGTTTGTATCACGTACCGGCTAGCAGTATTGTCAGGTTCATTAAGAACCTGAATATTGACTGGACGGATAATTAAGCAGGGTCCAGCACAATATATCTTTTAGGTCGCAGTGCGAGGTGGCTCATCGCCCACATGGCACTCCAATAATAATAATAATAATACTTTCAGCTGGAAACTTTTTTAAACTTTCCGAGATTTTCCACGGGCAGAGACAACAATCTGGAGGCTGATTTTATACAAATTTTCAAATGAATTTTGGAAAATCGAATTTTCCTAGATTTCACACGGGAAACTTGAACTGAAATTTTTCCTGCCTGCGATAGTTACTGACAAATTTGCCATTAAAGCGCTTTAATCACACCGTCAAAAGTAATCCGGAACTGTCTCCCATTTCTTAACGAGATGGCAGATCAGTTCAACATCCACATTTTATGGCTGCCAGGACATTTCATAAGTACAGGGAATATAAACGCCGATGAACTAGCTCGACGTGGTACAACGGACCACTTCTCAGAAAGCAGAAAGGATATTGAAATGCCTCTTGCGGTATGCAAACTGCTGCTTCAGGAAGAAGCTAGCAAGCTGACGAATGACACATGGTCAAGTCTCACCTCGCAATAACTCGGCAGGTCTGGCCAAAGTTGGACTTGGCCAGATCCAAACAGCTGATCTCACTTCAGCGAAGTCAGATCAGTGCCGTTGTTGGAGTGATTCCGGGGCACTGTCTCATAGGGAGTCTCTTCTCACATGACTTATGTCGTAGTTGCGAGGACGAAGAGGAGGAAGAGACAGTACTTCATCTACTTTGCACCTGCCCTCGTCTGGCACGAAACAGACTAAAGTTTCTAGGGGCACCTCTCTTCAAAGACCTGACGGACCTCTGTAGGATGGACGTCAGGAGTATCCAGCGCTTTGTTAACAGCTCAAAATGGTTCCAATGAGTTGGAGGAAACAATTATTCGTGGTATGGCTACGGAACATTTTTGTGTCTATGCCTGGTCCTGGTGGACCGCCACCCAAACCTATAACGTACCCTACTCACAAATCACATAAAAACGATTGAACTTCAGATATACACTCTATAGAGGTTGATTTTATTCCAATTTTGTGGATTCTTCTGATTTTCGGATATTTTCCACGATTAGGTTAAGTAAGTTTCTACGTAAGACTATTTACAAAATAATTTGATTTCATCATATTTCGTATTTTATCCATATATACTATTTACTTTTGGCTGATAACCACCAAATTATTTATTTTTGGCTGGCATATTAATAACATAATCTGCATTATGGACGTTTTACTTTCGGCTGGAAACTTTCAGCTAATTTTAACAGGGTGTCTTTAACTATTATGTCATCGAACTAAAATCCGTTCATGAACGTACAAAAACTGCTCGAATTCGTATTGCGAATTTAAGGTGCAGTTATTTAATTGTACTGCTTCACTTCTCTCCACGCTATCTTTATTTGTAGTCCCAGCTATAATCCAACCAACGAGTGTTCGCTGAGCCACTACAGTGTTGCTGGCATTTGTGAGTCGCCCATCTAGAAATATATAGAAAAGTCGATCCGCTCTGATCAATTGGCGTATATCAATTGGCGCAACTTGGTTATATTGCGGATCATCCAACTTTAAATCACTCAGAAAACTGCAATCATGGAAAGTGAACTCGAAACTTGGCAGCTTACTTGGAAGTTGCCCGATTACAAGAGCATCGATTCGTATTTCATCTTTACTAGAGTATAATGATTTTACTGTGATAGAAGCCGCGCCCCTCGTTACTACTTTTCCAGATCTGAAATCAGTTATTGTAATGTTTGCCTTTGTTCTAGGTAATCTTAACCGCTGCATACATGCCTACGTGATGAATGAGGCTTGCGAACCAACACAGAGTCAAGCAACACTTCATTTTTGTAGATTTCCCGATCGGTCTATAACTTTCTCCATCGCTGTTGGCAGTAATAATTGGTAGCTTGGAACAGTTGCCGCATATAATAAAACATCAGACGAAGCTTCTGGGACGTCTACTGCATTACTACTTGTAGCGACGTTGATAGTTGGTGTCGTTACATCTTCTGTGTGCATAGTTAAATGATGTTTCCTATGACATTTGCCGCATCTATATCTCGATCTGCGAACGACTGATTGGTGGTTTGGGGACAAACAGTTAACACATAGTGTTATCTCAGACACAAATTCTCGCCTTTTAGAAACACTTAAAAGGAGAAACTGCTCGCAATTGCTGAGGTAATGAACTTGAGAGCATTTGAGGCACACTGGCACAGCAGATGATGAATGAAAAGATTTATTGCGGCAGCTTAATATTGGTTGTGCTACTTTATGTACGTCTATGGTATCTAATGAGTCACTCCTTTTATCTAAAAATTTGAAAAACCGTTCCGAAAGGAACTCCTCATCAGCCGTATCATTTGCCCATGCATGCTTGGTCCCGCTACCCAATTTGTTAACTAAAATGTGAATTAGTCATGGGTCTACTTCGCTGCCTAACACTTTCAACCCTCTGATGACTTCATCCGATACATCAGCCATTTGATGCAACGCTTTTGCCAAAACCTTTGTAATTGCAAGCCTCTTTATAATTTGCCTCAGTTACGGCGATGTGACGAACCACTGCGGCAGCTTCGCCTGTTAACAGTCCTTTTAGGTATTGAAATTTGATTACCTTTAATATTTTAGGATTGCTGTCGATCGATGCTTCAAATAGGTCCTTGAATGACGGAAACTCAGAATGATGACCGAAAAAAGTGGGAATATTAATTCTTGGAAGTCTGACCTCACTATCTCTTCTATTCATAATCGCTTGGAAGAAAGATTGCTGATTTATCATTAGTTCGTCGATTGAAGTATTATGGGAACGCTTAACTTCCTCGGCTACACGCTCCTTTTGGGCTCGCACTAACACTTGTTTCACTTTAAAATATGATGCTTTTATAGCATTTTGAAGAGCTTCATAATCGTTCGAATCACCAATTAAATTCTCCAATTCGCGGTAGTCTTTCCATTCATCTTCGAGTAGCTGAATATTGGTTTTAACCTCTTCCAAACCGGTATCTTCATTGAATTTGGCTACAGAAGTTCCAATATTAGCAAAACGCGTAGAAATTCGTTTAAGCGCACGGTTGGTAGACATTTTGTGGTAAGAAAATAAAAAGCCGTACTAACAAAAGCAAAACAAAAAAATGGCGATGTGCAATTAAGTTTTTAACACCAATAAGATAGCTAAACTGCAGATAATTGGATGTATTATCGTTTTTATTTTACAATGAATGTATTTAAAAATATGGCGGAAACACTAGTTCACACAGAAATTACTGAATAAAAAATTCGCAAATTTTAAATAAGTTCTCCCAATTGGCTAAACACAAGATTTTTAATTTTTATTTTTTTCTGTCTTTTATTTTTATTCTTCTGCACTACAATAATTCACTGAATGTGGTAGTAACTTACAAAAATTTTGTTTTAGCGTCAAAACTGCAAAAGCGACGCTATCAACCAATGACTAGAAAAATTCCAAAATAATTTGCTGGATATCCAAATCGCCGTATATTTATTATAGTTGGAGCATCCGGCTTTTTTTTTTTTTTTTTTTTTGAATTTGCCTTTGAATAAAATAAAAACATCGAAAAACATATAATAAGTATTGTGAATAAATTAGATTTTGACAAATCAATGTGGAAGCTGTGTTTATAAAATAATTTTAATAAGAAATTAATTTAAAATACAAGTTTAAAGAAATAAATTTGGGTAAGTTAATTAATTAAAATGATCAGAAAATAATGTAACAAATTACTTAAATTAAATTATTATTTTTCAGATATAAATACATATGTGTTGATATTTTATGTAATGAGCAAACGTATCAGCAATTGCATTTTGCCATCAGATAAATTCCATTTAGAAGTTTTAAATGTTTGATTATTTCTTTGTTGTTTTATTTTGTTTTTTAGGGCGATCAACAGCGGCAACATTGGACCTTAAGATTTCAGACCATCATTTTATTGAAATACTAGTCAAGATACCTCAAGTTTCGTTACCACCCAATAAAGTCCATGTTGATCATACGAAGAAGCTCAATCTGGTACAGTTAGCTGATACTCTTGAAAAATTGGATTTTAATTATGTTCTAAACCTTGATGATCCATCTTTAGCTCTTAATCAATTTCTGACCATTATTTCTGATATACTAGAGCATTGTTACACTTTTAGTCGGGTAAAAACCAAACGTTTACAACCTTGCATTTCTTTTAACCTTGCCAGTCGTATTAACAAGAGAAACAAACAACAACAAAAAACGTCCAGGTGATTTAGTTCTTTAGGATATCTATGTTAGTAATTGTAACCAAATTAATGCTGACATTAAGAAGGAAAAAGAAATGCATTATTCCAATCGTTTCCTTGTTAATCGTGGAGATGCTAAAAAAACTGGAATCTCGTGAATGAAATTCTAACAAGGAAGCCTAAGATTTCTGCGATTAAAAGGATTCTATCTGAAAACGATGAGCTTTTTACTAGTGATTTAGAAATTTCCAATGAGTTTAATCGTTATTTTACGACTGTTGCTAATAAATTAAGAGCAAAGTTTAAATCGTATAACTCGTCTGTTAAATACGATTTGCCTTATGATTACTTTTGTACAACTTTTTGTATGACTCCCGTATCCAATCACGAAATAATATCTATTATTAACTCGTTGGAACCGAAGCAGTCAGTAGACAATGATGGTCTTAGTAATTATATATTGAAAGATATTAATAATTATGTCCCCTCCATTCTTACCCATATTTTCAATCTTTCTTTCGTACAAGGAACTGTCCCTGAAAGACTGAAAACTGCATTATTCCGTTGTTTAAAAAAAGGTAATCGTAATGATAAAGGCAATTATAGATAGACCTTTAGCCTTGCAGCCAGTAATTTTGAAAATTTTAGAGAAGGCAGTGAAAAGATAAATTTCTTTTTTAGATCAGAATAATTTATTAAGTAACCATCAACATGGATTCCGTCACGGCATGAGTACCGAATCGGCCTTGTTAGAATTTTTGAACACAATTCACAGCGGACTGAACATTGGTAAAGCTTGTGCTAAAAATAAAATTCTTCTGAATATTCTATATGATATTGGTTTTAGGGGAGTTGCTAACAAGTGGTTCGCTTCTTATACCTTGCCAACTGATCGGTTAGAGTTAAAATTAACAGCCCTCTGCTATTTCTTATCTATAATAATTCGGTTTTTAAACTTAAATTGCATGGTCTTTATACCGGGTTTGCCGATGACATAGCTTTGGCTTACACTGGAAAATCTCCTAATGACGTTATTTCTATGATTAATTCTGACCTTAAAGTCTTACATGTATGGTTTGATAAGCATTGCTTAATTCTAAGTGATAAAACCAAATATATGATGTTCAAATTGACTGGCACAACATCAGCAGCAAATGTTAATCAGGTAATTTATCATAATATTTCCAACTATGAATCTACTGAATATCATTCTGATTGTATTAATATTGAATTAGTCAACGAGTTTAAATATCTTTGGGTTCATTTGGACGGTAATCCCAGTTGGAAAATTCATGTCTCTCCTTTAAAACGTTACTTGTCATCTGCTTCAAGAATCTTCTATCTCCTGCGTGATTTGTGTCCTGTTCCTGTGCTAAAAATTATCTACCATGCACATGGTTATGTCTAAATTCGAGTATGGTTTATCATGTTGGGGTGAGTGCTGCGCAACTACGTTACTTGATTTATGTGTGCAACAGAAAATTATTTTAAGAAAATCAGATCTAAGTCATCTTGGCCTTTATTCACGGCTAATAATACCTTGTAACGGCAAGATATTATTAGCGATTTGTATATTTATAAGGTTTTAAAAATATTTTTTAGGCGTAGTGGGTCTAAAAATGCGGGCCTAACAAACTATAGGGAGCTTTATTCGGTACAATATTCGAGGTAACCATAATTTTCTTTATAATATTCCCCGATTTTTTACTGAAGACTTTCGACGCTATATCCTTGTTGCTGTGAGAGAGGGCATATTCATTCCAAATCATTTCTATCCAAAGTTAAAAAATGGCTTCTTGAAACGGCTGACATTACATTTCTTTTTCGGGTTGTCACGTAATACATTTGTACTAGGGGACCCCTGTGCATTTGCACAAAAAAAAATTTTTCAATCGTATATTTCTTTATAAACTATGTTGTCTGTTACTGTAACATCATTTTCTATTCCCTGACGTGGTGTTTCGAAAACTTGAATTTTTAAAGAATCTGATGTAACAGTTCTAGAAAATGCGGTATAAAGTTGACCGTGTGTAAAACTTGGTTCAGGAAGATACAATCCAACTCTTTCGAACGTTTGACCTTGCGATTTATTTATTGTGATTGCATAAGAGAGACGAACTGGAAACTGATGTCGAACGAAGTTGAAAGGCAAAGATGGATCATTAGATGTGTCTAATGTAATTCTAGGAATAAAATGTGTTGTCCCTGGATGTGATCCGGTAATTATTTCTACTTTTAAGCAGTTGGTGCTTAAATCAAGAACCACTAACCGTGTTCCATTCCATAATTCATTTTTTATTGCAAGATTTCGCAGCAATATAATTATACATCCCTTTTTTAATTTAAGGCAATATGGCTGTAATGGATTTATTGAGTTAAGATATTCCACTGGAAAATTAACTTGCATGTTTTTATCATCAGAGCCGTCATCGCCCTTAACTGAATCGATTGCACAATAACATTGACACAAAATTGCACGTTTAGATATACATGCAAAATCATTTGTAGTAAATGATGAACCAAAAATATCTATAATAAGATCATCGGAAATATAACCTGAAGGTATTGGAATAGAGTATTGTGATTTTTTAGTGAGGGAGGTATCCCATCACCAACGTTCAAAAGCCAACTGCTAAAATGTGGATCACTTATTGCTCTCATGTTTGTACTTAAGCTTAATACTTTAAAGTGATGCCACAAATGGGACTTTTTAATAGTCGAATTTATAATTGACTCACGATTTCCTCTTCTAACAACAGGTAACACTTGCCCAAAATCTCCTCCTAAGACCATTACCTTTCCACCAAACGGTAAATCATTTTTCATTAAATCGCGAAATATTAAGTCCACAATTTCAAGTGCTATGCCTGAAGCCATTGGAGCTTCATCCCAAATTACGCAATCAACAGATACTAAAAAGTCACGTTTTTTGCGAGTAAGTTGTGGAAATTTCACGGAATCCATATATTGAGAGGCAATGAAAACGCAGAGTGACATGTCATTCCTTTGGGTAAAAGAGTCGCTGCTATTCCTGTCCATGCAACACATAATACATTTTTATTTTCTGCATCGATTTTTTCAATTAACGCTCGGTATAAAAATATTTTTTCACATCCACATGTAAGGATGAAAATATCATTGATGCTGCGACATTCTGATCATTGTTGAGTAATACCCACAGATTAGGTTCAGTTGTTGTTATAATAAGAGCAAAATTTATGTTTTGATTTAAGATTTCTGTTCCATTAGAAAGTGGTAAAAGTAAGAATAAATCAAATCCTGCTTGTTCACACTGCTCTTTTAATTGAAATACGCAATGAGCCAAAGCTTCATTTTCAGTCATACCTTGATTAATAAAGTCTTCCAGAAAATTGTTCTTAAAATCATTAAAAAGTTGAATAGGATTTGATAGATTGCAATAACACAGTAACGAATAATGCTCGCAACGATTTTGACAACATAAGAGTGTTAGCTTCTTATAAGCAATTATGCCACTCAACGCTATCATTAATTAGGCCTCGTACCTTAGCTGCTTCTTTAAACGTTGGGAATACACAATTATTAAAAGTTTTTAAAGCATCGAAAGATGTAGCCTCAGAGCCCTTCAGTTTAAGAAGTAGTAGCCGTAAATGATACAAATCAACATTTTTTGGAGAAACTGAAATGATTCTACCGATAGCTTTCTCCCCAAAGTGTGAATTTGGAGAGCGTTTTTGCCATTTATTGTTTTTATATACATAATGCATCGGAATATCCTGATACAATATGTTATGAGCGAAAAGATCTGTAGAATTTAATTAAAAAAATGCGGTTAAAGTTGTGATCCTAACAGACTCTCTTCTTAACCCTTAACGGGCCATTCTCATATATTGCTATCAAAATTTACCAAATCATAGAATTCGGTGTATTATAAAATGTTAGTTCTGGGATTTCCCTGTTAAAATGCTTAGTTTTCCGGAAAATGCATTTTAGTTTATGTGTCATATACGATACAAAATCCGTTAAGACAAAATAAAAAGAAGTTAAATAAAATAAATGTTATTCAATTTTAGTTTTATTTAAATTATACATAAATAAACAAATTACACATTTCAAATTAATGTTTAATTAATTTTTAAAAAAGAATCACAGTTAATCACAAAATAAAAGTAGAAGGTTCTAATTCAGTCTTTCTTTAGTAAGTCAATACAAATATTTACATATTGTAACAACTAGTCATTTATGGAAATCATAAAAACAGTTTCGAGAATTAATGATGCATAGGTTGACATTGCACTTTCAACATTTGATAAAACTCTGGCCGTTGTACTGAGGCATTTTACACCTAGTTCTCTTATCCCAAATAGGAAAATGGTCAATATTGTCAAGCCGAATATCCTTTATAGGGATGTTTTGGGCTGATTTGTTTCGCGATTTTACTAGTAATGCATTCGTTAGTTGCCGGGAAGAAGGGGATTTATTTCGATTTTCCCTACCAGACCCAACAATACATAATGCAATTCCTAAATTTATTCTAAAGTCACAAAGCGTTAAAGGCTGCTGGTTTTTTATTTTGCATGCCTTCCTATGTATTATCCACGAATTTACTACCGTAATGTCAAGCATGTGAAAGAATATCCGGAGGTACCATTTTAGGGATTTATGCGATATCGGCCAAACAGTCATGTAAATCGACCCCTCTCATATGCCGATTGTATTGTTTGATTATTTCTGGGCATTGAATATTCACTTCAGCATGCTTTTTATTATCCCACCTTTTAATAATTGACAAAGGATTTGCTCCAACAAAAGTCGAGACGAGAGTTACTGGCTTGTTATCCTTCCATTGTATTAGACATAAGTCAGCACCATCAAATGTTGAAGTGTATTCTTCGTAGGACCCTCTCTGTAGTTTGCTAATTTCTCGTTTAGTCTTTAGCTTCGAATTTGGAATCCTGTTGCGCCTAATTGTTCCAATACAAAGAATTCCCTGTTGTTTAAGGAATAGTACTAGTGGAACTGTGGTGAAATAGTTATCACAAAAAATTTTGTAAGCCATGTTTCGTGGAATAGGCCTGCATAATCGTACTACTATATTTGCAGAAGCTTCAAAATTTTCTTCGTTTGTAATTCTGTAGTTATTCTCTTGACCGGAGTAAACTTCGAAATTATACATGTAACCTATAATATAAAAAAAGTTCATAAAGCCAAAATAAGTATGTATAAAAAATAAGAAAGTTTACCTGAAGATCCTCCTGTTAGCGCAAAGATTTTAAAACCCCATTTATGCGGCTTAGATGGGAGGTATTGTTTCATGAAGCTTTAACTTTTAGTCGCACAGATCCGTTCGTCTACTTCTGTTGCAAAAGACTTAACAACGGTCGTAGCTTAAATAATCGGTCATGCTGCGGATAAGTTTTAGGCAGTGCCAGTTGATTGTCGACGAAATGCAGGGTGCTTTTGATTTTTTAAAAAGATTTTAATGACATTGCTTCCTGAACTGTTTTATTTCCCACAAGGGCATTCCAATACAGCTCTGCGTTGGGAAGTTGATGTATAGATGAAATCAAACAAATTCCCAGGAATTTTTTCAATTCTTATTTTAATAAAACAAAAGGATTTGAAATATTTTTTTGTGCAGAGTATAAATTCGATTGCTCTACAATTAGATTTAGGACTTCATCGTTAAACAGCACGTTAAAGAATGATAAAGGAGTTTCGCAATTAACTATTTCCTGCGATATTTGCATATCTGTTTTAAATGTGGACGTTTCCGAATTTGGAACGAACGGGACATTTTTCCAAATTAATTTCTTGTATTTCTCCCTCAATCTTTTTACTTTGCTTTCCTCATTACTAATACCTTGTTGTGTCTGTCCAAATGGTTCCCCGCCATCTATTTCCATGTTTTCAAATATATAGGTACCTTCTAAATTCACGTTGCTCGCCAAAATTATTGGGATATTTTCAATATCCAAATCCACATCTGTTAGTCCCCTGTTTTCATCGACGTCCGCCCTATTCGTTATTGACTAGCTCGTCATCTTCCTCATTGTTTACGTCGTCATCGCTACTATCAGGCTATTCTTTAATTATTTTCTCTATCTCTTGAAGAGATAAATATTTTGGACTAGGCATTTAGGCCAAACTCGAACTAACTTTCTACTTAATAAATTTTTTCAACCTAAAAATATTTAAAATAATTTACTTTTGTTATAAAACTGTGCATATATGACACATGTTTGAAAAAGAACTTCAACGGTTTTTGTGTCATATTTGATACATATGTTTACTTACCAATTATCGGCAGATTAAATTGATTTTAGTAATCAAATACAGCTATTTCACATAAAACCATTATTTCTTCGTTTATTTCACAATTATTTTGGCTTATTTATTAGTTTTCTCCTTTTAAATTTGATGTGGAAAGGTAGAATGAACGCATGTGATGTTGTTGCTGATTTTCGACCACAATAAAAATAGGTTATGGCAAAATATATCCCTATCAACGAAAATATAATCAAAACGAAAGTTACTCTAATATTTAGTGCCAATAGACAACAAAAACAGAATACGTCTGGAAATATTATTTTTGGTAACAAAATGATTATGTCCCGTATATGACTCAAATACCAGTTTTAAAGCATTTTCAATATTATCTTCGGTGAAAAATATTGATTGACCATCTTGTAAATGAACAGATAGTGTAACAACATTATGTGATTCGCCATGAATTGGAAGCTGCTGGATATGCCAAGCAGCTTCCTGCGAACTAATATATCGACAATTCAGGTATTGATTTATTTCATCATAATCTATAACATTGCTTGTATTGTCATCAGAATCAACCGCAACTCCAATTCTTGCGCAGTCTTGACCCTTTGTTATGTATTTCTGTATATACTTTATTGCTTTGACTGTTGAGCAAAGTTCAACGTTTATATGAGCGTTATATTTAAGACTCAGGAAAGGATTATAAGGAACAACAAACCGGTTATCAATTACAATATTCTATCGTGATCTGGCATGATTTTCTAAATTAGTAGGAGGATGTCGCCTATATTTTGGATAATTATCTACGGAAATGTCAGTCTCACTGCAGTAACTTTTTGGGAATTGTTTTGAACATTTTCCATCAACCATGCAAACACAATTTCTGTTCAATTCTCCACATGGACCATGAATATTTTGTTTTATAATTATTTCATAAAGTCGTGGTTGTTCATTCTGATTTGGAATTTCAGCACAAATTATGTTGTCAATGTCATCGGATGTTCTAAATTTATCCTCATTTTTAAGCGTGAATAGACAATGTGCGTGTGGTAATCCACGTTTTTGATGTTCAATTGTATAAACGGACGAAACAACAGTTCCAAATATCAGCTTTTTAACAATATCATCTAAAAATACTTTAAGCTAGCTTAAATCCGGGCGGTCTGGAGGATTTTGAAAAGTTTTAAGTTCTTCTTTAATTTCTGTCCACGATGGATTTACACGTGAATGTAATAAATAAATCAGGACGACCAAATTTGCGAACCATTGCCATATTATTTTGATATAATTTTGCCATAATGTAGTAAATGAAGAGGGCAGTATATACAAATTACCTACACTAACATTTCTATTTTGAGCTAAGTTATTGACATAATCTAAAAGACCTTGATAAGATTCCACACGAAGAGATCGCTGATTGGTTCGTATAAAATTTAATCTGTTAGCTTCAAATCTAGCGTAGCAATAAACTAAGTATTGCTGAAATAGTTTCCCACCATAATGCAAAGGATTAAAAACGTTGAAACGGACTACAATTTTATGGGAATAAAATTGTAGTGCTGTAATTTTGTTTCGGATTGTAGTGGCATTTTCCGAAAAATGATTCATATTAGTTGTCCAGCCATATTGTCCATTAGGAAAAAAAAGTGGGAATATCATTGGATCAAGGTGTTTGGATAATGGATTAATTCTTTTCATGGTTCTAGAGTCAGCTGGATGTACAGCAAAGTCGAGTGCAGCTGGTAAATTAATGCATGCAACATCATCAGAATTCGTCGGAGAATTGTAAACACGTTGATCATCGTGTAAATTTCGAGTAAAAATTAGTTGTACATTATTTATATGACGACCATTTAGTGTAGCATCCTCAACTTCATTTTGATAAACATCTCTAAGTTTCTTGTAAGACATAGCATAAGGAGAATTTTGAAGAATGGTAGAAATGATTGTCATTATTTCACGATTGGAAGATGCATTAGCTGGATTATTCATACCTCATACGAATATTAACAGCAGTATCCAAGTCATAGATAAATAACTCTGCGTAAGCAATTTCTCTACAGCGATCATAGTAGTTTGCTGAATTTAAGGAGAGGTCAATAGGAATATTTTCAACTGATCGATGATACACTTCACCTGATATTTTAAAACATTAAACGCTTCCTGGCATGTCATGTATTTTAGCACCCATAGAAGAAAATGGATTGGCATTATTGAAATGACGAATAAATTGTCGAAAATTCTTACTTTTATTATCAGTTCTAACAAATAATTTTTTTTAATTCAACGGGAAAATTTTCGCCTCCTGTTGGTAAGTGTGATAATTTCGCATTATGACAACAATTGCTTTTAGATTCTATGCTAAAGAAAAGAGTACCGCTGTGACTACATTGGACAGACAATGATCCTAAGCAAAGGGTTTCTGGTACAGTAAAATTATCACTACCACGAACAGCGCATCTAAATAGTGATTGTCGTCTACGATTACTTTGAACAAGTGCATTTCTGTTATCCATTCGACGCTGATTTAGTATTTCGCGATTATTTTTGCGACGTTTCATTGCACGCATGCGTAATTGTTCGCGATTATTTTCGCGATAACGTCTTTCATTTATCCTATACCTTTCACGATTTTGTGACATGATAATTAAATTCTTTGAATTTTAAAAACAAAATTACGAGTATATACATATCATTCACAAAATATATATTTTTGATATAAATTTTAAAACAAATATTTTTTTAAGCCTGTAATAAAATCACAATCCAAAATAATACGTCTATCCGTAAGCAAAGCATAAATTGAAATGAGAATAAAATTTGGAAGAAATTCAAAAAATATATTCTTGCTGTATGAGATTGTGTGAATCATCAATCATGAATGTGCATGCATAAATTGTATTTTGTTTCGTTTATTTTTTTATACCTTTTTGTATTCTCTTCTTTTTGTACTTTTCATTTTTTTTTTTGTAGATATATATTCTCAGTTCTCAGCAGCTCTTTGTTTATTTTTATCAGAAATGAAACGACGATAGAGCACTTACACGTTCTTTCCATTATACTTTTAGTATTTTTATACTGTTTGTTAATAAATTATTTTATAGAATTATGATGAGAGTATTTATACTGAGAGGAGAGTGGAAATGCCCTATGGCTACACTTTTTCTTGGCTTGTGTATTATTTATATGATATAATGGCTATTTTTTTGCTTTACTGTGATAACTGGTTGTTGTAGTTTTTGTTATTAATTTATATTATTTTATATTTGTCTTGAATTGTTATTAGTTTATATTTTTAGTTTATAATTAGTTATTATATTTTTTTAGTAATTAAGTATATTATTATTTCACTTTTTATAATTTTTTTATTTTTTTATTGGTGGATTCGATTCTGTCGTTCTTTCGGCACAGAATCCTCCAGGATTTTTTTACTTTTTTCCCCCTTATTATACGTGATAAATAATTGTAATTTATCTTGATGTTAAAAATTAAAATTTAAATAAATAAATAAAGTGCCAAGAACAGATCTCGGTGACTGTACTGTGGCAAAATTCAGGAATCTTCGGAGATGTCAAGGCTACGCAAAGTACTATTAACATTTCCTTCCATCCCAAGTTATCTTCAACGGCTGGATGGTAAGTGGACTACTAATAGTGCGGAATCGTTGGAATTTCTGCTGGAAACTCATTTTCCTGGTTGTTCCGAATCTGTACCTACCACATCAGTAGGTAATAGGGCTAGTAGCCTTACAGACCAAATTTATAGCAGAAAAAAGATCCGATGGGCGATAAATAGTTTTAAACCATATAAGTCGCCTGGACTCGATGGTATCATCCCTGTGGATATCCAACAAACTACGGATCTAACCATTTCCTGGTTATAGGCAATTTTCAAAGGTAGTCTAGAGCTATGTCACATTCCTAGTAAATGAACGGAAGCGATGGTTCTATTTATTTTCTAGGCGGGAAACAGTGCTCATATTGCAATCACAAAGACCTTAGACTAATTAGCTTGTCTTCTTTCCTTTTTAAAACACTGGAAAGAAAAATAGAAGCCGGAGATTGTGCCGAGAAAGCTGTCTAAATCTGTAGAGACTGCTCTTCAAGATCTGTAGAGACTGCTCTTCATTCTCTTATATATTTTATTGAAATACTTTCGAGTATAGAGACTAAGCAATGGTCACCTTTTTGGACATTAAGGGATCCTTTAATAACGTATTTGCAGAGGCTATTAATCAAGCACTTTTGAATCAAGGAGTGGTTGAATCACTTAAAGACTGGATAGGTCAAATGCTAAGGGGCAGGATCATAAATGCCACTCTGGGGGAATCCTCCGCCAGAAGATGTGCAAGCAGAGGTACGCCGCAGAGTGACGTGCTGCCCCCCCCCATCTTTGAAACTTGGTCATAAATGACCTGTTGCTAAGGCTGGATGATAGTGGCTTCAAGGTGGTTGCCTATGCGGATGATGTTGCTATTGGTATCCATGGCAAATATCCCGCTACCCTTAATGAGCTTTTGGAAAATGCCTGGAGCATTTTTTCATTAAGGTGCAATGGCTGTGGGTTGAATGTGAACGGCTTGACTTTTACAGATGAAGCTAAGTTTCTGGGTCTCGTTTTGGGTAACAAATTAAATTGGAAACCTAATATTCTGGAAAGGGTAAATAAAGCTATAATAGCACTATTCTCTTGCAAAATGCCATTGGGAAAGGATGGGGCTAGAGCCCGCATTGTATATTGTACATTATTTTGTATAGGGTAACAGTGTGGTGGCCTGCTCCGGGCAAAACTGTCAACCAAAAGTTGTTGACGAAAGTTCAGAGAACAACCTCTCTGTGGATCAGAGAAAAACTGAGGAGCACATCCAATGAGGCACTGGACACTCTGCTATTTTTGACTCCTCTAGATATCTTGGGGAAACAGTTGGCGGTTTGTACTGCCACAGGACTGAAATTCACCTTAATCTGGACATGCAGCAATCAAGGGCACTCATCTATACTGTGTATCAAAGAGTAGCCAAGACCACCGACTATACTGTCCTGTCACTATCTTTTGACACAAAATTCAGGACTAGGATCCCATCCAGAGAAGACTGGATGGAACCAGGAGTTATAAGCTTCTTCACTGATTGCGGTGTTCTGCGAGGAACTTTTGGTAAACCTCAATTTCATCTTCCCGACTACTGTAGCATTTCTCAAGCTGAAGTAACTGTGATAAAGGAAGTCGTGGACTGGTTGAGGTATAATGAAATATCAACTTTTGATATTCTCATATATGCGAACAGATAGGCTGCCATTAAAGTGCTTCAATTACACCTCCTCACGTCGAAAGTAGTCCAGAACTGTCTCTCATCTCTTAACGAGATGACAGATCAGTTTAACATCCATATCATGTGAGTACCAGGACATTTCATTAGTAGAGGGAATACAAAAGCCGACGAACTAGCTCGACGTGGTACAACCACATTTCAAAAAGCAGAACGGACAGTGAAATACCTCTTGCGACACACAATCTTCTGCTTCAGGAAGAAGCTAGAAACTTGACGAATGACAGATGGTCAAGTAGCACCTCATACGTAATAACTCTCCAGGTCTGGCCAAAGTTGTGCTTGGCGAGATCCAAACAACTAATCTCACTTCAGCGGAGTCAGATCAGTGTGGTTGTTAGAGTGATTACGGGGCACTGTCTCATAGGCAGGCAAGCGATTTCACTTGGTTTCTTCTCACATTACTACTGTGATAGTTGCGAGGATGATGAAGAGGAAGAGACAATCTTCTTTGAACCTGCCCTCGTCTGGCACGAAACAGACTAAAGTTTCTAAGGGCATCTCTCTTCGATAACCTGACGGACCTTAGCAGAGGGGGGTTAGGTTTCAATGAGTTGGAGGATAAATAAGTAAATCGTGGTATGTCTACGGACCATTTTGTGTCTATGCCTGGTCCTGGTAGACCCCCACCTGAACCTAACCTAACCTACATATTAGTCAGATAGAATTGGAATTTATGAGGAGCTTGGGATTGTTTATACAATAATTGATACTGTATAAAATTATTTTCATGTATCTCAAGTCTTAGATAACACAGTTTTGGTTAGCACTGTGTTTCCTTGGAACCTAACCACCGTCTTATACAAGGGTTAACTGTTATTTTCAAAAAGAGAAATAGAGAGGGAGAGATAGTATTTTATACTAATTAAAGCCAAAAATGCCATTCAATTATAACGTAACTGATAAGATAAACTTTATTTAATATGCACCACCGAAATGAATAGCCAAATGTAATCGTGTTACTAATATGTTCGAACGTAAATTACTAGGTTGTATATTAATAAAATTGTGTCTAAGTACAGTGTATAGTGCAGTGACAATTAATAAAAATGATGACGCGCTAGTCATGTATAGATTATCTAATGAATCAATACCGAAGAATTATTTCATTCATTTAGAAACAGATATTCATAAGAACGAGTCTAATTTTATCTACACTGGCTATGTAATAATCGATATCATAATTGTGCGAGATACGAGCATATTGAGGTTGCATCAACGACAAATTAATGTGAATACTGTAGAATTATGGAATAATACAACAACTAAAGTAACGGTTGATGATTTTGATTCAGTCACCGATAACGACTTTTTGGATATTTTTTTGGAAAGTGAATTAAAAGCAAGTGATGACGTTTATAAATTAAAAATAACATTTACGGCACCATTACGAGAGATCGCACAAGGTTTTTATCGTTCATATTATTTCGATGATGATAACAATAAACATTGGTTAGCCGTCACCCAATTCGAACCGACAAACGCTCGGTATGCATTTCCTTGTTACGATGAACCTGGTCTAAAATCAACATTTGAGCTGGAAATTAAACATCATAAGAATTATACGGCAATTTCGAATTATGAAGGGACTAGCAACGACGTCGACGGTGAATACGTTATCACCAAATTTAATAAAACTGTTAAAATGTCAACTTACTTATTGGCATTTATCGTATCTGATTACATTTCTAATGATAATCTATCTGCTACTCCAAAACAAAGTGTTTATACGAGACCTAATGCAATTAATCAAACGAATTTGGGACTGGAGGAAGGTGTGAAAATTATAAAGGTTTTGGAAGAATATGTCGGCATCAAGTATAGCCTGGAAACACTGAATCAAGCTTCAATACCGGATTTTCAACCTGGTGCAATGGAAAATTGGGGTCTTGTTACGTACAAGGAGGATCTTTTGCTTTTTAATGAAGAAAATGGTACACTGAAACAGAGACTCGATATTATCACCACAATTGCTCACGAATATGGACATCAATTTTTTGGAAATTTAGTGAGCCCAAAATGGTGGGAATATATCTGGTTGAATGAAGGATTTGCAACCCTGATGGAGTACTACCTTCCTCATTTATTGTATCCTAGCGAGAGATACATGGATTTATTTGTGATCAATCGGATGCAATACGCCATGACGGTGGATGGATTAAAAACAACCAGACCAATGACACATTATGCCGAATCACCATCAGGTATCAGTGGTCTTTTCGATACAATTGCTTACCATAAAAGTGGCAGCGTCCTACGAATGTTCCAACATTTTTTAACTGAAGATACTTTTGCTAAAGGATTAAAATTGTATTTGGATGCGCACGAGTTTGATGTAGCTGTTCCACAAGATTTGTTTACAGCTCTTTCAGAGGCCAATAAAGGTGATTTGAGTATACTAAATGAATTTAATTTAACCGAAATTCTAGAGTCATGGACACTACAAAAGGGATATCCATTGTTAACGGTGACACGAAATCAAGAGAATGGAAACATTTCAATATCTCAGCAACCTTTTTTGTACAAAAATGATGGTGCGACAACAAATCAATTGTGGATTATACCGTTCAATTATTATACGAGTAATGATACAGCTGAAGTGTTAGCGAATACAAATTGGATGCCAAGACAACCTGACTTCGATGTTGAATTAGTGTTGAACGAGACGGAGTGGATTATTTTCAACATACAGCAGACTGGCTACTATCGAGTTAATTATGATTTAAACAATTGGCAGTTGATTACCAACTATTTGATGACGGCGAATAATACTTTTGATAAAATTAGTCCTATCAATCGGGCCCAGTTGATCGATGATTCATTTAATTTAGCACGAGCTGGTATAATACCATACGAAATCTCATTAAAGTTGATACAATATTTGACTAAGGAATTGGACTATATTCCATGGGCTGCGGCCAATGCAAATTTTGAATATTTGCGTAGTTTGCTGCTTAAATCTGAAGCCAAAGTTTATTGGAATCAATACATAAATGAATTGATTAAAAACACATTTGGAAATATTGGATTAACACCTAAAAAGAACGACACAAATTTTGATATACTTTTGCGTTCATTGATTGTAGACTGGAGCTGTAAACTAGGCAATGCGGAGTGTTTAGAGTTTATGGAAAGTGCACGATCAAATTATTTCGATAACTTAAAAGTGGACGTTAATTTAAAAGAACAAATTTTGTGCTATGGCCTTAACAATGTTGATTGGGCTAAATTATTAATAAATATAGTGGTTCCAGATGCAGCAAACAACCACCCAGATCAGGCGAATATTTTGAATGGATTAGGTTGTGTGGAAAATAAAAGTTTTTTGCGTACAAATTTGCGATTAACACTAGATGAAGGTATAAATCTTCGTAGTGCGGATCGTAATCGTTTATTTACTTCGGTCCTAACAAACACCGAATATGGGTTAGATTTGGCAATTGAATTTGTAAATTCGAACTATGAAGAAATTCAAAGACTATACAGTGGAAATAAAACACTTAACAATTTAATCTTAAGTATGGCATCATATGTTGGCAATCTCAGTGAAGCAGCGGAATTTGAAACAGTTTTATTAAACCAATTACGAAATATAATTGACGAATCGGTAATTGAGTCGGCAAAAGATATAATTTCTGAACGGTTGCTGTGGCAAACTGGTTATGGTGAAGAAGTAAAGAATTTTTTATCGAAGTATTATAAATTGAAGGTAGAAAAAGAAGACGAGGATGGTGGGTCAAACACTATAATCGTTTCTATCGGTTTGTTTGTTCTTTTACAATTTATTATTCAGTTGTTTAACTGTTAAAATTTAATAAAGATTTTTATTCTTTAATTCTACAATTATAGTTTTTCAATTTTCTCGCTTTAACGAAGTTATAATGGGATTTGGTGGGATGTTGTAACATCACTTTCGAATCGAATTCTATAGAGATTATGTTCCTTGTTTCAGAAACAAAATTCTACTTCTACTTAGGTTCATAATAGCTACTTTATTAACCAAATTTTTCTTTAGTGATACTTTATCGATGTGAGGGAAAGGAAAGTACGCAATAAAAAGAGATCGCAATAGAAAAAGCGTAATCAAAAAGCGAAATAGAATACAATTTTATCTTGAAACAAGAGACATTAACTATATAGAATTCGAATCGAAAGTGATGTTACAACATACCACCTCAGTACTAAGCAATTTGTGTTAACTGTTGAGTCCATTCGAGTCTATAATAAACTTCTTTCTGAAACCTGCCAAACAGATTTTCTCAAAAACGGAACCCTTACCTTACAAAATTTGACGTCAATTGAAGTCATTTTAACAAAAAACTGCAAAAAAAATAGTTGACCTTTTTTTCGTCTTTATATAAAATTATCCTGCTATATAACTCTAACAACTGCTCCATAATTGCTGTTATCAAATCATACGGACAAATCATCAAAAACGAAATTTTGAATTATGCGGATACTCTCTGAACGGAGTTATTTAAATTCTTGTTCTTAAGGATTTACAGTACCAAAGATGTATAATATGAAAATTATTGGAGTTATTTGTTAAAGGTCGAAGATGAAATGTAGCGAATGTTGCTCTACACCTCGCAGTTCAATTAATTGTGAATCTGTCATTTGGCGGCCTGGAGTAGAGGATTTATATTGCCGTAACCAAATGTGATGTTGGGGGACGGGTGTCAATACATATTTAGGAAAATCCTGACATCTGATTTAACTCTTCGATAAAACCAAATATAAAAAAAATCCCTTGCGTTAGTATGTGTACCCAATACCAAGAGCAAGTAAAACCTTTCGTTACGGTACCAATTGGCCACGATGAGCCATGTCACCATTGAGAGAGTGAAAACAGTTTTGAAGCTAGCACTCCCCTTGAATCATAATCAGCTGGATTACTTTCAGACTTGACGTTATTCCAGTGGCTTTTATGTACCAATTCCTGTATTTAAGACACACAATAGTTGAGTCGGTCCAACTGTATACGGGTACATCTTCCGAGGGATTTTTCCTCACTTCTTCTATCAATTCTGCAAGAAGATTTGAAAATTGAATCTGAAAATCCCGTTCCTCTTCACACCATCATGATATCAGCCGGTAGTTCATCCCATTCTAGTTTTCTCAGCCATTATTTTTGACACAAAATGTTTGCCATTATAATAGAGAGTTATAGCAATCTATTCAAAAGTTATTAGAGGATCAATCTTAATTCGCTACTGTAAGATTGGTCAAAATAGAGTTCTAATAAATAATTGCTCCAAATTTTAAAACCCTTGGAAATATCAGTTAAAATTTTGAACAAAAGAACGCTGTACTTCTTACTACAGACATAATTATTCAATTTCTTAATTTACTTTATGGAATAATTGGCCTTGGATAATTTTATACCAACAACCGAGTATCGCGAAATAGCCAAATGTTTATGTAACAAATATTTCAATTTATTTTTTGGTTTTTGTGCTATTTTCAAAGGTTGCCTTTTTTACACAAATCAAGGAACGGGATCATCACAAGGATTTAAAAGCGATTTTTCATTGAA
Source organism: Tipula vernalis (assembly GCA_958295665.1). Classification (NCBI taxonomy): domain Eukaryota; kingdom Metazoa; phylum Arthropoda; class Insecta; order Diptera; family Tipulidae; genus Tipula; species Tipula vernalis. Next base: position 300,660,612 of record OY282558.1, read on the forward strand.
AGCTTTGTAGTTTTTCAAAAGATATGTGGGGCGTTTTCGCATAAAGGGAAGGAGGGACATGGGTGGTAGTATATGACGGAAACGGTTTAGCAAAACAAATCATATGGGTTGCGATGAAATAACGGTCTTCCATTTGTACTTGATTTGATTTGTAGTGTTTCTAAAGTAGGAGGGGAACTTTATCCCGTATAATAAAATCCCGTTAGTACGATATCCCGTGAATTTGTATAATCCCGTATGTCAAAATCACACATTCCAAAATCCCGTATTACAAAATCCCGTATTTATAAATTCCCGTATTCCAGAAAATTGTATAATACCGACTTTTTACAAAATTTGGTTTTATTTTCAATTCTGTTTTGCAAAATTCTACTTTTTTAAATATTGTTTTATTAAATTCCTTCTTTTCCAAAGGGATGGATATTGCAAATATCTCATATGAAAAAATTATTTCTCAATTCTTATTATAAAAAAACAGTTATTTAAATTCAATTATTCAAAACAATAAAAATAAAAAGAATATAACCGTATAACTATTTCAAGTAATCTAATTTTTCAATACTGTTATACTGTTCATTTTCATAATTATTCTTTTCTTAATTTTGTCAACTAGAGACTTTACCCAAATTAATTTTTTAGATAAATCGTGAATGATTTTATATAATGCAGCAAGTCGTTTACACACAACAACTTTAAGGCAACGATGCCATGCCTCAACACTATTTTCGGTTAGTGGAAAGCATTCGGTCTCATTTTTACAGTCGACGACAGACCAAAATTCCGGTTTATATTGCGGTTCTCGTTTAGATGAATCAGATATGTAGTACTTTTTGAACCATGATCCAATTTTTCGAGTATCGTTATCGTCAAACGCTGAATAATAGCTACAGACATCCTTTGCTGGTACGAATGCCAGACTTATTAACAACAACAACTTCTCTTTTTGCACCTTGCGCCAAATAATCTGGCCAAAATGAAATAAACGAATAGTTGCCCTTCAAGATAGCGTAAATTGTCTGGAATGTCAATGTTATTTTAAGATCAGATGGCTCCTTTATACCTATTGTGCAATCTCATACGCTCAATTTTTTTCTTTTGTGCCTTCTTATTAGGAAGATAAACACGTGAAGTGTTTGGGGTTTCCATAACAGATTCCCTGATTATTATGGATAGCTCAAAATTCGAATCTTTATCCCTACTTTCGGGTTTTCTATTAATATTATAAGAAAAACCGGTACGTATGCCCGTATTACAAAATCCAGAATGCTGCTCAAAAAATCAACTTTACTAATTTTATTTAATTTTTTGTAGATCCTTTTTTATTGTGTGCTTCGCTTCGCATAGATTCTCTTACGAGGAATTTGTTCGCCACATTTAACTTTTTCTAAAGTATTTTGTGAAACAATTAGTTCATTTGCCAGATGATTTATAATTTTTGCCTGAAATAAAGGCCTGAATGGCGCTTTACGACGAGAGCGTTGAGGCGCCGATACCACGCTTCTACATTATTCTGCGTTCGATGTAAATTATTGTTAATGGCCTCGCTAACCGACCAGAAGTGGGGAAAATATTGGGGATTTGAATTTTCCGGTCCAACTAAGTAATTGTCCTTAAACCATTAATCTTTTTTATATCAGGATCAATAAAACTTTTATGTAATTCCGTATAATATTCCGAAATTTGTTCAGCAGGAAAGAAAGCTAGGCTTTTCATCATTTTAACCCGATGGTTGAACACCTCTCAGTTGCCGTACTTCTTGGTCAATATATTGGCTTGTACTTTATGTGCCCAAAATGGAACAGACATCCGCTAAATTGTACTGACTTGAAATACTGTTTCGCAATTACCGTAATGCCATTTTCAAAATCAGTAATAATGTGAGAAGGCTTCAAATCTAATCCCCAATCGGAAGCCACCTTACACACCTCGGAAAAAAGTTCGTTGTAAACGAGTTTGGAGTTTTTTGTCATCAGACAAAATAAAAGTGGAACGATGGTGAGTGCGAACATTCAATGAGGACAGACGTGTTTTGTCTTTCCTCTTAAAAATTTAATTTAATTTTATTTTTATTTTTTATTTAAGTGTTGTTACATTTTAATTTTAATTCTAATTCAATTCAATTTTAGTGAAATAATAATTATAGTGTAATTTTGGAAAATGCAATCCACCGATATGCATTTATCAGGCAATATTTATTGATAATGAAATCAAAATTCTAGATTTCTTGATTAAGTGCATGATTTTAACTTTTGTGTGGTTGAACATGAAATTTAATTACCAAAATCTAATAATTGGATAGTACGTAGTTAATTTCATATCGTATTTCATTTTTACGAATACTTCAATATGTACTTGTGTTTTATTTTACGTACAACTGACACAAATATATTCTTGATGCTTGATATACACTGCGCGACACGTGATTACGTTCACTTGAAAATTTTCCATAAAACCTAAGATAAGCGCCTAATTATTTGAAATTTTTTCATCACCTTGGTTTCTATCTTATCTAATTTTCCAAGGACTAATACGCATACTTGCATGCGAAGTGGAAAATCCCCATTTCGATTATTTTACTTATTTAAACTGCAACACTTGATTACCCTCATCTGTCAAATTAAGTAGATTAGTTCATTTGCCAGATGTTTTATCATTTTGGCCTGAAATAAAGGCCTGAATGGCGCTTCACGACGAGAGCGTTGAGGCGCCGATACCACGCTTCTACATTATTCTGCGTTCGAGGTAAATTATTGTTAATGACCTCGCTAACCGACCAGAAGTGAAGAAAATATTGGGGATTTGAATTTTTCGGTCCAACTAATTAATTGTAAATCAATAGCACCATGAAAAGAAATTACTGCTCACACCATGATGGAACCAACACTACGTATGTAAAGTTATCCCAGGATTTCATCCCAGCAAATGACGTATGTGAAGTTATCCCAGGATTTCATCCCAGTAAATTGCAAAAACTTGAATCAGGCAACTCTAGAAAATTCAAAGCCATATTTAATATGTGAAAATTAGCCCAGCCCAGGATTTTATTAAAATTAGATTAAATATCGAAATTACATAATATCCAATAAAATAAAATCCACATACAAAATTAATACAATTTAAATCATCACTGATATTTTTTATTTATTTGCAAGATTTTACCTAGTACCTAAAAATTTATGCATGTTATAACTATTAGTTTATTTTGCCGCAAATTAAAAGTCTCGTATTAGTGATAAAAATTTTCGAGATAGAGATACCATTAGCTTAATTTGCCCAAGTGCCCGAAATATTGCCATGGGCTGAGAAGTTTCATTCATTTTTATATTTCGATAAAATATTCGTCTGGTTTGCCAAAAGTAAAAATGTCTCGTATTAGTGATTAGTAGTTTTGAGATGGGGATACCATTAGCTTAATTTAGAAAACATTTCATTAAAATCGTATTGTTCCAAGTGCCCGAAATATTGCCATGGGCTGAGAAGTTTCATTCATTTTTATATTTCGATACAATATTCGTCTGGTTTGTCAAAACTAAAAATGTCTCGTATTAGTGATTAGTAGTTCTGAGATGGGGATACCATTAGCTTAATTTAGAAAATATTTCATAAAAATCTTATTGTTCCAAGTGCCCGAAATATTGCCATGGGCTGAGAAGTTTCATTCATTTTTATATTTCGATACAATATTCGTCTGGTTTGCCAAAACTAAAAATGTCTCGTATTAGTGATTAGTAGTTCTGAGATGGGGATACCATTAGCTTAATTTAGAAAACATTTCATTAAAATCGTATTGTTCCAAGTGCCCGAAATATTGCCATGGGCTGAGAAGTAGTTTCATTCATTTTTATATTTCGATACAATATTCGTCTGGTTTGCCAAAACTAAAAATGTCTCGTATTAGTGATTAGTAGTTCTGAGATGGGGATACCATTAGCTTAATTTAGAAAACATTTCATTAAAATCGTATTGTTCCAAGTGCCCGAAATATTGCCATGGGCTGAGAAGTAGTTTCATTCATTTTTATATTTCGATACAATATTCGTCTGGTTTGCCAAAACTAAAAATGTCTCGTATTAGTGATTAGTAGTTTGGAGATGGGGATACCATTAGCTTAATTTAGAAAACATTTCATTAAAATCGTATTGTTCCAAGTGCCCGAAATACTAATCACTAATACGAGACATTTTTACTTTTGGCAAACCAGACGAATATTGTATCGAAATATAAAAATGAATGAAACTTCTCAGCCCATGGCAATATTTCGGGCACTTGGGCAAATTAAGCTAATGGTATCTCTATCTCGAAAATTTTTATCACTAATACGAGACTTTTAATTTGCGGCAAATAAACTAATAGTTATAACATGCATAACTTTTTAGGTGCTAGGTAAAATCTTGCAAATAAATAAAAAATATCAGTGATGATTTAAATTTTATTAATTTTGTTTGTGGATTTTATTTTATTGGATATTATGTAATTTCGATATTTAATCTAATTTTAATAAAATCCTGGGCTGGGCCAACTTTCACATATTAAATATGGCTTTGAATTTTCTAGAGTTGCCTGATTCAAGTTTTTGCAATTTAATGGGATGAAATCCTGGGATAACTTCACATACGTCATTTGTTGGGATGAAATCCTGGGATAACTTTACATACGTACCAACACTGGTGTGGCGGCGGGACAAAAATAGCTCCGATTTCCTCAAATCATGGAAGTAATGTCTAAAACCATCTGGTCCATCTAAGTTAAACTTTTTCTCGTCCGAAAAAATAACCTGGAACCATTCTTCCTTCCAATGCAGATGTCCACGGCAATATTCCAATCGAGCACTTCTATCTTGCTGAAGCAAACGTGGTTTTTTCTTAAGTTTTTGTCGCCGGAGATGTGAACACTTTTTTATTATTGTCTGAACAGTACGGATACTGGCTGAGACTCCAATTTTCTACTTTATTTTTTTTTGCAGATTGCATCGAATTCGAAGCTTCGCGCAAAATAGCTCTATGTTCCCGTTCTGTTGTCACCTTTGCTGTGCGACCTCTTCGATTTTTCCCGTAATTTCCTGGATCTTTGAGATAGTTATTGATGGTCCGAGAATTGCGACCAATTTTTTTGGAAATCGCACGATTGGAATAATTTTCTTGTTTAAGCGCCAGAATTTTACCACTTTCTACCTTTATTAGAGGTTTTCCACGATCCATTTTCACCAGTATGAACTGCAGCCGGTAATAAATTAAATAAATTAATGGTAAACTATTAAACTGAACAAAACTAAATTTATTTACACGCACCTTATGCCTTCGACATCAAAAACAAAGTGATGAGGGTAATCAAGTGTCGCCGTTTAAATAAGTAAAATAATCGAAATGGGGATTTTCCACTTCGCATTACATGCAAGTATGAGTATTAGTCCTTGAAAAGTTAGATAAGATAGAAACCAAGGAGATGAAAAAATTTCAAATAATTAGGTTCATTATCTTAGGTTTTATGAAAAATTTTCAAGTGAGGGTAATCAAGTGTCGCGCAGTGTATAACAAAACCATCAAAAATGTTTATACGTGCCGTCTCGTTCGCTCTTTACGCATATCCCATCAAGAAAATGTACTCTGTATTATTGTTTTGTGTCATATAATATTTAAACAACAACAAAAACCGAAAGACATTTTTATTGGTTTTGGTATAATCGTCACAAATATTTTCCTGTATCTTGATACATAGAACAGAAATGTTTGTATGTTCGCTATTAGGATATTATTTGTATGTAATATACCGAAAACATGATACGTCTTCTGCTACGCACATGGAAGATTGTATGAAAATATTTACCTTCTCTATGTGTGTTGGTGGTTTAGTATATACGATTCTGTTGTTTTTATTTTGGTGTTGTTTTCTCTCTTTGTGTTTTTTATATTCATGCAACAACTATAAAACATTTGATAACTATAAAACACTTGATAAAACATGAACTACACAAACACAAACGAAAATTTTAATGTATTCGACTCAAATAGGATTCTTACACTTCGTATAATCGAGTAAGTTTGAGTCGAATGGGAAATTGCTAATTGTTTACTTAGGTATGATAAATTTTTTTACGGGGTATTATAAACTGCATTAAATTGTATTAATTATATTAAATTAATTTGATTAATGTTAAAAGATTATAAATTAACTAAATCATATGAATAAAATACTAATATGGAAATATTAATTTTGAGTTAAATTGAGATTTGGTTTGCAACACATAATGACGTATTTATTTATGTATGCCAAATTTTGATTCAATAAATGTGAACAACGTGGAATTATGTAAATGAAAATCGAGATGCTAAATGTATTGAACTTAATTAATTAACTTAATGGATTTAGTGAAGTTTAGGTAGCAGTTTTCACATACAAACGTCAATATTACTTATATAGTACACCGATAAAATTGTATGTGATTTGTAGACTCTTAGTAATTTTAACTGTTGAACGGTACTTTTCTGAGTTTTGAAGGTTTTATAGTTTACATCTTTAAGGGTTGTGTTTGTAAGTACAAATGGAGATACAGTGAGTGGCTTTGGTGTTCGGTTTTTCTATTGTCTTTGGGTTTCGGAGCCTTTTTGATATTGGAATGAAGAAGGTATTGGTTTTTCTTTTTCAAGAATGGAAGTTTTATTGATCTTCAGTGGAGTTCAAGTGTTTTCATTGTAACGTTCGGCGTTGGTCGACCGCTTCAAGTTGTACACGGTGTGCACTCCGGATTTTTTTTTTTTTTTTTGATAACACATACACAGACGATTTAATTATAATTATTATTATTATTTTTGTCTATGTTGGGGAAGCAACCTGCTTTTCTTGTTGTTTGATTTGTATTTTTGTTATTTTATTTTGTTTGATCGAAGGATCAACTTTCCATAATTTTGGTATAAATTGAGGATTCTGATTGAGTATTTTGTTGAATTTTGCTGGACATAGTGAGTCCCGAAATTATTAAGTTTTATTTTAAAATAACTTTATTTTTTTTCTCTATAAAAATTTGTGAAATAATGTTTCTGATTTGTGAAAACCCAATAAGCTTAAAAGAATATTCAAGCTGCTTTAGATATTGGTCTTAGATAGTGATTGATCAAGATAAGTAAAATATATCTTATGATGATCTAAGTTATCGTGAATAATTAATGATGTTGTTTATTATTATAAGTAGTTATTAAAAACTGTTTTGCCTATAGGTGCGTAGTAATCGTTAAGGTTGTACTTTTCGGTCAAACATTCGATAGTGCAACTCGTTGATAGCGTTTTTTTTTACTGCAAAGCCTTGATACCGTAATTATTAGGTACAATCTAACAAATTGTGTAATTAAAAATTAAATAAAAACCTTTTATTAAATTTCTGAAATTATTTGGAAACAAAAAAAATATGGAGCCCAGCCGAACATCGAGGAAGCGTCAACGGCAGCCATGTTAAGCTAAGATTGTTATTTTTTTTATTATTTAAACTATATATTTAAATTAATTTTTCTTTAAAGTTTTCAATTAGCTATATTCATTAATTAAGTTCATTTGTTTCTTGACATTAGTTTTGTTTTTCTATGAATTTGAATTAGTTCAAATCTTATTAATTCTTAATTGGTTCAAATTAATAAATTAAGTATTTGATTTTGTTGGCGGTAATAAACTTTTTATAGTGGATTGACTTGAGGAAGTAACAAGTTTTCATTAGCTTCATTTTTTTCCTATTCTTCCTATAAATGGTTACTAATGGCGAATATACATGACGCATTTATGTTTAATACATTTAATAATTTATATTTTCTAATTTTTTTTTTGTTTTTTTATTGATTATTGATTCAATAATAATTTCGTTTGTCGGGTTAAAGTATTTATTTGTTTTTATGATTCACTTATGTTACGCTATTTTTTCGGTTTGCTCGTAATTTTTTTCAGTATGAGAAGCTGAAAGCTTTAATTCAGGGATGATGTGCGTTAGGTGAGTGTTACAGCGAAGCTGAGTCGTTCTTCTACCTTCCTCTCTTAATTTTCTTATTTCGTTTTTCTTCCTATTCCCTTTGCGGTCTAAACAGACATAGTGAAGCTTTGGAAATTCCCACCCCCATACCCTGAGTTCTAGCTGGCTTAAAATGACCGTACCAAAGCTTCTGTCTATGTAAAAATTTCTGATAACAGCCGATAGCACTCTATCGGTAATGTTACATCATATTGAATAACATTACGAAGACATTGTTATTAATATTGAAACAAAAGATGCAGCTATTTCATCGTTACATTAATATTCGGTCAAAATCAAAAAAAATCAATTTTTAAAAGTAAAATATGTTAAATGAATATTATGTGGGATATCCAATACAATTTTTTTGCAATAATCTTGGCCAATTTCAGTCCATTCCCGTTTCAGCCTAATTTTCAAATCAGTTACTAAAATAATCGAAGTCTTTCGAATTCGCCGGTCTAGAGCATCACATATATTTTCTTTGGGGTTCAAGTCAGGTAATTGGGGAGGAGTTTCCCTCATTTTTGGGCAATTATATAATAGCAATTCTCGAACCAAATAGGACTTATGTTTAGGATCATTGTCTTGGTAAAATTTAAAAGTGGGCAATATTCCCAGATATTCGCCTTTTTTTAGATTTTGTTTTAGAATGTCTAAATATTTTTTTTCATTCATATTTTCATTAATAAAAACTAACACCTCAACCCCATTTGCTGATATACTATACATCCCCACACCATTACATGTCCACCACCATGGTTTACAGTTGGCGTAATATTTGATGGTTGGAGTTCCTCATTACATCTACGCCACACCCACAGTTCGACCATCTGATCCAAATAGGTTATATTTGCTCTCGTCAGCAAATATTACATCGTTCCAGAAACTGGAATCTTTTCCAATATATTCCTTGGCAAACTGGATACTTTTTTTCTGTTTCGCTCATTTATTAATGATTTTTTCTGGCCACGCGGCCTTTAAAACCTTGCCGTTCTAATGTTTGTAACGATGCCACATAGACGCATCGTTCAGAAGGGGTTAAAGGGCCAATAAAGATGACAGATTTCTACTACATTTTTTGATCTGGTTTTGGGAACGAAAAATTGGTTGACGATTTTTGCTCTTTTGAATGAAAAATAATTTGGAAAAGAAAAAACTATTTAAATTGAGTAGAGTCGAATGCGAAATTTCAAACAGTTCGGTCGAAACCAACTTGTGTTGCGCTAAATGCTCCAGCGCATTCATTTATATCAAATGTCGTATATCAATGCAACCGTTGCGTTTAACGCATCAGTTTTGCAATTTGGGCGATGGTAATACTTTTTTTTGTGTTTTGCAATACGCTGATTCCGGTTGGGAGAGTGGGGGGAGATGACAAGGTATAAAAGCGGCAAATTTTGGCTGCTGGTGGTCAGTATTTTTTTATTGGTTTATTAGAGAACATACCGTTTAGTATTAAGTCGGTACTGAGTGATTTTTGGTCAGTGAGTTTAAGTCGTTCTGTTGAGTAGTTTTAAGTCGGTCAGTTAATTATTGTAAATCCTATTGTGAAGTGAGATTTTTGAATCGGACAGTTTATTTATTTTGCGGGTTGATTGTTCTGTGATAAAGAGAACGGAAAAGAATATAATCCAAACTAATGATTTACAAATTTATGAATGAAACCATAAACTCAAGGCAGTGAAAAAAAAGTGTTTGTTTGTTTGTGGCTTGAATTTGGCCCTTAAAAATCCCATTAAAGTTACTTTTTTTTCCTGTTTTATTAAGTACATACATAGATACCGAAAATAGAAATCCATGAATAACGGGATTTAATATGATTAAAAAAAAAATGTACAAAATCATGTAGTAATACATCTCTAATGTAAAGCCAAATGAAATAAAAATTGATTTACATCCATTGTGGCTAGTCGGACAATAAATACGTAAGCCATAAAATCAATAATAATAACAAATAGTATTAATAATATTTAAAAGTGTGCTAATTTTGGAAAAAAAAACTGAAATAAATGTGCATAATATTAATTAAGAAAACGTAGTGCAAGGCTCTATTGAAGAGTAGGTTTAAGTAAAATTAAAAGAACAAAAATATAAAGTTAAATGGTAATACGCAAAGCGTATGAACCAAACACTGCGTGATTTTAGTGCATGATATCACCCCCTGCTATTAAAAGTTAAGCCGTTGGAAAATTGTCGTCAAAGGAGTGGAACGGCCTAGCAAAAGTATAATCATATTTCTGCTATCAACATGGCGGATCATCTTTCAACAACGCGGTTCATCATTTCAAAACAATAAGTATTTATGTATTAATTTTATTTAATTTTTTCTTTTTGGTTATCTTTTATTTTGAAATTATCTACCTTAATTAAATCATTTAGGTTATTTAGAATAAGGTTAGTCAGCTAGGGTTTAGTTATTCACTTTGGTGTTTTGTTAAAATTCGAGTGAAAATAATAGCTCAAATTGTTATAATGTAAACAAGTTTATTTTTTTTTTCTCGAAATATAAATTGTTAAATTCATAGTTTGTAAAAATTCAAGTATTCATGGATCTTTTATTTACAATTTTTTTTTATGGTCCTTGAGTTATTATTCTGAAATGCAGTAATTTCATGCGAATGAAGTTTATCCTAAATTAATAATAGATTTTACAACAACAACAAAATTGCAGTTGTAAGTGTTTAAAAAGCATACATTCGGGCGAATTTATTATATGCACAAAGAAAAATGCATTAAAATCAAATATTTGAATTTAATGCTGAAATAACAAAAATCCAAATACACAAAATTTTTTAAGAATTAAACTATTTGGGATTTCACAAAGCTAATCTCATTAAATTTAACCCTTAATCTCATGAATTTTTTATCAATAAAAAAAAATTACTGTGGTTAGCCGATTCCACTGAAATAATAAAATCTCAAAGAAAATTCAATTTTCTATTTTCCGTTTTCGAGAAAACGTGAGTTTTCTTATCTTGCATATATGCAAGATCATGTATAAAAGACTAATAAAATCAGAAAAATATATACTTTTTTATTATATCACATTTCAGATCATTTAAAATAATAATAACAAAAATAAATAAAAAACAATTCATTTCAAATAAATAAAATCAAATATCACTTATTTATAAACTATATTCTAAATATGAGAATATGAAAACTCATTTGTGAAATTGCCGGAAGCAATTGCGGTCTTTGTTAAAACAAAGTGCCGTATCACATTTTCCACATTTTACGTGGGTATAACCCTTACAATTAGGAAACTTACACTGAAGTCTATTATCTCTCCATTCAGGCCAATGACTGAATTCATCAATTCGAATTTCTTTTGGAGGGATCGGGCTACTTGTAGCCTTCTTTCGTTTGAGCTCTAAGAATTGGTTAATTCCGGAAGGGCGTCCCGCATGCTTCGATTCTTTACCAGTTTTGCATAGTATTTCGGCTATTATCAAACGATACTCGGCCAGAGACAATTCAGATTGATTTGATTCGTTACAATTTTTTAAGACCCGCTTATAAAGTAGACAAGAATTAACCGTTGCCATATCGAGCGGATGATAAAAAATTCGTAGGTACCATTTTTTCGAGCGTAGTTTAATTTTGTACCTTCCGATCATACTGTCGAACAAATCCACCCCTCCCATGTACGAATTATACTCCTTAATAATTTGTGGACACTCTATAGTAATATTTCCATCTTTTTTGGATTATCTTGTCGAACTTTGCAAGGGCGCCCGACCGACAAAGTTCGAAATTAAGTTGACTTGCTTTTTATCTTTCCAAGACACGGTCGTCAATGTCACGTCGTCGACCGTGCAAACAAACTCCGTTGATGAACCTCTGGGCATTTTTTTAGACTGAGTATCGCTCGGTAACTTGCAATTCGGAATTCTATTTCTACGAATGGTTCCGAGGCACAGAAATCCCATTTTTGATAATTCAACTGCTAACGGAACGGATGAATAAAAATTATCAAAATATACTCTGTAATTTTCAAGCTTTGGCACAGGCCGTAACAGACGAACTACTGTATTTCCGCTCGCTCCTAAATCAGGCTCACTGACAAGTCTATTGGTAGCGCTATTTTCTTGCCCAGTGTATATTTCAAAATTATATGTATATCCTGAAATACCCGATAATACATACAGTTTATACCCCCATTTATGAGGCTTGCTGGGAATGTATTGTTTCAAGTAGCTTTTGGCTTTTGTTGAACACAACTGTTCATCTACCGACAAACATTGCTCAGGTGGGATTTTCTGGAAATTTATTGTTAGAGCATCAATTAACGGACGAATTTTAAATAGTCGATCCCTTCCTTCATCCGTGTTTGCTGGCATGTATTCATTATTGTTGAAATGTAAGGCCGATTTGATTTTTTCAAAAGAATTTACAGACATCGTATCTTGAACGAGTTTATAACCCGCGATAGGATGCCAATAACGTCTATAATCAGGGATGTTAACTACTGACATCAACTGGCATATACCGATGTACTTTTGTAATTCAAGCTTTGTTATGGTCTTTGGGTTATTTAGGTTTTTTTTACAGCTATACAAATTAGATTCATTGACTATATGATCCATTAATTTTTCATCGAAGAGGTATTTGAAACAACTATAAGGTGTTTTTAAACTTCGCTGTTCCGGTGTTAAGTTGGAATCACCCAAAAATTCAAAGTTTTTGTCTGGAATTGAAAATTCTTGACATAGCCAAACAATATGCCTCGATAACTCTTTATAATCCCGTTGAAGTACTGGTTCAGGATTCGGTAGCTCATCCACAAAATCAATTGGCATATTTGCAATATCAAGGGGATTCTCATCGGAGTTGTCCTCAAAGTCTGAATCATTTGCTATTCTTTCTGTTTGTAAGAGCGTTTCGACATCGGCATTATCCTGATCATCTGTTTGGAAGTCATCCTCACTATCGCTCCATGTATCTATTATTGCCAAAATTTCGGCTTCAGTAAGCGGACGATTCCTAGCCATGTTTAATTTGATAGGTATTCTGAAAATGGTTGGGTTGATATTTAAAAAAATTACGGCATTTGTATTCTATAGTATTGCATGATATGGCATATTTGTAATATATTGCATATATGCATAATATGTATTATTTACATTACATACATGAACTTGCATATTTGCAATATAATGAAATAAACCTCAAAATACACTTTATTTATCACATTTTCGAGCAAATTTGTTGATAAAATCAAGAAATATAGCATTAATTGTTTAATTTATATATTTTTATAATAATATACTCACCAAAAATACACAAAAACAATAAATTTGTTAGGAAAGAATAAGCACGGTTGTGTCTTACAGTGCTTCGTCTACTTATAACTAATAAAATTGGCGCAATTTGTTGACATATAAAAATCATTTAAATCTATTGCATGTAATATTCATTCAGGAGTATATATGAATAGCCTAAATGATCATAAGAAATGTATTTTACTTTTTAAATAACAATTTGTCTTCTCCTGCATATTTGCAATACTATGAGATGAAGGGTTAATAATGGATCAAGGAGTTTACCTATTAATCGACAATGTTTGACAATTGAAATTTTAATCTTATCCATATATAAGAAAGCTTTCTTCTGTTGGCACACATCACACTATGATAATCAGATAAGCCTATGCGTCTACTTTTAACATGCATATCCGTTAAAATTTCGTATTGGGTTTACCTATTGAAATTTCGATTATTCGTAATCTTGAAAATTTGGATATTATTCATATCTAAGAAAATCGATATCTTAAAACTTTCTTCTATCGGCAAACATCTCACTATGATTTTTCGATAGGTCTATGTTTGTAGTATAATCATGCGTATTTGCTAAAATTTGATATTGGGTTTACCTATTGAAACAACAATTATTCGAAAACTTGAAAATTTGGATATTACGCATATCTAAGAAAATCGATATCTTAAAACTTTCTTCTATCGGCAAACATCTCACTATGATTTTTCGATAGGTCTATATGTGTAGTATAATCATGCATATTTTCTAAAATTTGATATTGGGTTTACCTATTGAAACAACAATTATTCGAAAACTCGTAAATTTGGATATTATGCATACCTAAGAAAATCGATATCTTAAAACTTTCTTCTATCGGGAAACATCTCACTATGATTTTTCAATAGGTCTATCTGTGTAGTATAATCATGCATATTTGCTAAAATTTGATATTGGGTTTACCTATTGAAATAACGATTATTCGAAAGATTACTTAGATTAATTTAAATACAAGCATATGTATATTGAAAATAAAAATCAGAAAGCATACATTACGGCGAAATAGTGTGAAGTTTATCCTAGATTTAAAATGATTCAAAAAGAAAGTTTTAAGATATCGATTTTCTTAGATATGCATAATATCCAAATTTTCAAGTTTTCGAATAATTGTTGTTTCAATAGGTAAACCCAATATCAAATTTTAGCAAATATGCACAAATATACATATAGACCTATCGAAAAATCATATTGAGATGTTTGCCGATAGAAGAAAGTTTTAAGATATCGATTTTCTTAGATATGCATAATATCCAAATTTTCAAGTTTTCGAATAATTGTTGTTTCAATAGGTAAACCCAATATCAAATTTTAGCAAATATGCACAAATATACATATAGACCTATCGAAAAATCATATTGAGATGTTTGCCGATAGAAGAAAGTTTTAAGATATCGATTTTCTTAGATATGCATAATATCCAAATTTACAAGTTTTCGAATAATTGTTGTTTCAATAGGTAAACCCAATATCAAATTTTAGCAAATATGCATGATTAATTGATTATACTACACATATAGACCTATCGAAAAATCATAGTGAGATGTTTGCCGATAGAAGAAAGTTTTAAGATATCGATTTTCTTAGATATGCATAAGACCCAAATTTTTAAGTTTTCGAATAATCGAAATTTCAATAGGTAAACCCAATACGAAATTTTAGCGGATATGCATGTTAAATGTAGACGCAAAGGCCTATCTGATTATCATAGTGTGATGTGTGCCAACAGAAGAAAGCTTTCTTATATATGGATAAGATTAAAATTTCAATTGTCAACCATTTTCGTTTAATAGGTAAACTCCTTGATCCATTATTAAATTTAATATGATTAGCTTTGTGAAATCCCAAATAGTTTAGTTCTTAAAAAATTTTGTGTATTTGAATTTTTGTTATTTCAGCTTTAAGTTCAAATATGTATTTGATTTTAATGCATTTTTCTTTGTGCATATAATAAATTCGCCCGAATGTATGCGTTTTAAACACATTCAAATGCAATTTTGTTGTTGTTGTAAAATCTATTATCAATTTAGGATAAACTTCATTCGCATGTAATTTCGCTGTTGTGTTGTAAGGATGTGAGGTTAGTATGGTCGATTAATTTTTTTTTATGTTAGGTGAGTATTCTCTAGCTGCTTTCCCGCTTTCACTAATACCGTTTAGATGGTATTGTTATTCTCGTCGAACTATCCCTTTTCCTTGTTCATCCATCTATTTTTCTTTTCTTTTTATGCGGTTTAACCAGGTTTGTGCCTCCTCCAAGATCACCCACCCCAGCCATGAGCTTTAGCCGCGCTTAGAAGACCGCATTTGGAGGTTCGGTACAAATAACTATAAATTCAGTTACGGCAGATGTTCTGAGGAGCAATGAGTTATCATTGTCATCCATCACAATCTGACCAAACCGTAACACTTGTTTCAAAAAAGTAAAATGTGTTTTTTTTGGCTTTTGACTCGTGCAACTAAAGTTAATTTAATTAAAATAATTCAAATCAGTGTCTAGTTATCAAATAAAACTTGATAAACTTTGTTTTTTGGATATATTAAATCAAGTGAGTTTGTTTGTGTAAATATCCTTGGCAAGGCTAAAATTAGCGTGGTAAATTTTAGCTGTGTTTTTTTATTAAGTAGAAAATAGTATCAATGGTACATATAGTGAATTTTTTTTTTGATAGTCGAGGTTCCAGTGGAAAAGTTGAATTATTAACTGGTAGTTTAAGTAGCTTTAATTTCTGAGTTGAAATACATATGTTTAAGTGATAAATAAAAATAAAAACAGTTGATCATTAACAAAAACGGAAACCTAAATAAACAATTACAATAATAATAATAAAACAAAAAAAAAATAACGGAAAAACTAAAATAGCCTAAGCTAAGTGTATCACACGGTAAATCACCGTAACCCAATCAAGATATCCGTAAAATTGGGAATGTGTATATTCGAACTTGCTGTCCTTAAAAATAAAAAAATTAAAAACTAATAAATAGTCAAAAAATAATTAACGACAAAATTAACCATTAACAATTAAATGATATAAAAAAAAATTAATCATAATATAAATTTAATAATAAGAAGTGAGTGAAATTTGTGAAAAAAAATTACAGTAACAGTTCAACAATTAAAGTTTTAAAGTATATGTTGATTACACTAGCGGCATAATATTTTTGGCTGTGTACTGTAAAATTAAAAAAAAAAATTAAATAACGTACAATGTTCGTACAATCGTCGAATTGGGAAAACGAAAGCTGCCGCTGCATTCAACATTCAGCAAATAAAGTTCTTGTTGTGATAGAAAAACAATAATAAACAACATATACTAAAATAATATAAGGTTTTATTTTCTTATTTAATTTATAAATTATAATAAACTTAATTAAATTACAATTTTCATTATATTAGTTTATATATATTATATTCAGTATGTTCTAGTTAGGTAATTTTAAGTTGGGGTATGGTAGTTTAGGCTAGGGCGTAGTTTAGGCTAGTTTCATTCATTTTGTATGAATTTTGTTTCTTTTCTTCAATTAACTTGGAAATTAATTTTTGATAAAATAAAATAAAAACAAACAAATTCATTATACTCGTACATCCAATATTATTTTATGGATAAAATAAATTCTTTTTAAATTCAGTTGATTTACCGGTGAAATTTTTTTTTTTCGTTGTGAATTGTAGTGAAAATTTGTGTTCGCTCTTACAGTTTCAGTATCAGATAAAGTCAGTCCGATAGTGGGATGGAATCATAGTAAGTTGGGTATGAGGTAAGTTGTCGTCTGCTGGTCTCTGGATTTTTTTTATTACTTCGTTGCGGTCTAGCAAAGTTCAATCATACCTTCAGAAATCTAACCCCTAACCCTGAGCCCTAGCCGGCCAATGATGACCGCCTGAAGGCCGCTGAATGAACAAAATTTTCTGTTAGCAATCTGAATTGTGGAAATGAACACAGAAACATCGCACGCACAGGACCGTGACAGACATTTCTTTTTTCTGCCCCACACTCAGATTTGTTACATGTTCTGCGGATGGTTTGTGGATGTACTGCTTTTCCCAGTTCTTCCAACACCTCTGATGCAATTTTCGGCGCATTTAAACGTAGATTTTTTAATTTTTTTTTTTAATTTGTCTTAATATCAAACGTTTATCACTTTCAGTTAATTTTTTAGGTTGGCCCTTTTACTGCTTCAAAATAATCCTCCCTTCATTTGTATACTACCGAACGTTATTGCCAACTGTATTTTTTGGTATATTCGGCATTTCGGCAATTTCCACATACGTACGATCTTTAGCGTAATGGCAAACTGTTAACTTTCGTTGCTCCAATGTAGAATTCTTTCCTTTACGGCCCATTTTAAATTTTGAAAATAAAAAATATAAAAAAAATTACTTTACAATACCACGGCCAACTGAGAACTACGTATTATTATAATAATTAACAAAATCCTTCAAAATATCGAAAAACTGTACCGTTATTTTACAAATAAATGTATATATAATGGAAAAAACCGAATGTTGGGGTAATGTTGAAATGGTTTTATTGGGGGTTGGTCGGGTTTTGGTGTTTGGGGGAGAAAGATTAATATTTTTGTTTTTGTGGTGCTAGGAATCCTTTGGGGGCTCGGGATTGGGTGGAGGGACCAAGTATTGAAGTTACTCACTGTAAATGGAAGGAATTGTTGGATTGTAGGATGTTATCAGTTAATTTAGTAAGGTTGAGGGGTAGTGTGGTTGTGGAAAATTTGCGGAATCGCTTCAACTATAAAAGTAGTTTGAAAATAATTTTATGTTGCGAAAATGACTAATGTGAAGGAAACCATTAGAATATGTAGCTGTTATAAATTATACTTAATTATATATAATTGTTAGATGGTCTCCGAGCTACAGAAATACTTGTGAACTCTGGCTCAGCATCCAGAGACTCCAACCATCCAGCTGTTATGTAGGGTAGAAATTGTATTATGTTGTGATAACTATTTTATTTTATTTATCACTAACTAATTTACGAGTATATAAGTTAAATTCTATTAATTAAGTAGTAAAGATATGGTATAATGGTGAATTATTAATTTAATTTAGTTTTCAGAGATACCTGGAAAATTCTATTTGAGCTTTATTCGTAAATATTCTAAATACATGTAGTACTTAACTAAATTATTGGTGATTCTAGACTTTTTTGTGCCGTAACATAATCAATTTTTAAATTAAATTATATAATTTTATAAGTAATTAACTTCAACATTATTAATTTCCTTTTTTCTAGATCTGTAGGAAATTGCTGACTAGTTTAAGTTTAATTTTATGGTTAAATATATATATTTATAATTTTTTATTTTTAAATCTAGTTAATGGTAAACAATTAATTAACTATCTACATGATAACAGTAACTAATGAATCAAGCGCTGTAAATTTAAATCGTAGCTTAGTAATTTAAAATTTTTAAACATTATTTCAGAATTTTTAGCTTAGAATTGAAAAGTCTCCATATTCGATTTCATAAAATGTTAGTTTTTGTAATATGTAAAATATTGTGTTTTGCTCTTAATTTGCTAATAAATAATTCAATTTTCAGAATATAACATAGTTCCAAAATTAATCATTATTATAGGGATTTAAATTAATCCTGAGTTTTAGAATTAAATTTTAGCTTGAATCAACTCTCAAGATACAGGAAAAAATGTATCTAGTCAGAGGTTCCGGCTTACGGTCGACTATGCCGGCTAAGGCTCGGGAGCTTGGGGTGGGCTTTCTGGAACATGGGTAGAAAAACGGCACCACCTATCAGCCACACCACCCACCTAATCTACTGCACTATACTCACCTCAACTCATTCTGGTATTTGTATAATTGTGAATGTGTTCAATTACGCCCTTTTATTTGTCTCAAAAAAAAAAATTCGTTTGGTGGTTGGTCTGTAGCGGTTCACCCAATTAACCACTAGAAACTTGGCGACACACATTCCACATCGAATGCGTATTGGGTTGACTTCTCCTTCGTACTTTGCTGGACCAATCGCAGCACGACGAACATATACACACAAACACAAAACAAAATAAACTTTATTCTTTTTTTCTCATCAGTCTCATCTCGATTTCTAACGCGACAATACGTCGCTCGTGGTGTTGGCCGCCAGCCACAGTTGTTTGTGTCATAAAATGGTGGCGATTAATATTAATAAAATTTGTAACATTTATAAATAAATTATATTTAATTTAATTATTATAAAAAATAAAATTGTGCGTCGAAATATTTATAACACAAAACGTTATAGGCCCTTGTTGTTATCAATGAACCAAATAAATCAATTAATAAAACTTGGTTTAGTTTATAACATGTTTAACACCTCATCACTTTTAACAAATGCGTTCATATTTATTTGTTCTTCACTTTTAGGCACTAATTACTTATTAGAAATTATTTTATTAGTTATAGACTCAATTAAGTTGTAATATGAATTATTGTTTATTTATAGTCAAACTGTAATATTATTAAGAAGTTTTTATTGTTCACTATTTTTATTTTTTAATTTTCTGTCTTTTGTTTTACAGGAGATGTTGACCACTTCAAATTTTATTGTCGACTCCCCCTGGTTTCCAGTTTATCAACATCCCATCACCAAAATTTCATTTCTTTCTTTTCTTTTATATTTATTTTGGGACGACAATAGATCACGATACAATAATATCGATCTGTGCAGTATAACCGAAGAAACGAAGGATGCTATATGATTAATATATCATACCACCTGATATTGTTATACAAAATTTAAATATTTATCTAAAACCAACTTGGAACGACTACCACCCGTAACAAGTGGTGTTTAATGGGTTATCGAAATCAGCATAAAATCTAACTCTAAACGATGGCCTTAATAAAGGATCCAAGGTTAAGCAAGATTCGCTGTCTATAATTATTCGATTCACTATACTTTTAGATGCTTTTACAACCGACATAACTAAAATGTAAAGGTTAAATCTCATACATAATGACGAACAAAATTTGCAGTGAATTTGGCACTAAAATCGCTGCACCTTCCAACAGCTTTGTTTCCCGTTGGATTGCCGGTCTTAATGTACGGCTTTTAGGTCGATGTCGGTCTCACGGGAGTTAATAATGTCACTAATGCAATAAATTTGAAGGAGCAACTAATCAAAGTACTAGCTAAAGGTAGCTTCCAGTTAAGGAAATTCAGCTCAAATGTTCCTAAAATTTTCTCTAGATACAATTTATACTAACCGAAATATTATGTCAGGTGTTTGACTCGTTGGGATTATGTTCCTCAATAATATTGGTTATAAAACTGTTACAGGTGATCAATACCTTGGATATATTTTTTTTTGTGTTTTTTTGGGTATTCCAATTTCCATTTATACGGTACGCGTGAGATAAGTTGCGTGAGTCTGGATGTTAATCATCCGCATCATATCATTTGTGATGGTCGATAATAACAAGTATGTATTGTTATTTGTGTCTGTGTTATGAATTTTTTTTTTGGATTCTCCCTGTAAAAGCTTTCAATTGCATATTTATTAGTATGTATATGGTTACTTCATTATTGTTATATTGACTATGACGTCACAATTTGGATTCTCCTCAAAACAAATAAATATAGATTTATTGAATTTTTTTTTGTTTGTGACTAATGACTAACATTGGCAAATGTTAAGAATTTATTGTGAAAGTATCTATGTAGTACTCTTGGCGCATAGTGGGGTATCTTTATATACAGATATAATAAATAAAAAAAAATAAAAATAAATAAACATTACGCAAGTAAGGTCATTCGAGTTGAGGCTACCGCTAAGAGCATATACTTATTTATTTGTGAGGACAAGCTAAACGCTTGTGAGGTAAATTTGATATTATATAATATCCAAAATACCAATCGCCTACGATAAGAAAAAGTAATTAGTTAGTTATTAATTAGAAAAAATAATAATTTATACACTGCATACAGTTTCGACAGAGAGAGATACCAGGCGAAATTGTGATAAAAAAAACAACGTACATCGTTTTGGCTTTTAGGCAGGCCAAGCAAGGTCATTAGCGGAGCCTCCAGTTTTTATCACGCCAGTTGTAGGCCTTTTTACTTAGCCACACCTAAACAACAGGATAAGAAAGGCTGATTTACGAAAGAACCATTGGTTAGCGGTATAATATGCTGGTGTAGCAGATGGGACGTGATTTTATTTGTTGAAGGAAAACGAAACGTTTAAAACAACAACAACTTCTGCATTTAGATACGACGGGTGTTTCTGTGTTTTTTATTATTATTATTTTTTGTGTTAGTTATTAGTTGGTGAAGTAAATTTAAAGATTGAAATTTTTTTTTCTTGTGATTCTGCCAAAAAAAATTGTGCATGCTTGAAGTGAAAAAAGAAAATCCTAATACTTTAATTTACAGCAAGCCTAACCATAGCGAGCAGAGAGTACTCTTTGGCCGAAAATGTGGATGGTGAGTTTTTGAAGAAATTTTTTTTTGTATTACGTTATAACACATGTTAGATGATTTTTTTTTACAAAGTGCTTCCAGCATATATAATTTTGTTTAAGAAGTAGTAATTTTTACGGTAAATTTATATCTCAGTGGCAGTGGAAGATTATTTGTTTTTTTGTCTTATATGGTCACCAACTTTTGAGTAATTGTTAATTAGTTACTATTTATAAAATGATTATTGATTTTTCTTTTTGTTGAAATAAAGTGTAAGATCAAGATGAATTAATTTTTTTTAATGGGTGATGATTTGGGAGGGTCCTATGGGTCTCGAAGTGAAGTGTTTGTGTGTGTTTTTTTTTTCAACACGAATGGTTTGTTCGATCCGTGTGTTTCCGACGACAGTGAATCCGCCAGTTTCCACTGCAGCTATCCCAAGAGTGAAACGTGTTGGTCGCCGGGATGGATCGGTAACAAAACGTACAATGCAGACAATATCGGTCTGTATGGTCTTCGCACAAACTAGATTGGTGTGATATGATCACAAATCAACTTCGGGATCAATGACTAATTTAATGGAATCAAATAAAAATTCCACGATGTATCCTAGTGCCTTATTATCAATCAGTCCAGATTCATGGATTCTCAGATGTTTCGGAAAAGGGTTTTGTTGTTTATATGAAAAGCACAGATAACCATAATACTCAACATGTTCAGTTAATTTTTTCGAAATCTATAAATAGCTAATTGCAAACCAATCCACGCTTGGAGCTTTGTGATGCGTTACTGTTGTCGCAAACAGTGAATAAATTCGTCGACAGTTTGAATAAGCGGTTTGATCATAATTATCTTTGGTCAGAGATAACTCTATCAATGTTGGTTTGCACTGTTCGAAGCTGATCGGCACTACAGCAACTGAAAAAATATACACCTGTTTATTGATGGTTTGGGAATTCTTTGTGAAGGTGGTCGTCTTCGTAATTCAAGTTTGGACTACAAAAAACACCTAATTATATTACCAGAGAAACACATCTTTACAACATTGTTAGCCCGATCCGACCATTTTCATCTATGTACTTTTGTACAATTTGGGATCACATTATTGTATTATTAACGGTCGTAGTCAATGTAAACTAATTGTTCACTTACGTCAATCAGGAGGAGTACACAGAAACAACCTTTGCAGAAAAATAAAAAGTACAGCTTTACTAGATGATATGGTGCATTGTGAAGCGGTAAACATTGTGCTCTATTGTAATGAACCCAAGCCCAAAATAGAGTAGAAACGTTTTTACCAAATTTATGTATAAGATTAAATAAATAAGTATGAAAATAGATAAAATAAAATATATATTTCTTTCTAGAACCGAATGGACACAATAGTTGAACCCAAACTGCTTATTACAAGGTTAACAAGGACTATGGGTCTCAAAGGACAGAGATTGTTATAATGTTGGTGTATTATTATAATATATTTTCCACTATTCTGAACTATCCTCTACGGTGCCTTGTTGGTTTTAGAACCAAAATTGAAGGCTTCGTTAAACTCTTAAATGCCAAACTTAATTTTAAATTGATAAAAAACATCAAAAATTACACAAAACATCAAACATATACAATTTTAGAGCTGAGAATCGGGCCCGTTATATATTATACTTTGGACAGATCTGAATTTTCTATTATCTTCCAGTGCTGAGCTAACAAAAAAACATTTTTTTGTAAATTTTCAACCATTGTCAAACGATTACAATACCAATATAACTTGAAAAATAATCGTTCAATTAGGTAATGCAATCAATGATAACAAAAATGTTATAAATTATATTTACACCTTGAATTAATAATTTAGTCTTTATCATGTTCGTACGAAAAGTAATCGTTTGTGTTTTATTAATACTTGGTCTAAGTTTAGTATTTAGTGCAGTGATAATTGAAAAAAATGATGACCCGTTAGTCACGTACAGATTATCAAATGAATCAAACCCGATTAATTATTTCATTCATTTAGAAACAGACATTCATAAGAATGAAAGTAATTTTATCTATTCCGGCTACGTAATAATCGATATCAAAATTATGCGTGATACGAGCGTACTGAGGTTGCATCAACGACAAATTACTGTGAATACTGTAGAATTATGGGATAATACAACAACTAAAGTAACGGTTGATGATTTTGATTCAATCAGCGACTACGACTTTTTGGATATTTTTTTGGAAAATGAATTAAAAGCAAGTGATGACGTTTATAAATTAAAAATAACATTTACGGCACCATTACGAGAGATCGCACAAGGTTTTTATCGTTCATATTATTTCGATGATGATAACAATAAACATTGGTTAGCCGTCACCCAATTCGAACCGACAAACGCTCGGTATGCATTTCCTTGTTACGATGAACCTGGTCTAAAATCAACATTTGAGCTGGAAATTAAACATCATAAGAATTATACGGCAATTTCGAATTATGAAGGGACTAGCAACGACGTCGACGGTGAATACGTTATCACCAAATTTAATAAAACTGTTAAAATGTCAACTTATTTATTGGCATTTATCGTATCTGATTACATTTCTAATGATAATCTATCTGCTACTCCAAAACAAAGTGTTTATACGAGACCTAATGCAATTAATCAAACGAATTTGGGACTGGAGGAAGGTGTGAAAATTATAAAGGTTTTGGAAGAATATGTCGGCATCAAGTATAGCCTGGAAAAACTGAATCAAGCTTCAATACCGGATTTTCAACCTGGTGCAATGGAAAATTGGGGTCTTGTTACGTATAAAGAGGATCTTTTGCTTTTTAATGAAGAAAATGGTACACTGAAACAGAGACTCGATATTATCACCACAATTGCTCACGAATATGGACATCAATTTTTTGGAAATTTAGTGAGCCCAAAATGGTGGGAATATATCTGGTTGAATGAAGGATTTGCAACCCTGATGGAGTACTACCTTCCTCATTTATTGTATCCTAGCGAGAGGTACATGGATTTATTTGTGATCAATCGGTTGCAATACGCCATGACGGTGGATGGATTAAAAACAACCAGACCTATGACACATTATGCCGAATCACCATCAGGTATCAGTGGACTTTTTGATACAATTGCTTACCATAAAAGTGGCAGCGTCCTACGAATGTTCCAACATTTTTTAACTGAAGATACTTTTGCTAAAGGATTAAAATTGTATTTGGATGCGCACGAGTTTGATGTAGCTGTTCCACAAGATTTGTATAAAGCTCTTTCAGAGGCCAATAAAGGTGATTTGAATAAACTAAATGAATTTAATTTAACCGAAATTCTAGAGTCATGGACACTACAAAAAGGATATCCATTGTTAACGATGACACGAAATCAAGAGAATGGAAATATTTCAATATCTCAGCAACCATTTTTGTATAAAAATGATGGTGCGACAACAAACCAATTGTGGATTATACCGTTCAATTATTATACGAGTAATGATACAGCTGAAGTGTTAGCGAATACAAATTGGATGCCAAGACAAGCTGACTTCGATCTTGAATTAGTGTTGAACGAGACGGAGTGGATCATTTTCAATATACAGCAGACTGGCTACTATCGTGTTAATTATGATTTAAATAATTGGCAGTTGATTACTAACTACTTGATGACGCAGAGTAATACTTTTGATAAAATTAGTCCTATCAATCGGGCCCAGTTGATCGATGATTCATTTAATTTGGCACGAGCTGGTATAATACCGTACGAAATCCCATTAAAGTTGATACAATATTTGACTAAGGAATTGGACTATATTCCATGGGCTGCTGCCAATGCAAATTTTGAATATTTGCGTAGTTTGCTGCTTAAATCTGAAGCCAATGTTTATTGGGAGCAATACATAAATGAATTGATTAAAAGCCCTTTAGAAAAAATTGGATACACACCTAAACTGAATGATACAAATTTCGATATACTTTTACGATCATTGCTTGTTGACTGGAGTTGTAAATTAGGCAATGTGGAGTGTTTAACATATGTAAAATTTGCACGATTTTTTTATTTAAGCCGAAGCCCACTAGTTGAGGTTAATATGAAAGATCCAATTTTGTGCTATGATCTTGACTATTTAGATTCGGAAGATATAATGGAGAGAGTTTTATCTGCAGAAGCAGAAAAAGATAAGGCAGAACACGTGATATTTTTAAATGCGGCAGGATGTTATGAAAATGTAACGTTTTTGAATTTAAATTTAAATATTACTCTCCTAAATACAACAAGTCTTCGAAGTGCGGATCGTAATCGAATATTTACATCAGTGCTATCAAAAACCAAGCTTGGTTTAGATTTGACAATTGATTTTGTAAGCTCCAAATATGAAGAAATACAAATTATGTTCAGTGGAAATAAAACACTTAATAATTTGGTCTTAAGTATGGCCACGTATGTTGGTAATGTTAGCGAAGCAGCGAAATTTGAAACAGTTTTATTAAACCAATTACGAAATATAATTGACGAATCGGTAATTGAGTCGGCAAAAGATATAATTTCTGAACGGCTACTATGGCAGACTGGATATGGTGAAGATGTGAAGAAATTTTTATATAAGTATTATACGGAGGAGGAAGAAAAAGAAAATGGCGATGGTGGGTCTAATACTATGTTCGTTTCTATCGGTTTGTTTGTTGTTTTACAATTTATTATTCAATTGTGTAACTATTAAAATTTAATAAACATTTTTATTCTTTATTTCCACAATTTTTTTTATCCTATTGCAAAATCATTGTAGTTTGGTGTCTTTTTATAAGCTAAGATAAACTTTTCATTCATTTCACATATTTGCCTAGTCATTGGGTACCGAATCTGAGATCTACACAACAACGAAATTCGACAAGAAATAATTGTAGCAGCACCCGTCGCTAGCTTGTTTATTTGGTCGGTCTAAGAGATGTTTATCGACTCGAAAGTATTTCCATTTGTGTCACCAACTCGAAATGATTATATGTATCAGTTCTACTTGTTATTGTAACCCACGTGATTTAAATTTTTTACAGTTGAATTCAGCCACGCTGGTCTTACTTCATTTCACATGTGAGTATTGTATTACGATTCTACTCAAGTCGAGCTCGCAAAGAAACTCTCTCCGAGAGAATATGGAAGGTTATTAATCACATCCCTGCTAACTGTATCCCAACTGTTTCCAACTTGAAGAATAAAGATATCGGATGTAATATACATTCTTTCATCGGAGCGGTAAATGCGTCTGTTTCAAATTCCATTGTTCAATGACGTAATTTATCAAATCACTGGCGGCAATTTCTTGTGTATGATTTACGGTTCTTTTCCGGCAATAGGATGCGCACTGGATATTTTGCAGATGGACGGGAAAATGCATTGAGTCATGAATCGGTGGAACAAAATAAATAAGGGTTTTGACAAAGAGAAGAAAATTCAAACAAAGAATTGTTTATCGCAAGTTTTATGTAAATGGCGCACATAGACCATACTAATATTCGGGCGACGATAAATAAATATTAGACGCGATAATAGTCATAATTACTGTAACTTCTGGGAATACAATTTTGGTGACAGCTGGTATCATATCAGAAAATTTAATTTTAATTAATAACCTAATCAACACAATTTTAGCGTTAAAATATTGGTAGAACATTATTCAATCAGATAAATTTGCAATTTTGTTTAAATAATTGTTATCAAAACAAATAGATCTTCAAACACTCATAATTCAATGTTTCTTCATTAAGTATTAGATGTAGTACAATATTTTAAGATTTTTTCTTTAAATTCAATCGATAGCACTTTGTGACAATTTATGTTGCAGGTATCTTGTGTTAATAAATATTTAAACTACGACAGAATTACTACCAATATTTTATGACAAAAATTGCTTTGATTAGATCATTCCAGTACCAGCATAGCTTTCACCAAAATTGTAATTAACTACAATACATTATCCTTCTATCCCTATATTAAAGAATGTCACTCCTGCTGCCAGTCGACTGACCGAATGTAGTATAAGTAATTAATACTGATTATCTTCGAGTTACGTGATAGATTTGCTTTTGAAACCGTTATGTAAGCCAAACCGGCATAAGTAAAAAAAAAATGTGAAACAAGTAAAAACCTTAGACAATAAAATGGAATGAACCGCTATAGAAATAATGTTCCCCTATAAAATTTTGAAATAGCTTGTCTCCCAGATCTGTTAGTTCTAATTTAAGTAGCCGATTATTGGATGTGACAGAACTAAATTTATCGGCTTGTTGTTGTTTCAATTTTTTTTGTTTTGTTTGAATAACGTTCTAATTTTGTATCTAAAATAAAATTAAATATGATATTTAATAATTCCAACCAACACAACTAATCTTTTATTACTTTAAAAACTAAGGGAGATTTTCGTTTTCCAAGAAAAGACACTGTGAAAATAAGTGAGCTCCAACCAGTTAGGATAATACAATATACTTTGAGCGTGAGAGTATTTCTGTCAAAAGGATTTTTGGTGCTACTTCAAA
This sequence comes from Tipula vernalis, assembly GCA_958295665.1. Taxonomy (NCBI): domain Eukaryota; kingdom Metazoa; phylum Arthropoda; class Insecta; order Diptera; family Tipulidae; genus Tipula; species Tipula vernalis. The sequence goes on from OY282558.1 coordinate 300,688,853, forward strand.
AATTAACTTACAAAAAATAATAAAAAAATACATTTTGTATATATCTAGTTTTAATCATTTTTATTTATATTTATAGGTTCTTTTCAACTTGAAAAATTTATGGTACAACTATCAGCAGAAGCGATATGGGCGATACAATTCCTTTGAAACACGATTAGAAACATTTGTGGTGGAAGTGGAACTCTCAGTAGAGGCGAGTGATATAATTCTTTTAAAATAATTCATTATTAACCTTAGAATCGTATACCCTCCTACCAGCTTAATCACTTAAAAATGTAACTATTACAATCAAACAATCAAATGGTTTTGGCATTCCTAGGCCCTAGAGCCAAAATTCCATAAATAAAATAGAAATTAAGGTTACCCGGGTAACCCAAAATAGACATAAGGGTTAACTACATATAATTCGCATATTAAAAATACTTAGTCATTTATCACCACGATATTTCAACTAAATATGTATATCAGCGCTCGCCCAACAAACATAACCGGCATAATTCATTTTTGCTTCACAGTGTACAAAGAAACAAAACAAAATAATTCATTTCTCTAATTTATTCATCGCTATCAGAAACTTCGTTTGGTTTTTCGTTTATCTTTCTTCTTGTCTAAAAACATACAATCGTTTTACTTTCTTTTACTCTAGTAAAATAAAGTATAGTAATCATGAAAATTTTGGACCTCGAGATTTTTAGAGATTTATTTGTTTTGAGGTCCCTTGAGTCCGAAAAAGTGGGTTTCGAAATGGTGTCTGGCTGTCTGTCTGTCAGTCTGTCAGTGTTGCGAATATGGTGGATTGAAATATGAACACATTAATTCACTATAGTTTATTTAATTTATTGGAATATTATAATAATTATCTATTAGATTATTTATTCTAATGAAGTTTATTTATTTTTATTTATTACAAAAAATGGTTTTACATTACAATTTGGTAATGATTAAGTATTTGTATTAGATATAGGAATTCAATATACGGTTTTAAAATGTAGGAAATCTAGGAATATTTGTTATTTATTATTACCGTGTTATCACGTCCAAGAGCAATCCCAAAAAGAAAGATTATTATTTTATTCTAATTTACAACAACTCGTTATTGCTCATCAACACCAACACATACACACATAACATCTATAAAAGACAATTACGTAATACCCAAAAGAGGTATAGGGGATAACAAAGATGAGTGGTACATCCAGGCCTTATCAGAGGGGGGGACAGGAGGGGCAAAATCCCTGGGCCTCACCATTATAAGGGCCTCTGATTTTTTGTCTCAAGTAACAAAAATTAACAAAAAAAAAATTATGAAAGTAAAATTAGTGCCTCTAACCAGAGCCTACTCTATAAATAAGAGCCTCCACATTGACTGTATTTTTTACTAAGCTTAAAATAAAGTACATAAAATTTTTTCTTTACTATGAAACTATATGGGAAAACGATTGTTTTCATTTACATTTTTAGTCTAAAAGAAATATGAGCTTTTACATTATTTTTATACGAAAATGTTCATAAAACATGTAATTTTATTTGATTGAAAAATCGAATCATGAAAATGTTTATTTCTTAGTGAAAATCCTCTTGGAATATAAACTATTGCTAAACTTTTTTTAATGTTGTTGTTGTAAAATACGTCATAACATTAAATTTATTAACAATTATAACCATCTCTTTGTAGTCTCTTTCTAAAAGCATTGCCACATGACAAAAATCTACCCGAATACAGATTCATATCATGTGGCAATGCTTTATTAACGACTTTTGTTTAAACCATAGATGTCGCATACAATCAAAAACTTATAAAAAGAATCAAATAGGTGATCGAACCGGTCGGATTCTAAAATCGGTCTGATTTTTGATTTGGTTAAACATATTTTTGTGGCTTCCCTTTGTAGTAATAATTAAATTGTAATAAAAATTAATTTAATATAATTTTTTTATAAATTTACTAAAATTAAACCATTGCTTTGAAAGAAATTATGGTAATTTTTCGTAAAAAGTTTTCTTTCAAATCGTTTACTCAGCCCGAATCCCTGTTGTTTTTAATTGTGTGTTAAGTGACATCTAGGAATGGGAATAATAAGTAAGAGCTATTTTATTTTATACACCGCTCTCAAATGTTATGACAATTCAAATATTCTAAACAAAAACTTATTTTGAATGGGTCATTAATTTTTGGGAATAAAAATCGATGCCAAATATTAATCATGTTGTATTTATTTTCAGCTGTGTCTTAATTTAAATACAATAATATTTTTAATACTTGAGAAATAAATAAGGCATTTATATTACAGTTAATGTTTGTTGGTTATGTCGTTTATTTGTTGATGCATGTTGTTGATGTATAACAATCTGGGTTGATTTGATTTTTTTGATTTCTTCGCGCTCAATGCATATTATTATAATTTTTTCTCTTTGACTCTCTTTGATTTATTTTAATTTTGGCTGTTCAACGTATTGTCTTTTTTTTACCATTGATTTTAGTTGTGAATAAGTAATGACGTTATTAAATAGAATATTCTCTTTTTAATACATATTGTTGTTGTTGTAGAACGTTTTTTTATTTAACTTCCTTATTTTCTTTTGATTATATCTGGAAAATGGGAAAGCTTGAGAATCTGTGTTTTAAATCAGTTAGTCATTGAGTTGTTTATTAGTGATTTCAGAAAAAATTATTTATCTAGGTGTAATTTTTAATTCATATTTTTTCGTCAATCGAAATCGCGTTTTTTCATACAAACTCTATGAAAATAAATTATTTGTTAGTGTTTCTATGTCCTTTATTTTAAGTTCATTTTTTACATGCCGGCTCTATTCATATCAAGATGGTTCTGCTCTAACGCGTTGAAAAAATAATAAAATGAACTGCATGTGAATATTATAAAAGTTAGATAAGCGCCTCTCTCGCGACAAAAATGGAATAAAATGAACTACATGTAAACTTTAACCATTTGATTTTAAACGTCAAATCGAATAAATGCCATTTTTGTTTTATTTGCATTGTAAAATTTAATATTAAATAAATATACTCCTATTAAACAACTAAAAAATATTCTAAGGTAGGTTTCCAACGAATTTGTCGATATATTTCTAGTTTATTTTGTAATGAATCTTCGTGTGAAGATATTTTATTAAAATCGTGTGCCGTACACTTTCTTCTATGTAGCGACTGCCATACTATTTTTTTAGATTGCAATTCGATTTATGCTACTATCACTATGTTACTATGTATTTAATTTTATTAATTCTTGTAAATAAGAATAAAACAGCAGTTTTCACGAAGAAATAAGCGTATAAAATCAAATTACAATACGTGCCGGCAGCCTGAGCGACGAATTGTACACTCGTTCGAATCGTATTGCAAGATAAATAATCTTTTTTATATTTGTTTTAAAACGTGTGTATTTTTTTTATGATAAACAACCCATTAGGAATGAAAAGACATTTTGAAAGCGGCGCTAGCAAGAGACAGAAAAAAAAATTGGAGGAGAATGCTGTTAATAAATTGAAACCCATTACGAGCTTTTTTGACAAAGTGCAAACACCTGATATTGGTGAAAGCGAGCAAAACATAAATTTAGGGATAGAAAGCAATAACCTTCATATCGATGTTGGTGTTGAAATACAAGATGCTGTTAATTTTAATGAAGATCGAGACACTACAAATTTGACACTTTGTAATACCCCAAATTCAGAAACTGAAATTGATGAAGAAGAGCAAAGCAATACAGTTACAGACGTTTCTGATATAGGACTTCTTGATAAACATAACTCCGATCAATTAAATTCATTTTTTAAAATTATTCGGTTTGAAATTCCATTAAATATTGCAAATGATGATACAAATCGTCGTTTTCCTTATAATTTATTATCGAAAATGTTGACAAACGGAGAATCATGTAAAAGAGACTGGTTGTGTTGGAGTAATAAATATGAAGCGATTTATTGTGCTCCTTGTTACATTTTGAAGAACAGCAAATGTAATGCATCAAACTTAACAGACAAATTTGGGTATAATTCCAAATACGGTTGGAAAAAGTTGTATGATCGTATACCGTCACACGAAAGCTCAAATTTACATAAAGAAAATTATATCCAATGGAAGAACTCGCAAAACACGGCTTTAACCAATACAGGCATAGTTAACCTGCTTTACAGAGAAATTGAAAGGGAACAGAAAAATTGGACAAAACTATTGCAAAGATTTCTAGACGTAATATTATTTTTATCAGAAAGAGGACTTCCTTTTTTTGGATCAGATTATCGTATCGGAAGTCCACAAAATGGTAATTTTTTGGGTTTAGTGGAACTATTAAGCAAGTATGATCCAGTCTTGGCAGAGCATGTTTCGAAAGTTCGAATATCACAAGAAAACGGTGAAAGGATGCAAGTTCATTATCTTTCAAATAGAACTCAAAACGAATTTATCGAAATCTGTGGTTCGTTTGTTCAAAATAAAATCATTGAAGAAATCAAAGAAACCAAATATTATTCAATTATTGCCGATGCTACGCCAGATTCATCTAACAAAGAGCAAACTGCAATAATTATTCGATATGTTAAAATGGTTGAAACAGATTTTTCAATTGAAGAACGTTTTATTTGCTTCGATAATTTTTCAAATAAAACCGGGAATGAAATTGCTAAGCGAATTTTGAGCCTCTTAATGGAATTCAATTTGAATTTTGAAAATTGTGTTGGGCAAGGGTACGACAATGGATCTAATATGGCGGGAACATATAAAGGGGTGCAATCGATTCTTTTGGCCAAAAATTGCAATTGTGTGTTTTGTCCTTGTGCAAATCATACATTAAACCTAGTTGGAGTTGATGCTGTTGAATCTTGCAAAGAAGCAGTTACTTTTTTTGGAACTATTCAACAAATTTATAATTTCTTTAGTGGTAGTCCAAAGAGATGGGAAGTTTTAAAAAAACATTTCGGCGCAGCCTCATTACACAATATATCCAAAACCCGATGGTTTGCACGGATAGACGCTGTTAAACCAGTAGCATTGCACATGAAATCATTAATATTGGCTATAAATGAATTTGAAGTGAATAGTCTTTCGGAAGAAGCGTAAATTCAAATTCGATCTTTTCAAAAATATTTATCAAAATTTGAAAGTGTGCTTATGTCCACAGTTTGGATGAAGTTGCTGGATTTAATTCATAAAACTAATCTCATTATCCAAGCTCGAAAAGCCACTTTAGATGTAGAGAAAGATAATATAGATGGCCTAATTCGAGCCATACAAGACATCAAAAAACAATGGATATCGATCCTTCAAGAATGCAAAACTACTGCTGCTGCAAATGATATTACTTTAGAATTTGCAGAAAATCGATATTTAAAGTGTCAAGCAGCTGCTGAATCACACTTTCACGAAATATTTAACAAGATGGCAGATTCAATAATAGATGGACTAACGCGTCGATTTCAATCCATTAATTCCTTATGTAATCTGTTCGAGGTTTTTTGGAATTTTAATGAAATGAATGAAGATGCCATTGTACTATCGGTTAGATTATTCCAAAAAAAATACGAAAAAGAAATTAATAATGATATTGCTGAAGAAATGTTATTACTTAAACGGGTTTATAAAACCAACTTCAAACTCAGCACGAAACCAGCTGAATTACTGAAAGAAATTATCCATTTAGGACTGATAAATATTTTACCGAATGTTGTGATAGCTCTTCGGATTTTTTTAACTCTGCCGGTAAGTGTAGCGGAAGGCGAGAGATCTTTCAGTGTGCTAAAACGAATTAAAAATTGTTTAAGATCTACAATGAGTCAAGTTCGATTAAATGGCCTTGCAACATTAAACATTAATGTTGATTTAGCGCGTAAATTAGATTACACTGAGGTGATATCTGAATTTGCTTCCAAAAAAGCGAGAAAAGCAGCAATATAACAAAAAACAAACTTTATTAATGTGATTATTTGATTATTTTATGAAATATATGATATAATTTTTGAAATACAAATATTTTTTTCTACAAAAAAGGGCCTCAAAATATTTATTGCCCTAGGCCTCACATTTCCTCTGCAAGGCTTTGGGTACATCACAACACTCCTCCCTCCTTTTAACAAAAGACGACCTATGGTTGTCTTTTGAGATATGTGTATATGCCTTGCTGTTTTGGACTGATATTATAAATATAATTTATAAGTATAATAAGTATAAGTATTCTTCAAATTTTTATTTAATTTCAAAAGGCTTACGCTAATATACTGTATTTTTCACTTTATTTAAAATGTATTGTAAAATATTATACAAAATTAACATTAATACCAACTTAAAATACTAATATAATATTTGAATACATATGTATATACAAATGTCAACAGCTTTTAATTTCCATCTTAATGATATAAGAAAATTAATTATTTATTTAAGTCCATAAGTATCAAAATAGTAACAGATTTTTCATTATATTATAACATTAGTAAGTTAATTAAATAAAAAATTAAATAATCGTTGAAATCAAAAAAAATTATTATTTTACGCGTGGACGAGAGACCAAGCTATTATGTGTGACACATCTTTAATCGATTGTTATGGGTTATTTTTTCATTACGACCAATTAGGATTTTAGTATTTTCTGGTGAAATAATTTCTGTTATGGTATAAGGACCTATCCATAGTGGATCTAACTTCGATTTTCTTGCCTCGTTTTTGAGATAAACTTGATTTCCAATCTCAAATGATTTACTGGAACAATTCGTATCATAGTATTGCTTTGATTTTGGTTTACATAGCAAAAGATTATCATGAGCTATTTTATGTGATTGCTGCAGTTTATATTTAAGATCATAGAAATAATCATCATAATTGTATAGAAGATCGACATTTTTAGAAATTGAATCAGGAATATTTGGTTTATAACCAAAAACCAATTCAAATGGCATAAATTCAGTGGATGTATGCGGAGTGGTATTATATGAAAATGTAGCATATTGTACCCAAGAATCCCAATCAAGAGGATCATTTTCAACGTAGTTCCGAAGATACTCAACTAAGGTTTTATGGCTACGCTACAGTGCGCCATTAGATTGCGGATGATATTCACTTGTATTTAATTTTTGAATTTTTAGCATTTTGCAAATCTCTTTAAACAATTTTCCCATAAAATTTGACCCTTGTTCAGTTAAAATTGATGTAGGACAACCGAATATACAAATAAAATGTTGCATGAAAGCCGCAGCGACAGTTTCGGATTCCTGATTAGGCAAGGGAATTGCGAGGGAAAATTTCGTTAAATCGCATTGCATTGTCAGAATGTACTTATTATTCCGATGTGAAGAAGGTAATGGGCCAACGATATCTAGAAATATTTTTTCAAACGTTTTAGACGATGTACTTGTTATTTTCATTGGAACGTTTTTATTTTGAAAGTTTTTATTTTTCTGACACAATGTACAATTTTTAACATAATTTTCAATTCTTGCAAACATTCTTGGAAAATAGTAAAAATTTTTAAATCTTTTAAAGGTTCTATAAACGCCTTGATGCGCTCCTAGAGGTCCGTCGTGATACTCTTTAATAATTGTATTAATATCGTCTTCATTTGTTAAAGTAATAATATCCTTTTGTTGCTGATTAGTAACTGGAATATTATTATTAGAATTTTTTGATAAATTTGAATTGTTAGGATTTGAAAAAGATTTTGATAATGATGTAGAATTATTAAGTTTAGAATTTTGAATATTTTGAACAGACGTATTGTTTTCCACAAGTGGATTTGACAACTTAGACTTTGAACGAGTTACAATGTTGCATTCAGGAATATCTACCACAATTCGGCTTAATGTATTCGCGTTACTATTCAATTTGCCTGATTTATGAACAATTTTGTAATCGTATTCATCCAATTTTATTCTCCATCTGACAAGTCTTGATGAAGGGTTTTTAATGTTGCAAAGCCATACCAATGGTTTATGATCGCTTACAATTTTAAAACTTCTACCATAGATATAAGGACGAAAATGCTCCGTAGCCCAGATTATCGCTAGAAGTTCCTTCTCTATTGTGGCATAATTTTTCTCGGCACGATTCAGAACACGACTAGCGTAAGCGATCGGTAAGTCAGCACCGTTTGTCTCCTGAGACAAAACTGAGCCTATCGCAATGTCACTTGCATCGCACGTCAGTATGAACTCCTTAGAGAAATCAGGAAATTGTAATACCGGAGGATTGATAAGAAATTCTTTCATTTTTGTAAATGCTTCGTCGCAAAACGCATCCCATACAAAAGCTACATCTTTTTTTAAAAGATCAGTCAATGGCTTAGAAATTTTAGAAAAAATAGGACAGCATTTTCGGTAGTATCCAATGAGACCAAGAAATGATTTTACATCACGAACTGTTTTTGGCGTTAGATAGTACTTTATTGTATCAATTTTCGTTGGATCTGGTTTAATGCCTGACTGAGTTATTAAATGCCCTAGATAATAAATTTCTTTGGATAGAAATTGGCATTTTTCAGAATTAACTTTTAGATTAAAGTTTCTAAGATTAGAAAATACGTCAAATAAGTTTTGGTTGTGATCATTAAGAGTTTTACTATAAATTACAACGTCATCAAGGTACACTAAACATTTTAATCCATTGAGCCCACATAACACATTATTCATCAACCGTTGGAAAGTACTCGGAGCATTACGAAGTCCCATACTCATACGAGTAAACTGGTAATGTCCGGATTCCGTGCTAAACGCTGTTTTTTCGCGGTCTCTTGGATCGATAGGAACCTGATGGTATCCATGAGCAAGGTCTATTGTGGAAAAGTAATAAGAACGACCCGCAATCTATCTAGAATATCTGTGATATTAGGTAATGGAAATACATCTGGAATAGTGACGTCGTTTAATTTCCTATAATCAACTACAATGCGCCATTTTTTTTTCATTAGTCTTTGATTTCTTTGGTACACACAATAACGGAAAATTCCATGGAGATTTCGAATCTTCTACTATACCATCAGCTTTCATGTCAGAAATTTGTTTATTGACTTCGTTTTTTACTGCTTCTGGTAGTCGATATGGTTTACAAAATATTGGATTAGAATTTGGAAATGTGTTAATTTGATGAGAAGTTGCGTCTGTGACGGACAACTTATCTCCATCGAGAAGAAATATATCATTGAACGAACGACACATTGATAAAATTGAATCTTTTTCCTCTATATTTAAGTGAGTTAGATCAATTTTGGATTCTAGTAATGATAAACGATTTTGAATATTGGGATTTGTACAATTTAATTTAAACACATTAAAATTTTCTAAAGGTTCAATCTCAATATTCAGATCGGAATTTAATTCAACGGCGTACTCATTCGAATTTACTAGACTAACAAGTGCAGAGTTATCTTTAATTTTTAACACAGAATTTGCAATAAATACTCCAGGGAATATTTCTTTGGAATAAAAAATTTGTTCTGAATTATTAGCCGATGAACATTTTATTTTAACATAAGTTTCTGTGCGAGCTGGAATTGTTAATTATGTTGGAAGTTTCGAAAGACCGTAAATGAATGTGAAATTATTAATTAATAATTGAATGCTTTTTGATTCAAAATCTAATTTACAGTTATATGCGTTTAAAAAATCTTTGCCTAGTATAACGGAATATTGTATTGGGAAATCATTTGAAACAACCTGAACGTTTTGTTTACACGAGATAAAATCTGGAAATTAAAATTTTAATGTAGTTAAACCGATCCAAAATTCCTATTTTAACTATGCTTAGATCTGCACCAGAATCTATTAGGAAATATAAAATTTTATTTGTATTATGTTGCAAAGTTAGTTTTAAAAACATCGTAGGATAAGAATCAGTGTCAGAATTTTGAAAAGTTGAAGTATTATAATGTTTTTGATAAATCGGTGTATCGGTATTTACTAATTGAAACGTAGAATTTTTAAAAATAAGGTTAGCAAAGTTTGAAGTAGTTGGTTTTGAATAGACAGTGGTGTTATGTTTATTTGAATACTCTATATATGGTTCCGGATCCGTCGAGGAGTACCCAACTGTTCGGATCCCTGCAAGTTTCCCGTATCAGGAGGAGAGCTAGTAGCTACGCTTTGTTCATTTATTCGTTTCTTTTCATTGAATTGTCTTTTGATACAATTTTGAATGTGATGTCCTTTATTATGACAATATGCACAAGTGGAAATATTTGTATTATTGCGGTTGTGATTGTGATATGTAGAATCATTTACGTTTGAAGATACAAATGATTTATTCTGTTTTGAGTTATCAGAGGATTGCAATTTGAAACACGTTGATGCTTTGTGACCTATTTTGTTACATAGTTGGCATTTCGAAGCATTTCCAAAGTTAGAGAAAAATTGTTTGGGTTGTTGCGAATATGGTTTTGAACTAGATAAATAATTTGAAATTGAATATTTTTGCATTGCCTCCTCTTCTAAGGCTTTAGTTATCGCTTCTTTCAAAGTTGGAAATCTACAAGCTTTTACTAACAACTTAATCGGATCATGTAACCCTTCTTGAAATGATCTAAGGGCCATTTTAGCATTTATTTTCTTAATATCCTTGACCGACTCAATACCTGGTTCTAATAAGCATGCCTCGTTCAACTGGAAAAGTAAAGCCTCGACGCGATTTGAGAAAGTTTTCACTTCTTCGAATCGTTGCTGCTTCACAGAATTTAATTCGACCTGAATTGATTCGAGGCAATGCTTTGAACTAAACTGAGCATTAAGTGCTGCTTTAAGATCTTTCCATTTTTCAAAATCTTCAAATTTTAAAATTTCATACGCTTTTCCCACAAGCTTAACTTTAAGTAAATTCAAAAATTTTTTTATTTCGGTATTTTTTAATGATTCTTGTATCATGTCACTACAAGCTAAAAATCTATGTAAATTTTCGGATGATCCGTCGAATTCTGGAATTATTTTTAATGCCAAGTTAACATCTAGATCAGCCATTTTAGAATTGGTTTAAATAATGTATTAGAAAAACCAAGACTATGGTAAGAATTTAATTGAAATCAAAACAGATTATTCGAATTAAAATCACCAGATTTACAATATCGTCACATTAACTTTCGTCACACTCTTTAAATAAACCGCATAACAACGAAGATTAGGTAATAATGCACTAAATTGTTTATTATATTTTGATACTTTGCACGATAATAAAATTAAAAAATAAAATGGAAATAAAACTATTGAAAATTTGAATACCTTAAACTTAAAAATTGTATAGTTGTACTGGTTACTGCTTCCAATTTATTGGTTTAATGTTGTGTAAGATGATTAATTATACTGCCGTAATTCTGTAATTGTTGATGATGATGATACCGATTATATTCCAATGTCACATTATTTTTGTTTTTATTTTTTTTTGTTTGTTATAGCTGAATAATTTTGAGGTGCCAACTGTTGATTACAGATGATAATGTTGAATAATTTGGTTAAAGTTGTAAGCAATTCATTGTGCTTCCATAATCGCAGTAAATTACTGTAGATAGATAGCTCTTGGATTTGTTTAAATTTTTGAATTTTTTTTTTTTTTTTTTGATATGTTGATAAGGAAACTGGATTAGGAATCAAAATTAATTTTATGATTTATTTTATTATTATCACTGTTTGTTATATTATTTATCGTTATTGTTTATGTGCGTGCACGATGAATGCATAGAATTGCAATTATATTTTGAAATTTATGAATTACCCTGTAGATGAAAATGACTTAACAAAGATTTTTATAGGTACTGTTAGTTTTTATATATTTCTTTTTTTCTACACCAATTACAGTATTTTTCTTTAAGAATAGTTATTTGTGTATCAAGAGCGCAAAGTGCCAGCTTGTCACGCGAGAAAGGAAATTGCTGGCCGACGGGACGGAGGCCAGCAACCTTTCGAGCGTGACAAACAACTTTGCGGACGTGTTTCACACTTTATTTTTCCTACAATCATTTTAAAAAATATAATAAAAAGATAATTTTGTAGTAAAATTTACTATACTGACAATACGATTTTATTTTAGGACCGACATTTTGTTCAATCGAGTAGTCAAAGATTTTTTTTATTTTTCATAAAGAAAAACAAAAATTTGGTTTGATGTTTTATACAAACATTAGTCTTTCAAGTGCGGTTTCAAGTTTTGTCACACGTTTCTAAGAGAAACGTGTGACAAAGTAATTTGTTTATTAACTGTCAAAAAAACAGACACTTTGGGCTTTGAAAACAGAGAAAAAAAGCCTGCTTTTCACGGCGATTGTAGGAAAATCTATTTGCTTTGTATTTTTCAATGCAATGTTTTAGTATTTTATATAAATGGAATGTTTTCACTGATTTTGTTAGTTTACTTTGCTAGTGTTACTTTGTTAGTTTTTCAAAAGTTTTTGTCCACTTTTAGTTGGAAAATTCACACAATTCACAATGATTTACAAAATTGATTTAAGAAAAAAAATCGTCGAAACCGAAACCGCTGTCACCAGTGTTGCGATTATGGTGGATTGAAATATGAACACATTAATTCACTATAGTTTATTTAATTTATTGGAATATTATAATAATTATCTATTAGATTATTTATTTTAATGAATTTTATTTATTTTTATTTATTACAAAAAATGGTTTTACATTACAATTTGGTAATGATTAAGTATTTGTATTAGATATAGGAATTCAATATAGGGTTTTAAAATGTAGGAAATATTATAAGTAAATCTAGGAATATTTGTTATTTATTATTACCGTGTTATCACGTCCAAGAGCAATCCCAAAAAGAAAGATTATTATTTTATTCTAATTTACAACAACTCGTTATTGCTCATCAACACCAACACATACACACATAACATCTATAAAAGACAATTACGTAATACCCAAAAGAGGTATAGGGGATAACAAAGATGAGTGGTACATCACAACATCAGTCTGTCTGTGTCCTCTCTACAGCCCAGATGGTTTAACCAATCGAACTGAAACTTCAGATTTAAGCTTTTTTGATAAATTGGGAGGTCCCAGTGAATTATACTCCAAATCGGCTAACCGGAAGTGGCCACTCCCTTGGTCCAGAAAATTTATTTTGCAAATATCTTAAAAAGTATAAGGTTTACAAAAAACTACTAAATCCAAAATGTTTCCAAAAATTAAAACCAAATAAAAATAAAAAATTTAAAAAAAAATTTAAAAATTTAAAAATTAAAAAAAAAAAATTTAAAAAAAAAAGTTTTAAAAAAAAATAAAATTTCTCAAAATTCTCTGTTCGTAAAAGAAAGTCGTGTGTTGGCCACACCTCCATTTTTGCTTTCATAAAGCACAGTCGTCTATTTTTCTTTGTTTACACAATAACGATTTTCGGTGCCATTGTACGTTTATATTTAATTGATTTTTTCGGCTTTTTGATAGACAAATATAAATATTGTTCATGGCAATCCCAATAGTTTATAATTAAATAAATTATTTTTTAATTTTGTTTGGGCGATATATCTGTACCAAAAAGGCAGAGTCTCTTAAGTGATTTTAGGCGAAAATGCTTTTTTTATGCTTTATTACCTCTATGCGTTTCTTTTTTTTATCTCAATTTGTCGTTAAATTACCGTTAAATTTGAAAAAGTTATGGTATATAATCGCCTATCTATACAAAAAATTCGACAGTTGAAAAAATCGCCTAAGTGACTAAAAATTGATATCCCAACACTTTTTTTGCTTTTAAGATAGCCTTTTAGAATTTTTTTTCTTTTTCAATTTAAAAATCATACTCGACAAAAGTTACTTAAGCGATTTTTTCAGTTTTTAATGGATCAAAAATATCAAACCTAAAGTCACATAAGCGATTCTTTTGTTATTTTATTTTTCCGAAATTTGTGTTAACGTTACTTAAGCGATTATTTCATTTTTCAGTTAGTGTAAAAAATACATTATATACCGTTAGGTGTTTTTTTCACGCGTTTTAGGAACAATAATGACACATACGAGTAAGTGTTTTTTTCAGTGAAGTGTTGCTTAAATAAACTCATCTCGTATTGTAGTTTAAAGAAAAAAACAATATTAAAAATGATAAGATAAATAATTAAAAACAGTTAATACTCATCGTAACATGCCGTTTCGATCAATTAGAATGATGAATATGGCGAGAAAAATTGCTGCAGAAAATGTAACTTCGAGTGCGATGCCAATTTCTTCTGGTATGTATTTTGTATTTTCTTCGTGTTACATATTTTAGTTATCTTGATTACTTTATTTTGTTTAAGTTGCAGATACGCTACTCGAACCAAAAAATCACAAAACTCGCTATCTGATCCTCAATCACGCGATTCTTATTCAGAAACTGCTGTGTCTAAACAATCCATAAACATCGAAATGCAATCTAATGTTGCTAGAAGTGTCAATAGTAACCAAATATCAGATTTGTTGCAACATAATGAAAAGCATAACGATTCTAGTTCGAATGAAAATAATATTAATAAATCGTTTGATGACAGCGACATAGACCCAGATTTCATTCCTCCAAAATTCAGTGATACAACTTCATCTGACGACGAATTGTCTGACCTTTCCGAAATCGCTGCTACCATTGCAAGAAACCTATGTTCCGAGCATGAAAGCCATATTGCAAATATCAACATTGATAAGCCAAGTACTTCATCTGCGGCTGTAAATAGTGACTTAATGGATCAAAATGAATGGCTAAAGCAAACTGTAATTCCAAAATCTAAAAAAGGAAAAAGCAAAGAAAGATTTTGTAAACCATTGGATGAATGTCAAATGAAGTGTCGAACAAAAAGTACGTACGATGAGCAAAAAACTATATTTAAAAAGTATTGGGAGCTTACTTCTTTCACTTCAAGGGCCTTATATGTATCTGAATTAATGGAAGTTCGCAGCAAGAAGCGAGTCACATTATTAAAGAGTACTACTGCTCCTCGAAATAGAACTCATTTTTACATATATATAGTTTGGAACTTAATGGTTTGAGGATAACCGTTTGTCAAAAATGCTTCTTACATACTTTAGGGGAAACCCTGAGCTATATTAAGACAATCGGAAAAAAGATGACAGTTAATTCTTTTTATAACACTGTCCTAGAGAATTTTGGTAAAAGAATACCAGTTAATAAGCTTTCGGATAGTCAAATTGAAGAAGTAATAGCTCATATCAACAAATTTCCGGCTTATGAGAGCCATTATACTCGGAATCGGTCAAGCAAAAAGTATCTCCAATGTGATTCGAATTTACTAAAAATGTATAAACTGTATAAACTTACCAAATCGGAAATTTTCAAAGGTATGTGTGTATTTATTTCGTGTAATCATTTTAATCAAACAGATCTTTTTATAATAGGTTTAGGACTGTCTTTTAAAAAACCAAAAACTGATACGTGCAGTAAATGCGACACATTTAAATTGCAAATTGATATTGCAAAAACGGTAGAAGAGAAAAATAAAATATCAACATTGCAAACACAGCATCTTAATGACGCAGATATCGCGTACAAATCAAAAGATAATGATAAAAGCATTGCGCGAATGAATTCCAAAACCAAACTTTATACGTTTGACCTGGAAAAATGCTCGCCTCTCTACACCTCTTCTCTATTCCAATATATCATTTTACAAACGTCAATTATGGACGTATAACTTAACTGTCCATGATTGTATATCAAACCAACCATATTGCTATATGTGGCACGAGGGAGAAGCTAAACGGGGAGGCAACAAAGTAGCTTCTTGTCTTCTTGAACATCTTTTGTTGGATTCTCCGGACACTGAAAATATTATATTTTACAGTGATTGTTGCAGCGGCCAAAACAAAAACTCGTTTGTTTCAATTATGTTCATGATGTTTTTGCAAAATAAGACCAACGTTACCACGATCGACCACAAATTTTTGCTACCAGGTCATACTCACATGGAGTGTGATGTGGATCACTCTGCCATTGAACGAAAAAGGAAAAAGTCTCTCGTTCAAATACACCATCTAAGAGAATGGTATCAATTTGTCCGTACTGTCGTGTCGGTAAAACTCGCCAGTTTAAAGTTTTTGAAATTACACATAACAAATTTTTTGATTTTTTGAAAATTGTCAAAACCAAATGCGTGTGGCGGAATATGGATGAGGAAGGAAATAAATTTAAGTGGTCCGAGGTGAAATGGCTTCGGTACACAAGAAATTTTGGGATAATTGAATATAAAAATTCTTTAACAGAAGACGAACCATTTAATTCATTGAATATACGTCGACGTGGTATCGGATTACTACGTATATCCGATCTTCAGCTTAGCAATGATGGCCCACACATCATAAGTAAAGAAAAGAAAAAACATCTGATTGACCAATTACATCTTATAAATGAGCTTTATCATCCTTTCTATTTAAATCTCAACGATGGAAATATTCCAGATGTCGATCCTGATTTAGCTGATAGCGATGATTCAACATTTGAGGAAGCTTAAAATTAATTAAAATTTTGATTGGAAATTATAATTTTTGAATAAAAACTCTTAAGCTCAATAAAAAATGAATTAAATTTTGAAAAAATAAACTAAGTGGTTTTAAGTTCTTGTTTTTCACTATAAAAACAATAGAAAAATAGCTTAAGTCACATAATGCATTTATTCGCTGAAAACAAAAATTGAAAAGTTCGCCTAAGTACAAAAAACCGTTTTTACTAAACACTAAATTTTTTTTCTTAATTTTAGTATACCCTATTCAAACAGGTAGTTAAAACCGACCTAAAAACGTTAGCAATTTAAATAAAAATCTTATCTGTTTTTTCCCCTAACCGAAGAAAACTTCATATTGCATTTCTGAACATTTGCATTTCTGAACATGACTTTTCAAACTAAACTTTTGTAAGACCTAGTAATTCATGCAATATTTAAATAGATGTCACTAGGCTAAAAGTATTCAATTGTGCCTTATAGCCAACTAAACTTTTTCAATGTCTCGTTTAAATAAATGACGCCTAAAAAAAATAATTAAATTTCGAGGGAATTCTCTACCGAGAATTTCTCATTCGTAATATCTAGTCTGAACACATGTGTTGCCATAATACGTTAGCCGTTACAATTTCAAATTATCGAAAAAATTATGCAACCTACAATAAAAATATCAACAATGATAAACAAGCGACGCCATGTGAAAAATGAAAAAAATCAGTGAGATCAAAATTAGCAGAAGAGACGGACGAGAAAAAACGTGCTGTAAATATTTTTTGGAGGTTAAAATAAAATAAAAATAATTAAAATAAATATTGTTTTAATCCCAAAGTGGTGACCCCGACGTGATTAAAATATGCGAAAGTGGAAAATAAGTGAAAAGCCTCAAATGGATATCGTTGACGAAGATATGACAGAGAGGCGCCCACCGTCTCCATACACGCAAATGCTACGATTCCACTTTTGCAAATGCCGAGACTGATCGACAGTCTAAACAATACGCAACTATATTTTGTTAACCTGAAATTCTGGCTCCAAGCCAGCAACGTTACCACGGATAATAAAATGTATTGTTCGGTAATGGCACAAATTCCGCTTAGCGATCTGGGAGCTATCGAAACGGAAATCAGTCAAGTCCCAGAAAAAGGAAAGTATGAGCACATAAAGTCAGTGATAGCGATGCAAAAGCACGCTGCAGTTATTTAAATGAAACGTTCACCAATGAAGGATCGACTCATAGCAGTCGACGCATTGGTTGAATCAATTCGTTTACATACAATCGGCGATCATGATATTCGCCAAACGACTTCGCAACAACCCACAGCATCGTGTAATTCGGAATTTACTCTGGCAGCATCGTCCGAGACCACATGCGCGTTCCAATTCCCGTCAGAGCATCCAAATTATTGATTCCATTGGAAGTTTCGCGCTAAAGCAAACCGTTGACACAAACCGTGCCATTTTGACGCCACGAATGCCGCCCAGTCAACTAATAATTGAAGCCAACGGCCGGCGTCGGATTTAAGTAACGAACAGCCTAAATCTAAATTCATTAACCGACTGAAAATTTACGACAATACTACACACATCGGATTTTTGATTGATACAGGTGCCGAAGTATCAGTCATGCCACGCTGTCGGTCAGCAGGCTATTGTAAACCATCGGAAATTAAATTGTTCGCAGCAAACAGCACTGAAATCAAAACGTTTGGAACTAAAACACTCAAGTGCACCTCAGTATACGACGTGACTTACGTGGACGTTTTTAATCGCACACGTAACAACCCCAATCATCGATGCAGATTTCATTACAAACTATACGGATTGGAAATCGGCCCGAATTCAAATTGTATGCGCATCACCGTCGACGAGACGCCGAATACAAAACCTACCAGTTTTATTTGAATTGGTTATGCTGGTCTACTGGAAAAGTTCAAGCAAATTACAATACTTCCACTACCAGGAAGGGAAATTTTTACCGGTATCACGGCAGACCATTATAGTGTATCGATTATCACGATTGGAGCCCGTGCCCGAGAAACTCGAAAAAGCACGAATAAAATTCGAATTATTGATGAAAACCGAAATTTATCGACCATCAAGCAGTAGTTGGGCAATCCCGCTTCATATGGTGAAGAAGCCCGATGGATCATGGCGCCCGTGCGGTGATTATAGCGCTTTAAACGCCAATGTTGCCAAATGCAAGAAGAAGTTGTCACATCTATACCGATCATAAGCAGTTTACAATTGCCTTCGCCCAGAATCCCGAAAAAGCGAACGATCGTCAAGCGAGGCAACTCGATTACATCGGACAAATGACCACCGACATCACGCACTTAAAGGGCGCTGAAAACTTAACGGCGGATCTTTTAAAACGCATAGAAAGTATCGAAAACGACGCAGAAATATAATCTCTACTGGCGGAAGGTAATAAAATTTCGATTAAATTAAAACTTCTAACCGTTCCAGGCAGTCGGAAACGAGTAATTGCGATTACTCCACTAGTGACATTCGTCCATTCGTGACACAAAAATTTCGAAGTCATTTCGTTCAGGGAATTCATGACATCTCGAATCCAGGTGTATGAGCCACGGCTAAATTGATGACAAAACGGTTCGTTTGGCCAGGCATTCAATCATATGTCGTGAAATTTGTTCGAAGCTGTTTAAAATGCCAACGCGCAAAAATTGGACAATTGATTGATTTTTATATGAATAAATAAATTTCCAACTTGTCATATTGCAAATAATTTTTTTAAATTAAATTGTTGCCATCTCAAATGGCCTCCGGAAGCTTTGTTCTATGTTTTGTGTAAAATACTAAAATTATTTTTATTTTACAATTTGAAACAAATGAAAAAAAGAACAAATTTCCCTCATAAAGTTTAGGGCGCCCCTAGCGGTCGTGTCATATCGAATTGCTGCTATAATATTTTATAGCACATTGAAAATAGTGATTTACTTTTTGTGTAGATGGCATACTGCAGCACAGACACAGAAATAATGTTTTCGTCATTCATTCAAAAGAAATGACTATCGATTTTTTCTTTATATGTATTGTATTTTTTGTATCATATCTTTGAAAATAATATGAAAATTTATGCGCAAAATTACAAAATATTAATTATAACCATATCATTAAATTATTTTTACGCGTTGTCTAATGCAACAAAATTTGTTTATTCCTAAAATTAGTTACATTTTCCACAGATGGCGGTAGCGCCGCAAATATGTTCGACTACTTCCTTGTCTTGGGATGAACTACCAACGAACTTTTTTTTAAAACTATTAATTGATTTTGACAAATGGTAGATTTTATACAAATAACCTAAATTTAATAGTTATTAGTAAATAAAATATCAAAAGTACTTGTGTCACGAAATTGAAAATAATTGGTACGTTCCGTTCCATCTAACGACGTAAAATATACATAACTGCTGATATGTAGCTAAAGGCAGCATCCCTTAAGGCTCAAACACAATATTGCCCTTCCTTCGCGTCTTGAAGTGAAACTTGCGTTGGAAATAACATTTCAAAGCCACATCATGACACGTTTTGTAACGTTTCGTGACGATTTCAAATGATTTTGTAACGTTCGATTAGAAAATTATAAATTATGAATAATAATTCGACGTAATATACCTTGATAAGATGTCTGGAGCGACATTTTCATAATCTTCATCAGATCGAAGCTCTGTAATAAGGGCAATTAGAACGGAACTTTGCCATTTCTGAAACAATTTTGAAGAAATGCATAATATACGATAGAAATGGAACCCTAAAATGTTTTTCAGATGAAGTTTTGGAATAAGGCCAATTATGATGGAACTTGATTATTTCATAACCAGTTTTGATGCAATTCGTAATATACAATATGTAGAAATGGAATGCTAAATGATTTCTAAATGAAGTTCTAGAATATGGCCAATTTATATGGTCTAATTCTGGTGCCCTACGCTACTATTGGGGTTTTGAACGCTGCTAATGCTTTTCACACACTTCGTTTTTTATCTGCTTTGCATCGGGATCTACCCCGTCTCCAAAATTTTAAAATTAGGATCTAATTAATATCTCGGTATTAATATCTAATAAACGGCTGATTAACGTTCATATTTGTAAACAATTTTACAATGTGTGTTTGATTTATCTTCTATATACTTGTTCTTATTTGTACATTATTTCCTTGTTAAATGGAAGGGAACGCAGCAAATCTTGTATTATTCTAATAAAAAAAAACAACCCGGTTTATAATTTAAAACATTTATTACTATTTAGCTACACAAGCAAGTATCATCGAGATTGGCACGAAGCCATGGTAAATATTTGGCTACACGTGTATATACGCCGGGATATCCAGCACGACCACACCCTACCCCCCAAGATACAATTCCGACAATTTCGTGTTTATCGCCGTTCGGAATAACTAATGGTCCGCCACTGTCACCTTGACATGAATCTTGTTTTCCTTTGCCGGCACATAACTAGAAAATCAGAATGAAAATGTTAACATTTTTGTCCGAATTCGATTAGGTTAAACAATTGGTACGAACTTACCATATTCCCTGTTATTCGCGTTGATCTGTATTTCATACTTCTACATTGTTGTAATGTTAATATAGGCACTTGAACTTGTTGTACAATTCCGGGTAATGAACCACCCTCTGACGTTCTTCCCCAACCAATAACTGTGCCAAGACTTCCGGCTGGATCACTATTATCTCCAGGTAAACATATCGGCCGAATCGTTTTACTGAATTCAACAGGTTTCCTCAGTTTTAACAATGCTATATCGTGATTATAAGAATTCGAATCAAAATTTCGATGTCGTATAATCGCACTAACCGCACGCATTATGGCCGTTGTCTCCGTCGTGATAAATTGATCATGATCTCCTAAAATTACGCGAACTTTTGATCGCTGCAGTCGGCGAACACAATGTGCCGCCGTTAATACATAATCTTGTGTCAGCAATGTTGCGCCACAATGAAACTGTCCGTTATACACGAGACGGGCAAGAAATGGATATTGATTAATGCCGGTCGGTCGACCACCAACAATACGTATTTCTTGATTTGTTGCTCCACATTCTGTTGAAAGAAAAAAAAAATTGAAATTAGCCTGAATGTATGTTCATATGCCCTTGTTACATTTGTTAGGTTTTGTTTAGTTTAATAACACGCTTTTATCATTATCATTAACAACATAACTTTTGCTTTCTTTTTTGTGCGCATACAACATTTTTATTGGTACTTTATTTGGAATTATAATAAATTTATTTATATTATGGTCGATGATAAAATATTCGGTAATAAAATTGATGAAAGAAAAGTTAAAGTAGAGAAAGAGATAGGGCCGCGGTTTGATACATCGCTTCTTGGAATCTCTTCGTGCATTATTGCGTTTAAAGTTGTTTTCCAAATACGTACACATATACATTACCAATGTAACCTGTATAAATAGATTACGATCGATATAATCAGGATGTAGTGATTATTGAATACAAGTTGAAATTTATTTAACCGCAAATAAGATGAATAATCAATATCAAACATTTTAAACAATTGTCACCTTTATTACAGCCGTGCTTACACTTCTACTGTCGCGTAAATTATTAGGGCTAATTCAGCGCAAATTAGCGCAATACCCTAGACACACTGCGATTTAATAAATCTGATTTAGTAAATTTTTCGAGATTCGCCGTAGTTAGATTGTTGTTGCTTTATTTTGAGTTTAGTGAGTAAAACGCTATAATGGGAGTGTATTAGTTTGACAAATATTATGAAACAATAACAGTTTAAGTGGATTAACCGTTATTTAAAACGAGTTTAGCTACGAACCTCTATCACTGTTACCGTAAAATTGACGAACTCGGACGAAACGGATTGCCGACTATAAGTATTCAGTAAATAAACTATTTTGTTTCTTAGGTAGGCCATCTGTGGATTTAAGGTATCTCATCAAAAACTCAGCAAAATAAATGTAACAAGTTTAACCACATATCACGAGATTGTTAGGAAGCAAGAGAAAAACGGCAAGAATCGGCAAATTGGAACTATGAAACTGGACTTTCCATGGACTATGGAAAGAGCACCCAGCGTAGAGCAGAAATCGGATGAACGAATGGCAACAGTCGGAAAGGTGGGGTGATTACAAGTCAGTTTCAAGGAACGGAAGCTGGCTTCGCCATCTGCTTGCCCCTCAACATACATCGCTGTTACGAGTGTCGCACGAGGTGAAAGCAGCGTAACAATCAATCATACGGGAGCAACCCACACAATTGTCCGGGAAGACTTGATCGATTTCTGCAACCTGTATGGACGGCACTCTACAGCACTAGAAAAGGACAAGGAGGTAAACCGAAGGTGGTGCTGTTAGACAGGTTTCGCCCAACAGAGAGGAGGTGATTTGGGTCCCGTTCGGGACGGACAGGCTTAGGTGAGGGGTAGTGTGACGGTGACACCTAGCATCTAATAGAATAAGTTAAATTAATAGCTCAGTGTTTTACTGTACTAAAATGGAATTTTCCATGATAAAACTGTTCTAAATGTTTCTAGGCTCTTTCTGGAAAAGTCATGAAATTTCTAGAAGTTTGGTTTGTGTATAGGCGGACGAAGTCGAATTGGATGATTAGTATTTGTTAAACGATAGTGTGAATAATTGAGTGATTTAAAAAGTAGAAGTGAACAGTAAAATTGTATGAAAATTATATAAAGTGATTTTGTGAATTATTATAATAAATTGTTATTGTTCAATAAAAAAATTCGTTGGTGATAAATTGAATTGTTTTGTGTTTTATCCACCATACAGTGATTCGAACCTTGATTGACAAGGCAAAAACGAAACAATATATTTTTTTAAAGGGGAATGTATTGTTCGTAAATAATTGAACATCTTTTATTTGAAATATTGTTCCACGTTCATTTTTCAATGTTTCTAGCAAAGTTAAATGAAATTGAAAAATGGCGGGAATCAATGTAACATTGTATTATACAACTGGTAGTTGTCCATTTTTTATTATTATTGTGGCTTTTATCACTTTTATTATATATAATTAACCCAAGATCTATTAATAAAAAATAATATAGAAAAAAGAAAAATCACAGAAGCAATAAACCTATTACAAGAAATAACCAAACAAAACTATTTCCAACACAATAACGATTTTTTCACACAAAACGACGGTTTGGCAATGGGGAATCCATTATCAGGGACGCTAGCTAACATATATTTAAACCATATAGAAAAAACATATATAAATAATAATAAAAACAAATTTATGAAGAATATAATATACTGGTACAGATATGTCGACGACATAATAATTTTATTCAACGGCACGAATAGACAACTTGACATTTTTCACCAATATATAAACAGTATACACCAAAACATTAAATTTACATTAGAGATAGAAACAACAAAATGCATAAATTTTTTAGACTTAACAATTCAAAATATAAACCAACAACACCATTTCAAAATATACAGGAAAGAAACACAAACAGATCATACCATACATAATACGTCAAACCATCCATACCAACAAAAAATATCTGCATTTAACCATATGATTGACCGCCTAAACCGCATACCCATGAACAACAATAATTATAAAGAAGAACTAAACACGATCATACACATCGCAATAGAAAATGGATACCAAGAAAACTTAATACATCGACTCAACTATAAAATCAAAAATAAAATACACCAACAAAACTTAACGAACGTCACTAAATATAAACAAAAATGAAGAAAAGACGAAAAAGTACATATCTGTTACATACAATAATAATACCAGTAATACGATGAATAAAATATTAAACAGATATGGATATACAACAGCACACAAAACCAACCATAAATTACAACAACAATTAAAAATACATAAAAATAATGAACTTGAATGCGGATTATATAAACTATCATGTAACAATTGCACAAAATTTTACATAGGCCAAACTGGAAGAAGTTTCGAAAAACGTTTCCAAGAACACATCCAGGAATTGAACAACAATCATCCAAAAAACAATTTTAAATCAAACTACGCACAACATTTATATAACGAGAAACACTCATATACAGATATGCAAACTAACCTACAAATTTTATACAGAATGAAAAAAGGAAAAATAATGGACAGAATTGAAGAACTAGAAATATACAAAGAAAGAAGCAACCTACTAATACTCAACGATAAATTAAACACAAGAACAAACAAAACCTACGAAATGATTCTAAAATTAAAATAAGCAACCACAAAAAACAAACATTAGATATTGTTTACAAAACGAAAAAATTTGACAAGCCAATAGAAGAAAAATACTGAAGAAGGAAGAAGTTCCGAAACCGGTATATTAATAAAAAATATATCAAGAATTATCACCAAATAGAAAGAAATCTATTTTAAATAAATAAAATAAAAATCAATAATTAAATTTTTTAATTATATATAATGTAACATTGTTCAACTTTGGAAAACAAAAGATGAGATACGTAAAGTTATTCGTAAACCAGTGTTTTACTACAAAATGTCAATTTAGCCAATAGCCAATTTGTAAAAAGATGTTCAATTTTTACGTTTAATATAAATGGCTCCTATAAAATAAAGGTTCCTATTCCAGAAATTAGTTGTACCTTGAAATAACTTTTAATATAACCTCAAAATATAAAATAAATAACATCTTCTCCCCTCGAAGCACATCGTCATTTCAATATTTAAATGATACAAACGCATTTGAGTAATTTTGGGGTTAAAACTGCCATTTTACGTAAAAATGTAGACTGGATCGTCAAAGCAGTTTCCAACGTAGTTATTATAGTACTTCGTCAATCCAGTATTTAAGTAACACAAATGAATTTTAGTCAATTTGGAGTTAGGACTCAGACAAATTCCAGATCTTCAGACAAATTCCTCTTCTTGATATGAATCGTCGGTATGCGGCCAAAAAAGCGTCTGTTGATAAGTCACTTACAAGTTCTAGATGAATTGCCTTCTTGGCTAGACATATGAAAATGGCAATGTATTCCTTTGTTGTTTTGTTACAGCGGCCTTTCCACAATTTTATATTAATCGGACCAGCAGAGTCTACTCCGCTGTTAGTGAACGGTGGTGCTGGTGTTATTCGTTCTTTTGGTAACATGCCCATTAGCTGGTGTGACGCCAGTTTCCTTGCTCTCATACAGACTATACATTCATGTATAGTGTGACGAATCATATTTTTGGCATTCATTACCCAATACTGCGTTCTCAGACGTGCTAAAGTTGCTTGATTGCCACCATGTAGCGTTTTTATATGAGCTTCTTTGATAAGCAAACTTGACAATTTCTGATCTCGGGCATTATTATCGGATGTTTTTCTTCAAATGGGAGATTCGAATTTGTTATCCTACCTCCGACTCTGAGTAGGTCATTGAAATGGAGTTAGCGTTATGATTGTACTATTCTTTGGCAGATTTTGATTCGCTTTTAACTTCTTTAATTCTGGTTCAAAACCTTCCTGCTGTGCGACTCTGATTATCGCCTTTAGCGATGCGTTCAGTTCCTCTGGTTTGAAATGGGAGTTGTTTTTAGTTTTTGATTTTGCATTTGATGGAAATCGTAGACAGTATGCAATACTATGAACAAGCCGTTGTAACGAAGAGAATCTATCGAATTCAATCACAGGCTTTTGCACTGTTGTTGTAAATATTATTATTGATTTTCGTTCCATGCTGGCCGCTTGTTCCATTTCTTCTTTATTGATTTTTGTTATTGGATAGCTCAAATCCTTTAGCCACGTTGCCCTTCCCACCAAATTATGTGGGTTAACAACTGAACTGGGTTTAATTCTCGAGATGCACAGTCAGCAGGATTCTCATTAGAGATCACGTGATGCCTTGTATCGCTGTTATTCTGTTCGCCACAAAATTCTTATGGTATTGTGGGTTTCCTTGTATCCAACCCAAAACTGCTGTGGGCTCGCTCCAGCAAAATCTTGATATATTGTTGTTGATGTTCAGCGCATGTTTGACATTTTTGAGCAATTTAGAATGTTGTAATGCGGCGTTCAGCTCTAATCTTGGTAGGGATATCGTTTGGTTTAACGGTGCAACCTTTGTTTTGGCTGGAATTATTGTGATTTGGTTGTTTATTTTACTGTACACCACTGCAGCATATACTTGATTCGAGGCGTCACAGAAACCATGTAGTTCAATTTTGGCGTCACTGTTGCAATTTATCCAACGGTGAATTCAGATTTCCTCTAAACGTGGTAATTCCATTTTGTAGTTTAACCATCTTTTATCAAGATTTAAGTGGAGTTTTTCGTCCCATCTTACACCGGAAGCCCATAAATCTTGAAGTAAAATTTTTGCCTAGATCACCACTGGTGCTAACCATCCTAGCGGATCGAAAAGCATTGATGCCTCTGATAAGATTGTTTGTTTGGATATTGTTGTTTTAGATCCTGGCAAAATAACTTTAAATTGAAAGGTGTCTGTTGAAGAGTTCCACAGGAATTCAAGTGTTTTCACTGTATCACTAAATTCTATAGTGTGGGGTCCTGTTTCTTTCAGATTTTCTGGAAGCTCTTCTAATAACGCCTTTTCATTGCTGGACCATTTTCTGAGGTTGAAACCTCCACCGGAAAGGAGATTTAGTAGTTCCCTTTTCGCAGCGATTGCTTCTGCTATTGTGTTAGCTCCAGATAGAAGATAGATAGAAATTGTTTTGAACAATCTTTGAACCAATTGGATATCTTGACGCTTCATCAATGGCTAATTGTTGTAACGTTTTTGTAGCCAAATAAATTGCAGACGATGTTCCGTATGTGATAGTTTTTAATCTATAATTGCTCATTGGCTTATTTGTCTCAGATCGCCAGAGGACAATCACGAAACTTGTTGTTGTTTTTCAGGAAGCGTCAAAAAATACCCTCAATCTCGTAGTTGTGCTGTCTTCTTTTATGACAGAATGGTGTGGCATGTAGTAAGCCCGAAAAGCATCTTGTTCCGTATCATCTTTAATTAGTTCCATGTGGTTCAACTGGATGTACTCGTTCATGAAATTGTGATACTGATTCTTAAACTCTTCATCCGTCTTGCATCTTTTTTCAATTTGAAGCAATCTAGCTGCTGATTTTCTTTTAGACTCTCCTATTCCCACTTCTTTGAGCTTGTTGTAGTGAAGCGGTATTCGAACTTCGTATCGTCCATTTGTTAATCGCTTGTGAGTCTCTTCATTGTACTGCTCACATTCGATCTCTTCAGCAGTTATAGGCTTCTTTTAGGATGCAGTTCTTCGGTTTTCCAACAGCATTTTAATTGCTTGTCTATCTCTGCTAATGCTGGTTTGAGTTAGACGACGAGATATGATCGATCCTAGCTCTGATATTTGCGCTATGCACTTATGATGCGGATCCCTTTTTATGCCTTCTAACATGATTTCTCCATATATGTCGACATCTATTAAAAGATCAATAGGTCCGGGAGTATCAAAAGCAGGGTCGGCTAAGATTACTTCTTTTTGTAGTTCGTTGTCTAAACCCAATGAGTTCTTGTCTGGAAGTGGTTTAGTGATAGTTCCCAGAACTAAAGCATTAACTTCGGTCTTGAAAATCGATGGAAATCTTAGACTTATTTCTATCGATATTTGTTGATGGACACGTCCTTTTGTTGCTGAAATTCCGGAAATTTCAGTTAGAACCCTTGTCCTTGGCGGGCCTAGTTGTTGTGCTGCTTGCTCTGTGATGAAAGTAGCCTGTGAACCTGGATCGATCAGAGCAAAACTACCGAATACATTCTGTACTTTTATTAGGGCTATTGCTAAAAGTACCGGGCCATTATCCTAGTCGAGTGTTGAGATGTTCAGCTTTACAATACTGTTTTCTTGATTTTTTACGTGTAGCAATGTATGATGTCTGCCTTTGCAGGTAAAACAACTCAGTTTGATACTGCAACTTGTTCTCGAATGGTTTTGGCTGAGACAATTTCTGCACATGATTCGGCCCTGTGATTTTTCTGACAGCATACGCAAATATTATTTGGTTGTGTGGCAGTTACGAATGCGCATTTTAGCGGTTGCGGTTGTAATCTTACTTTTTGGGTTGGTATTATCTGGTTGTTTGTATTCCTTATAGTGTATAGGCACTCGGTTGTTGTGATATGTAAGTATTTGATTGCAGCAGCCGACTCCGTGTTGCTCGTATGCTGATTCAATAAAGTGTTCAACAAACTAGATACGAGTAATCTCCTGTTGTTGAATTGGTTCTCTAATATCTCCCAAGCTGCATCTTAATTGTCTCCAGTAGGTTCCAAATTACTCAATTATTTTCCAGCTGACCCTTCTACGTGACTTTTAAGGTGGTTCATTTTATGTGTCGTGGTGAGCTGATTATTGTTATGAACTAAACATTTGAATGTATCAGAGAAACCTACCCGCTTCGTGTAGTCCCCGTGAAAATGTGAGATTTCTACTGGTGGTAGACGAATTTCTAACGGTTTTATCTATCCTAGTTCCTCTTCTTCCAATAATGTTATTAATTGTATTACAATCTTCTCGTGTTCATTGTTTAAATTTTCGTAGTGTTGGTCTACGAAATATTTTGAATTTACTTCCTGTTCTTCGAAAGTCTCCATGCATATTTGTTCATGAAGGTCCCTGATCTGCATCATCATCCTCTCCATGTTTTTTAGTTTGATTTTTAAAACCGGTCTGGATCTGTTGTGCTAATCAATGTAATTTCTCGATATAAACCCCGCATTCAGATGTCTTGCTGCTTCAACTGTTGCCTGAATTTTGGTAATTGGCTGAATGCAACGTTTGACCCCACGGTGGACGCCACGGGTAGTTGGCTGTGATTAACTCCACTTGTTCATGTCCCATGCTCTGCTGTGTTATTGTTGACCTCTTCAGATGGAATGAAGTTAAATTTATCATTTGTTCCTGCTGCATCTGATGTTGGAAGTGGTGTGGATGGCAAACTTGGTGTGTTATCCTTGGTTCTTCGTTTCTCTATCCTTGAAGTATTGATGTGTTGATGTCAATGGATTTTGAAAGTCTCTAATCTTCTTGTCTTCATCAATATACTCCTTGTAAGACTTGGTCAACATTGCGATTTTCCTCTCAAGATAGGTTTTTGGTTTCCCCTGAGCTCCACATTTTTTGTAATTTGAGATGAGCTGCTGTTCTTCCTTATTTATGGTTGTACTTGAGAAAGCTTTATAAGGCGGCAAGTGGCAGGAATAATTTTTAATGGGAACTAGTATTTCGTGGTGCAGCTTCTATGGTTGTTGTTTGGTATTTTACTTGGATTTGCCGGTTGTTGCTTGGCGTATTTCTAATAGGTGCCAGTTGTTTTTAATGGCTCGAAGAACCAATGTTTACAATGTTATCCATTGTATCGGATTTATGTAAATTTAATTAATAAAAATGTTACCGCTGGTGGGGTCTTTTAATTAATGAGAACAAAATCAGTTAGTGTCAATTTAAATTCTGCTTTATTTTATTCAATGCTACGCTATATACATATGTAATTTTTAATTTTCAATGTCAGCACAAAGTATAAAGTATCAAATCAAAAACATTTATAGTATGCATATTATTACAAGTTAAGTGTCAGCACAATAGATACAAAAAAAAAACACCAAAACTTTATACTTTGGTGGAAATTAAACGTTGTAATGTTGATGAGTTAAAATGACGAGTCAACAGTATCATTTGATTTCAATTGATAAAAAAGCCAAAAAAATCAATTGATACAGACAGACAAATTAAATTCTTAATAAATAATTTGGGTGGGCATAATACACACACAAATGAGGTTTCATGTCAGTACGTTCTGGCCAGATACTTAATGTAAGTGGCTAGAGTGAAATTTTGGTGAATAGACCAACTTTTCAGTATGAAACCAAACTACCAAAATAAAGAACTTATGGAGGGTTCTCATTTTTGCAGAGTAATCTATTGGTATAACTCTTTGGGCCTTGGGGCAAAATTACTTATTTTTTTTTTATTCTCCGAAAAAACGAGACAACCATTTTAATTTTGTCGTAGCTCCGCAAGTTTTCATGCTAACGACTTTTACTAAACCATATTTTAAAGGTCTTTTCAATTACTTTAAAAAGGTTCTGAAAAGTTTTTCTCCAAAAATTCGTCGTTTTTCCGTTATTTAACGTTGAAAGGATGAAATTCGATGAAATTCGACAACTCTGTTCGTTTTCATCTACAGAAATTAAAAAAAAGGCAAGGTTGTCGAGTTATTTGTGAAAAATCGCTCTAAAACATGCATTTTTTTAGATACAAGATCATTTTCAATCGCAAATAACTCGAAAAATATTGATTTTTAAATGAATGAAAAAATATGAAAAAAATTTCATAGACCATTTTTTGCTTAGAATTCATACTTATTTTCCTAATTTCATGTCAATCAGTTTTGTCCGTAAGAATTTCGAGCGAAAAACCATCAAACGCTGGACTAAAAGATAATGAGTCGCGTTGATGATTTATAATGGTACTACAAGAATTTTGAAAATCAGAAATGGAATCGTGACCATGTTGGATGTTTTTCTTACATATTACTTCCCACAAGAATATTTTAACTTATACACTAAATTGAATTGTAAATCTAAAGGACTTTGGTCTTTCACTATTTTTTACAAAACATTGTCTAGAAGGCAGCTTCTAAATGACTGTTGTAGTTATCGATAGCTTTTTTATGTTCCTAGATATTTTTTTTTGAATAACCGTTTACTATTAGTACACTTATTAATCGCGAGAAAAAATTCTTAATGAAAAGATTCATCTGATAATTTTAAATTCTTCTCTGCCAACAAAAATACTGTACTATTTTTATATGACGAGGGAAGCCATTAATCATAATTAAGCTACCGACCTGAATATCGTATTTTTTGATGCCAATCAGTGGTCAAACTTCCATCCTCATTTCGTATAACCATCACATCCAAATAAGCTATCCGATTTCACACGTAAATTTTATTCGCTAGGTAAATTTATTAAAGTCTTTAAGAAAAATATTAACTTCAGAGTGTGGTTTAGACGAGATATAATGAACTTATAAAAGGTATAGGAAAAGAAAATATTGATTCAAAATTTGCACAACACATAGGGAGAAAATGAACAGATTAGAAGAATTTGAGGTATACAAAGAGCGTAATAACCAGAATCTATTAAGGCTGCGGTCGAATTCTCGATTAAATCCGCTAAATTCGGTAAATGCATTTACTTTTTTTTATGGAGGCTAAACGAAATAAATAACGGTAAATGTTTCACGTTTAGATGCTTTATTCTTTATTGTTATAAGAATTGAACGAGTAAAAATAGAAAAAATGCGTAATTTAACAAAAAAGAACACTAAAAACTTACATTTAACGTAATAAATGATTTATCCGACAATTCGGCCACAGCCTAAATGGAAAAGTTGTAAATTTTATCACGCTAGACGATGCATCTGCTACAGAAAACGTTGGTCGCTTTGGCGAGTGACAATTTGCCGACATAGACAAAAGGGGGACAGGCAAAAGAAGATAAAAGACGAAGAAAATTCTGTCATTAAAGTGAAACGGTTGTTCGAAAAACAAGCATCGGATCAAAATTTGACTTATGTACATATATTAAGATATTGAGCTAATTTTTATTTCATATGAGATTACAATAGATACTATTAAATGTGGAACACAACGTCACTCAAATATCCTCCACGGAAACGATTGCACATTTTTCCATAACTTTTTTGCATAAATCCGCAGATATTCCAATAATTTCCCTGGCGATGTTGGCTCAGAGAGTTTCAAAAGTTTGTGTTTTATTGGAATAGACCATTGACTTGTCATAACCCCAAAGAAAAAAGCAAGGCGATAAATCACACTCACGAGGCGGCCAATTGACTGGTCCATTTCAATGGTCTCATATCGATAGTTTCATCAGCTGTGTGGCATGTAGCGCCGTCCTGCTGAAATCATATTTCGGTCAAGTCCAATTTTTCCAGCCCCACAAAAAACAAGTCAGCATATTCAGGGTAGCGGTTTCCGTTAAACGTAATGCCTTGTTTATTTTCGTTTAAAAAGATATATGGACCGGCGTTTCGTGAAAGGCTTCGAGTTGCTCGCTTGACCAAGTCCGACAATTTTGTTTATTAACGAAACCATTGGTTCATCGGTCATTCATCTAATGAAATTACTCAAATATGCACTGTTAAAGTTAGTTGAAAGTTGCCAGCCGAAAGTGAAAAGTCGATAATGCAGATTGTATAACACCAGCCGTAAGTAAAAAAGTCGATAGTGCAGATTACGATATTAACATTCCAGCCTAAAATAAAAAAATTAGTAGTTATCAGCCAAAAGTAAATAGGATACATGGATTTAAATAAAAAATTGTATAAATAGTTTTATGTGTAAAACGTTTCTTAACCTATTCGTAGAAAATAACGGAAAATCAGAAGAATCCAAAAAATTGGAATAAAATCAGCCTCTAGAGTGTATATCTGAAGTTGAATCGTTTTATGTGATTTGTCAATAGCTATGGAATAAAAAATTCTGTTCAAGTTTCCCCTGGGAAATCGCGGAAAATTCTATTTGCCAAAAATCATTAGAAAATTTGTATAAAATCAGCCTCTAGAGTGTTATGTCTGGAGATGGATTGCATTGATGTGATTTGTCAATAGCTATCGCAGGAAAAAAATCAGTTCAAGTTTCCGGTGGAAAATCTAGGGAAAAATCGATTTTCCAAAAATCATTAGAAAATTTGTATAAAATCAGCCTCTAGAGTGTTATGTCTGGAGATGAATTGCATTGATGTAACTTGTCAATAGCTATCGCAGGAAAAAATTCAGTACAAGTTTCCGGTGGGAAATCTCGGAAAATTCAAAAAAGTTTCCAGCCGATAGTAAGAAATGGTTGAATAAAATCAGCCTCTATTGTGTTATGTTTGGAGAAGTATTGCATTGATGTGATTTGTCAATAGCTATCGCAGGAAAAAAATTCAGTTTAAGTTTTCCGTGGGAAATCTCGGAAAATTCGATTTTCCAAAAATTATTAGGAAATTTGTATAAAATCAGCCTCTGGTGTGTTATATCTGAAGATGGATTGCATTGATGTGACTTGTCAATCGCTATCGCAGGAAAAAAAATCAGTTCAAATTTCCCGTGGGAAATCTCGGAAAATTCGATTTTCCAAAAATTATTAGAAAATTTGTATAAAATCAGCATCTAGAGTGTTATGTCTGGAGATGGATTGCATTGATGTGACTTGTCACTAGCTATCGCAGGAAAAAAATTCAGTTCAAATTACCAGTGGGAAATCTCGGAAAATTCGATTTTCCAAAAATTATTAGAAAATTTGTATAAAATCAGCATCTAGAGTGTTAAGTCTGGAGATGGATTGCATTGATGAAACTTGTCAATAGCTATCGCAGGAAAAAAATTCAGTACAAGTTTCCGGTGGGAAATCTCGGAAAATTCAAAAAAGTTTCCAGCCGATAGTAAGAAATGGTTGAATAAAATCAGCCTCTATTGTGTTATGTTTGGAGAAGTATTGCATTGATGTGATTTGTCAATAGCTATCGCAGGAAAAAAATTCAGTTTAAGTTTTCCGTGGGAAATCTCGGAAAATTCGATTTTCCAAAAATTATTAGAAAATTTGTATAAAATCAGGCTCTAGAGTGTTATGTCTGGAGATGGATTGCATTGATGTGATTTGTCAATAGCTATCGCAGGAAAAAATTCAGTTAAAGTTTCCCGTGGGAAATTTTGGAAAATTGAAAAAAGTTTCCAGCCGAAAATAAAAAATGGATGAATAAAATCAGCCTCTAAAGTGTTATGTCTGGAGATGGATTGCATTGATGTGATTTGTCAATAGCTATCGCAGGAAAAAAATTCAGTTTAAGTTTCCCATGGGAAATCTCGGAAAATTAGATTTTCCAAAAACTATTAGAAAATCTGTATAAAATCACCCTCTAGAATGTTATATCTGGAGATGGATTGCTGTGGGAAATCTCGGAAAATTCGATTTTCCAAAAATTATTAGAAGATTGGTATAAAATCAGCCTCTAGAGTGTTATGTCTGGAGATGGATTGCATTGATGAGACTTGTCAATAGGTATCGCAGGAAAAAAATTCAGTTTAAGTTTCCAGTGGGAAATCTCGGAAAATTAGATTTTCCCAAAATCATTAGAAAATTTGTATAAAATCAGCCTCTAGGGTGTTATATCTGGAGATGGATTGCATTGATGTGACTTGTCAATAGCTATCGCAGGAAAAAAATTCAGTTCAAGTTTCCGGTGGGAAATCTCGGAAAATTCGATTTTCCAAAAAATATTAGAAAATTTGTATAAAATCAACCTCTAGAGTGTTATGTCTGGAGATGAATTGCATTGATGAAACTTGTCAATAGCTATCGCAGGCAAAAAATTCAGTTCAAGTTTCCGGTGGGAAATCTCGGAAAATTCGATTTTCCAAAAATCATTAGGAAATTTGTATAAAATCAGCCTCTGGTGTGTTATATCTGGAGATGGATTGCATTGATGTGACTTGTCAATCGCTATCGCAGGAAAAAAAATCAGTTCAAATTTCCCGTGGGAAATCTCGGAAAATTCGATTTTCCAAAAATTATTAGAAAATTTGTATAAAATCAGCATCTAGAGTGTTATGTCTGGAGATGGATTGCATTGATGTGACTTGTCAATAGCTATCGCAGGAAAATAATTCAGTTCAAATTACCCGTGGGAAATCTCGGAAAATTCGATTTTCCAAAAATTATTAGAAAATTTGTATAAAATCAGCATCTAGAGTGCTAAGTCTGGAGATGGATTGCATTGATGAAACTTGTCAATAGCTATCGCAGGCAAAAAATTCAGTTCAAGTTTCCCGTGGGAAATCTCGGAAAATTCGATTTTCCAAAAATCATTAGAAAATTGGTATAAAATCAGCCTCTAGAGTGTTATGTCTGGAGATGGATTGCATTGATGTGATTTGTCAATAGCTACCGCAGGAAAAAAATTCAGTTCAAGTTTCCGGTGGAAAATCTCGGGAAATTTGTATACAATCACCCTCTATTGTGTTATGTCTGGAGATGGATTGCATTGATGTGACTTGTGAAAATTCAGTTCAAGTTTCCCGTGGGAAATCTCGGAAAATTCGATTTTCCAAAGTTTTAAATCCCGAGATTTCCCACGGGAAACTTGAACTGAATTTTTTTCCTGCGATAGCTAGCAGACATAACACTCTAGAGGCTGATTTATTTTCGGCTGGAATGTCAATAACATAATCTGCATTATCGACTTTTCACTTTCGGCTGGAAACTTTCGGCTAACTTTAGCAGGGTCTCAAATATTGGCATGTGACCGAAAAAAACATTTCCTATTTTCTCCTCTCGAGTTAAAATTATTTCAACATTAAGCAAAATTTCCGCAAAAAACCAACATAACCACACCAAAAATATATATTACGAGCAAGTTTTCCCCAATATTTTTTTTTTGCTTATTTCTGGCGTTTCGATTTGTGAAAAAAATTTGTTACTTTGTTCGGTAATACCAGAGCCTTCTAGAGTATAGAGCCATAATCTTAATGACATATTTTTATAAGCTTTTTTAGTGGTATAACTTTTCACTGATTTCCATAGGAATCCATAGTAAAAATGGTGTTTTTTAGCTTCAAGTTTTTCAATGAAAAAAGCAAAAATGTTATAAAATGTTTATATAAAAGTTTTCTACATATCTTTAAGAACAATATACAAGAAGGCCATATTGGTATTAAGTAAATATTAATTGCAGAAATATTAAAATTAATTTATTTCTAAAATATTTTTTTCGAACTTTCATTTTGAAAAATATATCAAAGTTGGCTCAGACAAATTAAAATAATACTTGCTAAATTTATCTTTAGTTTTACTAGTGTACGTAAGATGTCTAAAATGGTCACAGAAAAAGACGAAAAAAAATTATTTAATCGCAAAATTATCACACGTTCCTATATTTTGTGAATTTGTTTTGCTTTTCCTACAATTTTTGAACTTGAAATTTCCCCAGGTGGTAAGTTTTGGTACGATTTTTCCAAATTTTTACGGCCATCACTGCCATCTATGTAATGTATATTGACTTAATAACCAAACGAATCGTAGTTAGCTTTTATTTTAATTTGACCAGAATGCTGTTGTTATGAATTTTTTTTTATATTTTGGTTTAAATAAATCAATTATTACAAGAAAATGAAAACGATTTACTTAAACGATATTCATGTATGTTGAAATTCAAACATTTATGAAAGTATTTCAGAAATAATAATTAAGAATTT
This sequence comes from Tipula vernalis, assembly GCA_958295665.1. NCBI lineage: Eukaryota > Metazoa > Arthropoda > Insecta > Diptera > Tipulidae > Tipula > Tipula vernalis. Next base: position 300,725,552 of record OY282558.1, read on the forward strand.
GTAACGTTTTCATTTAAAAATTTGTCTTAGGAAAAAAAGTGATTTCCCATATGTTTTGTGTGTTTTACTATGAAAAGTTTCGTTTTTTCCTCGTTTCTAATTCCCTTATAAAAGCTCAGATTTTTTGATTATGGCTCTATAAAATACAGGGTGCTCTGGTAATACACGTTATTAAACAATAAAATCATTTATTTTTAAATTACAAAATTTTATGAATTCGCCCGCCTTGCATGAATTTATCTTGCAGAAACAATTTGGAATAGGTTTCAAGTATTTTTGAATTGATTGTTTAAGGAATGGTTGATTTAGATGATAGAATCATCGAGGAAGCCCGAGAGGATGGTAGTGAATTTTTATACCATAAGCTACTAAGTTCTTCTGTTCTATCAAAACCAACACAACCAATACAGCCTTGCGGTTCTCATATATGGCAGATATTATAAAACAAATGTAAATTGGCTTGTGTCAGTGTGTAAGTGAGTTTTATATATTTATATGGAAATGTTCTCAATATTTATTTTTGTATCGTGTTTGTACATATATAGTGACATATCACTAATACAAATATATCTCAATGTAGATTTGTATATCCAATGTATAGGGACAGCTCGGCTTGTATAGACATTTGTGTTGGATTTGGTTCTATCTATTACGTTACTTTTACTCATTTTATGTAAAATTTGTAAATTAGTTTGGATATCTGTGTATGTGTGTTTTTCATAATACAAATATTGTGCGTAATTCGACTTTAGGTTTGATTTTGAATTTGTGTAGTTTATTTCTTTAATATGTTCATTAAAACGCTGTGAGAATGACCTTCCCGTCTCGCCAATGTAGAATTGTGTGCAGTTGCTGCATGTTAATTTATATATACCACAGTCTAACTCATTGTTTTGTTTTAGTTTTAATTGTTGCAGTAGTGTGTTGTTGGTTTTGTCTGCTATCGTGTAGCCATACCAATTTAATATTTTGTTCATAGTATTGCTGGTATATTTTTTGTACATAACTGATAAGTATTTTTTTTTTTTGGATTTTGTTTGGCTGAAGATTAAAAATGGAATAATACCATTTTAAAAGCTAAAGTGATATTTAGGAGAGATCCAATTCCCGCAAACGGCCCGGAATTAACTGATTTGAGTTCTCATTTACACTCCCGCGTACAACCACAATATTCCTAGCACTCCTTGCATTTCTTTGTCTTATCCACAAGACATGGTTCGTCTAATTGGACGATTATAATGACACAATATTTGTACTAGCATACGTAAAGTTGTGCTAATCGAAAAACTAGTACGAAACTGCATGTCCCTTAATGAATAGCCCTACAGTAGAGGTAACGTAATTCTATATAATGTCATGTAGTATTACCACTTTAAATAAGTTCTATATTTCACATTAAATAAGTTCTATACTTCTAACAAATTGAAGTGTTTTAAAGGGATCATTGATTACATACATACATACATATATACATACATTATGTATATATTGTGTGTGTGGGCATCATTAATAACATAAGAATGCAAAACGAAATTTCATAATTTACAAAACTGTCTTTCAGCAAAAAATATTTCAATGGATATTAGATAGGTTCTAACGGGTAATCTTACAGACGCCTACACAAATTTGACTGACCCCGTGACCCGTCATATCGTAAAGGCTTTGAGTACTAGTAATGCACATAGAAATAGGTATTCGCACTAATTTCTACTTCGTAAGGGTATACACTTAAAGAAATATGAAAGTGGGTTGGGGAGAGGTGATAGATTAAAAACACATGTTGATGTACACTAAGTACGTTAAAGTGATTTAAAAAATTCTCAATCAATAATAGATATTATTGTGAGAGACTAGAGTCAAAAAAAAAAGTTTTCGAACAATAACAACGGTTTCTTTTTCTATTTCTATCCCCCCATTTAATTCATTGCAAGCAAGCTCAAAAGCTTCACTAAGATTTGAATTATTAGGATGTTTTTTTATTTTTAAGAATAAAAAAAATAAATTAAGAAAAAATAATTGGTTGCTAATTTTACTTCGAAATTACTTTGAATTTGAATTTGTCTTTCACGTCGGAGGAATAAGCATCATAGAGCGCGTTTTGTTTTTACGGCCCTAATATAATGTTTGTTTCTAGTTGGCTAGAATTGTAACTAGTTCTTTGAAAGTAACTTAATTCATTAAAATAGGTGCTTGGTAACAGAGTGATATAACTTTGAATTGTATAATTTCATCTTGACTTATTTCCGTTGGTGGTAAGTGCAATTTTCCGTAATATATTAATTTCTGCTAAACAAACTTAGGTTGTATGAAATAACAATACCTTCCTAAAACTGTTACCTTTTGGTTGCCGATCTGAACCGTCTCAGACCACCCTACTGTTTGGACGAACAAGCGACTACCAACGGGTTAATTTTTGTTTATTTTCAATTATTAACGGCCCCAATCCTCTAAGCCTACAACAGAAGAACGTGAATAGCGCCTTTATCAAGCCCTGTAAAACAACGAAGAATAAACGACATAAAAGAAAGATTTGGTTTTATAAGCCAATAAAATGAAAACAACATTCTTCTAAAATTGACTTAAAAACTTTTTGTTGTTTTTACTATTAAGATAGGAGAACAACACAAATCTACGTAGAGCTAAGCCAACAAAATATGTAAAATGAACAGAAAAGCAAAGCAAAGAAACATTTTTGATTATCATACAGCGTTAACTTCTTTTATGGCCGAATTTATAGTCGTTACTATTGCTATTATTGCAACAACGATTTTCAAAAATCATTTCAAAATCATGTCAAAAATTCGATATGAATTTCGAATTAATTTTGTTGTTTTCGATATTTTATAGTTTATAGTGATGGATTTTGATTACTACAAACGTTGTTATATTACATAACAAATCTTATAGTAAGGTTTATAATTACGAAAGCTGTTTCTGTAATATGAGTTACAGTTGTATAGTAACATAAAAGTTCGGGCCTTGCTAATCCAAAATAAAATAGTTTACTTAAAAATGTATTTCCTTTTAGCCTATATAGCTTCTCTTGATTTTTTACCTCAAATCATTGTATACTCGGAGGTGCGGAGAATATGTTAAGCTGGCGGTGTTATTGTTTGGCGCCATTGTTTTCTTTTGACATCTGTCAACAAAGTCCAATTCATATAAATAGGCTTAGGATTTTTAGGTTCTAAAAAACCAAAAATATGTTCCTAAAATATGTAACTAATATTGCAAATATGTGATTAAAATGAAAATATATGGTCAAATTTTGAAAAGAAAACCAAAACTAGGCCTTATCTTAAGAGGATTTCAATTCACTCATTATTAAAAAAAAATCAATTTTTTGGCAATAAAGTTGAACTAGCCCTCCTGGGCTACAAAGTGCTGGAAAAGTAGTCCAAAAAGGGTTCCACATCTATACACTTAAAAATTTGGACTGGTAAGAGATACTTATTTCAAAAGAACACCATAACGATTCAGACTAAACGATTCACGCGATTAAAGCAAGTTTTAAACTAAGAAAAACTAAGTTACGCTCATATTTCAACTGAAATCAAATTGTAATTCAAAGTCAATTTTTAATTTAAGTTGCCATCAAGATTATATTCAATTACAGTTTAGAATTCATATTCTTTTATACATATTGCTAATACTAAATAATTTTATTGTTTTATTGCAATCATGTTTCGTATTGCACATTTTTACTAATTGCGAATATCAAACTTACACTTTATCGAATCATTTTAAAATGAAAGTAGAAATTGAACGGTAAATTTTGTAATTTAAATTTCACTCAAATTTGTAACTTTATCAAATCGAGTTTGGAATTTAGCCTACTTGTGTTAAAAATATCTCAAAATTTCCATCTAATTGCAACCAAAATTTTGGAATTCAAAAACAACTTTTTCTCATAATTTTGTCCTCACTAAACATAAAGTTTTGCTCTGTAACTTTAATTTTCTTTAATTTTTCTCTTGCCAGTCCAATTCGAAATACAAACTCAACTTTTAAACTAAAAACTAAATTACAGTTATGTTTTTGCTCAAGTCCAAATTACTATTCAAATTCAATTTCTACTCAACATTTTTTTCAATTACGGCATAAAAATCAAATACAAATTTAAACAAACATTTTGATCCAAACTAGAGTTTCAAATTTAACACTCAAATAAATTCTCGATAAATTAACTAATAACATTCAAATAAATTCTCGATAAATTTCTTAAATACACTTGCAACTAAAGCTGAAGTTGTATCCCAAACTTCTTTCTAATCAACCACATTTAGATCAATCTAGGTTGAAAATTTTACTTAATTTGTAAACAAAATTTCTAGCTTAATCGCAACCATAATTTTGCTTTAATAAAATTTGGAATGCACATTTTTTAATTAAATTGCATCCAAATTTTTGCCCAAACTCTCGATTGGATTGAAATTGAAATTTTAGTGCAAACTTTGTTCAAATTTTGTTTTGCCCCATTCAAAATAAAAATTTTGCTCTATTTTAAAACACAATTCATAACTTTTGCTCGATTCCTGATTTTCTAGTTGAATTAAAAAATTTGTTGAAATCGTGTGCGTTAAATATTTTGCTAAAATTTCTTTATTCAAGCTAATTTTTTCTCTTCGTCCTCTTAATCCATTTAATCTCTGTCGAATGCAGTTGGCCAATTTAGAATAGATTTATGTTTAAAATTCGATTTTTTTGTTCAACTTCGAAAACTGTTTGGAACTAAATTTCTGACTAAAAATCTTAATTTTTTTCGAACCAATTTTGATTTTAAGTTACTAGAGTGAATACTATTCACATTTTAAAATAATAATCAATTAGCAGAATACCTAAATATTTGTTAAAACTTTAAATTTCACTTAAGTTTTCATTTCGGTTTGGAAGTTTAACTCACACAGTTTGGAAGTTTAACTCAATTTCGGATTAAAATGTCACTCATAGTTGATTCAAATCTAAACAAAAAAAAATAATTCTAAGGAAATTTTGTTGGGTCTTTGAGATCAAATCTCGTATTGCAACACTTAGGTATTATTACCTAATTGCAATTAAAATTATTTTTAAATCTTGTTTAGAACACCAAATTTACACTCAAATTTTTTCTCATATCCAAGTAGAATTTCTTAATCCATTTCTAATCTAAATTTCCAAATCAATTTTTAACCCAAGAAACACTATACAACAATTTGTGCTGTTTAAATTCTATGCAAAATGTAGTTTAATCCAGAAACATTTTCTTAATTTCTATTTTAAATTTCACTCAAAATGTTGAAAGGTGTCGTGGTTCGAATTGTAACTCAATTAAAATTGTATCTGTTTAATTTCAAACTGAAAATTTATGGATTTAAAACCGGCAATTTTTTATATATATTTAGGAAAGCCCTGGTTGGAACTTTTATTTAAAGATTGGAATTAAAAGTCTATTTGTAGCTAAATTTGTGCTGAAAACTACGATTAGCTTTTGATTCATATTAAACACGTAAGATGTTCTTCAAATCTAGTTTGTAATTCTTATTCAATTTTTAAATTTTTAAATCCAATTTAAGTTCCTACTCAAGAATTTATTCAGTTACATTTAGGAATCCAAATTCTCATCCAGATTTTTGCTCGAAATTAAGAAGCACTCGGTTAAGAAAACATTGATAAAAGAAACAATTACAAATCAAACAAAAAATTCAATTTTAATTTTTTTAAAACTCAAATTACATTTAAGAGCCTGAAAATAATAATAATCGTAATATAAATTAAGTTAGTTTCACGTTTGATATGATTTACTATTTTAACCGCCTAAAACGATCTCAAATAATTGTCCGTACACACAAAGAAGTTGAGGGAATTTGGTAAAAAAGTTAGGTCTAATATTTCGTGTTGTAACCTATTCATGAAATGACACTTTGCAACCTTCTTTTCATTGAGAAAGCCAACTTCCGAGTTATTTCGGGGCGAATTTTTGGCCTATTCCTCCACAATGGCCCGTTTTAATTGTTCCTTATCGCTAATTTGGTGTTCACGGATCTTTCGCTCCAAATAATGGCATAATTTATCAACGGGGTTGAGATCTGGTGGCTGGGGAGGATGAGGAAGTATTGACTTTACATTGTACAATAACCATTCATTTATCAGGTTTGACGAATGCTTCGTGTCATTGTCATGTCCGGAGCGAAAATCTTGCACATGTCCCATTTTCTCTGCACTTATTAACAAATTACCCTTCAAAATATCCAAATAATTAAACCGGTTCATTATGAAGGTCAAATGTCATCCACTCCTTCAGCTAAAAGCTCTTCAAACCATTATACTTCCGCCACCATGTTTTACTCAAGTTCAGTGTTGGGTTTCCGCCACACCATAACTCGCCCATCTGAACCAAAAATATTAAATTTACTTTCCTCCGAGGAAATAACATTTTCCCAGAACTGTTCGGGCTCACTCACATATCCCAATGCATATTCCAAGCGCTTTTATTATTTTTGTTGTCGGCAAATACATTTCTTGCGTGTCGCACATCGACGATACTGTTGTTTATGCAAAATATTGCATATTGTCTGAGGTTCTATCCCCCATTTCTTGCGTTGATAAACTTTGGCAACGATCGTTGGAGCCCTTAGCTTTCGATTCTGTTTTATTTCCTTCTCTATTAGATGTATTTGAGGAGTGATAAGCTTTCGGTTGCGACTATGCCCAACAACCATCTCTATAGTGATTTGGTTTTTTGGGAGTTCTGGATGATATATCGAATCAAAGATCGCAGGCGATTAGTTATTTTGGAAATTTCCTGTAAAGCTATACCTTCACTCTCCAATTTAATGATCAATTTTTTAATTTCTACACTATTTTTGGTACGGGAATAACACATTTTAAATTAACAGGACAATATTTCATTCGCCGTGAAAAAAGTACGACTAACTAACTTTTACGCAAAAAAAAATTTCGTATTTTACCGTTAGTTGAAAATAGGAGTACAACAAATAATAAATTGTTAGTGTGCTAGTGTTAATTTTCACAAAATTGCAAGTGTACGGACAATTATTTGAGATCGTTTTAAAATGTTTAAATAGTAAATTATATGAAACGTAAAAGTAAATTAATTTGCTTCATGATAATTATTAGTTTCAGGTTGTTAAATGAGGGGTTGTTAATTTGAGTTTAAAAAAAATAAAAACTGAATTTTTGTTTGATTTGTAATTGTTTTATTCATCAATTTTTCTTTAACCGAGGGGTGTACGGACAATTTTTTGAGACAGTGTATGTTGACAAAGAATATGTTGACTTTTCTCACGTAAATGGCACTCAATATTTTACTAAAATTTATGTTTGAATTCTGGCACATACGTTAACGAATAAAAACAACAATCAGAAAACCGGTTTTTCTAGAAGAACTCCGGATCGTCAAATAATGTGCAGTAAACTATTGAGATACTCAGTTTAATTTGACGTTTATTTTGTCCTTAATTTATTGATCTATCTTAGTGGAGTTTAGGCCAAAGTAAAACATTTTTAACTTCTAAAAAAAATTTTTGTTGCCCTAAATTTAACACTTGGCTTATGAAATATAGTATTTGGCTTTATCAAATTTTAAGCTATATGAAAGTCGGATTACGTTATTCTTGAAGAAAAATTAAAAATATTTCGAGTAAACCATAAAATATGTGGTAAAACGTAAAATAAGTGGAAATATGTTAAAATATGTGATTATGCCAAAATATTTAAAAATACTATATATGTGGTAACAAATAGTGCTCATTCGCTTTTATTTGTTCTAAAAAGAATAACTATCCAACAAATTTTTGGTTTGGATTTCCCAAAAAAAATATTTTTTTATCTAAGAATCCTAAGCCTAATCATAAAAGTTTTGTACAATAACGCATGTTTTTTACGTGATAAAAATATCGAGTTTTGTACCTACATGTTACGATTTGACGACATCATTGATATTTTGGTATCATTTGAAGAAAACTGCTGCAGAATCACATCGTATGCTTGTCGAAGGTTACGGTGAGCGTGCTCTTGGTAAATCACAATACTATGAGTGGTTTAATAAATTCAAAAGTGGTGATTTTGAGACAGTGAATTGCAAGCATTGTTGGATGAGGATGACGCTCAAACGCAAAAACAAATCGCGAATCAATTCAATGTGTCACGAAAAGCCGTCTCTCATTCAACTTTACCCGACAAATAATATAGAAATCGAATATATTTCAAAAACATTAAAAAAAAATCAGCGGTTGGATACGACAACATTTCTACAAAATTCTACAATTTCATAATAAATCCTCTTAGCCTCATATTTTCAAAATTAAATAATGATTGTTTTACGAGAGGGGAATTCCCAGAGTGTCTGAAAATTGCCAAAGTCACATTTGTGTATAAAAGCGGCAATGAATCGCCCAATTTCCATTTTGACAGTGTTTTCCAAAATCTTCGAAAAGGCAGTTGAAACTCGTTTCGAGAATTATCTGTCATTTACCAATATTATTAATAAGAACCAGTTTGATTTCTGTACACAGTCAAATACCTTAGTGGCAGCGACTCAGCTGATATCGAATATCAAGTGCAATCTCGATGCAGCGATGTTTACGGCTTGTTTATTTATCGACTTGCGGAAGGCATTTGATTCTGTCAATCATGAAATCCTACTCCAAAAATTAAACAAAATAAACATCAATGGACCAGCTCTAAAGCTATTTGAAAACTATCTTGAATCAAAAACTATTTTCGATATGCATGCCAAAATACAAAATGATCCTATCAAAATCAACAATTGGATAACTCAAAACAGGTTAACAATCAATGAAACAAAAACTAAATTTATGGCTTTTCAACAAAAAAAATAAAAAAAATTGATTTACGCTATACGTTAACGACATACCATTGGAAAATGTTAATGTCTATAAGTCTCTCGGACGGTGGTTTGGCGACTATTGGAGGGAAGCATGTGAAGTTATCCCAGTTTTTCATTCCAGACAAAATAAAAATGTTCATCAGGTAACACTATCTCCTCCAATCACAGTTTTTTTCTATACATATTAGAAATGTAAATCATTTTTTTTTCATTTTTTCATCCCTTCCCAGCTTTTTCTATGTATATAGTGTATTTCGAATACAAAATATTCAATATAAATTAATCATAATTTTAAATTCTTTATTACCGATCTCATAAGAACTTAGTAGGCCGGAAATGATTCTTTACATTTTAAGTTGGTAATAGTATAGACTAACTTTGGCGAAAATCCTAGATTAGCCGTATGGGTGCAATTTCCACAATCGGCCAACTTCCAAATGGCTTCATATAAAATAATCAAAATTTTAAATTCTTTATTACTGATCTCATAAGAACTTAGTAGGCCGGAAATGATTCTTTATATTTTGAGTTGGTAATAGTATAGACTAACATTGGTGAAAATCTGAGATCAGCCGTATTGGTGCAATTTCCACAATCGACCAACATCCAAATTGCTTCATATAAAATAATCATAATTTTAAATTCTTTATTACCGATCTCATAAGAACTTAGTAGGCCGGAAATGATTCTTTACATTTTAAGTTGGTAATAGTATAGACTAACTTTGGCGAAAATCCTAGATCAGCCGTATGGGTGCAATTTCCACAATCGACCAACTTCCAAATGGCTTCATATAAAATAATCAAAATTTTAAATTCTTTATTACTGATCTCATAAGAACTTAGTAGGCCGGAAATGATTCTTTATATTTTGAGTTGGTAATAGTATAGACTAACATTGGTGAAAATCTGAGATCAGCCGTATGGGTGCAATTTCCACAATCGGCCAACATCCAAATGGCTTCATATAAAATAATCAAAATTTTAAATTCTTTATTACCGATTTTACAAGAACTTAGTAGGCCGGAAATGATTCTTTATATTTTGAGTTGGTAATAGTATAGACTAACATTGGTGAAAATCTGAGATCAGCCGTATGGGTGCAATTTCCACAATCGACCAACATCCAAATGGCTTCATATAAAATAATCAAAATTTTAAATTCTTTATTACTGATCTCATAAAAACTTAGTAGGCCGGAAATGTTTCTTTATATTATGAGTTGGTAATGTTATAGACTAACTTTGGTGAAAATCTGAGATCAGCCGTAAGGGTGCAATTTCCACAATCGGCCAACTTCCAAATGGGTTCATATAAAATAATCAAAATTTTAAATTCTTTATTACCGATCTCATAAGAACTTAGTAGGCCGGAAATGATTCTTTATATTATGAGTTGGTAATGTTATAGACTAGCTTTGGTGAAAATCTGAGATCAGCCGTATGGGTGCAATTTCCACAATCGGCCAACTTTCAAATGGGTTCATATAAAATAATCAAAATTTTAAATTCTTTATTACCGATCTCATAAGAACTTAGTAGGCCGGAAATGTTTCTTCATATTATGAGTTGGTAATGTTATAGACTAACTTTGGTGAAAATCTGAAATCAGCCATATGAGTGCAATTTCCACAATCGGCCAACTTTCAAATGGGTTTATATAAAATAATCAAAATTTTAAATTCTTTATTACTGATCTCATAAGAACTTAGTAGGCCGGAAATGATTCTTTATATTTTGAGTTGGTAATAGTATAGACTAACATTGGTGAAAATCTGAGATCAGCCGTATGGGTGCAATTTCCACAATCGGCCAACATCCAAATGGCTTCATATAAAATAATCAAAATTTTAAATTCTTTATTACCGATTTTACAAGAACTTAGTAGGCCGGAAATGATTCTTTATATTTTGAGTTGGTAATAGTATAGACTAACATTGGTGAAAATCTGAGATCAGCCGTATGGGTGCAATTTCCACAATCGACCAACATCCAAATGGCTTCATATAAAATAATCAAAATTTTAAATTCTTTATTACTGATCTCATAAAAACTTAGTAGGCCGGAAATGTTTCTTTATATTATGAGTTGGTAATGTTATAGACTAACTTTGGTGAAAATCTGAGATCAGCCGTAAGGGTGCAATTTCCACAATCGGCCAACTTCCAAATGGGTTCATATAAAATAATCAAAATTTTAAATTCTTTATTACCGATCTCATAAGAACTTAGTAGGCCGGAAATGATTCTTTATATTATGAGTTGGTAATGTTATAGACTAGCTTTGGTAAAAATCTGAGATCAGCCGTATGGGTGCAATTTCCACAATCGGCCAACTTTCAAATGGGTTCATATAAAATAATCAAAATTTTAAATTCTTTATTACCGATCTCATAAGAACTTAGTAGGCCGGAAATGATTCTTTATATTATGAGTTGGTAATGTTATAGACTAGCTTTGGTGAAAATCTGAGATCAGCCGTATGGTGCAATTTCATATAAAATAATCAAAATTTTAAATTCTTTATTACTGATCTCATAAGAACTTAGTAGGCCGGAAGTGTTTCTTTATATTATGAGTTGGTAATGTTATAGACTAACTTTGGTGAAAATCTGAGATCAGCCATATGAGTGCAATTTCCACAATCGGCCAACTTTCAAATGGGTTCATATAAAATAATCAAAATTTTAAATTCTTTATTACCGATCTCATAAGAACTTAGTGGGCCGGAAATAATTCCTTATATTTTGAGTTGGTAATGTTATAGACTAACTTTGGTGCAAATCTTAGATCAGCCGTATGGGTGCAATTTCCACAATCGGCCAACTTTCAAATGTGTTCATATAAAATAATCAAAATTTTAAATTCTTTATTACCGATCTCATAAGAACTTAGTAGGCCGGAAATGATTCTCCACATTTTGAGTTGGTAATAGTATAGACTAACTTTGGTGCAAATCTTAGATCAGCCGTATAATGCAATTTCCACAATCGGCCAACTTCCAAATGGGTTCATATAAAATAATCAAAATTTTAAATTCTTTATTACTGATCTCATAAGAACTTAGTGGGCCGGAAATGATTCTTTATATTTTGAGTTGGTAATGTTATAGACTAACTTTGGTGAAAATCTGAGATCAGCCATATGAGTGCAATTTCCACAATCGGCCAACTTCCAAATGGCTTCATATAAAATAATCAAAATTTTAAATTCTTTATTACCGATCTCATAAGAACTTAGTATGCCGGAAATGATTCTTTTTATTTTGAGTTGGTAATAGTATAGACTAACATTGGTGAAAATCTAAGATCAGCCGTATGGGTGCAATTTCCACAATCGACCAACATCCAAATGGGTTCATATAAAATAATCAAAATTTTAAAATCTTTATTACTGATCTCATAAGAACTTAGTAGGCCGGAAATGATTCTTTATATTATGAGTTGGTAATGTTATAGACTAGCTTTGGTAAAAATCTGAGATCAGCCGTAAGGGTGCAATTTCCACAATCGGCCAACTTCCAAATGGGTTCATATAAAATAATCAAAATTTTAAATTCTTTATTACCGATCTCATAAGAACTTAGTAGGCCGGAAATGATTCTTTATATTTTGAGTTGGTAATAGTATAGACTAACTTTGGTGAAAATCTTAGATCAGCCGTATGGTGCAACTTTCACAATCGGCCAACTTTCAAATGGGTTCATATAAAATAATCAAAATTTTAAATTCTTTATTACCGATCTCATAAGAACTTAGTAGGCCGGAAATGTTTCTTTATATTATGAGTTGGTAATGTTATAGACTAGCTTTGGTGAAAATCTGAGATCAGCCGTATGGGTGCAATTTCCACAATCGACCAACATCCAAATGGGTTCATATAAAATAATCAAAATTTTAAATTCTTTATTACTGATCTCATAAGAACTTAGTAGGCCGGAAATGTTTCTTCATATTATGAGTTGGTAATGTTATAGACTAACTTTGGTGAAAATCTGAAATCAGCCATATGAGTGCAATTTCCACAATCGGCCAACTTTCAAATGGGTTTATATAAAATAATCAAAATTTTAAATTCTTTATTACCGATCTCATAAGAACTTAGTAGGCCGGAAATGATTCTCTACATTTTGAGTTGGTAATGTTATAGACTAACTTTGGTGAAAATCTGAAATCCGAAAAATTGCCTCTGCCTTGTTTGTTAGTAATTCTCTTAGTGGCCGCATTAAGTGTCTTGAACTCATTTCTGCTTGGATCATTTATGGACCTACCAGAAACTTGCGTCCAAGGGAATTTTTGTTTGTTGACTTTCATAGAACGAATTATGGTTCCAATGAACCAACCAAGTTAATGGCTAGAATTTTTAATGAATTTCACCATTTATTTCATTTTGAGAGATCCGGAGTGTATTTTCGGAAGGCATAGTAATTGCAACTTTTAGTCACATTTTACGTTTTTAAAGTTTTCGTTTTTTCAGGTAATGTTCCGTATTGTTAGTATTCTTTTTATTTCTTTTTAATCTATATTAATTCTTTTGTTTTTTTTTTACTATTCATTAAGTTATTAACTGTAGAATAGATCTAAATAAATAAATAAATAAATAAAAATAAATTTAGGTACTAGCGAATCTTACTAATACAGATAAAATCTCTTACAATTTTCCTCTTCACGATATTCACAACACAGCTCTATTTCTGTGTAAGCAAATTCTTACTTTTTTCAATATTTTGTTGAATGCTAATTAATTCATGTAATATCTAATATGCTACCGGTGATTAGACCTTTTTAATTGTGTTTTTATTAACACTAGAAGTATATTAGTATTTACGAACGATAATTCAACGACACCGACTAATAGACAGAATTCTATTTATTTAATTTTTAAATTTTTATATGATTTTTAATATGTACCGAGTATTCTAGTGTTAATAAAAACACGAATTAAAAGGTCGAATCACCGGTAGCGTATTAGATATTACATGAATTAATTGACATTCAACAAAATATTGAACAAAGTAAAAATTTGCTTACACAGAAATAGCTGTGTTGTGAATATCGTGAAGAGGAAAATTGTAAGAGATTTCATCTGTATTAGTAAGATTCGCTAGTACTTAAATGCACAATACATTCTGTATATATATAGAATGTAAATTGTGGTATAATCAGTCCAGTCGCCGCGGCCTGATGAGAAGATTGATTTTTTCATAATCATAAGCTCATCAGTTCGAGAATGGATTGAATTCTCTTACTACAATCCTCGGAACATATTAAAAATCATATAAAAATGTAAAAATTAAATAAATAGAATTCTGTCTATTAGTCGGTATGGTTGAATTATCCTTCGTAAATACTAATATACTTCTAGTGATAATAAAAACACAATTAAAAAGGTCTAATCACCGGTAGCGTATTAGATATTATATGAATTAATTAACATTTAACAAAATATTGAAAAAAGTATATATTATAGTTTCATTGAAATCCCTTTGATTTTTTTTACAATCGTTAAAAAGAAATTGTTTTAGAAACGCTACAAAACTATTGCATTTCTACGGTGAATCAACAAATCCAAATCCCATGTACTGTGAGCGTAAAAAAAAAGTGCAGGTACACCTCAATGCATCATATTTGAATTTAAATTATAACTTTTGTTACAGTTCAATGTTTAAAATTAGAATAAATATTAAATTGGCACTTCATTTCTTATTGAGTGACAAATAAAACTCAGTCAAAAAGCATCAAAAAAAAGTATACAGCATTGGAAACACACTGTAGATCAGAAAATTTACAGTTTGGTTTGAATTTGTTTTGCTTTTTTACTATATCCATGTTATAGTATTTATTTTGGTTTCTCGATAAAAACCCGTACAAAATTTTTGTTCAAACATCTCTCGAAACGTGAAAGCTCGTATTAAAATTCAGGCAAGAGCCACAACACAGTGAAAACACTTATTGATAAACACCAAAAATTCAAGCAACTAGAAAATCGCCTACGTACCGGTAGACCAAAGGGACTTTTTTCTTCTGAAATAAGTTCAGTTGTTAGGGAAGTGAAATCCGACAGCAAGTGCGAGAAATGTCTTATTTAGGATCGAAAAAACCACCAAAAATTTGGAGAAGCAAAAATCAACCACTTGCGGAAAAAAAATATCATCACCACAGTGAAGCACTGTGTAGGCTCGGTAATGGTCTGGGGGTGTATAGCGGCGACAGGCGTAGGAAATCTGGTGTTTATTGATAGCTCCAGAATAAAACAAACTATTTAAATATTTTGAGGGAAAACTGGGCACCCGGCGTCGCTAAATTAAATTTAGATGAGTTATAAGTCTTCCAACACGACAACGACCTGAAATATACTGCAAAACTAGTAAAATAATGGTTACTAAGCAGTTAAACCATCCAGCACAATCGCCAGACCTTAACCCGATAGAACATTTGTGGGAGTATCTCGACAAACAAATTCGAAAAAGGGTCATAAGCAGCAAGCCTTGAAATCCATATTGTTGGAGGAATGGCAAAAAATTCCAACTGAAATAACCACAAAGTTGGTCGAGTCAATGCCGAGAAGGTTAGCAGTTTGACGGTTCTCAAATCAAAAGGGAATTAGACGAAGTATTAATATGGTCTTTTTAATTCATTAATTAAATAGTGTTAGAACTGTACACTATTTTTTGACGCTTAAAAAATTAAATATTTTTTGTTATGTCTTTTATTGAATTTTTATTGTTGTTTTTTTTATGAGTTTTGTTTGTTATTTAATAAGGCATGGAGTACCAGTTAAATATATGCCCTAGGTTTAAACATTGAAGCAATTATTTAATTTCAAATATATGGTATCTCATTGAGGTGTACACTTTTTTTGACGCTCACAGTAAATCAATAGAAGTCTTCCAGGATACTTTTATTTGCAGTAATTGATTCCTATTTTTTTTTTATATGCAGTTTTCGATCCGCGATTGATTCGCTCCCGCGGATACTATAATTGACATGAATATATAAAATCTAGTTTATGGTTTTGTTAAAAGAAATGAATCAATTGGCCCATCGCAAATAAGAAGTAAAATTAATTAGAAGAGTGGCGTTCTAAATATTTAGTCGACAATGATTGCACTTCACTTCGAGTATTGTATACAATACTTATACAAAAGAAACTGCTACACTGCTGTGCTAAAAATATTTTACATAACTACGTTTTTGGCCGAATTGAGTTATTGATGCCAGTCGACAGCTAATATTAAAAATTTATAATTGAAATTTAAAAACAATAATTAAGACTAAATAGAGAAACAAAAACTATAAAAGTTTAAAATTTTCAACATTTTAACATAGATCTTCTCAAAATGCATTTTCTATAGTTATGTAAACAAATGTAGTACGACAGTGTAAGCAATAACCAAAAGTTACAAGTAGGTATGTAGAGTAAAATATGTTAGTACTTGACAAATTTGGAATATTGCGAAGGAAAGTGGATTATCTAACGAATTTCCAAGTAATTTAAATATAAAACAAAGATTCTTTTAAAGTAAATAAAAGAAAAATTCCTTTGGCTTGGTTTTTATGCCTCTCGAACCGTGTTGTTGTTGCTTAAATATTTGGTTTGTGTTGA
The DNA here is from genome assembly GCA_958295665.1 of Tipula vernalis. NCBI lineage: Eukaryota > Metazoa > Arthropoda > Insecta > Diptera > Tipulidae > Tipula > Tipula vernalis. Next base: position 300,742,002 of record OY282558.1, read on the forward strand.
TCAATGGTAAGCGACTCTCTTAACCCCTATACTAAACAATATAACGAACATGATCAATATTATGAAATGATGTGCGATTTTGCCGTTGACCCAAATTAATTGAAACAACAATCATCGACGCACTGGTTGTTTAAGTTTCAGTATCAAATGTACTAACTATACTAATTGAGTATCATTCAATCAACTGATTCATTATATCAAAACTCATCATAAACTCACTACGCTAATTTCGTAATTTTCTACTAAATTGTGTGTCTTAATTATTTTTTGGCTAATTGACATTTTGCTTTTTTTACAACAAATGCGGGGGAAATCCATAAAATTTGAAAACCACATAACATCCGTTATTTAAATTTTTTGCTTTTATCAAAAGAAAGTGACCGATTAGATAATCCAAAAAAAAAAAAAAGTTACCACATTCTCTGTCATAACTCTAGTTTTGTAAATATTTACAATTTACATGGGCAGCATTTGAAAGTGCATCTAAGCACCACAAGTAGGTTGTTAATGAGCAGCAGTAACGCTCTAAGTCAGATAAATCCAAATTAAATTACGATTAATCTTTGTTTGTTTACACGCATAGTGAAAGTGAAATATTATATGTTTATCTTCATATGTCTTCATATAGCTATCACCAAAATAAACTTACCACAATTACAACTTTTTATTCCACTCGATTCACCGTCGCCACCAATTTGCGCAGCCAAATCCTCTAGTCCGAATACGGCATCAAAGAAAAATTTACCTTTTCGCGTTGAATTGCGAATAGGATGATCTGATATTTCATTTTGTCTACTGTCTTCGATACAGTATCCTAAATTGGCAAATATTTCTAGTATAACTATTAATTTAATTAGTAAATTCATTATTTATTAGAAATTTTTAGAACTATTATAATTCACTTTAAAATCAATTATTATTATTTAATATTTGTTTGTTGATTAATAAGTATTATAATTATATTATAGCACAGCCACATTTAAAATAACCACATTTTTGTTGTTGTCGGTGATTAAAAGAAATAAATAATTTACTAATTAATTAATAACTTTTTATAGTTATAATTAAAACATAATTAAATACACTTGATTTTCACATTTATTTCATTTGAAACATTTTCGTTCTAAAATTAATTGATTTATTTCGAGGTAAGAAGGGTACTTTAGGTATTTTCACTTTAACATTTACCATTCAATAAAACCATAAAAATATAGGTATTTTCCGATCATATATAATTTAAAAATAAAAAATATTAAAAATTTCACATAATCTTTTACAATAATATAAAAAAAATTTCACTTTTGATTTTTTTTTTTTTTTTTTTTTAAAAACTCTATACTTTTCACTTTTTATTATTGGAGTTTGGATTTTTACTTTTCTTATAATTTATTAAGTGTTTTTAGTTTACTTTTTTTCATTTCAATTCCTCTTATTTTCAAGTTCAAGTTATTTATTTATTATTGCTGTTTATTTTTTTTTTTAGTAACAAAAACTTTTTTTTTTGTTGCGTTTGATTCAAAATTTATTAAAATTTATTATGCTAGTATATAGTGATATATTTGGTGTATATCACAAGACCTTGACAATGCGACTATTTTAATCGCACTGTTTCGAGGTAAGGTTGCGCGATTTAACAAAAAAAAAAAAAAATATCTTGTTGTTTTTTTTTTGTTTCTTTTAATTAAATTGAGCTTATTATCTTTGTAGTTTTCTTTTTTTTTTCTTTAACAATATGTTGAGTAGAGCGATTGCGCTGAGAAATTTATATTTTTTAATATGTTTTTGTAAAGATTTGTGTATAAGTCACGAGTAATGGCACATATTAGAGTTTGAGGAGTGGGTAAAATAATATTGTTTTGGATAAGAGGAGAAATTTTTATGAAATATAAATTGTTAAAAAGAGGGGAAATATATATAACTATGTATGTATATATGCAAATTGAAAGAATGCAAATAAAACAATAACGTTTTTGTTACACAATGTGTTACATTCATAATATGTGAAATTGATCCATTGGCGTAGATCTTTTAATTAAATTATTGGGTAACAGTTTATTGTTTATTAAATAAATTCATCGGGGCAAATCATCAGGCAAAGAAAGTTAAACAAATGTAAAATATTGGCTGGTAATTAGAATGTATTGCAGCAGGGTCGGTCTGGTCTGGCTGACAAGAGCTATTTGATAAAATTGTTGGAGTTCGGCGAGCCGGTTGTTAAGTTATTTGTTCGACAACCTATTTATTTAACTTTTAATTATTAAAGAACATATATATATATATATATATATATATATATATATATATATATATATATATATATATATATATATATATATATATATATATATATATATATATATATATATATATATATATATATATTGGTAACAGATAATTTAAAAAAATAACAATAATTCGGTCTTTGTCCTGATGTCCACAACTCGAACTCGTCCATCTTTTGCGGGGTCCATCTTTGGCTGCACGACAATTCCCTTTAGCCAAACGTTTCGGGGATTTTCGGAATCCATTACGATGATAAGGTTTCCAATATTAATGTTCGGACATTCAGTGTGTCCATTTGTTGGAAATGATGACTTGTGATAAGTATTGGTTTACCCATCTTTTCCTAAATTGTTCCAACAATTGTTGAGTGCCTTTCCAGCGGTTTAGAAAATTCAGGTCTTTGTCACCCGTCTGACCAAAACGTAAACTTGCATCTGACGACAAAATCAAAAAATGATTTGGTGTTAATGGTTCTGTGGCCGGCTGTTTAATATATTTTCGATCTCACAGAATAGTGTCCGAAAAGCATAATTGGTGTTGTTTGACTAACCGTATGAGACGCCCTCAGGCACCTCTTATATGTGGTGCGGCTGGTGGGTTGAAATACCATCTGCAGTTCTTCATGGTAAATGTCTGCTGCATGTCGATGTGGTACCAATAAGAAATGGCATCAGCTATTTCCTTTTCGGCTTTTCTGAAGTTGGTGTCCTTGTCTGAATACATCTCTTCAGGGAACACAAACATAAAGGCGTTACTTGACAAGTCGTGTGCAATTTTCAGATGTACGGAGTACGGCGCATTTTAACCATGCAAGTGAAAATTACATCGTAGCGTTTTATTCGACATCGTGCAATGGTTACTGTTTAGCATCTTCACTCATGGCCATACAATAAAACACCAAGTTGTTATTCATAATTTATTTGGTTTTATTACAAAGTTTTGCTACACTGAATACACTTTAATTTGCTTATTTTTTACGACTTGAGTGGTTTAGGTATTGGCTAAGTTTAATGACATCACAAACGAGATTCCAATTTGATGACGATGATCGATGAGCAGCTGTTCCTTAAAAAGAAAATAATCAAAACTTTAATTTCACAAAATATAGCTTGTCAGTAGATATTTACATATGTACGTATCTTGGTATTATTAAGTTAACGATGTATTGTATTTAATCACTTAATTTACATAAAACTAAATTAGTAAAATCAAATTAATAAATAATTGTAAACAAACTGTCAAATTAAAACAATGTACACAGACTGTCAAATTTTATCATAGGGTTGTATTGATTTATTGTATATCCGCGTCAATGTAAACAAATCTATACGCGCATAGTATTCTTTCATCATTGTCGCAGTTTCCATTGTACAAAATTAGAAAAATAAAAAGCATCACTCGTACAAAATTCTTCCTATGGACAGCACACTGTGAAATAAAATTATAAGCGAAATAATTATTATAAATAAATATTAAACCAAATAATTATTAAAATACAATTTGTTTTATTTAAACTTACGAGTCACCAGCGGAGAAGGAAAGTGTGTGTGCTGTACATAGAAAAGTGGTCCTTCGAGCCGGATGGAAAATTTTCTTAATTTTCCTTTGAGAAACACGTGTGTATAGACCGCGAATTAATGTTAAAACTGTGAATGTGTACAGTGATTCGTGTTAACAGTGAAAACGCGCGAGGGTCAATTGAATTGGGTGCGATTAAATCATCGATTGAAACCTCCTAAAAAATTAAAACGGGAGTTACAATACCTACAACGTATTTGTTTGCGAAAATTGCAATTAAATTAATTTTACGGAACGATACCACGTGAACGAAGAAGCGACGCCATGTTGATGTGATCAACATAGATATTTAGTTAACGCAAGTACGGGATCATCAAAGTTACAAGGGCAACTATTCTTGGAGCGTTGTTATTGCTTTAGTGTTTTTGAAGTGGCGTCATACGTCTTATACTAATATCAAATTTTGGCGTATAATAATATCGAATTTGGCGAACAGTTCGAGAATATTTCATCCGCCATTTTAAAAAAAAAAAAAAAAATCAGCGGTGCGTCTACACGTGGCGCATATCTTATATATAACAGTACACAATTGGAAAGCTGTTCTCACCGAAAATCAGTTCAGATTCTGAGGGCAACTTCAGAATCCGTCTGCAACGAGGGAGTGACAAACAGAAATCAAGTGAAACCTAACGGCGGTATCTCATCAAAAATCAGTTTAGGTTCTGAGGGTACCTTCAGAATCTGTCTGCAACGGGGGAGTGACAAAGAGAGGCGATCAAGTGGTAAGCAAATTTTAGTGTCGTGTAGCAAAAATTATAATCTTTCATCTACTCGTTGGTAATTTACTTGTCTAAATTTCGTGGTCGTGGGTCCATCGTGGTAAAATAAATAATTCTGTGAGTGTAGTGACGTGTTGTTATCAAGAGAAAATAAAGGGATATCTATTTTACAATTCCGTGAATCGTAAATCAAAACATGGCCGTTCAAGAGAAGGAAGTCACAGCAAGAAGACGTCTAGCACAGGGCTCTATATTGAGAATGGTCAAATTTGCAGATGGCATGACGGACAAAACTACAGTGATCGAAATGTCAACTCGATTATAACTCTTGGAAAGGGCGTTTACCGAATTTGTGACTTGTGAAGCCCAATTAGGGAAATTTGACGTACGTTCGGAATTACCTGACTATGAACTAAAATATCTTAGTGTGAAGGCCAAACTAAAACAAGGAATGGTGGTTCCAGAGCAAACCGAAGAGTCTGGCAATATGGAAAAAATTATGTCGCGCATTTTACGTGGGCAAAACGAATTTCTTACCAATTTATCGGAAAATTTTACGAGTTCAATGAACCAAACTATTGCTCATTCGTCAGACGAACCTCAAATTTTTTCGCGCCTTCCTAAATTGAATGTACCCATTTTTTCCGGTGACTATAAGGAGTTTCCAAGTTTTAAGGACTTATATTTATCGTCAGTGCATAGTAAAATAGGGTTAAATGGCGTTGAAAAATTTCAATATCTAAAGGGTTATCTTCGCGGTGAGGCGGCAGATTTGGTCAGGCACATAACTGTATCCGAAACGAATTATAAATCAGCATGGGAAAAAGTATGTGAGCGATACGACAAAAAGAGGCACGTATTAAACGGCTTCATCAAAACATTTTTGGATCAACCAGTAGCGAGAACAGAATCTGTCACCTCATTAAGGAAGCTGCACAACACATCGGACGAGGTGATGCGAGGTATCACAGCATTAGGAGATGATGCAGCAGGGAAGGATCCATGGTTAATTTACTTATTGCAACAAAAATTCGATCAGGAAACTAAACAGGCATGGGCGCATCGATCAGTGGGAAAAGACTTTCCAACGTTTGCAGAACTACTCAAATTCCTCAGTGAACGCTGTGACGCGTTAGAAACCTGTGAGCCAAGGAAGTTTACTACAGCCAAAGCCATCGCCGTCAAAACTCATCAGCTAACAGTAGAACAAATGCCAAAGGCTCAGGAGTGTTGTACATATTGTCAGGGAAGTCATCAAACTTATGCGTGCGAATCATTTAAGGCTTTAAATTCAGAACAACGACGTAGTCAAGCAGCAAATCTAAAATTATGTTTTAATTGCTTAGCGAACAATCATCTAGCTAGTCGTTGCTACAGTAAGCGATACTGTATGAAATGCAAGCGTAGACATCACACACTCTTACATACCGACGTGAGCACAAATATCAGTATGCAGCAAGAGGGAAGAGCAGTGAATACTGCAACTTGTCCGAATAATCCTAGTGCATCTAGTGAATCAACAAGCATTGTCAGTGGTAATATTTGTGGGATAGGCGCGGCCTTGCTACCAACAGCAGTAGTAATGGCCAGAACGAACGATGGTCAATATCGTACGTGTAATTTGTTATTAGATTCAGGTTCACAACTATCGTTCATTTCTGAAAAGTGCATCAAGCGATTGGGACTCCATCGAAGTAAAGGAAAGATTCGTATTGAGGGACTTGCAACGTCGAACGTCTCAACAACTGGGAAGGTAAGTTTCGTGATTTGTTCACGATTTGATACATCGAAGATGGTAACAATCAAGGCATATGTGTTGCCAAAGATAACATCCCTAACAACGAGTGGCGAAATGCTCACAGGTGAAGTTGAAGAGCTAAAATTGCAATTGGCGGACCCGAACTTCCAACAGAAGAAAGAAATAGATATTTTATTAGGCGCAGATTATTTCTTTTACGTGTTAGGTAGCACACATCACATTTTATCGACTATCGTGGCTCAAGAAACATTATTCGGATATGTTATTTCTAGGAAACCACCCGCCAATTCAAGCAATGATGAAGAAAACTTAATGCCTTATAAAAACTTTCACGCGAGAACAGTAAATGACGATAGTTTGGAGACGTTATTGCTCAGGTTTTGGGAACAAGAAGAGATATTTCAACAGGTTCCTTGGTCAAAGGAGGATCAATTATGTGAAAACCATTTTATAACAAACTTTAGAAAAATCAATGGTCGATTCATCGTGCAGCTACCCATCAAACCAAACCCAGCACCATTCGGACAATCATATAACACAGCATTTCAACGGTTGGTGTCCATGGAACGCAAGAGAAGCCGAAATGTGGAATTTAACAAGATGTATATTGAGTTCATGCGCGAATACGAATTGCTTGGCCACATGAGAAAATTAACTGCAGATGAAATTAGTGCCAACACCAGGGAGGTGTTTTATCTACCACACCATGGAGTCTTGCGAACAGATAGTACCACAACAAAATTGCGAGTCGTGTTTGACGGTTCAGCGGCATCATCAAACGGAACGTCATTAAACGACAACTTATTAGTTGGCCCTTCATTACAAGATACACTTTGGGCAATACTCTTACGATTTCGGACATTTAAGGTAGCAATTTGCGGTGACATAGAGAAAATGTACCGACAAATTTTAGTAGATCCAGTAAACACATCGTTGCAGCGAATTCTATGGCGAGAGTCTTCGGCAGAATTAGTCAATCAGTATGAACTGTTAACCGTTACGTATGGTACTGCATCGGCGCCATTTTTAGCCGTTCGAGTATTATTTCAAATAGCGAGTGATTGTGAAGAGAAATATCCAACCGTGGCATCAGTTATTAGGAACAACTTTTACGTGGACGATTTATTAATGGGTGCAGATGACGAGGCACAAGCTACAAATTTAAAGCAACAACTATCGCAAGTGTTAGCCGATTCGGGGCTCATTTTACGAAAGTGGCGGTCAAATCGTCGTTGTCTAGGCGAAGCAGATATCGAGTCGCAAATCTGTGAAGAAGGTCGTAGTTCAAACCTATTAGGCTTGTACTGGAATCCACTACAAGACACGTTTTCGTTTAAAGTTGCTAATATACCCACAATTGCTCATACTAAAAGAACCATGTTATCCATCGCGTCACAAATATTTGACCCATTAGGGTGGTTAAGCCCATTCACTGTTAACTCAAAAATTTTTCTTCAAAATTTATGGCTAACCAAACTTTCATGGGATGATCCAGTGCCGTTTGAGCTACATCGTTCTTGGCAGCAAATTCAACATCAGTTTGGGCAATTGAAGGATATTCATATACCTCGATTTACATGCAAATTAACAGATGATGTTCAATTTCATGGATTTAGCGACGCCAGTGAACTAGCGTATTCTGCAGCTGTCTTCATCCGTACTCGCACAAGTGGAACGATTAATGTGAATTTGTTAACGGCAAAAAGCAAAGTAGCTCCAATGAAGCAAGTGAGTTTACCAAGGTTGGAGCTCTGTGGAGCACATTTATTATCAAAATTATTAAGAAAGATTATCGATGCGTATCAACTTAAAACTGCTTCCATTCGGCTATGGATAGATTCAACAGTAGTTTTATCCTGGTTATCAACACATCCACGCAAATGGAAAACTTATGTAGCGAATAGAGTAGCAGCAATACATCAATTAGTACCCGAAGCGAGTTGGGGACATGTTACAGGCACTGACAATCCGGCAGATTTAGCTACTCGTGGAATTAGCGCGAATAAATTAATCGATAGCAAGTTGTGGTGGAAGGGACCAGAGTGGTTAACTGAAAACGAACAATACTGGCCACCAAAACACAAAGTGATCGACACATTACAAGAAATGCGAGCGATCGAAATTCAATCACTTAACGCGGTAGTGACAAAATTTAATCAAAGTCCGGTTGTAGCACTATGGGAACGAATATCAACTTGGTCGAAATTAGTAAGAACAATGGCATACGTAAGGCGATTTATTCATAATAAAATTACCAGTAAATCAGAGAACAAAGTAACCGGCCATTTTACTGTATCAGAAATCACCGACGCGGAAACAACAATTATCAAGATCGTCCAAAACATAGAAATGAGCACAGACATTGGTTCATTGAAGAAGTATTCTAAGGTACTGGCAAACTCACGGATCGCATCACTAGCACCCTTTATTGACGCAAATGGTTTATTGCGAGTTGGCGGACGTTTGGAGAATGCACATTGTACATACGAAATGAAACATCCAATTATCCTTCCGAAAATTCATGTCGTGACTAGAATGATTGTTATATACTTGCATCTTAAGTTTCTCCATCCCGGTCCATCACTACTACTCGGTTTATCTCGTCATCAATATTGGATACTGGGCGGACGGGAGTTATGTCGTTCAGTATGTCATAAATGTATCACTTGTTTTCGATACTCAACTTTAAAGTCAACACAGCAAATGGGCAGTCTACCCGAATCGAGAATCACACCAAGTCGTCCATTCTCTGTGGTTGGCGTGGATTACGCAGGTCCGATTCTTCTATCATCAAAAAAAGGCAAAGGAGCAAAACTCATAAAGGGATTTATAGTGATATTTGTTTGTTTTGCCACAAAGGCATTGCACATAGAGGTTGCATCTGAATTGACAACTGAAGCTTTCCTTGCGGCATTAGATCGGTTCGTAGCACGGAGGGGAGCACCAACAGAAATCCATTCTGACAATGGTACAAATTTCGTCGGAGCGAAACGGAAACTCAATGAATATTACAAGGTATTATCGTCACAAGAATGTCAATCCAAATTAAATACAATCACAACCGCAAAAGGAATTCAATGGAAATTCATCCCACCAATATCTCCGCATTTTGGGGGAATCTGGGAACGAGCAGTGAGATCAGTAAAATCCCATTTAGTCAAGGTCACCGGTAATGCTCATTTAACGTTCGAGGAAATGACCACTGTAATGACACAAATTGAAGGTGTTTTAAATTCGAGGCCTTTATGTGCAATCAGGAATGAAGATGTATGCAATATTGATGCGTTGACCCCTTCGCATTTCCTAACACTTGGGCCAATTACAGCATTACCTCATGCCAATTATGCCGAAATTAAAATGGCTAGGCTGAATCGATGGGAAAGAGTGCAGAAAATCGTTCAACAGTTTTGGAAAGGGTATTCACTTAAAATTATCTTAATACTTTACAGCAAAGACATAAATGGCACCAAAAACAAAAAGGTCTAGAGTTGAATGACATTGTACTAATGCATGATAGCAAATTACCACCGTGTGCTTGGTTATTAGGTCGTGTAATTGAATTACATGCAGGGAGAGATGCTATGACAAGAGTAGCCACCATTCGAACCAAATCGTCAACGCTAAAGAGACCGATAAGTAAATTATTCAAGTTACCATTGAATGATGAGAATTAAAAATTAATAAATTTTTGGAGGGGAGTATGTTTAGCATCTTCACTCATGGCCATACAATAAAACACCAAGTTGTTATTCATAATTTATTTGGTTTTATTACAAAGTTTTGCTACACTGAATACACTTTAATTTGCTTATTTTTTACGACTTGAGTGGTTTAGGTATTGGCTAAGTTTAATGACATCACAAACGAGATTCCAATTTGATGACGATGATCGATGAGCAGCTGTTCCTTAAAAAGAAAATAATCAAAACTTTAATTTCACAAAATATAGCTTGTCAGTAGATATTTACATATGTACGTATCTTGGTATTATTAAGTTAACGATGTATTGTATTTAATCACTTAATTTACATAAAACTAAATTAGTAAAATCAAATTAATAAATAATTGTAAACAAACTGTCAAATTAAAACAATGTACACAGACTGTCAAATTTTATCATAGGGTTGTATTGATTTATTGTATATCCGCGTCAATGTAAACAAATCTATACGCGCATAGTATTCTTTCATCATTGTCGCAGTTTCCATTGTACAAAATTAGAAAAATAAAAAGCATCACTCGTACAAAATTCTTCCTATGGACAGCACACTGTGAAATAAAATTATAAGCGAAATAATTATTATAAATAAATATTAAACCAAATAATTATTAAAATACAATTTGTTTTATTTAAACTTACGAGTCACCAGCGGAGAAGGAAAGTGTGTGTGCTGTACAGTTACTTCAAAGGGTCCTGGCGGTTGATTCGAATCGACACAAAGGTAGTTGTCCAATGATTGGAATTTCTGGAATTGCCCTTTTATTTTTACAGTGTTGACATTCACGGGAGATTTTCTTGAGGGTATTTCTTAATTGAGGAATCCAAAATCTTTCCCGAATATTATAGTTGATTGAGTCGATTCCAATATGATTATTTTTGACATGGTACCATTTGATGATTAATTTGGTGATGGGTAACTCGCGTCCAAGACAATCGGATTCTTCTTGTCATCATTTTAGGTTCGGATTGTCTAGACAACCCCTCAGACGAATAGTTCTATCCGTATGTACTACACACGGAAGGTATCCCAAACTGTTAACTTTCGGAATTGACTTACCGATCGATAAGAGTTTTATTTCGGATGAATAGCAGTCGTAATACTTTCCAAATATGTTGACATCAGGAATTGGAGAAATGGCAATGTCGTTAGAGATGAAGTTGAGACACTCGAAACGTGTCTTGTTTGGGCCATATAATTGTAGGACCGTACAGAAAAAGGGGGCCCTTAAACCATTTTGAATTATCGTCGAAATCAATGTATTTTTTTTCTTTTGTTGCGTCATCTGCTATATTGTCAGCAGTTGGGTACGTAATACCACTCGGATTGAACCGTTTAGCGCGTGACTTAATCCAACGAAAAACATTTTCTGAGTCGCCCCAAAGGTATGTCGCATTCACATTGATATTCAACGATTTCTTCAAAGACGTCGCTAGCCGAGCGTAAAAATACAACAGCAGCAAATGCATTTTGAGATACGCCACAAAAAATATAAAGTTCGGTTTGGGTGTCGTTTATCGGAAACGATGTATATCTTTGTGGAATTTGTAGAGTTTTGTCCCATTTTCGGTTGTTGTTTTTATCGTTCCAATTGATATTACTTTCCCATATTTTTTGCATAAGCATTTTTCCACCAATTAGAATATTTGACAGGAGTCCAAGTGGGTTGAAGACGGACATGATTATTTTCAACACTTCTCATTTCATCGGTCGTCTTGATAGGTTGATAACGTCCGGTTATTTTTTATTAAAGTTTAATGGGTACACAAAATTTGCGATTTTGTAATCCCACCACATGCCTAAAATTCGCTCTATTTGTAGGTTGTCCTCGAAATTTAGATTGACATCGTTGTTAGCACACAAATTACTGTTGATGCTTTCTAAAACAGCTTTTGAGTTGGAAACCCAATTGCAGATCATAAAGTTACACTTCTAATGAACGGCAATGGCATCTTTAATCAGTTTCTTCGCTTTTTGCTCGTCAGTTGCACCACTCAAATAATCCTTCATGTAATCATTCTTGATTATTTCGTTACAGGCTTCCGGATACTCTGATATAAAATCGCGGGCATTTTGATTTTTTACCTCCTGAGCCAGACAGGGACCACAAGTGGACCCGAAAAGTACCACCTATATGTCAAAAATGTCTGGCTCTCGATTTCGATCCATTCCTCTCCATAGCAATGGCTGTGTCGGTTGATCTTCTTTTCGAACTTTGATTTGTAGAAACATTTCTTTGATGTGGACGACGAATGCTATTGGATGGATGTGAAAATTAATCAAGATGTTCGGTAGTGAATTGTTCAACTCAAGTCCGGAAAACAAGAAATCATTTAAGCACTTTCCGTTGGACTTGGATGCCGCGTCAAATACGATCGGCAGTTTGTTTGGATTTATCACCCCGAAGTGAGGCAAATACTAAGTTTTTGGATTTGACTGGTCAACGTCGACTGATGATATTTTCTTCAAATACCCTTTGTCGATATACTCCTTGATTTTTTGGAAATACAATGTAGCATTGAAGAGGAACCCCACCTCCTCCTTGATTTTTTGGGAATACAATGTAGCCGTTGAATTTTTGTCCATTTTACGCTCTAAACAATGTAACCGGGATATCGCTACAGGTTTACTTTCTGGGTGTGGGTTCACACTCAATTATCCCATCATTTACAGGTCTAATTGTATTTTCGAGAATCTCGGTGCACCTTTTGTCGTCTAGAGACAGTCCAAGTTCTGTTTTAGCTTTTGTTCCACACGATTTGAATTTCCACAGTTCTTTCACTAACTGATGTAAAATGTTGATGTCGTCTCTCTCCATTTGAGACTTGTCAGTTTGGAAAACGTGACAAATGTAATTCGGAGCGTTTACCGACCGGTTCGTCAATATTTCCACGGTACACCCAACCCAGTAGTGTTAGGCTGAGGGCAGGACCGTTCCAGTTTCCGTAAATGATTTTACGATTACCGAACACGGGCCAATTGTCTTGTCCAATTAGAATCAATGGTTTACCGTTGTTGAACGAGACCTTTGTTATGTTGGGCGAATATTTGAAATATTTCACTATGCTATCGAATTCGACAGTGAAAGGTTCTTCATCGTCTTGACATGACTTAGCATATAGGGTTTCGCCTGGTCGTAATTTCCACTAATTGATACACTAACAGTTTCTGAATCATCCGGCTACTTCACTTGATTGTTCGTCCATTGTATTTTAAGTGATTGAATAGGGCCGTTCAACCCCAACTTATCGGCGATGTCTTCGTCTATGAACGACACTGTCGATGCGTCGTCTAATAAAGCAAATGTTTTAATGATCATTGAAGAAAACAAAATAAAAAATGCACGAATGAATTAATAAATTTAAAACTGTGAAATGTGGTCCAAAAATACACGAAATCAAATAATAAATTTCTATTCACTCTTATTTTGCTAAATTTCGATATATATATCAATCATTCCATTAGTTCCATATCAATTTTGCCACGCGTACGTAACGTACATTTGTTTACATATCTCATTTTGTTTATTCTATGTTAGATTCAATCTGCCGAAATAAAATCTAGGGTTTGATAGTTATTGACAAAGTTTAAAAAACCTGACTGCACAGTTATAAAACACTTATACAAATTGAAACATGTCACTGTACGAAACGCGGAATCCATGATATATTTAATTCCTGGTAGCATTATTTAACATCCGTCAAAATGACGGATTGTACATTTATTGAATTCACTATTTTTCCTCATCCTTGAATTCTCTATTAGACTGGTCGTTAGTGCTAGAGTTAAAACCTTACTAAAGAAAAGGTTAATAATATATTTAACTTTAGATAACGTTATTTGTTCTATAGCGTTAAAAACATTATATAATGCTAAATAACGTTATGTAACGTAACGATTCACATGATTTAAGGTTAAATAACGTTATAACGTAATCAAAAAAAAATTGGGAATTTTTTCCAATAACGTAACGAAATCTTAGGGTTTTCCGATCCCTGATTAAAACTGATACAAAGAAGAAAGCAGACATAAATCAAACGGGAAATAAAAAAATTATACTAAAAACTTGGGAACTGGATTTAAAGTTGTTGGAATATAATTCCAACCCCACATTCAAACAAACGGAAGGTTGGTCGTGAGTATGTGTTGTTTGTTTGTTTGTTGTATTATAGCATGCGTTTTATGTAGTTTGTACGGGTGTGCGTGTAGGGTTAGCACTGTGGGTGTATGTCTTTATAATTATTTTTGTTTTTTAGGTGCTCTTTCTGTAGGATTATCAATATTGCCACCTAACGGACGATATTCCAAGCCATCCCAAAAAGTTCAAACCCATTAAAGTTGTGGGTGTACTGTCAGATGAGACAGATGAAACTGTTAATTTAACGACGAGAAATTAGCAAGGTTAGTTCTCTTGAAGCAGTTGGAGGTGTTAAAACTACAAAAAGAAACATAGGTACACGTTACAACTTAACCAATTAAAAGCACCAATCGAGAGCCCGGTAACGTTCTATAACTATGAAATTGATGAATCTAACATAACTTATGAAAATCAAGAACGAAACTAAATTCATGGACATTTACACAGCATTCAAAATGAAAACATTTTTTTACTTTTTACTTACAGGTTTGTATGAATTTCCAACTTAACGAAAAAATTATGTTGCTCGTTACGTTGGAAATTTATTCAAACCCGTAAGTTAAAAGTAAAAAGTTTTTTCATTGTGAATGCTGTTTTAGTTTAAAAAGCTTCACTTTTTTGTAATAAAACGACTGAAATGAAATCGTGATATTTAATTTTAAATTTTATTTGATACAGAAAGCAATGTGATAAATAATTATTAAATAAAATACAAAAACTTATGGTTTTAATATTTTTTTTTCTAATAAAAACTTTTTTATATTTTCTCTATTTTGCTGCCCTTTTAAACGAATAGAAGCATCATCATATTCTACATTTACAGATGAATTGATATCACATTCCGTAACATTTGTGTCAGCAAACCAATCAATTATATCATTCAAAATTTTTGCCAAGTTATGTAACACTATATAGGCTACAATTACAGCGGGACGTTTATTGTGCGCTATCTGAAGTTTGTAACCCACAATCGGAAATCGTTTTTTAAGTTGACCGAAGCATCTTTCGACAATAATTCGCTCTCTAGAGTGTAATTTATTAAAACTTTCATTTATTCTGTTGTCGGGATTTTTATATGGTGTTAAGAGCCATTGGGATATTCCGTATCCTTTGTCTGCAAGTAACATGCAATTTGATTTTGTTTTTATAAAATTACAAGCTTCGGACAACTTCCAAATTCTACCTGCCTGCACTGTACCTGGCCACCGAACATCGACAATAGTAAATTTTTCTGCAGCATCGCATGTAGCTTGTATGTTATTACTAGCAAAACCTTTTCTATTTATGTAATCATCAGCAAATTCAACTGCTTTCAAGATCTCAATATGGGTGCAATCTAGTGCCCCAATAACGTTGGGAATCTAAAATCTTTCCATCTTTTGCAGAAATAATTTCACGATCTGCTTTCGGAAATGTAATAAAATTTTGTGATTTTGCAATCACTTTTTCCAGCATTTGAGAAAATATTTTGCAAACTGAGGTTCTATGAACCCTCTTTTCTTCTCCAATTCCTTCTTGAAACCCTGGATCACTCAAACACCTTAAAAATATTTCCATTTTTTGTTTTTCTCTTATTTTACCACCCCGCGTTTCATGTTATTCTTCTCTTAAAAATAGGTCGCATAATTTTTGGACATTTTTGCTAGTAAACCGATAAATATTTTTATAATTGTGGACAAAATTAATTTTGCGTGGCCGATAAAATTTAGTTTTTCTTAAATTTAACCGAACTCTTAATAAATTTGCCATTTTGTCGACTAAAAGTTGCTTTTTACTTTATTTAACTTTTTAAGTAGAGAATTGTCATTAGAAAGTAGAAGATGGTTTTTATTCACATATTATAGTTTTAAGTAAGTACTAGAAAATTTTTAGTTTAATCAGGAGATACTTGGTAAAAATATGCAAGTAAGTTTTATTCACTTATTCGGTAGTATTTACTTGAAAAAAGTTTTTACTTTTTTTATTCACTCCACCCATTAATGTCTTAAAGAACTAGCTCCAGTTATATATTTAATAATTTGAATTATACCATTTAGAGAGCATCTACAATGTTCAAAATTTCTTTTTTAAAGATTTATGTCTTTTCTTTAGTGAGTAATGTGAGAATTTGCTGATAATAGTTGTTTATGGTACTACATGAGGGATAAGTTTGTCCCACGAGGCGACAGCCGAGTGGGATATTATCCCGCGTGGATAATATCTCTTTGCTCACGAGTGCCATACAACGTTTTATCCACTTTTGTTGAAATAAATTTCGTAAATTAATAAGAAATAGTTCCATTTTGTGTTTTCACACTGGAGCATTGAATTTTGAAAAACATTTGATCATATAGTGACCGTT
Source organism: Tipula vernalis (assembly GCA_958295665.1). Taxonomy (NCBI): domain Eukaryota; kingdom Metazoa; phylum Arthropoda; class Insecta; order Diptera; family Tipulidae; genus Tipula; species Tipula vernalis. The sequence continues at coordinate 300,758,539 of OY282558.1, forward strand.
CTTTAAATTATCATGGTGTACTTTAATTTAATTAATTTTTGGAATATAGTTTTTCATTCAATTTGACTACGAATAATTTTCCAATGACTACTCAACATTTGTTATACCAAATATAACTCACGTTGCCCCTAGCAGCGTGGGTTATACAATAACAATGGGTTATTTTACATTTTCTTTATTTGAAATCAGCATAGTTATCAGGCTATAATATATTAAAAGTGGATAAAATTCTTTACTCAGTACTTTAGTCTAGACGGAGCATCGCTGTGGATCATTCGAGCAGCACAAACAAACAAATCACACAATACAAAATCAGAATTAATGTCAATTATCTTTTGCAATTTGCTATTAAGATTATTTATATACGACCTTTAATGCCAAGAGAATTTATTACTTAGAAATAATGTTTAAAGGCGACTTTATTAAATTCATAAATAATGTATCGGTCAATATGTCATTGAAATTTCAATCAATGAAATGCCTTGTAAAACGCCAATGAAACGTCACAGAAAGGATTTATATTTAAAATATTACTAGATACATGGTTTTTAAGTATTATAATCGCGACCAAATTTTATATTCCAGATTTTTTCAACGAATTAGGTTACCAGGTATTAGGGTGCTCGAATTCTTGAAATTTACCGGAAAAATTCACTGACACAATTTTTCCGTAATCTTGAAATAAATCGAGTTCATCAATCAATCATCATAATTAAATACGATTTCTGGTTCTTGATTCAACAAACTGGGAAACAAAGGTTTATAGCTAAATAATAATTCGAACGGCATGAATTTCGTTGCACTATGTGGAGTTGAGTTAAAAGTAAAGACGGCAAAAGGAAGCCAAGTATCCAAATTAAGTTCATCAGACTGCGTGTAGTTTAGTAGATATTCTGTCCAAGTTCTGTGTGAGCGCTCTAAAGCTCCATTCGTTTGTGGATCACCGTAACAGTTAACTTCTAGAAATATTACCGATACTTGGTTGATATTAGGTAACTGTACAATACATAAAACAGAAGCAGTTAAGGGTGTTTTACGTGCGACTCGACCGAAGTTGATGTTTTTACAGCCATACTCGAAGGTGAAAATTTTGTCTAGACAGATCTTGGGTGATCCAGTCAACCACCGAACACTAGTTAAATAAAATTAATTTAATTTGATTTGAAAATTGTTGTTAAATTTTCGAAAAAAGTTTAATATGTTTTGAAAAATTATTAATTTGATTTGAACATTTGTTAATTTGGTTTGAAAAATGTTTAATCGACTTGAAAAAGGTATAAACGGGATTTCGACAGTAGAATGGAATTTGGTTATTGCTTAAACGATTTTAGTGAAATGGTACTTATAGGATGGAACTTGGCTATTCCTTAACCGACATGCAATTCATATTCCAAAACATTTGAAACTCCCATTTCCGTCGCGCATGGCAGATTTCACTAAAATCGGTTAAGGAATAGCCCAGTTCCATTCTAGTTGGCCATATTCCAAAACTTCATCTAAGTCAGTCGTTCATCTACTTTTCTGTCGCCTTATAAGCGAGTATTAAAAATCTCTCGTTCTTTAAGGGTTAACCTTTAACCGTCAAGATTCGTATTTGATTTAAATTAAATTTATATACGACATCAAGTTTATTATTGAATTCGGTTACCAAATGCAAAATGAAATCTGATCAGAAAAGTTTATGGACCGTATGAGCTTACTAGTTTTTGTGGGAATCCGTTCAACATGGCCTGAACGAAAATATTACACAAGGTAGACTACGGCATATTTCAGTATGGCATATTTTAAAACGACATATGGTACACAACGGCATAATGTATACTATGGCATATTTCAACACGGCATATTGCAATACAGCGCATGGTACATTACGAGATAAGCTATACTACGGCATATTGCAAAACAGCATATTTCAATACGGCATTATAGTACAATGCATAATCAATATGCCTAGGCATATTCAATATGCCTTATAGTTAAATATGGCAAATTCTAAAACTTGGCTATTTCGAAACATATTATGAGGAAATTTGACAAGTGCAATGAAAATGGAATACTAACATAGATTTTATACGAAGTTCTGAAATCCGCCATTCGTGCAGTAGATCGTTGGCAACCCTGAAAAAAACAATCTCACAGCTAAGAGTTTAGGGTTAGGAAAAATGGAGCGTTACACGATACAACAACGTGTTTTCCTTATTGAACAAGTGGATGCTGATTTTTCGAGCAAAATCATCCTAAGCGATGAAGCACATTTTTACTTTGATGGCTTTGTTAATCGCCAAAATTGCCGTGTTTCTGTCACTGTTTGGTGCGGATTTTGGGCTGGAGGCATCATTGGAGGTCGATATTGCGACATGATAACACAGTTCCTTCCGCCGAAATTGGATGATATTGATCTGGCCAATATGTGGTTTCAACAAGATGGTACCATATGCCATACACCCCGTGAAACAATTTAATTACTGAATGAGACATTTCCTGGTCATGTACTCTCTCGTTTCGGTGAACAGAATTGGCCCTCTAGATCGTCTGATTTAACACCAAAGGTCCACAACCACCCCTGCATTACAGGAGGAAATTAAACGCTGCATCATCGAAATTCAGCCACATATATGCAGAATGGTCATGGAAAAATTCGACAAAAGAGTGCATATGTACCAGCAAAGCCATGGGGACCATTTGCCCGATGTGTAAGTCCATAAATAACCCTATCCTAAGTAATTTATGACTCAATAAAAAAATAACAATCTAAAGACTAAAAACTGTGTTTTCAATTTAATTCAAATCTTGCGTTAATTTTGGGACACTCTTTATAATGGAAATGGAATTCTTAATTTATATGACTAATTTTGATGGAACTTAGCTTTTTCTTAACTGATTAGGATCTCCAATTCGACATGGCTATGTAAATGGTATTCTAAAATGGTCTAAATAATCAACTAATAAAGTTTCCCCATACTTAATAAAATTGCCCTTTACATATTGGGATTTTATTTCACTAAATATAATTTTCCTGAAATGATGAAATTAAATCTATATACATACATATGTATGTATATAAAAATGGTGTAAAAAATGTATGTGCGCACATCAGTTGAGAACGGCTGAACCGATTTGGCTCAATCTTTTTCTATTATGTTTGAAATTGCCAGGAGATGGTTCTTACGAAAGAAAATTTTGGGAAAATCCTTCGGAAAAGTCGGAAAATTCGGAAAATCGAAAAATTATGTTTTTGTACGGGATTTGGCGCGTATCCAAACCAGATGGTCTTTTAGAAGAGAAAAATTGGAAAATCTGAGTGGAAAACTCGGAAACTTCCGGAAAAACCCGAAGAAAATTGAATTTTTTTTTTCAATGAAATTTTGAATTTTTTGTATGTTTTGATGACCGATTTGGCTTAATCTTTTTTATTGTGTTTGAAATTGCCAGGTGATGATACTTACAAAAGAAAATTTTTGGAAAATCCTTTGGAAAAGTCGGAAAATTCGGAAAATTTAAAAATTATGTTTTTGTACGGGATTTGGCGCGTATCCAAACTAGATGGTCTTTTAGAAGAGAAAACTTTTTGAGTAATCCTTCTTATTTTAATACAATCAAATCATACTAAAATCATACATACTTTATCTTTTTTTGGACGAAAAGATTGAATGTAAATCAACTAGGCGTTGTGCAATTTGTCTTTTTCATTGTCATTTTCGGTTGTGTGAACGTTTTTTTTCTTACCATTATTACAATCATACGAAGTTCGGTGTGATTTTTACGATTTCGCTAATTTTCTCCAGAAATTTATTGGTGCATGACAACTGAGGTTATCAAATTGGATTGCGGGATTCAAATTGATTCGATCAGTAAGTTCATTTTTGTGGATTAATGACTTCAAAGTAAATTAGTCAAATGAATCATTGTACTTTTTAGGAATTTATTTTTGAATAAAATACCGGCTTTCAGACGATCGACAATAGGACGAAAAACCCGTAATTCGCAGAGAATGCACGGTCTCCGTGAAAATGAAACGCTAGAGCAACACTTAGAATTAAATGAACACAGATGTGCTCATATAGGACAAGTTCGCGCTGCACGGACACCAGCTCAGGTTCGACGAAACGTAACTCGACGAAGAAGTGCGGTGAACGTCGACTTGAATCGCTCTGCTTTCAATTATGATTCTACAATCGCCTACAAAGACCTTCGCTGCGTTGATATTGGCGCATTGTCTGCTGTGTGCCGACATTGCCAAGCATTGAAGTTCCAAGCAGAAACGCTAGGGCTATGTTGTGCTGATGGCAAAGTTAAATTGCCGGTTTTGACTTCGCCACTCGAGCTATTGCGTACTTATCTCTATGGAGATACAACGCTATCCAGACATTTTCTGAAACACACACAACAGTACAATCAATGCTTTAACATGACGTCATTTGGGACCGATGCTGTTGTCCGTCAACCCGGCTATAATCCCACCTATAAGGTAATGAGGTCACCACCTGTTAATCATTTCGATAATGTTGAACGATTGTACTCATCATATTCAAAATTGCCCTTTATTTTAAAGATTCTAGGTCAAATTTATCATCGAAGCGGAGCATTGATGCCACCAGCGAATGAAGAACCCAAGTTCCTTCAAATTTATTTCGTTGGAAATTCCGAATTTGAAGTCGGTTATCGTCTTGCGCTTTTCAATGCGTCAAAACGAGAGATAATCGGAGAACTTCAATGTCTTCTGCATGAACACAATGCGCTGGTTCGTTTATTTAAAACTGCTTTGATAACAATGACTTCCGATAATCACAAAATAATCATCAGAGCAGACAAAAGACCAACCGGAGGACATGTACGTCAGTACAATGCTCCCACTATCGACGAAGTCGCAGTTGTGATTGTTGGCGAAAATGTGGAATCGCGTGATATTGTGATTAAGCGGCGTGATGACGGACAAGTACAGCGCGTATACGAAACACATCGATCATATGATGCACTTCAATATCCGTTGATGTTTTGTCATGGAGAGGATGGCTACCACTTCCAGATAAAGATGGTCAATCCGCTGACCGATTAGTTATTGAGCTGTCGATTGTACTTGCATTGCTATACATATAAGATATTCATTTTGCAGGTGAAGAAACGAATAAGAAGGTCAGTTCCATGCATTTTTATACCTATCGGTTGATGATGCGACAAGGCGTGGACAATCATCTTTTGAGATATCGTCGATTGTTCCAACAGTATTGCGTCGATATGTATGTTAAGATCGAAACGGAACGTTTAAATTTCATCCGCTTCAATCAATCTAAACTACGTTCCGAGCAGTACATTCATCTGCGCGATGCCATCGTTTCGGATGGAGATGCAAATAACGTCGGTCACACGGGCGGCCAGATTTGTTCATCACGTTCACTTGCAATCCGAAATGGCCTGAAATTACCTGTAATCTACTGCCAGGACAAACTACCAGCGATCGTCACGACATCACCGCACGTATGTTCAAGCAAAAACTGAGGACGCTAATGGACTTCATCGTTAAGCAAATGGTTTTCGGACAGCCACGTTGTTGGATGTACTCAGTAGAGTGGCAAAAGCGTGGATTACCACATGCACACATTCTGCTGTGGTTAATTGAGAAAATCAGACCAGATCAAATCGATTCAATTATCAGCGCCGAAATACCAGATCCAGAAGCCGACCCGGAATTGTTCGCGGTAGTCGCAACAAACATGATTCACGGTCCGTGCGGAGGTCACAATCCAGATTCACCGTGTATGGCCGCTATCCATTATATCGGCGTCGTTCACCCGAAAATGGTGGCAGAACAGTCACGATGATGGTGAAAGGAAAAGATGTCGTGGTCGATAATCGCTGGATCGTTCAGTATTGCAAGCTTCTATCGAAAACATTCGCAACACACTGCAATGTTGAGTACTGTAACTCCATTAAGTCCATTAAATATATCTGCAAACACGTGAACAAAGGTAGCGACCTGGCAGTGTTCGGTAGTGGTGCTCCGGGTGCAAATGACGAAGTGTCAAGATTTCAATTGGGCCGTTATGTCAATTGCAATGAAGCGATTTGGCGTATTTTCTCATTTGCAATACACGAACGTCATCCCACTGTTCAACATTTGTGGGTGCTCTTGGAGAATGGACAACGTGTCTATTTCACGGAAGCTAATGCAGCACAACGAGCAGAACAGCCACCAGCTACAACACTTACGATTTTTTTCGAAATTTGCCAAAGCTATCCGTTCGCACGAACATTGCTTTACTGGGAAATGCCACGCTATTATACTTGGAATCAGTCGACGAAGAAGTTTCAACGACGAAAAAAAGGTCAACCTGTTTCAGGATACGTCGGTGTGTATTCGATTGATGCGCTTGGCCGTGTATATACCGTTCGTCCACGACAAGACGATTGTTTCTATCTTCGTTTGCTTTTGTTCCATGTTCGTGGTCCCACTTCGTTCGAATCGCGTGGAACAGGCGAAACCTTCCTGATTTCATTGCTTTTGGCCACAATTCGCTCGAGATTTCAAATAGCGTTAGCTGCCATCGGGAATTGCAGCTACATTGCTGGACGGCGGCCGAACAGCACATTCTGCATTGAAGCTGCCGATGAATATCCACACGAATGACAAGCCAGTGTGCTCAATTGCCAAGAACACGGCGATGGCCAAGGTATTGCAAGAATGCAAAATCATCATCTGGGACGAGTGCACAATGGCACACAAACGATCATTGGAAGCGTTCAATCGAACGATGAAGGATTTACGAAGTGACACAAGACTTTTGGTGGAGCGATGATTCTGATGGCCGGCGATTTTCGTCAAACGTTACCTGTCATTCTAAAATCGACAGCTGCAGATGAACTCAACGCAAGTCTAAAATCGTCGAGTTTGTGGCGCTATGTGAAGAAGTTGCAGTTGACCACGAACATGAGAGTCGCGTTACAGAACGACTCATCAACTACTGATTTTTCTAAACAACTGTTGGCGCTTGGCAACGGTCAAATTCCTGTTGATGTTTCGACCGGATTGATTTCATTTCCCTCCAATTTTTGCATGTTTACGACGTCGAAGGAAGAGCTTATCACGAAAGTGTTTCCGGACATCCGCCAAAATTATGTGAACCACGATTGGCTCAGCGAACGAGCAATTTTGGCAGCAAAGAACAAGGATGTAGACAGTCTGAATTACTTGATTCAAACCCAAATTGCTGGGGAAACCCATTGTTACAAATCCGTTGACTGTGTGACCAATCAAGACGAGGCAACCAATTATCCGACCGAGTTTTTGAATGCGCTTGATTTGCCAGGAATACTACCACATAACTTGATGCTCAAGGTTGGATCTGTAATAATCATGCTGCGCAATCTGAACCATCCGAAATTGTGTAACGGAAAGCGATTGAGTGTGAAGAAACTGATGAACAACGTGATTCAAGCGACGATCATCAAGGGTAAATTCAAAGGAGAAAATGTTCTAATTCCGAGAATTCCTATGATTCCAACTGACACACCGTTCGACTTCAAGCGCATTCAGTTCCCCGTTCGTTTGGCGTTTGCTATGACGATTAACAAATCGCAAGGTCAATCGTTGGAAGTGTGCGGAATAAATCTAGAAATTCCTTGTTTTTCTCATGGTCAGTTGTACGTCGCGTGTTCGAGAGTTGGCAAATCATCATCGTTGTTCATTTATGCGCCAGAGAACAGAACGAGAAATATTGTTTACCCCAATGCATTGTATTGATTTGCGTCTGTATTCGATTTAATTCCACTCGTATAAAATACATTGAATTCTTTTGAATTCCAACTGACTCCAATTCATTTCCACAATGAGAGAAAAAATCCAAAAGACAACTCAATTTTCGAAAGACGCCTGAGTTTGAATCGACATTTCATTCACTTTTCAATACATTAGTGTTGAATTCGATGAAAATGGAATGGAATGTCCACTCAACACAATCATCTATTGAGAATAGAGTTGAGTTGTTTGATTTTTTCTATCATCAAAATTAATTTTCGTGAAGGACAAAAGTATTTGCTCGAAACGGAGTAATTTGAGGCGGGACGAAGTTCGCCGGGTCAGGTAGTTTATAATAAAATTGGATCCTAGTGATCTAAAGAGTCTATTATAATCTTCTTTGTTTAGATTGTAGCGTGGAGGGCAGCAGACAGAGGAAATACTGTATTCATTATTATTGTTAGTTTCAACTTTTATGGTTTTAACTTGCATACTTTCTTCTTCTATACTACGTTCTTCATAGTGTTTGAGATTCTTTTTCACTATTACTGTTGATCCTCCTCTGGGTTTTCCTCTTGGGTGAACAGCATGGTAACATTCATAATCACGTATTTTAATAAATGATGGTTTTGTAAAATGGCTCTCCGATTAAGGCATATATCTATTTTTTCTAAATTAAGAAAAATTTCTAGCTCTGGAACATGTTGCGCTAGTCCGTTCGCGTTCCAGGTGACAATTCTTAATGTTCTGCTCATTTTAGTATATGAGGGCTGTTGCCTCGTTCAAGGTTTGATGCATATCTAGACGCTTATATAAAGCTTCTAGACCACTTTCTTGCTTTGCTAGCCGTATATTTATGGCTTCTATGCTTCGACAAATCCTTTTAAGGTGTTATCATTCATAGCATTAGATGGTTGCTATAAAATATGTGAATAACGAGAAGAAGATGATGTAATTTGCATTGGCCTTCTGTTGAATTTAGAGCACTTATTTTTTTTTGCATAATTCACATGACTTACCGACCAAACGGCGCAGTGGTTAAAGCTGTGCCGGTTGGATCGGGAGGTATACCGGGTTCGAACCCCGATAGGGGCGGGATGCAAAAGGGATTTTTCATTATCTGATTACGATCGCTGATGATGATGAACACATCTATGACCCATTTTGAGAGTGTAGAATCCATGGGCCGACCCACGTTTCATGTCATCACTATAGCACTAGAGGCTGACCTGAAACAATACAATGTGCAAGTGGTTTAAACAAAAGCGGGTCTATAGCCGTATGTCCTCGATTTGGCTACTACGGCGTAAAGTAGGATGGTAAAATGAACTGCGAAAGAGTTGGGAATGCCTTGAAAACCAAAAGAAAATAAAATAAAATTCACATCACTTGATGACTTTTCTAATATGAGAAAATAAATTATCGAAATAGTAGTACCTTTTCACATGCTGCACGGTCAGAAACACTCCTTGATGACCGCCTAATGGTTTTGAATTAAATTCCTCTATTACCCTATCATTTTCGGAATCATCAAGTATGTTCCGGTTCATCAAGCTTAGTTTCTTGATTTTGTTTGTCTGCGATCGAATAACGACAATTATTTCTTTTTCAATTTGGTTTAATTTGCTTTGTGGAGATTGGTTTGGTTCATTTGCTATCCTACTCAAGGCGTCTGCATTTTTGGTTGAGGTTTCCAGCTTTGTGAAGAACCGTATAATCAAAAACTTCTAACCTTATTCTTATGATCAGTAATTATTGTAAAATTACGACCGCAAACATATATGGGCGGAAGTGCTCAAAACCCCATACCATCGCCAGTAATTCCTTCTCAATAGTAGGATAGTTTTGTTCTGCGCCATTGAGAACTCGACTAGCATAAGCAATCGGTAGATCAAACTCATTTTTTTCTGGAAGAGGATGGCCCCTACTGCTAGATCACTCGCATTTGTTGTTATTGTGAAAGGTAAAGTAAAATCGGGATGCTGTAAAATTGCAGATTTTAATAAATCATTTTTCAATTTGAATTTTATTTCAATTGTTGTCCTTTTTTTAATAAGACTGTAAGAGGCTTAGAAATTTCTGAGAATTTATTGATAAAACGACGGTAGTATTCTGATAAACCTAAAAATGATTTTACTTCTTTTTGGTTGGTTGGTTGCGGATAATTTCTTACAACTTCAGTCTATGTTCTATCTTGTTTGATTCCTTCTTCTGTTACAGTATGTCCTAAATATGTCCTAATGTTGCTCCGGTATCAACCAAAAAGAAAAATAATTTTGTTGTTAATATGTCAAGTTGTAATCGAATGTACTTTTTATTTTGATTTTGACTGATTTGAGATTTATGGTTTAAAGATTCAGAAGAAATATTATTATGGAAAAGCTCTAAGGAATCAATTGGCAAATTATTATTAATATTTTCATGTTTTAGGTTTACAATGCTGACTTCTGATGAACACTCTATTTTAAATCTCGGATGCCATCGCCCGGTCAGCTGCGGGGACAATACCAACCTGCTCTGGAGTATTCTCCACAGATTCACAATAAATGTTAGATTATTTAGAAGTGGCTCGTGTTGAAGAGTAATCAAAGTGGCATTCGCCATTTTTCATCTTCGACCTTTAACAATTAGATCCAGTTATACAGTACATCTCTATAGTATATTTTTGAAAATCCTTAAGAATTTAAATTACTCCGTTCAGAGAGCATGCATAATGCTCAAAAAAAAAAATTCTCAAAATTTGTGCCGTTTGTTCAGATCCCAACATCATGTGTGTCAGCTTTTCTCCTAAACCTGCTCCACCCTAATGGCGTGATATTATTTTAAAGGTGTCCCATAGTAATTTGCTATTAAGATTTATATAAGACCTTTATGTTTTATTCCTTATTTAAATCCGCAGGTAGAGCAGATTTTAAAATCTGAAATCAAATCGATCCAATCGATCTGAAATAAGAAACGGGTTTTACATTTGGTAGATTAAAAAATGTATCAAGTGTAAGAGTAAAAAAAAAAATTTAATTTCAATACAGGTGATCAACGCAAAAAATAAATATTGATTTAAAGTGACTTTTATTGATCCACGAGTACATTGGAAAGGAGACACCGCTAAACGAATTTTAGACTCAGGCATGTATTGAACACGAGAAACGATGGAAATGCAACACCTTGAACTGAGCTAGCCGAATCGTCTGGTTCAAATAAAAGGCAAATAATTTATAATTAACCGAAACAATAAAACTAATTCACTAATATTGCGATAATAACTGATATATGAGTTTGGGTCCCAGACTCTGAGATTGTCGACGTGTTTTTCGGTGGCACTCTATGAAAAATATGGTTACATAAAATAATTATTTCATTATTTAATAAAATTATGTACCTTCATCCGCATAATAATTATAATTGCCTTCTATTTCCATTTTGTTTGACAAAAGATAAAACAAATAATTAAAATGACAGATCTTACACCGCCTAGTAGACGTGAAGTTAGCTAAACTAAAATCAATCTGAGAAGGAAATAAGAAATAGATTTTTAGTGCTCAGATCGATTAGATCGGAAATAAGAAACACAGCATTAATACCAAGAGAAGTTATTTTCTTTCTCAGAAATATTATCTTTAAATGCGATTTTATTAAAGCAATTTACTAATAATGTTTCGATCAACATGTCGTTGAAATTTCAATCATTGAAATGTCATAGAATGTCAATAAAACGTCACAGATATGTTAATGTCAGAAATGTGTTTTTTGTTAAAATGACCCCCAGTCAATGCTTCAATTGACTTCATATTTTGTGAACAGATAGATAATGGATTGTCACATGTACATATCATCAACATAAAAAAAAAATCGTCGGTTCCGGTTTAAGAAAATCTGTTTGGGAGTTTTATCCTCTTCAATTCTAGACCCAAATGTAACCAAAAGTTAGCACAAACTGCTAACTACTGCTAGTAACAAAACTAACAATATTTGTGAGAACGGGAGGCATAACAAAAAAATAAAGATGTATGACTGGAAGGACGGACACGACCTAACTACCCTGGTAACGTAATTCGTCAAAAATGTGAAAATCTGGAAAAAATTGTTTTCGCGATTACAATACTTACCCAGTATAACTTCGTTATAGTGGAAAAAGTAATATTTATTACAGAATATGGTATGTTTCAAAATATAACATTTTTGTACACTAATCTTAAAATTTATCGCCATTTGCCTTAATTATCTCTGCACATATGTTGCTCATGGAACATATCAAATTTTGAATGACGACTCAGTTGCCGGATTGTTTCCAACCAATTGCTCCCTAGTCTGAATGTTTGTTTTGTAGACTTCTCCTTTCAAATATCCCCATACATAAAAGTCTAATGGTGTTAAATCTCGAGATCTAGCCGGCGAAGCTATAGGTCCGCTGCGACCAATCCATCACCCTGGATAATTTATATCAAACCAGCTCCATCTTGTTGATAAAAGAAAGTATTTCTCATCATGAGTGGAATTGAATCTAGCACATTGGGAGCTGTTTCATTCAAAGATTCAAGATAGTTTTGTGAGTTCAATCTTTCAGGTAGTAAAATTGGCCCGATAAAATTATTTCCAATTATACCACACCATACATTAACACTAAAACGTCTTTGAAACGATGATTCTCGCTTAACGTGTTCTCGTAAATGTCGATTCGCCTGTCCATAAAATGAATGACAAATATGAAGGATTATGATCCTCGTTGTTTAACACTAAATGGCAGAAATTTGTTCTCTTTGGTAAATCGACTGTTGCACTGGAGTGTAGTGGAATGGGTGTAGATGGTTTCTTCGAAGTACCCTCCAGACTTTATTTTTGCTAATACCAAGTGGTATCGAAAGACGTCTCGTGCGTCGTGCTAATGGTGGGATCTCTTTGTACTGAACCCAAAACTTGTTCGTCGGTATTGACTTCGTTTTGAATTCGGCTAACATTTTCGTATTCATAGGGGACCAATGTTCCTCGTTCTCGTAATCGTCTGTGAACTGTTTCAAATATTCTATGATCTGGCACCGGCCTACCTGGATAACTGTTTGCGTATTCACGTTCTGCAGCTCGTCCATTTCCGCTACATAAACCATAAATAAAATGGATGTCGGCGAGTTCTTCGAATGTGTAGCGTGGCATTTTATTATTTTTGATTACAAACGTGCAAAAAACTTATTTTCAAAAGATTAACAACGATTTTAGCTATCAACAGTATCAACTAACTATCAACGTTTACTAACGATTAAAAAGATATAACAAATGCAACATATGGACGTGTATACTAAATTGTTGTTTTTGTTTAAAACGATTGCTTTGGTTTTTCATAATAAATTTTTTACTTCTAACAACTGGTTTTTATAATACCTAGTTTTCTTTCAACAAGTACTACACTGAAACGTTAATATTCATGATTAGATAAAAAACGATGAAGCAATTTTGTATTAAATAGTCTAATTAATTTCAATTTGAAATAAAAAACAAAAATTATTAAGTTAGTTTTTCGAGAAAAAAAGAATTTAATGTATTTTTTAAATACTATGCATGATATTCCTACTTCCAGATAAGAAAGAAGCACTCTGTGCCTTTAAAATTATAGAAAAACAATTGAGTTATCTTAATTTTTAGAAGAGTTATTAGCATTTACATCATTCAAGGAAGTGTAACATGCTAAAAATTTTGAAATGCAATTGAAGTGGGTAACTGGTCATTTCCGGGCATATGCGTAGTGGACTTTTTTTCGTGATATAGATCCAGTTATACGCCCTACTCGTTTGGACTCGTCCCAGTGGAACACCCTGTATATTGGATTAATGTAAGGGGCCATTTCAATGTGTAGATACTATTATTATCCAAGTACTCCCTCACCTTCAAATGTGGAAATAAAATATTATTATTTTTCACCTAAAATTTATACAGAAGTTTCAAATAATACATCACAAAAAACATATTCGCCTTTTTTGCTGTATGGGGTGGCACATTATCCTGTTGAAATATGATACTCTCAGTTTCACTAAATAGCTCCGAAACTGATGTTTTCAAACGCCTTTCCAGAATGTCCAGGTAGACAATAGCTACTGAAGTAGGCACAAACCAATTAGGCCTGAGTTTTATTAGGCAACTGTTGAATGCAAACATCACTGAGGGATTCTTCTGGTTTCCTACGCATTAGTAGCCGCCCATCTCCGACATGTAATTCAAATTTGCTTTCGTCAGAGAACACGTGATTTCACATTTTGGTCCAATTTGAGTGTTCCGGGCTGACAAAAAAGCCAACAAGTTTTGGAAGATTTCTTTAGAATAGGCTTCTGCAGCGAGCGGCGTGCCTTGAGTCTTGCCTCCAAGAACCTTCTCCGGATATTTGAGGTGGAAATTTTAATTTGTCTTACTAAGGTAAGGTCGGCTTGTAGTTTTGATAAGATTTTAAATCGGTTCTGTATTCCTCGCGGTTTTCAATTTTTAAGCAGCAGATGTGAAATTCATCACAATGCATTAATTAAATATAGTAAAAAAAATATAAAAAGAATCACATAGTAAAAAATAAATATATCACATATAACAATTCAGGTAGATTTTTTACTCAGTAATTCCGAGAATTTTATAAGATCTGGTTCTTTGCTTGCTTCCCAGCAAAACTTATTTGGCTTGATCAACTCTTTTGCCAACGTTAGATTTTCTACAGTTTTAATATTTAAAGTGTTGCAAGTGTTGGTTTTTATTAAATTTAATTTTGAAAATTTTCATTCTACAGAAGTAGTACTATGAGGCAAAGAACACAATATTAACATATAACTACGAAGTTCTAAAAATTGGTACTTCACCCGAAAATTTACTAAAAATTTCATAATTGGCTATTTATCGACGAAATTGGTTATTTAAAATTTCTATATTACCCTCATAATATGGAAAACTATTTACTATAGGTAGAATATACGGAAGACTTCCAGTAACAATTTTATTAATGTTTAAATATTTTAAAAGTTTTAATTTTTCATCGTTAAAATCAAAATGACTTTTAATTTGATCGCACATTTCAGTATAAAACCAAATTAGTTCGAGTTTGAGAATTTTTATTTTTTCTTCCTCCAACCATACCGACATTACAAAATCTTGAAATTTAACCCTGAAGTGCATTGCAGATAGAGGAAGAAATATGTAAATTGGGATCTTTAATGTTTGTGTTAAAATAAATTTTTTGATTAGTTCGATGCATCAGGTGTGCAATTGTCTGTACAGAAAGTGAATTTGCGTTGTCTTTAAAATTTTTATCTTTAGATTTTTTACATTAAAATTATTCTGAAATTCAAGAAACGCACCTATGCGTTTAGGGCTGTGAGCGAAATGGTTAAATATGTTATTAAGTTCTTTTCGATATGGCATGGCAATTTTTTGCATGCTACTAATGTGCATAATTGTAATGAGTGGGTCCCGTACACCGCAAAAAAAATAATTCTGATTTTTATCTATAAATTTTGTCACGACGCCATTTAAATTCCCAGTCAAGACGGCAGCATTATCAACAGCCAAATACGACAACAGCCATATCAACAGCCAACAGCGACAATTACAAAATATTTGGCGGAAGAAACATCTATGGTTTGAAAATTTAGATCCTTGTAGTTTTTTGTAATTTCTTGTTTGAAGTAGTGCTCAATTTCGACTGCATTTAATTTTTTTTGCCGGATTCGAGTCCAGTATATAAATTTTGGTCCCAAATTTCCTCACTGCCTCATGAGAATTTTGTATACGTACAAGGAGTATAAGATACATTTTGTTATTGTATTCTGTCATTTTCGTTGTTTGTATTAGTGGATAGTTTTGTGACGGTAAGTATCAAAAATAAGCCAATCGGTTGAAATCAGTTGAAATCGGGAAAATTTTTAGATGCTTATGCTCACCTGTGAGAATATTTCACTTGCTATGAAGCAGGAGAATTAACAATACATACTGTGTTGTTCGTTGTAAATATTTTTTTGAATATTCTACTTTTAGTAAAGTTCTATTATTGTATAATAAAAAAATGTATTTCTTTAGTTTTAACTTCACATGTTTGTTTATTAATTTTTTAGATTTCGTGTTGCAAAAGCAGATTAATTTTTTATTAAAAACTTAATTAAATCAATCAAATATTGTGTAAGTACAGTTTACATTTGTAGCGATTGATTTAATTCATTTTAATATTAAAGCCATCAAAAAATTCTGTTGAAAATTTAATAAATTTAAACAAATCGAGAGTAATCGCAATTTGTTTTAACAAGCTGTATTTGAAATTGATAATGATGTTTTACGAAACCTTTTTTACGTACAGCGTCACATACATATGTATGTACCTATTATTAAAACTCTTTTTTCTTATTCCTTTATTTTCTGTTTATCTTGTAGTGATGTGCTAAATCGATCTTTTTTGTTCTGTTTTGTTTATTTTCTCATAGGATTTTTAACAAAAAAGATCGATTTGGCCCATCGCTATTATCTTGCTAACTACTACATGCATTTTATACATTTTTCCAATGCCATATGGAACGTAAACAAAATCATATGGGATTTTCAAATTCATTATTTTACATCGTCTTTATTATCAATTTAAAAGAAAATTTTGGTTTGTAAATATAAATAATTTGAAATTAAATATATCGAATTGCAGGTTATGCACAATTTTTATTGAAATTAATAAAATTTTAATACATAATTTTGTATTTTAGTCGATTGATTTTTTTTTTTTCAAACATAGTCATCTTCGTGTCCCTTTAAAAATTTCATTCGTATACGAAACCCTAATCTCAACAAGGAACACAAAATAAGTATACGAAAAACTAAAAAGAACATGAAGAGCATGAATAGTTAAAGAGCATTCGAACACACACACAATAACTAATACCATTACGATCCAGTAATTCTCGCCTCACCGACTCATGAGACGACCAAAATTTATGTCCAGGCAAATATTCTGCAAAAATTTTGGCAATGATTCTATTTGTTTGAACGGCAAGTTCTTTCAGCAGATCTTTTGCGTTGTCGGTCAAAATTCCTATTACAAATTTATTGCATACTTTGGTCTGTGTTGGGCGTTGTAATTTTTATTTGCAAACATTTGGCGTGTGTTTTTCTGTTGGTTTCTGTTGATTTCATGTCACATTAAATTTTCATGTCACATTACTAAGACTTTAAGAGCAGAAGGCCTGGTCATTGACTTTTTTAAGCAAAGGATGCAAAACTTCCCATTCGCTTCGTATTTTGGTTTATTGTTTTCGTTGAGATAATTGGCGACGTTATTCACTTATTTATAATAAAAACTATTTTTATCTGAACTTAAACTGCCTATAGTTGCATGATTATAGTAAATTACAAAATACAATAAAAAAAAAAATGGGAAGTGGTTGAGGAAATGGTAGTTTTCAATTGCCGCTCAAAGAACCGGAAGTGTAATTTCTCGGTTTTTATCCAAATTAGAATTTTTAGTCGAATATAACGCATACGGCAAATGTCCAATCAAACCAGAAACCTGATGTAGGACTCCTAAACGTCGATTCAAAAAATGTGCTCACATTTTTGTTTTTTAGTCGCATTATCACAAATGTGGATAGTTGTGGTCAAAATTTTGGGTAAAAATAGATATAGTTTGTAGTTTGTGTTAACTTTTGAGTACATTCGAGTTCAAAATAGAGCGGGTTGAAGCGGAAGGAAAAATTGCCAAACAGATTTTCTCAAAAACGGCAGAGACGATTTTATTTTTAGTTTAATGATAAATATCTGCTTACAAAATTTGAAGTCAATTGAAACATTGTATGGAGGTCATTTGAACAAAAACCAATAAAAATTTTGTCGAAGAAATATATTTCTACGGTTAATATATCTTCCAAATTCCAACAACTGTTCCATAGAGTGTGTTTAAGATAAAATGAATAGGCTAACGTGTATTATGAAATTTACATTTCTAAATTTGTCTAATACTTTGCTCATGGCAAACAATATCGTCAATATTTAAAAATGTATATACATATGTATATGTACCATTAAAGGTCATATATAGCATACTGCTACGTAACTCTCATCAATTATATCTCTTAAATAATATCTGTTTGGGCGGAGGAGATTAAGGAGAGAGTGGAGGAGGAGAGGTACCGGTCACAGAAGATGATTGACATTCATTTTTATTTTGTATTGTTTGTGTTTTATTTGTTTGTTTTGCTCGAATTGTCCACAGCGATGATCCGTCCATACTGAAGCACTGAGTAAATAATTATGTCAGCCAAGCCCACATTGCACACATAATGTTGTGATCTGAACAAATGGCACAAATCTTCAGAAAATAAATTTTGAACATTGTCGTTGCTCTCTGAACTGAGTAATTTAAATTCTTAAGGATTTTCTACGATTTACTAGAGATGTACATATAAGTATTTCTTTAAAGTCAACGACAAGAAATGATGAATGCAATATTCATTGCATATATTGTGATTCTGAGGTTTGTCGGCTTAGGTTAGAAGATTTATATTACCAATTTAGGGAAATAGCCTCCAAATGTACGAAAACCCGGGACGTCTTTTAAGAACTGCCCCTGCTCAAAGTAACGAAACATGTTTGTAAAATGTAAATGTTTGGTTTGGTGATGTAGAATGGACGCTTTGTATTGACAATATTATTTGCCACCAGCAAAGTATTTTAGGTAAGTTTAGAAATTTAAATTCCACATTACACGGTAACTTTTTAGTTTATCTTAAAGATAGGTAGGAACAATTATTTCAATTTGGAAGATATATTAACCGTAGAAAAATAAATATTTTTTAGAAAAGTTCGATATTACCTCAGAAAACAACACTGAAAGAAATTTTTTCGAAAATTCTCATTAAACCCAATATTTTCTAAAATAGTAAATGCAAAACGCGATAAGCACTTTTTAGCTAAGGAAACTGGCAAATTTCTTCTTGAGGAAGTGCTATTAGTGTACAATTTCATTTATTTGTGTTTTTGATTCAAATCTCATACACCAATAATATATAGGGGGACCGAATTTCAAGATGATTGAAAGGTAATGTGTTAAAATGTGATGCTTTGGTTTTAATAGATCTCGCTATGAAGTGCTATTTTATTTTTTAACATGCTTAATATGTTCTCAGTAAAACTATCATAAAGTAAAATTTCAATCACTTCATCTAACAAACAAATATATTTCCAAACCTTGTCATTTTGTGTTACTTTGTCACCAAAAAGTAAAGAAAACAATTGTAATAACTTTAAACTTTCTCGGGCCGACCTATGAAGTTTTATGTTTTTCAAATGGTCGTCTTTTATCAATGGTATTCGGTTTGTGCATTGTAATTCGCCATACTCGAAATATTTAATTCTATTATTTAATTCATCTAAAGAAAAATACTGTTTATCTGTAATAAAATAATTAAGAGCATTTGATAAACCATATTTGATAATGCCTTTAAAACAATCATGGATGATATCTACACAAAATTTTTGGGTTACATGAAACGTTTGCAATCTATTGAAATATGAGTCGAACTTTATTCCGGTCAGCTTGTAATCATTTTGTTTCAGATCATCTTGGTAAGTTTGGATAGTTCTAAGTTTTGATATATGTATCTTCACATTTATATTTATGGATTTCAGTTCTCTCAACTTTGCAAAATCGACAAAAATATTTGTGATTAAATGAAGGGCTAAAACCTAACAAAGAATTTAAGCCTAAATTATCGCCAATTATACTTGCTAAGACGAAAAAAACTTTAAATTTAATGCCTCTAATATTGAAAATAATGCCGGATTCTTATAGATTTTGTAGTACTTGTATTAATTTATTAACACTTTTATTGTATCCGTATTTTTTAATAACAGTGGTTTTAATAAACATGGCTGGAAAAATGGTCGATAAGCTTGAAATATTTTGAGGAATGGTGGGAAAATTAAAATAAAATGCTGCAAGCGATTGATTTCCTGCACGACTTCCTAATGCGTTACCTGTCTTAAAATTGTCATAATATAAATTAATTGGAATTATGTATGCATCTTTATAATTTTTAATTTTTATTTTCCATTTTGATACATGTACTAAGCTAGAAATTTTTGAGGCATTGTTGTCTTGAAGCACTTGACCATTTTCCAGAGTTTTTTCTAAAACGCCTGGCAGCTCAAAAAATTTACGGATCAGTAACTGTATAGGCATTAAAACCCCAATAGATGATTGGTTATCTAGATAAGAAATTCCTTTTTTCATCACTTCAGTTAATTCAATATGAATAGTAAATTTTTCTGCTGGTTTGTATAAGTCTAGACTTTTTAGTTGCTTTAATAGTAAATATTCGCTATTAATTTCTTTAAAAGGCGTTTCGCATATTTTAAAAAGATTAGATACATTTCATTTCCTCAGTAATACACGGTTCAATCTGTCGTTTTAACTCGTTTAGAATATTAAAAACAATTAAATTAGAAACATCTGATATAATAGTTTGTACAAGGGATGTTGTGACATTATTTATACCGTTCAACTTACACACAAATTTAAGTGCAAAAGAATAAATCTTTCGTTGAAACTCTGAAATACTATCGACCTGAGGATACAATTTTCCTATTTCAGATTTAGCATCATATTCAAACACACTAGCAAGAGAATTTACATTATTTGAACGTGTTTGCGAATTACAAAGAGTCCATTGAGAATCCCTTGAAATTCCGGAATCAATGACATTAAATTTTATACAATAATTATAGTGGCGTTTTACTTTACTTGAATTAGAAAAGGTTGATAAACATTCAGCATTTGGACATTTGTAGTTATTTTCAAATGGTTTAAATTTATGAACTATTATTGAAAGCAAAATATATGAATCAATTTCATTGCATACAAAGTTGCAAGATTCGCAATTCATTTTAATATTAAGTAAACAATACAAATTAAATTTCAATTATTTATAAAATAATATAAAATTAAGGTAATTTAAATTTAACAATTTAGGTCTGTAATTAACGAACGTAATTATCACTTGAAGTTTTTATATCAAAATATAATATTGCAAAAATAACCAAACCTTATAGCATTCACTTGCATACTTCAAATTCAGTGCAAAATGTATTTTGAATGCTATTGAAAAACATTCCAAAATATTTTTAAAAGAGTAGAAGATTTGATCGTAACAAATTGCAAATTTTTTTTCTTGATGTTTCAATATAACAATGAAGGGTTGCAGATTTACTCCATACTCTTTGCAAATATCCTTTTTCTTAGTTATCTCTTCTTTAAGATTAGTTGCGTTACTAAGTGGTAAAAAAAATGCGTTAATCGAATCCCGAGTTGAAATTTTCCAAATTTTTTATCTGATTTTCAAATAAGCCGCGCAGAAGGTTTCAGTAGATAATGAAGTCCTTTGAATAGATATTAACAAAAACTTTGACTCTGAAAATATATAGAAGAAAATTATAATTATTAGTATTTAAAGTTCCTCAGAAAAATCTGAATAGATATTTTGGTTGGAAAATAAACCAAGGATAATACCTTCATTTTGGGATACATCAGAGAGTTGTTCGAGAAATGGTTTATTACTTTCTTTTACTCTAGTAAAATAAAGTATAGTAATCATGAAAATTTCGTACCTTGAGATTTTTAGAGATTTATTTGTTTTGAGGTCCCCTGAATCCGAAAAAGTGGGTTTCGAAATGGTGTCTGTCTGTCTGTCTATCAGTCTGTCAGTCTGTCAGTCTGTCAGTCTGTCAGTCTGTCAGTCTGTCAGTCTGTCAGTCTGTCAGTCTGTCAGTCTGTCAGTCTGTCAGTCTGTCAGTCTGTCAGTCTGTCAGTCTGTCAGTCTGTCAGTCTGTCAGTCTGTCAGTCTGTCAGTCTGTCAGTCTGTCAGTCTGTCAGTCTGTCAGTCTGTCAGTCTGTCAGTCTGTCAGTCTGTCAGTCTGTCAGTCTGTCAGTCTGTCAGTCTGTCAGTCTGTCAGTCTGTCAGTCTGTCAGTCTGTCAGTCTGTCAGTCTGTCAGTCTGTCAGTCTGTCAGTCTGTCAGTCTGTCAGTCTGTCAGTCTGTCAGTCTGTCAGTCTGTCTGTGTCCTCTCTACATCCCAGATGGTTTAACCAATCGAACGGAAACTTTAGATTTAAGCTTTTTTGATAAATTGGGAGGTCCCAGTGAATTTTACTCCAAATCGGCTAACCGGAAGTGGCCACTCCCTTGGTCCAGAAAATTTATTTTGCAAATATCTTAGAAAGTATAAGGTTTACAAAAAACTACAGAATACAAAATGTTTCCGAAAATTAAAAACAAATAAAAATAAACAATAAAAAATTAAAAAAAAAAAAAAATTAAAAATTTAAAAATTAAAAAAAAAAATTAAGAAAAAATAAAATTTCTCAAAATTCTCTGTTCGTAAAAGAAAGTCGTGTGTTGGCCACACCTTCATTTTCTTTAATTTTATTTTTCATAATCGAAGTTATTTTATGAACAAAAGTACCCATTTTACTTTCTTTTACTCTAGTAAAATAAAGTATAGTAATCATGAAAATTTTGGACCTTGAGATTTTTGGAAATTTATTTGTTTTGAGATCCCCTGAGTCCGAAAAAGTGGGTTTCGAAATGGTGTCTGTCTGTCTGTCTGTCAGTCTGTCAGTCTGTCAGTCTGTCTGTGTCCTCTCTACAGCCCAGATGGTTTAACCAATCGAACTGAAACTTCAGATTTAAGCTTTTTTGATAAATTGGAAGGTCCCAGTGAATTTTACTCCAAATCGGCTAACCGGAAGTGGCCACTCCCTTGGTCCGAAAATTTATTTTGCAAATATCTTAAAAAGTATAAGGTTTGCAAAAAACTACTTGATACAAAATGTTTCCAAAAGTTAAAAACAAATAAAAATAAAAAATAAAAAATTTAAAAAAAAATTTAAAAATTTAAAAATTAAAAAAAAAATTAAGAAAAAAATAAAATTTCTCAAAATTCTCTGTTCTTAAAAGAAAGTCGTGTGTTGGCCACACCTCAATTTTTTTTTTATCAAATGCTCTTTTTCTGGGAATAACATTTGAAACTCGATATTAATCCAAGTATATAAAACATCATTTGAAATTGACATAATTAGTTTACTACCAAATTAGACTTACATACAAATCTAAAGGCGTCTGGGTGTCTGTAGATGATCCAATCCTTATAAAATGTCTGAACATCTAAATTATCATTTAAAAATTCTTGTTGGCGCCCTTTAAATGTACTTTGAGATTTTATTTCTACAGTACTCCAAGGAACATCCATGCACTGCAACCATTCTTTGTCCTTGTCGAATTCTTCGCCTTTCACATATTCTATGTTGGTATTAAAATTTTGGCTGCTGTTTTCGTTAACTAATGAATATAAAAAAAACCGTGATATTAAAAAAAAAATTCGCAAAATCAGCAAAATACCCATTGCGTGCGATGAATCTTTTTTAATCCTTTTTGTCGCGCCAAAGAACCCAATTTTGTTCAGCTTTGGGGTTTCGTTTCTATATTTATTATAGAGTTTTCCGGTAGGTCGTTTTTTATCAATACGATGGTAGTAAAATTCCTATAAGTCGAGTTAAATTTATATATACGACTATCAAAAACATTTTTATCAGTAAGTTACTGTGGAAAATTTTACCTTTTTTTCGCCAACAAAAGTACTTGCAATATCGGATGAAATTTTGTCGAAGTCAATGTAATTCAATGACGTATTTGAAACATAATGATTTTCTAGTATGCCGTCTACAAGAATTTTTCTTTCAATATCTACCAATTTAGGAGGGTTTGTCGAAATATAACTGTACCAAATTTTTCGGCCCTTATCGGTGTTTAAAAATATTTTTAAAGCTTCGTTCGTGGTGCAAGTTTTCGAATTTGTTGGTGTTCTTTCAGTTGGTGTTATTACGCCATTTTGATTATGTTGGTTTTGAAGCCAACTATTTACGGAACTGGTAACAGATTTAGTAGGCCCACTTAACAGGGTCACTTCTACATAGTATCCCTAAAACAAAATGGCATTAAATTACAAATAAATATATTAAATTTCTGTGGAAATAATTACGTTTTCTTTCCGCCATTCAACTATTTTGTTGCGAAGCCGTATCTTATAACATTGCTCACGATATGTCGGAAACATTTGATCCGATATTAATTGCAAATCCGAAATCTGATCATAGCCAGCTTCTGTAATATGAATACAAGTTCAAAGTTGTTGTTCTAGTAATAATAAAGACTGGAATTAGGTTACCGGCAAATTTATTTCATAAATAGAGCATGTCCCACTGATACAGTATTTCTTCGACCTCGTTCCTATCTATTGAATCACTTGGTATATTTACCAAAATTATTTCCTCATTATGCCGTCCTTGGTCAGTATTTTCGAAAATAATCATACTGTTCCACTTTGTTCTTTTCAATATATAATGTTTCTAATATAAAACGGCAAATATAAGCAATTATGGTAAATATCAGATAACCTTACCACTCGATAAATCTTCAGACATTGTTGATTACGTTAATGTATCCTTTGCCAATCAAATGTTAGTTTAATTCCTAACAGCACTATAAAAAATCTTATTCAACAGGAATATTTCTTTAGAATCACGCACAGTAGCTATTGCAGTTAATTTTAATGCAAAATATAATTGAATTGGAGAACAGCAGCTTGTCTAAACTATATTCACGAGTTCAATAGCTGCACAACTTTCGACAACACAAAATCTAATATTTATTTGTATAAAGTAATAATACATACTTTTAATGATTTATCATTTATTGCCCAAATGTATGTACGTATGTTACGTTATTAAATTAAATTATAAACACTGTAAAAATATATTTAATTATCACTCCAAATGTATTTATTGAACCTGTCGCAACACGAATGATAAAAACTCTCAAATTATACGCTTGGAATATATTTTACCGTTAAAACATTTGTGTTTAATACAAAAATACTTTAAAGTGAGGAAAATATCCTAATATAAAGGCATTGATTCACATTAAGTTTAACTTTATGCTTTAAATTCCATAATTTAAGCAATAATATTGTGTTAATTTTTGTTTATATTTTGCCTTGTTTCGGCTATGTGCTACTTGTTACGAACTTTTTTTCAATTTTAATGTTTTTTCAACATTCTTCAATAAACGAACCTTATTGAATTGTGTATTTTCTTAAATGATTTTAATATGTTTCGAAGATTGTAAGAGAATCCAATCCAGTTTCGAACTGATGAGCTTATGATTATGAAAAAATCAATCTTCCCATCAGGCCGCGGCGACTGGACTGATTATACCACAATTTACATTCTATATATACAGAATGTGCTGTGATTTAAGTACTAGCGAATCGTACTAATACAGATCAATTCTCTTACAATTTTTTTCCTCTTCACGATATTCACACTGCTAATGTAAGCTAATTTTTACTTTTTTTTATCAATGTTTTTGTTGAATGTTAATTAATTCATGTAATATCTAATATGCTACCGGTGGTTAGACCATTTTGTGTATTTTCATTTTCGTCTAAGGATTATCAGTCTAAAATTTAAAAATTTATTGTTTCCTTGACATTATGAATAAAACCCACAGATGAATGTATAGTTTTGGTTTAATTTTAAGTCATTTGTGGAAATTAAAATTAAAGATTTAGATTTTACATTAATTCAATGTTAATTTAACTCAAAATTATGTAAAATTTCTTAAAACTAAAACTAAATTATAAATTTTGCTTCAATTTTAGGAGTCTTTGAAAACCTTAGTTTGTGGAAAATAAGGTTGTGTTTAATTTATGACTGAAATGAATTACTTTTTACATTAAAGCCAGAAAAATCTTACATTTTTGACCTAATTTTTGGAAATTTTAAATCCCTCGAAACAAAACCAGCGTTTCCTAAAATTGAGGTAGCCCTTTTTTTCGGTGAATTCAAAATTTTTTTTGCTGCTTTTTGTTATAAAGACCTCCCGCAATGCTTGTGCATCTATCTTTGTATTTAATCAAAAAAAGCTGTACTTTGGTTAGTTTTTCTGTTTTAATTAATACATTTTAATTAAAAAATTATGTAATACATACAATTATTGGAAAAATGAAATAGAATACAACAATCCAGTTGAAAGCGAAGAAATGATCGAAGATCTCATTGCTGAAAGTAGCTCAGTGGATTCCGATTTAGTAAATTCCGGTTTAATGAAAGAAACAATTTTACTAAATCAATATTTGATAAAGTGATAGTTGTTAAATGACCTGATATATCTCACGAAAAAATTGAATTTTGATTAGAATTTTACAAGAATTAATAATTTCGATATTTAGCCAAATAAACACAAAAACGTTTTTTGAATTTCACTCTTTCTGCAGTATACACCTTATACCAAAACTAAATAAAAACCGCTATTTTAAATTAAAAATCGTGATGTTCAGTCACCATTGTCCATAAATGAAATTATTCATGTAGAGTATAAGCACAGACAAATTATATACAGATATGGAAAGTTCATACTACTCAGATGTATATGAATGATATTACTTACAATTTTCGAACAGTTGCCAGAAGTAACACCAGAGAACGAGAGGTTTGTATCGTTTACTTTATAATGTTTTCTCTTTCTAGTTTCGCACAGTTAAAATGCAATCGTAATTGTGTTAGCAAGATCGTTTTTTTTATATATACATACGAGTATGTACATACATAAATGAAATATATTTGTTCTACTTTATCTAATGTTTTCATGCATTTAACCATTTCAAAAATTTCGTTTTTAAAATACAAGAACAATTTTATATTTGTTAATTGTTGGTACATTTAACGTTTCCATAAATTTCGAGGTATTTAATACGACATTAATTTAATTTAGACTATCACAAAATCATTTCCACAAGTTTATTTAAAAAATAATAATTTTCCGAACAAATGGTAAATTCATTATTTGTAATACATTGATAATAAACTAATTTATTCATACGTACATATAAATCAAAGCTTTAATTTATGTGAAGAAATGTACCAACTTTCTTCTCGACCTTAGTATTTTATGATTTCCATAAGGACATTGTGTGTGTATGCTTCGTTACAATTTTAATGGATTATGTATTTGGTTTTCATATGGATTTGCTCGCTTTACTTTTAGGTACATCAAAAACCAAAACAAATGGTGTAGTCTAGTAATTGTATTTTGAGAATCCATTTTTGTTGAGTTATATTATATTAGTATTAGTGTTATGTCGCCGATACAAACACGATATGAAATAAATATTCAAATTTTCTATTAAAATATTTATTATATAAAACTGACTTACACACTGACGCAAGTCAATGTACATTTGTTTTATGATATCTGGCTTGAATGAGAACCGCAAGGCTTGTACCAGACATACATTATACATTTTTGTGTACATACATTTTTGTAGTAGGGATTTTTCATTCATTATGATTCGTTATGTAACTGTTTTCATATGATGTAACAAAAATCATTTCGCTTAAATTTTTTGAAATCAACGTATTTTATTTTGGAATCTACCTTTTATTTTTGTTGATGTGTATATATTTAGAAAATTTAAATGCATTTAGCATTGCTTATACGTGCATACATCTAGACGTATATGTGACCTTGAAAAAATTAATATTTCTGTTTTATAATTTTTATTTCGATTTTTATGAATTTATGCTTAATTGATGATGAGATTGGCTCTCAAAATTAAAATTTGTAGAGAAATTCTACAAAGGGACGTCGACGAGTAACTTTCTTACTTTTGGTTTTAGAGTAATAATGGACCTTTAAATTTGACGGCCAATCTAGAGGGACGGATTCTGATTGCATTTACATACACTATATCAAAAAATTGTCCGTACAGCACTCGGTTAAGAAAACATTGATAAAAAAAAAACAATTACAAATCAAACAAAAAAGTCAGTTTTAATTTTTTTAAATTGAAATTACATTTAGGAACCTGAAAATAATAATAATCATGATATAAATTAATTTACTTTCACGTTTGATATGATTTACTATTTAAACCGCCTAAAACGATGTCAAATAATTGTCCGTACACACTAAGAAATTGAAGTTTCATAATTTGATTACCATAATCTACAATAGTTGTGCAAACTCGATAAACATGAAATATAAAAAAGAGACAAAGTTTAAGTGAAATAGAATTATTTACATATTCTATTTTGATGGCAATTTAATCGCTATCGCTATAATCGTTTTGTCTGTCAATGATATAATACCAGTATCATATTCTAGAATTATTATTCTACATAAATTTAAAGCCCGAATCCCGTAAAAAACACCTCTTTAAAAAAAATTAATTTTACTCAAATATACAAAGAACATTTTTAAATTGATTATGTATATATGTATACTGTCTCAAAAAATTGTCCGTACACTCCTCAGTTAAAAAAACATTGATAAAAAATACAATTACAAATCAAACAAAAATTTCAGTTTTTGTTTTTTTTAAACTCAAATTACATTCAACAACCTGAAAAAATACTAATTATCATGATGCAAATTAATTTACTTTTACGTTTGATAAGATTTACTATTTAAACATCCTAAAACGATCTCAAATAATTGAGGGGTATAGAATCAATGGCGGCAATCGCCATTTTTTTCATTTTTGAGATATTTGATGAAAACTGTTTTGGACATTTAGAAATAAATTGAAGAAAATATTTAATGTTCAACATTTACCTAATTTTATATATTTTCACTATATTATATCGATTAGGCTCAAAGCTGATTATTAGTGTTGTAAGTTTCCGGTTTTGATACCAAGTAGGGAGGTTGTCGTATTTGTTATTAATAGAATGCACAAATAATTTAGTTTTCTTGTTTTTAAGTAACAATATAGATTATTTATGTTTAAAATTAAATTATATTTTATTCAAACTTATAAAAAATTCCAATTATATATGGCGGGAAAATATATATAAACATTATTTTAATCAAATTTCAAGTACAATAAACATTATTAGATTAAAATTCCTGATAGTTCAGGTACGAAATCACATTCCTCGGCTTTATTAAAGACGTTTGTTTTACTCGAATCTTCATAAGATTCGTTAGCACTCAATAATTCTTTGTAGTATTTAAGGTTGCTTATCACTTGCCAGTTTGGTCCATAGTGCTTGAGTAATAAATTGCTTACATCCCGCAGCTTGAGGGGATTTATATGTTTTGCACTGGCTTTGATTTCATCGGTTTTTTTTGCCAATGTCTCTTTTCCCACTTTTGTAATTGATTTAAAGACACAAAAGTCATTTTTATAATGAATTTTACCTCTAATTCAAACATTAATTGAAGCTGCTGGTCGTTTGAAATAGTATCGTTTACATTCCTTAAATCGGAAGTGCCATGATCCTGGTGGCTTTATATTTTGTTGTGTGGCACTTTTCCAATCCATATTCACTCAGTCTTCTCCCAAATGCACTATAGTGGCAGATTCCGCAAAAATCACAATACATTCTGTAGGATCCGAAATTACTTCTCTTTGTCTTATTTTTTTTTCGATATGGCCAAATACCCTATCCAATGGTTAAAATGAGTGCCCGACAATAGGAAAAACCAATTCTATATTTCGAATGTTTGGAGGTGCCTTGAACGATAACCATTTACGACACATTTCATGAATAGAGTTCTTGTTTTGGCCGCTACACCCGTCTGCGACAAGACGGGTAATTTTATGTGAATTATCAATTTGAATTTTATTTAGACAATCAAAGACAGCTGATGCTATTTCGTTGGATCCTTTGTCGAATTCGTCTTCGGTCCAATAGTATGAAAACACATTTTCCTTTAATAAATTCGATTTCGAAGAGCCCTTTACAATTACAAAATTGTACATGTATAGCTGTCTCGAATAATACGCCGTTTGATCAGGCACTTTCAGTAAACAAAGATTTTTTTGGCAATCGAATGAAAGCGTTATTATTTCAGGATTTTCTTCCAGTAAAAGTTCAAAGAAACATTTTGCTTTTAAATTATGGACTTTCCTCTCAGATAGAATCCTTTCTTTGCTTGCAGGATCCGTTGCGTTTTTTATGCGCTCCGTTAACTCTAAGCATTTTGAACATACATCTGTTCGAGGTGTACTAAAACTTAAATTGTACCTAGTATCAAATATCATACGAAAATACTATATGATGACTCAATTTATAAATATTCCGGCGACTGAGCAATACACATCCTATACATTTTGTTAATATTCAATTCGGATGGCAAGTACATTTTGCAACTCTCGGATCGGCAATAATGAGATTCAACGCCTTTGAATTGATTAATAAACTATTGTACTGCAGTACGCTGTTCGCGATAATTAAATTCCTTACGATTACTACCTCTGGTTTCAACAGGGATATGGCCCTAGTTTCGAAATGTTTTCATCACCCAATTTAACCTATGTTTAGTTATACCTAGAGGGTGCTTTTTCCCGGATTTTTTTTGTTCCCGGGAAACGGGAAATTTGAAACCAATTTTCCCCGGTTTCCCGGGAGTCCCGAGAAATTAAAAATAAGAGAAATAATACATTAAATTTATTTCAAAAAATAAAATAAAATCATAAATTACGAATACACTGTGTACTATACTATACACATATTAACACAACATAAAATGTATATTAGTTTTATATCAACGATGTTCATTTCTTTGAGCCAAAATTAGACGAAGCCGAAAATACCCTTTCACTTTAGGTTGGAGGGTTATTACAGCATCGAGGAACTGCAGGTTCAACATTTCTGTAGATTTGTTGTAATGTTTCCCATATTTCCGTATATTTAACGAACGGCACAAGATCTTGGTTTGTTCGTTCTTTAATGCGACGTGATAAAACTTCCAATAACTCTGTTGAAATATTATCTTCATTTGCATGTAAAGATTCAAACAAAAACTTTAAAATTACATCAGCTGTAACCAAATTTGCATCACATCTTCCCAAAGCTTTGACAGCTAACTTAAATGGTAAAAGCGCATTGAAAATATTCAACAATATTGGGATATAATTGTCATTCATTAATATTAGGCATCCCCAATCTTTCAATCATGATCACAATGCTATTCGATTTGGTCTTACAATCCAAAAGCAAACTTAATTGCATTCCGTAATTTTGCTTGACATACTCTTGAAGAATTGAATGTCTTTTCGGTGACATTTTAAAAAATTTTACAATTTTTCTTACTATTTTCAATGCACTATTAATATCGTCACGTTCACATTTCGGGGCTATATCATCGTTGGATTGATCATCATTATCAGATTCAGAATATTCGTTTCTTCGGTACTGGAGCCATATTTATTTTCATCATTATTTTAACATAATTGCTGGGTATATTCAGACAATGCTCGAAATTTTAACATCACGGCAGTACCATCTGTGGTTGATGCGACTACATCTGTTGATTTTATACCAAAATCAAATAGTTTTAAATTAACCAGTTTAAGTGTTTTATCAGCTGTACAAGCTCCTTCAATTTTTACTAATCCAAAGTTATATATTGTTTGTCAAAATGGATATTTATTTTTAAGTAGCGCCGATTCCGTAAACTCGCCCATTCATCTAATGTCAGGCTGAATTTTCCATATTTATCTTAATGAAATTTAATTTTTCTTACAATATCAGATTTTGCAATTACATAGAATTCGTGAATCAGTTTCATTTTATTAGTTTTTCCTTTTGGTAATCTACATATATTGCCTATCATGTAGTGATTGGCGAATAAATTAACTTTTGTTTATAGCGTGGATTGAACAACCATCAAGTGCCGCAAGTTTTGCCACTATTTCTGCCAAAGATTGCTTTTTTACTAAAAATGAAATTATAGTTTGTTTCGTAGAATTTGATAAAACTTTTTCTAATCTGATTTTGCCACCTTCTTGATCGTCATTTGTATTTCGTGTATGTACGTGTTGCAAACGCCTTATTAACCCGCTTGTTGACGAACCCTTGCAACTATATTGTGCTAATTGATAGAAAAAAGCCGTGTGTCAATTGATTAACAAATAGAGAATAGACAAAAAATCCCGAGAATTTTTAGTTTTTTTCCCGGGAAACGGGAAACAAAAAATTAGGAAATTTCCCGAGAATTCCCGCCCGAGTATTTCCGGGAAGAACCCTCTAGTTATACCTAACATTTTTAGAAACGAATTTTGACATACGGGTATGTTTTGTTTGTCCTGATCGCGTACGAAACATCTTATGTGAGTTGTTTTTGTTGAATATTTTTAATTTTTTGGCCGTCGGCGTTTTGTATCGCCTATTGTTCAATGGGTAGTGATGAATGAATCTTGGATTAGTTTATCTGGTGTTGCATAAAATTGTTTATTAAACATTTGAATGTCAAGCATTTTTAACAATCTGCACTGATATGTACCCGATATGTTCCCACACTGCGGATAGGTGGGCAAATCTTTCGAAGAA
Source organism: Tipula vernalis (assembly GCA_958295665.1). NCBI lineage: Eukaryota > Metazoa > Arthropoda > Insecta > Diptera > Tipulidae > Tipula > Tipula vernalis. The sequence goes on from OY282558.1 coordinate 300,790,661, forward strand.
TACTTAAAACATTAAAAATTAAAAAGATAATGAACACATTAAGTTCATTAATTGATAATAATCTACAAAATATATTTTGACTAACCTTAGTTATTTTGCAATATTACGTTGCCATTTCGATTCTTGCCTTATTCGTTTTCTTGCCTTTGACGGTGATACCGGTGACGCATTTTTTCCATTATTTTATTAACAATTTATTATATAAAATTAATTAAATATAAAAAAATTTTCACACTAAAATAATCTTTTTGGAACTACACGTGTGTCGATTAAGAGAGAATGACAAGAATTTCGTTAAAAAAATTAATATTGCACAATTAACTGTTTATCACCGAAATAATTCTCTACAATTGTTTCGATTTATTAAAAAGGAGATTGCCGCATTTGATATTGAGTTGTAATAGGAGATTGTCGGTTTTAAATTTAACGCTACATTTCCAACTCAAATTTTAATGTGATTCTGCCGTTTTTGAAACAGAGTAATAAAAGGACATGATAGAGGATCGATTATTGAATAATATGACATGCCAAACTCATTTTAAAAAAAAATGGAGATTGCCGCCATTGTTTTTACAACCCTCAATTGTCCATACACTTGCACTTTTGTGAAAATTAAGATAAATTACGAAATTTTTTGTTGCGAAAATGTTAATTAGTCGTACTTTTTTCATGGCGAATAAAATTACTGCCCAATTAAAAAATGGAGGTGAGGCCAACACACAATTTTCTTTTACGAACAGAGAATTTTGAGAAATTTTATTGTTTTTTATAATTTTTAAATTTTTTTTTTTAATTTTTTTTTTATTTGTTTTTGATTTTGGAAACATTTTATTTTAAGTAGTTTTTTGTAAACCTTATACTTGTTAAGATATTTGCAAAATAAATTTTCTGGACCAAGGGAGTGGCCACTTCCGGTTAGCCGATTTGGAGTAAAATTCATTGGGACCTCCCAATTTATCAAAAAAGCTTAAATCTGAAGTTTCAGTTCGATTGGTTAAACCATCTGGGCTGTAGAGAGGACACAGACAGACTGACAGACAGACACCATTTTGAAACCGACTTTATCGGACTCAGGGGACCTCAAAACAAATAAATCTCTAATTATCTCAAGGTCCAAAATTTTCATGATTACTATACTTTATTTTACTAGAGTAAAAGAAAGTAAAATGTGTGATTCTTTTACCAAAAATAGTACAGAAATTTAAAAGTTGACCATTAAATTGGAAAGTGAAGGTAAAAGTTTATAGGAAATTTCCAAAATAACTAATCGCCCGTGATCTTCGATTCATTATAACACCCAGAACTCCCAAAAAATCAAATCGCTAGAGATTTTTGTTGGGCGTGATCGCAACCGAAAGCTGAACAGACATCAAATCAAATAGAATCGAAGGCATAGTGCTTCAATAATCGCTGCTAAAGTTTATCAAAGCAAAAAAGGAGCGATAAGACCTCAGACAATATGCAATATTTTGCATAAACAAGAGTATCGTCGATGTGCGACACGCAAGAAATGTATTTGCGGATAAATAAAATATTAAAACCACATGGAACATGCATTGGGATATGTGAGTGAGCCCGAAGTGTTCTAGGAAAATGTTATTCCCTCGGACGAAAGTAAATTTAACGTTTTTGGTTCAGATGGGCGAGTTATGTTGTCGCGGAAATCCAACACTGAACTTGAGTAAAACATTGGGGAGCTTTTAGCTGAAACTGTTAGGGACATTTGACCTTCATTGAAACCATAATGAATCGGTTTAAATATTTGGATATTTTGAAGGATAATTTGTTAATAAGTGTTGAGAAGGACACGGAATAAATTTTCGTTCCTTATGCCTTGAAGCATTCGTCAAAACTGATCAAGGTATGGCTATTGTACAATGTAAAGTCAATACTTCCTCATCCTCCCCAGTCACCAGATCTCAACCCGATTGATAATTTGTGCCATGATTTGGAGCGAAAGATCCGTGAACAGCAAATTAATGGTAAGGAACAATTAAAAGGGTCGTTGTGAATGAATGGGTCAAAAATTCCACCGAACTAACCCGGAAGTTGGCTTTCTTATTGAAAAGAAAGTTGCAAAGTGTCATTGCATGAATAGGTTACAACACCAGACCTAACTTTTCTACCAAATTCCCTCATCTTTTTTGTGTGCATGGACAATTATTTGACATCGTTTTAGGCGGTTTAAATAGTAAATCATATCAAACGTGAAAGTAAATTAATTTACTCGTATATCATGATTAATAATCATGATATAAATTAATTTACAAGAAAACTAAATTATTTGTGCATTCTATTAGTAACAAATACGACAACCTCCCTACTTGGTATCAAAACCGGAAATCTCCATTTTTTATCCTTAACTTACAACACTAATAATCAGCTTTGAGCCTAATCGATATAATATAATGAAAATATATAAAATTAGGTAAATGTTGAACATTAAATATTTTCTTCAATTTATTTCTAAATATCAAAAACAGTTTTCATTAAATATCTCAAAAATGAAAAAAATGGGGATTGCCGCCATTGATTCTATACCATTGATTCTAAAAATTAAAACTGAATTTTTTGTTTGATTTGTAATTGTTTTTTTTATCAATGTTTTCTTAACCGAGTGCTGTACGGACAATTTTTTGATACAGTGTATGTAAATGCAATCAGAATCCGTCCCTCTAGATTGGCCGTCAAATTTAAAGGTCCATTATTACTCTAAAACCAAAAGTAAGAAAGTTACTCGTCGACGTCCCTTTGTAGAATTTCTCTACAAATTTTAATTTTGAGAGCCAATCTCATCATCAATTAAGCATAAATTCATAAAAATCGAAATAAAAATTATAAAACAGAAATATTAATTTTTTCAAGGTCACATATACGTCTAGATGTATGCACGTATAAGCAATGCTAAATGCATTTAAATTTTCTAAATATATACACATCAACAAAAATAAAAGGTAGATTCCAAAATAAAATACGTTGATTTCAAAAAATTTAAGCGAAATGATTTTTGTTACATCATATGAAAACAGTTACATAACGAATCATAATGAATGAAAAATCCCTACTACAAAAATGTATGTACACAAAAATGTATAATGTATGTCTGGTACAAGCCTTGCGGTTCTCATTCAAGCCAGATATCATAAAACAAATGTACATTGACTTGCGTCAGTGTGTAAGTCAGTTTTATATAATAAATATTTTAATAGAAAATTTGAATATTTATTTCATATCGTGTTTGTATCGGCGACATAACACTAATACTAATATAATATAACTCAACAAAAATGGATTCTCAAAATACAATTACTAGACTACACCATTTGTTTTGGTTTTTGATGTACCTAAAAGTAAAGCGAGCAAATCCATATGAAAACCAAATACATAATCCATTAAAATTGTAACGAAGCATACACACACAATGTCCTTATGGAAATCATAAAATACTAAGGTCGAGAAGAAAGTTGGTACATTTCTTCACATAAATTAAAGCTTTGATTTATATGTACGTATGAATAAATTAGTTTATTATCAATGTATTACAAATAATGAATTTACCATTTGTTCGGAAAATTATTATTTTTTAAATAAACTTGTGGAAATGATTTTGTGATAGTCTAAATTAAATTAATGTCGTATTAAATACCTCGAAATTTATGGAAACGTTAAATGTACCAACAATTAACAAATATAAAATTGTTCTTGTATTTTAAAAACGAAATTTTTGAAATGGTTAAATGCATGAAAACATTAGATAAAGTAGAACAAATATATTTCATTTATGTATGTACATACTCGTATGTATATATAAAAAAAACGATCTTGCTAACACAATTACGATTGCATTTTAACTGTGCGAAACTAGAAAGAGAAAACATTATAAAGTAAACGATACAAACCTCTCGTTCTCTGGTGTTACTTCTGGCAACTGTTCGAAAATTGTAAGTAATATCATTCATATACATCTGAGTAGTATGAACTTTCCATATCTGTATATAATTTGTCTGTGGTATAAGTATAAATGTTTTAGTAAAGATTTTAAATGTATTTCGACTTATTTCTTTTAACTTCTGTTAGATCTTTGATCCCGCTTCTTCTATGCTTATCAAGAAATTTATTCAGAAATTCGATTACTTCGCTATTTAAATTACCGTTGAATAAATTTTGCACTAAATCGTTCACTTAGCTATGCTGGTTAACCTTCTGCTTATTTTATCCAGGAAGAGTGCTGCTCACCCATGATCTTACAAATCCTAGACAAATTGGTAAAAATATGCTTTCGAGATATAAACTAATATGGTAATTTTAAAATGCTAAGGTTAACAGTAGACCAAGCAAACGTTCATTGGCAAAAATACACGAATACAAAAAACTCAATACTTTTCGAAATACTACTTGAAATTATAGTAAAAAAACATCAATTAATTTACCAAATTAGACTGGAACGAGTTCTTCTTCCAAAATATTTGTGATAATTTCAATTTTTATTGATAATAAACGAAATACAGATTTTTTGTTTGACAGAACCAAAAGAACAGTTACGGGTTGAAAAAATGTCTTTATCGATACACTATCTGCCAAGAGACTGCCCTGTATACATAGAATGTTGATAGAGAATGATGTAAGTCATCAGATGTCAAATGAAAATTTCAACTATTATAGGATAGCGTTAATCAAGTTTTTTTTTTAATCAAAAGGCAAGCTTTCAGTCGGTTGATGTAAACGAATTTAAACAAGTTTATAAATTAAAATTTTAAAGATCCAATTACCAAAATATTTCCCAACAACGGTAGTAAGATTTCTTTCTTTTGTATTAGGAATAATAATAAAATCCAATTTTATTTGTACTAGACTGGTAGTAATTTGGTAGATAAAAACGCAGGGTTAATGGTACTTTATATTTTAAAATTTAGATACAAATTTTAATTTGATTTTAGAATTTCCGAATCTTTGTAAAATTTAATTTAACAATTTGTTGTAATACATACTAACAAGTCAATTTTGATCAGTTTGATCCCATCAAAAATTCAACGAAACATTGTACCATTTTATTATCATTGTTTATTCTTGCGAATTCAAATCGGTTGACCATCCTTAGACAAACTAAACTGTAGTTCGCTTAAATGCATTAAACATCTCTATAAAAACTACACTTCAACACAGTTTTGCTTTCAGTCACATAATATCTCACCCGTAACATCCGTTGTATTGCAATATAATACAAAATAAACAAACCAATAGCGAATAAAGTAAAAATCAATCTTGTAAATCAACCATTAAGAAATGCTTTCTCTGGTGATATAGAGACGGTTAAATCAACAATGTCATACACAAGAATATACACAACACAAAATGTTGGGGAAAGTTACTTGTAAATTTAAAATTTTTATTTTTTTCGTTTTTTTTTTTTTTAACATTTACGTCATATTAAAACTCCGACAATAAAACTACCTTACTAAAACTCATTAATTATGTGTTTAAATGTAATTTAATTTAATTGTTTTTGTCTAATCTTACAGTAGATATTAAAAAAAAATTGTTTAACAAAATTACCTATATGAGTAAAAGAAGAAGAAAGGTAAATACAATATGCAACTGGTAATGACTAAAAGCTGAAAAGCAATAAAAATTAAAAAAAAAAAAAAATCTGATGGTTTGGGTGATAAATATACCTACTCGTACTATGTATAATTGAAAAGTTAATCGGAAATTAGAATAATTCTGTGATCTCTCACAGTGTTTGTAAACACTCTAAGCACAACTCATAAATTATCGAAGTGTCTTATATGTTTGCCGTTTAATTAAAAATGAAATACAATTGTGTGGCCTACATATATAAATCAAAACAATCACAATACGTTTCAAACATAACATTTTAGTGTTTGCATTGTAAAATTTAGACGCACATTTAGCATATTAATGAATTTGCGAGAGATTCTGATTTGTAATCTACGTTTTAGTTCACATTGATTGCTAACAATAATTTTATTGTTTTACAAGTAAAGCGTGAATTAAATTTGTAAGTATATACTCTTATGCTTGTATCATATACAAAAGATTTATGTTGTCTCTTTACGATTCATAATATGTAAAGAAATTTTTCATCGATATATGTGTATAACATATTTAACCTTCGATAGCTCAGTTGGTAGAGCGGTGGACTGTAGAAGTTAGTCGTAGTAGAAATCCATAGGTCGCTGGTTCAAATCCGGCTCGAAGGATAATTTATTTTTCTTCGAAGGTATATTGAAATATATTATTACATTTTTGAACACCGAATTTTTTAAGTATCTGTTTTAAAACAAACAAGTGTACATCTTATATCAGGTTAACGCCTTTATAAAATTTTCAAGTTTCTTATCGTATTTTAATTTTAGATTTCAACATTTGACTAGAGAATAAACACGTTCTATAACTAACTTTCTCAACATTTGAACCACCCTATGGATTACATAGTTCTTAATGTGTTTCTAAAATTCATCGCTTTTTTTCTCAACATAATTCTTTATTCATAGCTTATAAATTTTACAAATTCTCATGATTAAGGAATATCATAAGAAATGTCAAAGTCTATATAATAAAATCAAAACCTCTCATCCAACTAGATTCTCAGATTCTTTGAATCTAATTTTTGAATAGCGATGTACTGTTGTATGTTAAAATTTACGGTAATCAAATTTACTAAACTATCTCTATCACGACAGTGTTTAATCTCAGCTCGAAGAAATGTCTCTATATATAGACAGAATTTACTATCACTAGCAACTATCGTGACACTTTTAACTGCCAGACCGAAATAATCCAAAATTTTTTTGAATACATTTTGTTCGTTGAACAAAAAAATTGTATACATTTACGCGATTAGCAGATACTTCTCATCTAAGCGCCGATTTAGTGAGCTATCGGCTATTTTCTGTGCGGTGAGATTGTTCAAATGTGTTTTATCTTGGGGAGCCCTTGTTTGTTGCCATACTCTTGTCGCTCTTCTTTTTCTGCTAGATATTTCCAAATTTCCGTAGGGTAGTTGATTCCCTTGATTTTCTTTTTAATTTTAGGGGTATTTTCCCAAGCTGATTGCTGTATATCTTTTACAAATTTTATTAATTTCTTTTTCTAATTGCTCTTAGGTCTTTAATGGAACCATTAAGTTCATTTTTTCTTCTAGCGATAGTCCAAAGCATTCCCAATTAGTGTGTGAAACGATGAATGATCATAGTTTAAGTATATCATTTCAAGAATGATCATAATTTATAATATATATGTTCTTTATTATGAAGAAATCAAACAGATCTGGTACTTTTTTTTTGGATCAGTTGGCCAGTAGGTCTGTTTTCCAGTTGAGAGGGCTTCACAACTGCATTTCATGATAGCTTTTAGGAGTTATTTAACCTTAGTCGTTGATAATCTGGAGCTTCAGGGAACACTTTTTGCATTAAATTCTCCTCCAAGCACAAATCGTTTTCCTATTTACTGAGGAACTCGAGAAAATCTTTTTCCTTCATTGAGTGCTTCGGTTGGTAGTATATACTCGCAAAATACAAATAGATCTACTTTTAGATTTGACAATATCAGCAGTTGCTTGTATTTCTTCAGTTTCATATTTTAACTCCTCATAGTGATGAATACTATTTCTAATTATAACAGCACTAACTTTTCTGTTTAGGGATGGCTCCCTTAGTATTGCACCCTAGTTTCTGTAATCGCTCATCAAATGTATATAGTCTGCTTAAAATTAATTTAAGACTTATACCGTCATTTTGAGCAGTTTTTCCTGGATTTCCGTTGCTCATCATTACTTGAGCATATGCCATTTTACCTAATTATCTATGAGTAGTTCCCGACACTCTACGATTTACTTCGGGTTGGTTCATCTTAACTGCTTGCTTCCTGAATAAACTTGGATTTTTAGTAATCACCTTCTTATTTTTGACGTCTTACAGTTCAATATAACGCTGCATCCTCTGTAGTTAGCACAGTGAACGCATTTAGGTTGAATATTTTGAGCTTTTACATAATCTTTGTTATAATATTTACCTAAACATTTGACACACCTGACTTGACATTCTTTAAATTGTGGTATAAGCTTAAATCTTGTTAAAGGCTGAACAACCATCTGCATCCCAAGATGAACTTAATTTGATAAATTTTTTCGATATTTTGTTATTATCGAAGGTCAACATGAACATGTTGAGAGGTACTTTGCCTCTCCGTTTTAGCTTAATTGATGCATCAGCTTAATTGATGCATCAGTTGCCTTAAATCCTTTTGCTTTCAGGTCATCAATTATTCTTTCTGGTTTATACGTAGAGTGTAGGTTTTTTAGCCATGGCCCTAATTGATCTGGTTTGTTTATCTTCAAATGTGTGCCAAGCACGTTTTTCTTCGTTTAACATTTTTTTCATTTTTCTGTATGTTTCACCATCTTCCAAGCTTATTTTAATGGTGTTTCCATTCGTCACCTCTGCATTAAACAGATCCGTACTAATTATTGTTTTTATTTTCTCATAGAGCAAATCGTAGTCTTTGACTTCATCTATTACTATTGGAACATTACCTCCTTTTGAGAGGAGGTAATGTTCCAATAGTAATTGGAATTTTTCCTTTTTTTCTCCCACCTTTAACTCTTATCCACTCAGTTTCTCGAGATAGTTCTTCTTTATCCTTATGGTACTGTTGTAGAGTTGTATTCTGGTTAGGAGTAGAACCGATGCCCTCCGTTGGCTTAAGAGCTTTAACTTCGTTTTCAAGCGTCTTCAGATGCTTCTGCATCCATGCAATCATATCATTCACTTGCTTTTTTATATTGTTGGCTTCAACTAATGCCTTATAGCTTTATATAATTCATTGTGAAGCTTTTTTTCGTTTGTAGAACGATTGTTGTGGCTGCTGGCCATAATGGAGGGACTGTTTTGATCACGGCTCAAACAACCAATATTTCGGCAACTCACTCGTATCAATGTTGCAGCAGGAATTTCCAAATTAATATTCCATAATCAAAAAATATTAACGGTCCAGGTAACGGTGCAGAAACGACTCGAACGCCAGGAAAAAATCCACTTATAAAACCCTCCAGGAATAAATGTGCAATCCAGGCACGAATATAGGTTTTCACAAACAAAATTTAACTTCACCAGTTAATATTTAATAGTAGGAAAAACGATAATTATATTGCACACAGAATAATTAAATTATAACCAATATTATTTATTTTATGATTTTTCAGGTTATAAATGAATTACAAAATTTATTTTTGAGTTTACTCAATACAGATCAGAATGCAATTCATCATTGAAAATATATTTTACAAAAAGCTTAACTTCAAAACACTAATATTAGAACAGATAACATTAATTATAACACTTCTAGTTTAAGACTATTTACGCGAGATGGCAGTAAGAACCGGTTAAGCTCAAATCAAGTGTCAACCAAACGACAAGAATGGCTGTATTTGTTTGTTTTGTAAGTAATTTGAATAGATTAGAAGTGATCAGCAAACATTATCTAAGTTAAGTAGAATTAAATGTAACAATAAATAAACTATTTAAACCTTATTTTGCACTTACAGGTAATATGTAAACAATCATGACCTATATCAACAATACAGTGAACCAATTAAATGCAAAATATCAAGTGTATAAATATTAAATTTATGAATTACAAAATAAAATTAAATATCAATTATAATTTGTCTTAATTATTATGTTGCATCTAAACATCCCGCCCGCCCTGAATCACTTTGATTCAGCTCTGGTTGTATTTCTTCATCTTCAATTGGTAGCTTACAGATTTTTGAAATTGGGCGTTGTAATACTGTACTTGACCAAGCTATCTTGGCTATGACAACACATACTAGACTAGTCCATCATGTCCTGGATGAACATTAATAATCCGAGCTAATGGCCAATAACATGAGGGCGCCTTATTATCAACAATTAGCACAATATCCCCGACTTGTATATTTTGTGACCGCTCTTACCATTTAGTTCGCCTTTGTAGTGTTGTAATGTAATCCCTATGCCATCTTTGCCAAACATGCTGATAAATTTGCTTAACGATTTTCCATCTTGAATATTTGTTATTTGTAATATCAATTTCTTCGACTTCCAGTAAATCTGTCAATAATCTTCCAATTACAAAATGTGCTGGCGTGATTGCATTCATGTCCTCGTCAGCTTCAGCATATAATGGTCGAGAGTTAATGGCAGCTTCAATTTTTATAATTTATTTTTTATATATTTATTTATTTAATTATACACAAATAAGGCATAGCATTTTTACAATATCCAGTGATATATTCCTATGTGTATTCCAGCAATTACACAGAAAAATAATTAGAACAATAATTAAAATTTAATATAATATAATTAAAAATACAGAAGAAAAGATTAAGAACAAAAGATAAAACATTAGAATACGTGATAATGGAAAAAAGAAAAAAAAACGAATTAATGGAAACGAATTATGTGCCAATCAGCCCCTCGAGGTACAGTTCCTTGAAACCACGCAAATTAGATGCTGCCTTTATAGACGGATTCAGACTATTCCAGAGCTTCACTCCATGGATAAAGAAAGCACGTTGTCTTGGCTTAGTTTTGCATGATTTAGGCCAATTTAAATTTAATGTCCTCTGCGATTTCGAGAATTTCAGTTTATCATAAAGGTAGTTCGGAACTTTATTTTTAGTCAAACCAAACATCACAGTAAACACCGACAGTTCCAAAAACTGGTTCAAGCTTACACCAAATATCTGTTCAGAAAGGTGCGAAATTGGATCGCCCATTCGCTTCAAAAATATGTATCTAGCACAAGAATTAAAAGCAACATTTAACTTTCGTAGGGACTTCTTGGAACATTGCGAATATATCGAAGAACAATATGAAAGTAAAGGTCCCACAAGAGTAAGAATGATATGACATTTCACATCACTTGAAATAAATTTCGCCGTGCACCACAATTTACCTAAGATACCATAAATTTTACCACATAGGTTATTAACATGGGTACTCCAATTTAATTTAGTGTCTATGATCAACCCCAGACTCTTGATAACGTCACAAAACTAAATTCTGTGATTGTCAATGAAAAGACTGTTTATCGGTAAATGTATACGTTTTTTGTTAGTTATTAGTATGGCTTGTGACTTCGCAGGATTTATTTGAAGTTTGTGCACTTTGGACCATTCCAAAATATTACACAAAGCTTGATTTAGATTATTAATCACAGCGTCAACCGAATCAATATCCCCGAAAGAATAGATTTGCAAATCATCCGCAAAAAGGTGATAGCAAATGTTTCCCGTTTGTTTAATTGATTGACAAATTTGATTTATGTACAATGAAAACAGAATAGGTCCTAAAATAGATCCTTGAGGAACCCCAGATGTAACAAAAATGTTGTCGCTAAAGTTGCCATGATATTTTACAGATTGTTGTCGCAGATGCAAGTAAGAACCTATAAGTTGACAAGCACTCTTGGAAAAGTTATATTTGTAGCGGGTAGTTTCTTCCATTACAAGAAACACCGCACAATAAAGTCAACATCCCTCCGAGCTCTAATTTTTATCAATGGACAATCCTCCAGATAAAGAATTTTACAAAATACGTTCCAAAATTTGTAACGAACAATTCACATTTAATTGTGAATTCATTCTTTTCCTCATTACATAACGATTCTACTTTGGTATACAAACTATACAAAGTACATTGCATACACAAACATACAACATAACTTGTATATACAAAATTTCTTATGCAAAATATAATTGAAAAATTATATTTTTGTGATACACAATCATTTTGTTAGCATGACCTCCAAATCACCTCATTTGGAATTGCATTAAAATCGCATCGATTTTAACAAAACAAAATTGATAAAATCATACGAAGACAATAGGTATAATGTTTTTTTCAACAGCCTGCGTCATAACTTTAACATCATCAATAGCACGATGGCCCGAACATAGAAAAACTGGTTACCGAATTTAGGTTCGGCATTTATCAAAAAGCACACGAGGAAGAGAATAAATCCAATATTCATTCTATTCAATTTTGGGATTTAGCAGCAGCAGCAGCAGAGCAACAACCAACACAAGATAACAATAAAAATTAACGTTGTTAAAGAAAATTTATAAAATAAAATAATTAACAAAAAGTTTAGTTTTTATTTATTAAATTAATCAGCTTGTCGGAGTTCACTTTATTTTTCCGCGAGTAGGTGCTGGTTTTATTTTATTAATTTGGATTTTCTCCAATCCAAAAACCGTGTTACAAAAACTGCTGTGTAGTTGTACTTCATATATGAACAATGAAAAATCGCTTTAGTACAATGGCGCATATATTCTAAAAAATCCCGCACCGCCAAATTATACCGCCAAGAATACCGCACTACCAAATGAAATGTATGTTGCCAAGAATGCCGCACCGCCAATCAACATATATTTCTATGTGTGAAGAACAAAAAACCACAGTTCTTCCCAATTTTACATTTTATTTTATTAATTGATTTTGTTTAAAAAACACCTGCCTGACGTCTATCTTATTTTATCGGAAAATCAGTAATGACTCTAAAATGACTAACAAAATGAATCCGAGAAAAAGGTTATTTATACAAAACAAAAAGGGTACTAGAATAATTATAAAGTGTTACATGTAAACTGTCCAAATATTCTACTTTACCACTCGCTCTACATTATCAATTAATTTGACAGGTATCAATTGTAAACAAAATTTAGGTATGGTCAAATAAACAAAACAAAATTATGAAATTATAATATTAAATAATTAACTTATTTTTAGGTAATGCTGTTCCAGATGAGCCATTCAGGGATTTTACAATGGATATAACTGTTCCCGACGTTCAAATAAGATGAGTAGCATGAATATTTAAATTATTAATTTTCCAGCTGATATTTTGCTTTTTCTTCTAGGTTATTTTCCCAGCAAACTTCAATTGTAGATTTCACTGGACGACTCATATGGGTGCTTAGATTGAAAAATTGTGTATAATAAATAAGTGAATAAACAAAAATTATTAGTGTAATTATAAACCATATTCGTTTAATTTATGTCGACCGAATTTTTATTCCAGATTTCTCCGAAACCATACATACCGCCCCGTTTGAACCACTATGTTCAATCGACTGGATCATCATGACTGGAGTGTTCATCCTTGGGTGATATAACAGTTTGATTAATTAATTGTGCATCTTCTTGTACACCACGACTATCCTTTTCACCATCAGAACACGAATATACTTGACTTGGATTGTCTTGAAGATTTCTTATTGAAACATTTATATCATCGTTACTAGTTTGGTTGGTAATAGGAAGCAGGCATAGCCGATGTATGGATCTTCTTATTTCACCGTTCGCTGTTTTAAGAGTGACCACTCTTACCTTTTTATCAATCCCAGGATGAATTTCAATTACCTTGCCAAGCAACCAGTGGCTTATTGGTAAACCAGTGTCTTGAATAAGTACTATGTCGCCGACTTGCATTTGTTGTTTTTCTTGCTGCCATTTGCTTCGCCCCTGTAAACTGCTGATGTATTCATTATACCACCGGTTCCAAAAGTGACGTACCATATCATTTATGGCTCTCCATCTAGTTGAAGTCGACGAATTTAAATGTGCAACATCTACCGAAGGTATAGTTATAGGTGCGTATCCGTGCAAAAAATGTGATGGTGTAAGATAGTCGAGTTCGTCATCTACTTCTCTGCACAATGGACGTTTGTTCAAAATTGCTTCGATTTCTGCGAGAAGAGTAGTTATCTCTTCTATTGTGGGTATACTTTTTCCCATAACTCGTTTAAAGTGAAATTTGAAGGATTTCACGCCGCTTTCCCACAGGCCACCAAAATGAGGACTATTTGGCGGATTGAAGTTCCACTGAATTTTATTTCTAGATAAGAAATGATTAATATTACTGGATTGCTCGATGAATGAATTAAAAGTTGTGCTTAGTTTTGCCTTGGCACCAACAAAATTAGTGCCGTTGTCACTGTGTAAATTATGGCTACCTCCACGTCTTGATACAAAGCGCTTTAACGCCCCCAGGAATGCGTCGCTAGTGAGATCACTCACCACTTCTAAATGTATGGCTTTGGTACACATGCATATAAAAATGCAAATATATGCTTTATAAACCTTTTGTCCTCTTCCTTTGGTTAAATGCACGCTAAACGGACCCGCATAATCAATGCCCGTTGACAGAAACGGACGAACCAGATCTAACCTTGATTTTGGTAAACTTCCCATTAGCTGCTGCTGGAGTTTGGCATTGAATCTGGCGCAAATTACACACTTATCGACGACTGCTTTGGCTTTTGATTTGCCCCTCGGAATCCAATACCTCTGTTTTGTGAGACTCATCATTAAAGAAGGGCCAGCATGCTTACTATAAATGTGTTCGTCTTGAAGAAGCATCCAACTCAATCGTGATTTACAATGCAGTATTATAGGGTGTTTTGTTGCGTAAGGTGCTAAACTGTGCTGTAATCTTCCGCCCACTCGTAGAACGCCATACTTATCCAGGAATGGACTTAAACATTTCAATTGACTGTCATTTGCAACGGCGGATATTGCTCTCAATGCTGCTAACTCCTTCGAATAAAATTTCCCTTGCTCATGTTTACATAGCATTACTTCGACTTGTGCTAGTTCCTCGCGCAAAAGTGATTTACCTGTACAGCTAAACGTTTTGGGCTCTCTACACGCGTTAATAAATCTTAAAATATAACATAGTACGCGTTGAGCACTTTGAAATGACGAATATCTGCATAAAAATTCGTCCACCCATTTGTTTTCACTAATTGCACTGAACGTGAATATTGTGTGATCTTCCTCTTCTGTAGTATTATAAGTTTTGCTCTGGGCTGGCCACATATGCTGCTCTTCGTATAACCAGGTTGGGCCACGCCACCAAAGATCATGGGCTGCGAGAACAATTGGAGCCATGCCACGCGACGCACAATCTGCTGGATTAGAAGTGGATGGGACATGCTTCCATTGCTCGCGTTTACTATGTGATTTGATTTCCGAGGTTCGATTTCCGACGAACGTGCTCCACCGACGAGGATAACTCTCCAACCAATCCAGCACGATTTTTGAATCGGTCCAATATGTGCAATTCACAATTTGGACACCCGCATCCTGAATGATAACACTGATTAGATTTGACAGCAAAAGAGCCCCACATAACTCAAGTCTTGGCAGCGATAGCTGTTTCATTGGTGCCACCTTCGTTTTAGATGAAATCAATTTCACAATAATTTGGTTGTTTGCATTTAAGAAGCGATAGTACACAACCGCAGCGTATGCCTTTGCACTAGCATCGCAGAACCCGTGAATTTCTACTTTCGATGATGTAGTTGTTCCAATGTGACGAGATAAATCAATACACCCAACTTGACCAAGTCCATTCAGAATTGATAACCATTGCCGATTTAACTCCTCTGGCAACTGATCATCCCAGTCCAACCTTTTACACCAAAGTTGTTGCATGAACATTTTTACCATTACTGTTGCAGGTGACAACCAACCCATTGGATCAAAAAGTTTGCCAGCTGCAGATAATACACCCCTTTTTGTGTAACACCTTTGTAAACCGTCTAATTTAAAATCAAATGTGAATTGATCTTTTCCTGGATTCCAGCTTATCCCGAGAACCTTAACTGCATAATCTGCAACATTTTGCTCAGCAAATATTTTTGCCGAAGTGTCCAACAGACTTTCATTTCTTCCACTTAGTGCTGAGGGACAGTTTGCTTTCCATTTCCTCAATTTAAAGCCATGTTTATCAAGTAGCTCACATATACTTGTAATAACTTGACTTGCCTCTGCAATAGTTTGAGCACCGCTCATTAAGTCGTCGACATAAAAACATTTCCCAATTATGCTAGAAGCTTGTGGGTGAGAATCGACATATATTTCTGAGATCTTCTGTAATGTTCGTGTTGCTAAATAAGATGCCGATGTTAACCCGTAAGTGACAGTTAGGAGCCGAAAATGCTTAATGGGATCACTCACATTACTTCGCCATACTATTCGTTGGTATTCAGTATCTGGTGCATCCAATTTAACCATGCGATACATTTTTTCCGCGTCTGCTGAAAAGGCAACCGGATACTCTCGAAACCTCAGTATTATTGCGAATAAGCTTGGTTGTACTACTGGACCGGCCGCTAAGCAATCATTTAAAGATATGCCCGTAGTTGACTTCGCCGAACCATCAAAAACGACTCGCAATTTTGTCGTAGTGCTCTCCATACGTAGGACCCCGTGATGTGGTAGATAAAAACTTGGATGTTGCGACGTTTGACTTTCAGGAATTTCTACCATATGGCCCATTGCTTCATACTCGCTCATGAATTCGTGATATAATCTTTTAAATTCTGGGTCCCGGCTAAATCGTTTTTCCATCCCTTGTAACCTCCTTATGGCAGCTGAAAGAGTTCCGCCTAATTTTTCCGGTGACTGTTTAAAGGGCAACTGCACCACAAAGCGCCCGTCTTCATCTAATGTTGTTGTAGCAATAAATTTTTCCTCGCAAAGGCCTTCTTCTTCACTAAATTGTGGTTTTAAAGCTGTCACCTCCTCAACTTCCCAAAACCGTCTTAAAGTCTGATCAATATCTAATATTTTACTTAGATCATTAGTTGCCAACATTGATACATACTCTTGACTGGTCGAATCATTCATTTGACCGGATATAATCCATCCAAAAATGGTTTCTTGAAGCACTAACGTGGAGTTGGGTATCTTCATTTGACCTGGTTCCAAACAGCTGAAGAAATGATCAGCACCAATGAGTATGTCAATTTCACGACTAATATGAAATTCAGAATCCGCCAGATCAACATTCTTTGGTAACGTTATATTTCCACGTGAAATATCGGAGACTGGCAACGAACATGTAATTTTCGGCAAAACTAACGCGTTTATTTCGTAGACTATCTGCTTTGCTTTGAGAGTTAATTTAATTTTACCTTTAGTCGCCCCAACACTCATATCTCCAATTCCGCTCACTGAGATTCTTGAGTTGAATCTTTGCAATTTGAGCCGTTGCGCACAATCTTCGGTGACAAAGCTCACTTGAGAGCCGGAATCCAATAAAGCTCTACAGTAAATTATTTTTCCATCCCGATTGAATACACCAATTAATGCTGTTGGTAAAATTGTATGTGTGGGAATTTGAAATCCGGAATATGTGTGACATAAGCTGCTAACATATGCCACTTTCGTATCAGTCTCGATGTTTACTGTTGCGTGACTTTGAACCTTCGTTTCTTCAAAATGAATTAAGCTATGATGCTTCCGACCGCACTGTTGGCATCGCCGCCTTGATGGACATTTTGAAACTGGATGCTTGGCACTTAGGCAATTGTAACAGCGATTTGAAGCTTGAATAAATTCCTTTCTTTTAACCGCATCCATGGCATTAAATTTTTCGCATTGCAGCAAGAAATGCGACTCACCAGAGCATAAGGCGCATTTGAAATTACCACTAACACTTTGACTGTGACTATTTGATTGTGACTGTTGCTCGTTTGTAGCCAAATGACCTCGGACACTATTTTTTGTAATACGCTTTTGTGGCGCTGAACAGGTTTCAAGTGCCGAAATACGCTTATCCAAAAATTTAAAAAATTCAGCAATTGATGGATGATCATTATCATTCGAAAAATTTGCCCAGGCTAATTCAGTTTTCTCGTCAACCTTTTTCAGCAACAAGTAAATAACCCATGGATCACGTGCTTCAGCTTGATTTCCCAAGGCGCTTAGCCCACGAATTACCTCGTCTGACACATCGCGCAATTTGCGCAAACTTGTTAAATTGTCAGTCTGAACAATCGGCTGATCCATAAACGTCTTGATGTATGAATGTATGATATATTTTCCATTATCGTACCTCTCTTTTAACTTATTGAATGCGCCCAAATAATTACTCTCCGTAACTCGAATATGCCTCAATAATGATGCCGCTTCGCCTCGCAATAATCCCTTGAGATATTGGAATTTCTCCACCCCCGATAAATTTGCCTCGTGAATCGTCGTACAGAACATGTCAAAAAATGATGGCCAATCTGCGTAGTCGCCAGAAAATGGTGGAATATACAATTTTGGCAACTTAACCTCAGATTGGTGCACAATGTTCGATGCATTCGTTGTAAAATTTAATGCATTATTTTGCTGTGGTTCTCGTATGTAATTATTTCGAATGCGTCCCTTCAACAACGCTGCTGCCTCATAGTAAATTTCTTCTATGGACGGATCTGCCTCTTCAGTTTCACTAATTTCCGCTATTTGTGCTTCTATATTGCTCAAAGTTTCATGCAATTTTACGACCTGTTCGAGACGCACATGTAAATCTTCCAGTGTTGTAGTTTCATCCACCTCCCTTGCAAATTCACTAATTCGCATTAATTTATTTTTATTCAGCGTTCTTTGTCTCTTTAAAGATGAAACCTTTTGATCCGCCATCTTGTGTCACGTTGGTTGAAAAATTTGCACGTGTAAAATTTACGACTTTATTTTTACTGGATAATTTCACTTAGACTGAACTTTTACCGTTACACTTTAATTATTACAGATATAATCGAATTTGTCGAAATATCCGGCTCGAAGGACCACTTATGTCGGAGTTCACTTTATTTTCCCGCGAGTAGGTGCTGGTTTTATTTTATTAATTTGGATTTTCTCCAATCCAAAAACCGTGTTACAAAAACTGCTGTGTAGTTGTACTTCATATATGAACAATGAAAAATCGCTTTAGTACAATGGCGCATATATTCTAAAAAATCCCGCACCGCCAAATTATATTATATACCGCCAAGAATACCGCACTACCAAATGAAATGTATGTTGCCAAGAATGCCGCACCGCCAATCAACATATATTTCTATGTGTGAAGAACAAAAAACCACAGTTCTTCCCAATTTTAAATTTTATTTTATTAATTGATTTTGTTTAAAAAACACCTGCCTGACGTCTATCTTATTTTATCGGAAAATCAGTAATGACTCTAAAATGACTAACAAAATGAATCCGAGAAAAAGGTTATTTATACAAAACAAAAAGGGTACTAGAATAATTATAAAGTGTTACATGTAAACTGTCCAAATATTCTACTTTACCACTCGCTCTACATTATCAATTAATTTGACAGGTATCAATTGTAAACAAAATTTAGGTATGGTCAAATAAACAAAACAAAATTATGAAATTATAATATTAAATAATTAACTTATTTTTAGGTAATGCTGTTCCAGATGAGCCATTCAGGGATTTTACAATGGATATAACTGTTCCCGACGTTCAAATAAGATGAGTAGCATGAATATTTAAATTATTAATTTTCCAGCTGATATTTTGCTTTTTCTTCTAGGTTATTTTCCCAGCAAACTTCAATTGTAGATTTCACTGGACGACTCATATGGGTGCTTAGATTGAAAAATTGTGTATAATAAATAAGTGAATAAACAAAAATTATTAGTGTAATTATAAACCATATTCGTTTAATTTATGTCGACCGAATTTTTATTCCAGATTTCTCCGAAACCATACACAGCTTATACATCCAACCAACGTTATATTGGTGACCCCGACGACGGTTTTTACCGCGTAAGTATAAACATTTTTCTTAGTGAGTGAAATAAAAGTTCAAGTTTTAAGTGCATGGTGTTTTATTTTTTTTTAAAAATACATAAATTAAAATGACTAGTTTTGTGATATAGTGGCCAGCCCCCACCAGTGGTAAGCGCATTGTATTCACAAATAGTCACAATCCCTGGTCGTTTGTTAGAAATAAACCACCATTTCTAACAATCACATTTACTGCGAATTTATACATTTTTTTTCGCTCGCTCACAACACGTGACCGAAGTACAGTGCAACGCGCGTGCATATCTATATATATATATATATATATATACACAAATATATACAATTTTTCATTTTTTTTGTGTGAACAAGTGTGTGTGTAATCATCGTACAATTTTACGATGGCCCTAAACGGGGACAATAAACACGTGGAAACCAACAATGATCAACAAACACAGCAAGAGGTGGCCACGGCAAAACATTTAACACGACTACCGGCATTCTGGGATACGAACCCAAGGAGTTGGTTCATATCAGCAGAAATCATGTTCGACGATAACAAGATCACCAGCGACAAACAAAAATTTGCGCACACAGTGATGTCTCTTTCGGCAGAACAGGCGGAGAAGGTCGAGTACATTCTACAAGACCCTCCAGCCAATGATAAATTCGAAAATCTTAGAAAGGCGCTCATAGACCGCTACTCTATTTCGGAGGAGCGAAAATTAGAGACCATTCTAGGAAAAATAGACATCGGTGATCAAAAACCATCTGATCTGTTACACAAGATCAAGTCGTTGGCTGGGAAAAATTTTACAGTCAACGTAATCACCAAACTATGGATCAGGCAACTCCCTGATTACATACAAACGGCGTTAATCCCACAGCAAGATAAACCGGTGGAGGTTCTCGCCGATATAGCAGACAAACTCCACGATATCATTGGCAATAGGACTCAGAGTTTAGGTTCAATTAACCGCAATACACGTACGCAAAGCTCTGAGACACTAATGCCAACTTCTAGCACTAACCGTCTCGAGACAATGCTCAAACAAATTAGCAACAGGCTAACTAGGCTAGAAAACAACACACACATACATCGACAACACACTCGTTCACAATCACCATGGAGACAACCATTCTCTCCACCCACAAATACACGTTCGCACACAATCCAGGAAAGTCCATCTCGACCCATACAACAGCAAACACTGAAACACCAACCACCTCACAACTGGTGTTGGTATCACGCCAGATTTGGCAACGCAGCATCAAAATGTACACCACCATGTACTTTCACCACACAACAAAGGGGATCAACAAACACCATTCCCCCAAACGAGTAAGTCTTACGGTTGCAGCGGCAAACCTAAGACCACCTACTCATAGCCGCCTATTTCTACGGGATGTAAAAAATCAAATCACATTTTTGATTGATACCGGCGCTGATCTAAGCGTACTCCCGTATCATAGATACTATTGCTGGGGAACAAATCGGAACCCCGATTTAGTTCTGGCAGCAGCAAACGGCAGCATAATAAATACTTATGGCACAAAGCTAATAGACGTTGACATTGGATTAAGGCGTTCGTTCAAACACGCCTTCATTCTCGCCAATGTCAATCGCCCCATAATTGGCGCGGATTTCCTAACGAAATTCGGTCTATTGGTGGATTTGAAAAATCACAGACTGATCGATCCATCCACCAATCTCTCAGTCAACGCGATATCAGCACTAGTTGACACCTTATCACCATTGCTTTACACGATTAACAATGGTTATGGAACATTGTTAAAGAAATTTCCCTCTTTAACAGCTCCACCAAACTACAACACTCCAGTAAAGCATAACGTAGTACACCACATCGTGACTACGGGTCATTTACCATTTTCAAGACCACGCAGACTTGATCCAATTCGCCACAAAGCAGCTTTCCTCGAATTCCAACATATGGTGGAACTAGGAATCTGCCGACCATCTTCATCAGCAGTATCATGTGCATTACACATGGTGAAGAAGAAGGATAACGACTGGAGACCATGTGGGGACTACAGGAGGCTAAACGCAGTCACTATTCCTGACCGTTATCCTATTCCCCACATACAAAATTTTTCCATGCAATTACATGGTTGTTCGATTTTCTCAAAGATCGATCTCGTCAGAGCATATCATTTAATTCCAGTTGCTCCTGACGACATTCACAAAACTGCGATTACAACACCATTTGGTTTATTCGAATTCACGCGAATGCCATTTGGTCTCAGAAATGCTGCACAAACATTTCAGCGTTTCATCAACGAAATCTTGCACGACCTCGATTTTGTTTTCGTTTATATCGACGACATTCTCGTAGCATCAAAAGACGAGAAACAACACATGATTCATTTGGAACATCTTTTCCAAAAGTTATCAAACTATGGTGTCAATATCAACACCGCAAAATGTGTGTTTGGAACAAATAATCTTGACTTCCTTAGTCACAAGATTACTCCTAATGGTATTCTGCTTGCAATTAATGCAATTAGAGACATGCCAGCACCACAAAACGTAAAACAAATCCAACAATTCATCGGCATGGTAAATTATTACCACCGATTCATACCGAAACTAGCGGAAATAATTGCGCCAATCCACACGCATCTGGCTGGTCTGCTTAAACAACCCAAAACGCCTTCAAAATATTCTTGGCCTGAAGAATGTCAAAGCGCATTCTTTCAGCTCAAGAAAAGCCTAGAAAATATTGCACTCTTGGCGCATCCGCTAAACAATACCAAATATAGCATCACCACTGATGCATCAAACACTGCAATAGGCGCGGTCTTACAACAACTCAATAAAGAGACCTGGGAGCCTCTTGGATTCTTCTCCAAGAAATTAACGGACGCGGAAAGAAAATATTCCGCATTCGATCGAGAATTGCTTGCAATTTTCCAAGCAATCAAACACTTTCGATACTTTGTCGAAGGTCGGGAATTCACGGTTTATACCGACCATAAACCGCTTACTAATGCAATTCACTCTAAAGCAGAACGCAATCCAAGGCAAGCACGCCACTTGGACTTTGTCTCTCAATTTACGATAGACATACAACACATAAAAGGCAAAGACAACGTGGTCGCCGACACATTATCTCGGACTTCCGATCACGAAATTGCCTCTGCCACAACCCGATTTGACATTGCTATAATCGCGAAAGCACAAGCTAGCGATTCCGAACTAACAGAATTACTGTCTAATTCTACTACTCGGCGTCCATCCAAATGGAAACTAGAGAAATTTCTCTTAGCCGATGTGACGATTTATTGCGAAGTATCCACAAGCAACAATCGCCCGTACATTCCCGAGTCTTTACGTCGAACTGTCTTCGACACAATCCACAATATTTCACACTCAGGAGTACGCGCAACCCGCAAACTCATCACTACTAGATACTTCTGGCCTAGCATGAACAAAGACATAACCCATTGGGCAAAATCCTGTTTATCCTGCCAGAAATGCAAAGTGCAACGACACACAAAATCACCTCATGGTAATTTCGAGATTCCCCCAGGTAGATTTGAACACATTCATATAGACATTGTAGGCCCACTTCCACCATCTAATGGATACACCTACATTCTGACATGCGTTGATCGTTTTACGCGATGGCCAGAAGCCTACTGCATAAAAGACATCTCCGCATCAACAATCGCAAAAACGCTAGTCGAAAACTACATTTCTAGATTCGGCGTACCGATCAACATCACGACCGATCAAGGCACCCAGTTCGAATCAAAATTATTCACTGAGCTCATGCAATTATTAGGCTCACACCGAATACGAACGACTGCCAATCATCCTCAAGCAAACGGTATGGTTGAGCGCTTTCACCGCCAACTTAAAACAGCTCTCAAAGCCCGTGAAAATACCGTCAACTGGAGTTCAGAAATCCCAATCATATTGTTGGGAATCCGAGCAACAGTAAAAGATGACCTAAAATGTTCACCAGCCGAGCTGGTATACGGTCAAACAATCAAACTTCCAGGTGAATTCTTTGTGGAACATCCACTTACACCTCAAACTACCACAGACACTGTGCTAGATCAACTCCGTTCTACGATGAACAAACTCATCCCAACGGATACACGAAAAACCACGCAAAACGACATATTCGTACCCAAGTCACTACAAACGTGTGACTATGTTTTCGTACGCATAGACAGAGTACGAACAGGCCTTACACCACCATATGAAGGCCCTTACAAAGTGATACGACGACTTCGTAAACACTTCATAATACAAATACGAGACAAGCTACAAAACCTCTCCATTGATAGACTCAAACCAGTCTACGGTATACTCCGCTCACCCGATCAAATATCGGGAGTTAAGAAAACTTTTCGTATTTCCGAATCGTAAATCGAAAGTAATAAACAAATTAATCATTTCAGAGACTCAACATGAGCCAGTCGAAAATCAACCGGATTAACGAAAATCACGATGCCCTATTATCGGACATCGAGATGGCTCTAACGGAGGCCATAACGGAACCCGGACCGTCCCAAGCTGGCGCCACGTCCAGTTTCACAAAGAACACCACGTTCAAAATTCCTCGCAAGCGGCATACCACGCGAGCGACTCAGACCGTACCACAACGCAGTCGGCCAATACAACAACCGCTTTATCAACACCTGATCCGACGCATCGAGCGGCTGGAGCAGTTGGTAAAGACGGCGGCACCACAACAACCAAAACCAACGACCACCGATACAATGTGCTGGTTTCATGCAAGGTTTGGAATGGCAGCCGAAAAATGCGACTCACCATGTCGCTACCAAGACTAAACACAAAAAAAAAAAAACAAACAATTTATTCCACCCGTGAATCATCAGTGGACTAAAACCCACCATGGGAAATTCACTGCGCCGTGGGTGATGTAGCGGGTAGTTTCTTCCATTACAAGAAACATCGCACAATAAAGTCAACATCCCTCCGAGCTCTAATTTTTATCAATAGACAATCCTCCAGATAAAGAATTTTACAAAATACGTTCCAAAATTTGTAACGAACAATTCACATTTAATTGTGAATTCATTCTTTTCCTCATTACATAACGATTCTACTTTGGTATACAAACTATACAAAGTACATTGCATACACAAACATACAACATAACTTGTATATACAAAATTTCTTATGCAAAATATAATTGAAAAATTATATTTTTGTGATACACAATCATTTTGTTAGCATGACCTCCAAATCACCTCATTTGGAATTGCATTAAAATCGCATCGATTTTAACAAAACAAAATTGATAAAATCATACGAAGACAATAGGTATAATGTTTTTTTCAACAGCCTGCGTCATAACTTTAACATCATCAATAGCACGATGGCCCGAACAAAGAAAAACTGGTTACCGAATTTAGGTTCGGCATTTATCAAAAAGCACACGAGGAAGAGAATAAACCCAATATTCATTCTATTCAATTTTGGGATTTAGCAGCAGCAGCAGCAGAGCAACAACCAACACAAGATAACAATAAAAATTAACGTTGTTAAAGAAAATTTATAAAATAAAATAATTAACAAAAAGTTTAGTTTTTATTTATTAAATTAATCAGCTTATACATCCAACCAACGTTATATATTCATAACATAGTTTCTATAACAAGATAGCGTGGTCTACTTTATCAAGTGCCTTAGAAAAGTCTAAGAGAACCAAAACTGCAACTTTACCATCTTCAATATTAATAGTAATATCATCAGTAACTTTCAACAAGGCAGTTGTAGTACTGTACTTGGCACGAAATCCAGATTGTAGTTCATCCAATAGGTTATGTTTAGCAATAAAGCCACTGATCTGAGCATGAATAATTCTTTCAAAAACCTTAGATAATGTTGGTAATATACTTACTTATAGGACGAAAAACAGTTACTGTAGATGGATTCGGTATTTTTGGAATAGGCGAAATTGTCGCAATTTTCCACGCATCAGGAAATATCGATTTTGTGAGGCCTCAATTTATAATAAAAGTTAAGTGAGGTAGCAAAACCGGAAGTAGAATTTGAATGAGGTTAAGTGGAATACCATCAACTCCTACAGAACTCGATTTGATTTTATCCAGATGGAAACAAACTTCTTCAGCAGAAACATTTTTAAAGTAGAAAGCATTTACGTCAGCGGCAGAATGAACTGCATCACAAACAAAATTTACATCATTGGAGTTGAAAACCGAACCGAAGTAACTATTGAACTCATCAGAGGTAATGTCACATTTACACTCCGGAATTGGCGGATTTACATATGTGTTGAAGTTCTTCCAGAACAATTTACTCGTAGTATTATTGCTAAAACCGATCATTAAAAAACTGGCATTTGGCAGCGTTGATCATATAATTTACTTTATTACGACCTCTAACGTATTTTAACCTATTAATGTCAGTCCTATGCTTTCTCCAATTCTCATGTAGAAAATCACGAATATTACGGTGCAATAAAATATCATTATTAAAATACGGACCACGCACTTTACGCTTCTCACAAATCATTTTTATTGGTACAAAGTTGTCAATAAGATAAATTATAAATGAATTTAAAAGTGATAACTGTTTATTAACATCACAAAAATGATATAATGATGCCAAATTTAATGAATTAGCAGCCATCAGTAGCGCGTCCTTGTCAATATTCCAGAAATCTCTCACGTAAATAAATTGGTTACTAACATTTTTGTCAACAGGTCAAATTAACGTGGTGAGTTCTTCCATCGATAGTATGTGGTTGTTTGTTACCCTTTTCATGCTTTCTTTCAGTAGTTTTACTGAGGCTTCCCAAATGCCTCCCATGTGAGGTGCTCCTGGTGGAATGAAATACCATTTTATCTTCCACCTTAAAACATATGAATATATTTGATTAGTGTTATTTTTTAGGAATGCATATAGCTCTTTGAAATGATTATTGGCACCGACGAAATTGGCGCCGTTGTCACTGTAAATATTTTGATACGGCCCACGTCTTGAAATTAATCTCTGCAATGCTGCTAAGAAACCCTCTGATGATAAATTTGTTACCACTTCATTGTGTACAGCCTTAGTTGCTAAACATACAAATAGGCATACATACACCTTAATGGTTGGCTGGCCTCGACGTTGTGTAATTTGGACTTCAAATGCCCGTATTAGCAAATGCATTTGTAAACTGCACGCTGGTAAGTCTTCCATTAGTTGGTTTTCTCTTGTGGGTTGGCCCGAAAACAGCTTACACACTTATGTATTATTAGTCTGACAACGGTTTTGCATTTCAGCATCCAATATTTTTGACGCAACAGTGATAAACAGAGACCAACACTAGCATGACTATAAAATTGATGGTAATCTCGAACTAATGGTTTACTAATTATTGACTTGTTGGATAATGGTATCGGATGCTTCATCTTGAAAGTTTCTTTGAATTTATCAATCTGCCACCCACTCGAATAAATGGATTAAGCGTTCTCAATTTACTGCTATTTGTTAATGGTTTTCGTTCCGATAGTAATTGGTATTCATCTGCGAAGTGTTTTCGTTGTTCATATAAACAAATGCGACGCGATGCGATTTGAATTTCTTCCACTGTTAGCCGGAAAGGTACTCTACTTTGATCAGTAATTCGTGAAGCACCAACGTTAGTCTTGAATTTCTTTACACATTTAATAATGACAAGCTTGACTACTACTTATGGTGCTTTGACGAACAAAACTGCACAAGCCACCACCAAACCATCAATGAAAATACACCGAGTGGAAATCGACACCAGCATAAACACCGAGCGGTCGGCACCAAAATCACGAGACATCACCCTGGATACGGGTGCAAATCGCTCCCGTAAAAATCTGGTCTATTGAGGCATATAGCCAGCTAATGGATTGAAAATACAATCGCAGCTGGGGATAATGCAACAATAAACGGGAAACAGATAGTGAAAATAGGGATCGGTAGAACTCTTTCGCAACAAGAAGCCCTGATTTAAACCAAACAACGACTACATCGAGAATGTTCAATATGATGAGGTATCGACGATATTAAAATGTGAACAGAAAAGAACGATTGGAAAGGCCGACATGCAAGGTCAGAAAGAAATGTTAGAACAACTCACGCAGAAATTGACCGAAGATCTTACCGTGGCACAGAAAAATTCTGCAAATCAACTGCTTAAATGGTATATGTCCAAATTCTGTAATACATCAGATAATAACGGAAGGACCTCAACGGTAAAGCACCGAATTGTTACAGGAACAGAGATTCCAACTTGTCAACCAGCCAGGAGGTTACCATTGGTAAAACAAGAAGAAGTCGCTGGATGGTAGCAGATATGCAGGCGGCAGGTGTAATCGAACCATCTAATGGTCGATGGAGCTCATTTCTTCGTTGATTACTGAAAACTCAATGATATGACTAAAAAGAAAGCTACTCACTGCCAAGGGTCGATGACACGGTAGACGCATTATCGGGTGCTCGAATATTTTCGAAATTAGATCTACAAAGCGATTATTAGTAGGTGGAAGTCCATGAGGAGGACTACGAGAAAATTGCCTTTGGCAATTCAATAATATGTCGTTCGAATTATGTAATACTCCTTAAACTTTTGAACTATTATTGGAACGCGTACTAAAGGGATTACATTGGAAGTTGTGCCTTATTTATTTGCACGACATCAGATCGATGAGCATCTAATAAACATTTTTTTTTTTTTTTTTTTTATTTTTTTATTTAATATTACAACTGATTTACAAATCATTTAGTAATTTATCTTTCTTAAATGAATATTCACATTTGACGGGCAGTAGCCCAATGGTTACTCCCGTTTGAATTTACATAGTAATTATTTTTCTCTATCCTAATGAAAGACAACTACCTAATTCCAAAGGTTTCTGCCTTTGAAGTCTTCTTACTGCATTGGTGGTATCCAACAAACTTCGTATGTCTGCATTTTGGTGCCGAGATATCCGCTGAATGTGTTTCTTCGCATGATTTTGTATTTCTTCACTTACATATTCCATGTTTAAGTCCCTATGGAGGTTATCATTTCTAATGTACCATGGTGCAACATTGAATCATTTGTATATGTGTCTTCTTGGTACAACCCCAAAGTTGAATACCGTAGGTCCATACTGGTTTAAGTATTTGCTGATATAATAGCAATTTGTTATGTATTGTAAGCTCAGAGTTTCTACCTATTAGCCAATACATTTTCCTATGTTTAATGTTCAATTCTTCTTTTTTCTTTTTAACATGCTCTTTCCAACTAAGCTTGCAATCGAGAGTCATGCCGAGGTATTTGGCTGTATTTGCATTTGGAACCGGCCTTGAATTAAGTTTCACTGGAATCCAGTTAACTTTCTGGTTTGTGAAGTTTACGTGAACCGATTTTGCTTCGTTTTGGCTAATGCGCCATTTCTTTGTCCAGCTACTCACTGTGTCGGTTGCTTTTTGAAGTTTGGTCGTTGCTTCTGATATACACTTTCCAGTCGCCAGAATAGCTGTATCGTCTGCAAATGTTGCTATGGTGGCACCTTCTGTATTTGGCATATCTCTGGTGTACATGATGTACAATATAGGACCCAGTACGCTACCCTGTGGTATGCCTGCTGATATTCTCTTTAGTTCAGAGTACTCTCGGTTATATTTTACACGGAAATGTCGGTCGGCGATATAAGATTTAAGAATTTGATAGAATTGCTTTGGTAGATCTCGATGCAATTTAAATTCAAGTCCTTGGTGCCAAACTTTGTCGAAAGCTTGTGCTACATCTAAGAAGATGCTGGAGCATATCTTCTTATTCTCAAGTGAGTCTTCGATTATATCCGTTATTCTGTGAACTTGTTCTATCGTAGAGTGATTTTCTCTAAATCCAAATTGGTGTGGTGGAATCAAATTTCTCTCTTCTATTATTGGCTTGAGTCTCTTGAGCAGTAATTTTTCAAATAATTTTGAAATTACAGGAAGTAGTGAAATCGGTCTGTACGACTTTTTATCGTTCGCTGGTTTGCCTGGTTTGGGGATCATAATTACTTCAGCAACCTTCCATTGCCGTGGGACATATTTTAGTCTGAATACAGCATTGATAATTTGAACCAATTTTCGTAGTCCCTTCTCGGAAATGGCTTTTACGACTTGTCCAGTAATTAAATCATATCCTGGAGCTTTTCTTGCGTTCAAATTATACTTGATTTCATTTTTTAATTCCTGTAATGTTACACATCGAATATTATATTCATCAATTTTGCTAACTGTTATTATGTTTTCATCTGCTGTTTGCCTAGGTAACGGTTGAAAGGTGTCTTCCAAGTGAGCCGCAAATAAAATAGCTTTTTGCTTGTCGCTTTTGGCCCAGGTTCCTTCCCCATTTTTAATAGGCGGCACATGCATTTTGGTTCTTTTTAATCCCTTTGTAGCTTTCCAAAGAGAGTAATCAGTATCTTTATGTTCGGTGAGACCATTTAAGTACTTGTTAATAGTTTCATTCTTAATTTCTTTTATAAGTTGTTTTAGTTTATTGCATAGAAAATTGAGGATTTTTTTGTTTTCCGGGGCGCGTGTCCTTTGCCAGGTTTTTCTTGCCTCCGTTTCTCTCTAACTAACTCCCTGACCTCAATAGGATAATTTTGATTCCTACGGGATTCGGTGTGACTAGCAGGAGAACTTTCCCATGCTGCTTGTTGAATAGTACTGTTAAATACCTCTAGTTCGTCTTCCAACTGTACCAGTGTTTTAATCGGCACTCGTAGATTTATTTGCATTTCAATTAGATCTTGGAATAGGTCCCAATTAGTTCTATTATTTGTTAATTTAGGCAGGTTATCCTTATTAATTATCATTGTGCTGAGTGTCATGATAATGAAGATCCCTTTCGTTACATAAAAATCAATGAGATCTGGTATTTTATTTATATCAGCAGGCCAGTATGTTGGTTTACCTCCAGAGTGGAACTCGCAGTTATTTATTCGTCCGGCTTCGAATAGCTCTTTTTTTTATGAGTTGTAAGTCTTGATCCCCAATAGGTGTTTTTTGCATTAAAGTCACTACCAATAATAAAATTGGATCCTAGTGATCTAAAGAGTCTATTATAATCTTCTTTGTTTAGATTATAGCGTGGAGGGCAGTAGATAGAGGAAATACTGTATTCATTATTATTGTTAGTTTCAACTTTTATGGTTTTAACTTGCATACTTTCTTCTTCTATACTAGGTTCTTCATAGTGTTTGAGATTCTTTTTCACTATTACTGTTGATCCTCCTCTGGGTTTTCCTCCTAGGTGAACAGCATGGTAACATTCATAATCACGTATTTTAATAAATGATGTTTTTGTCAAATGGCTCTCCGAAATAAGGCATATATCTATTTTTTCTAAATTTAGAAAAATGTCTAGCTCTCGAACATGTTGCGCTAGTCCGTTCGCGTTTCATGTGACAATTATTAATGTTCTGCTCATTTTAGTATATGAGGGCTGTTGCCTCGTTCAAGGTTTGATGCATATCTAGACGCTTATATAAAGCTTCTAGACCAAGTTCTTGCTTTGCTAGCCGTATATTTATGGCTTTTATGCTTCGACAAATCCTTTCAAGGGGTTATCATTCATAGTATTAGATGATTGCTGTACAATTTGTGAATAACTTTTTCGCTCTGTACCAATACCTGGTGGTTTTAGCTCCGCTTGGGTTTTAGTTGGTTTCTGTTCTCTGGTAACCCTAGGGTTTTGAGGAAACTGATGCGTTTTGTTTCTTAGTCTTTGAAGTTCTTTGGATACTTCACAGCCTCTATAATTTGCAGGATTATGCCCTTTACAGTTTATACATTTTGCAGGGGTGTTTCTACTTTCTGTACACTCTTTCGCGTTGTGTTTTCCAGCACATTTTACGCATCTTGGCTCCCGTCTGCAATATTTTTGCGTGTGATTGAAACCTTGGCATTTTTTGCATTGATG
Organism: Tipula vernalis; assembly: GCA_958295665.1. Classification (NCBI taxonomy): domain Eukaryota; kingdom Metazoa; phylum Arthropoda; class Insecta; order Diptera; family Tipulidae; genus Tipula; species Tipula vernalis. The sequence goes on from OY282558.1 coordinate 300,822,210, forward strand.
TATTAGCCTCGTGTTTTTCTTAAGCGGTTCTATTTTAACCCTCATATTGAGAATTGCTTTGATGTTGAAGATGTTTTCAACTTTCTCCTTTTTGTTAAACGTAAGCATGAAGAGTGCAAGCCCCCTTTTTTTGACTTGATTGTTCTCACCTCTCTCTCGTTTTAGGATGTTTACTGCATCTTCTATTTGCAGATCTCTTGCCTTTAGGTCCTCAATTATGTCCTCCTTCGTACACGTTGGATGAAGGCCTCTGGCCATAACCTTAATTGCGCGTTCGTTTTTATCTTCGTATGTGAACCATTCTTTACCTTCCGCATTGAGCTGCTAGAGCTCTATATGTATCTGAATCCGGTGTATTGATTTTCCACACGTTATTGTTTAGTGACACTACTCTATATTCCTTAGCTGTCACTGATTTCATTATAGATTGTATGCTTGCAAATTCTGTTATGCCGATTACATTGATTGGCGGAGGCGCCTTTTCTTTCGGTACAACCTTTTGTTGCCGATTTTGTTGCTGTTGCTGGTGAGCTCGTTTGGTATTAGTATCACCAGTTACTAATACATTAGCTTGCGAATGATCTCCAACTTCAGGCGAGAATTCTGCTTTTCGTTTTTTGGTAGGTCTTTTCTTCCTTTTCAGTACCCAATCTGTTTCTCTCATGAGATCCTCTTCATCAGTATGGAACTCATTATTATAACTGGTGTGAGTACTTGTTTCATTATAACAAGTTAGCGGGTTTTCAGAAATCTCCATTGGTTTGGGCTTCTTTAATTCTTCATTTTCTTTTTTTAGTTTTTCTATTTCGCTTCTTAGTTGGGTTAAAAGTACATCTACTTCACTGAGTTTTCGACAGAGTTCAGCGTTTTCGTCTTTCTGCTGATTTGCAGAGTTAGTATGATGGTTTGGTGATCTTAACAACATTGCACTTCTTTCGAATGGGTTTAGCAATGATTGGCTCACCCCAGAATCCATTGAGCCAGCCTCGTAAGAGGGTGGATTAGCCAACTGGGTAGTTGATTTACCACCTGGGGTATTGTTTCCTTTTTGCGTTGTATTCATTGCTTTAAAACTGGTTATGTATCAACTACCAACCTAACCAGTACAAGTTGGTAGTGGGTCATTCAAGAGAACATCATTTGCTATGTTCTCGGTAGTCGGTTATTCCGCCGTATCTCGGTCGCCAGAGCCTCGTTAGTTAATTAGCAGGAAGTACCACGTGCAGGTGAGGTTGGCATTTGGGCTAGTATAATAAGACCATCTAAACCGGCGCCCCTTACCCCTCTATCTAATAAACATGGCAGAAGTTTTGAATCGGATACATGCTGCCTGATTAAAGTTAATTCCACCGAAGTGCAAGCTGTTCAGAACAGAAGTAATACCTTTGGAATATTTGAATCATCTGGTGACGACCAATGGAATTCACGTCGATGAAGAAAAAATCGCAGCGGTATTGCACTGTCCAATATCTAAGAATTTACATGAATTACAAAGCTTTCTGAGATTGTACACCAATAATAGACGGTTGGGACAACGATTCGCCACCGTAGCAAAGAGTTTACACGAGTTAACCAGCCATTGCGTACTACTCTAAAACATTATTAAGACCGGAGCGTAGTTATTGCCTGACTCGAAAACAATTGTGGTGGAATACATTAAGCGTTTCCATAAGTACCTTCATGGCCAAAAATTTCATTTACGGAAGGATCACGAAGCTTTATGGTGGCTGTTGCAATTCAAGAACCCCAAACCATAAGATTTACTCCACCTTTATGTTTGTTTACCTTTTCTGGCTCCGAAAAGTAAAATTTGCGACTCTGGACTGACTGGAGTATTTGGAGACTCGCTGACTTAAAAGTCGATTTGGAAGCATTCATCGAGTGACGTAAGCATTTTCTTTTGCATTTGTTATTCTTGGTCATTGGGGAACCGAAATATTTTATACCTTTCCGTAAATATTCTGTTTCCGAACTTGATACTAAATGGTATTTTTACGCCACTTCTACTTTTTCGACAGTTTTTTGATTCGAATTCCCAAATTATATTCAGCCGCAATTACAGATCGGGTTTTCACAATCAGTTGGCGGGTTTTTGGAATATTGTCACGACTATTAATGTTTTTTTTTAATTTTGCCAACACAAATATTTTTGGAACAGTAATTTATAACACAAATACTTTCGCAACAGAGTAAATTCATTTTTTTATACGTAAATCCTGGGAATTTTTTTATAAATTGAATGCCAAATGAAACGTTATTTAATAATTAATTACATTGCAAAAAAAAAAAAAAAACTAACCCAATTTTATAATACTAAAATAATTTTTTCATGAGCACAATGTATTTACGCCAATTATAAAGCGGAAATTCGCCTGAATGTTTTCTTTTTGCCAATACTAATGCTTATGTGTTATGTACATGAAATTTTTGTTGCTATTTTTAAGGCAGGTTAGCACAACCAAACTTGATTAATTAAAATAAAACAAATGGTTATCTAGTTTTAGTTTTAATTTTATTTACTAACTTAAGCTAAGCAGCTACTTAGCTAAAAATAAAAAATTTATTTCGTTTCCACGCGGCAAAAATACACTGTGATTCCGTAGAGAGTTTATTTAGCTAGCTCAAGCTATTCTATGTTTAGTTTTCTTAACGATGATTTCGATTATCATCTTTAGCTATCGAACTAGACGGAGACATTTCATGTCCACCAATAAATACCTTAAAAACATCATTATTGATTTTAGGTTTGACTAATATTTATTTAAAAGATTTTGAAAATTTTCATATTTTAAACGACCAAAATACATTCTGTAAAATCAACAAATATTGGTAGATTGGCACAGATTTATCAAACAGACAACTGTGGATGCATTTCCAGTTTCATTGTTCGGATTTTAAAAGTGAATAAAAACAAACAGAGTAGAATTTCAACAATAACTACATTGTCAGTGAAAAAGCACTGAGGTTCAGTTTTCGATGACATTTTGGCATACGAGGCTGAATCGTTCTTGGATTATTGCCTTAAACGACTGACTTGATGTAACTCTACAGAACGAGTTTAAATGTGTCAAATCACACGATCTTGGCGCCCAATTGACGTCACCGTATCGAACTTGCCTGGTAATTATCCTCCGATACCTCTCCCTATTGATGGTAATTGCTCGTTTTTCATTTCTTGAAATGAATCTTCTTTCACCAAATAAATTAGTCTAGTAACTCCAAATCTGAATATCTGATGTTATGCTACTTTTTGAGTTACTTGGAGTCCCTTAATAAAATTAAATACTTTACGATGAATCTTTCCTAGAGGTTTCCTATACTCAATGCAACTATTACCCAGAACATAAAAAACACACTCACAATACTAGCAACACAAAATCGATACCCCTGTACTGCCGTGCTAAGAAAAAAGTCATATTTGCCTTTTTCCCAAGTAACAATTTGGTGTTGTCAAAACGTTGTGCCATCTAAAATTCACAGCAATTTAGTTATAATAATTTCTTAAAAAATAACCAAAAACGTCAGTTTGTTGGTTTGTCGACGTAATAGCAGCCAAAATGGTAATCGTAGTTTGCTTGCCAATATGTTATAGCAACGTCAAACAGCAAACTCGTAATAAATGGTAAATTACTTTTGAGACAGCCGTTTGATTTATTAAAAAATATAGGTTCCCAAATAGCAAAAAAATTATATTTGCAGTTTCGCTGTGCTGTACATAAGAAAAATTAATGTTATAACAGCAAACACGTAGTTAAGGGAATCGGTTTTAAAATAGCAAAACAGTCAGAAATAACTAAAGAGCTATTATTTTGAAAATTATTGTAACAATAACAATTTGCTGCTAAATGATTGGTAAAAACCTATTTCTATAATTGCATCTACATTCTAATTATGTTTTCTATACTTTAATAATAAATTTCACAAATATTTTATGAAATATTGACAGGGAAAATAAGACTTTGCTTGTGATTTGTAATCGTAAAAATACACGGGAAACAAATTTCATCGACCAGTTTGAAAAAGTAGGTCAGAAAAGAAAAACGCGACTTAAAAATATTTGATATTAATAATAAAACTAAAATCAAAAAAATTTTCCTGAAAAATAAATCCAAATCTGTTAAAAAGCTTCTTGTAATCAACCAAAAGCTGAAGATTGGCGTTTTTTTGCATGCGATAAAGTTGTTTTTGTCGAACTTTTTTAACCAGATAAATGATGCAGCCATTTTTATTAGAAGAAAAACTAAATTAAAAGATGGCTTTAATATATGTAACAGCTAAATAGCATAATAGATAACCATTTTAACTATTTTTCCTAAATTAAGTTTTATTACAGCTAAAGTGTCTTACGAACTTACGAAAAAGTATCCAAAATATATTAAATGTTTTAAGTAACTAATTAACTTTTGAATGAGAAAATCACTGATCATAAAACATTATTGTTTTGTGCTAAGCGTTTTAGCTGTTGGACTTTGCTTGGAATATTATTTACTTTAACCCCCTAGCAGGCAATTTTTTCTGACTAGGAAAATTACGGTAGGGTAATTTTAATGTGAAAATATCGAAAATTAGGTCTAAAATTGTCTCAGGTTAAAATTACTAACATATTACTACATTAACAAAGATTATATAATACAAACACATCACTAATTGAAATTCCCAGTTGAACTGTAAAAGTACTAAGGGCATACAAGGGTCCGTTGCGCCTTTCAGCAAAGCTAAGCTATTCGATGTGAGATAATTTTGTTTATACATATCTCTCAATTGCAAACGAAGCCTTTTAAAATTCACTAGCACACTTGCGTTAAATCAAGCGAGATACCTTTTCCTGTTTTGAGGAATGAAAACTATTTGTCTACTGCCTCGCTATGTCGGCTATCATCGCTCATACTACGTATCGATGTTTTCTAGATTTTACATTCTTAGTTCTTTGCACTAGAAGTACTCCTCTCAAGTACTGATAACATTTAGCGTTATACTCGAAGAGTGCCTCTCAAGCACACCAAGAATATACTGCATTGTAGATTAGAATATTATTCTATCTTTCTACTCTCTGATTTCTACGACAAGAAAAACAAGACACTAATAATATTTCTTGTACACTTGGACATTCTGACAAAACAATTAAATATTTGTCTGCCCAATTTTGTTCACATAAATATTTAACTGAAGTGTTTGAATTATGCAAATAATAACCGTTAACGCACATACACCTATAATATTTTTAACAGCAAATAATAATTTTCTATTTATTATTCATGTTTTCCGCGCTCCGTTTAAAAGCGAAAATACCTGCTAGAGGGTTAACAACATTGTTTTAGTTATAAATTGACACATAGTACACATATAGATTCTGCGGTGTGTTAAGCAGTTTTGCTGTGTGTTAAACAATTTTGCTTTGAGTTAAGCAGTTTTTCCTTTTCCAAACCAATTGGCATATCAAGTTGGATTTCTGTAGTTTGTTATTCAATATTATATTGTCAGATTAACGCGGTAATTACTGAAACAGTACATTTTATCTTTAATAATGGTAAGTGTTTGCTATGAAATCATTTTTTCGACTGATTTTAATTTTATTTACTATTATAAGAGTTATGATTATTAGGTTTTCTGTGTTCTCGAAACTGTAAGCAAGAAGGAATTGTTTGTGTGTCCGGCGTGCTGGTTTGAAGGAGACGAAAATAATGGTTCATTATCCACCGGACACTAAAGAGTTCCTCAAATATCTAGGGTTACAGAGCAAAAAGCTGATAATTCATGGTGTTTAGAACCGGCACGCTGGCTCGCCAAATATTCGGAGTATCAGCTGGCAGTACAGGGTATGCAAAGTTTAGAAGAACGAGCCACTTCCGAAGAGCAAGTAAAGCAAATTATTTTGTTAATTTTTGTTAATTTTTTAATGAATTTTTTTAAATTAAGATATATCAAATATTCCTTCGGTGTAAGATGTAATCGATAGTCGCAAAAAACAATGGAAAAACCACCAAATCTTACTGTTACGTTACGCCCATCCGTTTCAACTGGTACTAGCCAATTGCAGGATGCCTCTCAAACAGAGCATTTGGCAAGACTCATCACTGTTTACAATTATTATAAATAATAAATTAATAAATATATAAAATTATAAATAATTATATAAATGTTTGTTCGCCATTATATTCGACTTATTTGATTTTATGTCATAAAGCGCAAAACTAGACCGCACAGCATATTGGATTTTTGTATCGGTAAATAATCATAGCCGAAAAAATCCTTTTCCACCTCCAAAATTACTTATACATTTCTTTTAGACTTGTTTTCTAACTATTTTGTTATTTTAACAGTAATTTTAATTAAATGGAAATATGTTTGAAAATTACACAAAAAAATAAATAAAGTATTATAGCTGTCATATTTGTTTAGTTGACTACCACAGCAAAATTGCTTTTCTCCCGACTGTTTTGCTTTATGGCGTATAACAAAATCCCTGCTGGAATGTCTTATATCCCTATTTAAGCTTATTAGCTTTTTTTCACTGCAACAACGTTTTAAAAACTTATTGAATATCTATTTAACTTTTATAACTAATTGGTGTAATTTTTCTGATATCATGTCGTTGTAACAGCTTTGTTTTCGCTGTCTAGGACAATTTACCTATCAAATTGTTACTTTGGTTTTATTTTTAAGTAATTTCAATTTTTCTCTGTTTGTTTACCATGTCTTACTATGAAACATAACTATTAAATAACGTGATTTTATGGTATTTAATGAAGAATATTTGGCCGCCGAGACCGACGAATCCTATACGGATTATAGCTAGGCAACATTGGGATATATTACTTAGCCAAGCTTCTAAAACTACTATATGCTGTTCTATCCGCACTTTAACTACAATATACCATTGACGTTGCACATTTATTGGAAAAAAAATTCAATGTAAATTTATAAAATTGTCAAGTTATGTCACACAACAATTCGGCGGCTTTACTAATTACATCAAACTTCATTTGGATATGCCGTAGGCATAAAAAATTTCTTTAACGCTATTTAATGGGTTACTAATACTAACCATAATTCCATAATAAGAATTAGACAATAGTATGATTAATCAATCATAATTGCATTAACTACATATTAGAAATAAAGTGTTGAGTAACAACCAACCATAAATTAGTGGTAAAAATGCAAAATGCAACAACAAATAATTAGGAGAAAGTAGCATCTATTTTGGCCATGAATTACCTATAATAATTAATATTTATAGAATTTACTATGAAATTGTTAATAATGACAAGTAATATTTTTTATGGTTATTAATAATGTGATACTTTATTATGCATTAAGCTATAATTAATTAGTAAAGCACAAAAAAGAAGAAACGTATATTTTGCCTGAATTACTTTAAGAATTGTTAACTTAGCCATTTGTTAATAATTAATTTGAATGATAATGTAACATTAACGATATTTTAAAAAACAGATAATTCACTAACCAGAACTAATGTGGAAGCTGTTGACGACGAAATATGTTGTAAAAACCATACGGAGTTAAAAAAAAAAATTAAGGACGCTACCTCAATTAGAATAGGTTCATACGAGGTAACACTTTAGTCAGCTCGGAACAAATTTATGCAAGCTACAAATTCTCGCGCAGAGGAGACCAAAAGAAAAAACTTTCCGAGTAGATTAGTAAATTTTCAGAACTTCATTTTGTTCTACAATTTTATGAAATATGATAAATTTGTAGACCAACTTTCGAAACTCTCAGAACTCAAAAGGTTTTCACTTGTTGTCCTGGGTCATGATCTGTTAGTGCTCGAAAGTGTATAAACTCTCTGGTGTAGCTTTAAAATTTCTTTCTCTTGTTGGTCCGTTGAAAAGATTACATAAAGTTATATTTGATCATCTTAGCTAAAAACCATCTCATAAGTCGCCATGTTTCATTAGCCCTTTAGGGAAAAAGGGCTCTATTACTTTTTTAAACTCTGAAGAGACTTAGTTTAAGGTGGCAATAAACAGTCAAATGGTTCACTGCAGCTAAATGTCCATCGCACTAAAACCTGGACTAAAACCAATCTTCACTTGTCTTCAAGAAGGTAGCCTGAGTTTACCCAAAGCATTGCTTCTTTAAAGTGCGGCAGATTGGTTTTAGTCAAGGTTTAAGTGTGATGGACACAAATGGACTGCAATGAACCATTTTCACTTAAAATGAGACATTAATTTGTTGGCTTATAGCCGATTAATAATTACTGCTATTTTGCTCTAGCCTAAAATGAGATAACTCAAACAAAAATGTATTTTTTTAAACTGAAAAAAAAAACAAAGCTAGGGCCACTTTACTTTCATAGCAAGTAAATCAAACTATAAGAAAAAGTTTACATCATTTATCCTTTGTATAATACTTAGTTACAATTACTGTTATCTGTATATTAAACAAAATTAAATAAAATTGGTTATTACTATCGACATCTAGGCGAATTATTATATATACACTGGGCCGCAAAATTAATGCACAAAGTTGTTTTCACTACAACTTTTAAAATAGAAAAAAAATATTTAATTCTAATTACATAATAAGGTGTTGAGTTAAGCCAAAAAACAATTGTTTTGGTTCATTTGAAAGAAGCTTAGTAGGAAAAAAGAGATATTTTTGAAAACAGATACCAGTAAAATTTTATAATTATCGATAATCAATACGCGTATTGCCCTCTACTACAATTTACAGCTTCACAGCGATGGCTTATGGTCGAAACTAAATGTCTAACTTAATCTTGAGCAATTCGGTTCCAAATTTGCACCAAATATTGACTTTAACTTCTGAAGGATGATTTATGGGCCTATTCAAAGAGGGCCTATTCGATAGGACTATGGTTCGGCTGCGAGATGTCAACTTCAAAGCGAGAATTCCAATTTTTTTAAATATTCCTTCACGAGCATTGTGAGATCTTGCTTTGGCATTCATCCGAAGAAATTTGTTACCGATATAATTAGCAAACGGTACCACATATGGTTATGAGATATTCATATTGTTTCGGTTTGAAGAGACGCCAGTTACTATTTGGAGCTTCGCTTTCACGCTCCTAGGCGTCTCCTTATTATCCACGTACTTACTCGAAGATTGTGGATTCCCCTAAGTTGAATTTGCAGCTTTTTAGAACTACCTACCAAAAGTTAATAATTTGAAGCGTAAATACTTCACATAAAAGGAATTCCATTCATTATATTATGTTTAACCCAACATTAGACGGATAATTGAAACTGATCTTAAATTCACATTATCCAATTATTTAAACATCATAACCTAAAATTAAATGATTATGTTGAAAGTTGTACAGATCACATAAATATGTCTAAGCAATATGTAATTCTGAATAATTAATTATTTAACTTGAATCTAATTTTATGTAAGTATCATTTGAAATGAAGCCTGATTCATGGAAAATTCTATAGAATATTTCTTGGCGAAAATATCTTAGTAAACGTAGATACCGTTATATTGAATGTGTAGATTGGTGTAGAAGTTGTGATAAACTATCAGCAAATATTTCGGGAAAGTTCTTTGATATGCGATTGACGAACAGTTTTTTCCAGGTGAAATATCTAAGGACTCTTATATGCGGGGATGATAATATTGTTTAGCGAATTGTTTACCAACAGTTAATTGACTGACTTTTATGAATTAAGGCTACCGGTGGTAGCACATATTTCGGGTAAGTTCTGTAGAACGTGTACGAGAGACATCAATTTTCTTGTGAACTTAGGTGAGTACATGAGGCGAGTACACGCGATGGGTCGAAAATTACCGGCATACCAATGGGTATTTATTGATGTTAGTATACTGATCGAATGTGGGCACTAAGAACGAAATCATACGACTACGTGCAGAGTGTAATATTACCTGTGAGAGAGGAACGATGTAATTGTGGATGCGTTTAGTTGAATGGAGCGTTAAGGCGTGTTTGTGGAACAGAAAGATTTATCGTGCTAACCAAAATTTTTTCAAACAATTTTCACCTGATGCTTACACAATCTATTTTGAGCAATAGCTCATTTACGAGGTGAAATGTTATTAAAAATTAACAATAATAAAAACGTTAATAAAAATAAATAAAAAAACTACGTATCATACAGATGCTTCTCGAACCTAGGCAACATACCCCGTGCCTTAGTACATTTCTCTATTAAGAACAAATTTTGATGCTGCAACCGTCGTTATTTCATTCAAAATCAATTTTAAAAGAAGAAACAAAAAAACATTCGTGTAACGCCCAAATGTTGCTTACACGAATGAATACGTTGTAACTGACGTTATAGCATTCAGAATTAAAAATTAAACACAACTTTTTTATTATACGTTTAAATGTAGTTTAAAAGAATGGCAACAAGTTGGAGAAGAGGGAAATTTTGTTTACGGCCGGTATTTTAATCGAAAAGATATAAAATGTGCCGTTTATTTCCCAATATTCTTTTGGGGCAAAAATTGAGTCCGCTGAGCATTTTTTCATTTTTCACGTTTATTTTTTCTCATCATAGGAAAATCGCGTCGTGTTTACACTTGAGTTTTGATTTTAATTTTAAATGTCTTTTAACAACCGCAATGTAGTTTTAAAATCTATGTTATAAGTCATTGTTAAATGTAGCTAGTTTAAACATGTAAAGTTTATTCTCAAATATTGAAGAGATTCGTCACGATTTTAATGGTGCTTCAGTCGACCATCTTTGTTTCTCTGAGACCTTTTTAAGCCCAAATATCCCCAGTTCAGCTGTGGCCATCAAAGGTTATAATATATTTAGGAAAGGTAGAGTGGTACCTCCGCTTAATTATGGTGGTTTATGTATGTTTGTAGGTGATCACATTAAGCTAGATTATAGTAATCATACCTTCTTCCATTTCAGAATTGTTAATATCCGTTTTAGAGTTTTTATTTGTCAACGTTTTCATTAATGGTCGTAAAATCTTATTCGATGCCGTCCAAAAACTAGTAAGAGGTCACATGCCCAATTTAAAAAATCCCTAGTGGACTTCGAAAGTTTATTTAGTTATTTTTCTTGTAGATTCGATGAAATGTATATATCAGGTGACTTTAGCCTACTCTAGCCTTGTTTTAGGATGTAGTTTATCTAGTTTTTACAAATTTCGTGTTTGTCTTTCTATTTTTAAACTTCTCAAAGCTAAGGAGCCTTGTTATCTATACAAGAAATTAATGTTTAGTAACTTCCGCCTAGTTTCAGCTGAAAATTGTTGTAGGTCGTTAAACAAATCATTTTATGTTAGTGGAGTTTCCCTTTGGAATTCAATTCCATTGTAAATTAAGAGGTTAGGTTCGGCAAAATTATTTAACTCAAAATTTTTGGAGTGACGTGATTTATGTGCAATACGTAGTGTATTAATTTATTTTTATTAACATTGTTATTATTGCTAATCTTTAATATTATTTCACGTCGTGCTGTACATTTTATTGCAAATGAGCTACTGCTCAAAATAGAATGTGTAAGCATGAGACTTTGCTTCCATGTGTTAACATTGGTTAAGACTTAAAATATGTAATAATTTTTAGCTTAAGATTTGATTACTTCTTGTGAGTTTCTTATGTAGAAAGATTCAAGAATAAAGACATTGGCAACATTTAAAAAAAAAAAAAAAAAAAAAAAAAACTTCTCAAAGCTAAGGAGCCTTGTTATCTGTACAGGAAATTAATGTTTAGTAACTTCCACCTAATTCTGGCTAAAAATTGTTGTAGGTCGTTAAACAAATCATTTTATGTTAGTGGAGTTTCCCTTTGGAATTCAATTCCATTGGAAATTAAGAGATTAGGTTCGGCAAAATTATTTAAGTCAAAATTTTTGCTTCCATGTCTGCGTTTCCTTTTATAAAATAATAATAATATAATATTTTAAAAGTTACTATAAATAAATAAATAAAAATGTGCGAAAAAGCGACCAAGGTCTGTTACAATGCACTTAGTCTACATATGTGTAGCGAGTCTCAAAACAATTCCTAATTTGATTTTTTGTGTCCGAAATTTGGATTGATGCGCAAGAATGTTCTGAGTTCAGCTTAGCTGGTTATAACTTTAGGGCGTGCTGTAATGATAATTACTGATCGCGGTTTTATAAGGAAAAGCTTTGTGAATTTCTCACTTCAACTTTGTATTTGGACATTGTCTGATCTTCTTACGTTAGATATTCAACTGGAAAAACAAAATTGGACAAACCTTTCGTTGGTACCTATCGCTTTTGTAACTGTTTCTTTGATTGTGTTTGTTACGACTTGGAAACAAACACATCGCTTTATTGGGAGATCATAACATACAATTTTATATAACAATGAATTATACAGTTAACAAACAATGCCTGCATTCTATGGATTTGTTAGTTTTTTGAATGAGGGACTAGGAAAGCAAACATGTCTGGATCATGTTTTTGTAAAAAATGAACACATATTTGACGTCAACATCTGTAACTTACCCATTTCCTTTTCTGATCGTAATTGTTATGGATCTGAAGTTTGAGAATTGGGATCCAGTCTACAATCAAGCAAATTGCCACTTTGATTTCTCATATTGAGTCATCCATGACTAGAATGGCTGCCCCAAAAATAAAAAAATTGAAACCTTGGATGGATTCTAAACTTCTTAGAAAAATTAACAACTTTACAAATTTTCAAAGAAAATAAAATTTCATCCTGGTAATGTCAAGCTGGAAAAATATGTTAAAGGCCTCTCAAAACAGATGAAAGTGATTATTAAAATTACCTAAAACCTCTTCTATAAGAATAAGTTTGATTCAGTTTATAATAATTCAAAGGCTACATGGAAAATGATAAATGAACTGTTAGGGCGGAATTCGTCCAATAAGGGCCTAGAACAAATTTACCAGTTCCAAACTGAAAATATTCTCACGTCTTCTCAACCGATTTCCGATGATTTTAATAGTTTATTTGTAAATATTTCGCAAGATTTAAATTCTCCGAGGCAACCAGCCACAGAGAAGGAGCTGGATTTACTGGTGGAGGAAATCACAAGGGCCTGTAACTTGCCCTTGGACACTGCGTGCCCCAGGAGAATACCTAAAGGGAAGCAGAAACCGGTATGGTGGTCCAGGGAGCTGGGAATCCTATGTTCAGGGTGTAGGAAAGCATTCAATAGAGCAAAGGGGTCTAGGGAAGCTCAGGACTGGGACTCCTATAAGGAGCACCTTAAAAGTATAAAAAGGAATTAAGAAGGGCGCGGAGGAGGTCTTGGAGACTATTCTGTGAAAAAATGGAAGGTGTTTCGGAGACTTCGCGCCTCAGGAAAATCTTATCTAAGAGTCCAACGAGCCCTAGTTACTTAATCAAACCTGATGGGCTGTGGACAACGTCTACTGGGGAATCACTGGCACTTCTGTTGGATACCCATTTCTCAGGTAGTGTGGATGTGTCGACGGAGCTTGGCGGGGAGGGGGAAAGAGTATCGTCGGGTTGCCCGGAGGAAATCGTATGCAAGAACCGGATCCTATGGGCACTAAACAGCTTTAAACCCTTTAAATCGGCTGGCCCGGACGGTAGCATCCTAGCAGAGCTGCAAAAACACTCGACGATCATTCTCCCATGGCTGGAGGTGATCTTCAGGGGGTGTCTAAAACTGCATTATATTCCTAGGAAATGGACGGCACAGTTGGGCAAATTCGTGTAAAAAACCATTTTTTACATTTTACATGTAAAAAATGTAAAAAACTGTGTAAATTACATAAAAATGTAAATTATATGTAAAAAACTAATACTTTTTAAAAATATCAAACAATAATAAGTTATTAACTGAAAAATTAAAGTATAAAGTTAATAAAAATCATAACTGTAACAATTAAAACCTTTATTCAAATATAAAATGAAATATAAGTTACTCTTTTTAGATTTTAGTTAGACTCTAGTTTTTTACATTTAAATTTGTTTTTTACATGACAATATTGCAGTGCCACCTGTTTGATAATATTAACAAATTCGACTATTCGATAAAACTAGGTAATGTCATCTAGCGACATTTTTGATAAATATTAAAACTATTTAAGAGTGTGAACCTTTTAGACGATATTAAAATACATAGATAGATTTTTATTGATAAAAACAAATTAATTATTATTATTATTTCGCCTACATGATATTAATGGCGCTGTTGTAGTACGTTTTTCGTCCATTTTTAAAATATTGTATGTGCGAAAATTAGTTTATTACATAATTACATTTATTTAATACCAACAATTTATGCCTAAATTTTTCCATTTAATTTGGCTATGTAAATGTAAATAAATATTTATTGCCATATTTTTTGATTTTCGAGAATTGTTATGTAAAAAACAAATTGTAAAATTTAACAACGTCATCTCTTATCAAATTTATTAACTATACGTGTTTTTATTTTATGTGCCAATTCAAGACGTCAAAAAATTGGCCAATCAAGAAATTTATATTATTTTTAGCATTAACAACAATTGGACGCGATAATATCGATATGTCATTTTTCCATCGGGAATACTCAACAGTTTTTGACAAATTAACAGAACAAGTGTAGTCTTACTTTGGGAATTTTACAACAACAATGCCGTGTATTTTCATTCCGGAATGAATAGTTTCAAACCAAGTTTTTGTTGCTATAGAATTATTCTAGTAATAATTTTGAAATTTTATTTTTGTTTTTTATTTAATTTTTAATGTCAATTGATAAAAATAAAAAGAAAATTATTTTCGGTTTTTATTTTGAGTATAATTTGCATTTTCATTTGTATACCAATAAATATTCTTGTGACCAAAGTAAGACGGCAATAGTTTCTTGCGCCTCGGTTTTGAATCGTAAAACGATTGTTCTGTTAATTTTAATTGTTGAATAAAGCATTCGACTAAACCCTACAAAAATCGATTCGAAATTTTTTAAACGTCAAATATTTTATATTACCAATACAAACACAAAACTGTATAAATTTTGGTTTCATGTACTTTTCACATCACAAAAGAATTCGACATTAATTTTCTGATTTTATGTATATTTTTGGCGGTGAGAAACCGACTATGGAAGATAGTAAAATAGTATTATACTATTTTGCTATTATGGTATCTACGGTGGTATTTGCTACGCTGTAAAGCCAGTATGAGTTTAGTATTTTTTGGTCAATCGAAAACAACATAAATGTAGTCAAACATTGAACTGTTCAACCTAGATTAAACTCAACTCGACTAGCCAATTAGGCATATAAATCCGAAGTTGTTTTGTATAATAGTTTATTATACCAATTATACCATCGAATACCAATTAACTTATTAGTAAAACCAACATTCCTATACATTGATTTCTAATTATTAAATACGCCATTCATGAGCATAGTTATACATATGTGTCGTCACTTTGATCACTGGAATAGTTATTGGTATAAAAATAAAAATGCAAATTATAGTACAAATAAAAAAGGAAAAAAAATTTCTTTTTATTTTTATCAATTAACATTAAAAATTAAATAAAAAAACAATAAAAATTTTCAAAATTATTGCTAGAATAATTCTATACCAACGAGAACTTTGTTTGAAACTATAGTCATTCCGGAATGAAAATACACGGCATTGTTGTTGTAAAATTCCCAAAATAAGACTACAATGTTGTCTTATTTACTTTGGGAATTTTACAACAACAATGCCGTGTATTTCGTCATTGCGAAGTGAATATTTTCAAACCAAGTTTTTGTTAGTATGTATAGAATTATTCTAGCAATAATTTTGAAACATTTTACTGTTATTTTATTTAATTTTTAAGGCCAACTGATAAAAAAAAATAATTTGGTTTTTATTTTGAGCATAATTTGCATTTTTATTTTTATACCAATTACTATTCCTGTTACCAAAGTAAGACCGCAATTATAGCAGGAAATTCATTCCGGAATGAAAATACACGGCATTGTTGCTGTAAAATTCTCAAAGTAATACCCCAAACACATATGTAGTCTTACTTTGGGAATTTTACAACAACAATGCCGTAATATTTTCATTCTGGAATGAATAGTTTCAAACCAAGTTTTTGTTTGTATTGAATTATTCTAGTAATAATTTTGAAATTTTTGTTTGGTTTTTTTATTTAATCTTTAATGTCAATTGATAAAAGTAAAAAGAAAATTATTTTCGGTTTTTATTTTGAGCATAATTTGCATTTTCATTTTTATACCAATAACTATTCTTGTGACCAAAGTAAGTTGCGCTCTACGCCTGACTTCGCTTCTCTTCGTATTTATGATTTTTTGCAACCACATAATAGAATACGTTTATGCTCAGAGTCGAGTCATCTTTTAGTTAACTTTGGATCATCTTGTAGTTATCTTTTTTAGCGTTTATACTGCAGAGTCAAATCGTAGTCGAGTCGAAACTAGGTTGAAACCGAGTCAGAAACGTCAAAAAAAAAATCATTTACTATCGTATGTTTATATGTTTTTCTTGTATTATTTTCTGAATTTTATAAAACTAAAATAACAAAGTTTTATTGCCACACAAAAATCGAAGATTCGCACACGAATTAAGAAACCAAAATGGTGTCTTTTTATTACTATTTTTTTGTTGTTTTTATTTTTCGACTCGACTCCGTTTATAGTGAAGGTTTTTAGAGTTAACTCGACTCGACCCCAGAAATTTTTTAGGTCGAGTCGAGTTAACTACAAGATGACTCGACTCCGTTTATAGTAAAAGTTAACCTAGGTTCAAACCAGGTTGAACCCTAAGCATAAACGTACTCATAGACGCCGCTAATTTGACATTTATTTAAAATGTTGTTTGGGTTATTACAACAAAATATTTTCATAAAAAACTATTTTGTTTAATGACTTATTACAAACAAATTTTAAGTTCAAATTTAGATTTTTTAAAAATTGTCTTTCTCATATCCCAAGTATTTTTATATCCGAAAATTTTTGTATTTTTCTGACATTTCGCTGATTTCATCTCCGATTCTTTTCCGAATTAATGTCCGACTTATTATAAGATTTCCTATGAAAGTTGGCCAAAAAACTCGGAAAATGATGACAAAAAAAGTTAGGTTATGGTACGACAAATTTGTGGGCGGGGCTTATAATATAAATTTTGGCGCCAAAATTTCACTTTTGAATTTAAATCTAGCTTTAATTAAAAATATATTTTTTTTAAGAATACTTTTTATTTTTATTACATGTATAAATTACAATATTACATTTATTATAATATATAAATTTTAACTCCACCTGAGTAAATACATTTTTCTATCTTCATTTACTGCGTGCATCGCATGTTCAACTTCCTGAGGTGTTTCACGTTGGAGAGCTGCAGTAATTTTAAACTTAGTCCTTTTGTTTGAATAGTCAATAATTTCGGTTGAATCTTCTAATTTCTGTAAAGAAAAAAAGCGTTACAATATTATATTGTATTCAAGGTACAAGACCTAGTAAAACAAAAAAACCAACCTCTGTCCCACACAGCAACAATTTTGATTCAATTAAACTTTGAATATGCTTTTGTAACGTTTCATTATTTAACTGTAGCGTTTCTTGTATATCCTTACGTCATCACATCACATGTCTCAAACAACAATAGGACAGCCATTTGAAAAGTTTGCATCGTAATGATATAGGGTTTCTTGAGGTATGAGACTTTGAGTTCATCATGACAAAAACGGTGTAGCCACGTAAGTTTTCGTCCACAAAAATTTATATGATGAGGTATCGGAAATGTAATTGGTATCGTTGTCGAACCAAGTAGTGGCCAGGCGTCTGCTTGTAACACTTTTATTGATAAATTTATTCCTATTTCATAATTATTATCTTTTACACACTATCAGTTTCAGTCGATTTCGATTTTTTTAATAAACAAACACATGAACTATTTACGTATAACGCAATCGTAATGGCGTCTACAGAAAACAAAAATACTGTGACGGTGACACCTAGTGTGTAATAGAATAAGTAAAACTAATAGCTCAATGTTTTACTGTACTAAATGGAATTTTCCATGATAAAAATTGTTACGTAATGTTTCTACGCTATTCCAACTGGAAAAGTCGTGAACTTTCGAGAAGCTTGGTTTGTGTATATAAAAAGGCGAACAAGATCGAATTGGATTATTAGTATTTGGAACGCGATAGTGTAAACTTGTAAGATTATTTGGAAAGCGATAGTATAAAGATTAAAAAGGAATTAAAAAGTGATTTAAAAAGTGTTTTTGTGCGAAATAAAAAGTAAAAGTGATTAGTAAAATTTGAGAATAATTTATATAAAGTGATTTTGTGAATTTTGATTGATAAACTGTGTTGTAATAAATTTTGTGAAATAAATAAATTCGTTGGAGATAAATTAAATTAATTTTGTATTATTCACAATCCAGTGATACGAACCTTGATTGACAAGGCAAAAACGTAACAAATTGGTGACAGCGGTGGGATTGTGAATAAAAAGATAAAGAAAATGATTCTCAACGAATTAAAAGTTCCAGAATTAAAAAGAGAACTTGAGAAACGAGGTTTGGCTACTGATGGTAGTAAAGCAGCTTTACAAGCGCGACTACGTGATGCCATGGAGAAAGAAGGGCTGGACGCGGAACATCATGATTTTGGAGAGAAAGTAACGGATGCGGCAACCGTAGAGCAGAAAGCAGAAGATAAACAACCGTTGGTCGAAAAGACACAAGAACATTCTGGAAGTTTCGATTTGTCGCAGTTAATAGCTGCTATGAACCAGATGACGGGACAGATGAGTCTAATGAAACAACAGAACGAACGACAGCTAGGAGAAATTAAATACGAAATGAAAGAACAAATGGTGAAAATTGAGCAGTCGAATGAGCGACAGTTGGAGACTATAAACCAGTCTAACCAAGAAATTAAAGACCAAATTGCAGATGGGCAAAAGAGAACAGACGAGAAAATTCTGGAATTGTCTACAAATGTACAAGGCGAAATAGAGAAACTGCAAACGAATTTTAAGACGGAGATTCAAAAGGTTGACGAAAAATTTGAAGCGGAGGTTCAACGTCTCGGGAAAGAGCTAACTGATATCAAGGCAAGTGGAACAACAACACAAGTGGTACAAACCGTTCAATCAGTTAAGTTAAAGCCACCAAACTTCGACGGTACAACATCTTTCGGCATTTTCAAATTTCAATTTGAAACGGCAGCCAATCAAAACCGTTGGAATGATGAACATCTTGTCGCAGCGTTAATAGTGGCCCTTAAAGGTGAAGCTGCGGAGGCCTTACAAACAATTCCGGAAAAAGATCGCAACAGTTATCTCGAAATTATGAAGGCGCTGGATCGGAAGTACGGCAGTGACCACAAGCGTGAAATCTATCGAATGGAATTGAAAAGCCGCTACCAAAAGGGAGGAGAATCACTTCAGGAATTTTCATCGGCAATCGAGCGACTAGTACATCTAGCACATACCAGTACGTCGGCTGATTATATGGAAAGGCTAAAAATTGACGCATTCATTGACGGCATTCGAGATCCAGAGACACGCAGGGCAGTGATGTTGTCACCTAAAGCAACCTTTGCGGAAACCATCGCTTGTGCGTTAACAAATGAAACTGCACAAGCCATCACCAAACCGTCAATGAAAATACGCCGAGTAGAAATCGATACAAGCATAAACAACGAGCGGTCAACACCAAGATTCCGAGATGGAAGCGGCAAAATCAGATGTTGGGCATGTGATAAGGTCGGTCACATCTCTCGCGACTGCTGGGAATTAAGAAGAAAAAGGGGAAGATCACCATCTCCTATGCAGCGACGACCAAGCGGGGAGCAGGCGTTGGCTAGGCAAGAAGGCCAAATGACGACGGAGTCGTTAAACTACAAAGAGTCAGCTTAAAGGGGCAGAAGCTGACTCCCACAACCGATTGCCCCATAACCTCCATCCGCGTTTCGAAAGTAGCAAGAGGCGGTGACAGCTTAACAATCAAAGGCGACATTGATGGCACAGATTGCATCATCACACTGGATACGGGAGCAAATCGCACGATTGTCCGTAAAGATCTGATCGATGGAGGTGTACAACCAGTTAATGGATTGAAGTTACAAACAGCAACTGGAGATAGTTCAATAATAAAAGGCAAAAAGATCGTGAAAATAAAAATCGGAAGAACTCTTTTCCAACACGAAGTGCTGATTGCAGATATTGTGGATGAAGTCATAATGGGAATGGACTTCATGAGGGCAAATGGCTTCGTGGTGGATGTTGGACGAGGAGTTTTAAGTTACGATAACATCGAGTTGCCACTTCAATCTAGCAGTGCCGGAGCAACTATTAGGCGAATTATCATTGATCATCGGGAGAAGCTGCCACCGAATTCGGAGACGATCCTATGGGGAAGATTGGAGGGAGGTTCTGGGTCACCCAGGTTGTGGGTTGTGGAAGCTAACGAAGAGGAGAACGGAGCCAAGGAAATTATAATCGGGAAAGCCCTAGTTAAACCAGACAACGACTATAGAGTACCAATTAGGACTCTAAATCTCTCGGATAAGACGAAAACCATCAAGAAAGGGACAGTTATCGGCAAATGTAACGAGGTTTCAACTATAGTAAAGTGTGAACAGAGAAGTCCAGTTGAAAAAGCCGACATGCAAGGGCAGAAAGAAATGGTAGAACAACTTATGCAGAAATGGACCGAAGATCTTACCGAGGCACAGAAAAATTCTGCACATCAACTACTCAAACGGTACACGTCCATATTCTGCAGTACATCGGATAATAACGGAAGGACCTCAATGGTAAAGCACCGCATTGATACGGGAGAAGAGATGCCAATTCGTCAACCACCCAGGAGACTACCTTTGGCAAAACAACAAGAAGTCAATCGAATGGTAACAGATATGCAGGCAGCAGGAGTAATTGAACCATCTAATAGCCCATGGAGCTCACCGGTAGTATTGGTCGAGAAGAAGGACGGTAGCATGAGATTTTGCGTTGATTACCGAAAACTCAATGCTGTGACGAAAAAAGATAGCTACCCACTGCCAAGGATCGATGACACGTTAGACACATTATCGGGTGCTCAAATATTTTCGACATTAGATCTACAAAGCGGCTATTGGCAGGTGGAAGTCCATGAGGAAGATCGCGAGAAAACAGCGTTCAGTGTGGGTAACGGACTTTGGCAATTTAATGTTATGCCGTTCGGATTATGTAATGCCCCTGCGACTTTTGAACGATTAATGGAGCGTGTGTTAAAGGGATTACATTGGAAGACTTGCCTAATATATCTGGACGACATCATCGTTATGGGGAAGGATTTTGACGAGCATCTAAAGAACTTGGCGGAAGTTTTGGATCGGATACAGGCTGCCGGATTGAAGTTAAGTCCAAAGAAGTGTAAGCTGTTCAGAACTGAAGTCAAATATTTGGGTCATCTCGTAACGATTAATGGAATTCACACCGACGAAGAAAAGATCGCAGCGGTAAAGAACTGGCCAAGACCTAAAAATTTACACGAATTACGAAGCTTTCTCGGATTGTGCACCTATTATAGACGCTTCGTGCCAGGATTCGCCAACATCGCCAAGAGTTTACACGAGTTGACCAGGAAGAACAAGGCATTCGAATGGAAGAATGACCAGGAAGAAGCATTCGTGGAACTAAGGAGACGGTTGTGTGTCGCGCCAATCCTCGCGTACCCTATACCCAACGTGAAATTTATTTTGGACACCGATGCAAGTAATGACGGTATAGGAGGTGTGTTATCACAGGAAATTAATGGTCAAGAAAGAGTTATTGCGTACTTCTCCAAAACATTATCAAAACCGGAGCGTAATTACTGCGTGACACGGAAAGAATTGTTGGCTATAGTGGAGTGTGTCAAGCATTTCCATAAGTATCTTTATGGCCAAAAATTCCATTTACGGACAGATCACGGCGCTTTACGGTGGCTGTTACAATTCAAGAATCCAGAGGGACAAGTAGCACGCTGGATCGAACGTCTTCAAAGCTACGATTTCCAAATTGAACATCGGAAGGGAAGTGCACACAGAAATGCCGACGCATTGTCAAGACGGCCGTGTCCAATAGAATGTAAACATTGTGGCCATGTTGAAGCAAAGGAAGGCATCATCGACGTTAGGCTTACGCAAGTGCTGCCTGATGAGGAGTGGACCGACGAAATGATCAGGAAAGAGCAATTGGATGATACGGATTTATCAGTTATAATGAAATGGAAGGAAAAGGAACACCGGCCAACTTGGAGCGAAATCGCGGACAGAACTCCCATTGTCAAGGCTTATTGGGCTCAATGGGATAGCCTCCGTCTTGAGAATGGCTGTTTAAAACGATTGTGGGAAAGCACGGATGGCAAAGTGAAGCAATTGTTGCTGGTGATACCAAAGTGCCGGATTGTAGAAATTCTAAATGAGTATCATGGAGGAGCAAGTGGGGGCCACCTTGGAATTAATAAAACTCTAGCAAAGATACGTCAACGATTCTACTGGGCAGGATGTAGGCAGTCTGTGATAGAATGGTGCCAAAAATGTGACCAATGTGCGGCGGTGAAGGGACCCGCACGCAAAAGTCGTGGAACCATGAAGCAATATAACGTTGGAGCACCATTCGAAAGAATTGCAATGGATGTAGCGGGCCCATTTCCCACCACTGAGAGCGGCAACAAATATGTGCTAGTAATCATGGATTATTTCAGCAAATGGCCGGAGGTGTACCCCATTCCCAATCAGGAGACGATAACAATAGCTGATGCCGTGGTAAACAATTGGATTAGCAGATTTGGAGTGCCGATGGAGATTCATACCGATCAAGGACGGAATTTTGAATCGGTGGTGTTTCAAGAAATATGCCAGATGCTCGGTATAAATAAAACGAGAACAACGCCTTTGCATCCACAGTCTGACGGTATGGTGGAAAGATTCAATGGTACATTGGAGGAATATCTAGCAAAGGTCGTTGAGAAAAACCAACGCAACTGGGATCGACATATACCGATGTTTCTGATGGCCTATCGATCAGCTATACATGACACAACCGGAATGACACCAGCTAAAACGTTATTTGGAGATAATCTACGGTTACCTGGAGATCTAAAGTTTGGGGCTGTACCATCATCGGCTTTATGTGGACAAGATTACGTAGACCGAATGAAAGAGGAACTTAATGAGATTCATCAATTTGTACGGGAGAAAATACGGATGTCAAGTGACCGGATGAAGGCTCGATATGATATACGAGCAAATAACCAGGGCTTCCAGGAAGGGCAATTAGTATGGCTTCACAACCCGCAACGGAAAAAGGGATTATCACCGAAGCTGCAACCAGCATGGGAAGGACCTTATACTGTCATCACAAGGATGAACGACGTGGTTTATCGGATACGGAAGGGACATCGAGGTAAACCAAAGGTGGTGCATTTGGAGAGGCTGGCCCAATACAGAGGAGGTGATTTGGGTCCTGTTCGGGACGAACAGGCTTAGGTGGGGGGTAGTGTGACGGTGACACCTAGTGTGTAATAGAATAAGTAAAACTAATAGCTCAATGTTTTACTGTACTAAATGGAATTTTCCATGATAAAAATTGTTACGTAATGTTTCTACGCTATTCCAACTGGAAAAGTCGTGAACTTTCGAGAAGCTTGGTTTGTGTATATAAAAAGGCGAACAAGATCGAATTGGATTATTAGTATTTGGAACGCGATAGTGTAAACTTGTAAGATTATTTGGAAAGCGATAGTATAAAGATTAAAAAGGAATTAAAAAGTGATTTAAAAAGTGTTTTTGTGCGAAATAAAAAGTAAAAGTGATTAGTAAAATTTGAGAATAATTTATATAAAGTGATTTTGTGAATTTTGATTGATAAACTGTGTTGTAATAAATTTTGTGAAATAAATAAATTCGTTGGAGATAAATTAAATTAATTTTGTATTATTCACAATCCAGTGATACGAACCTTGATTGACAAGGCAAAAACGTAACAATACATTTGTACTTCAACGCTACATGTGTTGAAAGTTGGAAACCAAATTTCATCATTTTCCAATTTTTTCGTCTGAAAACCGGACAAAAATTGATAACCGGTTGAAGTTTTCAGTTTTGTTATACTTGGGATACCCAGTTGGATGTAAAATTCAGCTAGGGGTTTCCAAACATTTACCTTAAAAATAATAAATATAAATGGCATTCATCGACTCCAAAAATACAAACTGCTAGTTTGGCCTTGTGATTATTCGATTAAGAAATGCATTTCCAATTTTTCAAACACTAAAATCAAATAACCAAATGAAAAATATGTACTATGTATATTTAAACTGGCAACGTTTCACATTAATGTTGTTCTCTGCATACTATCATATTTGTTTTTGGTATTGTAGATGCTTCTACTTTAGTAGTATTGTGTTTTATTTCGACTTGAACTTGATCTTCACAAATCAAAAAATCCAAATAAATTTTATATTTTTGTTATCCTGTGAAGAACAAAGACGGGTTGCACTTAAACAGTGCAGTTAGAAAGGGATAAACAGTTTCTTTATGTACATATTTGGTTTTTAATGTACTAACAGTAAAATCATATGGTTGAAATGGTTTCGTCTTTCTACGCTTTCTTGCAGTCAAAATAATAATACATCAGCTGATTTTGTTTACATTTCTATTGTGTTGATACCAACATAAAGAAAATTGTAATGTTTCGTAAATCGTTTTCCATTTGTTGTTGATTTACAATATTATTAACTGTTGTTAGGTAAAATATGTTTAGCAAGCGAGAGGTCACCGCGTTCAAATATTGTTATTATAGTCCTCGCCGTGATTAACAAGAGTCATGCTGAAAATGTAATTATACCTAACATTTCTGTTCATCAATACGTTGTTGACAAATAAAATAAACAACCTTGACAAATAAAATAAACAAAATATTCGGACACATGATTCGCTTATGACTATGACCTATCCCAATATTTTGATCATTACATAAATTCGGTACACGCTATTTTTGGGCTAATATAAACTTGCATACTAAATTTCACTTCAATCGGTTAAGAAACACTGCAAGTTGTAGAAGAAACGTATATTTTCTTATACCAAGTACTACGGGAATACATAAACAGCCGTATAATCGGAACGAGATACGTTATAATATTGAAATTTGGTACACGCTATTTGTGGGCCAATATAAACTTGCATACTAAATTTCACTTCAATCGGTTAAGAAACACGGCAAGTTGTAGAAGAAACGTATATTTTCTTATACCAAGCGCTATGGGAATATATAAACAGCCGTATAATCGGAACGAGATACGTTATAATATTGAAATTCGGTACACGCTATTTGTGGGGCAATATAAACTTGCATACTAAATTTCACTTCAATCGGTTAAGAAACACGGCAAGTTGTAGAAGAAACGTATATTTTCTTATACCAAGCGCTATGGGAATATATAAACAGCCGTATAATCGGAACGAGATACGTTATAATATTGAAATTCGGTACACGCTATTTTTGGGCCAATATAAACTTGCATACTAAATTTCACTTCAATCGGTTAAGAAACACGGCAAGTTGTAGAAGAAACGTATATTTTCTTATACCAAGCGCTATGGGAATATATAAACAGCCGTATAATCGGAACGAGATACGTTATAATATTGAAATTTGGTACACGCTATTTGTGGGCCAATATAAACTTGCATACTAAATTTCACTTCAATCGGTTAAGAAACACGGCAAGTTGTAGAAGAAACGTATATTTTCTTATACCAAGCGCTATGGGAATATATAAACAGCCGTATAATCGGAACGAGATACGTTATAATATTGAAATTTGGTACACGCTATTTGTGGGCTAATATAAACTTGCATACTAAATTTCACTTCAATCGGTTAAGAAACACGGCAAGTTGTAGAAGAAACGTATATTTTCTTATACCAAGCGCTATGGGAATATATAAACAGCCGTATAATCGGAACGAGATACGTTATAATATTGAAATTCGGTACACGCTATTTGTGGGCCAATATAAACTTGCATACTAAATTTCACTTCAATCGGTTAAGAAACACGGCAAGTTGTAGAAGAAACGTATATTTTCTTATACCAAGCGCTATGGGAATATATAAACAGCCGTATAATCGGAACGAGATACGTTATAATATTGAAATTTGGTACACGCTATTTGTGGGCTAATATAAACTTGCATACTAAATTTCACTTCAATCGGTTAAGAAACACGGCAAGTTGTAGAAGAAACGTATATTTTCTTATACCAAGCGCTATGGGAATATATAAACAGCCGTATAATCGGAACGAGATACGTTATAATATTGAAATTCGGTACACGCTATTTGTGGGCCAATATAAACTTGCATACTAAATTTCACTTCAATCGGTTAAGAAACACGGCAAGTTGTAGAAGAAACGTATATTTTCTTATACCAAGCGCTATGGGAATATATAAACAGCCGTATAATCGGAACGAGATACGTTATAATATTGAAATTTGGTACACGCTATTTGTGGGCCAATATAAACTTGCATACTAAATTTCACTTCAATCGGTTAAGAAACACGGCAAGTTGTAGAAGAAACGTATATTTTCTTATACCAAGCGCTATGGGAATATATAAACAGCCGTATAATCGGAACGACATACGTTATAATATTGAAATTTGGTACACGCTATTTGTGGGGCAATATAAACTTGCATACTAAATTTCACTTCAATCGGTTAAGAAACACGGCAAGTTGTAGAAGAAACGTATATTTTCTTATACCAAGCGCTATGGGAATATATAAACAGCCGTATAATCGGAACGAGATACGTTATAATATTGAAATTCGGTACACGCTATTTTTGGGCCAATATAAACTTGCATACTAAATTTCACTTCAATCGGTTAAGAAACACGGCAAGTTGTAGAAGAAACGTATATTTTCTTATACCAAGCGCTATGGGAATATATAAACAGCCGTATAATCGGAACGAGATACGTTATAATATTGAAATTCGGTACACGCTATTTGTGGGCCAATATAAACTTGCATACTAAATTTCACTTCAATCGGTTAAGAAACACGGCAAGTTGTAGAAGAAACGTATATTTTCTTATACCAAGCGCTATGGGAATATATAAACAGCCGTATAATCGGAACGAGATACGTTATAATATTGAAATTTGGTACACGCTATTTGTGTATATAGGTATTGTTATAACCCAACATTTTGTAAGTCTGGCCAAACATTATGTTACACATAAAAACGTATTCGAGTTAACACAATTTATTAATATAAATCAAATTATTTTAATTTCTAATTTGTTACAAACAAAAAAAAAACTATTGCTATTATATGAATTAGTTTTTGAAACTTTAAATTTCAAAACGATATTGCAATTCTTTATATAACATAATTAGTACCCAAACCTTAAACATTTTATCAATGAATAACAAAATTGGATTTGTATACAAAAAATATATTAACAATAATTTTTAAAAGATTAACGATCTTCATTACACCTAAATTATATATTTTCGTTATTTTAAAAAACTGATATAAAATACATACAAAAAATATTAAACCTTTAAATCAAAATAAAAAAAAATCGATTTATTTATAAAATAATAAATGAAATTATAAAGTGTTCTTCAACATAATT
Organism: Tipula vernalis; assembly: GCA_958295665.1. Taxonomy (NCBI): domain Eukaryota; kingdom Metazoa; phylum Arthropoda; class Insecta; order Diptera; family Tipulidae; genus Tipula; species Tipula vernalis. The sequence continues at coordinate 300,849,797 of OY282558.1, forward strand.
AATTATACTCTTCTTTTGAAACTATTCACATTACCATGTCCAGGTAAACTTAATGGTTTAAAATATGCCCGACAACATATTGCGCTCAGGGATGGAGGAAAATCTTGACTTTTATAGTATGTACATATTACATTCTTGTTCTGTTAATTTGTCAAAAACTGTTGAGTATTCCCGATGGAAAAATGACATATCGATATTATCGCGTCCAATTGTTGTTAATGCTAAAAATAATATATCACGATAAATTGAATGGGTACGATTGACACCAAGATGTTTTAATAGTTTATGTCGTTCGGTAGCTAAACGCCTAACCGGTGTAATTAAATCATTTAATTTGATTGCTGATATTATGTGTTGGATTGTACTGCAAAAAAAAAAATAAGATAGAATCCAATTAAATGTTAATTAATTATTTTACATACTTTCGATTAAGGTAGTTTGATCAGTCAAAAGAGCTTTAATTAGCGGACTAAGTAGTTGGTTGATTTTGTCGCCATAACATAGACATTAGTGGGCCAGCAGCAGAATTTAGTCTCACATTATCCCACAAACAATCTATCTTTATTATGCGGTGCCCAATTAAAGGATTGCTTGTACCCTTTTCCTAAAAAAAAAAAAAAAAAAAAAAAATATAAACCAACATATTTTTTATTATACCTAGGTCAAATCATTACTCACCAGCTTTGGTGAACACAAATGTGTGATCATCCATTTTGTCATCTCTTTGTGATATTTCGATACGGGAGCAAGTTCAGAAGCATCAACAATTTCTAATGCCCCCTCAGATTCTTTCACCAAGCGATAAATGACTGCCTCATTTACGATTGGATACAATGAACATGTTGAATACACCAATCTACCACCTACCGCAAGTAATTCAGCGCCACGTTTAGCTACTCGATATTGAATTCCATGTAAATTCAATGCTTGAGCGCATTCCATTTTTTCCATATCGGCGGTTTTTGATCCTGGAGCGGCACACATATCCAATACCTTGTGGTGTGGTTTCACGTCAAGCAAAATTGGAGGAATCATAGAAACGACTTCTTGACGACTAATACTACCAGCACTAGTTTCGGAAATTAAAAAGTTATGTAATCTAAATAATGATTCGGAACGTCAGATATCCTTTCGTGTCAGCTCCAGCTGCCAAGCCAATCCATTTGGGTACCAAGGAAGGCACATATAGGGTATTCGAATTCTTGATCATCATTTTGTAATTCTTTAGCCCCGTTAATATAATCATCAAAGAATTCGTGCTTGGTAATATCTAGAGAGCTTGCTCTCGAACCGGTCACCCGGAATATTACCTCGAATAGCTTTTAAAAAACTTTCCCACTCTACTTCTGAGCAAATATTTTCATTTTATGATACATTATCGCACAAACAATCTATCTTTATTATGCGGTGCCCACTTAAAGGATCGCTTTTACCCTTTTCCTAGAAAACAAAAAAAAAAAATTATAAACCAACATATTTTTTATTATACCTACGTCAAATCATTATCACAATGTAGCATAAGCAGCCACTCCAACCTAGGTCAAATTATTACTCACCGGCTTTGATAAACACAAATGTGGTAAATGTGTATTCACAATTATCCGATTGGTAATCCACACTAAATTCCAATAAATAATAGTCTCTTGACGCAATATATTTTCAAGCTCTTTACGCAATACCAATGTACAAATTTAATTGTATATTCCAATTGAGAAAAGCGACGAATTTTTTGACGTCTTGATTTGTCACAAATACAATTGCCGTCTTACTTTGAGCATTTTACAACAACTGCCGTCTTACTTTGGTCACTGGAATAGTTATTGGTATAAAAATAAAAATGCAAATTATGCTCAAAATAAAAACCGAAAATAATTTTCTTTTTACTTTTATCAATTGATAGTTTTTGTTGGTATAGAATTATTCTAGGAATATTTTTGAATTTTTTTTTTGTTTTTTTATTTAATTTTTAATGTCAATTGATAAAAGTAAAAAGAAAATTATTTTCGGTTTTTATTTTGAGCATAATTTGCATTTTTATTTTTATACCAATAACTATTCCAGTGACCAAAGTAAGACGGCAAATATTTAACTGTATGTACACAGTTAATATAAAATAAAAACTCGTATAGTAAATAAGTAAATAAATTTAATAAGAGATGGCGTTAGTAATTTGTTTTATACATTTTATACATGTAAATAATGTATAAAACGGCTCATGTAAAATACATGTTTTTTACATGTAGAAAACTATGTAAATTACATTGTGTAATTTACACGCCCAACTGTGATGGACGGAGGTTAAGGTGATTTTCATCCCGAAAACGGGAAAGAATTCACAGACCTACCCAAAGGACCTAAGACCGATAACTCTATCATCCTTTCTGTTGAAAACATTGGAAAGATTGATCGACGTGTACATACGTGCAAAAATAAAACCCAGTAAGTGGGCGACTTCTCAACATGCGTACTAGAAAGGGAGATCTGTGGACACGGCTCTACATTCCCTGGTGCGAACAATTGAGAAATCAATCCACTCGAAAGAGTACTGTATGGTAGCCTTTCTCGATATAGAGGGCGCCTTTAACAATGTCAGGACGGAGGCAGTTCGGGAAGGATTGTCTTTCTTAGGTGTGGACGACCCCTTAGGGAGGTTAATAAATCAGATGCTAGGAGGCAGGATTATTAATGCGGATATGGGGGAAACCACCATTAGGAGGCGGGTAGTTAGAGGAACTCCGCAGGGTGGTGTCCTATCACCTCTTCTCTGGAACATAGTTATCAATGGATTACTTTTGGAACTGGAGAGGGAGGGAATAGGAGTGATAGCGTATGCAGATGACGTGGCGATCGCGATCTCGGGTAAGTACCTAGGCACGATTAAGGAGGTCATGCAACACGCGCTCGTAATCTGGTATAAATCCATGGGCTGGTATAAATCCATCCAAAACAGAGCTGGTACTCTTCACCAAGAAATATAAAATTCCGGTAGTCGCCCCTCCTACCTTAAATGGCACGGCACTGGCCTTTACTGATAAGGCAAGATTTCTGGGCATAATCTTGGACAGTAGGCTAAATTGGATGCCCAATATTTTAGAGATGTTAAAGAAGCCTACCACGGCTCTGTACTCATGTAGGAGCGCCGTCGGAAGGAGATGGGGTCTTAAACCAGAGCTGGTACACTGGCTTTTCACCGCTGTAGTCAGACCGATTCTGATGTACGGGGTGAGTATGTGGTGGCCAGCACTAGACAATAAAACTTATAAGAATAAGATAGAGAAGGTGCAGAGAACGGCCTACTTACTTATAAGCGGGGCACTGAGGACAACCCCTACACGTGCTCTGGAGGCTATGTTCTACCTTGTTCCTGTCGACATCTTTGGTAAGCAGAGAGCGGCAACTACGGCTGCACGACTCTCTGCCGTGGGTGAGTGGAAATGTCTTCAGAAGGGCCACTCGACGATTGGCAGGCCGCTAAAGGCAGATGTGGTGAATAGTGACTACACAACACCGGTTGTTTGCTTTGATATGGGTTTCCGGACTCTTCTCCCCTCAAGGGAATCATGGGGGAACAATGGGGGAATCATGGGGGAATCATGGGGGTCAATAGCAGAAACTGGTTGTATACAATTTTACACTGACGGCTCCAAGCTAGACGGCAAAGTCGGAGCAGGAGTCTTTTGTGACAAATTAAATGTGAATTTATCCGTTCGTCTTCCTGATCACTGCAGTGTGTACCAGGCGGAGGTGGTAGCGATAGAGGAAGCGCTGACTTGGTTGAGGCATAATGTCATATCCACAAGGGATATAACAATATATGTGGACAGTCAGGCGGCAATCAAGTCGCTGGAATCAGTTTCTCTGACATCCGTGGTGGCATTGAGGTGCCGCTCATCTCTTAACGAGATGAGTGAGCAGTTCAATATCCAGATAGTCTGGGTCCCCGGTCACTCGGACGTACGGGGGAACTGCAGGGCGGACGAACTGGCAAGGCAAGGTACAACTCTCCAATTGAAACCGGAAAGGGCAAATCTGGGGAGGCAGATAGCGGCGATTTTTAGGGCGCTTAGTAATGAGGCGATAGCCTCGACACAGAAGAGTTGGACTAACACCATAACATGTAATGTAGCGCGGCAAGTCTGGCCGAAACTGGACTTGGAGTGCTCCAAGACGCTACTATCCCTACGCAGACCTGACTTAGGTATAGTCGTAGGGGTACTCACAGGACACTGCCTCATTGGGGAGCATGCGAGGAGGCTTGGGTCAATGACAAATGACTTCTGTAGAAGCTGCATGGATGAGGAGGAGGAAGAGACTCTGAGCCACTTCCTCTGCTCATGCCCGGCGCTAGCTTACAGGAGGCACAAATATCTGGGCAAGTATAGTTTGGACGGCCTTATGGATCTCAAGAACTGCAATGTGCGAGATATCTTACGCTACATAAGTAGCTCAAATTGGTTCCAGTGAAGGTGGAAAAGGAGTAGGATCCCTCGGTATCACAACGGACCGTCATCGGTCTAAGTGTTCGTTTTGGCAGCCGCTCTAACCTAACCTTACCTACCCTAAATTCTAAATATTGACAGTAGTGTAGCAAATAAATTTATTTTTGGTGGGTTCACGGCTGGCAAATCCACTGAAGAAGTTCTTTGATATTCCCTAAGCCAATACATATATGAAACTACAAACCGTTCACAGAAACCTGAAACTTGTCTACATCTCCAAAGGTTTAAGTACAGTCGACCATATAATACTCATGTCGAATATGTGTAATTTTGGGGACTGGGGTAAAATTATTGATTGGCTTAGGCGTTACATCCAAGTTTGTCGTCGAGCTGTGAAAATATATGGAACTTTAAGTAGGCCAGGTCATATAAACTGTGGCATCCCTGGCATCAGTTTTATGTCGTTTTCGATTGATTTTTTACCCCTCTTTGAAAGTGTAACCTCAATTTCTTCGTCAATCGAACATAAACACCGAATTGCGTTCTGTCATCTGTCAAACCATATTAAAACGACAAGTCAAATCGAAAATGACAGCACAATGACAGTACTGTTTAGTGCATTTGTAAAAAGAGGGGTAAAACTACCAAAAAAAACTGGAGTAGTCGAAATTGCACTGGTGTAGCTGTCAGTGCAATATTTTTTGGTCAATCGAATATTTCCAGGGTAAAAAAATTACACTTTTTGCACTGAGTGCAATTCAATTTGGTCAATCGAAATCCACATTAGTTTTCCTTGTTGCTTCTGGTTTATTTTAACTCAGTCTTCGAGACTGATCTCATAGGACATGTTACATTTGCTGAAGGTTTAATAATAATGGTTCGAGTGCATTAATAACATTGGACAATTTTTCGAGAAATTTAAAGGAGCTTTAAATAAACAACTTGTACAACTCCAATATGAGTACACACATTATCCATCATTAAACTTACAGAATATCTGGTGTTTGTAAAGGACCAGAACATTTGCCTAGGATTTCGTGTTCCACAGCAATTTCCCGAGTTATTTCCTCGTCTTTACTGTCTTTATCGGAACATAACTCTTCGCTAGTTATTTTAAATTGTTTATATATTTTAATAAAACAACTTATTAACAGAGAAAACTGATTTTACAATTTACAAATTTGTCTTGTTATTGTTAACAATTCATGTATGAAATCATATTGGTAGGGAGTCTTCTGTCAAAATATGACACAATTATTAGTATTACCATTTCCACGCTTGAATTAATTTCAACAATACCAATTTTGAGGCGATGTGTCATGACTATACAGTCTCGTCACTTGCGTATAACCAACTTTTCATTCATAGTATGATCATGATATGATAGTATAACGGCCCTATAATATCATGATTTGTCTTCAGCTGCACTTTAAGTAAAATGTTTTTCCAATATTATATATTCAATTTTTAGTGTTAAATAAACATGTTTAACCAAAAAATATCAATTGATATGATTGGAAAGAAAATAGCACATTCTCTTATAGTAACTTAACTTTCACTTAAAATACAATTTTTTGTAGTTTACACTGTTTATAAGAAAACGTAACACACGACAACTTCAACTCGGAAAATTTTTCAAATTTGAATTTAAAAAGTACGGTTTACTTACATTTTCATTTTACACAGTGGGTCAAAACAATGGTTTGTTTACATTAAGAAATTCCAATGTGGCCTTGTCGTGTATTTTTTTTTTTTTTTTTTGTTTGCTTTATTACTGCATTACGAAATTTGATCACACTGTCCAGGGTCAAGTTTTGTCTTGCATCGATGCACATAGTGATTACTCTTTGGTATAAAATATAAAAGTAATTTTAGTGGGATTATTACCTAATCTACCAAATGTAGGTATAAGAAGAAAATTTGTAGGTGGTTGAAATAATAAACCAGGTACGAAAATCGAGATTGGTGTATTTCAATAATCTGATGCAATATCTGTATAAAATTTACAATATGGGTGCTGCGTGATAAACCCAATTTCTCGCAGACAATAAAACAAGAAATAGGCTTTTAACTTTTCAATTTCCGTTACAAATATTTAGTAGCACCCATTGTAAAGGATGATTACACAACAAAGCACAATAATTGGTAACTGGGTTACAATTAATATTCAGATTTTTCGTTTATTGTTTAATCTTAAGTTTATACCTGGGTATATGTTTCAAGTTAATCTGAAAGTGTGTCATAAATAATGTAGAAAAACTGAAATTTGGCGATAAATTGTGAATCGAAGACTGTGGTAGAGAAAAATGATAAATTGTTTTATAGGGAAGAGCGTGCGTTACACAATAAAAATGAAATGCTCTGAACACTTTTATGATGCCTAATTAATCTTTACCACTCGTATTTCCAATTAATGATAATTTTGTCTTTAGTTTTCGATGGTTAGAATAGCAAATATTAGATCAAATATTTTGTCTGATTCAAACATCGATTTGAATGTTTCAAATCTGACAATATACATATATTCGTTATTGATTGATTGGTTTATTGGACTATTCGATCAAGCTACAAGCAAGATCTCTTGGATAGGTTTAGTTAGTAATGACAGAAATTGATCCAGTTAAGGGCACCTAAGTATAACCAATAGTTAGTAATACAATGACAATACATTTCTAATCTACTTTTAAGATTTATTGAAAATGAAAACTGCATTCTGAAATAACATTTATTAGTTTTCTGAATTAGATTTCTGAAGTACTTCTGGAAATCATAATCATAATTAGTTAAATCTTATGTACAGCTTATAAAACAGTGGCTCATAGGTGACCTAAAATAATAAATATAATAAGCATAAACTTACTAGTGTCTGTCGAAACCCTGAACCTAAAATTTAGCACAAATTTTTATTATAAATGTATAATTTCCGCAAACCTGCCGCTATAGTTTATACACATACAAATTTGATCTGCGATCTATAGTTTGTACACATTCAAATTTGATAATTAGTGTTACCAGTAATTAATATTAACATTTTAACATGATGATTAATTCCTCCCCGCCCCCTTCTGCTGTTCCTCTTAGTTCGTATTTTTGTTAGTAATTTATATGATAAAATAGTTACCATAAGACGACGCAATTCCCAATCTCGATAATAATTTGATAATTTAATCTCTGAAAATAATTATAAATTAATAAATTAAATTAACTTCTCAGTAAAACAACGTTGATATCGTCATTTTCAAACAAGAGTGACTGTCAATAGTACAGTCAATAGTAGTATTACTAGCGTTATACATGATAAGGTCAAAGTTAGCACAAAACGCTACAATTTCAAAAACGACATATACGCTAGTTGATAGAACATTTTAAAATGTAAAATGTAAAATGTAAAATGTAAAATGTAAAATGTAAAATGTAAAATGTAAAATGTAAAATGTAAAATGTAAAATGTAAAATGTAAAATGTAAAATGTAAAATGTAAAATTAAAAATTAAAAATCTAAAATGTAAAATGTAAAATGTAAAATGTAAAATGTAAAATGTAAAATGTAAAATGTAAAATGTAAAATGTAAAATGTAAAATGTAAAATGTAAAATGTAAAATGTAAAATGTAAAATGTAAAATGTAAAATGTAAAATGTAAAATGTAAAATGTAAAATGTAAAATGTAAAATGTAAAATGTAAAATGTAAAATGTAAAATGTAAAATGTAAAATGTAAAATGTAAAATGTAAAATGTAAAATTTAAAATTAAAAATGTAAAATGTAAAATGTAAAATGTAAAATGTAAAATGTAAAATGTAAAATGTAAAATGTAAAATGTAAAATGTAAAATGTAAAATGTAAAATGTAAAATGTAAAATGTAAAATGTAAAATGTAAAATGTAAAATGTAAAATGTAAAATGTAAAATGTAAAATGTAAAATGTAAAATGTAAAATGTAAAATGTAAAATGTAAAATGTAAAATGTAAAATGTAAAATGTAAAATGTAAAATGTAAAATGTAAAATGTAAAATGTAAAATGTAAAATGTAAAATGTAAAATGTAAAATGTAAAATGTAAAATGTAAAATGTAAAATGTAAAATGTAAAATGTAAAATGTAAAATGTAAAATGTAAAATGTAAAATGTAAAATGTAAAATGTAAAATGTAAAATGTAAAATGTAAAATGTAAAATGTAAAATGTAAAATGTAAAATGTAAAATGTAAAATGTAAAATGTAAAATGTAAAATGTAAAATGTAAAATGTAAAATGTAAAATGTAAAATGTAAAATGTAAAATGTAAAATGTAAAATGTAAAATGTAAAATGTAAAATGTAAAATGTAAAATGTAAAATGTAAAATGTAAAATGTAAAATGTAAAATGTAAAATGTAAAATGTAAAATGTAAAATGTAAAATGTAAAATGTAAAATGTAAAATGTAAAATGTAAAATGTAAAATGTAAAATGTAAAATGTAAAATGTAAAATGTAAAATGTAAAATGTAAAATGTAAAATGTAAAATGTAAAATGTAAAATGTAAAATGTAAAATGTAAAATGTAAAATGTAAAATGTAAAATGTAAAATGTAAAATGTAAAATGTAAAATGTAAAATGTAAAATGTAAAATGTAAAATGTAAAATGTAAAATGTAAAATGTAAAATGTAAAATGTAAAATGTAAAATGTAAAATGTAAAATGTAAAATGTAAAATGTAAAATGTAAAATGTAAAATGTAAAATGTAAAATGTAAAATGTAAAATGTAAAATGTAAAATGTAAAATGTAAAATGTAAAATGTAAAATGTAAAATGTAAAATGTAAAATGTAAAATGTAAAATGTAAAATGTAAAATGTAAAATGTAAAATGTAAAATGTAAAATGTAAAATGTAAAATGTAAAATGTAAAATGTAAAATGTAAAATGTAAAATGTAAAATGTAAAATGTAAAATGTAAAATGTAAAATGTAAAATGTAAAATGTAAAATGTAAAATGTAAAATGTAAAATGTAAAATGTAAAATGTAAAATGTAAAATGTAAAATGTAAAATGTAAAATGTAAAATGTAAAATGTAAAATGTAAAATGTAAAATGTAAAATGTAAAATGTAAAATGTAAAATGTAAAATGTAAAATGTAAAATGTAAAATGTAAAATGTAAAATGTAAAATGTAAAATGTAAAATGTAAAATGTAAAATGTAAAATGTAAAATGTAAAATGTAAAATGTAAAATGTAAAATGTAAAATGTAAAATGTAAAATGTAAAATGTAAAATGTAAAATGTAAAATGTAAAATGTAAAATGTAAAATGTAAAATGTAAAATGTAAAATGTAAAATGTAAAATGTAAAATGTAAAATGTAAAATGTAAAATGTAAAATGTAAAATGTAAAATGTAAAATGTAAAATGTAAAATGTAAAATGTAAAATGTAAAATGTAAAATGTAAAATGTAAAATGTAAAATGTAAAATGTAAAATGTAAAATGTAAAATGTAAAATGTAAAATGTAAAATGTAAAATGTAAAATGTAAAATGTAAAATGTAAAATGTAAAATGTAAAATGTAAAATGTAAAATGTAAAATGTAAAATGTAAAATGTAAAATGTAAAATGTAAAATGTAACATGTAACATGTAAAATGTAAAATGTAACATGTAACATGTAACATGTAACATGTAAAATGTAAAATGTAAAATGTAAAATGCAAAATGTAAAATGTAAAAGGTTGTGTTTGAATTAGTGTAGTGACCAGTTGAGCAATTTTTTATACATAGATTTGTGGGTTGAGTTGGAGTTTGGTTAGGGTTAAGTGAGCAGTTCAGCAAGCGATTTATCGCCTTTATAGTGTTCGCTTTCGAAATAAATTACTTAAAACCTCTATTAGACCAGTAATAGAATTTGAATACCGACTTGCGATTACTTTAAGGTACGTATCATTAATAGTAAATAATCAAATATAATATCATCTAAAACTATCAACTAATTCGATTTTAACTTGTTATCTCAAGCTATACCACACCAATTGCTTTTATGAAATTTTAAAGTTGGTAAATGTACAGTTCGCGAGATTGACTTAGAAATGTGCGACGTCATTTGGGAGATCTAAGCCCGATTTATGTGAAGCCACCAACAACTAGTGAATTTCAGCAAATTGCCGATAGTTTCAACTTCCTTTGGAATTTATCACAATGTCTATGAGAAAGACTGGCGAAATTCATCAAGATGTCCGGATAACGGAGGCTGTCAGTATAGCTTCAGAAGATGGATTTAGTGGTAACCGTTTTTCACGCGATACATTTAATATCAAAAAATATTGCCAACATATTTTATCAATGAAGGTGCAATTTCCAGATAAATGAAATATGCGTATTAAGATATGAATATTAAAATAGAAATGAATTTATAAATCAACTTAAAACCCATACAAATATCAAAAACATTTATTTCATTTCAATCAAATATAAAATTCAGTCTGTTAATAACTTAATCTTAAACTTTAATTGTGATTTTAATCACATTTTTTATTGTTCTAAACGACTACTTGTAAACTAAGTTGTTGTCGGCGAGAAACGCAGAATGTGTAAGTCCAAAAACAAATTTGTTCAGGAGACAATGAAAACTATCTCACTCTCCTTACGGTCTATATGCAAAATCTTATTTAATTTAAAGTTTTTTAAATTAACATTACATTTCTTTTGGTAGTTTAAAAACCGCAATCGATTCGCAATTTCTTCCTCTTTCGTTTAATATGAAAAATGGAAAATTGGTAAAAATGGACTTACACATTCTGCGTTTCTCGTCGACGTTATAAGCTAGGTGGGCCCCCCATCTTTTTAGAATCCAATTTAGTAATGTATTCAAATATTTTTAATTTTGGTGAAGGGTTCCAATTTTTTTTAGTTTGGCCGCTATCATTAGACCATACAAAATGTCTTTATATTCAATCAAATTTGAAATAGTTTGCGCACACGTTTTGACAATTGCAATAAATTCCTTTTAGGTGGAACAAGATCCGGCTCCCCGATTTCATCGTCCCCAGAAAAATTAACAAGGTTCTGCATTTCACTCAATATCGGAGGGGGACTGCCAGTATTTTGCATTTTATAGTTGCTTTTTGTTCCAAAACAAAGACAATAAAATAATAGTTAAAATACCTCTATATACACACTTACTTGTTTGGCTTCATTTGACCGCGCAATAAATTTAAATTATTAAAATATTTCAACTCAATATCTTTACTGGGAGCGGGACAGCCTAACGGTATCTCACTTTTGTTAATCTCACGTCGATATGTATCGCACAAACTTCTCCACCGCTGCATGCACTCGTTATCTGAAAAATTTAATAATTTATTAAGTACATAGTTAGAAAATATTGTAACCTCTAAATGATACATACCATTTCTCCCTAAATCTTTAGATATGGCGGTCCATGTCTCCGATCTCAATTCCGGTTTCCATATGACTGCAATCTTTTATCATAAAGGTTTTTATTTAATTTGGCGAGCACTGTCAATTTTTCGTTAAAAGAATCCTGGAAAAATTCCACTTGTTAGTAATTTTTTTTTTTATTATTTATAAAAATAAAATTCTCCCTCAATAAAATTTATCCCCATCCAATACAAATGCCGTTGCTAAACACCGATTTACCTATTTATAATTAATAAAATGCAAATATTTTTTAGTACTAGTGTGTATATTAATTATTTACAATTACAACAAATATAATATATTGTATGTCTACGATATTGTATTACATTAAGCAATACATACATTCTATAATTAAAAATAACAAACACTTACAACTTGTCTTTCTTGGTCCGCCATCTTGATCTAAATATCTTTGATCGCCTCAAAAATTACAAACTTAGCTAATATAACTGACAGGCGTTGTTTCTTCCCTTAAACTAGTTCTGGTGAATAGTTTAAAAATAACACAACACTGTTAAATCAAAGACAGACCAGAATACCTGAACTTCCTTAGACAATACCGTCGCCCTAGAAACGGAAACTCTAATATATAATACGTGTTCTCAATTCAACTTGGCAATATCTTCGTTTGGTGTCATAACTACACGAAAGTACTTGTCCTAATCTAAAAATAGACAACGCTAATCAGAAGTCTTACTTAGGAAAAGGCTATAAATGCAAAGAAGTGTCTTGATAATATTGGAATAATTTCAGGAATTTATAAATATTCGAAAGATACATGAAAATTAAAAACAAAATTACCTAGAAGTTCTGTATTTTATCCTCAAACGTATACCTAATTAAAGCATTTCAGCTATTTACCTCGTTTAAGGGAAAGTTTTTTGAACCGTAAAAATCAATGTTAAAGAAAGTAAATTATAAATATTGCAAAATGACCGTAATTTTGTAAATTGATTAAACAATAAAATGTATTCATTAAGCCACCCAAAAAAATCAGAATAATGATCACTTAAAAAGTTATTAACACATAAGAAAATTAAACCCAATTTAAATATATAATGCATTGGCACTAATATATAATTATTTTCTAACAACCTTCTACCAATCGCGGTCGCATCTATTATGTTGTCCACACCGGGCTCCAATGAAACTACAAGTGAATCATGACTAAATCCAACAGCAACAAAGATCAAAAGCAAACTGACAAAAACGAAAGAAGAAAATATAAAACTGCTAAAATATCTTCAACCTTGTGATTTACTAATTAACATGAATATTAAAGCTTGAAATTGAAAACTTGCCAAATTCAATTTCAATGTTAAAAACAACTATTATTTAATAAAACAAATCACACACACACATATACGCGCACACACACATACGCGGACACACACACTGGCACACACACGCACATACACACACACATACGCACGCATTACAAATATATTATGTTGAATAGTTGAAGTACGACAAGTTTAACAAATGATAACGAATTACAATACATACTAAACAAGTCAATACAAATTTGTTATTGGTAAATCTTGCAATAAAATGGGTCAAGTTTAATCTAAAAATAAAAGGTACGACGCGTTATTCGTATTCGTATCAATCGACTTGCGGCGCGTTATCAATCATACAAATAATTTAAACAATCGATTAATAAAATTAATAAATATTTAGCAATTCCATTACACTTTTGTAAATATTTAATATAAATAAATAAAAATGAGGAGAAATTTGTTTTATATAAACAATACGCGATGTATGTGTGCTGTTGTTGATTGAGATTGCAAAATACCATTTTTTTTTTTCATCACTTATATTTTATTTACATTCTTAATGTATTGTATTATATGTATTCTACAGGGTTTAACTTAAATTACTAAAATGTGTATAATAAATAGGTTTAATGTATTTTAATTTTGCTTGATTATAAAATAATATGAAAATGTTTTGTCTGGTAACGACAAAATGACTAGTAAATGATTAGGAATAATTTGGTTACATATTAATGTAATGGTATAAATTCGGCTCTAGAAACTTTTTGCAATTAAATTTTCGACATAGTTAGAACGTTCACCAATTTTTGGGTTGCACATGCATGTATCTCCCAATTTACGATTAATCCAACCAAGGTAGTTGACAACGCGTGTATAAATTCCGGGAAGATTTGGACGACCACAACCACGACCCCATGAAACAACTCCAATAATTTCCATACTACCGGTGACACCTTCAATATGCATTGGACCACCGCTATCCCCTTGGCAGGCATCTTTTTTACCATCATGATAACCAGCACACATCATATTATCGGTGATTCGTTTTTTACCGTATCCCGCATCCAAGCATTGCTCTTGTGACCAAACTGGAACAATAACTTCGCGCAATATTTGCGATGGTGGATTTTTTTCCGCTGTACGCCCCCATCCCGCAATCAAACTCAAACGATCACTATAGTCTTGGGTTAAACCATCTGGCAAACAAGCTGGCTGGATAGTTGGTCCAAATTTTAATGGCCGATCAATTTCCAAAATTGCAATATCATTATTAAACGTTAATATGTCAAAATATTCATGTGCCATCACTTTTTTGATGCGACGCAATTCAGTAAAATCTTTGGTCAAATTATGGCCGCCTAAGTAAACGCGAATATCGGCTGGATTAAAACTATCCACACAATGGGCTGCTGTTAATAAATGTTTATTTGAAATGATCGAGGCGCCACAATAAATCTTCCCTTGCCGATATAAACCGGCCAACCATGGATACTCGTGCGCATTTGAGATTCGCCCGCCAACGATACGATTATTGCGACCTCGAACACCACAAACTGCAACAAAAAATCAAAAACAAAACATTAAAAATAAGTTTTCACTTTTATTTCTTTTGTGTATGCATATGATAACAAATACGTTTCTAGTGAAGGTGAGGAGAAAGAAAATGAGAACTTCTTTTGCATAATTATTGAATAATCTAGTGCATAAAATCAACATTTTTGAGTGGTTTTGAAATGCTCACCAAAAAAAAAAAAAATGTAAACAAATTTTTTGTCTGATTGATTGTTGGGTGGCTTAAATTTAATCTTTTTCAAAGGAAAGAAAAGTTATTGTATTTTCAGTCAAACACAATGAAATATTTTATTATTATACATACTTAGGTATACAGTATGTGTAATCGATAGCAGAATGAAATATAAAAAATTTCATCTTTTCTTGCGGGACACACCCCCAATATTCAATATTGCATATAAAATATATTTGTTTTGTTACCCGCTGACTGTTCTACTTTTTAAATTATTTACACTCCTTTTTTGTGTGTGTGTGATATAAACAGTAATCTGATGCATACATCTACTGGTGTCACTTTCCAGTGAAAGATACAATCCTAGTCTCATCTGACCAACGAACAAAGGTGAATTATATAAATAAGATAATTAGTAAAACCATACGTGAAGTATTCTAATTCGACTAAATTGTTTCTAATACTTTGACAGTGTAAACTATGGAAGCTTTTCACATTTTGAGAAATTTAGTGTCAAACAGTTTACAGCCAACAATGTTCATCACTATTTTGCCATTAATCACTCAACACTATAATTATTTAAAGTGCATTTAATTAGTTCACATACCACAATCACATGAATTGTCACGTCCATATGGAATTGAAATGGCACTGATTACCATACACAGTATTTGAAAGACGACTGCAATTTTTTTTAACATTTTTTCGGTTTAAAAAAACTTTAAATTTTAAATTTTTTTTTATCACTCACAGCACACACAACTTAAATTATTTTTTAAAAGTGAAACTTAAACAAAACAAAGTTTCTTGTGGTAATTATTTGTTAATCAACGAAAAATATTTTAAAATATAAATTATAATTAAAATTGTTAACAGAGCAAGCATTAAATTAATGTTGGCAGATTAAATAATCGAATATGATTTTTTTTTTAAAATCTACGTAAATAAATAAATGTTTTTTTGTTGTTTTTGTTTAACAATATTGTATAATAAAAATAATAATAATAATAATTAAATAATAATTAAAAACCAAAAATTGAACTCGCTCTGTGACAATTTTGGTTTGATTGGCTTTATATATGGAAAAAATTGTATTCAGTTTTTACTTTAAAATTAACAAAAATAAAAAAAAATTATTTCGCGTTTTTTTTTTTTTTTTAATTTTTATACTATATATTGAATACAATATATGAAAATTGTAATGTAGGGGTATGTCCTTGGCTCTGGTAACACATATATGCGTTTTTTGTATGTTTGTATGTATAAAAGAAATACTTAGTGCGGCGCGCGATATAATTATATAAAAGCGCGATCAAAATAAAACATAAAAACGCGATGCAATTCCTTTGCGCGAACACATACACGATTGCTGTTACAATGTAGACACGTGTTGATAACACAACACCTAAACATTAATATTTTGTTAATTATTTTATTATTGTATAATCCGGTATGTGTATTTTGAGCACGGTATCGTATTTTTTTTTTTTTGCTTTTTTTTTTTGTAGTAAAAAACTACTATAAACTATTTCCACAGGCGTAATGAATATAGTATTAATTCTCCTCTCTCTTCTTCATTCATAACTTTGGCTTAACGTATTTTTTGTGGTGCGGTTGTATGGTTTTATTTTTGAAGAGTATAGTAAGTACGCTGAATGCATTTTTGTGGCCTACATTTCAATTTTTTTTATTTATTTATTTGGTATCATCTTTGTTGATGTTTATTGAGGTTTAGGTTAAATTAAATTAATAATTTTAATTTATAAATCAGCAATTTTTATTAATACAGCAAATTGTTGCATTGAATTATTAAGAAATAATTCATGATGATTATCTGGTTTTGTGGTTAAATGTAACATTCTTCATCCTAACATTTGTGAATATAAAAATTGTTAGAATGAAGATTGTTACATTTAACCACAAAACTACACCAAGCTTAATTTTTTTAAAAACAATTATATTCCTACATTCTAAAAGTGGCAATAGCTGTGTTTTTTTATTCGCTGACGATAGATGAAATGCGGATCAGTCAATTTTCTATACCAAAATTTAAATTTGACACGCTATTTATTAGCAAATTAAATTTATTTAACGTCAAACTATAATTTTTATTCAATTTCGCAGTGAAAACTTCAAATAAAAATATTTAGCTCTACCTATTTATATGGAGCCGCTATCGGAACCACCGACCGTGTATGATGGCTCCCGATAGCAGCAGCTCCGAATAGCGAATAAAAAACGCACTGAACATTAAATAATAAAAAATCATAAAATATAAAAAGGTTAGGAAAAGTTTTCTAAAACTGACTTGATATATGTATATATATATACATATATATATATATATATATATATATATATATATATATATATATATATATATATATATATATATATAATATATATATATATATATATATATATATATATATATACATATATATATATATATATATATATATATATATATATATATATATATATATATATTTTTATATATAAATATATCAAGTCAGTTGAGAGCTGTTAGTGAGTACGCTAGAGAAGGGATTGTGTATTTGAATCCAGCTCGAGAATTAAACAATAAATTATACATTTGTAATACGTGTTTCATAAACCTAGGAAAAATAAAATTGGATTCAACAAACACTGCAGCAGATTTTAATTTAGTAGATTCAGAATTAAGGAAAGTAGAACGGCTATTAATTAAAAGTATCAACCAACATGTGCAACCTCATATGATGGAGCAGTTCTCACCAATAAAAAGAAAATTATGTGAGAAGGCCGAATATCTTAAACGAAAATTAAGTGAAATTTCTACAGCGATTTATAAGCAGTTAAATTGCGATGAGGAACCAACGTACTCCGAAAAGGAAAAGAAGATTTCGTATTATGAAGAGATTATGAATAATTTCAAATACCAGTTCGATGAAGGAGATTATGAAGACAAGAAGAAATTATTAATATTACTACCAAAGCAGATGAAACATCACGAAATTCAAGATTATTATAAAGAAGGTGCTACCCATTATTTAATTGATCACTGCAAGGATCTTCAAAGACATAATTGTACGTTCTCTTCAATAACTAAAAGCAGTATCCCTAAAAATAAGATATCAGATACTGCACGGAGCCTAGTAGAATCCTTTTTTGAGGATGATGAAATAAGTAGAATGATTCCGGGGAGGCAGGATGTCCTTCAGAATACTCAGAAGAGGGTATTACTATATTCTCTAAATGAGGCCTACATCGAGTTTAAATCTCGTTACCCTGGAGTTAAAATAGGATTTAACAAGTTGGAAACCAATTGTATGGAACACGATAGCATCGCAGTACATCTCTTCAAAACTAAAATGATTCAATTTATAACAAAAGTAATAATATCGAACATCAAAAAGATTTTCTTTATGTCTGACGGAGCTATAACACAATATAAAAATAAAAATAATTTAGTTAATCTAAGCCATCATGAAGAAAATTTTAACATCGCAGCTGAGTGGCATTTTCATGGTACCAATCACGGCAAAGGGGCGTGTGATGATGTTGGTGGAACATTTAAAAGAGGTGATATCGCTACAGTTTAACAAAGGGATTAATTCAAACTCTACAACAGCTATACGAATGGAGTAGATCATGGAAATCAACAATGCATTTTGATTATGCAACGAAAGCAGAGTATGATGAAGTCAAATTACACTTGAAAAGTCATTATCAAAGCGCAATTACTATATAGGGTACTCACGATTATCATTGTTTTATACCTAAGGCAAAAAATAAATTTGTAACTAAATCATTTTCAAATTCACAAATCGTTAGTGAACATTATATTTCAAATTAAATTTATGAATTGAACCATGCATTTTTATTGTTTTTATCCTTATTCTACCGTCTAACCCTTTCGCCAATTTTGCTTGGTTTTTGTTCGACATGGTCGCAAATTGCGAAAAAGTGAAATCAAAAACTTTTTTGAAACGAGATTCATTCATATTTTATTTACGTTGAGTATTTATGCCATATTTTTGCAAAACTTTGGGACCATCCTGAGCGCAATACACACCCTATATCCAAAAAATAAAAAATATGTTTTTTCAAATCAAAAATCATGAAGTCCAAATTTCCAAAATTTTTGCTGTTTTAAAATGAAATTACTCATATACATATATATATATATATATATATATATATATATATATATATATATATATATATATATATATATATATATATATATATATATATATATAAATAAGATATATATATATATATATATATATATATATATATATATATATATACATATATATATATATATATATATATATATATATATATATATATATATATATATATATTTATATATATATATATATATATATATATATATATATATATATATAAATATATATTTATATATATATATATATTTATATATATATATATATATATATATATATATATATATATATATATATATATATATATATATATATATATATATATACATATATATATATATATATATATATATATATATATATATCGCACTGTCCAAACAAAATAATGATAAGTACCACTTAGTGCATTTTTGAACTATTGCATTTTTGATAAGTCCCGACGAACCTCTGTCGTTGAAAAAAAATCGCTACCTGATTTAATTCTTCTTTTAGAAGTTATAAGCCTTTATGAAAATATTACAAGTCAAAATTTTTTAAATGTTTCAATCAAAAAAACTTCAAATTGACTTACAATGAATTTTAAAAAATTAAAAAAATTCTAAATAAGCTAAAACTACTTGTGATCTTTTAATTTATACAACATTTAAGTTGCGATATGGTAAGTAAACTTTGGTGCACATGTTTTTTTTCATAAATATACTTTAAGTACTACTTGAATTGTTTTTAAAATAAATGTTTCAATCTATATCGCATTGCTTGTAACAATAAAATTTGTTTTGTTTGGAAAAATTATAATTTGCTGAAATGTCAAGTGATAAAGAAGGTAATTTAATTTTATATATAAATGATTTATAATATACTAGATAAAATGTTAATTAACTAATTGATTTACTTAATAATTATTTTGTTTTAGATTCATATCAAAGAAACTCATCTGATCATGGTTATGTGGCTTCTCAAGACGAATTCGATGAAGAATATTTTTCTTATGACGAGGAGGATTAAGAAAATGTAAAAACCCGTAAAAGAAAGAAAAATGTGGAAGATTGGGGACGAAACAAATGGAAAAAAAGACGAAATTTGGGGCAGAGTTACATGAATTATGTCGGAATGGAGATTCCAGGCAAATCTTTGAAAAAAGGATGTTCACTAAAGTGCCGAAATAAGTGTCAGGAAATAATTCCCTTAAGTGTAAGACAAAAAGTTTTTGAATACTTTTACAATCTCTCTTCGAAAGAACAGAAGTGGGATTATATAGCCAGATGTGTCCAAGTCGTTGATAAAAAAATTACAAAAATTTCATCAAGACCGAGTTTAAGAAACTTCTCTAGAATTTATCATTTAAATTATTCAACAGAAAATGAAATAATGTCACAAAGAGTATGTAAAATTATGTTTTTAGACACATTATGTATCTCAAATCAAGTTGTTGAGACAGCAGTTGCAAAAGTTGTTAGTGGAGAATCGGATAATAGAGGTACATAATATTTTTACTCTTCCAAATTTACGTTAATATTTATTTTTTAATAGGTAAATTCACAAGACCAGTAAATGAACTAAAGGAAGCTACAAAAAATTACATTAAACGACACATCTCTATGTTCCCAACTGTAGAATCCCATTATTTAAGAGCGCAAACCACAAAAGTTTATTTAGATGGTAATTTAAATGTATCGAAAATGTTTCGCCTATTTGAAGAGTGGATCAGAGAAACAGCAATAAAAATAGAACACGTTACAGAACGGCAGTACCGGGATGTATTTAATAACCACAACTTCAATATAAGAATATATCTACCAAAGAAGGATAAGTGTAATGAATGTGCCATGTACGAGAATATGTCGGTCGCTGAGAAAAAAAAATTTTAACCAACTTATTTAAACCACCAATTAATGAAAAAAGAAGCACGAAGATTAAAAGAATTAGACAAAGCAACAACAAAATATAATCGAAACATTGTTACAGCATGTTTCGACTTTCAAAAAGTTTTACAATGCCCTTTCGGTGAGACCAGTACTTTTTACTATAAAAGAAAATTGGCCATCCATAGTTTCACTGTGTATAATATGGGAAACAACAAAGGGCACTGTTTCTTATGGGATGAGACAACAGAAAAACAAGGTTCTTGTGGAGTTGCGAGTTGTTTGTACATGTTTATGTTGAACGAGATAGCGATAAATCAAAATATTACAAAATTTTTATTTTGGTCTCACAGTTGCCCGGGGCAAAATAAGAATAAGATATTATTATCGTTTTACCCCTGGGCTTCAGCTAGGTAGATATTTCCCATAAATATCTGGAGAAAGGACACACACAGAACGAAGGTGATTCTGTCCATGCATTGATTGAAAAAAAGAAGAAAGAATCAACAGTTGTATGTTCTTTCTCAATATCATGGGTTAATTAGGAACGCGAAATGCAAGGGATCACCTTATGACGTATATGAAATAGAACAAACGGATTTATATGATTTCAAATCATATTCAAACTTTTTTTGCTTTCAAAAAAATTTTAGAAATGAAAAGGTTGACATCTCAGAATTTCGTGAAATTTGTATCTCCAGCAAGGATCCAAACAAGCTATCATACAAGGTTGACTTCAACGATGATTTTAATAATATTATTATGTATGAAACAACAGAAACAAAGAAACGAGGTAGAAAAAAGAAGAAAAAATGCGATGTGATTTCTAAACTTCATAATTCTAAGATATGATTAAATTCGGATAAAAAAAAGATTTAATACATCTATGCGATCATAAATTTATACCGTCATATTACAGGGAATTCTACGAAAGTTTGGATCACGAATAATAAATTATGTAAATTTAGCAGTTGATTTCTTTTTATTTAATTCAATTTCTATAATTAAATAAAACATTTTTTTATAGTTTTGTTGTTGCTAAAATTTGACAAATAAAATTTGTGTTATTCTACTAACATTTTGTAGTTTTAATTAAATTAACCCCTTAAGTGGAAATAACGAGTCTCGCCCGATTATATTTTCTGTGCTAAGGTCGACTTTGACGGCCGACGCTCGCTTCATAAAAAACCCCAAACCTGTGGCGAGTAAGCGAGTATAAGTGAAACTTCTAATAAAAGTGTAAGGTTCCCAAATCAGAAAAAATCCTTTAAGAATCCCGTTTCCATGGTATATGCCAAATTCTATCATAATCAGTTAAGAAATAGCCAAGTTCCACCCTACCACCATACTCCAAAACATCATCTAAAGAAATCATTTTGAAATCCCATTTGCATTTAATACCTATGTCGAATTTATACTAATCGATTAAGAAATAGCCAAGTTCCAATCTATCGCCAATTATTCCAGAATTTCGTCTAAAACTAATAAATAAAACAGATTTGTAATTCAGTGATAAAATGCAATAGCATTTTCTTTATTGAACACAAACATTAAAGAAAATAGCAACATAATTATGTTCATTTTTTTATAAAATTGGAACACGTTGTGACGTTGTGTCCACGGGTACTTATTACATAATATCCCTCGTCTATTTTCTTCATAAATCGAGTTTCACTTCAAAAATGAAATAGCGTATAAAATTAAAACTCCATACAAAAAAATGTAACTCGTTTTAATTACAATAATCAATAACATTTCTCCAAATGAAAAACCTTTAAGTTAACTTGAGGTTTTAATTCTAAAAAAATTTTCAAACAAAATAACTTAAGTTCATACTTAGTATACGATTATTATGCATCTGAACATAACACAACAACATTTTTCCAGGAAGAAACCAAGATTTGGGTATGTTATAACACTAAAATCATTTCGCTAAAAATATGAATATGTTAATTTATTAAATTTAGAGAAAAATAACATTTTTTATGAATTCACTAACTTTTGAATCGATATTCTAGAAATAGCTCGTTTTGACTTGCAGTTATTTTGTTTGGACAGTGCGATATATATATATATATATATATATATATATATATATATATATATATATATATATATATATATATATATATACCTATATATATATATACATATATATACATATGTGACAGTGCGATATATATATATATATATATATATATATATATATATATATATATATATATATATATATATATATATATATATATATACATATACATATACATATACATATATATATATATATATATATATATATATATATATATATATATATATATATAATTGACTTTTTTAAGCTTTATGTTTATAATAAAATGTTTTTATTGGTTCTTTAGCTTAATTTATTTTTATTTTTTATTAATATTTTAATAAAAAAACCCGACGTTTCGACGGCAAATCCCGTCATTTTCAAGGTTATAATTTATACTATAATTTCAAAAAAAAAAAAAAAAAAAAAATTTATAACGAATGTTTTTTTAAAGTAACTAGAGTTCAATTTGAAATTTAGAAATTGCTCAGTTTAATAAAAAAATAGTTTAAGTTATACAATTAGAGTGAAACAAATTTTAATTTAGAAGATCTATAAAATGTTGTCGTAATAATTTAACAAATACTTTGAAGCTTCCTGGATATTTAACAAATTTTGAGATAAATTTTGATGTTTTTTGATGTAAATGCTTTCCAAAATTAATCTTTTATTGATATTTTGCTCCTTATCAAGTATCTCAGCGTCATCTATAGATAATGAGTGATTACTTCCACGTAGATGATTCGATAAAGCGCTGTGTGACAGTTTAAACTCATACGTAGAATCGTAAATATGTTGACGAACCCGTTCTTTTAAATTTTATTTTGTTTCAAAAAAAAAAAAAAACGGGTTCGTTAAATTATTACGACGACATTTTATAGATCTTCTAAATTAAAATTTGTTTCACTCTAATTGTATAACTTAAATTATTTTTCTGTTAAACTGAGTAATTTCTAAATTTCAAACTGAACTCTAATTACTTTATAAAAATAATCGTTATAAAAATTTTTTTTTTTTGAGAAATTATAGTATAAATTATAACCTTGAAAATGACGGGATGTGCGGTCGAAACGTCGGTTTTTTTTTATTAAAATATTAATAAAAACTAAAAACAAATTAAGTTAAAAAACCAACAAAATCATTTTATTATAAAATATATATATATATATATATATATATATATATATATATATATATATATATATATATATATATATATTTATCTGACCAGGGATGAAATTGTTTTAAAAATTTCATATCGATAGCTTTTATATCGCAATACGTATTAATTCTGGGAATTTCGTCATGCTTAGTAATTTAAAAAAAATGAAATAGTGATCAAGACAAGACAATCGACCAACATTTAATTTTGTTTAAGAACATAATTTTGTTAGTGTTAGTTATTACCGCATCCAACAATGGTGAAGACTCATCGTAGAAACAGGTGGGCTCATTGACTGCGAGTTTACGTAAATATTCTGCTGACAAATGTTCAGCAGGATCGCATGCAAATTAAAGATATTTTATTCGGAAGGGGAAATTTCTTTACGAAATAGACTAAATTTTTCAGCAGAATATTTACGTAAACTGAACTCACATGTTTCGAGTATCGAGAGTGATTTAAGAACTAACCCTAAATTATTTTGGAACTACCAGAGGTCACTTTGCACTGAAGCAGCTTGTCCTAGCAAGATGTTTCTGCAAAGTTAGTCATCTCAAAAACAATCCGAAATTTGTGAGCTTTACGCAGATCATTTCAAATCAGTTTATGAACAAAACTTTCATACGTTTTCATGTTGTCCCTCAATTCAAAAGAAACCTTTGTTTCTAGAAAGTGAAGTTCTTCACTGGGGTTGGTCCAGATCAATCACCCAATTTATTTTTAAAACGTTTGAGAGATGTTCTTGTAGTTCCTATAACATTGCTATTTAACTTGTCAATTAGTTATTCTATCTTTCCGTCAAAGAAGATTGGAAAGCATCGTTTTCTGGACCCATTCACAAAAGTGGAGACTTGCCTAATCTTGAAAACTACACGCCCATTAACAATTTAAATGCACACACAGCATGGATTCTTTCCTAAAGGATCAACGTAGTCTAATTTAGATGAATTTTGTGACTAAGCCTGTAACACCATAGATAGTAACGGGCAACTTGATTGTATTTATAAGCTTGCGTCGTCCTTTAACATCTCACCGTTCCTGCAAAAATGGGTTCACTGATACCTAACTGTTAGAACTCAATTCTTCAAATTTAATGGGATGATGTCGAGTAAGTTTGAACCTACATCGCGAGTTACCCAGAGTTTAATTCCAGCTGCTTTATTGTTTATACTGTTTTTTAATGATATTTTACAAGTGATTAAATAGCAACATTTGTTATACGCTGATTATTTAAAAAAATGTAGGGTTATAATTTCAGTAGATGGCACTTATTTACTAAAAGCAGATCTAAATTTTATTTGTAAATGGTCTGTTTATAACAAATTACCTCTAAATGTTAACAAATGCCTCTCTGCAACTTTTTCCAAAAAAATTAACTAAATTTGGTCTTGCTATAATATTGGAATGTCAACATTAATAAAAGTGGATAGTATTAAGGATTTAGGTGTGACAATAGATTGAAAGCTAGCTTATATGCCGTAAGTCTTTCAAAACCTTAGGATTTATATTCAGACGAGGTGAAGATTTTAAAAATCCGGCAACATTTTTAATATTATTCTTTTATCTGATTCGAACTAACTTAGAATATTTATCACAAGTACGGACTGGACTCCGTTCTATTCAGAATATAGCAATAGACTCGAAAGTGTCCATGACTATGAAATTCGTTGTAATAAATTTAACTTGATCACACTAGATGTAGGGTCCTACTTGACGAGTTCTTACTTTTTAAAATAGTTAATAGTCAGCTCGACACAATTCTACTGTCGATAATTTATTTTTACGCCCCGGCTTACTGGACTCGCCTCGTGCAATTGTTTTTGCCTTACCTTTCTAGATCTAATCTAGGTCTGTCTTCAATTATTAATAGATTGAAATCCAATCATATGTTGTATTTTTCACATTTCGACCTATTCAACATGTCTCTTTCGATGTTTCGGAAAAGAAGTAAATCTGCCTTCTTCGTCAACAGTACTCCAACTTAAATGTACTAATGTACAACTATTATTCCATAGGCTTCACAGTATTCACTCCATTGGTATTTTGGATTGTAACTTAGTTCTGTTCAAAGAGCCTACAATGGCTGAAAATTTGTGAAAGCGTAGTTTTTTCATCCTTAGGAGTGAAATCGAGAACCTGGCCGAACGGCTCAGGACCTAAGCCGCCGATAATGGGGGCCGTAGCACTTAGAATCCATGTACCTTTATCGAAAGTGAAGTAATTCTCATCCAATGCGACGTTTATCTCATTACTTGAAAATTTGGAAAGTTTATGTAAAGGAATTCTTCGAAATTTAAATGGATCAAGTAAGCGTACATTAAACACAGAAATTGCAATTATTTCCCATTTTAATAGGAACCGTTGAATTGCCCAAACTTTTAAGTGATTGGAGATAAGGAACCTTTTTGGTCTAACTCTCCAGCCCTTTATAATACAGGCGAAATAATTTGTCCAACTTTACAGACAAAATCTTAGATATTTGTGAGTGAATTAAACTCATCTTTTGATGTTCTAGTTTTGGCTTTCTTTTCAAAATTTGACCACACATTTTTCATTTTAATCACATAGTTTTACCACATATTTTTGATTTTTTAAAACCTACCTAAAAATTCTAAGCCTAATTCTGAGCGTGACGTAAGAAGTTCATCGAACTTTACACGATCGAAATTGGTGTCGCTGACGATGGTATCATTGCTCCCAGAACTCTTGCATGACGTGCACAACCATTTGAATTAGTGATTGCAATCCCGGGATCTCGAATCCTGGGATCCCGGAACATAATCAAATCCCGTAATGCCGGGATATTTTAAGGCGATTCCCGGGATTTGGAAAACCCATTCGCGACAATATTCTTTCTTTACTTTCCCTATCAATTCATGCAAATTCATTATGTTCCTACCTAACCATAACTCGTGATACTCTTAAGAATTGGTAATTTAGGTTTCAGAATGTACCGACAAAGGAACAATTTATTGTGGATAGTTAGCTCTCAGCCAATACATCTTTCTGAATCGATTGTTAAGTTCTTGCTTTCTCATTTTCTCGTATTCTTTCCACTTTAACAAACAGGTATACGGAACATGTTTTAAAATAATTTTCATTGAAATCCACAGCTAACCTTTTGATTAGTGAAGTTGATGTGAACGGATTTCGTTTCATTCAGCTGTATGTATGCGCCATCGTTTTGTATAGTGACAAACTTGAGTAGTGATTCTTTGTATTTGCATCAAATTGCCTTGATCGCTGATAGAAAATTGGTTGCAACACGCTCCCTTGGTGTACTCCTGCGATTTTATTTCAAGGCGGACTTTTATTTATTTGTTACTTTATTTGGTTGAAATTAGATTTTTGTATAAAAATATGAAATAAAAATATTTGGCAAATTTGTTTTAATGGTTTAATCGATACCAACAAATTCCGATAAATCGTTATACGAAATTTGACCAAATCGATTAATTGACCGTAATTCCCTACTGGAAATTATATATTTTAATTCAATTAAATTTAGAAGAAATGTATTTGAATAAATTTGGTTTAAGAATTCACGTGACTATTGGCCAAACACTAAAAAGCTTTTGAAATTTTGACGAATTTTTATCATGTTATCAATAATTTTCGATATTGTGAGAAATTTTAGTGAGTTTAACTTAAAAGATTGATACTTGAGAATGTAGCATCTCTTATCAGTCGTGATATTAGAGCCCTGGCAGCCGAACTTTATAATCTCTAAGACCTAAGTCCATTGCTAAACTTCATATATCTTGTAAATGCCGAAAAACTAAAGTTATACAATGTGTTGATCAGGCCCATTGTCATGTCTGGGTGTGAAATAAGAAAGACGGCTGAGTTTTGTATAATTGGTAGTTTAGGAATTTAGTCAGAATTCGTGATCTTGAGCCTACAATTAAAGGACTGACTCGACACGTTCTCTCTTCCCATAACTTGTATAACATTTAACTTAAAATAAACATCAAAATTTAAAATCTAAAATTTTGTCAGAATTTAAAACGTAAAGCTATTTTCAAATAATATTTGTCACCAGTATTGTACACATAAATCGAATTTATATAACGAATCTGCGATGCATCAATTTGATTACAAAATACATTGAACACCAGCCTCCAGAATGTCTATTACTATCACTTTCCAATTGTATTTAGATCACCCCACTAAAAGCCATCGTTTGCATAAACGGCATTGCTTGATAAGTATCAAATTTTGGCGGTAAAATTTTTATTTATGTTTATATTTTTTTAAGTCGTAGAAGAGACATCACAAGATGATGAAACAGATTTTCTCTTCTCTTATATACTATATGTACTCGTAAAAGATAAGTCAGGATTGTAAAAGTTTATCAATCGATAGTATTGTTGTGTTGGCGTACACAAAAATATACAACTCCACTACTGCAAGCGATT
This sequence comes from Tipula vernalis, assembly GCA_958295665.1. Lineage (NCBI taxonomy): Eukaryota > Metazoa > Arthropoda > Insecta > Diptera > Tipulidae > Tipula > Tipula vernalis. Next base: position 300,878,357 of record OY282558.1, read on the forward strand.
TTGTGACTTATAATATAAAATGTGAAAATTTTAACGCGCAAAAAAGTAAAAATAATATTTCATAACATAGACCTTGTCATTTTTACAAAATTGAGTTTAAGTCTCCTATCAATAAACTATTAAAAACAGACGAGAAAAAGATAAAAACTAAAAATTGTGTTTTTAGTGCATCGATGCACGATTTTATTTTACACGAGACAAGGGAACACCCACCCACCAATTACACTTCATGTACGTACATACATACATACACACTATTATATTATTACAATATTGACCGAGACAACAAAAATAGTTCAGTTTTAAATTAAATTCGTAAAAATGTACAAATATTTAAATTGCATAATAGGTTTTTATTTTTATATTTCATTTAACTAAAAACTAAAACCATTTTTGTTTTAAATATTGCATTTAGATGTATGTAGATAAAAGTGTACGAGTTTTGATCATAAATATGTAAATTATTATATAATAATATACGCAAAATTTACATAAATTATTCATAATGCACTTTCATTGTGTCGTTAAAAACGATAATGCTAATAGGAATCGGAATAATAGATTCAGTTTTTTTATTTTCAATGTTACAACTATTACGCGACTAACTTGTATTGTTTGTTTATACTAAACATCCATCTATATTTGTTATATGTATTTTGTTTTAAATATATTTTATGTCCCAAAATTTTTTTGTATGTATAATTATGCCAAGTTTCTACCAATGCCAATTAATTATTGACATTGATCATATCGATTGCCTCTTCGAATGACTTTGGTACCCATTACATTTTTTTGGTATAATATCCTCGAACTATGATAATTAATAATGCATTCTCGTCAAATAATAATTAGATGTCATCTCAATGACCAATAAGGAATTAGTTGCTCAGCGATAATGAGATTAATGATTTGTTGTTGCAATTAAGTTAAGGGTACGACGAGCACTTTTTTTTTATTTCAACAGGACATTTGCTAATATTTTTTGAATATTTTACTTTGCCTTTAATTACTTAGTACTTTTTAATTTAAAAAAGCGAAGACTAGAAACTCGTTTGAAAAATTTGTTGAGCTATTAAAAATTAACAACCGTGTATGTTAAAAATGAAAATGAAATTTAAAGCTTTTAGATCACTGAATATAAAAGTTTATCAAACGAAATATTTTGAAAATATACATAAATATCATCTTGATGGTATTATTAAAATTACAAACATTATTAGCTAATGATTATTAGTTTCAAAATATTATTTGCTTTACAGGGTGACATTGACTTTTTTGAACTTTTCCCTCTTCTAAAAGAATATTGTATATGTACGTTGTTACTTTGGAAGGGTTTATTGTAAATGTAGAATTGCTGCTTACTAAATATACCAAATTTCTACTATTTCTGTTTACTTATTTAAAAAACGGTCACCTAAAGATGCGAATGAAGTTTGTGCTAACCTGCCCTTAAAACAACAACCGTTAATAACCGTTTATTGTAATCAAACTTAATTAAATTAAAATAAATAATTTTATTCCAGTCCTAACTAACTTTTTAATTACCTAAGTAGGATAGCTTAGGAACACACGACGATGGTTGATTTTAATTATATCTATAACATTTCTTCATAGAATACCTTATCAGACTTAAAACATTTTTTTTTTTGAAAAAAATTATACAGCTTGGTGATCTCTCTTTATCAATCGGTACTAGCCGCAACAATGATAAATGCTAAGAAGGTAGTTAGGACAGCTTAGGAACACAAATCGATGTCCGATTTTAATTTTATCCATAGCATTTCTTCATAGGACACCTTGTGAAACCGACGACATTTTCTTTTTAAAAAAGTTACGCATCACCGCTTGATCACACTTTATCAAATGTAGTTAGGACGTCCTAGGAACACACAACGATGGCCGATTATTTTATCTATAACATTTCTTTATAGAACACCCTATCAGACCCACCACATTTTCTTGAAATAAATTATAGATCAGCGCTTGATCCCAATTTATCAAACGGCATTATTCGCAACGATGATAAATGCTTAGAAGGTAATTAGGACAGCTTAGGAACTCACAACTATGGCCAATTTTAATGTTATTTATGACATTTCTTATAGAATAACCAGTAGGTAAAAAACAAAAGTGTTTCTCCAGTAATTTTATTTATGCGAAGTGTTCCTCTGTACGAAAAGTTTGCGATCTATGACATTTGTTTAAAGAATACCCTGCCAGACCTACGACATTTTCTTGAACAAAATTATAAAACATCTCTTGATCCCCCTATATAAAATGGTACCAATAGCAACGATGATAAATGCATAGAAAGTAGTTAGGACAATCAGTTTGAACTATAATAAATGCATAAAAGTTTATTAGGACCGCTTATCAATACACATCGATGGCCGAATTTAATTTCACGCTATCAGACCCACGACATTTTATTGAAAAAAATTATAAATTATCGTTTGATCCCAGTTTATCAAATGGTGCCATTCGCAACGATGGTAAACGATTAGAAGGCAGTTAAGACAAATGAAAATTATTTTATTGATACTATTCTGTCATCAAACTTCAACGGATTTAGAAACGCATTTTCTCAGTTTCATTCCTGTACTCTGCAATATGCTGATAATATTCTCCTTTAGTTCTAATGCTTCTTCCATGGTTTCAGCGCCAGACATTATATCATCTACGTATGCGGCTTTCTTTAGAACATTGGATGCAGCAGGATACTTCGGTTTATTTAATTCAGCTATTTCGTTTAAGACTCTGGTTGCTATAGGTGAGGAGCTGCTGATGTCCCATAAGTCAGCGTCGTGAGTTGGTAATATTGTATCGGGGAAGTACTATCTGATCTCCAAACGATTGTTTGATTGACTATCTTCGTCATTTACCAAAAAACCCTCCTATACATCTTCGCGACGTCTGCACTAATAGCAATTTTATCCAATCGAAAACGCATCAGAATTGCGTAGAGGGATGACTGTACTATTGGCCCTACTGGAAAACTTAGATAATGATGAATCAGTACTGGTGGATGTTTTCCAAATTCGGGTATGAACCTTGTTGAACAGCAGCAAATAAATAAGGCGGATTTGTAACCTTATTGGTTTCCAGCAAAATTGCAAAAAAAAAACACTTTTTAAAACTATAATTGGAATCTTTATTATTTTTTAAGTGTTGGATCGCTTCAGAATTCTTTTGTTTTATTCACTTTTAGAAAAACGACTTGTTTTCTCGAAGGCTCGATTTGTATTAATATAAAAAATTTACAATGGTTTAGAAGTTTCAAATTTACAATCCATATACAAGAGAGGAATATATCCCGCTTAATATTTTATAGTATTATTTACAAAAATTGTGATGCAGCAATACTACTATGTATTGACATTCATAAAATAAACAAAATATGGAAGCAATATCGAGTGTTTGTGTGATTGTTTATAAAATGGTAAGTGACTTATATTAAAGAAGAATGGTCAGGTGATTCACAATTATTGTGTAACTTCAAAATGTAAATATGATTGTGGTAAATCATCTGACCTTTCTTTTACAATTAATAAACTTTTAATGTATAATAAACAAATTGAAATATTTCTTCATAAATTCATTACAGATGACAATATTAGGCTGGGACATAAATTCCAAGCGGAACAATTATATTTTTAAGTTATAAGTTCAGTTTAATTTGTTTCTATAATTCTAATTCTAATTTCTAATACTAATTATTTATTCATTTTCAGATTTTGGCTGCATTTAAACACCTACCACAAGAATATCATTTAAAGAGCTTCCTGTTGAAGTCTACCCTGAGCTTCGTCGTAGTACTCTTGGTCTTTGAAATCCCTTGATGTGGTAAATAATTGACATTTTTCTTATTCGGTTCAATGTTTTCCACCATATGCTCCAGTTGTCGATACTCCTTCATGAAATAAATGTAGGCTTCCTTAAATGATTCGTCTTTATTAAATTTGCGCTCCATCGATCTCAGCCTGCTAATTTCCAGATTGAGAGATTTTTCAAGTTCTTCAGATTCTTTCTTGATTGGAAGTTGTACTATGTACCTTCCATCTGGGTCTCGAAGTGTTGTTTCTTTGAACATACGCTCGCAGATGGTATCCAGCCCATCAGCTTCGTCATTAGCACTGTGTTGACGGTAATTCCGGCATTTCACCACCTAACACCCATCCAAATATGGTCTCAATACCTATTACCTTGCTGTACTTTCAAGATCATGTCAATGTCCCGTGATATATTAAAATTTGGATCGGCTAGGAATAACTTCATTCTGGTTATATTTGCATCACGGTCGTGATTTGGCAACCTAGAACATAATTTCCTCATAACTAGAAATTCGATATTTATGTATTGGTATTGTGACTCTCTGAACCTTAATGTGACGTTGACTTTACCGCTTCAGGCGATTACAACAACGTTCCGATATAAATGTGGTTGCTGAACCTGAATCTAATAAAATTCGGCAATCATGTTCTTCTTCGTATACGTCTAATACACTCCTGGACAAAATTAACGCATTTTTTTTTTTGTAAAAAAAAAATCCTTCTGGTCAATTTTAATACTACTATGTAGTGTCAAATGATAGCACATTTATATTTTTATCAGAAACCACCTAGAATAAAGTCTACTGCAAGCCAATCAATTAAAATTTTCAAAAATGCTTAATCAAGAGTGAATTGTGTTTAAAATCCAACGCAACGATCGGCTTTTGTTCCATTGCATATCAATTATTTGTAAGTGCAGTACCATTAGTTCTTGTAAATGTGTTCTAAAGAAAACACCTCAAATAAGACCCATTGTAATATGGCACCCGTTCGTGAGCTGGAGGCGGTTAAATTCGTCATGTTGTATCAGGAAGATTATACTCAAGTACAAATCGCACGAAAATTAGGAGTGAACCAGTCTTCGGCTTCACGAATTCTTAAGCGATATCGTGAGACGGGAGAGTATAAAAGAAAGCCAGGACAAGGACGTAAAAGGTGCACAACCGAGCATGACGATCGATTTTTAAAAATTAATTCGTTAAGTGGTCGAAAGCGTACTTCTACTAAACTAAAAAATGGGTTACTTAGTGCGCGCTAAGTGAATGTTAGTGCCAGAACAATTAGACGAAGATTAAAAGAAGCGAACCTAACTCCAAAACGGCCATTAAAAGTTCAACGGCTTCTCCTCCGCCACAAATCTAGCCGTTTAGAATTTGCTCATTCTCATGCAAATTGGGGAACTGATCAATGGGCCACTGTTCTCTTTTCAGATGAGACCAGAATCCAATTATGGAAACCAGATGGACGTAATCTTGTGTACAGAAGACCTGGAAAACGCTACGCACCGTGTTACGTTGCAAACTATAAGCTTTGGTGGAGGTTCAATAATGTTTTGGGGTGGAATCAGTTGGGAGGGCCGTACGGAGCTGGTGAAGATTGGTTTGAGGATGAATGCAGACTGGTATGTTCGGAAATTCTTGACGATCACGTTTTGTCATATGTGGGCTTCATAGGTTATGATAGTTTTGTGTTAATACATGATAACGCTCCAGTCCACGTACCTGCAACGGTACGACAATCGGCAGAGATATCGGCATTGGTGCACTTAAGTGGCCACCAATGAGTCCCGATCTTAATCCGATCGAACAAGTATGGGACATTCTAAAACGCCGCATAAGAGCTAGAAATCCCGCACCAGATTCGTTAGCAGGGCTGAAAGATGCAACGGAAGAAGAGTGACATCCCATCCCGCAAGAAATGATACATAGCCTTGTTCTTAGTATGCCCAGAAGGATGGAAGCTGTAATAAGTGCACGGAGGGGAAATACTCATTACTAAATTAATCAAACTAAATTGTAACAAAGCTAATTTTAATGTTTATAAACCGCTTTTGAAAAACTAAAAAAAAAAAATAGTTCGACACATTTTAACATTTTGCAATGAAAAGTAGCCGCTATAATTCCATAACGCCATATTTGTGCCTCTTTTGAGAAAAATATAAATTTGGAATCATTTGATACCAATTCCACTGAAATTGACCAGCGGGATTTTTTTTTTATTACAAAAAAAAATTTGCGTTAATTTTGTCCAGGAGTGTATCTTCACTAATGCCGAGGAAAGTACCCAATTGTTTAAGATGGCCGCGTGTAAATTTTGTTGTGACTGAAGTTCCAATGACGTAGGTTGCTGCTTGGCGCGGTTATTAATTCCAGTTGTCTTCTGTGAAACAGGTTGCTCATTAGGGTAGTCCAAATGTAAGAGCGTGTGATGTGCTTCCGCAGACCCTGCATCTTACTCTGGATAAACAACTGATGACTGGATGATTGATTTTGAGGGAGTTAAAACATCGTTATCTAGACAGCGTTTTGAATTTGCTACATTCTGTTATATCGTGTTCGCCTTTGCATATGGGACTACAATTGGCATCAGTTGCCACATACAACCGGTAGATTTTTGTAATGACGATTTCTTACTTGTACGTGCCTTTAATGATTCTAGTGCATCAGACCGATTTAGTAAAAATTTAAACAGATCATCCAATGTTCATGAATCGTTGGTACATGACACTTGTGCCCATAATCCTCTTGTCTCCGGATCCAATTTTTCTTCTAGCATGTACAGTAACCAGACATCTCTGGATTCGGCCTCCTTTCCTAACGCCTTTAAACCCCTGGTAGCTCCATCAAGTGTATCTAAAAGCTTCCGAATATTAATGCGTTGGCATAATTTATTGAAGGTTTGAATATATGCTCTGACAGTATGCTTTATTCTGTCATATATATAGTTCGCATAACTTTCTGAATGCTTCGAAGTAATTTGTTTCCGTTACTGAAATATGGTTTATAGGTTGAACGCTTCTCCTTTCAAGAAACTTTTTAAGTATTGGAACTTCGGCGTTGGTGATTAGTTCGCGTTTTCATGAATGGTCTTTACAAACAAATCATAAACCGACTGCCATTCCGTATACAAACCTGTAAACGGTTCAATATAAATTTTTGGCAGTCTCACCTCTACCACTGCGGTTGTTGCATTCATGCTTTGATTTGCTGTTTGGTCAAAATATTGTTGATGCATCGATTTAATGTGGCCTCCACAATAACGAATTGCTCAGTGAAATCTATTATCGCACTTTCGTGATTGGTGTCCAAATCGTATTTTGTATTCTTAGTATCTTCGAATTGTTAAAAATTATTTTAGCATGTGCAGGCTTTGGAATCCATCTTTATCCTCTTTATCGACCACGGTTTGAACGAAATTCATAAGCTTGGTCATTTGACATTTGATCTTTCCACTATTAGCCTTGATACTTTATAGTGACATCTATTTTGTTCTAGGTTCCATAGTATAATTTTTCACTAATATTCACTATTATTCTCTAAGACAAAGTACTCTTTGATCGGTACCCAGACACTTACTCGGAAAAAATATTCTATAAAAACATTTACTCGAAAATTATGTGCTCGAAAAACATTTACTCGAAAAACACTTTCACTAAAATGAATAAAACCACATTTGCTCTAAGAACATTTACTCAAAAAACATTTTCTCGAAAAAAAACTTGAAATAAGTAGTCTATGTTTTCAACCAAAACAATTGAAATGTCATTTAACCAAAATATTTATTAGTTCAACAATAATGTTTACTATTTAAACATATAAAAATTAAACAATGTTGGTAAGGATAAATATACAAACTTTAAAATAGAATAAACTTAATAAAATAAAATAAAATTTCTAACCTTGTAGATGACCAGTATGGATAATTTAAAAACAACAAAAAATAAGCCTTGCTTCCTAGTAGATGGTTATGTATTTATTAAAAATAAACAGCATAATGATGTTACGTACTGGGTTTGCACGAATAATCGGAAAAATCGATGTAAAGCACGAATTAATACCAAAGGTGATGTTATTATAAAGAAAGTTGGAGAGCTTAATCATGCTAGCAATTCAGCAAATGTTGGTGTTAGAAAAACCCTTACTGAAATTAAAAAGAGAGCTATATCTACAAATAGTAATACACAACATATTATTGCTGAATCTACTGTTGCCATAAATAATCCAGTAAGAGTCCATATGCCGTCTATTCCATCCATGCAGCGCATAATTCACAGACAAAGACAAGGAAATGCTGTTATTCCAAAATCGTTTATTGATTTAATTATACAAGAAAAATTTAATGTTACTATTCAGGGTGATCCATTTTTGCTGTATGATTCAGGGCCTACCGAAACTTGAATTTTGATATTCTCAACCCAACGAAATCTTCACTTTTTGGCGCAATCTGACATGTGGTTCGTTGATGGTACTTTTAAAACAGTACCGTTAATTTTTAATCAACTTTTTACCATACATGGGATAAAAGAAAAGCAATCTTTACCATTAGTGTATGTCTTATTACCGAACAAATTAACTGAATCATACAAAAGGGCATTCGAACAGTTAAAATTGTTAAATGTTTATTTAAAACCATTGCATTTAATGTCAGATTTTGAACAAGCTATTATAAACGCAGTTTCCGTATCTTTTCCAGATGCTCAACAAAAATTTTGCTTCTTTCATTTAGGCCAGAGTTTATATCGCAAAATATGTCAGGTGGGCTTAAAAGCTCAATATGACCAGGATGCAGTGTTCGCTCATAAAATTCGTATGATTTTATCAGTTGCATTTGTGCCGCCGGCCGATGTTATTAACGTTTTCCAATCTTTAACTGAAATCAATGTTATCCCAGAAGAAGCTAATGAAATATTGGATTATTTTGAGGATAATTATATCGGCAGATTTGATGTGCGGTCTAAAAATAAAACTGGTAGGCGCAATCCCAGGTATTGTATTGAATCGTGGAATGTTTATACTGCAACACTAGAAGATTCTGCTCGAACAAATAACTGCGTTGAAGGTTGGCATAATGGATTTTCCCGGTTAGTTGGTTGTGAACATCCATCTGTTGATTTTTTTTTTGAAAAAATTCAACTAGAACAATCAAAAAATGAAATAGTTCTCGAGCAAATTTTTGCTGGAACTCCAATGCCTCCAAAACACAAAAAATATCGGGATTTAGATAAAAGAATCAAAAATGTTGCTGAGAAATATTCAATTATGGAAATCACCGATTATTTAACTGCAATTGCATACAATACTGTATTATAAAAGTAACCAAAAAAATTTAAATATTTAATTAAAAATCTAAAAAAAGTTAAAAACAAAATAGCATTTAATTAATATTCAATAATCATTTTCTGGTAAAATTAATAATCGAAAAATTCTTCAAAAAAATCGCGCGATTTTTTTGAAGAATTTTTCGATTATTCATTTTACCAGAAATGACGTTCGAGTAATTGTTGTTCGAGCAAATGTTTTCGGGCAAATGTTTTTCGAGAAAATGTTTTTCGAGGAAATGTTTTTCGAGCAAATGTCATGGAATCCTTTGATCACATGTCCACTTTTTTATCCACACATTTGTTCACTATTAATTTTTTTATTTTTTTTTAATATGATTCACAATCTGGCGAACTATTTCGTATCGGCGATATACACAAGATAATAATTATAATTTCCAACTATTAAGACGTGCCTTATTTTTTTATCAATATAGTTTTGCACAAATAACACAAGCACTTTCACCAACTCACCAATCAAATGGATGTGTGAACTAGTTTTAACTACTCGCCCGCCTCGATGATTTTCGCAAATTTAGTTTATCTAAACGTGGTCCGGCTGTGTCTTCATCACTATTTCAATGAAGTCCTGGATTTCTTATGCCCAAATCCTGCTCGAAGGACCAATGTTTTACTAGGCTTTCCGTTCGTAGTTAAACCCAGAACCTCCAACTTGGCTGATTTATTTTTCCTTCACAAAATGGAATGATTTCTGCAACTAACTTATAAGTCATCTCTGTTTTCCGTTATACCTTTCCCTAAGCTTTTTGTTTCCTTTTTTTTGTAAAGTCACGTTTTCCCCTAAACACCATAATTATTGAGAAATTTCATAGCTTCAGGTACTACTGTAACGGTGACACCTAGTGTGTAATAGAATAAGTTAAATTAATAGCTCAATGTTTTACTGTACTAAAATGGAATTTTCCATAATAAAATTGTTCTAAATGTTTCTACACTATTCTAACTGGAAAAGTCATGAGCTTTCTAGAAGTTTGGTTTGTGTATATAAAAAGACGTACGAAGTCGAATTGCATTGTTAGTACTTGATAAGCGATAGTGTGAAGATTAAAAAGAAATTAAAAAGTGATTTAAAAAGTGTTTTAGTGCGAAATAAAAATTATAAGTGATCAATAAAATTGTGAGAATAATTTATATAAAGTCGTTTTGTGAATTATTGTTAAAAAAATAATTGTGTTGTAATAATTCTTGTCTGAAATAAATAAATTCGTTGGTGATAAATTGAATTGATTTTGTTTTATTTACAATCCAGATACGAACCTTGATTGACAAAGAACAAAACGTCACAATTTTGTGACGGTGACACCTAGCATGTGATAGAATAAGTAAAATTAATTGCTCAATGTTAAACTGTAACAAAATGGAATTTCTACTCTATTCTAACTGGAAAAGTCATGAACTTTCGAGAAGCTTGAAATGTGTATATAAAAGGGCGAACAAGATAGAGTAAACTTGTAAGATTATTAGTAATATTTGGTAAGCGATAGAGTAAAGATTAAAAAGGAATTAAAAAGTGTTTTTGTGGAAATAAAAATTATAAGTGAACAGTAAAATTTAAGAATAAATTATATAAAGTGATTTTGTGAATTTTTATTGATAAACTGTGTTGTAATAAATTTTGTGAAATAAATAAATTCGTTGGAGATAAATCAAATTGATTTTGTATTATTCACTATCCAGTGAAACGAACCTTATTTGACAAGGCAAAAACGTAACAAATTGGTGACAGCGGTGGGATTGTGTATATAAAGATAAAGAAAGTGATTCTCAACGAATTAAAAGTTCCAGAATTAAACAGAGAACTTGAGAAACGGAGTTTGGCCACTGATGGTGCTAAAGCAGTTTTACAAGCGCGACTACGTGAGGCAATGCAGAACGAAGGGCTGGACGCGGAACAACATGATTTTGGAGAGAAAGTAATGTATGCGGCAACCGTGGAGCAGAAAGAACTAGATAAACAACCGTCAGCCGAAACAACACAAACACCATCTGGAAGTTTCGATTTGTCACAGTTAATGGTTGCTATGAAGCAGATGATGAAACAACAAATGGAGAAAATTGAGCAGTCAAACCTAAAAATGGAACAACAAAATGTGCGATAGTTGGAGACTATAAACCAGTCAAACGAAGAAATAAAACACCAGATGAAACAACAAAAGCAGTCAAACGAAGAACTTAAACACAGGATGGAGAAACAAGGAGAACAAATTAAAGGCCAAATTACAGATGGTCATTAGAGAATCGACGATAAACTTCTCGAATTATCAACTAACATACACGGTGAAGTGGAGAAGCTCCAAATAGAGGTTCAACAGGTTGAACAAAAATTAGAAACGGAAGTCCAAATGGTCAAAACGGAGGTTCAGCAGGTTGACCAAAAATTACAAGCGGAGGTTCAACGTCTCGGGAAAGAGCTAACTGATATCAAGGCAAGTGGAACAACAACACAAGTGGTACAAACCGTCCAATCAATCAAGTTAAAGCCACCAACATTCGACGAGACAACATCTTTCGTCATTTTCAAATTTCAATTTGAAACGGCAGCCAATCAAAATCATTGGAACGACGAACATCGTGTCACGGCATTAATAGTGGCCCTCAAAGGCGAAGCAGCAGATGCTTTATAAACCATCCCGGAACAAGAGCGAAGCAGCTATATCGAAATTATGAAGGCGCTGGATAGGAAGTACGGCCGTGATCACAAGCGGGAAATCTATCGAATGGAATTGAAAAGCCGCTACCAAAAGGGAGGAGAATCACTTCACGAATTTTCATCGGCAATCGAGCGATTAGTATCTAGCACATACCAGTACATCAGCCGATTATATGGAAAGGCTAAAAATTGAAGCATTCATTGACGGCATTCGAGATCCAGAGACACGCAATGAGGTGATGTTGTCACCTAAAGCAACCTTCGCGGAAACCGTTGCGTTTGCGTTAACGATCGAGGCTGTGCAGAACTTCACCAGACCTTCATTATTTAGGCGCCAAATGAATTTAGACGCTAAAGGGTACATAGAGCGGGTAGTACCAAAATTTAGAAGCGGCAGGCTTAGGTGTTGGAAATGTGACAAGTTGGGTCACATTTCAATGGACTGTCGGAAAGTAATACATGGAAAGAGAAGATCGCCACCTTTTATGCGGGCAAACGCCGAACGGTCGGGACAAAGGTCTAGAAGCAGCGAGCGAAGATGTTGGGTATGTAACAGGATTGGCCACATCTCGCGAGATTGTTTGGAAGCAGGAGGAAAGCGGCACGGATCACCATCTTCCGTGGAAAGAGTACGAAGAGGAGAGCAGGAATTGGATGAGCGGATGGCAATAGTCGGTAAAGTGGAAAGGTTAGAAGTCAGTTTGAAAAAACCGAAGCTGGCTTCGCCGTCTGGTTGCCCCATAACATTCATCCCTGTTACGAGTGAAGCACGAGGCGGAAGCAGCGTCACAGTTAGGGGCGGTGTTGAAGGGAGGAGGTGTATTATTACGCTGGATACCGGAGCAACCCACAGAATTGTTCGGAAAGATTTGATCGCAGGAGCAGTGCAGCTGGTTGATGGGCTAAAATTAACAATGGCAAATGGGGAGAGTGCAATGATTAAAGGGAAAAAGATCGCGAGCATAAGGAATGGCGAAACTCTTTTCCCACACGAAGTTCTGGTCGCAGACATTGTGGACGAGGTCATTTTGGAAACGGACTTCATGAGGATGAATGGCTTTGTGTTGGATTTTGGACGAGGAATATTGAGCAGCGATAACATCGAGCTGAATCCTAAATTTAACGGTATGGATGCCACAGTAAGGCGAGTAACAATCAGTCATTACGAGGAGCTGCCATCGAAATCTGAAACAATTGTTGAGGAAACCAATGAACACCAGGTTATGCAGATATTGGATAAGAATGGCCGAGTTGTGCGAAGTGGAGTGCAAGTGTCGGGCGACAGGATGAAAACTCGATATGCCATACGGGCAAATAGCCAAGAATTACACGAAAGGCAATTGGTGCGGCTTCACAACTCGCAACAAAAGAAGGAGGATTTATCGACGAAACTGCAACCTGTATGGAAGGCACCCTACAGGACTGAAAAAGGACAAGGAGGTAAATCGAAGGTAGTGCTTTTACACAGGTTTAGCCATGTACAGAGGAGGTGATTTGGGTCCTGTTCGGGACGAACAGACTTAGGTGAGGGGTAGTGTGACGGTGACACCTAGCGTGTGATAGAATAAGGAAAATTAATAGCTCAATGTTAAACTGTACTAAAATGGAATTTTCCATGATAAAATTGTTCTACTCTATTCTAACTGGAAAAATCGTGAACTTTCGAGAAGCTTTTTTTTGTGTATATAAAAAGGCGAGCAAGATCGAATTGGATTATTAGTATTTGGAACGCGATAGAGTAAACTTTTAAGATTATTAGTAATATTTGGTAAGCGACAAAGTAAAGATTAAAAAGGAATTAAAAAGTGTTTTTGTGGAAATAAAAATTATAAGTGAACAGTAAAATTTAAGAATAATTTATATAAAGTGATTTTGGAATTTTTATTGATAAACTGTTTTGTAATAAATTTTGTGAAATAAATAAATTCATTGGAGATAAATCAAATTGATTTTGTATTATTCACAATCCAGTGATACGAACCTTATTTGACAAGGCAAAAACGTAACAATATTACTGCAGAGTGCTGCTATCTGTTAATGACTAGCATTTGGTGAATAACTTAACTTCAGGTAATTAAATAATTTATAATCAAACGTCAATGAACTAAATGTAAACAAAGTAAGTGAGATATATTTTACAATAATAATGATAATATAAAATTATAACTTAATAGTAATACTTTGTTTTCCTTTTAGATAATTTTTGAATAATCTACGGCTATTTTTTATCGAAAATACATATCACCAGAGTCACGAACATATAAGTTGCTAATTCTTCCTTATTTTCAGGTTGGTTTTTGATCTCTGCATCTTTCTGCTGTTCCAACAGAGATTGTCAAATGATTTTTAGATATCAATTTCCGGAATATGTCCAAGGATTTGGCTATTTTTAACCGATTATGATGGAATTTGACATGAAAATTAAAAATGGAATTCCAAATTGATTTCCACATAATTTCTGGACTAGGCCGGCTAGAATGGAACTTGAAAACAATCCAGTTGTATTGTATATTGAATAAATAAAATAATAAGATTCCAAAACATTATCTAAAACTCATTTTAGAATCTCATTTCCATCAAACATCTCCAATTTCACCATAAAAACGAAGGAAAGTTCTATTGAGTGAAGAAAATTAAATAAAAATCAAAATTTTATTTTTGTATCTTTGAAATATCATAAAAGTATTTATTTGTAAATTGTCATCGCTTATAGTACAACAAAAATTTGGTAACATTTTGAAATTCTTTTTACAACCATTTTCTAGAGTGATATAAAAAAAGAGAGGCGAGAAATGGGGGCTCGTTTTATTCACTCAACCCAAAATCTTCCATAGAGTTGTGGTTATAAAATAAACTAACAGGGTTTGTTTTTAACAAGCACCAACCTTGTTGATTATTGAAATTTAAATCCTAGAATTGGATAAAAGCCCTGTACTAGAAAACTACATAAACTCCGATTAACCTAATTTAATAGTTCTATAAACATTTAAATAAATCAATAGAAATATCAATTAATTTCAAGCACATATGAGTATATGTATGTAAATTTGATTTCCTTATCAACGTGTTAATTTGTTCTTGAATTTTTTTTTTTTTTTGTAGTACAAATGATGGATGACTTTCAAAAAAATAAAACTGCAATTTTTATTAAATCGCGCGACAAAAACAAAATTAAATAAATTATAATGTGGGAATTAAACAACTATATTGTAGTGTAAGCGTTTACACAAAATATGAAGTGTGAGTGTGTGTTGGGAGATGAATATGTATAATTTACATAACCTTCATCAATTGCAATATTATAATTGATAGTTTTTTTTATATTCTATAGATTCCTTGACTTTATTACTAAAACTTTTATTTGTTTTTAGTTTATTTATCTTAATGTTAAACATTCAATGACTTAGATAATATACGATCTCATTTTATTTTGTCTGTTTAGTGTATGCACATGCACAATATTATTTTCAGTTCGACAGTAAACTGCTTCATTTGGTTCCCTTCCTACATATGTGTGTATAAGCAAACTAAAGCAATTAAAATAATTCATCATTTGACCACACAATCAAATTTAATTACATCAGGGCTTTATGTAAGAAACCTTTACTAAATTTTGTGTTATAAAATAACAATAAAAATATTTAATTTGCTGGTAGTTTTCCGATTACTGTACATCTTTCACTCGTTTACATATGTACATACAATGTATGGATATTTATTGTTCGTTTTGAAATTTTAACGCGAAATCGATTTTGCTTTTCTTGGTCTTTTTACTAGATTGTGTAACAAAAATATGCAATTAATTAATATAAATTGGCATTCCACAAGGCTTACATTTTCCGTTTTTGGAAGTGAACCGAAGTTTATTTCGTTTTGTTAAATCACAAATGTCGTTATTCAATAACAGAATAAATAATCGAAAATTATTGAAGAGTCAGTAAACAACTGTGTTACGTTAAGAATCGAAAGGAAATAAAAGTTACGAACGAGAATGAAAGTTGCAAGCAGATCCTGCAGTTTTACACGATAATATCTAATATAGTCAGAAGATATTACGATACTAAAGAAATTATTATGTAATTTGAGAAACGGATAAGGCTTTTTATGAGTAAGTTTGTTACAACAGTTTAGAGATTTTGCTATTCATTGTGAGACGAATGACAAGCCCACTTGGTTACTTTGCGAAATTAGTTTATTCTAGCAATCATCGGTCGTATTTCCTAACAACAAATTCCCTAAATTTTTGCTTTTGGCTGAAATTAAATGATTCCAAATTGTTAAACCATCACAGTATGTTTTATTATTTTATTCTGTTAAACTAATTTTCTATTATACAAAATCAAACATTTTTTAAATTGGTTCTATATAGGTAATTTAATTGACTGATTGATTGGAACCTAAGCGTGTCTTCCGATAATGGCCGGTGCCATCGTGCACCCCCTTCACATCTAATAAAATCGCAGGCATTCGCATTTCGTTTTGCAAATCGCATTTCGTTGTTTCTTGTAAATATAACAATAATTTCTAACACAATTCAATGCTTGTGATCCTTTAGTATTCTAACAATAAATTAAATTATTAACTTAACTAGGTAATAATCCCAGAAAATATGTGTATAATCATTACATACATAAAATAATTACATTAAACTTAACAAATAGTTTCAATAAAACCTAAAACGTAAACAGCTTCCCAGCCTTGTGGGATCGCTAAAATATCACCTATAGGGGAAAGTTTATAATTGAAAAAGATATTTCTTCCATTTTCGGAAAATATATTTACTCATTTAAGTCATTTCTTTTGACGTAATAATGTCTTACACGGCATGTTCAGAAAATGAATGACACGAAATGTTGCCCTTGGTCGTGGGAAAATACTTATAAACCACATGATGGTCCTTAGTCTTCATACTTCATGAATAATATTATAATAATGACGTCATCTGACGGCGAGGAAAGCCGCTCCGCGAACCTCTCATTTCGAGCGATTTAAATGATTGAACCGATCTCATCCGATCGGAGATCCGATGGTATCAATTTTTGCGTAAGGAAACAAATTTCATCATATTCGGTTGAGAAATAGGCCAGTTCCATCATACTTGGCCATATTCCAGAACTTATCCAAAAATCATTTTAAGTTGCAAGTTCCATCGTACTTGGCAATATTCCAGAATTTTTCCAAAAATCATTTTAGAATCACATTTCCAATGCACAAGCCGAATTTCCAAAAATCATTTTAGAATCCCATTTTTAATGCACAATTGGTTGAGAAATAGGCCAGTTCCCTAATACTTGGCCATATTCCAGAACTCAATCTAAAAATCATATACTACTACTTATATAGATTGCTCAACCGCTCACTAAACACTAATCCAACCCCTACTTAACCCCAATTCAACCAGCAAACGGCCCCCAACTCAACCATCTACCCGAACGCAATCTCTCTTTCAATCCAATCCCCAAACCAGCATAAATAAAAATTACCCAACTGCTCACTATATCTTAATCCAACCCCAACTTAAGTCCAACTCAACTTCAACTCAACCCGCAAATTGACCCCTGACTTAACCTCTCAACCTCAAACTCAATGCCCAACTCAATATTCAAACCAGCATATATAAAAAATTGGTAAATATTTCTATAACCGGTATTTAGGTTAATTGGTATGGCAGGCACCCGACCCTCTTGACACACAGATTCCAAAAGCATTTCAAACATCGGCCTTGACCATAGAAACAGATTGTCTAAGATTCATCCGAGTGATTCCTAAAAATGAAAGAATAATAAAAAAAAAAAAAAAAAAGTTGATATGATTATTTAATGAGTGATCAAGTGATTCTTTGTTTCTTTTTTTTTTATTATTCTTTCATTTTTAGGAATCACTCGGATGAATCTTAGACATACTCCCCACCGTTGACGATCTCATCGTTAACCAACAGGCAGCTTACATATTTTTGTTATTGGTCGCTGTAATGTTGTGCTTGACGTTTTTATGGTTATCACCCGCACTAAACCATCATTTCCGGGACGTGTTTCGATAATTCGACCTAAAGGCCATTTACACACTGGAGTGTTGTCCTCTTTTATTAGCACGATGTCATTGATTTGGAGTTCACTGCTCGCCTTTTGCCATTTATGTCGCTGTTGAAGATTGTTTATGTAGTCGATGCGATATTTGCTCCAAAACATCTGAATTTTAGCTTGGATTCTCTGCCATCTAGTCGCTAGTGAATCCGATGTTGTAATTGACTTTTCTGGAACGGACCCAGTTGAAGTGCCAATCAAAAAGTGTGCTGGTGTTAGTACCTCATAATTGTCGCCGTCGGATGTTGCACATAGTGGCCGTGAATTGAGTATATTTTCGATCAGACATAAAAGTGTAGCCATTTCCTCGTATGTCAAATTTACACCTTTTGTGGATTTTAAAAGATGTGTTTTCACAGATTTTACCGTGGATTCCCATAATCCACCAAAATGAGGTGCCGCAGGTGGAATAAAATGCCAGGTTATATTGTTGCTACTAAGAAATTCTGAAACGATATAATCTCTGTTAATATTTTTTATAATGTTACAGGCATCAACCAATATTCGTTTTGCCCCGATGAAATTTGATCCATTATCAGTGCATATGTTTGCAGGCACACCACGTCGCGCCACAAGACGTTTCAATGCAGCCAAGAAAGCTGCACTCGTAAGATCACTAACAGGTTCTAAATGTACGGCTTTAATCGCTAGACAAACGAATACACATAAGTATCCTTTAATTGGATTTGTTCCACCCCTTCCTTTCTTTGTTGCGAAATATAATGGCCCCGCGAAATCGATGCCACAGTTTTTGAACGGTAACGTGGGTGTAATTCTTTCTGGTGGCAGACTTCCCATTAGTTGACTGCTGGTTTTGTGTGAATATTTTGCACAAGTCACACAATTTCTCAATAACGACCTTATTTTTGATCGTCCGTTTATTATCCAATATTTTTGACGAATCAAGTTATTTGTTAATGTAGGACCGGCATGTAGATTTTTATGATGCGTTTCTATTATCAACTTCTCGGTAAATATATGCTTAGCTGGTAGGATTATAGGATGTTTAACGTCGTAATCTTCGTCTGCATTCGTAAGTCTACCTCCCACTCTCAATATAGACATTGCATCTATAAATGGTGCTAGGGATATCAATTTAGAACCGCATTTTATCGTTTTAGTTCGTCGCAGATAATTGATATCTTCATGGTACTCCTTTGCTTGAACCCATTTAACACATTCAACTTCAGCATCTTCTATTTCTTGTGCTGTTAACTCGTTTCTGATTCTGCCTATTGTGTTTTTGATTTTCGCGTTTCTAACAAAACGTTTTACATACGCCACTATTCGATATATTTTTATGACACTACTTTTTCTTTCAACAATGGAATCTATCCAATTCTCCTCGATGATGACTTGGAACGCAAATCATTGCAATTTCGCTTTATTTAATTCTTTATCCACTATAGATTTTTCCTTGGTTGAATCGATTTGTGAATTGGGCCAACATTGTTCAGCCTGTTTCAACCACCTCGGCCCATACCACCATTGTTCCGTTTTCACTAATCTATCTGGAGATAGACCCCTTGAACCATGGTCAGCGGGATTGTCGGCAGATTTGACGTGCGACCAGTATTGTCTCGGGAATTTCTCCAGGATTTGGCTGACCCGATTCGCTACGAATGTCTTCCATTTAGCCGGGTGCACTGACAGCCAAGCTAACACAATAGTTAAATCTGTCTCACCGCATATAACAATTTAACTAGTAAATGCGCTGCACACAACTCTAATCTTGGTACAGAAATTTTCTTTATAGGAGCCACTTTGGTTTTAGATGCCAAAATATGTGTAGCTATTTGTCCTCTGTCGTCGATGACTCTACTATAGACCACTGCACAATAAGCCACTTCGCTCGCATCTGCAAAACCGTGTATTTGAACATTTTCGTAATAATTGGTAAAACGCTGGATTTTTATTTTTTCGAAATGTTTGAATTCGTTTCTCACTATCTGGTATTCTCTTTGATAGCTATCTGGCAGCCGATCATCCCAATCTATCTTTGTGAGCCACAACTTTTGGAATAGGATTTTCAATAATATTATGGAAGGTGACAAAAATCCCAAGGGATCGAAGACTCTGGAAGTTTCTGAGATGACTTTTCGTTTTGTAATTTCGCCCTCCTGCTCGTGTTTGACTCGAAACGTTAATATATCGGTGACATGATCCCAATGCAGACCAAGAACTAAAATTTCGGGATTATGAACACTGCATAGTTTTGTAGTGTCAATATTATTTTCGGTATCGCATAGACTTTGATGATTAGATTTCCATTTTCGTAAGCAAAACCCACCCCTTTTTAATACACGGATCATATTTTCCTTTAGACTGATTGCACTTTCTACATCTGCAGCACCGGATAGGAAGTCATCAACATAAAAATTTTCGATTATATGTTGTTTAGTATTTACAACGCCTTCATCATTAGCCAACTGCTGGAGTACACGTATCGCCAAGAATGCGGAACAAGCCAAACCAAACGTCACCCTTGTCAACTGGTAATGCCGTAATTTTTGATCATGATTTTCTCGCCACACGATTCGCTGGTAATTCACGTCATCAGGGGAGACAATAACCTGTCGATACATCTTCTCTATATCGGCAATCAGCGCAATTTTGTTACTTCTAAATCTGACCAAGGTGGACCATAATGTTGGCTGAATTGTCGGTCCGACTATCAATTTGTTATTTAAAGAAATTCCGTTGCTACTTCTACTAGAACCGTCAAACACTATCCTCATCTTTGTAGTATCACTGGTTTCCTTTACTACTGAATGATGAGGTAAATAATACAAGTTGTCTTCACGCCATTTATATTGTGTTGGATCGATTTCCACTAAATGTCCCATCTCTATATACTCTCGTATTTGCTCAATGTACTGATTCTTCAAATCTTTGTCTTTCGATAATTTACGTTCTAACGATAAGAAACGTTGCGTTGCTATCGTCAACGAATTTCCCAGTTCTCCTATTGATTTTTTAAATAGAAGTTTGACAATATATCTCCCATCCTCTTGTCTTTTATGTGTTTTGATGAAGAATTCTTCGCATTCGACGTCTTCCGGTGACTGTATATCATTTGTTGGCGTTTCCTCCATCTCCCAAAATTGTCGCAATATTTTGTCAAGATCTACATCCAATTGTACATTAAATGTCATATAGCTTGGAGAACTAAGATAATGTACTGATCCAGGTTGCCCAGCTACTATCCATCCAAAAACGGACTTCTGTAAGATGATTGAATCGTATTCTTTCCGTTCATTTTCTAAGATAGAGAAGAATTTATCTGCCCCGATCAGTATGTCTACCGATGCTGCTTTCTGGAAATCAGGATCGGCTAGTTCCATGCCCTTCAAAATTTGGTTTTGTTCATCATTGATTTCGTAGCTTTGTATATTTGATGGCAATTGATTAATTATTAATGCGTTGATTTCAATTCGCGATTTGGAATTATATATCGACTGCAATGTTAGAGTCGTTTTCCCTTTTGATTTTACAGAACCAGATGTTATTCCAATGATGTTTATATTTGCTTTCTGTCGCTGTAATCGTAATCGTTGTAAGTACCACTCAGATACAAATGAGGATTGTGATCCTGAGTCCAATAATATCCGGCACCTGTGCATGTTTCCATCTTTATCTTCGCACAAAGCGATCGCTGTTGGTAGAATAGATTGCAACTGATCATATCTGGAATATCTCGGTTTCATTATGGCGCTGAGGGAAGTGGTTGTTGGTCGATTAGCCGCATTGACATCTTCGATCTCTGTATTTTTATTATCTGTTTCTTCAGTTACAGGATGTAAAGTCACATGGTGTCTACGTCTGCATAGCTTACAATTATACCGCGATCTACACACTATTGACTGATGTGTTGGTGACAGGCAGTTGAAGCATAATTTTTTCTCCGCAGCACATTGTAAATTTTGGAAGAACTGCCTCGAAACAAATGGCAACATGTTGACTCAAAACATAATCTGCAGATGCAATAACCAGAGGAGTCAAACCGGATGCATTACCAAAATTCCACATTTGATTTAAGGGACCTTCTTGGCTGAATGAGCACAAAAATAGCTGATCCAAAGCCGACCCTTCCTAAAAACGGGATTAGATTACGCAAAGCCAATTTATATTAAGAGAAGTAAACGCCAAACCTCTCCGACAGAAAAAGCATACGTGCCAGTTTTCGTATGTTTAACTGTAAAATCAGTTCATTTAGAAGTAGTCAGTAGCCTTGATACAGCGTCATTCTTGGCTGAACTCAAGAGAGTGCATTTCTTGGCAGCACACAAGAGAGTTACAACAAATGAAACAGCAGATAATCAATCAAACAAACAATGTCCTAATTTTTGATTTTCTCTTGCAGAAAAGCGTTAATTTCCAATTTAATCCAGCACACGCTCCTCACTTTGGCGGTCTGTTTGGATTGCTTGAATATTTCTAACCATTTCAAATAAAATTCGATTTTATTGAAAATCAACTGTGCTTTAGCCCACAGATTTTGAACGGCAAAAATCTAAAATGCTCCGATTACGTTGGTCAATAGCTCTATCAATAGGCTTCAGGATCTGTATTTATTTTGCCAACTTGCATTTGGATTGCTCGAATATTTCTGACCATTTAATAGAAAATTCGAGTTTATTGAAAATCAACTGTGCTTTAGCCCACACATTTTGAACGGCAAAAATCTAAAATGCTCCGATTACGTTGGCCAATAGCTTTTTAATTTAGAGGGTCACAAATATTAATTTTACTCTCGAGGAGATGACAACACTTGTAATTCAAATTAAATCACTACTGAATTCAAGACCATTAAGTAGGCTGAATAATGATCCAGCCGATTTACAAGTTTTAACTCAGCCCTGACAATTATTCCTGAGCCAATGTTAAACGAAATACCCCAAAATAAACTATCAAGATGGCATAATATCCAATAATTTACTGTGAGATTTTGGAAGCGATGGTATCGAGACTATCTCCCGACACGTCAACAACGTTTCAAATGGAAATCCAAAACCGAGCAACTGGAAGTCAATGACGTCGTCCTCAGCAGAGAGAATAATTTGTATCCAAGCCAACGGGTACCTAGCGAAGTAACAGCAATTCATCCTGGGAGTGACGGCATCACACGAGTAGTAACATTAAAAACTGCAAAGAGCGAATGAAACAGCTAGTTAAATTATTTATTAAGTAATACAATTCCTTAAGGGGTGGGAGTATGTTTGCCCTCACCAATTATTGTACCCCAAAATATACAAATGATAATAACTGTGTCTAAATTTTATGATTTTTAACCCTGATAGCCTAATTTGATATTTCTGATCAATTGACAGGAATGCGCGCTTCTCATCTAATGACTTAGATCATGATATCCAACTATTTTATAACATTTTGTTTAATGGTATTGACATATTCGTTCCCATTTCTGTTATGAAGAATAATCATATAATCCTCCGTGGTTTAATAAACGTTTGATTAATTTGGGTAATCGCTAGAAGAAATTGTATCGGAATGGAAAATATCTAACAATGCTTCTGTTAAATTGGCTATTTCGTCTTTATCTAATGGATTTGATTGCATGCATTAAATAGCTTAAAAGAACTACATCAATAAGGTTCAAGACGATTTGAAATTAGAAGGAAAACGTTTTATAATAATGTTACTGGCAATAATTACCCGGGTAGCCAACTTATTTGGTTCTTTCTTCCAAAATACTTATAGATAGTGGTGTAAACGGTAATATTCTCGGTGGTAATATTACCGGTAAAATAGGTAATTTTAGGTAATATTACCCAAAGTGGTGTTACCTTGGTAATATCGGTATCATAAATTAAAAATATTTTTTCCAAACAACTCATCTAGTCTAAATGGAAAAAGAGTTGTGACACCACTGCATTATACTTCCTTATGTACTATTAACCTACTACACCAAATTTTTGCTGTAAAATATAATAATCTACACCTTTTCGCTGTTTCATTGACATATTCATTCTGCAAATACGTAATAGAGCCGGAATCTGACCTTGAATATATTGCTGTTTGGAAAAAACATCAATCAGTATTTTAACTAGAAAAATAGCTGCAACGTCTTAGTCGATGTGAAAAGCTCTAGTTTTCTGGAATTTCGTTGAGAACATGAGACCAATGTAGCACCAGATGGTTTATGAGCTATTACTCAAGCAATTTTCGTTTCTGGTGTTTCATTACGCTCAACCACAAAGTTGGCTTGTATTGATTTGTTCAAGAAATTGTGACCATTCTATAAACTTCCTTCGAGATACCAACTTTCCAATCAATTGTTGGACCTTGAGTACCATCGCGTCGAAGGGTCAGTCTTACCAAAAATTGCCGGCGCATCTGACGTTGCAGACCAATGCTTGGTCGACCATACGCAGGGACTCCATAACAAATTATGTCATCAATACACCCAAAGCCTTTTCTATAAATCTACGCACTAAAGAAAATCTACATTTGGCTTTTTTAGAGCCTTTTCGTGAAAGATGAAGCGGTGTTAAAAGGCGTCGAGATTTATAAATTTGTTTTACTTATTACTGACAATGGAACGCACAATAAAGCGTCCCGAAAAATGGTTAATAAAAGCTATCCC
Organism: Tipula vernalis; assembly: GCA_958295665.1. Lineage (NCBI taxonomy): Eukaryota > Metazoa > Arthropoda > Insecta > Diptera > Tipulidae > Tipula > Tipula vernalis. The sequence goes on from OY282558.1 coordinate 300,902,862, forward strand.
TATATTGCCGAGTATGGGTGCATCGGCCATGAACTTAACTTGCTCATTGTCGATATCTTCAAGATTCAATCTAAATTTTCAGTCAGTCATACGGATGGTTTCAGTAATAAAATATGCTACATCAGGTATACCCTGAAGGCGCTGGCTATCGAAGACCAAATAAACTCGGTTATGAAAGCATCTACACGATCTCCTATTCGAAATGGTTCACTCTGTACCACCTCCTATTGCTAAATGGCCATCTTTTTTGAGAGTTTGCTGTTTTGTCTAAAGTGGTGTACTGTTTTGTTATATAAAACAAACTTTTGAACAAAATAAATGCGCCGATTACGAAGAACTTATAAGTATTCTCAAACCACGGGCCGAAAAATGCTTACAACCGCCACATTATGCCGCAACTTTGCTTGAACCAACTATTCAGAAACTTGAAGCGACTCAATTTATTTTTAATGTCGCAAAATTTCACCTAAAATATAAGGACAAAAAATAAAAGGGCAACAAAATATATGAGTCTTTGGCGCGAAGTGAACTTTTTTCACGACCGTTTGTGGTTGCAAGTGAGCAGCTCTATGGTAAAATTTTGTGGGCGAGATTATGTTCTACTTCACCTTTAAGTGCTTGGCAATTGATATTTTGAGCATGCCTGCATCGAGAGCTGCAATGGAAAGCACATTTAGTACTTATGGTTTTCTCAACACGTAATCCATTGACTGCTGATCGTGCAGGAAAACTAACGTACATTCTGCACAACTTAAACCTGTCGAGATCGAACGTAGGAAGTATGGATAACGAAGATGAATTTATTCCTGCTGAATCAAATACAAATTATTATTAATGGATGAAGCTGCTCAATCATATTCACTTGAAGAAGAGGATGACTTGGAGGAAAGTAAGAATAATTCGGTTATAAATGGATGTTGCGGCATATGATAATAAATTCGTCGGCGGGGATGAACCATACATTGATTAAAGAGTTTAATTGATCATAAACTCATATTTATGTAAAATTTATTATTTACTGTTGAAGATGACCTTGCCGTCCTTCGACGTCTACCGATGAACACCACATCAAGGAAGTAAGGGATTTGGGGCCTAAAAAACGTCGATTGACAATTAGAGACCTTGTTGACATCACGAAAGTTTTGGGCAGAAAACTCTTGGTTTTTGCATCATGATAATGCGCTCTTTCTTGTACGTTACTATTTGGCCAAAAATTCGAACCATATTGTTTCGCAACTACAATTTGCCTGATTTAGCTCCGCTTGACTTCTGGCTATTACTGAAACTCAAGAAACCGCTTCTGGGACTTCGTTTTGACACTTTAACGTTCAATAGACTTTAACAACTGTTTGGAACACTGGAAAAAACGTTCGCATAAGTGTATTGTATCCGAAGGAGATTACATACTTTGGAAGATGAAATATATTTGAACGACTAATAAACCATTTGTGTTTTATTTAAAAATCTTTCTACTTTTGTCCAGATGTCAAAATTGTACTAGTGACTTTTGGATGTATGTGAAGTTGGCCCAAAATTCTATCCCAAAGAAATGCTATGGTAACACTAAAATGGCAATTTATAGTGTCAGCCCAAAAAACTTCTATAACGACCAATATTTACGAAACTATAGCCCAAAAAAAATTCTATCATTACAAAATTTCCAATGTCAGCCCAAAAAAATACTCTCATGATAGCTCAAACTTTCACGACAGTAACTCTCAGCCCAAAAATAAAACTATCGCGAGACTAAAGATTTTAATATGCGGTAAATATAAAATAAAATGATTAGGAAGTTATATAAAAATTTCAAAATTTAATTCATATTATATGAATTATTATTTAATAAATTTACAGCACTAAGCTTGATAATTAAACTAAAATAAAATTTTATTTATTTTATTTTTATTGTTTATTTATTAATTTCCTTATTTTTAAATTATTACTATTATTACTTGTAATGGAAATCGATTCTAATAAAAAACTTCAATAATAATTTCACTATAAGAAAATTAATAAATAAACAATAAATATGAAATAAAAATAATTTTTTATTTATCAAATTAAAAGTGGAATAAGTCACAAGAAAGCAGAAAATTCCTTCGAGATAGCAGTAATCAATAATCTTCTAAAATGATTTTACAAAATATCCGTTATTTACCTTAATGGTTGTCAGAAGATGCCATTAATGGCCAGAATGGGCCATATTTATATTCCTGTCAAGAAATGTCACTTCTTCATATTTCGTTGGAACCATAAAGGTAAAGATCAGATCTATTAGAAAATCATAGTCTGATCGATGTTCAACACCCTAACTTTCGAGATATATGACGAAGAAGTGACTTTTCTTGACGGGACTATCTATATCGGCCATTCTGGCTATGAGATCCCAATGACATTGGTCTGATTCGTTGGGACCATGAAGGTAAAGATCAGGTCTATTAGAAAATCATAGCTAGACTGATGTTCAACATCCTTACTTCTGAGATATATTACGATGAAGTGACATTTCTTGATGGAACTATGTATATGGGCCATTCTGGCTATGAGATCCCAATGACATTGGTCTGATTCGTTGGGACCATGAAGGTAAAGATCAGATCTATTAGAAAATCATAGCTAGACTGATGTTCAACACCCTAACTTTCGAGATATAAGACGATGAATTGACATTTCTTGATGGGACTATGTATATGGGCCATTCTGGTTATGAGATCCCAATGACATTGGTCTGATTCGTTGGAACCATAAAGGTAAAGATCAGGTCTATTAGAAAATCATAGTCTGATCGATGTTCAACACCCTAACTTTCGAGATATATGACGAAGAAGTGACATTTCTTGATGGGGCTACTTATATGGGCCATTCTGGCTATGAGATCCCAATGACATTGGTTTGATTCGTTGGAACTATGAAGGTAAAGATCAGATCTATTAGAAAATCATAGCTAGACTGATGTTCAACACCCTTACTTCTGAGATATAAGACGATGAATTGACATTTATTGATGGGACTATGTATATGGGCCATTCTGGCTATGAGATCCCAATGACATTGGTCTGATTCGTTGGGACCATGAAGGTAAAGATCAGATCTATTAGAAAATCATAGCTAGACTGATGTTCAACACCCTAACTTTCGAGATATAAGACGATGAATTGACATTTCTTGATGGGACTATGTATATGGGCCATTCTGGCTATGAAATCCCAATGACATTGGTCTGATTCGTTGAGACCATGAAGGTAAAGATCAGGTCTATTAGAAAATCATAGCTAGACTGATGTTCAACACCCTAACTTTCGAGATATAAGACGATGAATTGACATTTATTGATGGGACTATGTATATGGGCCATTCTGGTTATGAGGTCCCAATGACATTGGTCTGATTCGTTGGAACCATGAAGGTAAAGATCAGGTCTATTAGAAAATCATAGCTAGACTGATGTTCAACATCCTTACTTCTGAGATACATTACGATGAAGTGACATTTCTTGATGGAACTATGTATATGGGCCATTCTGGCTATGAGATCCCAATGACATTGGTCTGATTCGTTGGGACCATGAAGGTAAAGATCAGATCTATTAGAAAATCATAGCTAGACTGATGTTCAACACCCTAACTTTCGAGATATAAGACGATGAATTCACATTTCTTGATGGGACTATGTATATGGGCCATTCTGGTTATGAGATCCCAATGACATTGGTCTGATTCGTTGGAACTATGAAGGTAAAGATCAGGTCTATTAGAAAATCATAGTCTGATCGATGTTCAACACCCTAACTTTCGAGATATATGACGAAGAAGTGACATTTCTTGACGGGGCTACTTATATGGGCCATTCTGGCTATGAGATCCCAATGACATTGGTTTGATTCGTTGGAACTATGAAGGTAAAGATCAGATCTATTAGAAAATCATAGCTAGACTGATGTTCAACACCCTTACTTCTGAGATATAAGACGATGAATTGACATTTATTGATGGGACTATGTATATGGGCCATTCTGGTTATGAGATCCCAATGACATTGGTCTGATTCGTTGGAACCATAAAGGTAAAGATCAGATCTATTAGAAAATCATAGTCTGATCGATGTTCAACACCCTAACTTTCGAGATATATAACGAAGAAGTGACATTTCTTGACGGGACTATGTATATGGGCCATTCTGGCTATGAAATCCCAATGACATTGGTCTGATTCGTTGGAACCATGAAGGTAAAGATCAGATCTATTAGAAAATCATAGCTAGACTGATGTTCAACACCCTAACTTTCGAGATATAAGACGATGAATTGACATTTATTGATGGGACTATGTAAATGGGCCATTCTGGTTATGAGATCCCAATGACATTGGTCTGATTCGTTGGAACCATAAAGGTAAAGATCAGATCTATTAGAAAATCATAGTCTGATCGATGTTCAACACCCTAACTTTCGAGATATATGACGAAGAAGTGACATTTCTTGACGGGACTATGTATATGGGCCATTCTGGCTATGAAATCCCAATGACATTGGTCTGATTCGTTGGGACCATGAAGGTAAAGATCAGGTCTATTAGAAAATCATAGCTAGACTGATGTTCAACACCCTAACTTTCGAGATATAAGACGATGAATTGACATTTCTTGATGGGACTATGTATATAGGCCATTCTGGTTATGAGATCCCAATGACATTGGTCTGATTCGTTGGAACCATAAAGATAAAGATCAGATCTATTAGAAAATCATAGTCTGATCGATGTTCAACACCTTAACTTTCGAGATATATGACGAAGAAGTGACATTTCTTGACGGGGCTACTTATATGGGCCATTCTGGCTATGAGATCCCAATGACATTGATTTGATTCGTTGGAACTATGAAGGTAAAGATCAGATCTATTAGAAAATCATAGCTAGTTTGATGTTCAACATTCTTACTTCTTAGATATAAGACGATGAATTGACATTTCTTGATGGGACTATGTATATGGGCCATTCTGGTTATGAGGTCCCAATGACATTGGTCTGATTCGTTGGAACCATGAAGGTAAAGATCAGGTCTATTAGAAAATCATAGCTAGACTGATGTTCAACATCCTTACTTCTGAGATACATTACGATGAAGTGACATTTCTTGATGGGACTATGTATATGGGCCATTCTGGCTATGAGATCCCAATGACATTGGTCTGATTCGTTGGGACCATGAAGGTAAAGATCAGATCTATTATAAAATCATAGTCTGATCGATGTTCAACACCCTAACTTTCGAGATATATTACGAAGAAGTGACATTTATTGATGGGACTATGTATATGGGCCATTCTGGCTATGAAATCCCAATGACATTGGTCTGATTCGTTGGAACCATGAAGGTAAAGATCAGATCTATTAAAAAATCATAGCTAGACTGACGTTCAACACCCTTACTTCCGAGATATATTACGATGAATTGACAATTCTTGATTGGACTATGTACTCGTATATACATATATAGGTCATTCTGTCTATGAGATCCCAATGAGACGCAAACCTAACTTTACAAATTTTTAATTAATTCTCTTTGGAAACTAAACAGAAATAAATAATAAATATTTATTTTACATTATAGTTCAGTTAAGATATTTTAAATACAAATTAATATTTTTTGTGATTTTCTGTTTTCGTATTATATGTTTGTAATTGATTTCATATTTTTTTAATGTTATGTTATGTAGTACTGGACATTTTAACTGCAAAAACAAATTTATTGTATTATCCATACATTTTATTTTTCCTATCTTGATAGCTTTCCTTATATCATAACATGTATAATGGTATTGCCAGTGCTTAAAATTTAAATTTTTTGGGATAGAATTTTGGGCCAACTTCACAAAGGTGACTTTTGGTACAAATTGGAATTAAAATGTTGAATAAAAAGTGTATTACCTATTTTACCCGTGTTACCAGTAATATTACTGGTAACATTACCAAATTTAAAAATATCGGAAATTTTACAACAGTACTTATAGACTTAAAAATGTTGATAAGGTAACATTTGCGGATACGATCTAATTACCACCTTGGGTATACCTTGTATCACTCCAAAGGATATTCTGGAATCACTCCGTCAGTTTAAAGATGGATGTGCTCCAGATGGTGTTCCTTCAAGCTTTCTAAAAAAAACTTAGTTATGAGTTGGCTTTTCCTTTTTCAATATTATTCAATCGATCACTTTCTTCGGGTATTTTTTCAACTGTTTGGAGATCCTCTCATATCGTTCCTATCTTCAAATTCGGTAATTATAGGCGCATTTCTATACTGTCAGCTATCCCTAAATTATTCGGATCAATTGTTTGTGACCACAGGCATTTCCGACTGAATTCATTTATAGCTGACGTACAACATGAATTTTTTCGTGGTAGAGCTACCGTGTCGAACTTAGAATAGTAAGTAGCATTTTCGAAACGTCTAAGGAGTTAATTGAGGTTAAGGCTCAACTTAACGTCATTTATACTGACATTAGCAAGGCGTTTGACTCGGTCAAGCACGTTATCGTATTGGCCAAATTAAAATCTTTTAGCATTGGTCATAATTTGAGGAATGGATAGATTCATACCTTACTGATCCGCTCATTGTGTAATTTATTCAATTAGCCAAACTGGCACGGCGGGAGAACGTTATTGAGCCACTTGTATTTCGCAGTCGGCATGCTGGTGCTATTTTCATTTCCGATTTTCTAAATGGCAATATCCAGAGCTCATTCTTATTAATGAAGCTCATTCTAATTCCATAATTCTTCATAATATATAATATAATTTCGAAGCTGTTGTTGAACTTGTAATTATTTTTTCGAGTCAATTGCTTAGTCCAAGGTTCTGAAAGTCAAGTATCGTTAATATTTTTAAACAAAATAAATATCGAAATTCTAACACACTTCTAGATTTGAAGATCATTTGTCGGTGTCTATCACGTCGTCGAGTTTTAGGCATGCTTGTTTGTACGTAAAACCATTACATAAAAAAATTGTTTCTAATTTCTCTTGGCCTTGGAATATAAAAACAACGTTATATAAAATACAGGATTGCAATTGAATTAACTTCAAAAGTAATGCAATATTTCGAATCACAATTACCAAACTCCCTTTGTGTTTTAATATTGACTATAATATACCGGATGGCAAATTTCACTTTAGTTTAAAGCGGCAAATTGTTATAGAAATTTATATGCAAACATGATTTTAATCGGACAAACAAATTAAATATATTACATTTAAGGTTCATTCGCTCGAGTTAAAATTATCGCAGCGCGACCTTCTGTTGCCACAAAAATACACAAATTTATCATAAAATACATACTTAAATTTTAATATATTTTACATAAAAAAAAACTGTAAAAAACTACTAGCTAGCTATGTATATAGACGGAATATTTTTGATTTGTAACATAATAACTTTGGCCTTGAAACTAAACGTCTAACAAAATCATAAATTAAATATTAACAATTATGATTCACACAAATAAATTGCGGTTACATTTTAAGTATATGTATTTGTAAGTCAGAGACATTGAAAATACAAAAATTTCTTCGTTGAACTGGATGAAGGTTTTCGTGTTTTATAAGGTTATCGATTCCGCGTGCTGATTGGTTTTTCTGAGAATTAGTTTGTTTATTTTTAGGAAATACTATTCGTGTATTATAGTGTAACCTGCGTCAGCACCTCTAACATTGGCACTATCTTTGAATATAATAGACAAGGTGATTATTATTAAATTCGTATAAATGGTGTCTGTAATTCGTATGAAGGATCCTGAAACATATGGGTATTAATAACATACCATAGTAAAATTTTGGAAGTTATCAAAACAAATTTTTGCAAGCTGATTTTTTTTTTTTTTTTTTTTGGATTTGTGGTGTAGAGTTAACAAGAAATGTTGTTTATTTTATAATTTATTGTCCTATGGGTTTTATGAAATTATACGTTGTGTGTGTGTGTGTTTAATTGAGATTTAGTTACATGGATTTTTAAGGGCATTATTTAAGTCGAACTTTTAGCATATGAAAGAACAACATTTCAACAAAATTTCATAAACTTTTCATGAAAAAATATTGAAAATTCAGGCGTTGAGAGCTGGTATTCGGAGACCCTTAGAAATCGCACTGACCAGGATAAACCTTTATAACTTTCAATCGACTTAAGCGCACATAGGCGAATAAAGTGAAAGAAAAACCAGCCTATATTATGTTCTGCGGACATTCAAACAGGTCATTCCTAATATATTTTTAGGAAAAGGCGGTCGACTGGTTTGTAGAGAAAGAAAAATCGTTGCAGAAATATTTTCTTAAGATAGGCCCAACAATTTCTTCTCGGTTGATGAAGGTGAATGTCAGAGTAATTACACGTAATCTGACCCCATAGAAATATAATGGATTTAGGTTCTGACAGATATATAGATTTAGAAGAAAATTTGTGAAACTCATTTGTAATCAAAGTTGTTTGCTGGTTTAATTTATTTGTAATAGACGTTTTACACACAACGTTTTACACGTTTTACAACCTTTTACAAATCAAGTTTTGATTAGAAAATGTTGAATTTAATTTGCAAAAGATTGAATGTGATTGATATAGTTTCTCATTTACCGAATCTTTTTTATTACCAGTTTATTTTAAAAAACTATTTTAAATAAGAAAATTGCCAATTCTCCTATTTCATATACCTTTGTCTCGGATTTCATCTTTTAATCACATTTTAAAATTTTTCGAAATTATTGGAGTATAACATGGAAATGGGATGCGTTATTGGTGCGAGACTTGTCAGGTTATTCGAGATTTTCGAGCTTATTCGAGCTTGTTTGAAATTGTCAGGTGTATTTAATAGTTCGATGTTACTTGAGAATCTAAAGCCTATTTGAAGAAAATAATTGTTGGATATTTACGAAATTATCCGATCTATTTGTTCCATTATTATTGCATATCGTTTTGTTGAACATAGCCTTAACTTGCTTAGTAGTATCAGTAATAAAGTGCTCTTTATTTTCGCATATTTAAGATTGAGCTTTCAATCCCAATTCGGGATCATTATCAAAAACTTAATGAAAATTATTTCTAAAATGAGTTCCTAGACGCATTTTATTTGACCCTTTACAACTGTATCTAATACCATTTTTGTATTCGTCAATACACGTTGTGTACGAGGTATTCAAAATCTAATAATATTTTTTTAGTTATTGTGCTTAGCACCAGGCAAATGGAATCTTCGCTAAATTTTATTTTTAAAGTTCTAAAGGTTGTCGATACACTCATTTATATACATAGATACATTCAATTTATTTTAAATAAAAAAAATTGTTGTTTGTTGTGATTTTTTAGTTTTCGTGCCAGTATCTAACGTAAATTATATAATTGTATATCAAAAATATGACTCACAAATTTAGCCGTGAAGGCGCATTTTATTTGACCAAATTCAAGTTGGTATTCATTTCGAAATCGTGTCCCCGCTGAATTTCGAAAAATTATCACGGCTAAAAATGTGACTCGAAACATTTTTGTTATACAACAATTATTTTGTAATTTACGTTAGACACTGGGACGAAAATTAAAAAATCACAATCACCAAACGAACAACAATTTTTGTTATGTCAAAATTCAAAACATCTGTTAGAACTTTAAAATAATATTTAGCGAAAATTCCGTGCTGGTCCTAAACACACTTGCTGCGTTCCATTTAACGTGGCAAAGTACACATAAGTACTTCTGACTGCATGCAGTTACTCTTGCTAAATTTTATGAGTAGTTTGCTTTTTAAATTTATGGCGACTTCGTTACCAGAATATTTAGTAAAACTAATCGGTAAGAAATGGCTGATCAGTTTTCAAATTAATAATTAATTTTCCAACTTTCCATGTTGCACGTAAATTTTTTTAAATTAAATTTTATTTTCGCAACTAATCATAATAATTTTCTGCGTTCCGTTTACCATCTACTCTCAAGTACTTATTTGTACTTTGCCACGTCAAATGGAACGCAGCAAATAACTAAAAAATTTTATTACATTTTGAAAACCACGTACACAGCGGGTATTCACGAATACCAAAATGATATTGGATTCATGGCATTGTTGTTGTAAATGGTCAAATAAAATGCGCCTAAAATTCCACATATAAGGCGCATTTCATTTGACCATTTACAACAACAATGCCATGAATCCAATTCCATTTTTGGTATTCCTGGGGGCCTATTCTCGAATTTCACATCCATTTTCCACATGTGGACATCTGTCAAAGTTGTCAAAAAATGGTTCGAAAATTGTAATTCGTATATAAAACACATGCGGCATTGACATTTTCCTATAAGGGGAATTTTTCCACATGCTTATACCCATTCGGAAATATTCCCTTAGTACCGAAAAAATTCAATTTTTATGAGTTTTGACAGATGTCCACATGTGGAAAATGGATGTGGAATTCGAGAATAGGCCCCCTGAATACCCGCTGTGTACTTGGTTTTCAAAATTAAATAATACTTTTTAGTTATTGTGTTTAGCACCAGACTCATGGAATCTTCGCTAAATTTTATTTTTAAAGTTCAAAAGGTTATCGATACAGTCATGTATCGACATAGACTCAATTTATTTTAACTAAAAAAAATTAGTTGCTTGGTGATTACGATTTTTTATATTTCGTGCCAGTATCTAACGTAAATTACAATATAATTGTATATCAAAAATGTGCCTCAAAAATTTAGCCGTAATTTTTTTTTTGAAATTCAGCAGGGACACGATTTCGAAATGAATACCAATTGGAATTTGGTCAAATAAAATGCGCCTAAAATAATCAAACATTTGTTACTAAAAACCGATTTTTCATGGAAACACACAGCCTACCCAATTTTTCGGAAACCTATTTGTTCCAATTTTTGATTTAAGTCAATGTATTTGTGAAAATTAATAATTTACTTACATACATTCAGGCTTACTAATTTAAAAATAATATTTGAGTAATTTAATAAAGTTTTTACATAAATAAGTATATGATAAACGTAGAGCTATTTAAGCCAAAATAATTACAAATTATGAAGTAACCATTAAAGTAGAATGATAAATTTAGAAATGCACAAAAAAAAATTAGGGAATGGTATAAGATATAAATGTTGTCAAACATAAGAGCAAACGTTGAGGATAATGAGAAATTGAAGCATTATATTAAATGAAGTTATCGCTTTTACACGCACCTGGAAATATATTTTTCTGGTAGGCCATTTAGTTTTACATATTCTGGGCCAACTACAGTTTCCTATCTTGGATATTTGATATTTAAAAATATAAAAAATCGCTTATAAAACCGATACCATACGAATTGAGAAGATCAGGAATACTATAAACTAAGTTAATGCTCTTGAAAGTATTTGCAACTACATTTTTCTGTTAGGCCATTTAGTTTTGTTTAGGTTGCTGAACTTCTCTAGGTATTAACAGTTTTTCACATACCTTGTAACTATAATTTACATATTTATATATTTTCGTATTTGTTTAATTGTAAAGGGTTTTCCAATAGGAATGATACAATTTTAAATGGTTTTAATGAAAACACTGCGTATTATTTTTTGACATTTCTTATGTCATTTGTGTTCAGTAGGCTATGCCATTTAATCGTGGAAAGATACACGCTTCAACAATGTTTAGAAATTGTTAAATTGTTTTATCAAAATCAGTGCTCATTTGTGAATACTAAGAGAAATTTAAGAAGATTTCATGGAGGACATTATTCAGTTAATCGACTCACTATTCGTCGTATTGTAGACAAATTTGAAAGTGAATTTGCTTTACATGATACAAGAGTACCAGTACGACAAAGAAACACAAGAGAATATTGATTTGGTAGCAGCAAGTGTAAAATAAAATCCAAATTTATCGGTTCCACGTCGTTCTCAACAATTAAATCTTTCTCAAACAACAACATGGAGAATTTTAAGAAAAGATTTGTGTTCAAGAACTGAAGCCATGAGACCACCATAAACGTCGTTTATTTTCTGATTTTGCTCTTGAACAACTTGAAAATGACGAACATTTTTATTGAAAAATTGTATTCAGTGATGAAGCTCATTTTTGGTACGGTGCCACCCACCTGCCACACAACCACCTTAAGATTCGATTTATTGAAAATAAAATTTGGTGATGAAATTATCTCAAGATTTGGTCCATCCTCCCAGGTCGTGTGATTTAACACCTTGTGATTTCTTTATTTGGGGATATGTTAAGTCACAAGTTTATGCTGATAACCCAACAACAATTGAGCAATTAAAAATCAACATTGAACGATCAACATAAAACTTCCAACTCGTGAATTTAGATCTTTGTTGCTGTCATATCTGTGCTGATAAATTCTTTTTTCCAAAAATTGTTTTGTCTGTCCAGTATACGTAGCGTTGCAACTACAACGAACTTGGTAAACCACATTTGATTGTTTTTTTAAAGGTACCTTGTCTTTAATTGTGGAAAAGATATTTCCATTTAGGAATCCAATCAAATGTGGTTTACGAAGTCCGTTGTAATCACAACGCTACATATACTGGACAGACAAAACAATTTTTGGAAAAAGAATTTATCAACACAGATATGACACCAACAAAGATCTAAATTCAAATATTAGCGCACTTAACGGCATCTGAAAAAATCAAGTCTAAATTCTCGATAAATAAACCAATTTTAGGAAAAGATCGATTTTGGAAATGTTACATATTAAATCAAGTACAAATTCGATTAATATTGTGGAACATTATGCTTATATTGGGAACTCGTAGGATGTATTTATATAAGTTTTTTGTCTCATACTCATTTTAAATTAAATTCAGTCGTACAACCTTTCCACATGAAATCGTTTTAGCCTGGAAATTTTTTTTTTTTTTTTTCGAAAAATTATCTAGGCTCTGCGTTTCCATGAAATTCGGTTTTTAGTAACAAATGTTTGATTGTTTTATGTGGAATTTTTATATAAAAAGGAAATCATTTTGGAAATAATTTTCATTATGCTTTTGATAATCATCCCGAATTGCGATTAAAAGGTCAAGCTTGAATATGCAAAAATAAAGAGCCCAATAAAATAATTTTGTTTAAGTTTTAGCAATATTAAATTACTTGACAAACAATTCGATATTTACATGAATTTTCGGAATTTTTCTAAATTTTTGTGGGTTTTTTAGATTTTTACAGGCTTTCCGAAATTATTCATTAAGATCTAGTTTCTTCGGTATTATTGAAATTGTTCCGAGATCAATGGAGATTAATCGAATTTTTCTAGGGTTATTCTAGATTTTCCGGCATTTCTAGGATTATTCGAGATTTTTAAAGATTTTCAATTTCATTCGAATTTTTTATGGCAATGGTCTGCGCAAATCTTTGAGTTGTAGGAACTTTTAGAGTTACATATTTAAATCAAAATCATGATAAGTATTTATTTTTTTTTGATATTTCGATATTTCTCCAATTTCCTAGGTTTTCGAAATTATTCAGAAATGTCCAGATTATTTACATTTTACATGGCGGGATTAGCGCGTATAGGATTTCCTTTGGTTTTACATACTCACGGATAAGGCGATATTAGAGAACTTTGAAACACTATGCTACTTTGAAAATTCGACATTGATATCTTTCAAATTATACTCCACATTTGTGATGCTTTATCGATATATTTAGAAATCGTCATAGCATTTAGTTGATTGCAAAAAATTTTGTTTTGTTTGATGCCAATGAACTCAATCACGTGTGGTTTTGTACTCTCGAAATCAGACAGTTTTATTTAATGTGAGGCTGGAAAATAGGAAAAAATAAGTTTTTAACGAAGAATCATTTTTAAGGGCAAAAGAAAAATTTTGCGGGGAGGAGTTGAAATTTGTAGTTAGGCCACTGAATACAGCGATAAAATTAGTGAAAATCACATTTTTAATGACATTTAGACTTTACAATTTGAATTCATTTAAAAAAATACATAAAAAACTGTATGTCCACGAGATTGCTGAGGCAGTGGGCATCTCAAACTTGTGGGCGCTATTCTTTAGTCGAAAAAATGGTTAAGGATATGCGGTCTTCGTGATGGGTGTCACAAATTGTTAACTGCCGATAAATACAAATTCAATAGAACATTTCAATTCAGTGTTAAAGGGCTTTGCGGCGATTCGTGATAAATTAAAATTAAATATTTTCGGCTTTGGACTAAACTGTCAAATCTGAACCGATTACAAGATGAAATCAGTTGTGAAGAGAATCATTGTAATGGATAGGTCCATTTTCCAGAATAGTTGTTTGCATAAATTAGGTTCCACAAATAAGTATGTGTTTCGAAAACAGCCTAAATGTCATCGCACGCTTTTTTGTTTCCAGAAATCGTTTTGAATTAGTCTAGATTGCCTCCAAGGTTGGTACCTTGGCCATATAGTTTCCGCATATACTTGGAAAATAAAAACCATGAGACTACCGTTTATTAGAAACAAACGATCAAATTTATAAGCAGAAAATTAACAAGGAGTTTAAGAGGCCCATAATGAAGGAGATGGTGATGCTGCGACTATTGGGAAAATAATTATTTTGTAGTTCTCTTTTACTGGCGAATCCTGCCAAGCGCATCGCCTTTTCAACATTTACAATAAATCCAAACTGGGATGAAATTAAAAATGAATTATTACCTGGCCAATATTCAAATAATCGGGCAGATCGTATTTATAGAGTATTTTGCCAAAAACCGAATGAATTTCTCGAAGAATTACTTAACCTCCACGTAGTAGGAAAAGTTTTTGCTTTTGTACGTGTCATAGAATTTCAGAAACGTGAAATTCCCAATATTGAACCTAAATCAGATTTGCACAGTGTTGTTACAAAGGTATATCCATGTGGTGCTGAAAATCCAGCTTCACTGTGAATGCAAGAAGGGAAATTGTCCAAAGGGTTTTCTAAAAAACGTCCAACATTTTATTGCGTTGGATAAAAATGGTTTCCTTTATACAAAAGACTAAACAATAGAGTTAGTTACAGAAAACGTGTAAACGGTTTTGAATATGATATCCGTTGGATAGTTTGGTACAACAAACATTTGTGCAGAAGATAGAATGCACATATAAACGTCGGAACTTATTCATCAGTGTTATACCCTAGACATGCTGCGATTAAATAAAACCGATTTAGCGAATTTTTCGAAATTAGTCGCAGTGAGGCAACCTCGATTTTACCTAATCCCTTTGTTTGTACATTGATTACTTAAACTAGTTTAGCTAAATCGGATTTATTAAATCACAGTTTGTCTAGGGTATTAGCAATATGCAAAATCATTTTCCGGCTGTTTTTATACGGGCTTTCGAAATAATAAACACACAATCAATCACAAAATTAAAATTCTGCCTGCTCCTTGGCCATGGGACACCAAAAAACAGTGAGCAGGCTGACGCACGCTAATTTACATTTTTTGACTTTGTACACCATTACGTTTGGAAAAACAAAATGTTAGAAAACGGTTGAGACTGTCTACTTGTTCTTCACTATGTAAAAGGTGCCACCAGTTTTAGTGTGCTTAGAAAATATGATAAAGAAGCGTTGAAGAAACTGTTTAGAAGAAGCATCCAGTGAGACAACTGTTCGCAACGGTGTTAATTCATTGCGGAGGCCTAGCCAGCCACAATTATTGTGAGAAAAACTCAAGTAAGTCTTGGTAAAGCTTTACGCCACGAACGTCAGGTAATACATCCAAATGTAGAGCGAAATGATTTGATATAAATTCAGCTTTGCTAGAAATAGTAAGTTAGTGGCTCCTCCCTTTCAAAATTTCGAGAAATGCCTAAATTGGATGTACGAGTATGTAAGTATGATAAATAAAATTCGAATAATGCAAAATGAAATTCATCAAAGAGAAATAAATGAAACTAATTCTGCGATATTTTAATGATGATTAAAACCCCGATTTTAAAATTATTATGTCACCCCAAACTCTGAAACCGGCGCTACAGACGATATATCGGCAAAAATAGACAGATTTTCATTAAAAATGATTACTGGAACCATACAAATCATTCAATAACTTTGGGTTCACCAAATAAGGGTATATGCCAAACGCGTCAATTTTCCTATTATAAATGACCATCATACAGCAGTTATCAAGGTAACAAAATCTCGGTTTAGTTCAAAAACGTTGTTTCTAATCCCAAACAGCGTTCAAAAACCTATAGTTCCAACATATATGGGAATGTGGCAGACGCGATTATTTTCCTTATGGCCATCAAATGGGAAGTATTAAGCTTTGGGGCAATCCCAGTGATCGGCGTTACAAAAGATATATCGGCAAAAATAAAACGACTTTCATTACAAACGATGACTGGAACCACGAATAGCGTTCAATAGGAGGGAATATGGCAAAAGCGAATTATTTACCTAGTATATGTAGCCATTACACACAGTAAAAAATTTGCATTGAATTTTACACGCTTTTGACAGTGGGCAAATTTGCCTAGCCTATTTGTGCAATTTTAAATGTGTTTTTAAAATTACTATTTTACAATTAAAACTAATTTTTTTAACACGTATTTTACATTAGATTTTTAAATAATTAATAACAGGAAATGTCCGTAATAAAACTTAACAAACATTTAAATATGCTTATTTTGTATAAAATTACAATGTTTAGTCTGTAAATCTTCGTACTATGGGTCGACAATTATCCTTAAGAAATGTGAATATAAGTAATTCCCTTGTAAAATTACGTTGCTGAATACGTAAATTTTCATATAAAGTTTATATTTGGTCTAAAATTGCATGGTATAGTCTGTAAATTTTCATACTATGGCCGACATTATTATCCTTCATAAATGTGAAAATGAATAATTCGCTTGTCGAATTACATTGCTAAACCTGTAAATTTGCATATCAAAACTAGTAATTCAAGGTAAAAATTTTATTTAGAATTACGAACCCAAAAATGTAAAATGAAACCAACTACAGGATTTGAGTAAAAAATTATACATCTTTATTTAAAATCTTCTTGATTAATAATAAAACATTTATATGCACATGTATATACAATATACATACACGATATGTGAGTATATGTATCATTAAATAAAAAATAATAAATGATAATTATTCAAATTGAAAATATCGCAATTTACGTTTAAAAAAATTAAAATACATTTAATTAATTATAATTTTATACTATTTCTTTTATAAAATTAATGACTTTTGCCTTATTATTTAATTTTTGCTTCTTAGATCTGGAGTAATCTGTATTTAAATTGAGGCATACCCTTTGCAATACCTCCAAAGTCTGCGATAGCTGGGAAGGATATTGCAAATTAAATACAAAAAATGCTGCAATTAGCTGCAATACAGCATTCTTTATTGAACAGCTCTGGTAACTTAATATTTGGTTTTCAATTAGAAAATAGAAAATCGTTTCTTGATTTTCGTCATCAGAATCTATGTATAAGAAAAAACAAATAATTAAAATAATTTATTTAAATTCGCAAAAATTTCGCATAAATCTTAAATAAAACCCAATTACTTTTAAAACTTTTAGTTTACGTGACAAGGCCTGAAATGTGTTGGTTTTCTGGAGGAGCCAGAAATTTCAAAACAATATACATTCTCCAAGCTAAAAGTAGTTAGTATAACACAATAGTTATAGTACATTTAATACAACTTAAAAGTTTATTATTGGACAACTTGTACTCGCTCACACAATGAATTTTCAGGTCTTATTACTTGTACCGTACATACACTTTACACTTTGAATGTGTATCGGGTCGGGCATGAATTATACGTGTTGAACTCTGTTTACAGAATTCATTACTGAATGATTCGCATGTACGATGCATATCCAAAATGTAAAGTGTATGATCACCTTTAGTTAACTATGTACATAATTTAATCTAAAGGTATGTATATGAGTTTCATTTCATTTATAAGGTTTTCTAAGGCAAACCTACTTATAATAGCAAAACATGGAGTAGCACTCAGCGCTTCTATTTCATTTTGCGATGTTCCTGCCTGAAAAGAAAATAGAACAGAATAAAAAATTGAAGTTATAGTTAAATTTAGCAAACAACTATACTGGGTATTGCCGTATCATAAATTGTAAATTTTCCTTAAAATGTGAAGTGATTATTTCTAAGACCTTTAAATCTTCGTCTGTGGATAAAATTTCCGATTTTTTCTTTTTTTTTGAAAATTCCAATGTTTTTATTTTCAATTTTTTCCATCTTTCGAAGAATAAATTTTCCTCGATATTCAATAAACTTGTAAAATGATAAATAAGGAAATTCGGTTCCAATAAATGTGGCCAATTTTGTTGGATCTCTGTCATTTTTGGGTTATTTAAAAGATATTTTCTTTGAGCCGCAAAAGTGTTGTTGAATATAGATACAACTTCTTGTCGTAAATTCTCATTATTCAGATCAAGTTTATAATGTTCTTTGAGCCAAATCCGTTTCGATTCAGCATCTTCATTAGTATAGTTGGCATCGTTGTCTTTATTGTAGAAATTTGGGATTCCTTCGGACATATTGAAATGGCGTTTTGTAGGCTTATTCGTGGCGCCATCTTTAGATGTTCGATTTAAGTAATTGTTGTGGTTTAGCAATTTAGTTGCTAAACCAACTGATTCATTGGAAACAAGCTCTCCTTCACTATTAAGTAGACCAATACTTTTCGGAAATGCTGTTAAAAGTTGTTCAGCTACTTTACGGAAGATCGTTTGTGGAATATAGAACGATGTTCGTCGCATATCGGAAACAATACAATGCACGAAATCCGTGTAACATCTACCTAAGGGTTTTCCATCATTTAATAAACATACCAATTCTTCTGGCATTTTGTTTAATGGGATTTGGTAATTTGAAAATAATTTTTCGGCAGTTTTGGTTCCAATATCTGATTTGTCCGAATTTAGTGATGAAATCCTTCCGCTTGACATAGAAATGGTTGCGCTCAAAGGAGAAACAGGGAGTTCAACAAATTGCACATTTACGCTTTCAGAAGTGTTCATCCATTTTATTATGTCACCGGAATCATTAGCACTTGCAGCGACGGGCTGTTGTATGACACTTATTTCTTTCAAATCCGATTGTGAAGGACCGGCTGGAGAGACCCAAGCGATATTTTCTGGAAGCAGCTGAAATATTTCATTTCTCTCGGCAAAATATATAAATACATCGGCGTCGTCTACTTCAGTCCCGTCGCATTCCAGAACCAGCTTCGACCCTTGAATGCCTGTAGCATTTGCTAAAATGGAAGAATAAAATTAAAATACTAAACACTTAATTTTAATATTTCTTTAGTTACCTTTTTGGATGATGTCTGATATACCTCCAGTAAACAGAAAACTTTTTTTTGTGATTCGATCAGCATCCCAAATTTTTACAATTACCCTGACTGATGACATATTAATGATATAATCTAAAGGATAAATAATATTTAATAAATAAGAATAATTTATATTTTGAAATCTCACCAATAACATGGAATTGCCCATTGCAATGTGGCATATGTGACTGGTCCAATTGCATAAGTTATAAAAGGAAAGGGATAGGAAAGGTCGGACGGATTAACTATTATGTCATTTGCATAAAAATTTGTGACTTCATATAAACCCAATTTGTAATTATAAACGATGGAAAATACATTTCCTTGAAAAGCTACCTCTAAAGAATTTTGATTAACTAAAATACATTTAATAGTTAAACAGCTAGCACTTCCATTGATATTATTGGATATTGCCAAAGACTGTCCCAAAGAGTATTTAATATTCTTAAATGTAATCGTAGTTGTCTGAAATGGGAAACTGTTTGCAACCGATGCACACTCTGTATGTGAAAGTTTTGAGACAATAAAATTACTTAAAAATCTTTGGCCAAATAGGGTTGATTGCAAAATTTGATGCCTTTGTGTTAATAATTTAGTTAAATTAATAAAATTTCTACTCTTTGCTGCTATTTGTTTGAAATACTGATGTTTGCTTTCAAACCTCATAGTTGAAAATTTGATTAACGGTCCATATAGTTTAAGCAGTAAAGGATAATGTTGTATGTAATGATGTTTTCGTATTAGTTTATTACTTGGAAATAACGATATTCGTAATTCTAAGTATCTGTCAATCAATCCTTCAACGTAATTAATTTGGGTAAAAGTTGTCGTATGCGATGAAACAATTTGAGTAATTTCCAAAAGTAATAGAATCATTTCCAGTACACTATCATTATCATTTTTAACTTTACCAACAATTACCAACGGTAGTAAAGTAAGTTGATAAAAATTTTGCATTGCATGACCAGAAACCTTTTTACTATTATATTTTATTTCGGGAAAATTAACATTTAATTTTAGGGCTTTTGCTAACCGACCACTAGTGATATTGAAATAGTCGTATGTAAACCAATTAAGATTTACAAAATGATGAATAGCTAAACATAAATCAAGCGGAATTACTCCTTCATATAAATCGTGACCAATGCACGGAGGAAGACCAGTGCTAACATGAAAGAAATTTAATGTATTGAAACACGAATCTTTCTTAACTCCCCTACTAAACTCTACAGATTCTAAATTTAAAACATCTTCATTGTATGAAGACTTTGTTCTTAAATCCCTTCGTGTTCGGAAATTATTTTTAAATTCTGGTAAGGTTATATGGCAATATCTACAAAAATACTCCGCTGAACTAAAATTTTCCATATAACCCCCAATCTGATGTAAACCTAAATTATCGCCACAAATTGCTACCACTGATCCTTTTATAGTTTTTGTATCCTTTTCTTTAATAATAATTCCATTTTCTTCTAATAATTTTAAATCTGATATTACACTCTCAAAAATGGCGTTAAATCCAAAAGTTTTTACGTGTGATTCAGTGCATAACAAACATAGCATTATATTATTTATTTGAGATCTATTATGGACACATAAATTATTAAGAACAAAATAAACACCTAAAAGCTTGTGCTTTGATTTGGCTGACCCCAAGGGGTTGCAAACCTCAAATCCGTCAACGTAAAACAAGAGCTCAATACGATTTTTCTTATAAAAGAATTCGTTAATTTTATAATATAAGCCATCCTTGTAATCCTCAAGTTTCGAATAATTGCTTTCCTGGTTTGAATTAAACTGCAATAAAATTTCGTTGTCTTCAAAAAGTAATTTTAAAGTTTCCAATATTGGGATATAATAGAAAAAACATGATTTATGATAATTGTTTAACCCTAAATTGATTTTACGAGGATTAACCATAGAATGCGAGGCAATATTTTGATTTCGTTTGTAAGTTGACAAAGAACTATTGGCTATTAAATTTAGTTTAGGCAGAATTGAAACTAACAGTTCATTCTTAGAATCATTTGGATTTTTACAACTTTCAAAATGCTTGTCTATAATTTCACAAACTTGTGTCGTTAACAAATCTGAACAATAAACAAGTTTGTCACAAATTATAGAAATTACACGTTCTGGAATATTATATTCACTTTTAAGTTTTAATAATAAATCTGTAGTGACACTTTTAATATCAATTGCAGTGTCTTTAATTAATACTTTTTTCACAGGTAAGCAATTTTCTTTATGATTAATTAATATTGTTTGTGCTTCTGGTGTTGCAAATTGATTTTCTCTTGTAGGACTGCACGCGATTTCTTTTCTTAAAAACTTAATTTTATGAAATAAATTTATGTGATTTCGAAAGGTTTTTTCCTTTATAAAGTTTCTTAAACAACCAGCAATGGGACATTTGATTTCAACACCATGTGAGTTTCGTAAATGATTCATCAGATGACGCAACAAATCTTCTAAAATATCAAATTTAAAAGAACAACCCTGTTTGGCACAAACATAATTTCTTCCTATTTTCGTTATTGATTTTGATGTATTTCTGTGATTTCTATAAAAGTGTGATCGGAAGTTATTAAAATTATGGAACACTTTTTCACAATTTGTAAACAAACATTTGAAAATGGCGTCTTTGTCTGATTTGTGAATTTTTAAATGAGAACTGTATTTAGGCAAAGACCCACAAACTTTAGCACAATTTAGGCAAACAAACATTACAAAATAGGTATTTAAGTTAAATTAAAAGGAAAAATATTATTATAGGAAAGATGGATTTAGAAGAGCAACATATCCAAATTGGTTCACTGAGCACGTGTGTTATTATTTTTCCTTATTAAATTCGTTTCGGCGTAGGTATCTAAATTTGTAGGGGGCTACAACATGAGTTTTTTTTTTAATTAAATTTAAATAATTATTTGTGTATACATACCCGATCAAACCACTTTCACCACTTAATTAACTATTATATTAACTAATATTTAATTCCAAAAATAAATTAAATTAATATTTAATTCCAAAAATATTATTTTTTATAAATACACAACAAAACACACCACACCGTCTGCATTCAATGAAAAAATATAGAATAATGAAATGATGATTGTGCAGTTGTGCTTTGTGCATCATTCTCGTTATGTTTCGCTATTTTTTAAACGAATTCTGCCGATGTAACCTAAATTATATAATAGTACGTATAATTGAATACTTATTCTATAATTATTAATTTTTTATGGTAAAAATTACATGAAATATCATGTAATAATAAATTAACGGATCTTCCTTTATGTCTTTCTAACAGGAATTTCGACACTTTTCTTTAGGTGAAATTTAAAATAACAAGCCATGTTTAATAATACGTCTCAAAATCAATATATTCACAATTTTTGGATGTAATTTTCAATTAGAACTTAAAATTACTCCAAAAAGCGTGTAATATTACGGCCACAATATTTCAATATTAATTTATTATGGAAATTTACAATCAAAATGGATTGTTGAGCTATATTTCATGTAAAATTTAGTAAATTGTGTAATTTTACGAGATTTTTGTTTTTTTATCAACAAAACCATGTAAAAATTGTATTGAAAATTCAATTTTTTTTTTACTGTGCATGGCATATACCAACCTTGATAACAATCTCTGTGATCGGCTCAACAATAGTCATACATCGATAAAAATATGGTCATACATCGATAAAAATAGACAGATTTTTATTAAGCTGTGTTGGCCATCACATGGCAAGTACCAATTTTGGGGGCAATCTATGCGCACGGTACAACAGACCATATATCGTCAAAATAGATCGATTTTCAATAAAAACGTTGACCGAAACCACAAAAAGCGTTTTTTAACATTTAGCTCCATCACATATGGGGACATGGTAAAAGTGATTATTTTCCTAGTAGTATATGTGGCATTTCTATGGCAAGTACCAACCTTATAGGTAATTTATGTGATCGGCACAACCGACGATATATGAAGCAAAATAATTTGGATTTTATTCAGACACGATATCTCGAACCATACAAAGCGTTCAAAAGCCTCTATAGTTCCGCCAGATATGATTGATAGTGAGGTATGAGATTCAAACGATAACTCGAACCACACAAAGCGTTTAGCAATCTTTAGTTCCACCAGATATGGGAATGTGGCGAAATCGATTATTTTCCTGATATATGTGCCAAGTAGCAACCTTGGGGCAATCTCTGTGAACAGCACGACAGACGATATATCGGGCATCGAAACGTGGTTTTTGTTTAAACACGATAACGGGAATTACACAAAGCGTTCAAAAAAATGTATTAGTTCCCCCATATGATGGATGTGAGATATGAGATTATTTAGTTCCACCAGATATGGGAATGCCTTGGGGACAATCTACGTTGCTTTTTATTTTCAATTATGTATTACAAAACTTGGTTCATATAATTGTTTTTAGTTCATTGTAGCATTAAAAAAAATTAATAAGAAAAAAACTAAATCCGTCAACATTTTACACTTTTTCTATGATTTCTCGTATTGAAATGCTTTTTTATATTTAATTTAGTGAGGACTTTAATAACGCACTAGAAGATACTCGCCAGTGATTGTTTTGGGAGCAATATTCTATGGGTATCCTAAAAAGTAGTGAAACTAACCTTTCTAGCGATTATTGTATTTTTGATCGCTTTGCTCGGGTTTGACCGTTGTCCAGATATACTCTTGTTCAGACTCTAATTTGTATAGATGAGTCAGCTGCTACTCAGTAAGTTGTTACTCGTTCCCGTTTTTGACCGATAGTCAGCGAATATTCCTCCGAGATTTTTCTATACGTTCTTTTGAAATGTTTAAGATGTCAACAACCTCACTTCACTTTCCGATCATTCAATTCCGATGTTGTCACCTGGTTTGGTCTTCCGCTGTATTCATCATCAAAAACACTTGTACCATCAACTTTAAATTCACTGACCGAAAATCGGACAGTTTCATAGGATGGTGTATATTCGCCCTAAGTAAGATCCGGGATCGGTACGTAATTCTGTTTTAAAAAATTCTGTTTTTACAAAATTCTGTTTTTTCGAAATTTTTGTTTCTCGAAAAATTCCGTTTTGCAAAATTCTGTTTTATAAAATTCTGTTTTACAAAAATTTGTTTTTTTAAACATATTAGTGGTCACTAACTTATTCATCAATTATCTACTCAGATAAAATATTTACTGTTCGGTGCTGAGTCCATTGTTATAGAATATTTTGTATAATGGTGGGCTTAGATATCGCATAAGTGAGGAAGCAAAAGCTGGGGGAGTTGCGGTTAAGTTGGTTGCCAAATTTAAGGCTGAAGCATAAAATATTTGTAACGAGGTCATAGACTTTATCCAACAGTGGTTATCTAAGATAGGACTGATGTTAGCCGAACATTAGACGGAGGTGGTATTTATCTCGAGCAGGAAAAGGCGGGAAACCATTGCCATCCATGTGGATAACTCTAAGATCAGGCTTAAAAGAAATATGGATGCAGCATACCGACAGTGTGCGCAAAGATTGATCCGTATATTTCGCTCGGTACCAGATGGTGCGGCATATATAGTAGCGGGAATGTGACAAATCGATCTATTGGCAAGGAAGCGATACAAGCTACTCCTTAACGGATCTCAAACAACGGCTAGAGTAAATCGTAATCTGAATGGCAACAACGTTAGAACGAACGAGATAAGGGATGATGGACATTTTACCTTTTACTTGGTTAAACCGCCAACAAGGTGAAGTTGACTTCCATCTGAAATCTGACCCAGCTGCTGATCGGGCATAGATATTTCAGTACACACCTGTATTGGTTCGGACACGACGATATGTCCAAGTACCCAAGCTGTAAGGGAGAGAATCAGAAGACGTGTTTTTCTTTTGCCCGACTCCGGCGAACATCAACTTATGTATGGTGGGCTCAAATAATTACTGGTCTGCTATTTGCAGCTTCGCAACAGAAACTTTGGTTAAGTTACAGTGCCTTGAGCGCGAGAGGAAAACCAATAGTGCTTCATAACATAAACATAATAAAGAAGGTTCAATCAAACCCCACCTCCCAAAGAAAATGAAACCGGTAAAAATCCGGCACTACTAATTACACGGGCAGACAGTGTATTTTGAAGGTTTTCACCCACCTACAGGTAAAAAGACACACACACACACACACCCAAATAAACCTTCACACACTCTCTTACAAACACACAAACTTACAGGCACACATACACACACACCTATAAATACATGCACACACTCACACATGAACACATATACACATATACGCACAAACATCTCGTACAGTTACACAGATACGCATACACATCATGAAACCTAAGGTTTTCTAATTCTTCAAAAAATTAATTTCTTGCAGAAATATATGAAACAGAATTTTGTGAAACAGAATTATGTAACCCAGAATTATTTAAAACAGAATTTTGTAAAACAGAATTATATAAAACAGAATTTCGTACCCAACCAATAAGATACTTTTTGATATGGTTTGCTGATAAGCCTTTCAAATATGTACATTCTTTAGGAATTGCAGAATATGTAAATTTTGTTTCTTGTGAAATGCAACAGCATTTTTTTGCCAAATTTTTTTTTTTTTACCCATGTAGGATTTATAGCTGACTTGTGAGGTACATGGGCTAGTTTGAGAAATAGTTGCTGACATTGACTGATCTCTAAATGATAGCTCTCGTGTTATCTAGAGTTTTTTAAGTGGCTACAACAGTTATTACTCATCCTTTATTACTGTTCTTGTCGAACATTAAGGCAGAACAAGATTCATGCTTATATTACATAATTTATATCTTTATAGATAACTTTAACATTTAAAAAATCAAAAACATTTTAGCAGTCCTTGAATGCACTTGTATAATGATTAATTATTTCAATGAGAAGATCAAATTTACCAGTTAACACCTATGATATACAAACAAAACAAGAAATATAAATTTGCGAGGGCGGTTGCGGTTTCTATAAATACTACTCGTCTAAACAACAAACAGTAATTTGTAGTATTAGTTGTCACTAAAAAATTTTGAATTTATAAAAATCTAGTTCAAGTTCAACATGTAGATATTTAGATATTTAGAAGTGTTGAGTATGCATGTACAAACAAATACGAATAGTATAGTTTCGTGTGACATTGAATTTAACACAAAAATTTATTACTTTTATTTGTGATATACACAACTCAATTAATATTCAATTAATGCGTATGTAATTAAACTAAATAAAACATTTTTATGCTGGTTTTATATTGCATGAACCATGTATTCTAAAGGAGATTTATAATTTTTCTTATCAAACACGTGTTTCTATGGTACCTAAATGATGGATTTGTGTATGGTGTTTTATTAAGTAATTAGTTCCGATAAGCATTATACGAGTTTCTAATCTTCAGATTGACCCCTATATAAAGACAGCGTGATAGTAAACTAAACACAGAGTGAAGGTTAAAGAGTGAATATTAAAAATAAATGTTTTCGACATACTTTTTGAAAGTGAAGCTTTCAGAAAAATAAGACAGAAAAGGATGCTTTGGCATAATATTGCATACTAAAATCGACCAAATTTTTAAACCTAGGTTTCAAATAAAATTTACATACATATATCGAATTTGTACAAGCTGTAACAAGCTAGAACTAGCTACTAATAGCAAACTATATGAAAAATTTAAAATGTCGGTGTAACCCATTTTTGACAAGAGTTGCGTTAACGCAAGACCAGACATGCTTTACGTGTTTTTCCACTTACAAAAAACAAACAACATTTTTCCCGTTAAATTCATAACAGTTATCCTTGTGTAAATAAAGATAACTGTTATCAATTTAATGGGAAAATTGTTTGTTTTTTTTTTAATGGAGAAAAGCGTAAGCATGTTTAGTGTTGCGTTAGCGCAACTTGTAATAATGGATTCAACAATAAATAAATAAAATTTAGATAAGGTGGCCACTTGTGTCAAAGCTACCTAGGTTATACAAAGGTATAGTCTAAAAAACGAAGATTTTAAAAGGGATTTTAGAAACGAGGAAAAAACCCAACATTTCATATAGGTATTGTAAAACATTTGGATGTATGTGAAGTTAGCCCAGACTTTCATCACAGAAAAGAAACGAAATATCATCTGGCAACACTAAAGGTACAACGTTATCCCAGCCCAACATTATTTCATACGACATAATTTACTCTATCCCAGAAAATAAATTTTGCTTTTATTTATAACATATTTTATTAATTGCAAAAATTAAAATTAAAATATGTTATATGGGAAATTATAGAAGGAAATATGTAATAAATTTTAAAGAAAAGGGCCTTAAGGTTAGAATAGTACCGGGATTTCACCGGGATGTTTCTTTTCCGGTATGCCATTCGATTTGGCATTGCATTATATAACTTCATTAATCATATCAAGATTATTTGCATATTGAGACTGGCACTATAATTATTTAAGTTAGCATAGTACCGACATTTTCTGCAAACCGAAGTGATTTGGCTCTGAAGAAACATCCCGGTCGTCCCGAGGCCAAATCGCTCCCATTTGTATACAATTTTAACACTATGCTAATTTAAATAAGTATAGCACCAATCTCAAAATACAAATCATCTTGATATGATTAACGAAGTTAGATAATATAATGCCAAATCGAATGGCATATCGATGGTTTCCGGAAAGAAACGTCCATATTTTAATTTTAATTTTTGCGATTAATAAAATATGTTATAAATTAAAGGAAAATTTATTTTCTGGGATAGAGTAAATTATATCGTATGAAATAATGTTGGGCTGGGATAACATTGTAACTTTACAGTTGCTAGATGGTTTTTTTTTCTTTTCTGGGATGAAAGTCTGGGCTGCCTTCACATACATACATTTGGGAAATTACTTTCTTGGTATAGACAAATTTTTAAATGTAAAACGTTACAAATTCTCAATTAAGATCTCTAAGATATTTCCATAAATGTTTGAATTTCAACATATATGAACACGGTTAAGATAATCTTATAATGATAGGTTTATTTAACCCAAAATTTATGAAACTTTCAGAACAAGAGCAAAAAAATTACCTTCTGGAAAAATTCAATATACAAGTTCAGAAATTGTAGAAAAAAACAAAACAAATTCACAAAACATTAGCATCAACCAATGCAAATTTTTTGTCTTCTCGTGCAGTTACAACAACAACATTTTTTAACTAATCGTTTTTGCCTTAAATTTCTTATTCGTCCGTTGTTTTATTTCTAAAATTGGAAAAACATAACTAGAGTTCTACGGTTGTATAACCCCATGGATAACCCCTTTTTTGTATGAAAATTTCTCTTCAGTTTCTTTTCTCTTGATATTACATTCTCTTTGCTTTTAGTCAAGTGTTTGACGGTTTCTCCGTCAAAAAAATCGCCTACCTACATTAGTGGTAATATTTTTATTTGAATATCTTTAGTGTGGTAAGTCCCAATACAACATTGCCTGTTTTGTGATACCTTTGGTTTAATTTATTTATTTAAGTAAAGAAATCGATTTTGTCATTAACATTTCATATAAAAAGACACAATCACCAATTATTAAAAATTCAAATTAATTTAAAACAAGGCAAGAAATTATAAAAATTAAAAAATTAAAATGGTGTTCTTCAAAGTTGAAGCTGTCAGAAAAATTAACCATAAATTTAAAAAATTGGTTTTCACATTTTTTGAAATTTGTTTTTTGATAGATTAAAATCGAATTGATCGATTACACAATGTCCTGCTTGGAACGGATCGGTGACATATTCCCGAGGGACAAAATCCCGCAGGACAGAATCCAGAGGGACAAAATCCCAAAGATACAAAATCCCGAGGGTACAAAATCCCAAAGGTACAAAATTCCTTAGGATACATAATCGCGAGGGTACAAGATCCCGACGATACAAAATTCCGAGGGGACAAATCCCGAGGGTACAAATCTCGTAATCCCGAAGGCCGCTCCTTCTGGTGAGGGAACTACTCTTAATACAAAGTTTTAAATTCCATATTGACCAAAATCCAGTATTTTTTTAATTTCCAGTAATACAAAAACAAGTGTCATATAATTCAGTATTTTAAAATTCAAAGTTACAAAATCCAGAATTACAAAATTCAAACAAAACAAAATACATAGTCTTTATTAAAAAATACATTTCATACGGTATCAACAAAATTTTGAATCAAGCCAAAAATATCAAATAAATATTTACCGTTATTTCGAGAATTTTTTTTCAAATGCTTCAGAGAGAAAGAGAAACTGCGAATAGATAAGATGCATTGTCGTGTGTGTGTCCAGTTCCATTTTGATTATTTTAAAATAAACAAGTGAATTTTATTAAAACAGTGCCATTATTAAATTTATTAAAATGAATATTTCGGTTATACAATCCAACAAGGGGAAACCTAAATTATAAATATGGTATGTAGATGGGTATGACTAAAATGAATGATAAACATCAAATACGAAAAGCTCCTTCGGAGCATTCTCACGAACCCCAAGCTTTTAAAAAACACGTTGCAGAAAGTAATGAAAATGTGAAAAGAATGGCTAAATCCAGTGATTTACGTCCTTCACAAATTATTCGTGAATCAATTGTTGATTGTCGTGAAGAATATCGTCCCTACTTACCAAGTAAAAGAGCACAGAATATTAAAATTAATAGAAGCAGATCATCTGCCGTTAGAGAACCGGAAACATTAGCTGATATCAACATTCCGGAAACTTTAAAATATCTTGAAGGAAAGCTTTTTCTGCTATCGGAGAAGGATTTTAATGACAATAAAATAATAATTTTAGGAACAAAACATACATTTAAAATTTTGTCAGAATGTAAATGTTGGCTAATGGATGGGACGTTTTACGTTGCTCCGTCAATGATGCGGCAGGTTTTCAGCATCCACGGTTATGTTGATGGTCAAGTAATGCCATTAGTGTTTGGTTTAATGAGCACAAAAAGTAAAGAAGGACATTCAGAATTCTTTTATGAGATTTGTTGCTTAGCCTGCGACTGGAATATAAATCTCAATCCAGAAAGGATTATAACAGATTTTGAACTGGAATTGTTGCAGCAGCTAAAATATATTTTCCGGACGTTGAATTTAAGGGATGTTTCTTCCATTTCAGTCAAATTATTTGACGTAAAATTCAAAAAGAGGGACTTGCTACTAAATAAATAAACGGCAACAACGAAGTATTTAGTATACAAGTCCGAATGATAAAAAGCCTAGCCTTTGTTCCAGCAGAAGAAGTCTCTTACTATTATACGGAATTGAATAACAGTATTGTAGACAAAGATCTTAAAAAAATTAGTAAATGGTTCCGTTCCAGTTATATTTCTGGGAGTAATAATACTTCTAAATCAAGATATAATCCAGAATTTTGGTCCGTAGCAGCTTCTCCGAAAACGCATTTTCCGAGAACTCAAAATAGCATTGAGGCTTGGCATCGTCGCCTTAAAGTTGTTGTTGGGAAAAAAAAATCCAGGTGTTTATCAATTAATTAAAGACTTATCAAAAGAAGCTCTTATTATAAAAACTAACATTGAAAAATTAAAATCCGGTTGGATTCCACCAAAATCAAAATCAAATATCGAATGGCATAAAAGGCTTAAAAGAGTTATTAAGAAACGATGTTCAACCGACAAACTAAAATATTTAAAGCGCATTGCTCAGAATATTTTATTCTAATTTTATATTTAACTAGTTAATGTTGAAATTATTTAATTGAATTATTGTTTAAAAATTATTGCTAACAGATTCATTATTAAATACTTATAATTATTTTTGTTGAAGTTTTATCATTTTCAAATTAGAAATCATAATAAAATAATTAAGTATGTTCCTCCATTTCCACAACATTTAATTGCTTTTTTTATAATTACCTAACTTTTTTTTTAAACTAGCATATGCGGAAAATGGACTTTTTGTTTTGTTTTTATAAATCCAGTATTTTAATCAAATCATGCGCATAATTTGATTAAAATACTGGATTTATAAAAACAAAGGATTTTGTAATACTGGATTTTGTAATTTTAGATAATAAATACTGAATTTTGAATTATTGGCTTGCTTTCATTCTGGATTTTGCAATACTGAATTCTGAATACTGGATTATGTGTACCCGATTTTGTTATATTGAAATATGTGGGTAACCCTTCTGGTGAAGGAAAATTTTAATTTAAAGTAAAATAAAAATAAAAACCGGGATTTTTATTTTTGCGGAACCGGGGTTTTTAAAGCAGGATTATGAAAAAATGGAATTTAAAAAGCGGGATTTTTTGGGCACGATTTTAACTAAGCGGGGTTTTAAAATGCGGGATATCGTCGTTATGATCTTTTGCAACCATCACTATTTTCGATGTTCGATTTTTCGTGTGTATACATACATCTTTAAATCAAGGTAAAATTGCACCAATTGTGCAACAATTAGATTTTAGAATTTTCATAGGCTTGTACCCTACGGATTTTGTATCTTCGGGATTAAGTATCCTCGGGAAGACGTCTATTTTCAAGGGTGCAAATTTTATATTCTTTGCATCTTGCTAAATATGGTGGTAAATGAGCCACATTTTGAAAGAAAGGTTTGTTATAGTCATATTCCCAGCCAGTTATTTTCAACAGAAATATCAAAAACTTTTTTTGAATGCTTTCAATTGTTTTGATGCATATTCCACTTGAGATCTTATATAAGCGAAATATAGCGCCAGTAAAGTTTGTATATCCCTAAACTCCCCCGTAACAGCCAAACATAGAGTTTGCTTTAGCAATACAGTTATCGATGCGCCTGTTAAAACTTACGTTTTCGACGAAGGTGTCTAATAAATAAGGAATCTCCTATACTCTTTGAACTACATTGTCATTGATGATGTATGTAGTTATTATCTGATTCCTTTGACGATAAAAAGACATAATTTTGCACTTCTTGATGTTTAAGTGTAATAAGTTTTGATCGCATCACTCACTAAGTCTATTGAGGTCATCTTGCAATAAGTCAGCATCAGAAATTTGTTCAAGCATATTTATCAGCATCAAATAACGGGGTTGTAACTTGAGAATTGTTCATAATGAGAGACTTTAAAAATTTGGATGACTCACCAGTAATCCATCCAGACGATAAAGCTCGGTATCTATAAAACCCATTTGATATTGGGGCAAGAGCAGTTTGTAACATAATCCAAGGCCAACTTTAACTTGTCTACACATCAAATACTATCAAAAGTAATAAGAATATAGAGAAAAGAAATTTAAGAATTTTGGAGCTAACATGGCCGAACAATGTTGATCAATTTTAAATTCTCCCGTTCGACTCCGTGGGTTGTAAATGTGTGTGCTTTTTTTATAAGCATCTTCTAATTGCGACAATACATTTTGCTGTGATATACTAAAGCCCGATATATATAAAAGCCGTAAGCATCAGAGCAATTTTAAAAGAAGCTAATTAATTAATTAAGGGGGATACAGTTTACGATTTCCCATAAAACAAAGGCAAAATTGAACATTTTTGATTCAAATTTTGTGAATGAAAACTAGTCGTAACATAAAATATGTTCAGGCTTATATTGAAATCAAACGTTTTAGTGTGAATCTCTGTTGAGAGTGCAGAATTCACAGGCCGACCCATTTTTCATGTGAGAACTATAGGCTGCCATGAAGCAATGCAATGTGCAGGTGGTCTACGCAAAACAGATCTATAGCCGTACGTCCTCGATTTGACTACTGCGTAAGGTATAACGTAAAAAGCGAACTACCAAAGAAACAACACAAAAAACCTTTTAGTATAACATATTTTAAAACCAATAACTTAAATTTAGTAATTTGTGTCTATGTGAAAAAGACAGTATAAACTTATAAAAACGAAATCAATGACGAACGATTTTATTTTGTAAAATAAATACATAATTTAGTACAAATGTTTCATTATAGATGGGGTATTTACTAATTCAACATTTTCTTTTAAACAAAAATAAAAATTTACATTTAAAACTGCGACCTTTATTTTATTGTACACTTGAATATACGTTGTACGGTTTTAATGTTAAAATAAAATCTACCTAAAATAAAAATTGAGGAAACTAATTGTTTCCAATATAATAATTTAACGGTTTCCCTAATAGTCATTTATGCAAACCGCTTAAAGAATTAGTGGCATCTGTAGTTTACCAAAAAAATTACATATTTCGGTAACTATTTCTGAACGAATCACTTATAAAAATTAATAACGCGTTAGACATGTTTTCGCCGGATTTGTAAATTTATTAAATATTCAGGCTATACATAGAAGTATAATATAAATTAATTAAATTGTGAATACTAATAATAAGTATTAACATTGGTTAACACTTAAAAATGTAATAATTGTAGTATAAGATTTGAATACCTTTTGTTAATTTCTTTTGTAGAAAGATTTAAGAATAAAGCCATTGGCAACATTTAAAAGAAGTTATGCATTCCTTTGAGCTATTACATTTAAAGCGGTATTCATTTAAACTATTTTATAGTTGAGGTTTAGCAGTGCTTAATTATAGTAATTATTTCAGCTTTCAGTGCGTCAAAGTTAATTTCTGGAATGATTAGCTAATTAACTTATTAATTTAAGTTACTACTACTTACAGTTAATCTAATAACTTATTTCAGAGTTTTGCCTGCAATTCATACCGGCCCCAACGACAATCTAATCAATCAATCAATCAATTAATAATAAGTCGTACAATGCCTCACATAGCATAAAAAAAGTAAATGTTTCCCCTAACACAATTTCGATGAACTGTTTTACTACACTAAATTGTAATACAGCCTTTATCTATTTACAATAAATAGTTGTCGACAAATAATGAAGAATAATTACGCCTAAATGTCGATTGCATCTTATACACATATAAAAAACCAATTTTTAATGTAAGCAAGAAAAAAATAATAATATTTATAAACAAATATGTAAAACGAAACATACAAAAAATTTCGTTATATAGTCAAACAACCAATTTATACAAAAAAATATTTATCTCATTCAAGTTCATCATATTCTGAGTCACTACGGCTAAACATATGATTATTTACTGGAGAGTCAAATTTGAATTATAAACTAATAAATTTTACAAATCAACCACCCACATAGTCGGTCACATGTCATCTGCTATAAAAAAAAGAAAGAAATCCAAAGTATAATTGCTATTAATAACCAGTTTTCTCTTTATAGATATCAAGTGAATTCTTATAAAGTTTAACAAACTGACAAAAACGACAATATTTTTGGCACGTCTTGGTTAGCTTTAGGAGGAAATAACTATTATTATAATAATGCAATATGTAACATTACAAATATGTAATTCGATCAATTTTTTTAATGATTTTTAATCATTTCCGTTCAATAAATTTTTGCGTGCCAAATTAAATTGCTGTAGTCGATTCGAAACGATTGCACTAACAATCGAAACTGTTTTTCAATTCACTTGAAATTAATAAACCTCTCATGAACTTTGTAAAATATTGATAAAATCTTTTTTTTTTTTTATTATTATTATTCATAAATTAAAATAAATAAGTTTTAAGAATTTTTGGTGATTTGCATTGTGTTTTCAAATTTTGCTTTGTATTTAATAAGATTTTGCGTGAGTGAAAGTTTAATCAACTAATTATCATAAATTTTATTTTTGTTTGTTTGTTTTTTAAGTAAATTCACAAATAAGTTTGTTAGTTAAGGTGGAAGAACAGCCGATTAATTTTTGGCACAAATGAAAACTATAGGGTGGGCCATAATTAAATGAACGATGTGTTTGTTGAATAATTCAGTAATTAAAAAAAAAAAACTGAAATGGCCACCTTTGCATTGATGCTAAAGACACTTCGGCTCGTTCTTGAGCACTGTTTTTGACGTGGCTCAGTGTTTTGATCGAAATTTTGAACCTTTCTTGACGAATGTTGGTTTTTAGATCGGCAAGAGACGATTGATGTTTACCTTGCTTTTGAGTGGTCAAATGATAGCGCCGATGTGAATGGTCATTGTTTGAGCATCTTTGTATCATGTGGCATCATCATGTTGAAAGTTAAGGCCTTCGATCCACACCAAGTGCGCCCACTTCTTGTGCCAAAAATTCGCGCACCTTAGCTCTATAGCGATCACTATTGTCAGGAACAGCTTTATTACCCATGCCTCAAAAGAAGTACGGCTCAATGTAACTTTTCGTCGAATTGAACTTTCGTAAATAATTGTGGGTTTTCGGTTCTCCAGTAATGACTGTTTTGAAGATACAAGTGCAGGTAATATTCCAACTGCGATATACGCTTTCTTGTTTATGTACTCTTCTCACTTTAAAATTCTCATTTAAGCAGCCCGTACCGCTGTCTACCACTACATTTTGCATATGTCACAGAATAACTTTGAAGAAACGTTGTAGATAAACGCCTCTGGGTTCCCCTATCCGCTGCTCTTACACAAAGATATTAATTTTTTAAAAACAAGTTAAGCATTTCTGATCGTTCTTTTCGCTTTCATTGAAGAATCAAACCGGACTCAGAAATATCCAGAAATACGAAAATTGGGTCATCTTTGATTTTAATTATTCCTCGCTCTGTAGTTATGTGATAAGGTATTCAAAAATTCAGGTAAAAGATTCCATTTTAGTTCTCGATTAAAACGAATTTTCTCAGAATCCAACTTCGAAATTTAAAACGACTCTCTTCTTTTTCTATGGTAGCCATTTTTAATGGAATTAAGGGTATAACTAATCTAACCACACATTCGGCCCAAAATCTGCTTACACGCAGCATCTCACAATATTCAGCATCGGGTTTTGATTAATCGTGATATGAGGGGACCATAATAAATTGAGTGAAAAATAATAAAATATATCACCAAACGAAATAAGTAGAAAAAAATAGAGATGTGGCCAACACACGACTTTTTTTGACGAACAGAAAATTTTGAGATATTTTATTTTGTTTTTATAATTTTTTTTTTTTTAGAGTAAAATTCACTGGGACCTCCCAGTTTACCAGAAAAGAAGTTTCAGTTCAATTGGTTAAACCATTTGGGCCGTAGAGAGGACACAGACTGATATACTGACAGACAGACACCATAGAGAAACCCTCTTTTTCGGACTCAGGGGACCTCAAAAAACAGATAATTCTCGAAAAATCTCAAATCTCTCATAAATCTTACTTACGTAAAAGAAAGTAAAATGTTACATAGCCTATTTTATCTACACTTAACCTTTTTGTGTTAAAAAATATAATTGATTATGGACGTTAGGATTTTTGCACTGTCAATATTACTGAGTGATTGTCGTAATAGTCAGTTGACCTTCGGGCAATCCCGGATTCAAATCTTGGATGGACATGATTTTTTTATTGCAAAATTTTAATTCATTTTATTGACCGTTTTGAGGTGTGTCATTGGCAATGGCAGATTAACACTCCGATTCAGGCATATTCCCGAAAATAATGGCAAATTACCTACAAATATGTATGGGAAGGGAATATTTTCAGTAAAGTATATTAGCAAAATATAGGCCCGAATTTATAGTCGTAACTATTGCTATTATTATTGCAACAATTTTCGAAAATCATTACAAAATCATGTGTAAAATTAGATACGAATTTCGAATTTCTTAATTGTTTTATTGTTCCGGGTGTGTCCTGCTTGGTGGTCGGTCGAGGGTAAATACACTCAATATACAGAATGTTTCTTTGTCAAAAATAGTTCACTTATCTGGGTTACTGTATGTTATTGACCGGTTCAGCTACGTACTTCAAACACCTGCCATGTTTGATATAGCCATGGTAGCAAAAATTCTGATGAACAGGACAAAACCAAACAGATGAAAGTTGGTGTATCGAGACATAAAAAACCACACATCGCTTATAAAAATCGTAGAAAAAAAAGAGAAATTACGGGAGTGAGGGTAACAACTGTGTGTTTGGTGTTGTGGAAATCGGTTAGTTAATTATAACGCTAACAAACTAAAAAAAGAAAAAGATAAAATTCATTATTGAATTTGAGCGTATAAACCGATCTTTATGTTTTAAAAAAACCGATTGTGGTGTGGTGTTTAAAACACATAATTGACACTTGGAGACCTTAACCTTGGAAAACGTGACCAATAGCTTATCTAAGTGATTTTTTTTTTAAAGTTAAAATACTAATGATTAATGAATATAAGAAATTTATTAAAGAATGCAAAATCATAGTTAATTAAAAGTGTAAAAATAGTTAAAAGCAAATTCGAAATTACACACTCCGGATATTCGTGTCCAATATTTATGGTGGTTTCTAGTAGCATATAGGCAACTGTGCCAGCGAGAATCATTCATCGGAGCGGTTTGTGGTAGACGGTGGTGCCATAACTGACATCCGCGTTAGCGTTACCAACGTATTTCCGGTGACATGTGATGTGGGAGAGACTCGTTATCAACCCTAGTGTATGGATGAGGAGGATCAGTTATTGAGTCGTAAATACAACTGTAGTTTTAGTTCTTAAATTAATTTATTTTTTTTGTCATTGTTTTGTGGTATAGCAGATTTTCCAATTTAACTTATAGATTATATGAGTAGTATATTCTATAGATTCAGTCAATCGTCGGGTTTCTCACGAGCTCGGAGGACAGTTATCGGCAGTTATCTCGTCCGGATATACCTGCAAGTGATATTCCATTAATTGTGATTGAAACAACAGAATCTATACGTATTCGATTACCCAACTATTTAATTTTGCTTTGTATAATTTTACTTGTTCATACTTGGTGTACTCTACTCAATCGTTTTGTCTCTCATTTGTGCAATGTTATCACATTAAATAAAAGGCTGTTATACATAATGTTAAACGAAAGTCCAATGTGTTA
The DNA here is from genome assembly GCA_958295665.1 of Tipula vernalis. Classification (NCBI taxonomy): domain Eukaryota; kingdom Metazoa; phylum Arthropoda; class Insecta; order Diptera; family Tipulidae; genus Tipula; species Tipula vernalis. The sequence goes on from OY282558.1 coordinate 300,941,030, forward strand.
ATTTTTTTTCTCAAATTCCAGGGAGTAACCATGGCGTCTGCAGTATAGTGCGTTCGATTAGATATTATGGTTTAAAGTAGATCCATTGCAGCTCATACGGCCCTGGAAGGGCACCACACCGACCCACCCCAGACTGAGCGATAGCCGCAGGTGGAGACTCCGGGGCATTCTGTTAACGGTACCCCGCCTGTATCGTATGCGGTATCGTTACAAAATCTTCTAGTGAGGTTTATAAAAGCGAAAAGTGTTACTATAACAGTAGTTATAGTTGTAGTAATTGATTGATTGATTGATTGATTGTGAGTGTACGGCCAAGCATTATAGCAAGTCTCCCGGACTCCCGGGCACACACCGTACACCCGTTTACACATAACAAAACCGAAGGATAGGATAGGATTATTAGTTGGGACAGACTCGACCCGGTTACAGACACCAATGCGATCGATAGTTAGTAAATAGACGGCACAAAAGACAGCACAATCTAACTACATTTTTAGATGATCATCTCTCTGGAATCCAGGGCGGGATACTCAGGACTCCCTAAACCTAAATTAAAAATTATTAATGTTGTAATTTCCCCCTGTTCACCTTTCATTAATTTACCTGATAAAATAATTAAGAAAATCTAAAATTACTAAGCTAAAATTATAATTATAATTACAATTACAGTAGAACTCGTTTATAGCGAACACTCAAGGGACACAATTTTGTTGACTATAGCCGGCTGTTCATTTTAATCAAATATTCGTTTACGTTTATAAACGTAGTTCTTTGTTTGTAGTGTATAAGAAAAAATATGTGTTCGTGCAAATTCAAGGCACACAACTATATGACAAAACTATATGATGATTATAAGTTTTTGTTCGTTATATACATGGTTTGATATAAACGGATTCTACTGTATTATAAAAAACATCATTATAACAAAATAAAGATAAATTTAAATAAAATAAAGTTGAAATTAAACTTTCATGATTTATTATGAGTGTACGACCAAGCATCATAGCAGGATCTCCCGGACTCCCGGGCCCATGCCGTATACCCGTACACACATAACAAAACCGAAGGATTGGATAGGATTATTAGTTGGGACAGACTCGACCCGGTTACAGACACCAATGCGATAAATAGTTAGTAAATTATTAGTACAATATATAATAAATAGATTATCACAAGACAGCACAATCTAACTACATTATTAGATGATTATTTCTCTGGAATCCAGGGCCGGATACTCAGGACTCCCTAAATCCTAAATCTGAAACAGGGCTTAAAAAAGTATTAATTATTAATGTTGTAATTTCATCCTTGTCCGTCTTTCTTTAATTTACCTGATAAAATATTTAATAAAACTTTAAAATAACAGCGCTTATTTCCTTATTAATGGTCCTTTTATATCCAATTAAAAATTATTACCTACTGAAACAAGAATTAACATAAACATTAAACCGTTTAAACATAAAATTTTACTTAAAACTAATCAGAAATTTCCTACCGATCAAGAAAAAGAGAATAAATAATTAAAAATTCAATTATTTTATAAAATTTATAATAAATAATTTAAAAATGATAATGTTACAGCACCACAACAGCCTAAAATTATTCAGTTAGGACTATAAGTATATCAAGAATCAACAAATAAAATCAATATATAATTTCCCAGGCAATTCTGAAAACTAATTTTAATTAATAAATCACCATAAAATTAAAGCTAATTCTGAATTTCAGGATTAATTTAATCTCCATATGAAAGATTCATTCTGGAACTATGTTATATTCTGAAAATTGAATTATTTATTAGCAAATTAAGGAAGAGAAACCTTTAAATATTTTTAATCTAAATTAATTATTATATATTAATGAGCAAAACACAATATAATACATAGAAGAATTACAAAAATTAACATTTTATGAAATTGCCTATGTAAACTCTCCCACTTCTAAGCTAAAATTCCAAAAGAATGTTTAAAAATTTTAAATTGTTAAGTTATAATTTAAATTCACAGCACTTGTTCCATTAGTTACCATTCTCCTGTAAATAGTTAATTAATTGTTTACCTACTGCAACTAGATTTAAAAATAAAAGTTGAAAATTTATATTTAACCATACTATTAAATTTAAATTAATCGGCAATTTCGTACAAATCTAGAAAAAGGAAATTCATAATGTAGAAATAAATTATTTATTTATAAAAGTATACACTCGTAATATAATTTAAACATTGATCGTAATACTACGCAAAAAAGTCTAGAATATCAATAATTTAGTTAAGTACTACATGTACCTATATATGATATTTACTAATAAAACACAATTAGAGTTTCCCAGGTATCCCTGAAAATTAAATTGCTTTACTACATAATTAATAGAAATTAACTTATATAAATTAGTTAGTGATAAATAAAATAAAATAGATAATACAAGAACAATACATTTTCTACGCTACATAACTGTTGCTTGAAGTTTCTGCATGTTGAGCGAGAATTCACCAATATTTCTGTAGCTTGAAGACGATCTAACAATTATATACAATTATATGTACTTAATATCAACTGGACCATCAGACAAAAATACCCGAACAAACTATGACACTTTGATATAATTAAATTAAATTAAACTGACAAAAAGTATTGAAATATTTTCATCAATACCTCAAATAATTTTGCAATGCAATGCAGTTTACAATATCATATAAAAGGGAATTTGCCTTATCCTAGATAACGTACCATGCTATTCATTTAATTAGTATATTATTTCAATCTATATACATAAATATTTAACGAAATAGCAACATTAATATAAATTACAATTAAATACCAATAAAGTGATTGATTTTAGCAGAAGATAATTTTTGATAATTTCAATGACAAAAAACTTATCAAAATAAATCCCTACAATATGTAATATCAAACGGTAGCATCAGTTTCATAAAAAGAAATTTATTGAAGCCAAATCAACACAAATAAGCAACGTTGTAAACGCCCACGACTTTAACTAAGTCGACTGAGCGGTAATTTGCACGAGTAGCAAAATCAGCTACCCCAAAATCAGCTCCAATGATTAATCCCGGATGTCATCCAAATATTTATGTCTGATAGTGTACATATTCAAATGATTTGCTTCAACTTAGCCATTTTCGCAACCCAAAAATAAAACTTATAAAATATTAGACTACCTAAATAAAAATCCAATTAGCATCATTTACCAATTGAAGAGATCACCGCCACCAAAAACCTGAACCTAATCAATATTTCAGAAATTTATCTCTTTATTAATAATAAGTACAAATATATCTAAAATTTTAACTCAGTTCACGGACCTCATTCCCTGCCAAATCAAGCATGCAAAGTAAATAAAACAATAAATAAATGCAATGAAAATTAACCCTTACTTTCTTAAAAATGTATCGATGTGTCATGTACGTAATTATGACGATTATGTGTACATCCCACCATCTAAATTTCAATAAATCCATTAAGACAACCATTAAACTCAAAAATCAAATCTTAACTTAATTTAAACCAACATTTCTAAATTCGCATTTCATTTATCTATTTATTTATTTATTTAGACAATTGATAATTTATAATATTAATTAAATTAATTAGAAAACAATTTGATTCAGTATGTAATACCCTGTAAAAAAATTTATTAATCCTATCTAAATAAATCGTTCAAATGAATTGTATAAGACAGCTCCCAATTCCAATTCGACTCAAACCAATTCGATTATACAAAGTATAAAAATCCTATTTGAGTCGAATATACAAATTTCACTGCGCTTACACAACACATGATTTCAATAATAGCTGTATTTTGTTGAGAAAAAATGAATTCGAATTATTTTGGAGTTATTTCTTTCTCAACAGAACAAGCCGAAATATTTTTTCGATTTAATTTTTATATTCTATGTTGGTATTTCTTCGGTTTTTCATTCAAGCAGTTACGTATTTTATTTGTTCGAGCCCGAATTAAATAATTCAAATTTTTTGTTCAAATTATTTAATTCCTGTCACTTGCAATTGTTGTTGTAAACCTCTCAACAAAACACTGCTAATATCATAGTTGTTTCATGAATATACAAAAACACAAAGAGATTAATAACATCTGCATTCAAGTAACAAAATCCTATATACTAAAACCAAAAACCTACTAAAACCACCAACACACATTGACGGTAAATATTTTCTACCATCTTTCATGTGCGTATTAGTAGGCCGTTTAGTATATATAAACACACTTAAACTATGTAACGCAAAAATTCTCTTTTTGTTGTTGTTTGTGCGTTATAATACATAAACCAACAAAATATATTACATTTCCTTAACAGAATCCGTGTAAAGAGCGAACAAGCAGCTGTACAACCATATTGTTGATCCTACCATATATGAATCAAGTTGTATGGATGTATTAGTGCCCATTTCATACAACAGTAAATTACTTGTGACTGCTGTATCAAAACCAATGTAAAGATTCTCTTTCTCGTTGTTGTTTGTACTTTATAACATTGAGGAAGGACTTTAAATAGAGAGAGATTTTGTATGGCTAAAATATGCAAGGAAAAATAATTTCTGTTTCGTTTGGAGATTTTAGTTGTGATATTATGAAAGGAATATATAAATTTTAATTGCCTCTTTCTATTTCTCATGTTTCCTATCCCCATATTATTATAAATGAATACAATAGAAAATTGAAAGGCGGTGCTTAATATTTCATTCTTTCTTCTTTGTATATGTAACAAACAAAAAATCGAACGCAAATGCTAGATCAATACCAACAAAAATGTTCAAAGCATTACCAAAATTTTAATGCCTTAAAAAAATTCGAAAAAAAGGAAGGTAACAACAAACACAATAATATTTTGTAAACAATGATTTTGGGTTAATATGTGTTTTTTTATTATATGTAGCATGTCGATATTTTTAGACTAGAAAGGAAAGAGGAAAACAGTTGATGTCAATGTCGTCGTTTATAAATCGGATGTGTATTGTTTTAGTGTTGGTTAGATACATATATTAAAACCAAACCAAAAAACAGATCAAAAATATACATTCCGTTGCAACTTCGTGAATGTGTTTTCGTTTTTTTCCTTTTTAAAACTTCACGTATTATATTCTACTTTTCATAAAAACAATACAAATACTCAGGTATATTTTTTGAATTTCATTATACTGAAGTTCTTATTTGAGCTTCGCGTTTTCATTTTTTTTAAATACAGTATTTCGTTTTTTCTATTTTTGTGTTTCGTTTTGCATTATACATGTATTATGAACGAAGACCAAAATTTAAATACTTTACAGAATGAATTAACAATCCACATATTCAAAAATTTTTGTATTATGATTTTACTTATTCGCAACGTGATGAATTTGGAATTTTTCGATTCATGAATTTCAAAATCCTAAGCACTGTATTTCAAAGATCGAATATTCAGTATAATAAACGTACGAAGAATGCAGTGAAGCTAAAATAAAAGTACGAACTACATCGTTATCTTATGCTGTGTGCCTCAGAAGACTTTTCAAATTTTGAAGCTTTTGCTATTTCCTCATAGATGCTAGATGAAAAGTCAATTTACGAGGTTACTTTTCGACGAATTTTCAATTTGTATGACGTACTGTTTAAAACATGTAGTATGCGTAGTATGTAAATGTAGTGAGAAAACAAAAAAATTTCAGTTCCAGTGATTTAAAAAAATCGCCCGTCATCGATTTTCATTATTCCAAATGTATTTCCCACAATGCTTCGTGCTTTGCTATGCATAACGTTAAACTTTCTTTCTACTGCGGTTAAGTTGCCTTTTCTTACGAACGGTGTGATAATAGCTACCGGGTCTAATGAACATTTGTATTCACTGTCACCTAATAGAAATAATCCTGGAGGTGGAAATGTTTGTTTGCGATATAACTGACTATTCCGTTGGACTCTTTGGTCATGTACAGAACCCGAGTATCCACAACAAATATTAATAAATTTACCAGAACTGTCGCATACTGCCATTAAATTAATGATCTGCGGTACAACAATTTTTGTGGTATCCATCGATAGAACTTAACGCTTTCGAAAATATTGAAGTGGCCAATCGTCGATTAAATTGTTCGCCGATAAGACTATATGAATTTAACTTGGCAATTTGACTAACTTTGGTGCGAGCTTTACAAACATCAAGAATTTTGTGAACAATTGTTCTCACAGAATATCTTGATATATTGAAAACTATACCAGTGACCCTATAGCCCGCTCTCCACTGGCCAGCCAATATAGAAACACAGAACGAAACCTTTAAAAGTTTTATGTTGAGCGAAGAGACCTCAAATTTTATTAAGCGAATTTGCAGACACTCAAGTGTTTGCGGATATAAGCATTATCATTAGCAAATATATGTATGCTTGTAAATTTCAGTTTTGTTATAGTTTCTTGTTACCTACAAATAAAATAAAAATAATACTGTAACAAACCTTCACAAATTAGATATACATATAAAAAGTTTAGTTTGGTATAAGGCACAGTTGAATACTTTTAACCTAGTGACATCTATTTAAATATTGCATGAATTACTGGGTCTCACAAAAGTTTAGTTTGAAAAGTCTTCTGAGGCACATAGCATTAGTCATTTATATTTTTATAATATTTACGTGCGTAAGTACATCTTTTGGGGTAAGGTGGGTTAAATGGCCATGGTGATAGTTAAATGACTCTGTTCATTTATCTTCGCTCCCAAAACCATCTAATGTACAATATATATATATATATATATATATATATATATATATATATATATATATATATATATATATATATATATATACATATATATATATATATATATATATATACATATATATATATATATATATATATATATATATATATATATATATATATATATATATTAATTTGTTTTTACTGTCAGAACTTTAAATATGGCCGAGTATGATGAATTTCATGGTAATCGGTTAAGGAATAGGCAAGTCAAAAAATGAAATTCATGAATCTAAAAATTCCAAATTCATCACGTTGCGAATAAGTAAAATCATAATACAAAAACTTTTGAATATGTGGATTGTTAATTCGTTCTGTAAAGTATTTAAATTTTGTTCTTTGTTCATAATAGATGTATAATGCAAATCGAAATAGAAGAATAGAAAAAAACGAAATACTGTATTTAAAAATAATAAAAACGCGAAGCTCAAATAAAAACATTTAGTATAGTGAAATTCAAAATTCGTCACGTTGCGAATAGGTATATTCATAATACAAAATTTTTTGTATTTTGTGTTTTTTCAATTTCGTTATACGAATATTCGTCCATTTTTGAATATAACGATTATTAATACATTCTGTATAGTATTTAAATTCGTTCTCTGCCAAAAAAATACAAGCAATGATGACACCAAATTGTCTTAATTACTCGTACCATTAAGAAACAAAAAATTCGAGGCGGCTAAAATAACAACTAAAAAACTACCGATTAAAAACCATACTCGTATATACATACATATGAATTTCTTCTGCTTTTTTGTTTTTTTTTAGATTTTATCCGTATTGGAGGGCAAAATTTTTTTCCGTTTTGATATTTTTTGTATGGATTTTGTTAACCCAGTGAATGCCATTTATGTAATGTGCAAGTTAGTTTAAAATTGCGCTGGCAAGTTAGCTGTTAACGTGGTAATAAAAAGATTATAAAAAATCGGTTTCACTGAAACATTAGGATTACTTTGTAAGAAAAATTATTTTACCACGATAGTTTCTATCTAATGTGATGTTCTATTGACCCAACACTTTTCGCAGAAAATCCTGGGAAATACGCATTTTATTTTTGCAATAATTCTTTATTAAAATTAACACAAAAGAAATCCAACACTCATTTCGAAAGTAATAACAAATAAAACTAAACATGTTTTCTTTTAACAAAAGTTAATATTTTATTGTTAGTTATACAGTTAAAATTCTAAGCTTTTTGGAAGTTTGGGTAGATGCTTGGTGCCTAGGTTTTTTTTTTAATTTTTGAAATTCACCTTTTACTAAAGACCATTTTGAATTTTTTCTGATCAAAACAAGAATAAAAAAGTGTATTAAAATTTTAAAATGGTCATAACAAGGCCCTTCATCTTTTAAAGGCAAAAATCCTGGAAAATCCCGAGCCACAATACTCATACATTTTTCCGAAATGTTTGTTACGATATTTGGCAAATGACAGTTTTTTCTAAGCATTTGCTCAAATACAGCTACTAAAACATATGCTACTTCACCATACTCCGTCTGCGGTGCTTTAAGTGACCCAAAGTTTGACGATTTATTAAATTTTTTTTCTGTTATAAATGTTTCACTCGTTGATGTTATGTTGTCATTTTGTTTTAATAATTTTTGGCTACATTCATTGCAGTTTACTTTTTTAAAAGCGCAATATCCAGCATAGTACAGTATTGCATTTCTTTTTAAAATGTTATTATTTGTGTTAATGTTATCTAACTCACACTCTTCAGGCAAAGGTTCGTCTTCGGCTTGCATTAAACTTATTTTATAATCATTTTGGAAAGTATTCCATTCGAGCTCTGTCATACTTCCATCGTCTGCAAGGCAATATTGGAATATTCACTATTGAATAGTAATTTAATAACAATAATGTTAGCGAAATGAACTCCTATTTCGTGGCTGGTGGGTGTATAGTTAAATCCTTCCTTTGCTCGAAGTCTGGAAAACAAATTTTCCAATCTATCTTGGATTGTTTTTCCGACGAGTATGTAATCCACATCAAAAGCTGAATTTAAATAGTCTATAAGCATTAGTTGTGCTTTGATAGTTATTTGAAGGCCTTTGATAAATTTAAAATAATTTTGATTTTTTGATAATATTTTGATATGTTCCAAAAAATTTAAACTGTCTTTTAGATATGCATAAATTTTATTATCCACTTTTAGAGGTTGTTCAAACGGCGAGGTCGAAGAAAAGTTTCTGGAATTTAGGCAATCAAAAATATTATTAAACCGTTCAATAAGATTAGCTGTAGGTATCGCGTTTTCAATATAAGCTCCTAAAATGTCCGGACAAGTTTATATAGTGGTTCTTATCGCACAACTTACTGTGTTGCTTAACAGTTGAGCTGCCAACGATACATTCATTTTTTGAAAACTTGTTGGAAATAAATGTTTACGAGTTAGTTTTGGTAGTATTTTGCACTTTTCAGTGGTGTCCCGATCAAAAATTTTCCGTATCACATTTACATATATCAGCTGTTCCATAATCTTCATGTGAAATCTGATTGCTGATAAACGCATTTCGAACGGACTTAATAAGGTGCGGAGGATCATATTGCGCAAAAAAATTTTTGTTATGAAAATTTAAATATGGCTGTTCTATACTAATACCAAGCTTTTTATATGCCTGTACATTAATTGCACCTTGATCACAAGTAAACATTACCACGTTCAAGTTTAGTTGTTCTTCACAAATTTTAATATTTTGTTTTATTAATTCATTTAAATTATCTGCAGATAACGAATTGTTGATGAGTACATAGTTAATTACATACTTCTAAATTTAATTTTATTAATATTTTTGTTAACTTGAGTAATTTCATTCAAAAATAATTATCGTTTCTTAGGTAAATTTAATCTGAAACTAAAACAACATCGCGTTTCGATATTAAAAAATGTTTGATTCAGGCCCACGACTTTGTTCTATCTTCAACGACCAAAATACTATTGATGACATTGGCCACATACTGGCCAGCTGAATCAATGGTCTCGTCTATAGATAACCATAAAAAATGATTTTTCACGTTACGTAATACGTAAAATATGCAAAAATATGCCATTTTGGAAAAATATGCAAAAATATGCACCAACAAGTTGGGCTTAAAATGCTTGGTTTTACGGATTTGTATCTTGCTTTTTTCAAAATTCGTGCTCTGGAAACAAATATGTTATTGCATATTTTTGGTTGCCCTAATTATTACTTTTTTTTTTATTTAACAAATTTGTTTATCAATTTGATTTTCCCTCCAATCTAAAAATTATAATTATTGCATTCGAAATCGCAAACGTAATTTAAACTCCATCAGATGGAGAAAAAAGGCAACAAAAACATAAGCAGTAAAATAATCAAAACACAAAAGGTGAATGACCGTTCTGTGACACAAAATAAAATACATTAGTATAATTTTTCATCTACATTTTTAGGTGCACGTGTATTATCAACCAATGCCACTACATGGCATTGTATTATCAACCTAACTTTATTACGATCATTTATTTCTTACGTTTCCCAAACAAACAGATTCGGATTATTCATATTATTATTATTTTTTTGTTTTGCTTATAAATAGAGAAAAGAAAAAAGGACGAAAGATGCAAATCGAAATTAAGTTATATATTTACAAGTGTTGTGTCAATGTGTATGTTGCATGTTTATTCAATGTGTTTCATTTCGCTTATTTAACCTTTGTTTGGCACGATTATAAAACTACTTCTCGTCAACGCTTACAAATCGGGAAGTGGAACAATTTTATCACGAGTTTTCCATAAAAGGACGTAAATTCGAATAATATAAATATGATATCATAATTTAAATGTCGTTTTAATTTATTATAAAAAAAACTTCATTCTAGTTTTAAAAAAAATCAAATTTAGGATGTATCGTGTTAACAAAAGGATTAAAAAATACACACGCTAAATCGACTCTTTATTTTGTTTTTTTATTTTTTGTTTTACTTATACAAAACCAAAATACGTATAGGTAAAATGAAAAAAATGATTAGGACAAAACCAACAAAAATGCTTTTAAAAATGTATAAGCATTTTTGTTGGTTTTGGTGAGGGGTGTGGTTTCCAGTATTTGTATTTCGTAAATATTTCATTTATTTTGAAAACATTTCGTTCTGTTTATTTAAAACAGGAATGATAGAAGGAGAGGCATATAGAAATTATCCTCGTCTCATAAAATCACAAAAACAGAACTTAAAATATTTGAAATTATTTTATTTGGGTATATTTCCCTCATACAAAATATGCTTCTATAGTAGTTATTCTATGCTTTATAATACAAAAACCAACAAAACCACGCACACTTCCTTCACAAAAATCGTGCAAAGAGAAAACGACACAGCTACATAGTACACAAACATATTTATGGCCCTTTTATATACTAGATTATAAGTATGTATTAGTGTCGTAAAAATAAAATCTAATACCAAATTTATTACGACTTATTTTATATACCATAATTTAAAATGTATTTCAATACTATCTAAATATTAAACTTTAGTAATTAAAAATTGAAATTTGATTGTATTTACAATCCACAAAATATTAAATCATGCACTTTTAATTTTTCTATCTACAAAAATAAAAAACATTGCCTGACAAATGCATCCCGGTGGATTGCATTTTCCAAAATTACACTTTAGTTTAATTATTTTCACTACACATTACACTAAACTTGAATTTAATTAGAATTAAATTTAAAATTTAAAATTAAAATGTATATACATATGTATATAAAGTATATACATATCAGTACATAAGAAACAAAAAATAAAAAGAAAAGAAAATTAAATTAAATTCAATTTTTGAAGAGGATAGAAAAAACACGTCTATCCTCTTTGAATGTTCGCACTCTTCCCACAGTAGTTATAGTTGTAGTAATGACTATAAATTCGGGCCTATAAAGTGTATGAACAATTTCGTTGTGCCTTTGGTATTCTTTCTGAAACGGAGAAACCTTTTAATTACCGAAGCACATATCCCAGTCAGAGTGACAGGTTCGTTATGGTTTTTTGTAATATTTTAAAATTCTTGATACCCTAAATCAACTGTCGAATAAAACAAATAGCATAAAACACAGAGTTAGAGGACGCACGGACTTATACAAACATATATAAAGACATTTTCCCAAAGTGGTCAATTTGGTCTCCTTTATTTAGAGATAGAGGAGAGTATAAGGTATCTATATTCTGCTGTAAAACTTTGGTTAAAGTTAAAAAAATAATGAATGGATTCTCAACACATATTTTATCATATAAAGTAATTTTAGCCGTCCAAACGGCACAGTAGAAGGTAACGGGTTCAAAAATCCCGTTAGAGGCGTGATGCAAGACAACTATGACCTCCTATTAAGAGCATAGAGTTCATGGGCCGACCAAACCTTTCGTGTCAGAACTATTATAGGCTGCCATAAACCAATGAAATGTGTAGGTAGTTTACGCAAAATGTACCTGTAGTCGTGCGTCCTCGATTTGGCTACGTACTGCGTAAAATAGGATATTAGAAACGAACTGCGAAAAAGTTGGAGGCGCCTTGAGCCCAAAAAAAGATCGCAAAGATAAGAAATAAAGGAAATAAACGTTATTTTAAGAATATATTTCGTGTTCGGATAATCGAGATTTTTTAACTTTTTTTTGTGTAATTAGTTATTTGGTTATGGTCAGCTGGTACTAACGGCCTATGTGTTCTCATTCTCCCAATTGCAGTTAACAGCTACTTCTCTTAGAAAATGTAGAATTAATGGATTTTTATTAATTAACTTTTATAATCATAGTGTTTTTATTTCTAAAAATATTAAATGGTTCTTTCTGTCTGAGTTTATTGTTATGATTTCTTTTTCAATTATAATAGCTTGTTATGTTTATTAATATGAGTAGGAGTATGTGCTAACCCCAGCTTGTTATCGCGCCCCAATATATTAGCTACTATCCCGCCTGTCGTTGGTTGTTTCGTAGCCAATCCCTTTGTAACCAACAACAAATTAATTTATTCACATAAATTTATTTATTCACTTAAATTTATTTATTCATATAAATGTTCATTAAATTATTTTATCAAAACGCACAATATTTTGATTCATACCGTAATATACAATGGTATTGACTGTACAAATTGATGTTAAACAATATAATTCAGGTCCCATAGATTTTTATTTTTTTAATTTATTTGATTTTAATATGTTCCAAAAATTGTAAGAGAATTTAATATAGTTTCGAACTGATAGTGGCTAGACTGATTGTATACAATTTACATTCTATATAATCGTATTCAGAATGTACTGTGCATTGTATTAGCACATTAAACTAATATAGCCAAATTCTCTTACAGATTGTCTTTTTCACATTTACACAACTCTATTCCTGGAGTGTGTTCATAAACTTTACATTGTAACGATATTGTAACAATGACAGCCAGAAAGGCAGTATTTAGCAGGGTACAAAATTACAATGTAAGTTTATGAACGCTTTGTGGTTACCATATTGTTACAATGTAGAGTTTATGAACACACTCCTGTGCAAGCTAATATTACTTTTCGATTGTTTATTAATTAATTCGTGCAATTTCTAAAATACAACCGGTCTTTAGACCATTTTTATTGTGCGTTTTACAGACAAAACGTAGAAGCGTATAAATATTAGTATTTACAAAGAATTATTCAACACCTTAAAGACAGACAGGCCCCATAGGTTTTTAATTTTCTAGCTTATATAATTTTAATATGTTCTGATATCGTTTAGTTTAATGGGTTTATTGTAGTGTAGTGCAAATTAGTTAATATAAGACTGTGATCAAAAAGTAGTAAGACTTTTTAAATAAAACACAAATGGCTTACTATTCTTTCAAATTTCATCTCCTTCAGATAGGATACACTTATGCCAACGTTATTCCCAGTCTTCGAAACAGTTGTTAAAGTTGATTTCCAGAATGACCATCAAAACCTTCTTCGATTCGGCTTGTATTCCTTCAATAGAGTCATAACGATGTCTTCAATGTCTTCTTAAAAAATTGAAAGTTTCTAGAATCAAAAAATATTTAAATGTCTTTAAATTCCAAAATCCAGAAAAATTAAGCAAAAAAATTAATTTTTGAAATTTATTGATTTTAACATTGAAAGTTTTCATAGCGTAGTAACTCGAAAACAAATCTAGTTAGAGGGCAGGTTAAGTCCATTTGAAACGCAAAAGTTTGACGAATGATAAATAATACAAGTAAATTTATTATATAAATAAATCTAAATTTTCAACAATTGAAATGCGACACATGGCAACAAGGGTTTTCTTTTGGGCTTGTTTGCGTCATCTTGAGGTGCGTTTTCTATTAATCTAACTTTTGCATTTTCTATAAACGCTTTAAATACGAGGCATTTGAAATCACAAATGTTCCTGTATTCTTAGCAAATTTCCAAGTTCAAATATCATCTGTGTTGCCTTGCGCATTATCGCGAAAGAACATTTTGCTCTTTACAAATATTATAGTATTCTCGTGGTAAATCTATTATTTTAAAAGTTATTCCGGTGTTAGTTATATTTTTTCGCGTTTCATCGAAATGCTCTCTTGAGGTCAATTAAAAAAGTTGCCTGTGATTTTAGTATAAAGCAATTTAAATTTTCGACTGAAATGAAGTAGTTTACTAAGTAGATTGTCTGGTGAGAATTTCGATTAAATTCAAGAAACCCGATAATGTTTCTACGTCTTTTATCTAGAGAAAAAAGTAGATATTCAAGAGTCGAGATGATTCTGGTTAGTGTAAACAAAACTACAATTTATTTTATTATATACTATCAGAGCTATCTGGATGTAAATAGGCCTGTGGAAAATAAACTTAAAATATGGGACATAGAAACACTAAAAAAAAAGTATGTTCATAGAGTTTGTTTGAAAAAGCGTGATTTCGATTGTCAAAAAACATGAATTAAAATTTAAACCGAGTTAAATAATTCTTTCTGAAATCGCTAAAAACAACTCAATGTCTTACTCATATAAAACACAGATTTGCAACTTCCATATTTTCCAGCAATAATCAAAATATAAGGGAAATTAAATTAAAAAACATTCTACAACAATATTATTATTATTATTATTATTGGAGGGTCATGCAGGCGATTAGCCACTTCGCACTGCGACCTAAAAGATCTATTGTGCTGGACCCTGCTTAATTATCCGTTCAGTCAATATTCAGGTTCGTAATGAACCTGACAATACTGCCTTCCGGTACGTGATACATACTATCTGGGCTTAATGCTGTCCCTCCTAGATGTTTACTGCAGCATGTAGTTCCGCTAGAAAGACGGTAGCATTAGAACCCAACTCTTGCCCCGTATTCCGTTTGCTTTTACTCTTACGAGTTGCTGCGAATTGCAAATCGCCTGTAGGTCACCCACCTTTACTACAGGAAGGCTAAATAAAACTGGAGGGTGCCTGGTATCCAGAGTCCGCATATTTGGACTGATTAACCTATCAGCCATTCATCCATCGGCATATGCTGTTCCACATTAGATTAGGGTTTTTTGTCAAGGTTTTCTCCTTTAGTCTGTGCCAAATGGCCAAAAATGTGCCAAATGACTTAAGTTACCAGTGGTTGCCACGAGGAGGCAGTACGTACACTTGCGAATTGTGAACAGGTTACCCCTTACACAATTGTACCCAACACGCAGCTGCCTAATGACAAGACCAGAACAGCCCACGTGATGCGAACCCTACTGGAAGGTTACGGAGCTGGTAGATTAATCTACTCAACTTTGGTCATCCCCTCCAATAGACGCCAAACCACCTTCTACAACAATAACAATATGTCTTAAAAAGAGAAAATTCAATTTAATGACATCATCATTTATCCACATCTAAAACTAACTGTAGGAAAAAGGCAAAACGTCTCAATAATCGAAATTAAAATAAATCAAAAAGAGCCAAACAGAAAAAAAAATGAAATCAAAACAGTGAGCGCGAAGTAAACAAAAAATCAAAACAATCTAGCATGCTTCCTAAATACAAAACAACAATAGAATGATATTTGAATTCAAATTTGAATGGAGGCAATAAAAGAGATGATTACTGTCCTGTTTATAAATTTCGAGTTATGAGGCTATGACGTATATTACAATTTTTTAAAGTCCAAAAATACCTTATTTGTCAAGATGATTTTCATTAAGAAATAAATATTTTCATGACTCGATTGTTCAATCAAATAAAATTACATGTTTTATAAACATTTTGGCGCTCTTATTTATACAGTAGGCTCTGATACTTTATACATAAATACTAACAAATTCCTCAATCGATTAACTATCGTGTATTAAAGTACGATTAGATAACACAATATTGGGCCCGATTCATTGTAAATCTTTTATTATTTTTTTCTTCTATTCTGCTATTATTTCTACGAAAACTAGATTCGTATTTCAAACAATCAATCGATTTTTTTTTAAATCCATCGAGTTTTCTTATACATAATAGCAGAATAGAAGAAAAGAAAAATGAATCGACCGATTACACCTTGATCAAGAAGTTCCCGGAATAAAACCACCGTGTGGCGCTCCCATCGTTCCGATTTGAGTTCTGTTTTTTTTTGTTAAGTTGGTACATCTGTTGTTGATATTCCCTCTAAATCTTAGCGTCATAGCTTGACATTTGCAAAAGTTACGTAGTCTAGAGTACATCTATCTCTGTGTGTGTTGGGGATTATTTACAATTTTAGACATGATTTGCGAGGCTGAATCCGATCCCACATTCATCAAAAGGATCATTACTGGAGACGAGACGTGGGTTTATGAGTACGACACGCAATCCAGACATCAGGCAAGTGAATGGCGTTAACCAAAAAAAAAACACGTCGTTTTCAGTCAAAAAAGAAGGCAATGCTCACGGTTTTCATGGATTACAACGGTGTAGTGCATCATGAATTTTTGCCAGAAGGCCACACCGTAAACAAAGAGTATTATTTGGGCGTTATGAGACGTTTGCGTGAAGAAATTCGCCGAAAGAGACCAGAATTGTGGGCAGAAAACTCATGGATTTTGCACCATGATAACGCACCGTCGCACAGTGACATCATTATTCGTAATTTTTTGACGAAAAATGCAACAAATACCATCCAACAGCCACCGAATTCACCTGATTTGGCTCCCTGTGACTTCTTTCTGTTCAATCGAGTTAAAAAACCATTACGGGGAACGCGTTTCAGCAGCCGAGAGGAAATAATGGAAAAATCGCCAACACACACAGAGATAGATGTACTCTTGACTACGTAACTTTTGCAAATGTCAAGCTATGACGCTAAGATTTTGAGGGAATATCAACAACAGATGTACCAACTTAACAAAAAAAACAGAACTCAAATCGGAACGATGGGAGCGCATACGGTGGTTATTCCAGGAACTTGTTGATCAAGGTAGTATATACATCTTTTAAAGTACAAAAGATTATTCAATTCTAATTGCATCTGTTGCTTTAGTAGGCTTAAAAGCATGAGGTTAGAATACTATATGTTTTATAGTAGCATCCTTTTTTTCAATAACACAATGGCACGCTTTTGAAATGCGAATTTAAATGCACATTTTTTAAAATGCGCATTTTTGGATTAAATAAAATATCAATAAAATCATTAAATTAATTAAAGTTGAACAAAACCAAATTACTAAATAACAAACAGATTTATTAAAAATGCACATAAAAACTACATCGCATGTAGTTTCTTAAATGGGTCTTCGCTAAATGAACATTTTCCATTTCGGACGCACCCAATATAAATAAAAAACATCTTAGACTTAATTAGTAAACATTAATGTGTATTTTTCTTACTCCTGATAAATTATTCTACTCAATTTCCTTTTACTACACTGTTTTGTTTTTAATGGAACGATCGCCCAAAAATATACGCCGCCGTGAATGTGTAACGGCGGTTATTCCGGCTGAAGAAGGAAGTGCTGTAAGACTAAACATTCCACGCACCACAATTTCTTGAGTGATTAAACATTACAAAGAAACATATGGTCATGAAAAACGCTCATGGCAAGGCAGGCATCGAGTCACAATTGCCACCTCGGGATCGTTTTATCAAAATTATTACCTTAAGAAAGTGATTCACAACTGCAAGAAAGCTGCAAATTCAACTTAGGGATGCCCACAATCTTCAAGTAGGCACGGATGCAATTTAGAGGCCCTTTGCGGAGCACAAATTGTATCTTAGAATACCATTAAGGCCCAGCATTAACAGTATACCATCGAAGAGCTATATTGGAATTCGATAGAGAGCATTTAAGTTGGACTCTTGATGATTGAGAATGCATTTTCAGATCGATGTTCGAGAACTTTCGGGAGGTTAAATGATTCGTACAACGGTATTATTCGGTGGCGGATCTTTAATGGTTTGGAGTGAAGTTTCATTGGCAGCCTTTACACAGCTTTACATACTAATGGCGGATCTTTAAATAGTTCTTGTTACTTTACTGATATTTTGGAACCGTATGTCGTACCGTTTGCTCTATATACAAGCAATAATTTTCTTCTAATATACATGACAATGCAAGACCTCACACTACTGGAAATGTCAGGGAGTATTTAGTAGAGGTTCATATTCACGCTTTGATGTCGCCATCCATTAGTTTGGATATTAACCCAATCGAGCAACTGTGGTAAATACTATAAAGACAAACCCAAATTGAAAACAACTTTGGTGCGTTAATTTTGCGGACCAGTGTAAATGGCACTACTTTTAAACAAACAATTGGTGAAGTTCCTATAATAAAAAAATCGTAAAACCTCGCACTAGGAAGCTTTAAATGAATTTTCATGAAACTTTTTGTAATCGGTTTAACAATCTAATGTTTTTTACTGCTTAATAAAATGGCAATATTTCCAATTTGCCCAATAATTAATATTAAACAATGAAACTTGGAACCCTAAATTTTTTTGTCACTGATTCCGAATTTATGATTCAAATTTTATAATTCAGGATTGCCATCTTTACCCAATATGGCCGCTGTAATCTTAAGTCAAAAACTGTTTCAAAATTCTGCTTTGGAACCCATGAAACTAAGCATTGCTTGAAGTATTTCAACATTTTCACCAAACTTTGTAAACAGGGGTCTTTTGAGTCGCTAATTATGAATTTATAGTCAATACTTTTTAATTCTCAATAACGGATCTAATATGGCCGCCTTAAAATATTAAAATATGATATTTATTGTAATTTGTTTTATATTTTTGGCAAACAGGTTTTTGGGGTCGCTGATTGTGAATTTATTTGTATACTCGTATAATTAACCTCAAAATTAACCAAAAAAACCTTATTAAATCAGCCATTTTTCACTTTAAAGCGACCGTATACTAAGTTTTGTAATTTTTTTTTAATAACAACAACCAAAAAGTTAATTTCGAAAGATTTTCTGAAATTTTTGTAAACTGTGATAATTCTGAGGTTCATGGTATAGCAGTTTGGCCAAATCACAGAGTTTTTCCTGGGTTGTGGTATATATCATTAGTTCTATGTGTTAACCAAAGAAGTGCTTTTTGAATTAAAAATGGTTAGATAAAAAAACTACGAACAATACGCTTGTGTTATTGAGTTTGAAATTGGGCGATTTTTGAGATAAATAAAATTTAGAAGTAGGAGCCGATCTGTGCTATATCTGCAATTTCAGTTTATCAAAAACTGATAGATTTAGAGAGATGTGTATGGTGAAGCCGATCGATATTGAGAAGTTGATGGTGATATTAGATGCTTGAGCTCGCTTATTTTTTAAGTACTGATTTTTTTCAGCGTGAACCAGTTTTCAATAATGGTGTTTGAAACATTTCGCTTAACATCAAACTTGTTTCAGAAATAATTGCCCCATGAAACTAAATCAGCAAAACACTTTTTGCGATAGTTGGACAAAATTGTCGCAGTAAAAGTTATTTGTCTTTGACTCAGGTTCTCTTTCTATTTCGGTTTTGGCCTCCAAATAATTGTACATACGTTTGTATTTTAAGAAAAGCGGGTTTGTGTTGTCTCCTGCCCACAAGCAGATTTGCTACTGTCGTCTTTTGCGGCAAACACATTACATGACATAACTGACAGAATAGTTCATCCACACAATTTATGATTTTTCGCATAAAATGTTCAGCGCCTTCATTTGGTAGTTCTATTTTTATTTGAACTGCGAACATTAAAACGCGAGGAGCAAATACATTTCCAATTCCTTGAATTATTTTCAATTTTTTGGCATGTAATAAACTCAGCAATATGGGAATTAAATTATAATTTATTTTAACGCATAAAATACAATTTTTTTATATTTGTATTGGGTGGTTCCTGGGAATCGCCTTCATTTTGTCTTGCTGCAAAAGCGCATTTTGCTGAGTTTTTATTAACACCACCTTAACGGTTCACTTACAGAATATAAGAAGCGGTTGTTTTCGAACTGAACACAACATTGAAAAATATGTGCACCAAATCTGACTTGATTTTTTTGACATTTTTGGTTAATTCTAAATTAGTTGAGGTCACTAAGGAGAGATACGTATTATGAGCATTCTGGTTTACGGAAGCAATTTTTATTTTCTCCGAACGCTGACCACGGTATTGTCGAAAAAATTTCAAATTTATATTTTGGTTTGTATAAACTATCCTTGCACATTCCAAACACTACAACTTTCTGTTGAATTTTAGAAATCTTATGTATGGGAATATATTTCTCACCTTCAGTGTCTAAGTTTTGATGATTTAACGATAATGGTAATTTTGTCTGGTCAATAAATTCAAACAAAATATCACAGGAAATATTAGATTTAACAATTAACAATTTTTTATTTTAATTGAAGTAAAAAATTGTACAACACACTAGCGAATAATCATGAACCATAAAAATTGGTTTAAAGTGAGGGTGGTGCGCACTTCAGTGTGGTACCTACCACATACGAATATATTATATATACATATATACGTATATTAGGTTGGATTGCAGTGTTTGAGTAATTAGGAAAAACTGCAAATTAGATTAATTGCACAAGTGATACTCTGGGGGCCTATTTGTGAATTCGATTCTTAAGTATTCGAGTCTTCGATGTATTGGATTCTTATTTGAATTAAATGAGATTCGTTCGAATCGAATTCACAAATAGCGACCCGGACAAATTATGATAACATTGTTTGTAATAATGTTTAATTATTTCGTCAAAACTATTAGAAGTTATTGTTCTTATTTAAAACATCAAACCTGCTACAATTCTTTAAAGTTTTGCTGGCAATTAAATTTATTAACAGTATCAACGGATGCTGTCAATTAAAAAAGAAATCGTAAAGTATCTCTGTGATTTCTATCTAATTAAGTCGTTTTTTTGTTATTCGCAAGCTCAATTATGCAGCTAATTAATCAAACAACAGAAATTAACTTAACTTGTAATTTAACCTCAAAGATTTCTTATAGTATAACTTAAGCAGATAACAAACTTATAGAAATAACAACTTACTGTAAAGATAAACACCAAAAATAAAAAATCAATATTAAGTTTGGGATTTTCTCTATATTTTGGTGGCACGTAAAGTTCGACGAAACAATAAATTCAGGTTAAAGCAAATTTAAGAAAACCTGGTTAAATTGTTTTCTATAGAACAATACAAAAACATTGGGCGCATCCAGAACTCGTTCTCAAACGAAAAAATATCTACGCTATCTACGTTCTATATATCAACGCTTTTAGAAATGTAAATTCTTCATATTTTCATTACTACATGTGCTAAACGTGGCGATTGTTACTTTGGATTAATACACTGAGACAACAAGCGAAATTCAAAAATTTTGAAATTATTATGACAACGATAAAAATCATTTTCCAATAATCTCTTCAATGAAAATGTGTTTTTTGTTGATGACGCGGCGACATTAAATGCACTCGACTAGACTAAACAACGAAAAAAAAAAAATCTTTCACGACAAAAATCACGTCTCGCGCAAACTACTAATTTTTTTCACTTTCGCTATCGTCTAATTAAAATTCAACATCGTACATATAGTATACATTTTCTTGCTGTCTGTTTGCATTGTACACCAATTGAGACTATATTATATTTAGCATCAAATATAATATTAAATAAATTAGCAATTTCACTTTTTATTTAAACAGTTAACCATTTTTGAGATTTGCTATTGAATATATTGCTTTTGTTCGTTTTATTTGTGTAACTGTCATTTCAGCTAAAATTTAGTCGCGTTCTAATTTGGAATTACGCAGTAGTGTACTTTAACAGTATTTCGACAATATACAGCCTGTTTATATTTGTAGGTACTGCAATCCTTTCTTTTGATATACGGTGTTAAACAAAAATAAATAAATTCGAAAGGTATACTACATATTTGCTGATGATTTAGTGTTAGCTTAAAAATTTTGAAGCAGAACTTTGTCGTGTACACGATGAAACGGTTTGCCAAAGACAAAAACTACAATTCCAGTAGTCATTAAAGAAATTTGCTTACCAATACCTAAAACCTAGTGGTATTGATTTGAGACATACATTAAACCTTGATACAAAGCTTTTTATTTTCATTTCTGGCAATTAAACCTCCAATATTTGTACGAGTTGCTTCGCATTATTTTATAAGATTTAATATACTGTAGGTTTATTGGAGTATTCTTGTTGGTATTCAATTTATATTGGGTTAGAGATTGTTTAAGATATTGAGTTCTATATATACATATGTATGTATATCTATGGCAGTTGAATAAGACTATCTGGATTCTCTTAAAGGTTGTGTAACTTGATATTGATGGTCACAACACAATAATGTTTTAATGTTTTTGGTCAATTTTACTTGGTCGTCGAATGTAGAGCAATGGATATGATAGTTTTCTACCACACCGATATCAGGCCCATTATTCACCCTACAAAATAGGGTTTTAAATATGTAGCTAAAAACTAATTTATTTAGCTTCTTGAAGTATTTTGACGTTTCAATACACATTTTGACGAATTTCAGGCTCTATAATTCTCCAGCCGTTTTCCAGCGGCATAAACCAGTAATTTAGAGCAATCATCGACCGGCTATACAACTAGTTCTGAAGTTAGCTAGAGAGAATGGGTATCCAAATCACATGGATAAAAGCCAATTTTTTTTTTTTTTTAATTGTTGGGTGATTGGAATTAAAGGTGGGAAATGGCATTATTATACCAAGTCTGTGACGAAAACAGAAATGATCAGTTAATTTCGACACATCGAGAAAATGCCCTGCAGGTTCCGTTGATTACGTTGTTCTCTTTTTAAGGTAGTCATTTATTTGTCGTTAGTGGTAAAATCATAGATTTTTTTCGTTACGTTTGAATATAAAATAAATAATTCCCTATTTGAAGATAACCAAGTTTTTTCGAAGTTTCTAAAAAATTTCTCCAAAGCTAAAAATCGTTTCAAAACATAAGCAAATATCTTAAATGTTTTATGTTTAAATATACAAAATTTAGGTTGAATTTCAAAGCACATCGGACTAACATTTATATTTCCAGTGTATATTTGGACATTTAGTTGGAAACAAGTGTCGAATCATAGGCCCGGTTCAAGAATGATTCTTTTGGGCTGCTTTTCTTTGCCTTAATTTTGTCTAAAATGAAACCACTTCGATGATTCGGATGATCCGACTTGAAACGGTTGCTCTTTCCTATAGGCAGCTCTTATACGCAAGTTCTGCCTAATTATTGTATCTACAAACTATATAGGTTATCATCTTCCCTCAAAAGTAATCTAAAATAATACATCCCGCACACATCGTGGTAACATTTCCAGCATAATTTACTTATTGTGGCTTAAAAAAAATTGTTGACTGTTTTTAAAAGATGACAAAAGGAGACTTGCGCCAAAATAATACATGAAAGATCTATTTGCACAATTTTATTTTATTTAGCCGCAAAAGTTTCTCCATTTTTATAATGAATTTTCATAATTTCTCTCCATTGTCCAAGAGTGTATCGTTCCATTTGTACTAACCACCTAATTTTTACTTGTCAAATGTTTAATAATTACAGAACCAACTTAACAAAATATCATCTCGTTCTTTTTTCATTTATTTTGAAACTTACGAAATGTCAAATTAATCATCGTCCAAAAAGAGTTAATATTGTCTGAGAAAGCTAAATATCCGGCATTATTCTACTATAAAATTCGACTTTTTTAAATCTTGTCAAATAACCATAAAAACAATGATTAAGTTAAAAAAAGCAGAGTTTTGTAGCACCAAGATATGGCATTCAAAGACCTAACCCCACGTTAATTCAGTACAAAAAAACTGAGAATTTTGAATTTTTGTTTTCCAATCCTCAAATTCACAGACATCATAAATGGTTAACTAGGGGTTGGATTTATTAATACCACGGGATAAAGTTTTTCACTGACCAGGCCTACTGTCATAATTTCTCTGTCAATGACAATTGAATTAAGTTGAATGAATTTTCAAGAATACATTTTCAATGATTTCTGTACCATCATGCAAATAATCTGTAACATCTTACAAATCAAACATATAAAACATACATATATGTAATCGAATAATCTCGTTACACTTGATTTCCTCAAATTTTGTATAATTTCGAGAATCACGCAATCAACATTTTGATAATCTCAAAAATATCGATTATTCGTGAAATTCTTGAAAAATTTTCAATCTGAAGCTTAAAAAATCACTTAACACTAACTAATGTCTGATTAATAATGAATATCCTGAGAATAATCTAGAATAATCTCTATTCAGACAATTCAAATTACAGAGCGTTAAGCAAGTCTCCCGGAGAAAACGGAGTCCGCCACATACCTCGATTGCGTGTAGCAAGGATAAGGAATTTTTATTAGTAAGGAGGGGATCGACCTGAATTATAGACGATACGTAGTTAGTAACACAACACAATTCCAATCTATATTAAACATATTGTAATATAAAAGGAAGCTGCATTCAAAAAACAAAGTATCCAAATTCTATGGTATAAGTTCAGAATTTGTCTGATTAAAATTTATTGTTCAGTTACAAATTGATGTATCATTTCGTTTCATTGGCTCCCCCTCCAAATTACTGCTTCCTGCGTAAAACAAATTAAGCTGTATGTATATTTAACTAAGCATTTACCTGTAATTTTTAAAATCTTATTAGTAGTATATGACTACCATCGCTGTCTACTATTTGCTTGGTCCTCTGAACATCCGTGCACGAAGCGTTTTGGCCTTTCTTAGATGTTTCGACTACGATGTACAATTCAAATGAACAATAAATACTTATTTTTAATAAAAAATTAAATTCTTCATAAAAATTTAAAAAAAACAACCATTTGACTCGAAAGTCATGGCGAACCTCAATTCTAATGTAGAAAAAATTATGTAAACAAAAATTACAAAATTGGTAAATCCGACAGTCAGCGCCGATTTTCTAAAAAGTAAGATAGTGTGTAAACGTGAAAACTTGTAAAAAAGCAAAGCTTACTTTTATTAGTTTGCAATTGCAATTTTTTAAAAGTAAGC
Organism: Tipula vernalis; assembly: GCA_958295665.1. Classification (NCBI taxonomy): domain Eukaryota; kingdom Metazoa; phylum Arthropoda; class Insecta; order Diptera; family Tipulidae; genus Tipula; species Tipula vernalis. The sequence continues at coordinate 300,966,265 of OY282558.1, forward strand.
TTTGTTATTTACAAGTTTTCACGTTTACGCATTATCTTACTTTCTAGAGAATCAGGATGCAGAACGGCTAACTTTACAGCGGATGATCGTGAATTAAGAATGTATTCAATAATAAATTCGATCTACAACTCACTATGAAATGGTTGAAGTGGTTGATCATTTACCTTTGAATTCCAGTTCTTCAGGGAAACCTGTTTTTTCCAAGATTCAACGAATTATTCAGCATAAACTTTATACTTGGTAAAAATCGATTTATTTCGGATCGATTAACCGTAAGGTCGATTTGTAAAAACCAGATTAATCAGTTAATCTTAATCAGGTTCCATTTCCATCAATCATAATATTGCCAGTTTGTCACGCCAAATAACAGTCACGTTTTAATATTCCTTCTATATAAGTAATAAGGCTGCCTTGAAAGGCATCGTATTGCACTGATTTTTTACGACAACAATAATTTCAAGAGAATACTACCACACCTACTCCTCACTTGGAAATGTATTTCGATAAGAAAAGTCATTTGAAATGACTGTTGTCAAAGAAGCCATCTAGGGTGTATAGAAGGAATATTAAAAATTGACTGTTACCTGGTGGGAAACAATAAAAACCAAGGTCCAAATGTTTTGGTATTTATAAACTTATTTTGTAGTTACAATTCACAGTTCTTACAATTCAGGTTAAATACCGAGTTTTTTTTGGAAATAAATAGATTTCCAAGTAGTTTGCTGTTGCTTTTTAATTATACATATTAGCAGCATTTAAAAATTTCATTAACTTCATAAAAATATGGATCACGGAATTCAATTCCAAACAAACTGTAACTACAACTAAAAGTTGTAATGGCCGCTGTCGATTTGGACCTAAGTATCATAATGTTGAACATGTGATTATTTCTTATAAGGCAAACTTAATTAACAATTTCGTTTTGTATTGTAATCGAAAAGCAGAATAATTCATACAACTGACATTTCCGAGAGTGTAACGTTTACTTTTGGGATTTGTTTCTAAAATTTTCAAGTGATATCTAACTTCATTATAACAAAAAATACTTCTGACAGCAAGGACCAATATATTTTGAATTGATCATCATCACCTTGTGATTTCGATGGAGGTTTTAAACTGTTAAACAAAAACACTAATGGTGTGTTTATGACATAGGAAGATACCATAGTATTGAGTTGAAGTTCGTCACTAATGATTTGCTCAAAATTTATAATATAGCGCAGCGACCTCCCGCGTGCCCGTGAGAGTTACCGAAGCCGTTAGCCTCTACAATTCCAAGTTAAATTAGTCGATGTCATTTTTATTCAATTTATTTTCCTCAGAATAGAGAAAATAAAGTACGGGAAATTGTTATGCAAGATTTTATATTGCAATATTTTATAATTGCAACTTTTTGTAATTGCAATATTTTGTAATGAAAAATTTACATACCCAAGTCAGTTCTCCTATGTCCCTTATTTTAAGTTGATTTTTTATATGGGCAGGCATTTATCTACATACATCAAGATGGTTCATATTCAATTAATAAAAAAGAAATTGTAATAATTACACAAATTTTATTTAAAATTATAATTCCAGAAGTTAGTTTCTCTTCTTGAGCTTTTCTTCTTTTTCTAGATATTTTTGTTATCTTTCTCTTATCTTTTCTTTTTCTAGATATATTTGCCCATGATGTAAATAGATATATAGAATAACCAAAACACATAATACAACATTATTTATTTATGACTATGTACATGGACACATCAATAAAACTCTTTTTTGTAGATCCACCCGTCAAAAATATTTCCATCCCTTTTTTTTTATGCATTCGTCGTGTAGAGCAAAATAATACATTTTCGTATTATGAGATTCAAAGAAAGCCGACCGATAATTAGGATTTTTTGTTCCAAAAGACAAATTCCACTACTTAATTTTTGTTTTTCTAAAACAATAGTAATAAACTATATAATGGTCTAGAAAATAACATCGTTCGAAAAGAATGAATATTATTATCAGTTTAAAAAACAGGAGGAAATTAAATTTTTATGACATTTTATGACAAAATTCTTTTTTCTTATTTAAAATCTATTTACATTTGGTACGCATATTTGAAAAAAATAACCTTCGCCTTTTGTTATTATATACGAGCGAGTTATACTACAAAAGTAATACATATGTTTATACCTACATATATATTCCATTTATATTGATATAATAAGACTTGGTTTTGGTAAAATACCTATTATGTACAAATATTTTTTCACTTGATAATACCAAAAGGAACGCAAAATATAAACAACCTCAATTAATGCAATATTTTTGTCGATAAAATTTCCAAAGATTAAATATAATAAAATACATAAATTCATAAGAAATTAATTTATATTTGACAAAAAAAAAATTACCAAATATTCCTTAAAACAACAAATTTTAAAAACTATATTTCTAAAAACAAAACAAAAAAAAAAAATTCGACCCATTCGGCCCTTCGACCGATTCGGCCCTTCGACCCATTCGGCCCTTCGACATATTCGGCCCTTCGACCCATTCGGCCCTTCGACATTCGGCCCTTCGACATTCGGCCCTTCGACACATTCGGCCCTTCGACAAATTCGACCCTTCGACATTCGGCCCTTCGACATTCGGCCCTTCGACACATTCGGCCCTTTGAAATTCGGCCCTTCGACATTCGGCCCTTCGACATTCGGCCCTTTGATATCATTCCATTGAGTTTCATATCGGTTGGACTGGACATAAAAATTTGAATAAAAATTTGTAATATGTACATATATACAATATACATATGTGTATGTATTTTAGAAATATGACCCGCGAATGTATTTCGGTTGCACCAAATTAATTCTGCGTTGGAATTATTACCAGATCCCTCCATACGAAATTTTTGTTTGCCTTTGCTCCAATAATGCATGATATTTTTATTATTTCAATTTTTGTCAAAAATAAAAATATTTAGGCGACTAGCGAAAGCAAAATAATTTTAATATTAATTATTAATTACCGAGGGTTAAATTCATTATTGAACAATTAATTATCAAAAAATCAAAACAGAACGAATTTTTCCAAAAAAGACAAAAACGAAAAAGACCCTATCGCAATACAAAAAGGTAGGGTCAAAAGATTATCTATACTGTACAAACAGTGAAAAATTATTTATAAATCGTGTAGTGGTGCTATTGAATTTTTATTTTTGGAAATAACGGTCATTGCAAGCAAGCTTCTAATGGGTGTGATTTAAAACCCAAAAGGTGGTAATTTGGATTACAATGAGAATTTCTTTTCCGCCATCTATTTGATTCGCCGATGTATTGAAATCCAACTCAATTGCTACTACCTACCGGTCAAAATGTATTATTTTCGCAAAATCTTGCATATTTACCAACAGAGCAACCCACCACATTTATGTGACTTTCATTCCAGTGCTTCTTTAATTGATAAAATCATTACATCTGTTGCATATATGATTAATCTGATGAATAGCTCATACAGCTAGATCTTTCAATATTCGATCAAGATTTCAATTATTTATCTTACATTTTACCTAATCCTGCAGTCTCTGATTTTCATTTTCATTTATTTATCGGTCTTACAAGAACGTTGATTATGGTCCTTTATTTGCTGATTGCCTTGATTTAAAATGGATTTTCATCTAGTTGACGATAAAGTAGCGGTTCTCACTGATTATTTGCATTATCTACTTGACAAGCATGCTCCGGTAAGAAACATTGTTAAAACTAGGCGGACAATACCGGTTTGGTTTAATGCTAGTACTTGATTAACAATTTTTAACCAAGAAGCATCTTTTAGAGCATTTCATATCAACATTCACGATAGAAGCACCACCAAACCCATAATTAGTCCTTTACATTTTAATGATTTTGACATTGCTGAACTGACTAGATATATTTTCAATTTTGAAACTGTTGATGTAGGCACTATTCAGTTAGCAATTAGCTCCATCAGATCAAATGCTATTGGCGATGATGGCGTTCCTCTAAGATTCGTCAAATTGCCTTAGCTGCCTTGTGATTAACGCTTGCTGCTCCGATATTTCCTTCTCAGTGGAAAATTTTAGAAGTGTTTTCTATACCAAAAATGAGGCAAAAGCGATTGAAAATACAATATAATGAAAAGTTAAATTACTGAATGTCTGAATAGAAATAATATGTCTATCCCATTATAATCTGGATTCAAAATCAAGTATAGCATGACTAAAGCTATGCCAAAAATTACTGATGATATTTTTGGTTTTTTGTATAGTAATCAAATTGTGCTTCTTGTGTTACTGGTTTTTCGATGGGATTTCGTCACGAAATGTGGTTAAAAAATTCAAGGTTTGCATCTTCCGACCATGCTGTATTGCTTATTAATAAGGATGAGCTTCTTATTTCTAACCAGAACAAAACAAATGGTCTCGTTTTGAACTCATCTAAATCCAAAGAAATGTGCCTCTACAAGGGAAAAGTTAGTTTACCACAGCCTAGTTTTCAATGGAATAACTAGCTGATTGCATATGATATACATGTAATGTTGGCTTTATGATGACTTCCGAACTTAATGTGTCGAGATTTGAATACATCGCACCCTACTCTAAATTTTTGCTTGGTTGAACGCTCAGTAATTATTTTAAATACACCCAATGTGCATTAACTTTTGACATAATTAATAAACTGTGTGATAATAAGTTGATTTGTCAAAGTTGTATTATGAGAAGAACTGTTATAATTATCTCTACAATGTTGGCTAAATTTAACTGATTTTGTCAAAGAAAATCAAATGCAAGTTACCAAGGCAAAAAATGCTGATATAAATCATGTGTATAGTGAATTAAAACAGTTATATGGCAAACTAAATAAACTCGAAACTATGTATTTGCTGACAGTTAGCAAGTGTCCCGATTATCTTCGTACTAAAATTGGATTAGCTCGTTCTACTAGGTATGTAACGTTAATTCCACCTCAACATCGGTTATTTTTTGTTCGTCGTTTTTCTTTATTAATGGAGCTCAAACTTGGAATTGCATGCCTCTCGATCTCAGAAGAATTTCACGTCCAACCCAGTTCAGTATAAAATGTTTAGAATATTATTCAACACATTAATTTGTGTTATGATCCACCATTATACGAACTCAGCCTTTCAGCATACACTAACATCTAGACCTATACGCAAATCCCAGAAATGATTGAAAAATCAAGTTTTCTGTGATTTTTCTACTTCTCTCCTTAAACGCATCGAGGATTGTGTGTTGTGTACTGCTAAACACCCTCTTTCAGCTTCGATGTTGTTTGATGGTATGTACATGAACAAAATGTCATAAAGATTGTTAAGAACCTAAATTCCAAGAATTAAGTTCATTTCGAAATAAAGAGGAGAGCGACACATGTGTATGTTCATACATACGAGTATGGTATGTATATTTGCGACCACTTTCCCGCAATGAGCAAGCATCCTGGATCAAGTAAGATTATTGAATACATCAGTTATATCGTCATTGACAGACCTTGCATGAAATTTTAACTTAATTTTTTTGTTTGATTCCGATTTGGAATGGACCCTTTGCCAATTAAATATAAAATTGTTCTTAACCAGAGTCGACATATTGTATGGTATAACTATCCCCTTTCCGTGATAATACGGAAAAAGGAATTTGTCTATTCTATCGAAGAGAAAATGTGATGAGTTACAACCTATTTCTCTAGACTGTATTCAACACGACTTAATTATTATGTACGAAGTTGCTTTTGATGGTTTAAAATCTAAAAGCAACACAATACACATCTAATCGCTTAAGTCTGTTTAATCAAAAATTAACAGAAATAATATTTGGCATTTATTATTTATATCCCTTTAAATGGATAAAGCAGGGATCCCTCCGAAGAATAATCGAAACTAATATAAGCCATTATTCTGGAATACCGGAGTTCCGCTCGAATATAAGCCATTATTCTGGAATACCGGAATTCTGGAATTAAATGCCCTTATATTGATACGGAAAGTATTAATTTAGGTGTGCATCGGTATTTGTCTACACTGATTCCTTTAATAATAACAATTACGCTACTTTATTAGAAACCATCCTAAAATATATTTAACAAAACCATGTATGATGAACTTTGCCATGAAAACAAATGGAAAATTGACCAATAAGTTGTATTTTTCTGATGGGTCCATCCTACTAACAAACTTTAAACATTAAATTTTATGGAACTTCCACCCATTGGTAACTTTCAGGTTCGTCAACATTTTGTTGTTTTTTTTCGAAAAGATTATGGCAATGTGTTCACAGTTTCATTAACATTTACCTAAATAAAGCTGATTAGTAAAATTGTTTATACTCAGACGAACCATTTTCTGATCAAAATTACGAAATACCCTGGCAATTGAGTTTCCCTCCTATTTCAATGTGCCTAGACTTTCAAATTTGTTGGCAGGATGGAGCATATCAGTTGTGTTTTTAGAAAATTATTAGGGATTTCAAATCTATAGAGACCATATGGTTAGTTTTTGTTTAGTCTCTTTAACATCTCGCAAATGGTTCAAAAATTTCTTGTTAACATCGCCTAGAATCTTATCCCACTCGGTTGATGAATATCTTTCACTTTAACATAAACCTGCCATGACCGAGACAAATAATTATATTCAAGATATTTGTATAGTTTCATAGCAATGACTCTTCTTATGTATGGGAGCATTATGGTACTGAAGGGAAACTAATCGAAGAGTAAATTATGTACACTGCTTATGTAAAGGTATACAACCAAGTTTTCTGTCATTTAAATCACACAACCATAATGTTAGTGTATAGTTGTGCAAATTAAATTATACGAACCACTTAAGTTGGAAGACCTAAACCAAAAAAAGTGTAGATACAAAAGTTGCACAATTTTTAGGTGGAAATCAAATGAAGAGCTTGAGTTTGACCTTGAAGTCAAATTTCATGGTCAAGTCAAAGTCAAATCGTTTTTTTTTTTTTAAATGTAAACACCTATAATTTTGACTTTGGATTCTGATTTCTGAAAGATGATACTGTATGGCTGAACGTAGAATTTCACACGCTTTCAGAATCCAGAGTTAAAAATAGGTGTTTACATTTAAAAGAACCAACTTGACTTTGATATTTGACCTGATCATTTGATCTCTCCCCAAAAATTGTGCAACTTTTATATTATCACGTTTTTTTATTTAGGCCTTCCCCTGGGAGTTATTTGAGTGGATTTTTTAAAATGAGTCACCTGATATATGGTTTTATATCACCATGACGTATACGCATACAGATTTTCATTTAAATACTTAACTCAAAAATTCTGGAATTAATTATTGTTTTAAAATTCAGACACGATCAAAAAGATCTAGTAATGTTTAAGAAAATGTTTAAAAAAGGAAAATTAAAAACTTAAAATTTGAAAAACAGTTTAGTGAAAAAAGTTTTTGTAAAAAGGTTTTGCAACGTAAAAAAAATATTTTGCAAGTTAGTTTTTTAGTTTAGTTTTTCCCATTTTTATAATTGCTACTCTATTTAACAAGTCGAAATATCAGGAAAAATAAATATACATAACTAATATACAGTGCGCACAATTCGTTTAGCCCAATTCATTATAAACACAATATTGTATACATTTTTTAAAATTTTATTTTAATAATTATTATAAAATACACAATTCAAAAAGTCACACAATTTAACAAGAGTTAGATTTATTTAATTCATTTTAAATAAGTGTCAGGTTATTTTGATAAAAAAACAATGTTTTTTTTGTTTTACCCCATTTTTATTTGATTTGTCTTAGTGTTTTTCCTTAGTTCCTCGTGTTAGTACTTGGTATTACCTCCATTCTTTTGAATGACACCAATCCTCGCAAATGTCTTCAGGAAGGTGGAGCTTTTATAGTCCTCGGCTTTGTTGCCACAGGTACTCTATAAACTGTTCGGGTGTATCAGCTGGTGGTGGAATTTTCCACCAAATATGTGATTTGGGTATTCATTTCTATCTGCATCCATTTCTTGTTCCCTTTCGGATCGTGAGTAATCCTAGTCCGAGCTATTTATTAGGGTTTTTACAGCCTCACTGATGTCATCGTCGATAATTAAGTTTGAACCGTAGTTGTTACCAGGTCGTTTGCGGTTTGCAGTACATTGGGCAGAACCTTGGGTATCACTGATTAGCTTGTTGTTTGTGTTAATTGTACTAACACTTCTATTTTAGTTTTCGATGGCTATTTCTATTTCGCCGTCAAAACTTTTGTTCATTTTATCACTTCCAGTAGTGATATTTAATTTTGCGCTCAGTTGGCTAAACAATTTGTTCACTTGTCTGTTAAATTGCTTTTGCATAAGGTCAACAAGCCTGTCGGCAAGAGGTGACGTACCCCAAATTTACTTCTGGGCGTCTTGCTTTTCATTTTGGGGTTTGTAAGCAGTTTTCGTCAGATCACTGAGCTTTTGCCATTATCCATTTAACTATTACTGAAAGTGATTCACAAATTGTTTTTAACAATTATTCGTTTCCTTTTCACTGGTAAGTTTGATGCTGGTGATTATGAACTCCTTTTTGTTCTGTGCACTAGATTTCTCCTTTCTTTTGCTGTCCGCGAGCGACGGGTATTTGGTTTTCTTATATTTCGAAATTATTTTGAATTTTTTCTCAGGAAAATGAAAACAGTTGCCCGACGACGTGAAAGTCTAGGTCAACTCTCTAAGGAAATTGTTGTATGAACATAGGACTGCTTCTCTGTTTTCATTGTATATGGAGGAGAAAATCAAATTTCGTTGTGTTAGGAAATTGATGACGTTTACATCACGGAAACTACGACATTAGATTTACAAAATTTACGTGATGAAAGTAAAATGTCTGTTCTAATATGTAGCAATTTACAGTAAAAAGGAAATAAAAGTAAAAATAAATTTGTTAGTTAAAAGAAATAAAAATTAAATGAAAACATTATTTATTGAAAGATCAATCGACCTTTACGCATATACGAGCCCTTCTGCCCCATATATCAAATCGTAACATCCGCAATAATGCGCTAAATGGGGATACATTTGCCTAGGTTCTTTGCGGATGCGGATTTGAACATTATGGTCTATGGACTTAAAGTTTATCAAACATCAAATTATAAATGACTTTTTCGGCCTTTTATAGACACAAATATACTAGTGAAAACGGCATTCACAAGATGTTTGATTGGATAACCCTCCCGTACTTTACCCCAAGAGTTATACAAAGTGTATAACCCTGAACAAAAAATGAGAACTTTCCTTGAGCTCATATGTGTTGGTAGTTTGGTTTCGGATTGAAAAAGTTGGTCTACTCATCAGGTAGCTATGACCAAACTACAAAAATATAATTCCTACTTAACACAGATAGTGTCAAGTACGAACGCACTGATTTAGCGAATTATATTCACTAAATCAAAAAACTCAAGGAAAACCCTCATTTGTGTGTGTTAAGATGTTTAAGAGAAGTACTATATTTCTGTTTATCATATGATTGGTTTACCACACTGCGTAGGACTCGCAACTCTTCAATAATGCGACTCAATCGTTTGAGAAATCTTGGAAAGGTCTTCAGACAACTACATGGAGTAGTTTTCTGAAAAATTACTTTTATATGAGTTCGAAAGAGTCCGTGACGGCATTGGATTAACCAATGTGGAAAATAAATCAGGTCCAATTTTTTCCAATGATCCTTAATTGCTGACTTTAAGGAAGCTACTGTATCATACTGCATTCCATTCTGATAAACTTTACGTGAAAGTATTCCCCACAGATTTTCGATTGGATTTAAATCCGGACTACGTGCTGGCCACTTCATTAATGTAATGTTTCGATCATCAAACCACGCACGCGATAATCTGGGGGTATGAATGGCCGCATTATCTTGCTGGAACGTCACATCGCCTGGCATAAAATCTTCAATGAACGGTATTAAAACACCATTTAAGAGTTCGATGTATCTTTCTGAGTTCATGCTTGTGGAAATAAAACATATTGGTGTCCTTGCGGTGGATGAAAATGCAGCCCATATCATTACAGTTCCTCCTCCAAAGTTTCTACTCATGAGTGGAGGATCATTTCTCCTTAAATCATGCCAATAGTGTGAAAAACCGTCTGGTCCAAATTAAATTTTTTCTCATCAGAAAAAATGACTTTTCCCACTGTCCATGCCATGTGGAGTTTGGCAAATTCTAAGCGAGCATCCTTATGAGATTGTTGCAAAGGTGGTTTCTTTAACGGTTTTTTGTACACGATGTTCGGTATTTCATGTAAAATTTGTTGTACACGTCGTTTCTGTATTGGTAAATCCATTTTAGTTACAATTTGGGCAGCACTTAATTTGTTTTTTGTCACTTCAGGGAGAATAATGTTTTTGATTCTTGAAGAAATCTTGGTATTTCGTTTCGTTTGCTTTTTAATTCCGTAGTTTTCTTTTAATTTTAGATAATTTCTTACACCTTTTGTTGATCGAATAATTTTCCTGGCAATTTGGGTTATTAGTAATCCATTTTCCTTCAATAAATCAATTTTTATGCGCTATGGACAAATACTTTCCTGCCGGCATTTTCTAAGAAAAATCGACTTTATGTAAAGACTTCTTTGTTGGTAAAAAAAGATTAATATGCCATTTAGTTCTCACAAACAAATAACGCTTCAAAATACACTGGGCTAAACGTATTGCGCAACGGTAGAGCGACTACTAATGTAAATCCGCTAAAACGAAGCTAAAACAATTGCGTATTATTGGTATGTACATATGTGTAGGTGTGATGTATGATATTACATACGCACATATTTACTATAAACTAAAATGAAGGGATTAAGAATTCAAAAATAATAACTAAAAATTAGAATGGACTAAACGAATTGCGCGCAAAGTTTCCAAATATAGTTTAGAAAAAAAAATAGTTCTCTATTCCTTTTATTTCAATTATATCTTTTCGTTTATAAAAAAAGTTTCCTCGCTGTTATCGAACTGTATGAAGCTTGAAATTCGGCAAAAAAATAATTCAAAGACTTCGTCTTTCATGTTCCGTGTTCAAAGCGATAAAACGATACCGGGAACTAATTTGTTGCGTATCATCAACACTGCACAGCTCTTCAACATCATCAAATGTCGGATACACCGAAACCCACAAATCAAGATGCGTCATGCAGCCAGCAGTCTTCAAAACTTTAACAACTATCCGCAGCAGCTCCAAAAAGCCCATCTTATTATGGACAAAATGAACCCCACACGACTTCATTAATTATCGACCTTATGCAATGGCCATCGTATTTGCCAATTTGAAATCCTCTCGACTATTTTGTTTGGGCATTTGGAGTCATTGCGTGTTGCCATTGTCAAAGCTCGGGATGAAATGCTTATAGAAATGCTGCGTACTGCTGCTGATAATTTTAGTAGCCGTTTAAAGTTAAGTATTGATGCTCATAGATGAAAATTTAAAATTTTTCTATTAAATAAAAGTGTTATTTACAAGTCTATAAAATTTTCAAACCGGTATCTAATTTTAAGGATTCCATGAATCGAATGAAATTGTCATCTAAAATAATATTTTAAAAAATTATATTCAAATATAGCAGACTTAAAGTCTAAACAGAGTGTGCTCGATATAACATTATTCTCTTGTAACTCGTTTGACATAAATGCGTACAACAACAACAACTTTTTATTTTATTAATTTGTTAATTATTGTTGTTCATTTTTACGAACTGGAGTCTATCAGTTAAATAACTTTCTATTAGTTCAATAACCTTTCCACCAACCGCATATGCAAGAAGTTTATGAAGTAAAATATACTGTAGTTGAATATTGACTGTTCTTATTATTGTTTGATTAATTGCCACAGTCAAACGAACGTTTCAAATGGAACGAACGTTTTACTGGAAACTCATCACAACCAGAAGCAAACATGATATTTCCCCAGTGTTTTTTAAAACTTTGAGTTTAGTTTTGATTATGTTTTCTGCGGAAGCACAAGATTTTGATTCAAAACGTCAATCGTATACACACACGTGCTAGCACCTACACTCTATTACCTTTAAAAAACAAATTGTATAATACTGTTTGAAAAGCTTTTATTCGAACATAATTAGACAGTCAGTTATAGTTTGTGAATGAGAATTAACTCATCTTAAACATTTTTTCTCGTCAACCGAGCAATTGTTAATACAATGGTATGCTTTGCTCTGATGTACTGCCACAATTAAGAAAATCAAGATTAAAATGACCCACAACGATATTGTTGTTACTGTTATATGAAATCAATAAACGATCTAATATTTCAAGAAACGATTTATAACTTGTATGTGGTGGTTTGTACACAGGCGTGACGTTCAGGTTTAAAGTTTTAGAGTAAATCACAATAAATTCGTTCTCGTCTAAAATTTTCTTCTGATGAAGATGAAGAGAAAAACCTAAATTTTGATTGGCAAAAATCGAAACACTATTTAAACGTTTACTAGGGAAAGACTTGTAATAATGATTTAGGTTATAACAAATTCGGTTTCCGATTCACACAAAAAAGATTCATTTACCACAATTACATCTAACTTTTAATTAAAAGTTGCTAAAAGGAATTCCAATTTGCATAATTTGTTTATAAGTCGTTTGTTTTTAATAAATATTACCATGACGAAACTATAGCAGCAAAGAAATGTATTCTTCTTTATCATGTCTAACAATTTTTTTCATAATCAGATTATGCAATGGTGTAAGTCTCTCTCGATTAATTAGCATGT